>JASUUG010000478.1:2455000-4855000 GCA_030449905.1 Luvunga scandens
CAGAACTTGAAAGTGCACATGCTCAGGGAAACAACTCCGAATCTGCTCGCTATCTCCTGGTCGTTCACATTTCACACGCAAACGATAATCTTGTCACTTTACCCTCTACTCGAGATGCATGGTGTTGTGCAAATTTTATTGAACTTGCAAGTGTATGAATCTATTATAGAATAAATCAACGGTGATGAGTGTCGATCTCATGAGGAGGTGAATTTTAATTGCTTGTAGACTTAATTTTCTGAGTAGGTGGTTGGATGAAAGTGACGTAGGCTATCTTATGATTTAAATTAGAGTGATATGAATAAACTATTAAAATGAAGTGCTTGGGTCTTTAAATCTATACTCAACATGCTCTATGGGCTTAACATTCCTTATTAGTGCCAATTAAATCACGAAGGGGGATTTTCCACTCTTTATGAACCTCATTCTAATTAATATGATGATAAGTGCTTACCGTGCCAAATAGTAATAACCTTGCACTAGGGAGATGGTTATACTAGACAATATCTATACAAGATTATTACTATATGTTAATGAAAAGTCAAAACATCCACATAAATCAAAGGGGAAGAAAAAGTAAATTTACCAAATTAAGCCCATGGAGCATGTTGAGACTTCACCTTCAACCCAAGCTTGAAAGAAAATTAGCTACTCATAATTAAACTAGGGATAAAATAAGAATTTATTAAAATACATAGAAAATACAACATAAAGAAAGAATTACAGAAAATGGAGTTCAAAAATAGATTCAGGGGAATCAAATTGGGAGGGGAGAGCCCCTTTTTTATAGATACAATGAATAAATCATGGACATTGGATTAAAATAATTTGAACAAATCATGGATTTTAATAATTTGAACGCTCAGGATTGCGATAAAATACATCATCAGGGCTGTCATTCCATGTATATGCATGTACCGTACGCACGTTTTTCGATCCACTAACATACTGCTACGTTGCTAGTCAACGCCATATAAGCATTTTAGTTCAATAGTATTGTGACACCTCATCAGTCAACACCATATAAGCAGTCAATGCTACATCATTCGTCCAATCGAATACTGCCACACCATCGTACAGTATATGTGAACAGTACAGTAAACAATACCGTATATGTGAAACAGTGTCATTTATCTTTTTAGACTCTTTCCAAGGTTTTCGACTATCTTGAACTCAAAATTACTGTCCGTTTTGCTATTTGATCTCTCGTTTATTGTGAAATGACCATGATGCCCTTAGAATATATAAAATACTTAATTAAAATAAAACATACATAACTAAATCGAAAGGAACTTGACATAAAAGTAGAGATGTTCGTAAAACTTGAAGTATAAAATGACGATTTTCTCCTTTATAAATACACACTTTCTAGCACTCAACACTTGGCAAGTCGTGCCGTCAAAAGAAGGCCTGTGGGAGCCAATGGGCCAGCACAACATGGCCAACCATGTGGTTGTCTGGTGCTGATTCTTTTTTTCTTTAGATTTAGCACGGCACATAACATAAGCCTATGTGTGTCGTGCTGGGCAATGTCTAAGGAAAAGCATGGTAAGATTTTTTTCTAAAACTTTTTTCTAAGAGTGCATACCAAGTTGTTATCAATCTTTTTTAAAACTAATTTTTTTTGCCCTATGTGCTTTTAGTTAAATTTAATAAAATCAAAAGTTTATACTCGTATCAATATTCAATAATAATAATAAGCTAATAATAGTAAAAGAATGTAATACTAATGACTAAATTAGAGCCTACAATATCATCATTCTTAATAATAACTATAGTAACTAAATTTTCTTGTGGACATTTAATTGTTAACTTGTACTTACATAAAATCATGGATCATAGTCCATAATAACATTAATGCTTATAACTTTCAAGTTAAAATATAACAATTAATGTTACATTAACACAATTATATTATTTAATTTCACATTAACCAATTATAATACAACTATATATAAATCTAGTTTGATAAACCTTGGTAATAATTAATGAAAGTTAAAATTACCATCCCAAAATACTGATTACAACAAGTCACAAATGCAAAATACAATTATAAAACAAGTAGAGTATTTTTTTAAACTAAAACTTAAATGAATTTAAAAAATCTACGTTTATAAAATGCGCTAAAAGATTTAATTTCAATTTATTGATAAAATCATAAAATATTAAGTTTATTTTTTATTAAAAAATTTTACTTTAATCTACTTTGGCTTGTATATTGCTAATGGTCTAGGGGCTTTTTATGGTTTGTGGGTTATGTGCTAGCACACTAATGAAGTATAGTTAATGTTGACTTTTTTTCGTTACTTTAGCTTATCTTTAATCTTGTCATGATTTTAAGGCACACATACATAAAATTATTAGTCCAGCCCAACCTAGCTCACGTGCTTGTCGGGTTATGTTGCATACACAATGAAAACATGCTCGTTGTGTCATGTCCATGCTATGTCATGTAACGTACTGCCCGGCTCATTGGCCATCTTTACTCTCCACATAAAAAATTATTTGAAATTTTGTTGTCTCTATTTCTTTCTCCAAACTTTCTCTCTTTATAAAAGTCAAAAATATTAGTTTTTCTCTTTATGAAGTTAATAATACTAGTTTCCCAATATAAAAAAAATGATTCATTTAAAAAAATTAAAAAAAGAAAAAGCAGATAATTTTAAATTTGTAAATATGAGAGTCATCGATTGAAAAAAGTACGGAAACAAAATTATCATTAATCTAAAGAATTTACAACAAAAGACTCGAAAAAAGAATGGCACAACTAAGTGCAAAAGCGGAGAGAGCAAATAATTGGGGTTAATTATATTAATGTTTGTCCTTTACAACAATTTTAGTGTAAGAGTGGTTTTATTAAGATATTGTAAGGGTGTTAAAGGTATCACTCTAGAGGATAATGTTGTGTTTTAGGTCTTTTGGGCATTAAATGGGTGAAAATTATAATTTGCACTTATGGGGAAGTTGTTTTATGAGAGAACTTCAAATTAAACAAATTTGAAATATTGATTATTCTTTGATTTGAAATTTTTTAACCAATTTTTAAATTTTGGTCTCTTAAAAAAATTGAAATAAAAAAATTTGACGACTCAAATCGATCAATTCTCAATTTTATATAAATTCATATTTACCTAAATCGAAACCAAAATCATCCATCCATAATTTTGCTAACTTTTATAATTAAAAGATTATTTAATAATTAATGACCTTATTTTGCATGTCTTAATTTGGTTTTATTTTTTATTATATACCTATAAAAAAGATGTTGCCATTGAAAGTTTGGAAAATTAAGTAAAATAGTTAGAGTAGATATGGCTACAAGTGAGCACATCTTAGATGCAAAGTACTTAAATTAGAGTAAACCAGTTTGTTTTTGTTTCATTCTTTAGAAACCAAAACGAGTTTTTACGATAGAAAAATACAACAAATTGGAGTTGTAATTAAATGAGTATGCAATCTTAAAAGATAGCTTAATGTTATGTAGATTTGTAAATTAATGTCACCCAACACTTATATTAGAGTTTTACAAATTTCAAGGTACAAATTTGTTATGATCTATGATTTGGGTGAGTTTAACAGCTTACATTACACTACATTGTATTCTATTAAGGGTGTGTTTGAAACAGTACATTACATAGTATAAAAACGTTACATAGTATTAGGCTAATACAATATTGTGTTTAGCTCAAAAAGTATCTTGAATTGCATTGCATCATTTACTGTTGTAATACTCTAAAACAAAGATTAAATATAAACTCAAGTGAAACTTGAGTTTATACGTGATTGCAGAAGTAAAATAAAACAATTCTCTCTCGTCAAAACAAAATCTCTTTCTTTTCTCTTGAAAATAAAAATTGTTTCCTCTTCATCCAATCCATCACCGACCAGCTGAAGCGCGATACTGCTCATGGCAAGCATAATTATCTAAAAAATGCAACTCAATGAACCTATTTAAAGTAATGTTGTTTTTATAGCCCGCCGTCAAAGGTCAAGCCTAAGGAAATAGCCTTGTTGTCAATTGCCTAATGAATCATGAGCATTTTGATTTTTTCTTTGTTCTCTAGGTAAATTTGAGAGATTTGTGAAGAATTTGGCATGTAATTAATGGAGTAGGAATTAGGGTACTTAAGTTTAAGTGGATTGTTATATTATGTTAATTGAATTTGGTTCATGTGGTTTACTTATGTGGATTTCTAACTCATAATCTCTAATATTAGTATTTATATAAGTGATTTTTTTTGTTTCTTTTTTTTTTAGTTCAATTCTTCACAATTGGTATTGGTTGAATTGTTTTGGTTGTAGAATATTATATGAACGAATGACTGACACATTTTATGCCAAATTATGAATCAATGAGTGAAATGATGAAATTTTTGTTATTTTAGTTGTTACCAATGGGTGACCTTATGCTTCCTGTTTAATTTTCTTTTGACATGGTATAGTTTAATTGATCTATAATGTTGATTTATGTCTTCCCTTATTTAGCCTCTGTTTTAATTTATGTAAATAAATGCTTTTTAATTTTTATTTTGTTTAATAGATGATTTGAATTGTCATTCTTGCATTTCCAATTTTCAAGTTATAACAAATATGACTGGATATTAATGATCATGGTAGCATGGATCAGTTACTAAGTCAAGTGCCTTCCCATTTGTTTGGTGTTTATGATGGATATGGAGGCTTTCAGGTGTTGTTCATCTTATTGTAGTTAGTTAATGTTATGTTTTATTTTGTCTCATACAATCACAAAGATTTTTGTATTTTGATACAAGTTGACACATATATACCGATTGCAAATTATTGTCATCAACACATACACTTTGCTTTGTAGAGGAGTTAAAAACCGCCACAAAAAGATTGCAAGATTATGGTAACTGGTAGGAGCAATGGAAGAAAGACTTCACCAATTGTTTATATAAAAATAAGTGACATTTAGTTGGGAAAATTTATTATTGTAATATTATGTCTTAAAGATGATTTTTGAATGAAGTAATATGTTTTAACCATTTATTTATGCAATTATATATTTTAACAAAAATTTGTTTATTTATTTGCTTGGATCTCTATTTCATAAGAATGTTAAGCTGTTGAAAATTATTGAGTTTATTAGTTTTATTATCAAGATGAAGAAAATTATTGTAAAAGTTTATAAAATGTAATCAACCCTTCTATATATTGTATTTTTCTCTATTATTTAAGACATCCATAATGGCAAATGATGTAAAACCTTGCTGTTATGGATGATTTGGTTGAATGATTTGATTTGATCTTTATTTCATAGATGGTATATTTACAAAACGCTGAAAAAATAAATGTTATGATATTGAAAATTTAAAGCCATAAGATTTGATCTTCGTGAAAAATTATGATTTTTATAACATTATACTAAAAAAGTAATGTTTACTTTTTTAAAATTTAAGATTTCTATATTTAGTATTATTCTAAGTGCTCATAAATATTAATTTCTAAATATATAATCTAGAAAATTAGTCACAAAAAATTAATATAGTACTGCAACACCAAATAAAGTATAATTAAAAATTAATATAATACAGTGTAACTTCAAATATTGTATAATATTATTTTAAATACAATGCTGATGCAATACAGTATAATACAATACATTTATATTAAAATAATGAAATACAACATAATACAATACAATTTGCCAAACACACCTTAAAATACTGTTATTATGTTTAGTTATTATTTTTTGTTGGATCGCATTAAATTAAAAAGATGGTTAATACAATGAAAGATGTAGAAAATAAATCCATGGGGTTAGGTTTAAGCTATATTGCATTAAAACACTTTTCATAATTTAAATATGGCTTAGATTATTTGTATTATAAAAATTATTTTGAACACTTTATTGCTATGTACACTCATGTGTTAAATTAAAAAAATTAAGTTTTACTTTCGACACTCTTTAAAACACCAAAAAAGACCTTACTTAAACTAGTTAAATTAATTTATTCAAAACATCAATCAAACTATTTAGCACATCCAAAATGAATTAGTAACAATTTAATATGTACAACAATGGAATCAAATTAAGATCTAAATATATTCTTTAACATAAGTTCTAGTTATTAATTTTTGTTTATTAAAGAATATGTTCAATAATGGTTTTACACCCCAATTTTTTAACATAGCAATTGAAAAAAAAAACTTATTTGGCCTAAAAAAGAAGAAGAAGAAGATAAAGTAGATGAACAAAGAGAAGAAGCTTGGCTAAAAGAAGAAGTAAAAGAAGAAGACAGAGAAGAAGTAGAAGACTACCAAAAAAAGACTTATTTTTTTATCAAAAAGTAAAAATATGCTCAAAATATATTGAAAATATTGATATACTTCTTATTTAACTAAATATTGTTTAAGAGATTGGAAACAGAATTTTTAGGGTTTATGGCAAGAGAACTTTATATTGAATAGTGAGCGTGCTATATAATTATTTAAAATAATTATATTATGTTAATTTATAAGAGAGAATCCTTATTAGTAATTCATATAATAAGTATTTTTGTAATAAAATAATTTATTAAAATAAGGGTGTTCAAAGTGATTTTTATAATGTAAATAGTCCCACTCTTTAAATATAATCATTTAACTTTTAAAAGAAGTTTTATTTCCCTTCCTTGGTTGCTATTTGCTTCGCCACCTACAGAGACTGAATTTCCATTGCTTGTTAACAACCCTGATGTTTATTTAGTAAATTATAATACATTTAAGTTTATTAAATATGAAATTTGATGAAAATTAAATTTGAATAATAACATAAGATAATAATAAATGATAATACATTATTTTACTTTCATTACATAAAAATTATTTTAATTATGTTTAATCATTTATTATTTACTAAAATATGAAATTTAAAAATAAATTTCTAAACAAAAATAAATGTATAATTCAATATTATAATTATAATATAATATAAACTATATTATATAATTATATAGCATTATATTTTCACAATATAATATTTGATTATACTACATTATAATATGATTTTATTATATTATAATAACCAATATATAGGACTAAATTATATTATAATATAGTTTTAATATTGTAACATAGTATTGTAATATTTTATGATTTAACAATAGTATATTGTTAAAATGATTTTAAAATAAAAAAATTAATAATATTAAAATAATGCTTTAATGCTTAATTTAAAAAATTAATAATAAAACCCTAAAATATTAATAAATTTAGATAATATTGATGTAATTTTAACATTAGTATAAAATAATATTATTTTAATAATGCAATCTATACTACACCAAACATACTATTTCATTGTAACTTAATGCAATACATCATAATGCAATATGTGATAATACAATACAATTAATATAATTTAATACAATATAGTGTACTAAATGCGCTTTTGATCAAAATATTAAGTTATACAGTAGTTATGAAAACCCCAATTCTTAATTATGTAATATAATCTCATAGTTTTTTTTTAATGTTTGGTTAAAATAATAAACTTCATCGTCTTGAACACTAAGGGCATGTTTGGTTGTAGATCAAAGAATCAAAATCTGAATGAAAATAATTAATGGTGTTTATTTGTTAAAATAGAAGAAGAAATAAGTATGAAATACATTGCACTCACATAATTTCGGGAATAAAAAATTAGAACTTGATTTCAATTATGTCAAATCAAGTTTGCATTCCTTAAATTCTCTATTTTACCCTATTAAATTTTCATAATCCCCAAATTGTCCTTAATTGAATTTTGCTACTTTTGTGTTTTGGTCCCATGAAAGTTTGTAATATTTGCAAATAAGTCTTTCAATATTTACTATTAGTAGTATATTATTATTATAATCATCATCATTATTATTGTTATTTATTAATGTCATTATTATTTTATTAATAATAATAATATTAAATTTATAATAACAATAGTTATTATTAAATTTTATTAATTTATTATAATTATTATTATTACTACTACTATAATGAATAATGACAACAATCAACAAAGTCATTTCAGCAATTTTTAATAATTCATTTTGATAGCAAAATAAAATAAACACATTAATAGTAATATAATGAATTTTGATTTTGATTCCTACAAGAAAAATAAATATTTTATTATGATTTTCATTTCCTAAGGGTGGCCAAATCGGGTTTGGATTCAAGTTTTTGGGGTTACAATCCATTTGGTTTGTAGGATTCAACCCAATACAGATTGTAAATCCGAACCGAACCGAATCAAATTAAATTCAATTTCGGTTAAAATTTTCGGTTATGCATGGCTTTAGATACCAAATGCATACTGCAAAAAATCCTGCACATAAAACAAAAACTTTAAAATGAAATTAATTTGTTGATCCAATACTCAATCTATGAATATGCAAGTATTCATCAAAATGCAAATTGAACCAAATAATCACGTGCGAAGAATCCTCTATTACTCAACTCAAAGAACCATAACAATTTTTTTTTCCAAATAAATAATCATAAAAAAAATAACAAACACATAAAAAAACCCAGAATCGTATTCCAATCTCCACTTAGCATGCGCCCATTTTTAACTAAAAATTGAAACTTTGATTTAAATTAGTAAAAATCAAAATACTAAGATTAGACAAATAACTGCTAGTTGCTTCTCTTTTTTAATCTCAACCGTCCTTTTTTTACTTTCGATCAACTACACCTTCCTTGATATCTGCAGTCCACGTGCACTTTCGATCCCCTCTGCTGACTCTTGTGCTGAGCAGTTGGTGGAAACTCGACTCCAGCAAGCTCACTCTGTTGCATAAAGTCTATATGGAAAATATAGGTTTCAGTCTCTGCTAAATCATCTTGTAAAAGTAAAATGATGGCTTTTGATTTATCTAGACCAGATCGGTGATGGAATCGAAGATCTTGAAGGGGCTGGGGCTAGAGTTAAAGAAATTGAGACCAAAGATGAGATCATGACAAAAATGAGGCCTGAGGATAACATCTCATAAAAGAACGACGATTGACTTGTTGGCTCCCACTAGCTACAACGGTGGCATGACAACGGTCATGCTTGCTGCAGATGGTAGTGTTTTATTGAGTGAGAACGATCAATTTGATTTGAGTAAGAGAGATGAGTGTAGTTAGTTAGGGTTTTAAGGAATGTGAAAAATGAGGGTTGGAAGGAGAAATAGTAAATTAATTGGGAATTTTTTTATTTTAATTAATCTGATTGAGTTTAATCCAATCAAACTGTAGAATTCAAACCGTTCGGATTTTATAATTAACCCAAGTTTAATGGCCACCCCTGCGATTCTTTATGGGAAATGTACAAAAATAACTAATTTTTTTTTTATTTTTTCAAAATTGACCTTTCAAACTTTTTTTCTATCATAACTAGCCAAATACCAATGTGTTTGACGAAATTACCCTCATCACTTTCTTCAAATTTTCAAATGATGCCACTCTCATAATACTCAAATCAGGAAACTAATTTAAACACACTCAACACACTTAACATCCCAAAAAAATTCAACACTCTTAAAACTTTCAATAAATCTCAATACTCTCAACATAATAGAAGTATAAAATCATTAATTAGAGAGTATATTAAAGGTTAGTTTATATGCTTACATAATATAAATTTTTAATGTATTAAGTGTATTGTTTAAGTTGAAAATTGATGTAGATTTTGTTGTAAATGTTGTTATTTTTATTTATAAAGTAATGTAACTTGTTAAAGTACATCTTTTTGAGTTGAGAAATAAAAAAAAAATTAAAAACAATAGAAACTTGATTGAGAATCGAAACCCAGATTATGGGCGATAGATGCATATCGCACAAAAATACAAGCTTGTCGCATATAAGTACCGAGACTGTATTTTTGTGTGACAGGCGCCTGTTGCCCAGTCCATCACACAAAATTAGCCTGTCGTACAAAAATACAGTATGTACGACAACTACATTTTTTAAGGTCATAATTTCGGCTACATGTGTTCATTTTTTGTATATAATATATCATTTCAAAACTTGTGATAAAATGAATAAAACTCATAACCTTTTTTGCCAATCCCCCCATAGTTAAATAGAAAATTTACTTTAATTTAAGTGTGACGAGTACTTGTTATGACCATTTGTGCGACATCCATGTAAAATGTATCGTATGTTTACTTTATCATGTTTTGTAGTGTGTAACCACATTTGTTTTATTTTTTAAAATATTTTTTAGGTTTAATGGATTTAGTTGTGCTTCAATTGTGTTACAATGGTTGGTGGGAGGCGTTGGCGGATGGGTATATGGATTACGTGAATGATAATAATATAACTTTTCTAGTTCGGAAAGATTTTTCATTTGATCAATTTTTGTATAAGAGTTTATGATGTTTTATAGATGGATTGTAATGAATGCAATATCATGATGAAGACAACTTTGAGATCTAATAATATAATGTATCGTACATGTTTACTACTTATAGACATATTTAACGATGAAATGGTTAAGATTGTGTTATATATTCACTACCTATGCAACGGGCACAAAAAATGCACAACATAATCGTTGTGTTTTTTGGTGATGGACTCCCATCACACAAAATTATGTGCGATGAGTTGCCTGTCGTACAAAAACACAACGCTCATCGTTTGCAAGGGGAATAAAATGGCACGGCACAAATGCTGTATTTTTATGTGACGGGCAATTATGAGCGACTAGCTACCCATCGCACAAAAACACAGCCTGCATGCTATGTGTTTGGTGTGATGGCTTGGCATGCAAATCACACCAAAATTATTTCTCCTACACTCATCCACCACCAATCCGAATTTGAATACAACAACCACCACCAAAACAACATTACACAACAACAACTCACAACAATAACACATAACTACAACACAACACAAGAACAAAATAAAGAATTTATTTGAAATTGCTAACCGAGGGTTTTTGAACTTTAATATTTGATTTTAGATGTCTTCACTGCTATTGGATTTGATTTTGGTGAGATTGATGTTATTGGACGTGATTTGTTAAGATTGGCAGCCAATGATGCACTCTGATGTTAATTCTCTGATGGTGACACTTGGTGAGAGATTTTTGTGGGGAAAAAATTTCAAGAAGTGAGTTTTGGTGAGAAAGCTAAGGGTACTATGATCCAAAATTATGGTGTATGGCTAGTTTTGATAGAAAAAAAATGTGTTGTTATTTTTATAATTTATAAAAATTTTATGACTAATTATGTAAATTTCTCATTCTTTATTTTTATTCCACTTTATTTTAATTTCAGTCCATTTTAATTTACTATTTAGTAAACTGACTAACTCTTTTCCTTCTTTACCTTCCTCGTGGCTGGGTGAACCGCGTATTTCCTTCTCATACACTTTATTGTTGTTTGTTAGGTGAAAATTTAACTAAAATAAAATTTTGCCTACGTAATGATAAAGACATAACCTTTACTTTTTTGGGGGCATTTTGGTAAAATCGCTCGGTATCTCGCATCAGTAAGCTGTAGGCAATGATGCGAAGAAATATAGAACGACATCGCTTCGACCATTTCGTTTCATTTTCTCATCTGTGGCAAAAGCCTTTGTATGTGAAGCGCAAAGCAAGCACCTTGGTGTAAACAATAATAGTTTATCGGGTCGGATCTCCGATCAGGTAACCACAAAAATACTGTCACCTGAATTGCACACACTTCCCTTTCTTAGGCCCTTGTTTGTTTCCCTAGAAAATGTTTTTCCGCAAAATTACTGTACTCGATATTCATCTTATTTCTTACTGAATTTTTATCGTTTCCTTTTTGATACCATAGTTGGCCACATGGTTAGGGAGCTCATTACCCTAATTAAGAAGTCAGTTGTTTAAAATATTGAAACCTAATTTCGAATCCGTGGGTTTTTATGTTAATTGTTGTAGATTAATCCTCTGATGCTATATTAGGGTTTGTACGAAAAGAAGAGACCGTACGAATTAGTTGTTTTTTAATATTCAACTTCAGTTTATGGACACACTATGGTTGTATTATTAAGCTGTATCAGAGAATTATGATAGGGGTGCGTTTAGAATTCTTAAATTTTGATGCACAAATAGCTGATTGTTTTTTTCTTTTTCTCTCTGTTGAGCTGTAGTTGAAATGATATGGCGGCTCCGAACAATGTGGAGTTGGAAGCAGCAAAGTTTCTGCACAAACTCATTCAAGATTCTAAAGACGAGCCTGCAAAATTGGCTACAAAACTCTATGTTGTGAGTGTACATTTTTACGTTTTCTCTCATAATTTTTTTTAAATGTGCTATATATTTACAGTTTGTAATTCTATATTTATTTGTCTATGACATGTGATTTCTTCAGATATTGCAACACATGAAGTCCAGTGGAAAAGAGCATTCAATGCCATATCAAGTTATATCCAGGTGTGTCATTACAAATTCCCTGCTAGTTTATTCTATTCTAGTTGCTCTCTGTGGTAAATGTTGGGGTATCTTTTTAGGTTGATCTGGAAATTCGTTTAATGAACCACTAATTAGTAGTCATGAAGTGAATCTAGTTGCTCTCTATGTTGTTATTCACATCTTTTGTGACCCAACCTTTTCCTTGTTTGAATGGAACTTTGTTTGTGGTTAATACATTTGAACATGCTGTTCAGTTGATTAATGTAGCCTACCAGTCCTATGCTTGGAAATGGGAACTGTCTGGGCTTTTTAGCATAGCCAATATCATTGGTACCACAAAGCAGTTGTGTAATGGCAATGTGAATTAACTTCTAGTCTGATGCGGGCTTGAGCTAATATGATTTTTGCCTGTCTGAAAGCCACCTAGATCAGCTGCTTTTATCTCTCATCATGTTCTTTTGTCAGCCATCTACAGTTTTGTCATACTCTTACAGCTTGTTGTGTTGCCTTATTTCCATTTTGAATCAGGGACCTAAAATTACTATCCAAAGAGCCTAATCTCTATTTTAGGTGTTAATGCGGTTTGGCCTTGCTGTCTGTTCTCTGATGTAATTTCCTTATCTTAGGGCTATGGAGACTGTAATCAATCAGAATGGTCTGGATATTGAGGCTTTGAAGTCATCACGCCTTCCTTTGACCAGTGGATCTCAAATTGGGGATTCTTCCATGGCCCAGTGTGCAGGTATACTTTTTGTTAAACTGCTGCTAGATGACTTATGCATAATTTAATAGAATTCTCATGGCTGGTTCTCCGCATATCGGATAAATGAATTAGGAAAATTATTCTGCAGGATCTTCATCGCAGGTGGCTGGAGTTGTGAAAGATTCTAAGGCTGGCTTGGCTGAAAATGAGATGCCCAAAATTGATCCATTCACTTCTAGCAGGCCACCTGTTGCACCTAGTGGCGCAGGGCATGATTATTATCAGGCATCTGGAACTCACAGAAGCAGTCAGTCTTTTGATCACGAAAGTCCATCTAGTTTAGACACTAGGTCTGCCAATTCACAATCGCAAGAAAGACAAAAAGATGGTAAAAAGGCCTCCACTAAGAGAAAGAGGGGGGATTCATCAATTTCCCATGAACCACAAAATGAGAACCCCCAGCAACTTGATTCGCGTAACTCTGTGGTAAATCCAAGGAAAGGGAAGGTGAACAAGGTTGATGCACCAGGGGGTTTTTCAGTTAAAGGTACTGAGCACTCTAACTTTAATATGGTTCCAAGTGGTGGTCAAATGGAGCATTTCTCATCTTTATCTGGCAATATGAGTTCAATACTTAGAGTCAAGCAAGAGGGCCAAAGTGTAACAGAAAAGCCACTGGATTCAGCAAACTTTAGCAATTCGGTACCGAGGGCCTCAAATTCAAAATTCCCTGAAGAGTTGGAAGTCTCCTCATCAGGACAGCAGCAAGGGAATTCCCTTTCTTCTGCAAATGATGTTCTTGCTTCCAGGGGTACATGGAATCAAAATAGAGCAGGATTCCCTTTTGAAAGATCTCAAGTTCCCAGGTTTCCTGGAAATATGATGACAGAAACTCCGATGCAGCAACCAACAGTTTCATCTCTTGGAGCAAGTAAGGATTTGAAATTACCACGAAATTTTAACCTGGTTTTAGGTTGTTAATATTAGCTGGAAATTCTTTGATTTTATTTCAACTAAGCAAGAGTTTTTGCTGAAAGCAAAGATTTAAAATTGTGATTTTTATGTATGGAATCTTTTTTTTTTTTAATCAACCTGTTTTTCTTTTTCTACAATTTGTGTTTTATGTGCTGGATGTTTCTAAATTAACAGCAAGAAAATGAGCAATTATATTAGCATTGCTTATTAGGACATCCAAGTATGTAGATATCTCCTGTTCAGTTAACAATGTTATCCTAATTGGTGTTGCTGAAATTTCAGATGCTTTTGGGAAGGTTCATGGAGTGATGCCTGTTGGTCCAAGTTCCTATCCAACTGGAGAATTGGGATCGTCAGCGCTTTCTCCGGTAGAATCCCAATTGTTTTCAACTAATCGTGGGGATGAAACATCTGCAATGCTTTCAAGTGGAAAGGTTTTGGAGCATGATGGAAGTTCAAACACGTTATCAGATGCAAATAGGGTTGTTCAGGTGCATATATTTCAAATTCCTACTTAAAGACTGAATATTATGATTCGCATTTCGAACACTAACTAATACTGCTTAGCTATTCATGGCATGGTTTTCTAATTAGTAGTTTCTTGAAATGATGTGAGGCCTCTTACTGTTGCTAGCTTTGTACATTATTAGAGATTTCTTTATGTTATGTTCTAGTTGCTTGTTTTCTGGATTAACTTTTATTTTCCCCTCAGTCTTCTCTTAATGATCTCACAGAAACTTGTAAAGTTTGGTCATTCTGTAAATGTGTTTATTTCATATCAGGTAATGTTTAATTTAGATAAGAGTCAAATATAAGACCATATTTTTATTTGGGGGAGGATTTTGGTCTCCTAAAAATTTTTTAGATGAGGCTGAGAAAGCTGATTGAATATTGATCTATGTGATTCCCCTTCCCATTGGTGTTGGGTGAAAGAGGAGATCCTGGGTTCTATTAGACTTGGATGTGCCAAAGTTATTTCCGGAGCAACAGTAGCCATGAGAAAACTATTTTCTCCACCTATATTCTTTGGGTACAGAAGGCCTGTGAAAAAAATAGCGTTGGGTTCATACCTATGTGTAGTTTACATGCGAAATTGGCTTGAGTATTTATGGACTTTTGTAAAACTTTTGTTTTCATCTTTTAGAATATATATTTCCCCCTTATATCTGTTTGTGGCGAGGAAATGAGGTGGTGACCAATGCAATGTATATGATAGCTTGTTATGGTCTTTATTTCTTGTTTATGAGGCAGTTGGAGAGCTACTTTGTGATTGTTATTTGGCGGCCTTTTTTTCTTCTTTTTGTCAGATTGAAAATAGTATGAGGCTATATGAGTTAAATATCCTTGCGTAGATTGGATTGTGGGATGTTTAAAATTTTGACCCTCACATTTGTCCTAGCTGAAATTGCATTTTAACTTTAATGGTGATTGGTGTCAGTTTTAGCTTCCTTCTCGTGCAGTATACTTCCATTTTCATGCAACATAACATAAACAAACTCTTTCCAGGAGCTAGCTAGCTTATTGTAATGTTATCATTTTCAAACATATTATTTTAGTAATTCCTATACTTCAGATGCTCTGTCCTATTTTTAGATTGTTAGTTTCTTACCTTAGTCTTTGTATTTTTCTTTATTTCACTTTTATTTTGTAAATTGATCAATGTTGATCTTGGTCGTTTGTATGAAGTTTTTCAACGGTGGAGGCAGAACTGAACTTCTAGAATTAGGAGAAAGAAGATACACGGAAATATTTCTAAATGCTTTGGTTATTAGCTTTAATGTTATTATTTTCAAAGAAATTAGGATCATATACTTCAGATGCTTTTTTCCTGGATTTTAGCTTTCTGACTTTAGTCTGTAAAATTATCTTTATTTCACTTTTTTTTTTGTAAATTAATGGCACTCTGCCTTTTGGATTTCATCTTCATTTGTTTCTCTCTTTTCACAAGTGCAATGCTTTTTTTTCTTTTAAAAAAAGCAGGTTGGCCGCCAAAATTGTGTTCCTGGTACGACTATGCTTAGGACCATGGCTTCTAGGGATACAGGAAAATCTTCTGTTTCCCAGACTCCTATATTCTCGGGCATGCCTTTTAAGGAACAGCAGCTGAAGCAGCTTCGAGCCCAGTGCCTTGTTTTTTTAGCATTCAGGTTCATGCTCCTATAGCATCTACTTTTAGCGTTACAGGATTGGAATTTATGCTGTATAAAACTTTTGTTTGGTCAAGTTGGGTTCATTTTTTTCAATTTTTATTTTTAAATGCAGAAATGGTTTGGTTCCAAAGAAACTGCATCTGGAAATTGCACTTGGAAACATCTTTCCGAGAGAAGGTAACCAATTAACGCATAAAAATGCACACTCAAAAAAAAAAAGAAGAAAGAAAGAAATTCATTTATTTACTTGGTGAAACATCAGGGGGCAATGTAGATGGTTCACGCAGAGAGCTGATTGATACCGTGAAAGCACAATCATCAAATGATCCAAGTAGCGCTCCTGGTGTAACTGCACCATATGGAAGGCTTGGTAATGCAAGGGAAACTGATAGAATACCACCAGGAGCTTCATCTTCCGGAAGATTCCTGGAGGCTGACTCGTCATTCAAAGAGGCTGAAAACTTAAAAATGATGGATAAAAGTGGTCCACCTGCTGACCACTCTATACATGCAGAAGAAAGGAAACAGTTGGCTACAAGGAAACTGGAGGCTGAAATGCAAAGTCAAGAAACAGCGGAGCCTCAGGCATTTTTAACCTCTGCATCTCAGCAGCCTGAATCTGCTAGCACAAGGGGCACTTTAGCTATTACCAACCCTGTGAATGATGTGGAAAATGGCCATCTATTTGTTGGAAGGGCTAATGTAGCTTCTCTAACAGGCATAAATAAACCAATGATCTCTGAGATAAATAGCTGGACTGGTATTGGTAGTCAGAATGAGGTTCCTAGAAGACCTCTACCAGCTCCCACAGTTCAGCATGAATTGGTGAAAGACAATGATCCTGGTCAGTTTCAAAGTTTTGTTCATAGTGGTGCTTCAGGAAATCAACATGCCAATAGTCACTTGTCCTCCTTTTCAATTAGAGATCAATGGAAACCTGTGTCTGGAACTGATGGTGATCGTCATTCTTTGATTCCTGTGAAGGATGCTAGTGGGATGCTAAGACACACGTCCCAGGGTGAGAACCATACTATCAAACTATTCTATAACATTTGTAACAGCTTTCCTGATGATCATGTTATGCATTTTTATCAGATGATCCAAAGTTTTCTGATGGGAGTAGAACCATTCCAGTTGATAACTCTGTAAGAAATGGTTTCTCTTTGACAACAGAACAAGATCAGGAAGATAAGTCATTGCACACTGATTCACCACCTGCTCCAAAGTACACCATGTCAGAGAAGTGGATTATGGATATGCAGAAAAGGAAACTCTTGGTCGAGCAAAACTGGATACTGAAACAGCAAAAAACAAAGCAAAGAATTTCTACCTGTTTTAACAAGCTAAAGGTTGGTTACGGATTTTTCCCTTTGTCCTTGAATACATATTTTTATCCTTGTTGGTTAAGCATTCTTCTGTTGTGGATTGCACCTGCCTTGAGGTTGATTTAGTTGAGTTTTATTCCATTATTGTCCTGAAGGGGGTTGGGGAATTAAAATTTGCTGTCTTACCTTGATTGGTGCCAATGTTAGTATCTCTTATATTTGATCATTGGCTAGAGTAATGTGAAGTTCTTAGAACTGTTTAAGCCATTCAGTGTCCACTAGGGGTGAAGGGTTTGCATCTTGTCTCATTTGAATATCTCCACATAGAATGAAATTGAAACGGTAGAGCTCAAGGAAATAAGGATATTTTTAATTTCATAGATCTCAAGTATATATGCATATAATCAGAAATCATGTGTGGCCCTGAGCACTTGCTCAGAAAGATGAAAGATATGAGGAATTGTCTGTGCTTTTTCGTCTTCTGTGTATGTTAGAAGCTGCCTTCTTTCAAAATTAGCTGTTCTTGCTTTTATATGATGTTCCTTTTGTTAGTGTGAAAGATACGCTGGAAAATAAGCAAATATTGCATGTACAGTATTACTTATTAAAATGGTTAACGTGCAGGAAAGTGTAAGCTCGTCTGAAGATATCTCAGCCAAAACCAAAAGTGTAATAGAACTGAAGAAGCTGCAGTTGTTGGGACTTCAACGTCGTCTACGGAAGTAATTGACTATCTCAATCTTTGAATGTTGTTTCTTTTCTTAGCAATTTTAATTTTTATTATATTAAAAATTGTTCTGTTCATTTGCACTTGTTGTAACTTTGTTAG
Organism: Luvunga scandens; assembly: GCA_030449905.1. Taxonomy (NCBI): domain Eukaryota; kingdom Viridiplantae; phylum Streptophyta; class Magnoliopsida; order Sapindales; family Rutaceae; genus Luvunga; species Luvunga scandens. Next base: position 2,473,332 of record JASUUG010000478.1, read on the forward strand.
TTTAACACTGTACGTTTCATTTGGACAGTGATTTTCTAAATGACTTTTTTAAGCCTATTACAACTGACATGGATCGGTTGAAATCATATAAGAAACATAGACACGGTAGAAGGATAAAACAACTTGAAAAGTTTGAGCAGAAAATGAAGGAAGAACGACAAAAGAGGATCCGTGAAAGACAAAAGGAGTTCTTCAGTGAGATAGAAGCTCACAAGTATGTGTAGTTTTGTCTGCTTATCTACCATTGTGTTCACCTTTTATTTTTCTGAACCATTGGATTAGATATCTGCATTCATTGTTCTTAATGTGGTTTGCTTTTGAGATTAATTTGTCCTTTTGACTGACTTGATGGTGATGAACTACAGGGAGAGACTTGATGAAGTGTTCAAAATAAAGAGAGAGCGTTGGAGGGGCGTTAATAAATATGTGAAGGAGTTCCATAAAAGAAAGGAACGTATTCATCGTGAGAAGATAGACAGAATCCAGCGAGAAAAGATTAATTTATTAAAGATAAATGATGTGGAGGGATATCTGCGAATGGTGCAGGTTTGATTTGGATACTGGACTTTCCCAATGTAAGATCAAATTCTACTTTCTTTTCTTTGCATAATGTTTGTGTCGTACGTATAGGATGCCAAATCAGATCGTGTTAATAAACTGCTCAAAGAGACAGAGAAGTATCTTCAGAAGCTTGGATCCAAGCTGCAGGAGGCAAAGTCTATGGCAAGTCATTTCGAAAATGAGATGGATGAAACACTAACTGTTAGTGTTGTTGAGAAGTATGAGCCTGCTGTGGAAAATGAAGATGAAAGTGACCAGGCAAAGGCAAGTTGGTTTTATCCACCCTTTTTGTCTCCCTTTCGTTTTTTTTTTTTTCTCTTGTCATTTTTTTTCCATCTGATTGCAGCATTACTTGGAGAGTAATGAGAAGTACTATTTGATGGCCCATAGGTATGGATATTATTTTTATAATGCACTCGAGCATTAACTATTAAGGACTGATAACTTCTTATTTTTTGTCACTCTATTTGAGGGGTAGCTGTCCTTAGGCTCTCTTTTTTTGGGTCCTTTTTTTCCATTGAAGCCTTTATGTTTACTCTGGGAATGCTTTTAGGAATGAGACCTCAGACTTCAGACTGATATTGTCAATATCTTATTCTGTATGTTGTTTTCTGCAGTATAAAAGAGAGCATTTCAGAGCAGCCAACTTGTCTTCAGGGTGGAAAATTAAGGGAGTGAGTAAAACTTAAGTTTTAGTTTATTGTTCTAAGTACATGCATATATACATACATGCATATGTATGTATGTATGTCTGTGGACATATGCACCAAAAAATATATATGTATGGATATGTGGGATGTTTCCTGTTCTTATTTTGTGTTTATTTAGTTTTTTGTATTAACTTCTAACATTTGTGTTACTTGACCTTCAGGTACCAAATGAACGGTCTTAGATGGCTGGTTTCACTGTATAACAATCATTTGAATGGAATACTTGCTGATGAAATGGGCCTTGGGAAAACTGTCCAGGTACATTTTGAGTTTGTTATACTGTGATTTCAGTCTACAATTAATAATTTGTTATGCTGTAGTGCTTTTGTATTTGTTTGTGATAAGAATCTAAGTTCACTGCATCACCATCATTTGAATCTTTTGCAGGTTATTGCTCTAATTTGTTACCTAATGGAAACCAAAAATGATAGAGGACCCTTTCTAGTGGTTGTACCATCGTCAGTTCTACCTGGATGGGAGTCAGAAATAAACTTTTGGGCCCCCAGAATACATAAGATTGTGTATGCTGGGCCTCCAGAGGAGAGGCGAAGGTTATTTAAGTAAGAACATAGGCATAAGGAAACTACTTTTTGATATGCTTCTTGTTCAGTGTGTAATGGCTGTTCTCTTGTATTCCAGGGAAAAGATTGTGCATCAGAAATTCAATGTCCTTTTAACAACTTATGAGTATCTCATGAACAAGCACGATAGACCAAAACTAAGCAAAATGCAGTGGCATTATATTATAATTGATGAAGGCCACCGCATAAAAAATGCATCTTGCAAGTTGAATGCGGACTTGAAGCACTATCAGAGTTATCATAGATTGCTATTAACCGGGACACCACTGCAGGTTTCAGACTGTCTTTTCTCACGCCCATAACTCTTCCCTTGATCCTGAATTTATCCCAATTGAAAAAAAATACATATCTTTATCCAAACTGCTGTTCGTGCATCTCCGCATGAAACTATTATGTCTTTATCTTCTAATCCACATGGAAATAAAGGAAAATGATTGGAAAGTTAATCGATGATGTGAATATTCATGGGCGTGAAAAAATATATTTGTCAACTCACTTTGTCTGGTTCTTACTTTCTCTACTTGTTGATAACATAACTCACTTAACACTGTTCATGGCTCTTCCGTTCAGAACAATCTTGAAGAACTTTGGGCGCTACTCAACTTCTTGTTGCCTAATATATTTAATTCATCCGAGGATTTTTCTCAATGGTTCAACAAACCCTTTGAAAGTAATGGAGACAATTCTCCTGATGAAGTAAGATTTTGGGTTGTTTAGTTTTTCAAGTGGTGATGTTTTCCTGTCTTTTTAAAAAATTTGAGTTAAATGTTACTAACAAAGCTCAATTCTTGTGGTTCTTTGTCAATAGGCTTTACTGTCCGAGGAGGAGAATCTATTGATCATAAACCGTCTGCATCAAGTTCTACGGCCATTTGTGCTGCGGAGGCTGAAACACAAGGTCCTTACATCATATATATGCTTGTTGAACTGGGGAATTATGTATATGTTAGCATGAGACATAATTCATGTTGGTAACATCTTGAACCGTTGGTGGCCTCTAGCTACAAATAGCAGTCAACTCCTTGCGAGCTCTTCCCCTTCTTGACCCCACTCCCCCCGCATCCCCGGCCAACACTCTCTTTTCTCTTGTCTTCTTCCATGTTCTTCTCCTCTTTCTGTATTTGGTGGATGTATGAATATCAGATCCTTTGTAGCACCAAACAAGTTCTATCCTATTAGTTCAGTTGTTTGTATCCCAGCTGGCACGCCTAATCCACCCATGATGAATTTGTTTTCTAGTTTCAGTTAGCACTTCATATTACAATGAGAAATGTGATGTTTGGCGGAGATGGGTTTTTTCATCTCTATGTTTTGTTAGAGGTTGAGGTTTTGAGAGTCTTTGTATATTGACTTCTTCATTTTCTAAATTCTTTATGGTAGGTTGAAAATGAACTGCCTGAGAAGATTGAGCGACTTGTAAGATGTGAGGCTTCTTCATACCAGAAGCTCTTAATGAAGAGGGTTGAAGACAATCTTGGCTCAATTGGGAATTCGAAGGTTCCGTTTGTAGAATTTATTCTCAGTTTATTTTTTATATTATTTCATTCTGAAGGATTTCCTGAAAAGTCCAATTTATCAGGCAGTTCCAATTATGTGCAATAACATTTAAACCACATGTGTCTGTTGGACAACTATTATCAAGTGTGCTAACCTTAAATAACATGTTTTCTTCAGGCACGGTCAGTTCACAACTCTGTTATGGAGCTCCGAAATATATGCAATCATCCGTATCTCAGCCAGCTTCATGCGGAGGAGGCATGTCCTTTTCCTACATATTGAACTTTGTTTTGGGAAAATTGTGGAGGACAGGAGAGGGACAACCCCCCCCCCCCCCCCAACACACAAAAAAAAAAACACCCGCGCGCGCACACACACACAACAACAACAAAGCTTTCTCAAATTGCTTTTTCGTTCTTTACTTATATTGTTTTGAGACCCCAACCAGTGGTGAACTTTTACTGATTTTCACTGTCCTTTAATGCAAATTAACATCTGATCACCTCTTTGTAGGTTGATACTTTAATTCCTAAGCATTATCTTCCTCCAATTGTTAGACTTTGTGGGAAGCTTGAGATGTTAGATAGATTACTACCGAAACTGAAAGCAACAGATCATCGGGTATGCTGATTCATTTACATTTCTGGCACTTGATGCTCATTGTATTCTGAAAATGCTCAGGGAGAATACCGTTAGCAGTTTGCTGAGTTTATTGAAAGTTTGTCTTTTGTGAAGAATTATTTACTATACGGCTTTTTGATCTTGCCTGTTGCTGTTGGTTATGATTGTTGTTTCAAAAGTTGCAGGTGTAATGATCTTTTTCTGGTGCATAATTGACTCTTTTTTCTTTAATTTGATGGTTTATCTTTTTCATTTTCTTGGGGTCACTTATGCAATATGATATGTCTTTGTTTTCTTCTGTTAGTTTCTCAACAAGTTGGAATGTATGTGAATGTGCTAGAAAGATCCCCAATGTACATTTGTGCCTTGTTTTTAAGAAAGGGATACTGTCTGATATCACATCTCATCAATCATTTCAGTGTGTTTAACTCTTGTGTTGTACTTTTCCAGGTTCTTTTCTTTTCTACAATGACTAGGCTGCTTGATGTCATGGAGGACTATCTCACTTTCAAACAGTACCGGTATCTTAGGTTGGATGGGCATACATCTGGCGGCGACCGAGGTGCCCTCATTGATAAATTTAACGAACAGGATTCACCCTTTTTTATATTTCTGCTCAGGTTATTCTTCATTCCGTAATAAGTCTTGATGCTTTTCTATTTTTGGGCTATCTTTTTTCAATGTTGTTATAATTGTTTAATACTGCCATGCTGTGCTGTTTTTAATGCTCTCATTTTATTTGCTTTTTTGTTTCTATGATTTCACTGAATGAGTTTGGACGTGAATGACATTATTTTTGGTAATAGCATTCGTGCTGGTGGAGTTGGAGTTAATCTTCAAGCTGCTGATACAGTCATTATATTCGACACTGACTGGAATCCTCAGGTAAAATATAAATCTGCCCCCTTGTTTTGTATGCCTATTCAGTTATGATTCTAGAGCTAATTTACTTTATCGTTGGCCTATTTTCAGGTTGACCTGCAAGCACAAGCAAGAGCTCATAGAATTGGCCAGAAGAGGGATGTGCTTGTTCTTAGATTTGAAACGGTGAGTATTGTTTCTATGCATGCCTGCCTTTTGGGGCAAGTATATTCTCAAGTGGAATTGGAAACACACTATGTTCTGTTGGATTTTAAATCATGGTAGACAATAATTAGGGATTGGGGTATTTCCATAACAATGTTTATGCTGATTGAAGAACAAAATTAATGAGATCTGAAGGCATATAAAATCCACAAGTCATACTGAGTGTACAAAGTATCCATACAAACCTTTTATACTGATGTGACATTGTTATATTGCTACCAGATCTTCTCATGAAGTTATTTCATTTACCCTTTTTTTATGTTTTTCACTCATTCATTACTTCCATGCTACATTATTTTGACTTGAGAGTTTGTACAAGTTTTTGTAAGTCTAGTATTATTGAATCCTTGTGCTAATGGCAGATTCAGTGGACTGCAAGTTCGCATGGTATATTTAATATTGTCTTTGAATAAATATTTGCTAAATTATCTTTGCCTACTTATTTGGTGACAAGGTTCAAACTGTTGAGGAACAAGTTAGAGCTTCAGCAGAGCACAAACTGGGAGTTGCTAATCAGAGCATTACTGCTGGTTTTTTTGACAACAATACAAGGTGAACAAACTATTTATTTGTCAATTTTCGCCGCATGACCTTATGAGCACTTGTAGAATGTTTCTTATGAATTTTCTGAATAGAATATCTTTATTTGATGCCAGTGCCGAAGATCGTAGGGAATACTTGGAATCTCTACTGCGGGAGTGTAAGAAAGAGGAAGCTGCACCGGTATTGGATGATGATGCTCTAAATGATCTCTTAGCTCGCAGGTAACTCTTATTTGAAGTTTGTTCTCCTTAGTTCTCTGCTTATGATATGTGGTAACCTGTTAGATATGAGGCGATGGGGCTCACTAGAAGCCCTTATTATTGTTTTAAGTTTAATCGAACTCAATCTCTGATAAAAAATTGATGATTCAGTTGTCTCTCTTTTGTTTTTTTTTTAATTATTATAATAAATCAAGGAAGCTTTCTGAATGTGTATCTTACCTTTTTACTTGAAATAAGGTTACAAAAATATGTCATGACATACATTAGCTGAGAATTTCTAAAACCAGTAGATGTTGCTTGCTGCATTTATATTTCAATGGACTCAATGAATCCCTTATGCATGGCGATGTCATTATTCTTAACTATTCTTGCCATGATTTGTTTTTATGCTTCATTAAAAAAAAAAAAAGAAATGTGGTGTCTATCTTTTTCCTGTAAATCCTTAGTTCTCTCATCTGTTAAATCTATTTGTTCCCAGTCCAGCAATGAAATGCCCCCTCCCAAGAATTTTTCGGTTTGTGAGCATGGTGTCTATCTTTTTCTTTTTACAAGTTTTACATTTTTTGCTTCCTCGTATTATTTGCCATTGTCTCTTATGTTGACAGTGAATCAGAGATTGACATATTTGAATCAGTTGACAAACAACGGCGGGAAGAAGAGATGGTATGCTCATTAGTGTTTGAATCCAGGTTCTCTGTGCTTACTGCTTCTGCATAAGAAATGCCTCACTGCTACTTTAAATATTTGCAGGCAACATGGAGAAAATTGGTATGGGGGCTTGGAATGGATGGTGAGCCTTTGCCTCCCTTGCCTTCTCGCCTTGTTACAGATGATGATCTGAAGGCATTCTATGAAGCCATGAAAATATATGATGTACCTAAAACGGGGGTATCACCTAATGTGGGGGTAAAGCGCAAGGGTGAGCATCTTGGAGCCCTGGATACACAGCATTATGGAAGAGGCAAAAGAGCAAGAGAGGTCTGTTGATAAAATATGATTTTTTGATGCTTGAGCATGCCTTGTGTGATTTCTTCTGTCTCTCTCCTATTATTTTCATTTTATTCTTTTTAGAGATGCAAGAGCCTATTTGGTTTAGTATCAGTCTTTCCTATTTTGATTTTTTTTTTATTTTGTTAGGTGCGGTCCTATGAAGAACAATGGACCGAAGAGGAATTTGAAAAGATGTGTAAGGCAGAATCCCCTGATTCCCCAAAATTGAAGGAAGAAGGATCAGAGAAAAGCTTGCCAACAATTGTTAGCAGCTCTACACCAGTTGTTTATAGCACAGAACCTCCTGCTCCAGTCCTTCCTCCTCCACCACCCTCTCTGGATCATCCACAGCTGCAGCAAAGCAAAGAGGTCACTCCACCATCTAAACGGGGACGTGGAAGGCCAAGAAGAGCAGATAAATCTCCTGTTCCAGTGGTTCTCCCAGCACCTTCTGGAACAGTCAAAGTTGATTTGGGGTCACAGAGAGACACAATGACCGGCCAGTCAACATCCGCTTCTGATTCATTGCCTGGATCCGCTACTGTTAGTGGTGTCAGTGGATCTGCACATGTTATGGTAGGGATTGCTCCTAGATCTGAGCCAACCACCGCTTTTGTTCCTGTTACCCCTGGGTCTCAGTCTACCACCACACGTGCTTCCATACCCATGCAACCAAAGGGACGAGGCCGGAGGATTCAGAGTGGAGAGCAAGTGCCTCGGCGTCGGGGAAAGAAAATTGGTTCGGTATTGCCAGCTGCATCAGATGGTATACCTAGTCCTGGTCCTGATCCAAAAACAAATGAGCAGCCCCAGGGTGAATCCCTGAATCCATCAGGGGGTGAGTCTACTGCTACAGATGGAAATGTTCCCAGCATTCCTACAGCCCCTGTTCCTGATTCCGTATCACCATCTGCCGTAAAGGGTCAAAGTGGAACTATTGATCCTTCTTCTGCAGTTGCTGCTTTGAATTCTGAGCTAAACACAAATTTAGCTACTGCTCCTTCTGTGCCTCAACCCTCCCCACACTCCTCTTCGGCATCAATGCAAACTAAAGGGCAGAGCAGGAAGACACAAAGTGGAGGGGTCACACCCCGGCGCAGAGGAAAGAGACAAGCACTGGTATCACCACCTATTTCTGATGTTTCTGCTGGTCCAGAATCAAAATCAAATCTTCAATCAGAAAATAGCTCTGGGAATTTGAGGTTAAGTAAATCCATTTCCGTGGGAAAACAAGAAGCTCTTTCTCAGGAATTGTCAAATAAGATCCAAGTGCAACCATGTGGAGTTGCTGCTTCTGTGGACGTTGCTGGTCCAGATCAGAAACCTGCCGAGCAATCAGACCGTGCAGTCCAAAGCAAGCAGCCAATAAACCTATCAGCAACTCATGATAGTACTAGCCAACCTTCTGGTAAGAACAAGGCATTTGCATGTTTGTTAAATTGTGTTAAATTAAGGGTGTGATATGGACTTTTGAATTGAGATTCTTTTCAAAATGTTGCAGGTTCTACTCCTGCGCATGTTCCAAATATGGATTTAGGTGTTGCTTCTGACACAAAGGAAGTCTTATCTGAAAATTCATCTTCGAAGGGTGGTGTTATTCCAACTTTAGCTCTATCAAATATGAAGGCTGTTGAGAGGGTCAATATCCAAGGTTTTGAAGAAAAAGCTTGTACTAATGCATCAAAGTCGAACGCCACAGTGCCAGCTCTTGATTCTATAACTGAACCATATACTGGTTCTACCATCGTAGAAGGCATCAGTAACACGATCCATCATGTTTCAGGGGCAGGTGCTGCCAGAACTCTGTCAATTTCTACTTCTGCTCCTGCAGCTTCTCTATCTATCCCTCCTCAGGCTTCTGTATCTGTTCCGGTGAAAAGGCATGGTCGTAAGACTCCAACCACAGGAGAAGCACCTAGGCGAAGGGGAAAGAAACAGGGTTTGGGACCTTCAATTCCTGATGGTTCAGCTGCTTTTGATGTGAAGTTAAACCAGCAATCACAGAACAAATCCAGGGATTCCTTTGGAAGCAAAACCATTTCACTGAGAAGCAAGCAAGAAACTGCTGATGTTAATGACGTTGCTCGTGTCATGAAGGAGATTTTTTCTGAAACTTGCTCATCAAAAGCTAAAACTGGTGACTCTTCTTTGAATGAAAGCAAGGATGCTTCTATTAGAGCTTTATCCGGTAGTAGCACCATTGCAGAGGTGGCCAAAAAGCAAAGTTCAGATGATAAAACATGTTCAGTTACGCCAACTGTGGAAACAGCTCCTCCCGGTTTCAACTCTCCAAATGAAAAGCATGGAGAACTAATAGGAACTAAAAATGATGCGGGTGTCAGAGGTGAGCAGACTCCTGTTTCTGGCCATACTCTTGCTTCTAAGACTGAAGCTTTTAAACCTGAGAATAAGGCACAAGCTGGCTGTATTGAAAACATAGCTAATTTAAGTTCAGATGATAAATCACTTGCAATGGTGCCAAATTTGGAGACAGCTCCTCCAGGTTTCGACATCCCAATTGAAAAGCATAATGAACAGTCTAGGAATCAAAGAAGTCCAGAAGTCAAAGGCGAGGATACTCCTGTTTCTAGTGAGGCTCATGCTTCTACTGAAGCTTTCAAACAAGAAAAAGCAACCAATACTAGCTCTTTTGACAACTTGGCCGATTCAAGTTCAGATGATAAAACATGTTCAGTGACGCCAGCTATGGAAACAGCTCCAGGTTTTGACATTCCAATTGAAAAGGGTGTAGAACAGTCTGGGAGTGAAATTGATGCAAAAGTCAAATGGAAGAATACTGCACTTCCTGGTGAGGCTATTGTTGCTGGGATTGAAGTTTTTAAACCTGAGAACAAGACTGATGGTGATTTTGTTGAAAATTTGGAGGACACGGTTGATGATCATTCTCTAGTGAAAGAACTGATTCATGGGAATCCAGACCATTCAGATATGATGATTGGTAATGTTCCTGGAAACACATCAGAGGACTCTTCAAAAGTGCCTTTGGAAACTCCTCTTATCATGAAAAGCACTGAAGGGCCCTCTGTTTCTAGGGAAACACCAATTCTTTCGGGAAGTCCCATTAATTCAGGTGTAGTGGATCCTTCTGGTATGACCTGTGGTAGTTTCATAGATGAAAATAATCTTTTATTCAGCGAGTCTTCCAAATTAACATTTTTTTGCTATTACAGGTACTGAATGTGCAACAGTTTCTGTAAAAACTGATGTTGGAAATCATCCTCAAAATGCTGAGCCTACTTCTGCTCTGGAACATTCTGGTCCTCAAAATTCAGCTGTGGGATTTTGTGACAAATCTGAAATTCCCTCAATGGGAGCTCAAGTGGCTAAATGCTCTTCTGATGCTATTGTTAATAGTCTTTTGGAAACTCCTCTTGATATCAAAAGCATTGGAGGACCCATAGTTTCCATGAAAGCTGCTGATGTCACTGACACTGATCATTCTTTGGAAACTGGTGTTGAACCTGGAAGTCCTGTTAATTCATGCTCGGCGGAGCCTCCTGGTATGCTTTGTACCGATTTTCTAGAAAAAATTTATTCTTCTTTGAATGAGTGTCCCATGGGTTTCCTAGAAACTGTTAATATTGGCAATCATGCTCAAGAACCTCTGCCTACCTCTGCATGTCCTCAAAATTTTACTTTGGAATTTTGTAAGAAGTCTGACATTCCCTCAATTGTAGCTGAAGCTGCTGAACGTTCTTCTGAAACCATTTCTGAACGATCTCTGGATAATCCTCTCGGTATTGAAGGCATTGGAATATCAGTTTCTGCGAAAACTGATGATGTTGCTGACCATTCTGTGGAAACTACTGCTTGTTTTAGACATCCAGATAACTCAGGCCTGGTGGAACCTCCTGGTATGATGCATACTAATTGTCTGGACAAAATTGATTCTCTTAGTGATTCTCTAGTAGTAACATGTGATATTACAGGTTGTGACAAATCTGACATTGCCTTGATGGAAGCTGAAGCTTCTGTATGCTCTTCTGAAACAATTGTTGAAAGTCAAGTTCTCACTAAGGCCCTTGACCTTGGAATTGCTCTTGATAAAACTGAGATAGCTATGAGCTATGACACTGACTCTTTGGATGACTCTCATGACAATGGCAATGTGCAAGTACTTTGTGGTGGAACCAGTAATAAAAAAGCTGACTGTAAAATGGAACCTGATTGTTTGGTTGCTTCTGATTCTGCTAATATGGAACTGGTTCCAAGAGACTTTGGTGTGGAAAGGAGAGATGGTGATATCAAGATTTTCAATATGGAAGTAGGCCTATCCAATGCTCTATTATCATCTTCAAAAGATATCATTGCTGAATCTGCCAAAGTAGATGTTGTTCTGGATGAACATGGTAAAATGCAACTACTTCTGGGAGCTGAAAATACAGAGGGTGGAGAGGTTGTGCCTGAACACAAGTCTGAAAACATGGGAGAAAAAGATGATATCTCTTCGGAGGAGCTTGCATTTGGGAGCTCGTTAGTACTGCAAGACTCTAAGGCATCTGAAGCTGAAATTGGTGACAGAATAGATGTACCACAAGTTGATGGGACTTCACCCAGAAGTATATCTGGAGTAGTTGATGAGCTTGTGGATGAAGCAGGTGATCATATGGGTGTTTCTCATTCTCAGGTTCATGTATTTGTACAAGAGAAATCTGAGGAGTTGGGCCTGCCTTCTTTGTCTTCGGTGACCAAGGAAGAAAAGATTGATGGCTCTCTTGGTAAGGACCCTGATAGCAGTTTAGTCGTATTGGAGGATTCAAAAGGATCAATAGGTGATCAAATGGATGGTTGTCAGAGTGGTGTGGTTGTGCCAGAAAACTTATCTGACTTCTGTCAGCCTTCATCCTCTTCGGCGCCTTGGGAAGCAAAGATTGATGGGTCTTCTGAGAAGGATCCTGTTAGCAGCCTATCAGTACCGGAGGGTTCAAAAGAGACTGTAGCTGAAGCAGGTGATCAAATTGATATTTTTATTGTGCCAGAGAAATTACCTGAGCACTTGGGTATTCCTGCATCCTTGCTGACTACTGAAGAAAAGACTGAGGGCTCAGAGAAGGATCCAATTAGCAGCTTTGCGGCAATGGAAGATCCAAAAGAATCGGTCGTCGACGCTTGTGATCAAATAGGTGGTGTGACTGTAATGGAAAAGTCATCTGAGGACTTGGGCACACCTCCATTATCCTTGGCAAATGAGGAAGAAAAGATTGAGAGCTTTGACGATGATCCAGCAAGCATCCCAATGGCAGTGATGGATTCAAAAGAGTGTGTAGCTGAAGCAGCCGATCAAATGTGTGTTTCGAAGGGTAGTGCAGTTGCAACAGAGAAATTATCTGAAGACTTGGTTCTTAATCCATCTTCCTCAGAAACCAAGGATAAAAGGATTGAGCGATCTTCTGAGAAGGATCCAGTTAACAGCTCAGTGACTGTGGAGGATTCAAAAGGATTTGAAGCTGAAGCATGTGATCAATTACATGTTTTACAGGGTGGCGGTGTGGTGCCAGAAACTGTTCAAGAAGAAGAAAAGATTGAGGTGTCTTGTGAGAAAGACCCTATTGGCAGCTCAGTGGATGATGGGTCAAAAGGACCAGAAGTTGAACCCTGTGAACAAATGGATTTCAGGGGTGATGAGATCGTGCCAGAAACTGTTCCAGAAGAGTTGGGTCTTCCCTCATCTCCCATGGTGGTTGAGGAAGAAAAGATTGAGGGTTCGTCTGAGAAGGAACCCTTTGCCAGTGGGATTGATGCTGAAGCCAACAACGCAATTGACGCTGGGGGTGGTGGGAACATGCCGCAAACTGCGCCACAAGATTTGGGACTACCTCTCTCTTCTTTGGTGGTTGAGGAAGAAAAGATTGAGGGTTCTTCAAAACCTGTTGGCAGCGAGAAGGAATCCATTGCCAGTGCAGTGCCACTGGATGAGTCAAAAGGGCTTGAAGCAGAAGTTAGCAACCAAACAGCTTTTGAGGGTGGTGGGGTCGTGCCTGTACCTGTTCCGGAAGGGGCGGATGTACCTGCATCCTTCTTGGCAGTTGAAGAAGAAAAGAATGAGTGCTCTGATAAAGAACCAGTAGGCAGCTCAGTGTCGCAAGTTGAGTCAAAAGAACCTGAAGACAAAGCCTTCAAACCAATGGATATTGTTGATGGTGCGGTCGCGCCAGAAAATGCATCAGAAGATATGGGTGGACCTTCACCTTCTTTAGTGATGGTGGAAGACAAGACTGAAAACAAAATTGAGGAGGACCCTGCTGTAAATTCAGTTGCAGTGCAGGAATCAAAAGGGTCTGGAGCTGATTATAGTATATCAGATTAGTGTTCTTCATGTACAGTACTTTTTGTTCTAATTCCTTGCAATATGCAAGGGATTCTACCATATATATAAGATAATTAGTTAATTAATGCATTGTCTGGTGTATATAATTTCAATTTTTAAGAAGATAAAAAGAGTTCTTATAATTGAGTTCGTGTGGGTTCTTTTTAATTTCCGGTGGCTTGTAGGATGAGCTTTTATTTCTCGGTTTTCTTCACGTCCAGGTCCAGCTTATGGAAAATTACAAAGCTATTGTAGTATTTAATATATAGTGTTAACCAAGGACTTAAGATTTTTTGGCCTCGCCCGTACATTCGAAGATTGAGGGAAACGTAATGACATTGTCCTTGTGTTAACAAGAAACGCACTGTATTATCTCTCTGTGTCGAAAGCAACTAAAGCCGCCGATAGCATTTGTGGTTGAGTAGGGTCAACAGTGTGTGTTTTCAATTGATTGATGAGTTTTTTGAGGATGGTGTTATTTACACGGATATGTATTTTGAATATTTTAATTTAGAAAATTATTTACTGACCACTTGATTTTTTTTATTTTTTTAAAAATATATAATTCTTTTTTTTTGTTTGAATTGTCCTTGAAGTTATAATTTTTTTCACTTTTCCACTTCCGTCTGTTGATGGTTAAGATTTCGTTAGTTTTTTTATTAAAATGACAATTTTGCTCCTCAAATGTAAAGTTACAATTTCATCCTATAACATTAATTTTGAAGGGCAAAACAGTCATTTTATTAAAAAAACTAACGGAATCTTAACGGTCAACAGACAAAAGTGAAAAAATACAAAGAATTGTAACTTCATGTGTAATTCAGGCAAAAAAAAAAGAATTGTGTATTTTTAAAAAAGTCTGAAACATTAGGTGGTCGGTAGATAATTTTTCTTTTAATTTTAATAAAATTTTATATTATTAAAATAATTTTAGTATAATTTATTATTAATGAGATTAATATAAGAGAAATTATTTCTGCACTGTTTTTTTTATATATTTACTTTTAATCAGCATCAAATTTTTATATGTATTTTGCACCACTTTTGTTTTAAGCTTATATTAATCAACCACTTTGACATTAAAAAATAATCATTTTATCCTTAAATGAATTAAAAGATCATTTTATTCTATAAAATTTTGAAAAATAAAAAAATTATAATTATAAGAATACCTTTGAATTTAATAAAATAAATAAATCTTGAATCTAATATGTTATTTTTTTTTAAACATAATTTTCATTTAAAAATTATCATGTTAATTTTTTTTAATCATAATTTCATTTAATTTGCATAAAGAAGTTTCTTAATATTAATTATAGGGAAGTTTATAATAATTATAGGGAACTTTTTCTCTTCATGTTAATTTTTGTAAACTTCCCTATACTTAATTTAATTATAAAAATTAAATGAAATTATAATTAAAAAAATTATAATTACAAGATGTTGTTTTTTATAATTATAATTTCATTCAAAAATTATTTGTTTTATTAAATTTAGGGGCATTCTTATAATTATAATTTTTATATTTTAAAAATTTTATAGAATAAATAATCTATTAATTCATTGAGGAGTAAAATAGTTATTTTTAGTGTCAAAGTGGTTAATTGATACAAGTTTATAATTGAAAACAGTATAAAGTACATGTTAAAATTTTGTGATAGTTAAATGTATATATAACAAAGAGAGGTGGTATAGAGATAATTTTCCTTAATATAATTTAAGAAAATTTTAACACTTTAAACTCATCTAGAATAATTAAATTTCAAGTTTTTTCCTCTTAATCATCTGATTTAATCCATTGTAAAAATAAAATACTTAGTTCTACAGGATTTAGGGAGTCATCAAGTGGGCCGCACATTCTTTTCATTAATGTGACAAAAAAAATGACGAAATGAAGTTTCATAGGGGAAGAACAAATTTGAATAAGATTAACAAATTGCACCATTTATATAGAAGGATATCAAATACAAAGAAAAGTCGTGTCAGTCGATTGTAAACATTGTTCAGCATTATGACTTAGCGGATGATAAAATATTTTGTGGGTGTAAAAAGAAATTAATAATTAGTAATACAGGTTAAATAAAGGATTATTTTAAGTATTTAAAAGAGTATACCTAAGAAACGTTTTTAAAAAGTTTATTAAATGAGTGGATGAAATAATAGAATGTTCAAAATAAATTATAAAGTGTAATCAGTCCCACCCACCCTTGAGTTATTTATCCAAAAATTTATCATATTTTTTCGTAGCAGTTTTTAACTAATTATGTGGAAAAGAGTGTCGGTTTTTAGAAAAGAAAATGTGGGGACATTGAATTCTTCTTTAATTATAATTTATAATTGAATGAAGATAGTCTATTCCTTCATTTATATAAGTGTTCTCTCAAATATTAATGATGATAAAAATTTGGATAATACTTTAAAAAAATTTATATATATTTAATTTCAGTAACAACTTTATATAAATATAAATTATAATTTAATTATAAATATTAATAATAATATCATGTAATATAAATTATAGTCTAATTGTGGAAATATTTTATATCCACCGTACGGCGCAGAATAAATTTAAATAAATGGAGGAAAGGAAATATAAGAATATTTGGAGGCGAAGCAACTTACTCACCAACCCCGGGCTCGCCTACCTTCTCTTGCTTGCTGACTGAGATTGACCAACTCTGTTATTCTTCTTGATCAAATTCATAACTCAAAACTCTCAAACTTTCGTCACTCACCTTTTCACCATGGAATCTCCCAACCTTTTGGTAACTTCATTTCTTTTTTCTTTTCTTTTCTTTTCTTTTCTTCTAATTCAACTTTCTTTCTTTCTTTTTTTTTTTTTCCGTTTGTTTCTTGTGAAAATCATCTAGGAACTTTTAAAAATAGGGGCTGACTAATCAGATTTCAAAAGGGTTGTCGATTCTCATTTCTCTTTATTTTCCTAAAGCATATTCTTGCTTGCTGCTTAAACTTTTGCTTTGCTAATTAAACCGTGATACAGGCGATTAATGCAAAGAAAAAGTTGATGTTTTGCTAGATCCTTGCTATATAGTAGTGTGTTTTCGTAGCTACCACTATCGAACCCAACAAGTTATTGGATTTTTTTTGTTATTTATGAAATAACAACCATGATTGATTTTATCCTGAATTTGAGGGCTGCTATCAGAATGAGACTGAGTTATTTAATTAATATAATTGTGACGGTATCATGTCAGTTTGTATTAGATTGTTAAATATGTTCCTATGTTTATCCTTTTCTTTTTAAATTTTTTTTTTTTTCAGGTTGCTTCTGGCTCAAAACTTGTAAGTAGATATATGAGGAAGAATCCAACCCTAATTTGCGTTCCTATAATGGGGGAATCAGTGGAGAAGATGGTGTTTGATATGGGTAAGGCAAATGCTAGTGGTGCTGATCTTGTTGAAATTCGCTTAGATAGTTTGAAGAATTTCAATCCTCGTGAGAATCTCAAAACTCTGATTAAAGAATCCCCTGTGCCCACCTTGTTCACCTACAGGTTTGTGATTGAATTTCTTTTACCATTTTGGTTTTGCTATGGGTTCTTTACATTGTATTCAAAGTTAGAGTACTTGTTTAACTTGTCCTGCGATGGTTCCTCCCCATGGATACTAAAAGTTAATGCACCAGGAATGGTTGGTTATTGTAAGCATAAGTTTATAAGTATCTTATTTTCTTATAAAGCAAGCTACCCTCCTATTTGCCTGTTGTTGTTTGTTGGTCCTAAATAATGCAAAATGCAATCATTCAGCTGATGAATTTTTTGCCTGGTTTTAATTTTCTTTATTTGGAGTTCTAACTTTTCAAAGGGACACACCAATTATATTATAGTTAAATTCTCGAACCATCCAAAAATTTAGGTTTCTGAGTGGTTCAGTCTTGTCTACAAAATATGTTTTTTTTTTTTTGGCTAAACCATTTGTTACACGTTCTGTTGTTACATAGATTTTGAGCTTGGACCTCTCTGATATTTTGTGTTTTTCTCTGTAGACCAATTTGGGAGGGTGGTCAATATGATGGTGATGAAAACGAGCGAGTGGATGTACTTCGGTTGGCCATGGAGTTGGGAGCTGATTACATTGATGTTGAGCTTCAGGTAACCCTTTCATGATAAAGAAACACCTATACATCTATTTTAAGTCTCCTTGACAAGATCTGAAGTCATTGGAGCATTCTGTTTTTTATTCTTAACTTTCTTGTTTTGTTTGATAGCTGACTTTCTTTTGCTACTTTTGATACTGTTTTGCAAGGTTGCTCGTGAGTTCAATGATTCCATACGTGGAAAGAAACCTGAAAGGTGCAAAGTCGTAGTTTCTTCTCACAACTATCAGTATACTCCGTCTGTGGAGGATCTCAGCAATCTTGTGGCAAGGATACAAGCATCTGGAGCTGATATAGTGAAGTTTGCAACGACTGCATTAGACATTACTGATGTGGCGCGCGTTTTCCAAATAACTGTGCATTCTCAAGTAAGTCACGTATGTCGGATCTTGTTCTTTATATTTAAACTTGGTCTATAATCTCTCACAATTTGAATTGGAATTTAAATCATGATTTTTCTGCTAGCACTTCATGATGCCAATCAATAGCAATTGAGAGTATATTAATGGGACACATGAAGGAATATAAGAACTTCATGTGTGTATTGCTATTAGATGTTGCCTTGTTCAAACTGCAAATAATTATGAATTAATTGTCCTTTGATTCTTCTGACAAATCTAATAATAAGGAACTTGACTAATTTGTGATTGTATGTTAAGGTTTCATCTTAGATGAGGATTTTTGATAATTGAAATTTTGGTATGAGAGGCAATCCTTTGTGAACATTTACTTTAGTACATTGGCTGAGAAAGTCTTTAACCATAAACAATTTCCAATGTGTTAGGTGGGAGAAAAAGGTTTTGAATAGGTACACTTGACTTAATTGTGGTGGCGAGTGCAGAAAGGCCCAAAAATTTTTACGGTGTCTAAGTTCTTTTTTAAACTGGCATTTATGAAAATCATGGAATAAACATGTGTCATGGAGTTGCTTGATAATGCTTATTTACCTATATGTCCATAGTGGTTGGAAATTTAGAAGGTTTTCTCCTTTGATGATTAGTATTCTATGGTATATGGTTTGTGTATTGTGCCTGCAACCTCAAGTTATAGAGGATTTGTTGTCAGAAATTTCTATTATTTTTCAACTTTTTTTAATTAATTGCTATGCAATTTCTCATTTATTAGTTGTTGTGAGTAATGCTAAAACTGCGTGGTTTCTGTATAATTTTTGATTTATTTCTTTTTGGAATTTTCAGGTTCCAATAATTGGACTTGTTATGGGTGAGAGGGGATTGATTTCACGGATACTTTGTGCAAAATTTGGTGGTTTTCTTACTTTTGGTACCCTTGAGAATGGAATTGTTTCGGCTCCTGGTCAACCAACAATAAAGGATCTGTTGGACCTTTATAATTTCAGACAGATAGGACCTGATACAAAAGTATTTGGAATTATTGGGAAGCCTGTTGGCCACAGCAAATCACCTATTTTATATAATGAAGCATTTAAGTCAGTTGGTTTCAATGGAGTTTTTGTACATCTGTTAGTGGATGACATTGCAAAATTTTTCCGGACTTACTCATCCAATGACTTTGCTGGATTCAGGTTAAATCTTACAGAGAACTGTCATATCAAAATATAGTAATATAATAGTTGGAAATATAATTTGTTTATGCTCTGGTTTTGTGAATTGCATCTTTTCTTAAGTATCCTTTCTTCTAGTGGGTACTATGCTTGATGGGTGAGTGACAAGGGAAGTGGCCTACATTATTTTATGAGATTCTGTTTGATATTCTATTTTAACTCTGCCCATTTTGTGTTTTATGTGCTTCTTATGTAATTTTTTGCATTCAGAACTTGCCCTCTCCATAGACTTGAGTAATGCAATGATGTAATTTACATTTCAAATGCAGTTGCACAATTCCTCACAAGGAGGCTGCAGTGAAGTGTTGTGATGAGGTTGATCCAGTTGCCAAGGTAATTAATAATACTTTTACATTGAAATGCTTGTAAGACAATTGGCATTAGTGTAGTTGGTATACTTATTATGGATGTGCTCTCTTTCTCTCATTTTTTTCTTTAAATATATATTAATGCCATGCCTACCCCTGATTGATTAAATCTTGACCCAATCTCAGTCTATAGGAGCTGTTAATTGTCTCATAAGAAGACAAAGTGATGGGAAGTTATTTGGTTACAATACAGACTATGTTGGTGCTATTTCTGCTATTGAGGATGGACTAAGAGGTTGCTTTTGTGTTTCACAAACAAACTGTATACATTTTGCCATTGACTTTTGCTTATAATTGTTTTGGTTTTGCTATTCTCTTTTACAGGTAGACTTAATGTTACTGGTGGGGTCAGCTCAGCATTAGCAGGTAAGTTATTTGTGGTTATTGGAGCTGGTGGTGCGGGCAAGGCACTTGCTTATGGTGCAAAAGCAAAGGGGGCAAGGGTTGTGATTGCCAATCGCACTTATGGTGAGAGTTGAACTTTATTATGTCTCATGTCCTGGCTTCTTTTGAACACATTGCTCTTTGATAGCGTCATAGACATTAAGATTCTCCTTTTCACTTGGCATTTGAAATTTTTTATCGCTGCAAAAATAATTCATCTAGCTAATCATCTTGAATGGGTTATGTCTGCTTTTAGCATTTATTCTTCTATCTTACCTGCAACTCATTTGTGGTTATGGAAACGACAGAAATCCTTAGTACATGACAAAGATAATAATGAAGATAAGAATTTCTTTTACAATCAAGCTGAAATTTTTTCGCTGATGCGGATCTAGTATAAGGGAAGGTTAATAATTAATATAAAAGGTTCTTGTTGTCATTGAAAAACGAATAGGAATTGATTATTTTATTTTGTTTTCTTATTCTATGGTTTCAAAATATTTTAGAAGTTGTTACATTATAAATATATGCCAGAGCTTATCTTTATGGTGCATGGCCTGACCATTTAATTGTCCATGCTGCTTGACATTGCAATGCAAATAATGCTGCTTCCTTCCCAAACAACACTTCTTCTCCTCCTCTTTGTTAGTAGTGCCTAGCTTGGCTCAGATTTCTACTTGGTGATAACTTATTTCCTTACTCTGTTTTATTCAAGATCGAGCCAGAGAACTTGCAGAGACTGTAGGCGGACATGCATTATCTCTTGCCGACCTAGAAAATTTTTGTCCAGAGGATGGCATGATTCTTGCAAACACAACATCCATTGGAATGCAGCCAAAAGTTGATGAAACACCTATTCCGAAGGTTTGACTTTCTGTTGCTTTCAGTAAAAATGATTGCCTTTTCTTTGACTGAAAAGATTTTTTTTAAGCTGATGTTATATACCTGTATACAGAATATCAATGGCCGGCAGTCAGTCTGTCAATTTGGGTTATTTTAAAACAATCATGTCGTTGCACTAAAGTTGTTATTCCTGGGTTTCTGGTCCTCATGAGTTTTTAGTGAATTAGAGTACATAGCCCACTATTCAGTGAAAAGCTAATATAGAGCTAGAATTTGCGTGTATTGTTGTCAACTTTAGAGACTTGTGATAACAGTTTGAATTTATAGTTCTGTTCTTGGACTTTATGTTCTATAATTGAAAAGGAAATATAATAATAATGGGTGTAAGAAAAGACAAAAATAAGTTGGAGGAGCCTCAGGAGTAGGAATGATATGTAGAATTGCATTAGGATGTAGTGGGAAATCTTGGTCTGCTAGCAAATTTGGGTCAAGAGGTTTTTGAAACTTTGTCGCAATAAAATACCGAAAAGAATAATATTCTCTATTTAGCTAAAATGAAAATGAACTAAGCTTTTGTGATAAAATCTTTCAAGCACGTGTGAAAACATAATTTTAAGTGATTTTCTGTTTCTGCAGCATGCTTTGGGACATTATGCGCTGGTCTTTGATGCTGTTTACACACCGAGAATTACCAGACTCTTGAGAGAAGCAGAGGAATCTGGAGCCACAATTGTGTCAGGGCTGGAGATGTTCATTGGACAGGCATATGAACAATATGAAAGATTCACTGGATTGCCAGGTAAGATGAATGCGCCTCACTTGTATAAACTCTTTGTGCTACTCTCGTGTAGTTTCAATAAGTTTCATTAGTTCATATATTTACTTATTTTCTATTTTCATTTGGTAATTTCAGCGCCAAAGGAACTATTTCACAAAATCATGGCAAAGTACTAGTGTGGTCTGTTTGGTCAATCCATTACACGTTGCTGATTTTGTTTTCCAGCGTAATTCAACATGAAGCATCGTTGTTCATTTTTTTTTCCTCAGACAAAAGTATAAAAGGTCTATCTGTACCTCAATTTTATGTACGGAAATAAAATCCTAATTTCTAGTATTTGGCTAAATACTTCTTCCACAGTGAGGATGTGTACAGCTTTCTTTTACAGTGGTTCTGGTTATTGCTGCTGAGTATTGATGACATTCAAATGTTGACATATTGGTCTAACTGAATTACCAACTCATAACCATGTCAACACAATGGAAAAGAGCTAAAATCCTGGTATGTTTGCATGCTTGAGTTATTTAGCTGAAGAACAGGGGAAAAAGATGAGATGTTTCCCATGAACCTCTGGCAGAATGAGGGTATTAAGTTGAAATCTTTGCTTGGTATCCTTGAGTTCTGATTTTAAATTTCATTTTTTCGGTGAGGGGCCGAACTAAGAAGCTGTTTCTTTGGAGTTTTTTAGGGTTTATCGGGAGTCTAAATCCAAACAATATAGCATAGTCTCAGGTTATACTGAGCATATTCCAGAAATCTGTGCCCAATACTTGTGAAATTTATACACTTGTAAGTATTCACAAGGAAAAAATTCTAAATTCTTGTTGTATTCTCGTAAATATTCCATACATATAAAGTTCTCTTGTGAGTACGCCCCATTTTAATAAAATATGAATCTAGATTTGTTTTTAACGATAAGAAAATCAAAAACTCTAAAACACTTCCAGTAACTAACCAAAGTCATCACTTAGCATACTTGGTTTTGGTGTCTGAAAATCTTCTTTGATGCTGTAAGTTTATGAACCGCATCATCGTTGATGAAAGGCAACAAAAACAAAACATGATGCTGTGTGTTGGATAGCCAACATTGATGCTGGCGCATGGTATGGTAGCCGCAAAGTTTCAAATCTTGGTGCTGGTGTTGCTATCATATTCATATGCTAAAACACAATGATATCTTATGAACTTGTGGCCAAAGTCCCTTGCATTAAACATTTCACTCTTCTCTGTCTGAATGTCAAATTGTGCATTCCGGATAGTGAAATAGTTGCTTTAGAGTTTAGATGGACAAAAAAAGAAAAAGTAATTTTTTTTAGCCAAATAAAGTAAATAACTTCATATTTCTACAGTCCAAATTCCAAACATGTCACGTTTTATGTATCTGTCCCGCTTACCAATTACCGGAAGGTGTAATAACATGAAGTCCCTGAAGTTCTATAATGTCTCAAAAAAAGACAAAAAGTTTTCATTTGTATCATATAGGCCCCCACACCTCTATTAAAATGGCTCTTAATCTCTTATACCCTTTATTGTAAGGACACATGTTCATAGAATTAGGGACCTGTTTGATACAGTAAGGATCTTAAATATCATCACCTATTTACCAGACCTATATTTGCAATTGTCAGAAGATTCATGCGTTTGAATTACAAATACATCAAACAGCACACTTGAAAATTACTGAAATAGGGCGGCATGTGAGAAAGAAGTCAAACTCTGGTACTTGTCTATCTTTCCACAGTTCTATTGAAGCCCAGAATTTTCTGTGTGTTTTGAATTCTATTCCCCTCTCGCGTTCCTCCCTCCCTCCCACTATTTCTCCGATTCAGACACAACGCGGAGTAAGCTTTGCTCTAATATGTTTTTTTTGGCAATAATTTAATTCTGTGTTTATTTGGTTGTTAATCTCAACAATTCGAATAGCAAATTGATAAAAGTTTCATTTATGGATTTCTGTGTAGCATTGCTGTTAATGGGTTTACGAAGCTTCTATTTTTATTGCTACATTGTGCTTTTTAAGTTTAGAAAGCAGAAGTGGATTTTTCAGGCCGGGTTTTCCTTGCAATGTGTAAATGTGTGTATTAATGGGTATGTGGATTTTGATCTTTTTTAAGACTTATACGTGGGTTTTTGAATTTTTTTTTCCTAAATGGGAATTTACTTAGTTCTTGATTTAAAGTTTTGTACTTTAATTTTAGGGTTTGCAAGTGTCATATCAAGTGTTTTTCAACTGTTATTGTAAGGGTTTTTTTTTTCCGGGTTAGTACGTTTTCGTGATGCTCTAGGGTTTAAGGCATTGACTATAACTGATGAATTTACTTATTAATATTGTGTTCTTGCATGGTGTTTTTGCAATGACCTTCCAGTTAAATGGCTCAGTTTCCGGCTGTTGATTTGTGTCGCGCAATTAACTGGCATATATATTATTTACGTTTGTGTATTTGCTGGTTGATGTATGTTTTATTGGGGTTTTTGACTTCTAATTAGGGTTTATGAATTTCTTTCTGAATTTGTTTAATTAAAGGATTGGTTGTTTTTCTAGTTTCTGCCTTTCTGGCAATGAGATTTGGAAGACGTGTGCTCAAATACACTTTGTACGCAATTTAATTCTACATTTGAAACTCTCAAGCTCTTTATTTATCAATTTTCTTTTTACTTTTTTCTTACAGCGGGAGGCAATATGATGTATGGGGCTGTGCACATAATTGAAGCAATTTGAGTTCGATTTTGGATTTTTGGGCCGGTGATGGATTGCAATAAAGATGAGGCTATCAGAGCCAAAGGAATTGCTGAGAACAAGATGCAGAGTAATGATTTTGCTGGGGCTCGTAAATTTGCACTCAGGGCCCAACACCTCTATCAGGATCTAGAGAATATTTCTCAAATGATAATGGTTTGTGACGTGCACTGTTCTGCTGAGAATAAATTGTTCGGGAATGAAATGGACTGGTATGGCCTCCTCCAGATTGAGCAGACAGCCAATGAAGCTACAATCAAAAAGCAGTACAGGAAGTTTGCCCTCCAACTTCATCCAGACAAAAATAAGTTTCCTGGTGCAGAAACTGCTTTCAAGGTGATTGGGGAAGCACAAAGAGTGCTCTTAGATAAAGATAAACGGTCCCTGCATGATATGAAACGCAAAGCATCTGTGAGAAGACCTGTTGCACCTTATCAGACCCCACAGAAGCCAACTTACTCAAATGTAGGGACTCGAAATAATTTTGGGAGCTCTTTTACAGGCTCAAATTTCCAACACCAGAGGCCACAACAGCCAGCACAACCAGGCAGTAATGTTGACCCGACTTTCTGGACTATGTGTCCATTTTGTACAGTGAGGTACCAATATTATAGAAATGTCATCAATAAATCTATCATTTGTCAAGCTTGCAATAAGCCCTTCGTTGCATATGAAAGGGGTGAGCAAAGTATTCCTACAGCAACTAACTTGGGTCAGCCAGCATTCTTCCAAAAGAAAGATGTTCCAAGACAGAGTGCCTGCAAGTTAGAACAGGTATTTAAGGGGAATTTGGCTGCAGATAATTCTAAGACAGCTTGTCCTCAAAAGACAGGCTGCACTTCTGATTTTGGCAAAGAAAAGATGAATGGTAAGAGAGGGAGGAAGCAGGTAGTGGAATCCAGTGAAAGTTGCAGTACTGAAAGCAGCAGTGACTCTGAAGTAGATGTGCCAGTTGATGAGAGTGGTGATTTCAATGGTGGAGAGAATTTTGGGCATAATAAATATCAAAATCCACGGAGATCTAGTAGGCGTAAGCAGCAGGTTTCATACAAGGAGAATTTGAGTGATGACGACGACTTGGTAAGCCACCTGAAAAGGTTCAAAGGGAATGGATCATCTTGTGCCACTGAAAAACAGAGTGGAGATGCTTTGAGAGAAGAGGCAGCTAAATTAGACAATCAATCTGGTTCAGGTGCAGCTGTGAAAGAAGAACAGAAAGAGGCTAAAACGAAAGGTAGTTCACATTTCCAAGAGAGCTTATCAAATGTAAAAACAGATACTGAGATGGAGAGTGGAAAAGAAACAGCAGAGGAGAATGTCTGTGTGAATAGTTCTGTTGCTCATGCTCAAGGTGATAAGAAAATGTCTGAGGCTATTACTGATTCTACAGTAGATTCCAGCTCCGGAAGTGCAGTAAACCCTGAACTTTTTGAATATCCTGATCCAGACTTCAATGACTTTGACAAGGACAGGAAAGAAGAGTGCTTCATGGTAGGCCAGGTGTGGGCAATTTATGATACTGTTGATGCCATGCCTAGATTCTATGCTCGGATCAGAAAAGTTTTTCCCTCTGGGTTCAAGTTGAAAATAACATGGCTAGAGCCAGATCCAGATCCAGATGCAGATGGTGAGAAAGAAACAGAATGGGTGAATAATGGCTTACCATTTTCTTGTGGTAAGTTTAAACATGGGAACTCTGAGGACACTGAAGATCGTCCTATATTCTCTCATTTGGTTTCGTGGGAGAAAGGCAGCGGCAGAAATACTTACAAGATATATCCGAGAAAGGGAGAAGTTTGGGGCCTCTTCAAATGCTGGGATTTTAATTGGATATCTGATGAAGATACTAATCGGAAGTATGATTATGAATTTGTTGAAATCTTGTCAGACTATGCTGAGGGTGTTGGTACTTGCGTTGCATATTTGGCTAAGGTGAAAGGCTTTGTTAGTGTGTTCTGTAGAAAGGGTAAGGAGGGAACAGACACGGTTAAAATTCCACCTGCTGAATTATTGAGGTTTTCCCACAGCATTCCGTGCTTTAAACTGACTGGTGAGGAAAGAGAAGGTGTGTTGAAAGGGTTTTTTGAAATTGATCCAGCTTCTCTGCCTCTGAATCTTGAAGAGATTGTTGTTCCTGAAATTTTGAAAGAAGAGGCTGGTGCTATTCATTCCAATTGTTCTTTAGGATCTTTTGATAAAGAAAAATCTCAGGTGGGGTCTGAAGGATGTACATCTATACACCAAGATGAAGTGAAGGAAACCTGTCAAGAACCTGATAACGATAGGTCACTTGAGGATATTGAACATCGAAGTGCTCCTTCAGCTTTGAATGCAGATGCAATTGAAATTCCAGACCCAGAATTTTACAACTTTGATGCAGAGAAGTCCAAGGACAGGTTGCAGGTTGGTCAGATCTGGTCATTGTACAGCGATGAGGATGGCTTGCCGAAGTACTATGGTCAAATTGTGAAAGTTCAGTCTGACCCAGATTTTAAATTGTATCTGAGGTGGCTTGAAAGCTGTTCACTTCCAATCAACGCAATTTGGTGGTGTGATGAAGGCATGCCCATTTGCTGTGGAAGATTCAAGATTAAAAGGGGTAAATTGAAGGGATATGCTTCCACTGTTTCCTTTTCACACATGGTGAGTGCTGAACCTACAAGTAAGAAGAATGAGTACACCATTCTTCCTAGGAATGGCGAGATCTGGGCCTTGTATAAGAACTGGAATGCTGAAATTAAGTGTTCTGACTTGGAGAATTGTGAATATGATATAGTTGAAATCATTGAGGCGCATAACTTGCATATAGAAGTCTTATTTTTGGAGCGTGTTGCTGGTTTCAACTCAGTTTTTAAGCCTCAGAAAGAATCAGCATCAGCTGTTATGAAGATCTCCACAGAGGAGCTACTTAGGTTCTCCCATCAAATTCCTGCTTTCAAGCTGACTGAAGAGAGAGATGGCAGCCTGAGAGGCTGCTGGGAACTTGATCCAGCTGCATTACCGGTGCATTACTTTTTGCTTTAACCAAAGTAGCTACTGCTGACAACTATATTTACATCTACTTCTGCTTGAGCTAACACATTCTTCCCAAGAACGCTGGTGTGAAAATAGAATGATAATGGTTTTGTGGTAAATTACTCCATGACTGTGGTGTTCTTGGTTTGGAGTTCTTGAATAGTTGCATGAATATGAATTGACTGGAAGATGGAAGCTGCCTCCATTTTTTGCATTTCTTTATGGAGAAAGAGGTGGGCTGCTAAAACACGGATTACTGATGTGTCTGGAGTGGAGTAAAATCATTCAAGTTAGAATTTCTTCACTTGTCGGAGTTAACTGAATTCAGTTGGATTTAAATGTTGATCTCTCTCTATAGGTCCTTTGCTTAGCTACCCTTTTTTCCCTCTTTTTTTCAGTCGTCCTTGAATTCACACACTAGCATGAGCATAAACCACGTGTGCTGTATTTTGTAGCTGATGACTTCTAGTGATTCTATGTTTTTCTAAGATGTCAGGTTCCATTATCCGTGCAATAGCAATATGTATTGGTAAGTATCACCTTGTCCTCCAAATGCATGGTTGATTTAATTCACATGTAAACGCAAATTTATTTGTTTTCTTGATTCTTTGATGAACGGGGAAGGATTGGAGCTAGCTTATGTTATGAAGAAGAGCCAAAAGGAAAGGAAGGAAGAGTACAAGAATTATTTATGTTCATGGCTCATTAGACTATTTTTCACATCCATCCTTTCAACTTCGGCTCTGCGACGGTTAGAATCTATTATTACTAAGCTCACAAGTACCTCCCATAGTGCCATACGCCCATGGACCTTACACACTACCTCAATTGACACTTAGTTTTCTTTTTTCTTGTTAAACAATATAACAAAAATATAATTGAGGAACATTATCATTTTATTATTAAACCATTCAACTTCATTAATAAATTACTGATGTCAAAGAGCTAATTTAGGAATTTCAATATATTTGATATTTTAGGAATTTCACAATATTTGATGCTTATAATTTTATCAATATTATTGTTAATATTATAATAGATAATAATAGTACTAAGGACAATAATTAGTTATGGGCATTTTGGCAGCTCATAACAATCCATTTTAATTCCTAAACATAGTAAACATATTAATGGAAAGAATATAGTTTATTTCAATTATGATTTTTATAGTTAATCTTATTTGAATTTAAATATATTTCAATTCCAACCCATTCAGATTACACATTCCAATTACCAATTGATAAACATATCTTTAAAGTATTAGAATTAATATTCATGAAAAATAGATGACTTATAGTCTCCGAAATACAATTTAGCAACATTTTTTTTTTCAAAATAATATTGACTGCTAAATGTTAATAGGAGTGGGCAAGGGGTTAGTATCAAGTTGAATTGAAAATTTTAGTTCAATACTGAATTCTAAAGAACCGATAAGAATATAACAAAAAAAATAATTGAATCATAACCAAATTTCCAGTCATATCCTTTAAATATTTATAATCTTATTTAATTTTCTTACAAATTTTAAATTTTTGTATTCTTTTCATTTTCTTATGTCCTCTTAAATCATGCCACTTGGCACTATATTAATATAAAAAAACGTTAATGATTTTTTTCATTTTGGTTTCAATTTTAAGAAAAAAGTACCCAACCAGAACCTGAAAATCGAACCAAACTGATTTTTTCTGAACATGTTTGGTTTTGCCTAGCCTATTGCTAATTTATTCTTCTTCTTTTTTTAATAATATTTGACCCTCAAGAGAATTTCACATTTTTTGTTGGCCTTTGTGTCCAAAACTACCATCAACTAATTAATAAACATATTTTTTTGATAATAAATTTCAAAAAGAATATGTCACACGACTTAGTTTTCTTTTAAATATGTAGTGTTCTTAAAGAATGTCATATATATATATATATATATATATATATATATATATATATATATATATATTTGTGCATTTCAACTCCATAATATTATATTATGGTATAACGGTATATTTATATGGCCGAACATATGCAACTTGCGCTCTTGAGCAACAGCGAAACTAAAGCATTAATCAATATATTGTGGGTTTCCAAACTAAGAAGCAATGACTACCCATTCTTCACAAATCACGGATAACGTTAAGAGAAGACACCACAAACCTAGATGTATAGTTAGGACAAATATGCAGCATATGAGATGATGGACAGCAGGACAATCTGACGAGTGATAATTTACGAGAAAATTATAAGATCAAAGTTGGATTATCGAACCTGAGAAGAAGGTGCATTCGAGCAGACGCCCCCGGAAGCAAAGATGCATTTCAAGCACGGCTCCCCACTGGCTTCGACTGCTAACAAGGTATGGTATGGTATGGTAGTATGCATAATCTTTAAAAGAGGGTAAACAAACACCCATCAGGTATCTTGTAATGAGTTAGCGGAATCTATAAATAATGTAACTAATTAACCTTTCGAATTCCATCAGCAAACTGGACTCCTCTGCTGCCGTCAAAACAGCTGCAGACGGAGGTGGTACACATGACATAATTAATCTTTCAAAAGGGTACTACAGGATGCATGAGGCAGTCTAGCAGAATAAGAGGCTATTAATTAAGTATTCGAAACCTGGGATTGACCCCAACCCCAACCCCAACCCCAACCCCATTGCATGAGTTAAAGACTTGGCTAACTTAATAAAAATAAACGCATGATAACACAAAAAGGAGCACGCTGTGTTCCCACCGCGAGTGGTTCAAAACTGCTGGCTCCTTTCCGTGTCGCCATCAACTTGCCGTTCTTAACAGTCTGGAATGGTAAACGAAATCCGGTAAAGAAAAGCTCTAGGTTAAGCCACAGCCATAGTTTGGAACTTGCAAAATTGACTAAAACTTAACCGATTTAACATGATGGTGGGGCATTCCGAGAATTGAACTCGGGACCTCTCGCACCCTAAGCGAGAATCATACCACTAGACCAAATGCCCTCGTGTGTCTGTCATGCTAATATAATAATATAAAAAGTATAACTTGCTCTACGGTTTCTATTGCCGGAGATAAAGCGGGAGGCCTAAAGCCGACACCAATTGCCTCAATTTTCCCTCCAAAATTCACCGCTACTATCAACCCTAATCCCAAGTCCTAACCACAATCCCCTCTCTCTCTCTCTCTCTCTCTCTGTCTCTCTCTCAGTAAGTTTTAAAATTTGATTTGCATTTTTTTTATTACAACGATCTTGCTTATTTCAGTCTATACTGTGAAAAATCTGTCCTTTACTAGGGTTTTTATGTGAATTTGGCTTTGTTTTGCTCTCGGGTGAACTGAGAATGGGCTCTCTTGGTGACGGTAATTCTCCAAATGATTCAAGCAAAACGAACCCAAATGACGCTTTCGCCCGTGCAGAAACCCAAGTCTTTGATTCCCAGTTTTCACCGCCTCCATCACCTGGTAATTGTTCTAAATTTCTATTTTTTGCTGACATTTATTCTAAAGTTTTGTGCTTTTAGAGTAAATTTTTTCATAATCTCCAAAAAGGAGAAGCTCTTATTCTATTAGTTTAGATTAATTGGTTTCCTTTTGGTGTCATGATCGTTAAAGGAGAAAATTCTACTTTGGGTTTTGGTTCAGTGTCAATGTGTTGCTTAGTTTGATTATTCACAACTGTCTACTCAATCAGGTTGGAGAAAATTGTGTATAATCATTTCAGTGGAGTGGTTGATTGTCTTTTTCGGAAATTCAAAAAAAAAAAAAATCATTTCAGCTTTTGATTAGTCAGCAATGTAAAATTGCATATGTTGACAATATTTGTACGTTTTGGGTTCTTCTTTTGCATGATAGAATAATTAATCATCTTTAAATAATTTAGGTGGCAACAATGAGCAGTTAAATATTTATGATACAGTTCCTGTTGAAGATACATTTGAAACTCAAGTAGTAGGTGATTATGAAACTCAAGCATGGAACCTTGGTGGTGAAACACAAGCATTGTACCTTGGAGATGAGACTCAAGCATTGGATTTTTTTAATGACATTGAAAATATGGAAACACAGTTGTTGGATGAGTTTGATAATGGAGTTGCCAATTATAGTGACAATGAAGGATCTGATAGAACTGAAGTTCTGGGTGACGGTGAGGGCATTCCGGATGATGATTCAGCAATAAGAGGTTGCAATCAATCATTAGAGCAAGAGAAGACACAGTGCACCTCAGTTTGTGAACAAGGTGAGAAGGATTTAAGAGAGCATCATGATGGTTCAAATTTAGGTGAGTGTTCTCGTTTTTTGGTATCAATCTTATGAATACCTCAGTCTTTAAGGTTAAGGAAATTATTTTGGGATTGTATGCTTTGTTTTATTCTCCTAGTTCATTCCTTACCTGTCAAAAAGATGATATTATGTGATGAGAAGGAAAGTGAAAGAATTCCTATTTGATGCATTCAGTCAGATATTCAGTTCTTGTTTTTCTTTTACTTTTTCTGCTAGAAATTGGTTGTCATTTCTTCAACACTGATTTTTTTACCGGTTTATCTGTTAAGACTCAGGAATTTAACCAGAAATGTCAGTTGACACTTGGGAGATTGCCTGCATAAAGTTGTTGCTTACCATTATATCTGAATTTGTTATTTCCTTTATATCATTTAGGATCCCATGATTCTACTCTAACACCAGTTTTTCAAGGCACTCCACAATCAGAACCTGGTATGCGTTATACTGAATACACTAGATTATATCATTTATTGCAGTTTTTTTTTCATTTTTCCTCATTGTACTCAATACGAATTAATTCTCATTGTATGGAATGTTTGCTTGTCATTTGACTTTCTGCTTAAATGCTATCTTGGTGTGAAGTTGCCATTTTATATTTGTTGTGTTGTTTGCTCAGGATCTGTGCCCAGGTTTACTTCAATTCGAGCAGCGTCTTTACGCGCCTCTGGTCTAGCAGCTCGTAGTATGGCTTCAAAGGAAATCAGTATCGATTCTTGTTATGTCCAGTCTGCTGATCTGTCTTCAGATCAATATGCTGTTAGAAATGATGGATCAGAACCAAAAGTTGTGGAGGAAACTGATAACATTCATGATTTGAAAGACAATGAGACAGAGAAGGGATTAAGAAATGGAAACTGTTGCGGGGTTGTGTCCTCTACGGTGAGAAAACTCTTTACTGAGGATTCAGTTTCTGAAGACAAAGGACTTCCAAACAATGGTGATAATGCTGCTGGAGGAGAAAACTTACTTCAGTTTCCTGTTAATGATGGCGAGTTGGCCGGGCTAAGCTATGTTGACTCCCAAGAACCTGGAGAGTTGTCTCAAGCCAATGCACTTACATTTGTAGAACAGTTTATTGAGAAGAATACTTGTGTGGATTTTGATCATGAAGTTGACCTTGAAAAGAGTAAAGGAGGAAAATCAAAACCTGTTTCAACTGCAAAAGGGCCTCAAAGTTTGGCCAAAAAATCCAATGATAGAAGTAAAGCGGGAAAAACAGGGATTTATGACTGGGATGATAGCCGTGAAGATGAAGGAGGGGGAGATCTATTTTGCAGAAGGAAGGATGAATTTTTTGGTACTGCATATCTTGCACAAAGATCTTTAACAGAACCCGGGAAGCTTAAAAAGAGGAAATTTGATTTGGATGGGAGGGGAGAACAACAAGATGTCCATGATGGAATTACGATGCGGTCTGATTCAAGAGTAGCTTTACATAACATAAAAAAGAATGAAAAGAAGGCAGAAGAAGCTCAATTGATAGTTGAAAAGAACCTTCTAAGTGGGTTGGATGAACAACTTAATGCAGATTCCTCAAGTGGAAAACCGGATGCTGCTTTTGGTAAGACAGACAGGTTACAGATTTTAAATGTTGGTCCTGATACTCAAATGGCGGCTGAAGCTATGGAAGCCTTACTTTCTGGAGAAGCAATTGCTAATCACGATGTCAATGGTTTACAAAGCAATTCTAAGCGCTCTGCCGAGCGTTCTTCCAGAGGAAAATCTAAGAGTAGAGTTTCATTGAAGCAATCTTCATCCCAGAAAAGGGTATGTCTTTCAGGTGTTGGTGTTGCTACAAGACAAAAAAGGAAGTCAAAGAGTGGCGCTGAAATAAGTAAGTGCTCTCCAGATAATTCTGTGAAAAATTTCAAGAATATCAGTGAGAAATGTGACGGAGAACTGGTAACAATCAACAAGAGAAGAGCTAAGTCAATGGCTAAGCAGAACTCTACCATCAATGGAAGCAAAAACGTGGACAAAGTGTTTTCTGGGATTATTGGACAAAGAAATGAAGATGGGTCTTTAGAGAGCTGCCAACCAAAAGAGTTCAATAGATGTTTAGGAACTGTGACACAAAATGCAGATCAGTCAATCAAGATGCAGAAGATAGCTAAGGTTCCCAGTGCCTCAACACCCATTGCTTTTCGTACTAGGAGTTCCAAGGCAGTAATTCAATTGAAAACGACTGACCAGATCCTTGATAACTGTACAGAAGATGCTAACCATCTAATGGAGGTGGGTGCTTTTGAAGAGAATGTAACCTGCAATAAAGATTTCGAGGCATCTGAAGTGATGCATCTCAAAAAGAAACGTTCTAAATTGAGCTCCGATCAATTTGGAGAACTCAAAAGTACCAAACCAAGTCAACCTGAGAAATTGGATCTGGAGTTAACAGCTATGAATAATGGTGTTGATGGATTGAGGTGCCCTAGAAGAAGAAGATCACGTCGAAACTTGTCAGGTCAGATTAGTGGTTGTTCTGCTGGTACGAATGTGAAAGTGATATCTAAAGATTTTAAAGGCTCAAAAACACCGAACCAAGCTGATGGAATGATTGTCATAGATTCCCAGCCATCTGCTGAAAATGTGGAAATGAATAGCAGGTTGGATGAATCACCGAGAGAGCAATGTAAAGCATCGGAGTCAGCATGTATTTCTCCTGCGAACTGCATAACACCTGTTAATGCTGCATCACCTGTTTGTATGGGTAATGGATATATTAAGCAATCATGCAGGAAGAACCTGGCCAAATCACGCCTTATTAAAGAAATCAATCGGTTAATTGCCACAGAGCCAGAACCTCTTTCTCCATTGAAAGATTTGAGGAAGAGGAGAGATATGTCTAGCATTCGAGTTTTGTTCAGCCACCGCCTGGATGAGGATATAATTAAGCAGCAGAAAAAGGTATTTGGTTGTGGTTTCATTGGTTTCTTAAAGCAGATAATACGAGGTAATTTCACCAATGTCTTGTCTGATGATCTTGTCTAGCAGATCTTGGATCGTTTAGGAGCTTCTGAAGTGAGTACAATTACAGATGCAACACATTTTGTGACAGATATATTTGTTCGCACAAGAAATATGTTAGAAGCAATTGCTTCTGGCAAACCAGTGGTGACTCATTTATGGCTTGAGAGCATTGTGGAGGTTAAGATTCACATTGATGAAGAATCTTACCTGCTCCGTGATACTAAAAAGGAAAAGGAGTTTGGTTTCAGCATGCCAGCTTCTTTGGCACGTGCACGCAAGCATCCACTATTAAAAGTAAAATGTTTAACTAATGTTGGATTTTCTGTCTCATTGGCTGTTATTTGTTCATTTATTTTTTCTGTTACTTGTTCATTTATTTTTTCATCTCACTATAGCAGTATTTGTGCAGGATCGAAGAGTTCTAATTACCCCAAATATAAAGCCTAGTAAAGAAACAATTTCAAGTTTGATCAAGTCAGTCCATGGTCAGGTATTTGGTTGCCCGGGAAATTCTTTCAATATGTTCAGCTGTTTTATGCTAGTATCATGCTTGTTCTATTTCCCCTTCCTGAAGCAGCTTCTCTTTAGCGCAACCCAATATGTATCTGATGCCGAAATGTTTTTCAGGCAGTGGAGAGATTAGGCAGATCTGCTTTGAAGGATGATAAACTCCCAGATGATTTATTGATTTTATCTTGTGTAGAAGATTACGAGCTCTGTGAACCTTTCCTTGAAAAAGGTCAGCAATGTATAATAGTGCTGTCATTAAAAAATTATGCTGACTTCCAGAAGAGTTTTTCACCATCTCCTTAAATACTCGCAGGGGCAGCAGTTTATAGTTCAGAGCTGCTTTTGAATGGCATAGTTACTCAGAAGCTGGAGTATGAAAGGTATTATATGTTTATTGTTTTATTCACTGATTTGAAATTTTAAATCAGATTGTTAGTTAAGCGGTATCCTGCTATATTTAATGGTCGGTCTAAGAGGTGAGTGTTAATGATTGAAATATTAATGAATGTCAAATTTTGAATTGCATTTTGCTGAAGGAATGTTTACATCTGTTTCTTTTCTAACACGTGCTATATTTACGCCATAGGCATCGTCTCTTTGTGGATAATGTTAAGAGGACTCGTTCTACCATATGGCTCAGAAAAGACGGCCATAAGTTTCATCCTGTGACAAAGCTCAGATAGAAAGGACATCTTGACCCTTCAGTTTTCTCTTTTATGCCAGCAACTGACTGATTGCGAATTTTTCGTTAGCTGTGCAGTGATATGTAAATAAAACTCACTTTCGTCGGTCTAGTCCCACGTTTGTAAGCATTTTTAAGCTCATAATAAAGGCGAGAATGTATAGAGCATTGTAATTCCTCCTTTACTTTTTGTGGTTTAATTATTTTAGATTTCTTTTGTATGAACGCGACTGCAATTAAGTCCAGGTTTTATTTGATGGATGCGATGCATGTTCCCCAGGTATTTTGATAAAATAAATTCTATTCGCTGAGAGCTTACTATAATTCTCAAAATAATAGGAAAATGCTTGTAAAGACGAGAATTAAAGATAGTCACACAACAAACGGGTTCCAATCACGCATCATGATTATGTCAAATTACTTTACACAACAAAGTGATCCTGAGCAATAAATTAAGGGCACTACACTTTGAATTTTAACATATTAACACTCATCTTTCATTTATAACATGCCATGTACAAAATTTAGTGTACGACACCACTCAAATCTTCTTCCCCTCTTCTTGAACTGGTCTTGATCTTGCCTCTCATGAGTAACGAATATGTGAGCCGCCAATTCATTGGCAAACTAACAATCCTAAAATGGCTGGATCTTGTTTCTCTTGCCCCTGGTATTTTATGATTTGTTAGACTGGGCTAGAGTTCTCTGCGGCAACTCGAACACGCCAAGCAAAATATTGAATATACAATGAATTGAGGCTCATTGCGGCTCCAAAACCCAAAAGTGAAGAAAGCAATATTGCATAAATGGCCTTCAGATGAAGCTGCAAAATTATCAAAAGGCCATCTCTAATCCATTGCTTAAGAAGTTGAAATAAGAAAGCTATCGTTAGAGATAGAGAGAGAGAGAGAGAGAGAGAGAGAGCATCTACAGCAAAGAGTGAGATAAAACATACATTATGCATGAAATTGCCTCAAGATAGCATTACTCACAATGGTATAGAGTAAATGAACAATAATGGCCACAAGGGCAAACTCAAGAGCCGCATAGGTCCATATATACTCCTTGATTGCTGCAAGTCAAAACAGATGTATTTTGAGACAGCCACACCTCTTGCAGAAAATGTAAATTTTGACCTCAGATATACCTAAAATCACCGCAAAGATAGAGGATAAAAGGCCCAATGTAAATGCAAATGGTGCAGCAAGTACAAGTGCTTGGGTCTTCAAGTCATGAATCTGAAAATCATATAACAGACAGTTAATATTGTCATACCAGTGTTAGAACATCCAAATGATTGTAATAATTAGAAGCAGCTCCATTCCTCTTCTCAAGGATACAAGCATCTTGTTGTAGTTTTGATCTTATCCTGCCATATTCTACTCAGTCCTAATTCGATCTAAATGAGGATTGATGGCATACAACAGATTAAAATGAGAAAAGACAAGTTGTAACAAATAGGAATCATCAAATTGTATTTTCTAAGTTG
Organism: Luvunga scandens; assembly: GCA_030449905.1. Lineage (NCBI taxonomy): Eukaryota > Viridiplantae > Streptophyta > Magnoliopsida > Sapindales > Rutaceae > Luvunga > Luvunga scandens. The sequence continues at coordinate 2,510,192 of JASUUG010000478.1, forward strand.
TAACAATGTAACAATAGGAATCATCCAATTGCCTTTTCCAAGTTTTCTCTCATAGCAAAAGGGCAATACCAATATCTGCTCGAGGAAGAAGAAGTAACATATTGTGCTAATTAGGACAAGCACCACAAAATCCTGCCAGGCACTGCATACATAAATTATATCAAAATTAGCAGAAAAAAGGGGCCAGTTTCACAGGAAAGCAACTGCTTTTGTTAAAAGAAATAAAAAGATTAAAAAGAAAAAAAGTTACAAACTAATATTTCCACTGGTTATATAATGCCAAAAACTTGAGCAAAGATTGACAAATACTTAATGTTGAAAAAGATGTCCGACTTAAGTATGAATTTTGATTGAAGCCAATCCCAAAGACTAAAGTGTCTCAGATGTCATTGAACCATGATTAGTGGTAAGAAAATTAAATACAACACCATGGTTCTCACATTATATTACCTTACTGATCGAGAATGCATAGTCTGTTGACTGTGATTATGTCTATTGTCCCTTTGAGCAGAGCTCGACATCCGAAGCAAAGTTACTGGCAAGTTTTGAACCTCTTGCCCACACACTTCACAATTTTTGTTGCCTTTCGTCGAAAACCACTTGATTGCACATTCTTCGTGCACAAGTCTAAGGGCACCTTTGCAACTGCATTCCATTTTGAGTGTATTTCCTTCTTCACATATATCAAGACAGATCCTGCACACTGCTTCCTCTTCAGCAATCTCCTCATCATTATTTTCCATTGGAGCAGGAACTATTTGATCTGCTTCACAAAGAAGCTAAGTTACAAGGAGATTAATAGAGGAAAAAACAACAAGCATAGATATGAAGTTTTCATCAACTGCTTATAGTGATTTGGCCTACGAGTCTAGAATGTCAAAGGAAGTAGCTACTTCTATGGCTAATTCTATGCCTAGATTCTATTCATATATGTCTATACAGCTGTAACAACTGTCCTTATGATTATAAATCGCTTATATTTTCCTTTTTTAGGATATACTAGCTGTAGGTTATTTTAGGCAGATATGTATATGGTAGTTTAGCTATGATTAGGACTAAACATAAGCTTGTATCCATAATATATAATGGGAATTCTCCTCCAAGAGCAAGGACAACTTTTTGCTCAAAATTCTCTGAGTTTATCATGGTATCAGAGCCCAGATTCTGAATTCTCTTCTTCCTAGTTCAGTCACTTGTTCTTAGTTATTTTTTTTGATCAAGTTATCTTACCCTCATGTCTTCAGACAAGTATGATGCCTTCTTGATTCGTTTTAATGGCACAAACTACTCAGCTTGGGCATTTCATTTCGAGATATTTGTCAAAGGGAAAAATCTATGGGGACATATTGATGGTAGGAAACCTGCCCCTGACAAAGACGAAGACAAGGATGGGTACGCCCAGTGGGAAGTCAAGGATGCTCAAATCATGGCATGGATTCTAGGATCTGTGGAATCCAACTTCATCTTGAATCTTCGACCATTTAAAACCGCAACAGAAATGTGGAATCATCTGAAGAAGCTCTATAGTCGCCACAACACAGCTCGCCGATTTCAGCTTGAACATGAGCTAGCTAGTCTCCAACAGGGCAGTCTCTCTATTTCTGATTTTTATTCTAACTTTATGAATCTTTGGGCTGAATATACTGATATAATCTATGCTACCTTACCTCCCGAAGGTCTTAGTTCTGTTCAATGTACATGAAACTACTAAGAGGGACCATTTTCGATGGCGAGATCTGAATTTGAAAGCACCAGGTCCAATCTTATGAACCGAGAATCTGACCTTCCTTAGATACATGCCTTAATGACTTATTTCGTGAAGGAGCAACGACTTCTCACTCAAAACACCATAGAACAACATAAATCCACTTCTGTTCCTATGGCTTATGCAGCTCAAGGCAAGCCAAAAGGTAGGGACATGAGTACTATTCAATGTTTTTGTTGCAAAGGATTTGGACATTACGCTTCAAATTGTTCAAAAAAATTCTGCAACTACTGCAAAAAAGATGGCCATATCATCAAGGAATGCCCTACTCGACCCCCCAAGAAATCTGAAACAGCATATGCTGCCTCAATTGGTTCCTCTAGTGCTGGTAGTTCTGTGGATACAGTAAATCTGACACAAAATGCTTCTACTCCTATTCAATCTGTGACCCCAGAAATGATTCAACAAATGATCATTAATGCATTCTCCGCATTAGGAATCTCAGGTAAATCACTCTCTACATCATCTCCTTGGTACTTTGATTCTGGGGCTTCCCATCACATGACAAACAACACTAAATTCCTCACCAATGTAAGTAAATACCCTGGAAATCTAAAAATTCATACAGCTGATGGCAACTCTTTACCTATCACAGCCACTGGTGATGTTTCTTCTTCTATAACCAATGTTTTTGTCTCTCCTGGTCTTACCACTAATCTTGTTTGATCGGTCGAGTTGGTTGACAATAATTGTAAAGTAGAATTCTCTAAATCTGGTTGTGTTGTGCGGGATCGTGATCGGGAAGATGATCGCGGGGCCTAAAATAGGACGTCTTTTTCCTTTCCAATTTCCTGAGTCTCCATGTTTCTCGTTGCCCATCGCTACTTGTAATTTTACTCATGTTGATTATCGAGCATGGCATAAACGTCTAGGACACCCAAACTCTAATGTACTTCATGCTTTGCTAAATTCTGGTTTACTTCGAAATAAAAGTTCTCCATCTCTTAGTGCTGTTCAATTTGATTGCAATTCTTGTAAGCTTGGGAAAAGTAAAATTCTGCCATTTCCTACTCACACACCAAATGTTGTCAAGCCTTTTGATTTGATACATAGTGATGTGTGGGGTATAGCGCCTGTTACATCTCATGCTAATTACAAGTACTTTGTCACTTTTATTGATGACTATAGTCGCTTCACATGGATTTATTTTCTGCATTCTAAAGATGAAGTGCTTTCTGTTTTTAAGCTTTTTCACGCACATATTAAGACTCAATTTTCTGCTAATATCAAAATTCTTCGCTCTGATAATGGGGGTGAATATATGTCTCATTTATTTCAAGAATTTTTGCACAACAATGGCATAATTTCTCAAAGGTCTTGTCCTTCAACCCCCCAACAAAATGGGGTGGCTGAAAGAAAAAACCGTCACCTTCTCGATATTGTCCGTACTCTTCTATTAGAGTCATTTGTACCCTCTAATTTTTGGTGTGAAGCTCTCTCCACTGCTGTATATCTCATCAACAGATTGCCCTCTCCCTCCTTGGACAATATTTCTCCTTTCTTTCGATTATTTGGCCATAAACCAACTTATTCTCATCTTCGTACCTTCGGTTGTGTGTGCTATGTTCATCTTCCTCCACACGAACGCACAAAACTCACAGCTCAAGCAGTGAAATGTGCTTTTCTAGGATACTCTATGCACCAAAAAGGTTTTCTTTGTTATGATCCCAATCTACGTCGTATAAGGGTTTCTCGCAATGTGATTTTCTTTGAAAATCAGAATTTCTTTTCTGCACAAAACGATGATCTTTCTCCTTCATATTCTATTTTGCCAAAGTTTACTAACTCTTCTGCAGATTCAGTACCTTCTAAACCTCTCATAGTCTATCAGCGACGCAAAAATTCAGTAGCTCTCGGGCCCCCTCCAGCTCATTTCCTAAATGCTGATTCAGTTTCAGCAACTGTTCCTGAACCTCTCAGACATAGTACTCGGATTCGTAGACCACCGCCTAGGTATGGTTTCCCTCTCCTTTATCTTTGACAGCCACTTTGTCTTCTATTTCTATTCCTTCATCATATAAACAAGCCATGGAGCATGAATGTTGGCGAAAAGCTATTGAAACAGAACTTCTTGCACTTGAAGAAAACCAGACTTGGGATGGTGTTCTATGTCCTCCATCTGTGAAACCCCTTGGTAGTAAATTTGTGTTCTCTATCAAACTGCGTTCTGATGGATCCATAGATCGTTACAAGGCTCGGTTGGTGGTTCTTGGCAACAAGCAAGAATATGGGTTAGACTACGACGAGACCTTCGCACCGGTAGCCAAAATGACCACTGTTCGAATAATACTCGCCCTTGCTGCCTCACAATCATGGTCTTTACATCAAATGGATGTAAAGAACGCTTTCTTACATGGTGATCTTAAGGAGGAAGTTTATATGAAACTTCCCTATGGTATGACTACTTCCTCGCCTAATGATGTTTGCAAACTAAAACGTTCTTTGTATGGATTGAAGCAGGCACCGCGAGTATGGTTTGAGAAGTTTCGATCAACTCTCCTCAGCTCTTCATTCACTCAAAGTCAGTATGACTCTCTCTTTTCTCCAGTGAGACATCTAAGGGCATAGTTGTTCTCCTTGTTTATGTGGGACGACATTGTTATCTGGTTACGATCAAGAGGCAATTTCTAAACTTGAGAATTTGTTGCACTCCACTTTTCACATGAAAGACCTAGGTCAACTCACATATTTTTTGGGGTTAGAGGTGCATCATCACCTCAAGGTATTTTCTTGAATCAAGACAAGTATATTCAAGATTTGGTTCAATTAATTTGGTCTTATGGACACAAATTCAGTTGACACTCCAATGGAACTTAATGTGAAATATCGAAGAGATGAGGGGAACTACTTCAAGATCCTACTTTATATCGGAAGCTGGTTGGTAGTCTTATCTATCTAACTATCACCCGCCTGAGACATTTCTTATCTTTGTCCACACTGTCCGAGGTTCATGCAAGCCCTCGACATTTCCATCTATCCGCAGTCCGCCGCATCATTAGATATATTCTTGGAACTCCTCGTCGTGGTTTATTCTTTCCTGTTGGTTCTTCACTCCAACTACAAGCTTACAATGGACTTGATTGGGTGGCCGCCCGACACAAGAAAATCTACTATGGGATGGTGCATGTTTCTTGGTGATGCTCTTATCTCTTGGAAATGCAAAAAGCAAGACTCGTCTCGAAATCATCTGCGAGGCGAATACCGTGCCATGTCTGCAAAGATGCATGCCGAGATCATTTGGCTGCGTGGCCTCTTAATGAGCTTGGTTTCTCACAAAATCAACCTTCTTCCCTATATGTCGACAACACTAGTGCCATCCAAATTGCCGCCAATCGTCTACCACGAACGCACAAAACACATAGAGGTTGACTGTCACTCTATTCGAGAGGCCTATGACCACCAAGTTATCACCCTCCCACATATCTCCACCACTCTACAGATTGCGGATATCTTCACCAAAACCTTGACACGTCAGCGACATAACTTTCTTGTTAGCAAATTGATGCTTGTAGATCTACCAGCATCAATTTGAGGGAGGATGTCAAAGGAAGTAGCTACTTCTATGGCTAATTCTATGCCTAGATTCTATTCATATATGTCTATACAGCTGTAACAACTGTCCTTATGATTATAAATCGCTTATATTTTCCTTTTTTAGGATATACTAGCTGTAGGTTATTTTAGGCAGATATGTATATGGTAGTTTAGCTATGATTAGGACTAAACATAAGCTTGTATCCATAATATATAATGGGAATTCTCCTCCAAGAGCAAGGACAACTTTTTGCTCAAAATTCTCTGAGTTTATCATAGAATAAGTAGAACAAACGAAATATAGAGTGAACAACAATAAGATCCATTCGGGCATCCAAAAATACTTGACTACCAACTTAGAATTCAAGATGATCTACATAACATACATGTCGAAAAGCTTATATATATAACTTTGCATGCACTCATACATATAGATCTTAGAGATAAATAAATGAGTTGATGCATCCCAACTTAATATATAAAAACTATGACTAGCATTAAAAAAATTCAACAATTTAACAGCTTTTAAAAACAATGTAATATCACCTTTTGACTCCATTTGCTGATAGATGGCACAGATCAAACATAGTCTTTCAACTTTATAAGCTCAAGAAATTACATGAACAAGAGAAAAGGAGTGTACTTGCAATTGCATACCATCACTAGTATCTGTCTGGACACGATCTCTATGAGTAGGCAAAGATACTGATCTTACAATGACAATGTTTCTTCCAGGCATGGACAGTGACCTTGAAACTGCAGTAGGTGCTGTTCCTTTCTGCACGAAATTGAAGATAACTATCTTAAAGTACTCTACATAAAGTGTTTTTAGGTCACTGACTAGGAACTGCCCTGGATTTTTTACATATATTGAAAGAAAAACCTTTACAGAAGGCACAGAAAAAAAATAAAATTACAACCTCATCGCATAGTAGAAAGCATGCTGTATTTATTAAACTAGAATATCAAACCTAGCTGTCATTACCTAAGGAACACCATTGATTAGCTGGGGACAAAAGGAGAAGAAGGTTCCATCATATTGGATGCAGCAATTCTACTAGTGTCCCACAAGTTGGACAGGAGGAATATATGCCCTTTTTTGATTGAACATGGGATAAAAGATGTGTTCGAACAGCTTTTCCAATCCAAGGTACAATTTATTTCAGTGAAAAACCAACGATTCCAAGACTAAATAACTATTAGAGAGATATTCTAAACCATCATAGATACAAAGCAAACAAAATTATGAACTAAAAGTACATAACATATATAACTTACATTTGCTTTATGCTGTTCACCAGATGTCCTTGCTGAACCAGGTGTGGAAATTGTTGGGGACAAGTTTGATGCATGCGTAACAGGAAGAGATGTACATCTTTGCCAAGAAAAAGCAGATGTGATTCTGGCTATAATAGGACTTCCAGGAGCTGGCTGAGAGTCTGAACTAAGGAGAGAGCTTCTTTCACCATCAGACACGATTCCTTTCTTCTTAAAGCTTAAACCACGCAATAAGCCTCCTGGTGATAAACTACCTTTATAGGAGCGTTGAGACTGGAGTGAAGGCCTTCCAGTTCTACTACTACAGAAACCTAGTGATCTAGGAGGAACTTGAAGTGAAAGATCCGGGCGCCTCCCACTTGGTCCTGGATTTGAAGTCTCTTCATTTGATGGGCCCTCAATTTGGATATCAGCCTGCATGTAACAAACATTACAACACCATCTCAACTCATTTTGGATGTAGTCTCCCATAAAATATGCTATACCAAAACAAACTCCATGAGCGTATGCTCTTCACAAAACAAGAAATTTGCCATGCATTTCCTTTTAATGGTTGAGAGGATAATTCACAACTGTATTGCTAATTGAACCTACGTAGAAACATTATTGCTTCTTGCCAATTTTTTATCGAACTGGCCTACATCAAGATGAAAAACGTTCAATTGTTTAAAATAGCTGAAAGTCGAACACGAGTAAATTGCCTAACAATGATTAGCAGAGAATCGTTTGAGATTGCTTTACTTGAGTTCAATAACTTTCAAATAGCCTGAAGAAAAATCCTTAAGGCTGTCAATTTCCTCCAAGGAGATGAGGATTTGCAAGATAGGATAACTATCAACTACATTTTTAAAAATCAACCGATGACCAAGAACAAAAATGGTTCCTGGGCAACCTTTCTAACAAATCCATCAAACGTGAACATCATAATCTCAGCCTTCAAATACATTAAACTACAAATACCACAGATAATTCACGACAAATCAGCATCAATAGGACAACACCCCATTAAGGAAAAAACAATTGACATAAAGAACAAAACATGGAAATTTTCAATCATAAAAAACAAATCTTTAGAAAATAACCCACAAAATGAACATGCATCAAACAAATAAATAAACATAAATATGAAAATTGAAAAAAAGAAGAAGAAAAAAATGAAAAAACTAACCAACCTGAGTGGAAACATCCGCAGCTCCATTAGTGACTGCTTGTGATTGAACTGACTGCATTATAGAGCTCACAGTCTTCGGAGAAGCAATTACAAAGCTCAGAATAAGAGACCACCGACCGACAAATATCAAAGAAAAATAAAATGGGTGTGCAAGATTTGCTGTTATTATGCTAAGAAATTAAAGTAACAAATTATTTTATAGCATGACATAATAATATTAATATATAAACCCAAAAAATAATAAAATAATAGACGTGGTTCTTACTCAACACTACTCAAGTAGAAAACAAATATGAGTCCAATCAAAACATAAAAAAAAAAAAAGAATATGAGAGTTTGAGACAGTCAGGAGAGGAGAGGACAGGACAGTGGGCCCCGACTTGTTTGGTCATCATCGTCACTTGTAAGGATGATCTTAGTAGAGCATTATCGTCCTCTTGCCGCGACTCACATGTTTCATCACCTTTTTTGTTTCTCATATTTCCTTCCATACTCTCTGAAGCTATTTATGTTTTCTTACTCGCTTCGTTACGCAGACACGTGTCAAGCTCTTCGCGGAAGTTAAAATATGAATTTTCTCTTCCATTTATTTATGTATTTCGTCAAAGTGGTGCCATCTATATTTTGAAAAAAGAAAAAGACGTGATCGGTAATTTCAGTGCATATTTGAATATATGTGATGTGAATCTCTCGATTAATTAACTATATAAAAATAAATAAATACTCAATAATATTTATCGTACAAGAGAATGTATATCGTGAATTAATTATTACAATATTTTTTATAATATTTAAATCTAAATTAATCGCATTTATAATCTAATATAAATTCTATTTAGGTCAAAAGAAGAGTCTATTTACGTCAAAAGGAGAAATGCCTGTAAAAACTCATTTTGATTATGTTAATTATTAATAACAAAGAGTAATAATAGTAGATGATGGATCGTTAATGTTTTAATTTAGACTGTAATGAAGTTAGATCGATTCTATAACAGAACATTAATGATGACTATCAAACTATAAATAATAAATATAAATTTAATATTTATTTTTATGATCATGCAGTCATTATTAATATTTTACTGTAAAGTTAATCCAACTTAGCCGGACCCATTTAATTGATTCTGTATATAATGAAAATTGGGCAGAAAGAAAGAAAAATAGGGAAACGAATCGGTGGGCCAAAACATGCGTGTAGCTCTTGGGACAAGTGGGATCAAATTCTCGATGAGTGGCAGGTCCTCGGTGTGTTGCCTATTTTGGTGTCTACCATTAAATAAAAGGCCGTCGGAAAACTCAAAAGCAACCTCGATATTTTATTATAAAAATACCCAACTTCACACATGCCTTGACGCAGCGTATAAGTAATAAAATTCCAATTTTATTAGCAGGAAGGTTAAAAAGGGAAAAATAAAAAAAAAAGAGATAATACTAAAAAATTAAGTCTCGTATTTATTAGCTCGTGTGAATTGTAGAAAACGCAACAATGACGCGGACTCTATGCCCACCGTGTTAATCTGAACCGTACAACTCAATTAAAAATAAAATCGACGGTGTACGTGATGCCATCCCAAACGACGCCTTTCGTGAGATGGCTAGCCGGGAGCCGCCACCAGCCGGGGCCCAGCCATATTTGCGATCCGAAACGTTTAGGACTTGATTAGAGAAACGACGTCGTACTCTAATTGCTTGCAAATCCCTAGTGCTGGAGCCGGCGTAAGTTTTCTAACTCTTATCAAGCTTCTATTAATTTCTTGAATTCTCCGTTTTTAAAATTTTAGGGTTTGCGAACATTACGTGCGGCAAAAAATGAAATTCTTAGACTGGTACTTGAAGATTGCTATTGGAGCAGCTCTGGTTGGAGGTTCAATGGAACTGTTCATGATCAAAACCGGCTTCTGTGTGAGAACCCTCCTTTCTGCTTCTTCTCCTACAACTGTTTGTTGCAAAAGAAAATCTTTCCTTTATTTTCAGATTCCCCTGTTATTTATTATTATTATTATTATTATTTTTTCCTGGTTCTTGAGCTTGGTTATTCCCCTTTGCATTGCCCATACATTGGTGAGTTGTGTTTAATTTGTATGTTGCATTATAATTAATCGAAATGTTACTAGTGTATTGTTTATGACCTTTCAGGTCTAAGTGAAAGTAGTTGCTAAGTGTGATTATTAAAATGCTTAATCTAGTTGAATTTTTGCCGCTGTACAACTTTGTGAAGTAAGGATGATTTACGCATTGGGAAATGCTAAGATCCCAATGCTAAGATGGACACGGAGGAAGTTAAATTGTAGCTACTATTTCCCACAAATGCAATGTTGCATTTGTTATAGGATTTGAAAAATGGCGGACGAGGTGTCCGTTGGAGAAATTTCAGCTCCATGACCGAGGTTGTTGTCATAAAATGCTTGTCGTGGTTGTTTTTTTGTTCCGGATGTTATTTAGATCATGTCTCATATGAAGGTTCTCATTTGATTATCAGTTGTCTCACCGATGCTCTTGTTGTCCTGCAGATGACAAAGTAACTGTTCTGGAGTCAGAGAAGCGGGCTTGGGAATCTTCCCCAGAAGCCCAAGCTATCAGAGAAGCTCTGAATCCTTGGAGAAATCATGACCCAGAAACAAGAAAAAATTCCTAATTCATTTTATTGGTAGAGAATACATTTTATGAGGTTTGTTTCCTCAGTGATTTACCAATTGGAACTTCAAATTTGTTGATTGTACAGACTGCATCAAGGACCGACAAGCCTTGTTTATGAGCTTTTGAATTAGTTAGGGTATCCAATCTTCTGATTGCTGTCCCGTTTATCAGTTTTATTAGCCGGTTGGTCCAATTTTCTATAGGACGTTATCATATGTTTAGCTCAACAGCCACATGTTTCAATTGTGGTTGTGACATACTATCTAAGCTTCGAAACATGATGTTTGCTGCTATTTAGTTCTCTTACTTATTGCTTCATTATTTGATTAGCTGAATATTAGTTGATGTATTAGATGGATGATAGCTGGTTTTACTCTATGCTGTATCAGCCTTTGCCTAAAAGTTGGTAGTCTGCTTAAGTGGTCTTCTTTTTGGCCTTTATACTGTCATTTAGAGGTAATTAAATTTTTTCTGGGAATTGAGAAAAGTGAGAAATTGAAATATTTAACTACATTCTACCTGTAGGCTTTTTAGTTTCCAATCTTGGAGCGGAGTTCATTTGCTAAAATGAACAGTATCAATATGCAATAATGTTTATGCTATCCTTTTACAATAATAAATACCTGAACACTGGTGTAATTCTGATTCTTTCTGCCGGTAGAAATAATCTGCTTCAAATGACTGTCTTGATAAATACAAGATCCACATCCATCTTCTAAGGCTTAAAGGCATATTCATATTGTTTAGCTGAGAATTGACTTTCATTGTTGAAATATTGAGACTTAACCTTGTAAATTGTGATATTATTTCAATCCATCTATTACAATTGGATGGTCATCTATCTTTGGAATATGATAAGAACTTTCCTCACGTGTATCCATAAGACTTTTTTTATTGGTGATTTCTAAGCAGCTTTAGAATTAAAATTCTTCACATATTATCTGAAGTAAGCGAGACAAAACGAATTGAAAATCCATAATCACAGCATACTTACCAGTTAGCAACAATTTTTCGATAGTGCATCATTGAAACTCCTCATCTGAAGATTTTAGGTCAAACTTTGGGCACATTGCCTACAAATTAGTTAGTACACATCACCATTCAGCCAAAAACTCTGACTGAATCTAGGAATGACTCCTCGTGTACAGATGACAAAGTGAATATTCTACGTAGTACTTACATTACAATTGAGAGTCTACTAAGAGTCTAATTCATATAATTATAAGATGGTCCGTGGATCTATCGAGCATAATCCAGAAATTTACACCCCATAGTAACAGGATTTATGCCACACGTGTACGTATACAAGTAAATGGGATGGGAACTCGAACTCTTTTCCTCATGATGGTGGGAGGGTGCTTTACTAGTCTGGCTTGGTGGTGGATTTCAGCTGCTATTCAATATACCATTTGCCCATCACTGTAGTTGAAAAAACTTACTGAAACCGACGCAGTAATTGAGGCTTTGATTAATCAATCAGCTTTTACCATGTATTTTTTAAATCTCTTGTTCTGGAAGCTGCTTTGTTAAACGAATCTGACTAGAAACATTCACTAGTGGGTCCAATGCCTGATCTTAAAATTAAGTGCTAATCATGATGTTTAGTAAAGCATCATTAGAGGCTTTGAATGTTATATATGTTGCAGCATCTGTCGGTAGAACCCATAACTTTGGGCAAGCATTAGTGCATTGCACTATAGGTGCAAGTGGTTGAAGCAGCTTCGTTACCAAGATTAAGGGGAAATTATATTTCCATTACTTCTTCTAGCTGTTTCCTCGTTTATATTATCGTGATCCTAATTTGTGTTTCAAAATTCTAGAGTCATTTTTGCCGTCGCCCAAAGTAATTAAAAAACTTTTGAGCAACTTTTAGTGGGTGGATCAAAAGTAGTTCAATCAGGTTCTTTCAATGTTTCAATCATATTACTCAAGTTTCGACGGTTAAAAGATCTTTTTACAAAAATCTTTCGTGAAGAAGGATATATTTGAGATTGTGATTTGTCTCCTAGTTCCTAGTTTATGTGGAATGGAATCACTAATTAACTACTATATAAATTATAAAAGTGGGTGTTCAATAAGTTTTTTTTTATCTGTTGTGCTTTCAAAAGAAATTACAAACACAAACTCGTAAGTTTGAAAATATAAGATTAGTTATTTCTTTCGAGGAGGAGGTATTGAATATTTTTTAGTGTATATTCTCTCATCTATTAGATTATTGTCATGTATACTTTTTAATAGTGGACAAGAAAATTAACTTTTGAAATATATCAACGCAAGGTAAAATTTCAGTGAATAAGAAAGTATATATTGAGGACACTCACGCTGAGCACCTTTTTTATTAATATTTTTTTTTTCAGATATTATCAACACTTATCTTCTTTTTCAATTCAATTACGTGTGACTAAACATGTGTTAAAGAGAAGGCAGCAACCTAATTTCTAGCCTTTGCTTATGGTCACAAGTCACGACTTTTTGACTCTGGCCAACAGAACCCAGGGGGAAAAATGAGTCATCTTGGCGTCACGTATGGCGTTATATTTCAAATGAGTCTACAGTCAATTAATTATTTTGCCGGCTAAGAATTAACCATGTGACGCCGGTGACGATGGAGAAGCTAAGCTATAGGCTACAGCTACACTTATCATATCTTTATAACATTGATGGCCATAATCATCCCATATTCTTTAGTGTTCACTTTAATAATTGCAGCCTCTTTCTCATTCAAACCCATAAACTTAGTGGGTTTCGAGACAAAATTTAAGTTTGAGTGATATGATTGATCGTGCTATGTCTTGATTTACCTGGGCGTTAAAAATGAAAGTCAGTGGATGGATGACCCGAAACCCACCAATGAAATTGGAGTTTCAAGCAAGAAGCATAATTAATTAACCTACCACCACACTCACTTTTCCTTTATTTTCCTTTACATGGTAGGGTTAGCAATCAATTTTCTCATACTTGATCAAGTGATTTTTTTTTTAAAAAAATTATTTATATTATTATTTAAATTTAAATTTTAAAAAAAATTGATTTGAGGCTTTGGCCACCTAGAGAAATTAAGGCAATGATACTTCAGATCATTTCTTAAAATATGGAAATCAACTAACAAAATATAGAAATCAACTAAAAATTGACGGGACAAAGGTAAAAATAAAATGAAAAATGCGTTATGTTGGTGTAATCAATAGTCATCATCACATCAATGACACTGAACAATAACGAGCTTGCAACCATATAATAAAGGCCAAGTTGAGAGATGGGTCATATAACTCATTACCTAAATTCATTCTAATAAAACAGTGATAAATTAATATTCTTTCTGTGATAAGAGTAAATGGACATCAAGAACGGCATGGATGTGTCTTCTTTTGTTCTCGTGGAGGAAAGTGCAGATTCCGAGGTGGATTCTTTAACGTGTGAAATGTGCCTTCGCGACGCCGTTATGGCCGCCGGAGATGAAGATGATGCTGAATCCTGTAGCTGTGACACAATTGAGATACAAGCTGAAGGTCTTGACTTCGATCATGATCATAAGAATGAAGAATTCAACGATGATGGTGATGGATCATCAATCGATCAACACCGTCAGATAAATTGGAGTAGCAGCTGCAAAATATGGTGGTCAGATGGTGCTGATGACGAAGAAGAATATTCAAGCTGGGATTTCGGAATCAACAATAATACAAGTAGAAAGGTGAAAGATGAAATGGAAGACGGTCTCTTTTGGGAGACTTGCATGGCTTTTGGGTACCCATGAATCTTTATCAGTATTATTTTTTATCATATTTCTTTTTTCTTTTTTTTGAAAGTTTACACAACATCATGATAAAGTTATTTCCATGCAGCATCTTATTCAGTAAATTACAGATAAAGTTAGTTTGCTTGCTTTTCTTGTTAGTAGATTGCTGGAAAGTGCTAAAATATGTTGGTGAAAATATTACAGGAAAAAAGAAATATACTTATTCAATATGTGTAGGGTTTTTGTTAAATCCTATAGTTCATCGACTGCCATTATACCGAGGATTTCTAGTGACAGCTACGTTTGTAAATTTTGTGTACATGTATATGTTACAAACGACACGTATATATGAGTGTACAAAAGTCAACGCTTATACAGTAAACTTTTTAAAAGTCAAATATAAGTTTAATTAAGCGAATATTGACTTTAGTTACTTGTGGGAATCAACTACCATCATTGCGTCTTCATACTTTGAATTAGCATGTCATTTTTGGTTGTTTTTTTTCTTTTTCTTTTTATAATCTTTCGCCATCCGGAACTTGTCATAAGGAATCACTTTAAAGATATTTATATGATAATTAAAAAAGAAATTAGCTGTATCCTAAGCCCTTTAAATCTATAAGATAATATTAATTTTCTTCTAATTTGCATGATTACGGTCAGAGCTCAAGTGTGAATCGTGAATCAAGTTGGGGACAATGAATAATTTAAGTTTTCTATGGATGGTTATTAAAAGATTGTTCAAATGGCGCAAGTAAGGGACAAGTATTGAAAAAGTAGCCCAACGAACTTATTTGACATTTGTTTTTCCAAATAATTATCTCCGTTTTGTTGGTGTTCTCTAATAAAGTTGTAATTAAAGAAACTATTTCGTTGAAATCGAAGAAACTTCGGGGGAAAAAAAAATACTTGCACATTCATTATGTCATAGTTTTTCCTTTATTTTTTTTCCAATAAATTATGTTCTAGCAACTCATTGTGCTGTTAGCATTTCGAAAAGTATAAACGTTCGTACCTGAGTTATAAGAATTAGATAATGACACCAAAGATCATTTTTAATAGATTTTTTCTCGATCAAATACAGTCGTTATTATTATTGGATTGTCTTGATTTAAACTAATAATGATCGCAATTGTCTTAATTTGCCTGAGAATAATTTTCAACATCATTTATATCACTATAAAGCATAGATATTCTATCTTTTGAGAACACTAGCTCAAACAAATGAAGAATAAGTTCGAGATTAAGGGGTTGTGCCTTTAATTTATAACTTTTATAGAATAAAATAGTAATTAAAAAATGGGAGATCTTCAGTTTTCTTCTTACTAAAATCAACTATCTTTCCACCGTTAAAAATATTAGTTGTCTAAGTAAAAATCTATTTAGAAAATATTTTAGATATAAAAGCCCAACAATTATATGGGGTACTCGTTTAATCATTATATTTTTTATTGAGTCACTATACTTTTAAAAGTTTCCCAAGACACCCCAATTGTTAATTATGGTATAACTTGACCCGACTTTTTCTTGACTTTTACAATAGTAACTTGTATCAATTTTAGGGACATTAATGAAAAAAAAATATCAATTTATCAAATTAATCCTAAAAGTAAAATAACAATTATTGTGAATTTTTTTGTTATTAATATTAAATTAACATTTTATGTCCCCTATATTGTTGCAAGGGTACTATTGTAAAACTAAAGGAAAAAATAAAGGTAAGAATGTAATATGATTATTAGCATGGATGTCTTGGGACATTTAAAAAAAAATAGGGACTAAACAGGTACTTAATCCAAAATAAATAGACAAAATAAGAATTTACCTGATTATATATAAACAAACTCCAAAATAGAATTTAATTACTTTTAAAGGATATTATTACCCTCAAGGATTTGGCCGAATAATTTTTAGATAATTTCTTAGACTGGTTGCTAGATTCAAATTTTCAAAATAGAAGATTAATTATTGATTTGAACTTTATCTGCCCTCTTAACTATTAAAAAAATAAAGTTAAGGGGAGATCATTCCTTGTGGAGGAAGAACTGGAGGGTGATCGATCAAGATAAGACACAGAATCATTGACTTTCACATTATTTCGCTTTAACATCCTGATATAATTAATTATTTATATTTGATTAATTAAGTTTTGATGAATTACGGGTATTGAGGCGGTGGCTTTGTTGCTTGCACGAACGTACATAACATAATGATAGATGAGTAATTTAATTGGAGAGATTGGGCTAACAACTGCAACTCCATCTTGATTTAATTACATATATACACTGGAACTTATGCACTAAATTAATTGATTTTCTAATATTTCTTTGTGCGTGGGTGGCCATAAACAAAAACAAACTGAAGCTTAAACGGACGCTTTTACTTTTCAGTTACGGTAACGTCATCGACAAGGACATGAGTGTGTGGCTATTTAATTGCAAAATGCAATTCAACGAGAGTGAAATCTAATCAACCCTTATGGTTGGATAATTGATGTAGTAAATGATAATTAAATTCGTTAAATATCAAGAGGTGGAATTGATCAAACTTGGTTTAGAGGTTGAGATGGATGCCGCATGCCTTATAATTAATTTCTATTCAGAAATATTTCTACGCAATGGGAAGAGCTTGTATTACTTAGGTTTAAAAAAAAAACAAAGGGAAATTGGGAAAAGAGTTCCCATCAGAAAAATACTCGACAATTTAACAAATTTCTCTTTAACATAAAACATAAAACAATGTCATCTGTATGGAGATTTTATTGATTTCATGAACCAAACGCTAAATAGTATGAAATATTGTGTTAAGTTTGCAATTCAATACAATTAAAATTGTATTACTTATAATACACAAAATCATGTTATAATTTGGGTAAAAACTTTAACGTGTTCCAAATGGTAATTAAATTTCCATTTTTTTCGTACATTCTCAAGTGCTTTTCACATATTTTCAAAATTAAATGACTGGAAACAATTTTTGCCGTTACTACTGTGAGTATTAACATAATTTCATGAATATCTTAAAAAATAAATAAATAAAAAGAATGTTTATATGTTATGGTAAACATTTTTTTAAGGACCCAAAAAATCACTTTTTTTTTTTTAAAAAATAATTTCATGAATATCGAAATGTTTACCATTATATTTCACCAAAAAGTAACTTAACTTTTCAAAAAATAATATCGAAAACATAGATGTTTCAAGTCATTTGAAAAATATGAAGATTAAACAGAAATTAATACTTAATCCTAAAAACCAATTAAGGGACAATTTATCCGGCAGTTAAAGCGAAAGAGTAAAAAAGAAAAAACATTACAGCATGCATTATGCAAGCACTTCAATTTGGTTGGTGCATAATTTGACCGATTCTTCTTATAAGCATGTTCAGTCTTCATATGCCACCAAGGAAGCACTAGACTGGTGGATGCAACCAATTTATCAGCAGTATTCAATTCATATGATATCAGAAAAATGCGCAATTCAACGTGTTGTAGGATTGATTGGTTGTAGCAGCAAACACTAACTATTTCTTTTTTCTTTTTTTTCAAAAAAATAAGTTTGCGAGGATCATATATGAATTTATGAATAACGAAAGTCTTCCATCAAAAACAAATAATTTTGGAGGTGATTTGATACTACAACTAATAATTGGTTTTAATGAAAATTAATGAAACTGGTTGGCACATATTAAAGTGAAATAAAATGGTTTCAGGTCGATAAGCTAATGAAGAATAGGATATACCAACAAATTAAGCCTAACCCAGGTAACTTAAAATATATTCCGTTCTTAATTAATTCGTTGTGTTAAGGTCAAACAACTAACACTATGGGAAATACAATAAAATACCTTGATGTCACACAGGTCAAATGAAACTTGTAATGTGTCTAAACAGTTTTAGATGCTTTAACAGTTTATCTTAGCTGTTTCCAAGCAATGAGTGATGTATTGTTGATGGGGAAAGGAAGATCGATACGCAGTATAAAAGGGTGCCATGTATTTGAAACTTTACAAGCATACCGAGCACCTTTGATTAGCTCAAATTGATAAAATTTGGAGAAAAAAAAAATGAA
Source organism: Luvunga scandens (assembly GCA_030449905.1). NCBI lineage: Eukaryota > Viridiplantae > Streptophyta > Magnoliopsida > Sapindales > Rutaceae > Luvunga > Luvunga scandens. Next base: position 2,528,386 of record JASUUG010000478.1, read on the forward strand.
GGCTAGCTTAAGTTTCTTCTTCATCTCTTTGGTAGCAGTACTTTTAGGAGCTTGCAGGGGAGGGGAATTGAGGATAAATTTTTATAAGGAAACCTGCCCCGAGGCTGAACACATTGTGCAAAATATCATTTGGAAAAATATTGCACGCAATATAACTTTGCGAGCAAAATTCCTTAGAATGCATTTTCACGATTGTTTTGTTAGGGTAACACATGTTTATATTCGTTTATAATTCATAGTTATTTTTTCATGATATAATTTATATTTTAAGGCAAGTGGATGTGTTCGTCTGCGAACTTTATATATATATTTACACAATGTATAACTGGTTTCTCAACATATATTATATGCATATCTGCATTTGTATACGTCTGCTCTAGTTTAAACAAACTTACATCAGAAGAGAATTCACGTTGTTTTTAAAAATGGTTTTAGAGGGGGAAAAAAAAAAAACATGCATGCATGATGCATTGTTGCTATCTGATAAATTAATAGGCTTGTTATTTCATTTATTTCTCTTAGGGTTGCGATGCCTCAGTATTGATAGACTCAACAGCAAACAAATCAGCTGAAAAGGATGCAGTCCCGAACCAATCCCTTGCGGGATTTGATGTTATAGATGAAGTCAAAACTGTGCTTGAGAAGAAATGCCCTGGAATTGTTTCATGTGCTGATATTGTAGCTCTAGCTGCTAGAGATGCCGTTTCCTTCCAAGTAAGTTCTAAATTAAATTAAGTTAGAAAAAGAGAAAAAAAAAAAAAAAAGGCACTTTCTTATGTTGTTATATATTGTGGTTATATTGTATGGTGCAGTTTAAGAAGCCATTGTGGGAAGTGCTTACCGGAAGAAGGGACGGTAGAATTTCACTTGCTTCGGAAGCGACTTCGCAGATTCCTACACCATCCTTCAACTTTAGTCAACTCAAACAATCATTCGCTAGCAAAGGCCTTACTGTTCACGACCTTGTCGTTTTATCAGGTAATTAGAAATGGATTAAAAGGAATTAGTTAAAGGACATGCATGCATGGTTCGTTAATTAAAAGCTAATTTGTGTCAAAAATTTGTTACGAAGCAGTGATTTATAAGGTATAAACACTATATAGCATAGACGTATCAATTATTCCTGGAGTTGCTAAACCTAGAATTTAACTTGTGTGGGTTTGTGTAAGAAGAATAATTTTGTCTATAACTTGTAAGTAACATTTCCTGAACTAATCATCAAGTTACGCAATAACCAAGCTTTACCTGAAAGGTTATCTAGTTTCGAAGGACTTTACCAGAAAAAAATTTAGGGAATTGTTTAAATTGAGTCAAATTTGGACAAGGGCTTTTAATTTATCCAATTAGTCCCAACACCTACCCAAATGACGAAATTACTCGTACTAAATTCAATTTTGACAATCACATTCAGAATAAAGGAATGATAAAAAAGGAATCTATTTCTTACAAATGGGTACACTACGTTCTCATTTGATATATAAGTACGTAATACACTATAAGGACTCCAATATTATTATCCTCGGGAGACTTTGGGCCACAATTTGGGCTTTCCCAGCCCAAACCATACCTTGAGTAATAATGAAAGATATTCTGAGAGTACTCCTTGTATTCCTCAATACACCATCTACAGTGAGTGTCGTTAAATTTAAATTAGTAGGGTGACAATTTGTTCATATAAATTTGAGTCGGTCACGACGTGAGTGAGCAGGTGGACATAACATCGGAGCTGGCCACTGCAATTTCTTCAGCAACAGGCTGTACAACTTCACAGGAAAAGGTGATGCAGATCCATCATTGGACCCAACTTATGCTGCATTCTTGAGAACCAAATGCAGAAGCTTAGCAGATAACACAACTAAAGTGCAAATGGACCCCAGCAGCGGCTTGTCTTTTGATAACAATTACTACAAAATCCTGAGGCAAAATAAAGGATTGTTCCAATCTGATGCTGCACTTTTAACTAACAAGGGTGCTAGAAACATTGTCGATGAGTTGCTCGATTCGTACAAATTTTTCACTGAGTTTCCCCAGTCCATGAAGAGAATGGGAGCCGTTGGAGTTCTTACGGGAACTTCAGGAGAGATCAGAAAGAAGTGCAATGTGGTCAATTAATTCTTGAAGGCTCTTAGTTAAAGTGTATTTTATAATATTAATTTGGTACTAGTATTGAACTGTGTCTCTAATTGGTTTGATTTGATGTGATCATTTTATAATAATGTATGGGCAATTTCTTTGCTTCTATTTATGGGCTTTACGGTCGCAAATCTAATCAGATGGGGCTGATGCTGAAGTTTGTGTTTGATGAATTGTTATTTCTTCATTGAAAAATTTTTCAATATTAATAATATTTTTCTATTGTTGTAATCGTATCCGAATCATTCTTCTATTGGTAGTTCCCACGCTTCTCACATCCTCTCTTAGACTTAATTTATAGGAAGGGTTTAGAGCCAAGCCGCGTTAATTTTCCACCCTTGTACAGCTGGGCATACGTACATACATTTTTGTGCATAAGTTGAACTTGTTGTCTAAAATACACATAGGGCTTCTTTGTTTGTTCTTCAAGTATCTAATAAAGACACCCAGCTTTTGATCCTTCCCTCTTCCTTGATTCTCAAGTAATTGCTTCATTCAAAAAATTAATAACATCATGGAATTAGATCCTCTCATGATCTGAACTTATCTGAGTTCTCAAAGATGTTTTGATACATGTATTTTTATTTATATACAATCAAGATTTATTTCTTTATTTTGTTTCTATCTAACAACTATCAATCACATAATTATATTTGCTCAAATAAAAGTTCTGTTCGAGAGAGAATTACGATCTTAACATTGATCATTCCTTATATTATACATTATTAACTATTGATATGATCCATCCCTCTCTAGAATTTAAAAGAATTGGTAATTAATTATTTAGTTGACCTCTAGGTCATTATTATTATTATTATTTAAACTGTTTGTTGTCTTTCCATGTGATAATGAAACTTAGCCATAGCAAAATCCTATTTTCTAGAATTCGACCAGATGCTTCATCTTACGTATAATTAATTAGTATATTTTCAGTTGATATATTATAACAATTCAAAGCCTTTGACTCTGTTATCACCGAGAGCGGCTTACTTTAATTTAATTATTTAGGTCCTTTAATGTATATTGTATTAAGAAATTCAACAGCCATTAAACTAATATAAGATAATACCTTCTTTTTTAACATGTTTTGGAATTTGGAGGAATAATCTAAATGTGTCACGGATGTTTAACAAAAATCATTATGTAAAGGGACGTGCTCTTGCTAAGATTACGGACAAGTTGTGGAATTTTTATTTTTATTTTTCTTTACTTTTTTAACTCCAACTTTATCTCGGAGCTTGGTTTTGCTTGCCTAATGGACGTGCTCTTGCTGTTTCAGCCATCATTATGTGCCTTTTCTTTCTTTATTAATTCATTAATCTTGTTCTAGTACTGCTTCTAGCTGCTTCAATTTCCCTTTCTTAGATAACTGCAAAAATTAGGGTTGCTAGAAATAGCTTTTTTTTTTTTTTCTAAAGTAAAGGGGGGTGGGCAAGCCTAAATCAATTTTACCCCCTCCTCACCCCCAAGGCTCGAATTTGAGTCCACACAAGTGAGGGGCGATAGATTGTACTGCCAACCAACTCGGTTACACCCTTGGGGGCTAAAAATAGCTTATTTGTTCTCTTGGTTTCTCCCCTTGTGGCTCGAGTTGTTGTTCGGGTTTCTAATGCACAAGCAGGGGGACAGAGGATGTATAGTTCTACTGTTGAAAAGTCAAAAGGCCACATGATTCGGTGCCCACCAAAGCTACATGCATAAGCCACAAAAGTTGACCAAGGTTGGAGCCGTGTGCATTTGTCAAAGGATTTGGTGCAATAGTTTATCGATCTTACCTATAAATAAAGAAGCCAAATGCATATGTAGATCATCCTAAAAACATTTGTGAGAAGCATTTCAAAGTTCAAAGCAATTCAAGTAAAATTATTGAAAGAGAGCAATCGGAGAGTGTGAGCAATTAAGAGGCATTTCCTTTCAAGTGTATGTGAGAGTACTGGGTGTATTTGGGTTCTGGAGAGTGAGATTTATTACTCAAATATTGTATTCAAATAATTGTTAGTAATACAATTATTTTTCTCTTGTCCCCGTGGAAGTAGGCATAATTGTCGAACCACGTTAAATTTCTGTGTCTTTTATTTTTCTGTAATTATTTAGGGCACTTGATTCTGCATTCCGCGCACAACAATTGGTATCAGAGCCGAAGGTTCGTACTTAGGGAATACGGTACTGTTCATATATGGTATTATTCACAAATACGGTACTATTCACAAATACGGTACTGTTCACGAATACGGTGAAGACGGCCATTTGTACTTGGGAGACAATCTATTGTAAGTAGTGTGTATTTTTGCATGTCTAGGAAAATTTTGTCAACAAGACGATAAGAGTCTAAGGAGTCTGGATTTTAAGTGGGATCGTTGTGACCCCTCCATTCTCTTGGGAACTTTTCTGGTGCATTTATTTGCACGAAATAAACATTATAGAGTTTGTTTTTCAAGTAGGAATAGTTCGTTGAGAAAATGGTAGAAGGTGAAACTTCCAAAAGTGGGGAGAGATTTACCCAGACTATTTCGGGAGACAGTTCAGGTAGAAGGAGAGAATTGTCAAATCGCCTTTCAGCACCTGTTATTGAAGGCCAGAAGATCAATGTTGAAAAGTTTGAAGGAAAATTAACTTCGGCATGTGGAGACGCAAAGTTATGAATGCCCTTATTCAAATTGATCTCGTTGTTGTTCTAAAAAATAAAAGGCACTTGTATGATGAAGAAACTTGGGATCGTATGAATGAAATAGCCGGTGGTCAGATCAGATCTTGCTTGACTAAGGAAGTGAAATACCTGGTGAAAGATGAGGAGTGTGCGATGACTCTGTGGCATACATTAGAATAAAAGTACTTGCTAAAAAGTTCCAAAAATCGCCTTCATGCAATGAGCCAGGTATATGGCTTTCGAATGAAGCCTGAGGTGTCAATGCACGACCATGTCTCAAGATTTGAAAAGGTACTTGCTGATTTAAAGAATCTTACTGAAGATATAAAGGATGAAGTCAAGGTTATAATTTTGCTGCACTCACTTCTAGAAGAATATACTCATTTTGTGACTACATTGTTATATAGGAAAAGTGTGATTGTTTTTAAAGATGTCTGCATAGCATTGACCAATTTAGAAATTCGGAATAATGATAAACATTCTGAAAGAACATCGTCTGAAGCTTTGTTAGCAAAAGGAAAGACGATGGAGAAAAGAAGAAACATAGTGGAAAGAACTCTCAATCTAAATCAAGAAGCAAAAATATAGCTCGGGATGAGTGTGTCTTTTGTCATGAAAAGGGTCATTGGAGGAAAGATTGTCCGAAGGCTCAGTAGAGAGATAGAAAGAAACCAGTAGTAGCGAACATGGAATACAAAGATGAAAACTCTGATTATTCACTAAACATTACACATACAGCGTATGTGGCTAGTTCGAACGAGTGGATACTTGATATTGGAGCAAATTATCATTTATGTCCTGTAAATGAATGGTTTACGGATTTTCATAGTTTAGAATCTGGTGCAGTTGTGATGGGAAATGATTAATCTTGTCGCATAATGGGGATAGGGACAATTCGACTAAAGATGTTTGATGGAATTGTCAGAGAGTTAAAAGAGGTTAGATATGTTCCAGCTTTAAAGAAAAATCTAATTTCTGTAGGTGCTCTAGAAGCTAAAGGCTACAAAGTTACCATTGAAGATGGCAAAATGAAGTTCACATATAGAGCTATGATGATTTTGGGGTCCGGCGTTATAATTTATACTATTTAAAGGGATGTACAACTAATGAAACTAATGTTGCTGAGGCGCATAGTGACATCATCAAGCTATGGTATGCACGACTGATACATGCTGGAGAGAAGTTTTTGCAAATTTTAATGAGGCATGGACTTTTAAAAGGTACCAAAACCTGTAAATTAAATTTCTGTGAGTATTGTGTAGTAGGCAAGAAAACAAGGGTCAAGTTTGGTATAGCTAATCACAATACTTGAGAGATCTTTTAATATGTTTACAGTGATGTATGAGGACCAACTAAGACTACATAAATTGGTGGAAGCCATTATTTTGTTTCATTTGTTGATGATTTCTCTAGACATGTGTGGGTGTACACAATGCGAGCAAATGATGAGGTTCTAGAGATTTTCGTGAAATGAAAGAAACTTGTGGAGACTCAAACTCGCAGAAAGATCAAAGTATTACGATCTGATAATGGGGGTGAATATACTTCTGATCCATTCTGACAAGTATGCCAGAGTGAGGGTATAAAAAGACATTTCACTGTGAGACATACTCCACAATAGAACGACGTAGTTGAGCGTATGAACCATACCTTGTTGGAGAAAGTACGATGTATGTTATCTAATGCTAGTTTAGATAAAAAGTTTTGGGCTGAGGTTGTAAGCTACGCAAGTCACTTAATAAATCGGTTGCCTTCTGCTGCAATTGGAGCTCCTATGGAAATGTGATCTGAAAAGCATGCACAAGACTATAATTACATTCGTGTGTTTGGGTGTCTAGCTTATTATCATGTAAAGAATGATAAGCTCGATCCTCGTGCAAAGAAAGCTATTTTTGTGGGATTCAAAGATGGAGTTAAAGGCTACAAGCTTTGGGATCTCGAAGATAAAAAGTTTATGTATAGCAGAGATGTTACTTTTGATGAAGCTTCTATATTAAAGGCTTCAAGTTCTTAACAGGTGGAGAACACGACCAAAGAGGTATTGCAGCGGGTGCAGTTTGATGCAACTCCATATGTACCAGTTAGTTCTACATCAGAGAAGAGTTTAACTTTGGGGGTGACCCCAAGAGTTAAAGAAGAAGTTGTTTATATTGATGTCCCATAAGAGGAGGAAACAACCGAAGAAGATGTAGAAGATGAAAATGAATCTATAGCAACAAGGAGGCCAAAAAGAGTGATAAAGAAACCTAGGTGGCTTACTAAAGATATGGTGGTAGCCTATGCACTTTCAGTTATTGATGATGACATCCCTAACACTTTTAGTGAAACATTACGCAGTAGTAAAAGTGATCAGTGGAAGTTAGCCATGGAGGAAGAAATTAAGTCTCTTCATCAAAATCAGAATTAGGAACTTGTGGAGTTACCTAAGGGAAAAAGGTCTATTGGCAATAAATGGGTCTACATCAAGAAGCAGTGATCTCTAAATCAATCAACTTTTCGATGCAAGGCAAGGCTCGTGGCAAAAGGTTATGCTCAGAAGGAAGGTATTGATTATAATGAAGTATTCTCTCCAGTTGTGAAACATACTTCCATTCGTATCCTACTTGTCTTGGTAGTTGAATATGAGTTAGAGTTGGCTTAATTAGATGTAAAGACGACATTCTTACATAGAGATTTGGATGAAGAAATCTATATGACTCAACCTAGTGGTTTCAAAGTTGCTGGAAAAGAGAATCATGTGTGTAGATTGATTAAATCTTTGTACGGATTAAAACAATCACCAAGGCAATGGTACAAGAGGTTTGGTCAATTCATACAAAGGCAGAAATTCATCAGAAGTGAACATGATCATTGTGTTTACTTTAGAAGACTATAAGATAGAGCTTTCATCTATTTGTTACTCTATGTCGACGATATGCTTATAACTTCAAAGAATATATGTGAGATTGAGATATTAAAGAAGCAATTCGCTTCTGAGTTTGAGATGAAAGACTTGGGTGATGCACAGAGAATACTTGGGATGGAGATACATATAGACAAAAAGAATGGAAGGGTGTGGTTAACTCAAAGGTCTTATTTGAGGAAGGTGCTAGAGAAGTTTAGCATGGATAACAAAACTAAATCGGTATGTATGCCTCTAGCTCCTCATTTCAAATTAAGTTCTTCTTCATGTCCTTCCTCCCAAGAGGAGCGCGACTACATGGTTCGTGTTCCATATGCAAGTGTTGTGGGTAGTCTTATGTATGCTATGGTGTGCACAAGGGCCGATATTTCTCAAGCCGTTAGTATGGTTAGCATATATATGCATAATCCGGGTAAAGACCATTGGGTTGTAGTGAAGTGGATTCTTCGATATTTGTATGAGACAGTTGATCTTTGGTTATTGTATAAAAAAGGATTGTGGTCAACAATGTGTCGGGTATTGTGATTCTGATTTCACTGGAGACCTAGATAAGCGAAGATCAACAACGGTCTATGTATTCACATTGGGTGGAGGTCCAATCAGCTGGAGGTCAATTCTACAATCGACAATTGCTCTGTCCACTACGGAAGCAGAGTATATGGCAACAACTGAGGCTGTAAAGGAAGCTATTTGGTTGAAATGCTTGTTATGTGATTTGAGAGTAATCTAGGAGAACATTAAGGTGTTATGTGACAATCAAAGTGCAATATTCCTTGCAAAGAATCAAACATATCATGCTCGGACGAAACATATGGATGTGAAATATCATTATATCAGAGAGATTATCGAGGGCGGTGATGTGTTATTGAAAAAGGTCAATATTAAGGATAACCCATCAGATATGTTGACGAAGGTGATTTCTGGAATTAAGTTTCAAGATTGCTTGAAACTAATTCAAATTCTTCGAATGTGTTGAGTTTGGAGAATTTTAATCTATGGTTGACTTGATCCTAAATTTTGAGTATGTAGGCAATCACAAAGATGCAGTCACAAAGATGCAGCCACTTTAGGGATGATGGTTCGTTGATAGTCGGCTCAGATTTAGACAAATCTTCACCGAGATGGAGAATTGTTGAAAAGTCAAAAGGCCACATGATTCAGTGCCCACCAAAGCTACATGCATAAGCCACAAAAGTTGACCAAGGTTGGAGCCGCGTGCATTTGTCAAAGGATTTGGTGCAATAGTTTATCGATCTTGCCTATAAATAGAGAAGCCAAATGCATCTGTAGATCATCCCAAAAACATTTGTGAGAAGCATTTCAAAGTTCAAAGCAATTCAAGTGAAATTGTTGAGAGAGAGCAATCGGAGAGTGTGAGCAATTGAGAAGCATTTTCTTTCAAGTGTATATGAGAGTACTGGGTGTATTTGGGTTCTGGAGAGTGAGATTTATTACTCAAATATTGTATTCAAATAATTGTTAGTAATACAATTATTTTTCTCTTGTCCCCGTGGATGTAGGCATAATTGTCGAACCACGTTAAATTTCTGTCTTTTATTTTTCTGTAATTATTTAGTGCACTTGATTCTGCATTCCGCTCACAACATCTACAAGGATACTTGCAAAACAGCCGAGCATCTTGTGAAAGACATGAAATGGAGAAGTGTGTTCGAAATGACATCCGCTTTGGCTGCTAAGCTCCTTAGAATGCACTTCCGTGATTGCTTTGTTCTGGTATGTTTATTAATGAACTATGATTACGAGCATCAACATTGCTTTGTTCTGGTATGTTTATTAATGAACTATGATTACGAGCATCAACAATTAATTGTAATGTAATAATTTAGTTTATGCGTTTGAGATTAATTACTAGTTCTGCGTGCGCTTCCGTGGTAGCAGGGTTGTGACGGTTCTGTATTGCTGGATGCAGTCAATAATACTCCAGCCGAGAAGGATTCAGTACCAAATTTTACACTGCAGGGTTCTGATCTGAGTGATGACATCCAAAATGCTATTGAGATGATCTGCCCTGGAATTGTTTCTTGTGCTGACATTTTCTCCTTGGCTGCTGGGGATGGCTTTACCTTCCTGGTAAATAAGCATTAGAGGAAACTATTAATTGCTTCAAAACATGAAACATTCGAAGCATATACATATGTATGTATATATCTATAGCTTGCGAAGATCATTCGTTATGATTACGTGTGGCGCAAGTCTTACGTATTCATTAATTTGGTTGCAGAAAAAGAGGTCTATGTGGCATGTGCCCACTGGAAGAAGAGATGGCTCCGTTTCTATTGCATCCGAAGCTCTTGGATATCTCCCTTCACCATTCTCAGACTTTCCAGCACTTCCGAAAATGTTCACAAACAAAGGCCTCGACGTTAAAGATTTTGTGGTTCTCTCTCAGGCATTTTTCGAAGAACTTCTCAACAAATTAATGGAAAGTCTCATTTGCATGCGCATGATTAATCATTATGTTACCATTTATCAATTACTATAATTTTATTATTAAAGATTTTGTGGTTCTCTCTCAGGCATTTTTCGAAGAACTTCTCAACAAATTAATGGAAAGTCTCATTTGCATGTGCATGATTAATCATTATGTTACCATTTATCAATTACTATAATTTTATAATTAATAAAATTTATCTGTTTTTGGTGCTTGAGCAGGTGGCCACAGCATTGGTGTTGCTCAATGCGGAGCATTTTCAAGGAGGCTTTACAATTTCACTGGAAAGGGTGATGCTGATCGTTCGCTAGATCCCACTTATGCTGAAACCCTAAAAGTCAAGTGCCCTACCTGTAGAATTGAATCCTCCAAGTTATTTCTTAGTTGATAGCAATTACTTGAGAATTCTTCTTCAGAACAAGGGCCGGCTGAACTCTGCATTGCTCGCGAATTAAAATTCAGCTAATATGGTAAGAGAGTAGTTGCAGTTTTCAAAAAAATTCTTCGATGGCTTTTCTGAATGGATGACAAGGATGGCAGCCATAGAGGTGCTTACAAGAAATGTTAATATTAAATTAACATTTTATTTTTCATTTTATGTCCACTATATTGTTGCAAGCGTACTACTGTAAAGTTAAAGAAAAAAATAAAGGCAAGAATGTAATATGATTATTAGCATGGATGTCTTGGAGCATTTTAAAAAAATATGGACTAAATGAATTCTTAATCAAAATAAATGAACTAAATAAGAGTTTACCCTATTATATATAAGCAAACTCCAAAGTAAAAATTAATTACTTATAAGAAAACTCCAAAGTAAAAATTAATTTCTTTTAAAGGATATTATTACCCTAAAGGATTTGGCCGAATAAGTTTTAGATAATTTCTTAGTCTGGTCGTCTAAATTCAAATTTTGAAAGTAGAAGATTAATTATTCATTTGATCTTTATCTGCCATCTTAACTATTAAAAAAATAAAGTTAAGGGGAGAATATTCTTTGCGGAGGAAGAACCGGAGGGTTATCGATCAAGATAAGACACAGCATCATTGACTTTCACATTATTTCGCTTTAACATCCCGATATAATTAATTATTTATATTTGATTAATTAAGCTTTGACGAATTACGGGTATTGAGGCGGCAGCTTTGTTGCTTGCACGAACTTACATAATATAATGATAGATGATTAATTAAGTTGGAGAGATTGGGCTAACAACTTCAACTCCATCTTGATTTGATTAAATATATATATTAGAACTTATGCACTAAGCTAATTGATTTTCTAATATTTCTATGTGCGTGGGTGGCCATAAACAAAAACAAATTGAAGCTTAAACGGACGCTTTTACTTTTCAATTAAGTTGAAGTCATCGACAAGGACATGAGTGTGTGGCTATTTAATTGCAAAATGCAATTGAATGAGAGTGAAATCGAATTAAACCTTATGGTTGGATAATTAATGTAGTAAATGATAATTAAATTCGTTAAATATCATGCGGTGGAATTGATCAAGCTTGGCTTAGAGGTTGAGATGGATGCCGCATGCCTTATAATTAATTTCCATTCAGAAATATTTCTATGCAATGGGAAGAGAATGTATTACTTAAGTTAAAAAAAAAAAAAAGGGAAATTGGGAAAAGAGTTCCCATCAGAAAGATACTCGACAATTTGTCAAATTCCTCTTTAAGATTAAACATAAAACAATGTCATCTGTATGGAGATTTTATTGATTTCATTAACCAAACGCTAAATAGTATGAAATATTGTGTTAAGTTTGCAATTCAATACAATTAAAATTGTATTACTAATAATACACAAAATCATGTTATAATTTGGGTAAAAACTTTAACGTGCTTCAAATGGTAATCAAATTTCCATTTTTTTCGTACATTCTCAACTGCTTGTCACATATTTTCAAAATTAAATGACTGGAAACAATTTTTGCCGTTAGTACTGTGAGTATTAACATAATTTCATGAATATCTAAAAAAAAAAGAATGTTTATCTGTTATGGTAAACATTTTTTTTAAGGACCCAAAAAACCACTGTTTTTTTTTTAAAAAAAACATAATTTCATGAATATCGAAATGTTTGCCATTATATTTCACCAAAAGTAACTTAACTTTTAAAAAAATAACATCGAAAACATAGATGTTTCAAGTCATTTGAAAAATATGAAGATTAAACAGAAATTAATACTGAATCCAAAAAAGTAATTAAGGGAGAATTTATCCCGCAATTAAACCGAAAGAGAAAAAAAGAAAAAACATTACAGCATGCATTATGCAAGCACTTCAATTTGGTTGGTGCATAATTTGACCGATTCTTCTTATAAGCATATGCAGTATTCATATGCCACCAAGGAAGCACTAGACTGGCGGATTCAACTAATTAATCATCAGTATTCAATTCATATGAAATCAGAAAATTGCGCAATTCAACGATTGTAGGGTTGATTGGTTGTAGCAGCAAACACCAACTATTTCTTTTTCTTTTTTTTTTTCGAAAAAATAAGTTTACGAAGACCATATATGAATTTATGAATAACAAAAGTATGTTCTTCCATCAAAAACAAATAATTTTGGAGGAGATTTGATATTACAACTAATAATTGGTTTTAATGAAAATTAATGAAATTGGTTGGCACATATTAAAGTGAAATAACAAGGCTTCAGATTGATAAGCTCATGAAGAATAGGATATACCAATAAATTAAGCCTTACCCAGTTAAAACATATTCCATTCTTAATTAATTCGTTGTGTTCAGGTCAAACAACTAACACCATGGGAAATACAATAAAATACCTTGATGTAACACAGGTCAAACGAAACTTGTAATGTGTCTAAACAGTTTTAGATGCTTTAAAAGTTTATCTTAGCTGTTTCCAAGCAATGATTGATGTATTGTTTATGGGGAAAGGAAGATCGATACACAGTATAAAAGGGTGCCATGTATTTGAAACTTTACAAGCATACCGAGCACCTTTGATTAGCTCAAATTGATAAAATTTGGAAAAAAAAATGAGGGCTAGCTTAAGTTTCTTCTTCATCTCTTTGGTAGCAGTACTTTTAGGAGCTTGCAGGGGAGGGGAATTGGGGATAAATTTTTATAACGAAACTTGCCCCGAGGCTGAAAACATTGTGCAAAATATCATTTGGAAAAATGTGGCACGCAATAGAACTTTGCCAGCAAAATTCCTTAGAATGCATTTTCACGATTGTTTTGTTAGGGTAACACTTATTTATATTCGTTTTATTATTCATAGTTATTTTTTTATGAAATAGTTTATATTTTATAACAAGTGGATGTGTTCGTCTGAGAACTTTTTTTTTTAAAATCCCAAATATATATATTTTTACTCAATATATAATTAGTTTTTCAACATATATTATATGCACATCTGCATTTGTATACGTCTGCTCTAGTTTAAACAAAAACTTACATCAGAAGAGAATTCACGTTGTTTTTAAAAATGGTTTTAGAAGAAAAAAAAAACATGCATGCATGATGCATTGTTGCTATTTGATAAATTAATAGACTTGTTATTTCATTGATTTCTCTTAGGGTTGCGATGCCTCAGTATTGATAGACTCAACAGCAAACAACTCAGCTGAAAAGGATGCAGTCCCGAACCAATCCCTTGCGGGATTTGATGTTATAGAAGAAGTCAAAACTGAGCTTGAGAAGAAATGCCCTGGAATTGTTTCATGTGCTGATATTGTAGCTCTAGCTGCTAGAGACTCTGTTTCCTTCCAAGTAAGTTCTAAATTAAATTAAGTTAGAAAAAAAAGAAAATTAAAAAAAAAGTCACTTTCTTATGTTGTTATATATTTGTGTTTATATTGTGCGGTGCAGTTTAAGAAGCCATTGTGGGAAGTGCTTACAGGAAGAAGGGACGGTAGAATTTCACTTGTTTCGGAAGCGAATTCGCAGATTCCTTCACCATTCTTTAACTTTAGTCAACTCACACAATCTTTTGCTGGCAAAGGCCTTACGGTTCAAGACCTTGTCGTTTTATCAGGTAATTAGGAATAAATTAAAAGGAATTAGCTAAAGCAGATGCATGCATGGTTCATTTATTAAAAGTTAATTTGTGTCAAAATTTTGTTACGAAGTAATCATTTATAAAATCTAAACATATATAGCATAGACGTCTCAGTTATTCCTTGAGTTTCGAGACCTAGGATTTGACTTGTGTGGATTTGTGTAAGAAGAATAATTTTGTCTATAAATTGTAAGTAACATTTCCTGACTGATCATCAAGTTACGCAATAACCAAAATTTACCAGAAAGAAATTTGGGAAATTGTTTAAATTGTGTCATATTAGGACAAAGGCTATTGATTTATCTAGTTAGTCCCAACACCTACCCAAATGACGAAATTACCCGTACTAAATTCAATTGTGACAGTTGCATTCAAAATAAAGGAGTGATAGTAAAGGGATCTATTTCTTACAAATGAGTGAGCCCCATCCTCATTTGAGATATAGGTACGTAATACACTAAAAGGATTCCAATATTATTACCTCAAGGAGACTTGGGCCACAATTTTGACTTTCCAAGCCCAAACCATATCTTGAATAATAATAAAAGAAATTTTGACAGTACACCTTGTATTTTGCAATACACCCTCTACAGTCGGTATAGTTAAATTTAAGATATTTTTAGTGGAGAGATAATTTGTTCATATTAATTTGAGTCAATTGGTCATGACGTGAGTGAGCAGGTGCACATACCATTGGAGTTGGTCACTGCAACTTCTTCAGCAACAGGCTGTACAATTTCACAGGAAAAGGTGATGCAGACCCATCATTGGACCCAACTTATGCTGCATTCTTGAGAACCAAATGCAGAAGCTTAGCAGATAACACAACTACAGTGGAAATGGACCCTGGCAGCAGCTTGCGTTTTGATAACGATTACTACAAAATCCTGAGTCAAAATAAAGGATTGTTCCAATCTGATGCTGCACTTTTAACTAACAACGGTGCTAGCAACATTGTCGATGAGTTGCTCGATTCGGTCAAATTTTTCACTGAGTTTGCTCAGTCCATCAAGAGCATGGGAGCCGTTGGAGTTCTTACGGGAACTTCAGGAGAGATCAGAAAGAAGTGCAATGTGGTCAATTAATTCTCGAGGGCTCTTTGTTAAAGTGTGTTATTTAATATTAATATGCTACTATTATTTAACTGTGTCTCTAAGTACTCGTTGGTTTGATTTGATGTGATCATTTTGTAATAATGTATTGGCAATTTCTTTACTTCTATTTATGGGCTTTACGGTCGCAAATCTAATCAGATGGGGCTGATGCTGAAGTTTGTGTTTGATGAATTGTTATTTCGTCATTGAAAAAATTTTCAATATTAACAATATTTTTCTATTGTTGTAATCGTATCCGAATCATTCTTCTATTGGTAGTTCCCACGCTTCTCACATCCTCTCTTAGACTTAATTTATAGGAAGGGTTTATAGCCAAGCCGCGTTAATTTTCCACCCTTATACAGCTGGACATACGTACATATATTTTTGTTGTCGATGTTCCTTGAAGCGAACAAATCTGTACAATAGAAACATTAGTAAATGTGGAAATAGGTAAGGTTCGCCACCACTTAAACACTTGACAAAATGCAAGAGCAAGAATTACTCCGGCCGTCCAAAGTCAAGTCCACAAGGCACAAATTTAACATCCCTCTTTGTTTGAGTGCATGGTTGATGACTGCTTCACTCTGCGAAAGAAAATCTACAATGAGAATTTTATTTATCTAGTTACTTTCGGGAGACAAATAAACTGATGAAATTCAGGACCACATCCAACAAACCTCAGGAATCATTATGAAGCATGTAGAGTGCAAAATATATATCCCCCAGACTTGGAATTAGCGTCCACCATGTCAATGCCAGCAAGACTCGGTTGCTAAATGGAAAGAGCGTAATCAATATCATTAAAAAAATAAAAAAATAAAAGAATAGCAGGGAAAAGTAAACAAATTATTGAAGAGCTATGTGCTTGTTTGCTAACAAGGTAAAATTAGTCATACACGAAGCTGTTGTGGTGCAATTCAACAGTTCTATTTATGGTTAACTATTTATGGTAGTTAACCAGGAGCATTGGCATTTTCTTCCCAACTTATAATCAGGTGTGACAGGTGGCTTTGCATAGACTAGCACATAATTGATAGATATATTGTTAAAAAGTCTAACACCAATTTCATTATCTAATTCAATTACATTTGCACAAGTTTAAGTTTAAAGCCTAATCTATGGAAGATTTAAGAGTTGTGTAGAAAATGGGAGTTATTTCTAATGTAAACAATATTTAGAGGTAAAAATATCTAAGTCTAGATATTTCTTAAATTTTTGTAATTTAGTATTTGTGTGGTTCTATTAGTTTTAGGATACTATAAATACTCATAAGCTCCTTTTTATAGGTATCAAGTGAAGAGTGAAGAATTAGAGTAGAGAAAGAAGAGTGGGCGTGAGTGTCGCAGTGTCTTTCTTGTAAAATATTAATAAAGTCTTATAGTTTAATAAAATTCTTTTATTTTCGAAATAGTTTCAGTCTTGAGCAGTTTAGTCCTTTTTCCCCTTGCACATATGATGAAGGCATTATTCTTGTCTGCTCCTCCCTCATAAGATGGTACCTAAATGCATCTAAAAAATGCTTCAAAATACAAAAAGAACATTCCTTCTATAAATGGGCACATTTTTGTTTATCTTCAAAGCTTTTAAAAGTTTTAACCGATTCATTTTTTGATATCACATGCCTGTTATAAGGTAGAAATCATTTGGAATCGTCAAGCCAATATAACAAAATAAGCCACCCATAAAGAGTCAGGGCCATTTGCTTAGCCATTGCCACAACATGGAGCATCCAACAATACCCTATCAGCACTATTCAGACCCAAAACCTAGGGCAGCTGAAAGAAAAGAACATCAAACGAAGGAAAAAAGAGGATTAGACATGTTCAAGTGGATGTGACCTTTGCTCATCTAAAAACAATATTGATCTATATGATGACATACGAAGGCTGTTCTGTATAAATCACCAAATCATATAAAATATAGGTTTTGATGTCAAGCTCCTTATCCATTTAAAAGGAGTAAACAACGATCGAAACAAAGTAGGTTTCTGTTCTGCCATTGCCTCTACTAAAATCTCTATGTCATTAATTTACAAATCAATTTGGTTATCAAACAAAATATTTGCGGAGCCTCAAAAACCAGCTTGCCAATAGTACTAGGGTGGAAAGAGAGAAGTGTACAATAAATTCTAAAAAAACGTTAAAACGCATATCTTTTAAAAGTATTGCATTAAGTTTGAAATACTGGAAACAAGAAGCTAGCCCTTCCCATCATATAGTTGCAAACTACGGTTTGATTACCTACAGTCACCTCTCTTTCTCTTCAAGAATGGTGAAATCCTGATCAATGTCAGTATATTATATATATCTATATATAGCTTCGGATCGACAGAGAATCATGAGTTCTGTTTATACAATCCGACAAAAAGTAGTCCTCCAAAAATGTTGAAATTCAAGGCTCAGAGTGAAGATTATGTCAAGTGAAGCCTTATTAAGACATTTTAATCGGCTGGAAAAAGAGAGCTTATTGCACCAAGTATATATTAACTAAGTAGATAAGTATTTATGTTCATATGTTTTTCTAATTCAACGGCTCTTTGGTTGATTTTCTTTATTGTTGATCTCTTTAGTAGGAGTTTTAATTTAACATATATCAAAACACCTGTATTTGATGTTCCCAATTGAAGTTATTTTAATATTTGAAAACTATCGCGTAGCACGCTTTATTTTCCTCACATACGTAGTGCCCTCGTGCTATATGTGTGTGTGTGTGTGTGTGTGTAGCTATAAGCGTTGATCATCTCTCTTTAGCTGGCCTCTTAATTTCAATCCTTTTACCTAGTTTCTCAAGCAAACATGATAACACTACTATAAGTTTTGACTCCACTTATCGTTTCATTAACCGGGTTTCAGATTTTTACTTATGATTAAAGTGGCATCTATAGTTCAAAAAAACTTTTTATTTTTCAAGTGAAGGTTATAGAAATCCTTCAATCATCCCAAATAGAAGGTTATAAAAATCCTTTATTAACGATTATATGATTTCCATATCTTTGTAAATATAGAAAGTATAGATAGGCAATATCTTTGTAAATATAGAAAGTATGGATAGGCATAACTTCTTCTCTTTTTTTTGATATTCCTTGTTCCTCAAGGACTTTGTTTTGTATAAATAACACCATTAATGCCAATTACCACCAATAGAGAATTTGGCCAGGTTTTTCTTCCATTAAATACGTGTCTAATTTTACATGGTATCAAAGCCATGTCTGACGATCAATCATTAAAGAAAGTTGAAAATCTTAACAAATAGGAGTATAATGTTTTCTTGGTACATCCTTCAGATAGTCCAACAACTGTTTTAGTCTTGCTTTTACTCACTGGTTGTAACTATGGTACGTGGGTAAGAGCGATAATAATGGCTTTAGAGCGAAGAACAAACTCGGGTTTATTAATAGGACTATCACCAAACCAGATGTTGATGATGGTGGTGGTGGTAAATGGTAGCGTTGTAATGATCTTGTTGGGTTTTAGGTGCTGAACTCTATTTCAAGTGAACTTGTGAAAAGTGTATTGTATGCACAATCTGCTAGGAAAGTATGGCAGAATTTGCAGGAATATTTTCAACAAACTAATGCACCAAAAATCTATGAACTCAAACAGGTAATTTTTAATTTATGACAAGATGATTTTTCTGTCTCCCTTTATTATCTTAGAATGAAAGCATTTTGGGATGAATTAAATTCATTACAACCTATAAAGCCATGTGTTCGTGGTAATGCAAAAACTTGCATGACAGATATTCAGCAATAAGAAGTTAAATTTTTTTCATGGATCCTTTTTCCTAATGTAAACAAGATTTACTCACTTGTAAGGCAAGAAGAAAAATAACAAGACCTTCATGCATTACGGGGTCTTCAAGAAATAGTAGTTGTTGCTCTATAAAATAGACAATCACTGTAGTAAAATTTTCCTAATAACCGAACTTGGGAAAACAATGTTTCAGCTGATAATAGAGGTGGAAATTTAAATGGGAGTTCTGGAAATAATCAAGGTAAGCCAAAGTATGAACATTGTGAGAAATTTTAGCGCATAAAATTAAAGTGCTTTGAATTAAATGAATATCTACTAAATTGGAGAACATGTGGACAAGGAGGTAAAGGAAATCCTAAGACAACAGCAGCTGCAATTAACAAAGAAGAGCAACATGCACCTATTTTTACTCAAGAGCAATATCAAAAACTCCTAGCTATGTTGTCCACCCCAAGTAGTTTACATTCAGCGAGTCTTGCAGGTATAGCTCTTAATTCTTCCTTTTCCTATACTTGGATAATAAATACGGGTGCTAATAATCATATGTGTTGCTCTTTGGATTTTTTTAGTTTTTATAAATCGTGTCGTACACCTTTTCATGTTGAATTACCAAATGGCACAATAGCATTTGTCACTCATATAGGAAAGGTTTCTTTTTCACCAAATTTTTTATTAGATAATGTGTTTTACATCCTAAGCTTTAAATTCAATCTATTGTCAGTTAATCAATTAACCAAATCAAATAAATATCAGGTCATCTTTTCTTTTAGTTCTTGTGAATTTCAGGACCTATACATAAAGAAGAAGATTGGCAAGGGTAGACTTCATGAGGGTCTCTTTTAGATACAACTTTCTACCGTATCTTCCTTTACTTCCCAAATGGCTTTAACCCCTGAGATTGATACCTGGCATTGGAGACTGGGCCACCCTTTTCCTAGCCGTTTATAATTATATTCAAAATCTTATCCTTTGGTTAGTTTTAATAAGAATTATGTTTGTGATATTTGTCATAAAACCAGACAATTTAGAATACATTTTTCAATTAGCAATATTAAAAGTAAAACTCCTTTTGAATTAATCCATTGTGATGTTTGGGGTCTTTTTTCTACTACTAGTTCTTCAAGTGTTTATTATTTTTTAACTATTGTTGATGATTATACAAGGTGGACTTGGTTATATTTAATGAAAACAAAAACTGAAACCAAAATGCACCTTTGTTCATTTCATACTTTGGTTAAAAATCAATTTAATTTTGACATTAAAATGGTGTATTCTGATAATAAGACTGAATTCCTTGTTAAAGATTTACAATAATTTTTTCTAGATAAAGGTATTATTCATCAAAGAAGTTGCGTAAGAACACCACTGCAAAATGCAATCATAGAATGTAAGCATTGCCATCTCTTTAAAGTTGCCCAAAGTTTACTTTTTCAAGCTAATTTGTCCATCAGATTCTCGGGTAAATGCTTCCTCATAGCTATATATTTGATAAATAAGTTGTCTAGTGAAGTATTACAAGGTAAATCCCTACATGAATGCTTTTTGATGTAGCACCTTATTTGTCTCGATTAAAGGTTATTGTATTTTGCAAAAAATTCATACCTAAAGAATAAATTTGATCAACATGCTAGGATTGACTTTTTTATTGAGTATCTTTTTGGACAAAAAAGATAACATATATATGATATTAAAACTAAAACCATTCATGTGTCATGTGATATTGATTTTTTAAACATATTTTTCCATTTAAGGATGTTACATTGCCAAGTATTTCAATACTTTCTACACATGTTAGAGATAATTTATTTTTGGATAATAGTTCCTTTGCGTTCTATGATATTTTGTCTTATAATCAAAGAACTGATACATCTAATGTTCTTAAAGAGAGTGAAGTACAACAGCTAGCCACGAATCAACCTATAGAAAATATCAATTCCTATTTCATTGAATCCACTTCGGATCACCCAACACAACTAGTATCTCAAACGTTAAATGATCTACCGCATGACACTCATTCAGCCATAGAACCCTAAGAACTACCACCCACAAGGTCTTTACAAGACTGACGACCTTCAGCTTATTTGTAGGACCATTGCATCTCGGCAACTCAAATTTCTACACTTACCAATCTTGTTTCTTCGTTAACAGGTAAGAAATATCCTCTCCAAAATTTCCTTTCTTATCACCATTTCACACAAGCACATAAATCTTTTTTATCTGTTATTACCTCTAAGGTATAACCCAATTACTTTTATGAGGCAGTTAAATTACATGAATGGCGTAAGGCAATAAAGGATGAGATACAGGCTCTTGAGAAAAATAACACTTGGATGCTTACTCATTTGTCGGTGGGTAAAAAGGCTATTGGTAGTCCATGGGTTTACAAAATAAAATATCGAGTAGATGGTATCATTGAGTGATATAAGGCACGATTAGTGGCAAAAGATTATACGCAGATAGAAGGCATTGATTATTGTGATACATTTTCTCTTGTAACTAAACTTGTGACAATAAGGTGGCGTTTGTTTTTTAACTTAATAACTTAAAGTGACTTAACTTAATTAATTAAGTTAATTAGAGGTGTTTGTTTTTATAACTTAATAGGACTTTTCAGATAATTTTGACTTAATAAAATAAGCCAATTTTTTTAGCTTTTTGCTGAATAGAAGAATCTGAATTAAGCCAATTAATTTTTAATGTCAAAAATATCCCTATTTTATAATTTATTTTTCATACATATTCCAAAACTCACCCATAGACGTTTATCCTACATAATCTCATCTTTACATGAGACAACTTCGAGATGAAATAACAAATCAACTATTTCAATCATTTTGTTAGTTTTTTTTCTTATATTATGTACTATTATTGAGAATTAGTGATAAAATTTAAAATTTATGGTATTTTATATATTATAATTCCAAAATCATTATGTATTCACTTGAATATAGTTTTACTTATAAATATTAAAATATTATGGTATTTAGTGTATTATTTATTTGACATTTAAATTTAATAAGGGTACAAATGTAAAAATATATATTTTCAGATTTTTAAGTTTAAAAAACAAACAACTTAATACTTATTTTCAGAGATTCAGATAAAAAAAATAAACACATTATTCAGATTCAGACATTCAGATCTATTCAGAATTCAGACTAATTCATATCTATTCAGATTTCAGACGGAAAAACAAACGCCACCTAAGATTATGCTTTCTCTTACAACTATTAATTGTTGAATTTTAGAACAATTGGATGCAAATAATGCTTTTCTCTAAGGTGATTTAGAAGAGGAATTTTACATGCAAATTCCTCAAGGTTTTTCCAAAGAAGAGGAGCATTTGTTTTGCAAACTCAACAAGTCTATTTATGGCTTGAAACAAGCTTCCCGAAATTGGTTTTCTAAATTCTCTACTGTCATCCAATAAGCAGGCTTCTGTCAATCTAAGGCAGATTATTCTTTATTTGTGAAAATCAATGGAGTCTCTTCCACCTTTGTATTGGTTGATGTAGATGACATTATTGTGAGTGGGAATGATTTAGCAAAAATTAACAGTGTTAAAGGTTTTCTTGCACAGAAATTCTACATTAAAGCTTTATGCACTCTAAAATATTTTTTAGGTTAAAGTAGCATGGCCATCTTATGTGATATTCTTATGTCAAAGAAAATATGCTTTGGACATTTTGAAAGATGCTGGACTAATTGATGATCGTCCTTCACCTTTTTCAATGGAACAACACTTGCGTCTTTCACCTACAAATGTGGATCCTTTACTCAATCCTTCAAGTTATCGACGTCTTGTTGGGAGATTGACTTATCTAACTGTTACAAGACCTGACATAGTTTTTTCTGTGCATTTGTTAAGTCATTTCATGTGTGAACCACCCATAGTGCATATGGATACATATTTAAAGGTGCTTCGGTATTTAATAGGATCTCCAAGCAAAGGTATCCCGTTGTCTTCTACTAGTGATTTGCGCATCCGTGGATATTGTGATGCTGATTGGGGAAGTTGTCTTATTACTTGTCGATCGGTTACTGGATACTATACTTTTCTTGGAAGCAGTCCTATTTCTTAGAAAACAAAAAAGCAGAATGTTGTTTCTCGCTTAACAGCTGAAGCTAAGTATCGTTCCATGGCAAAACTCTCATGTGAGTTACAATGGCTTAAAGTTTTGTTTGGGGTTATCCCATGCTGCTTCTATGCCTGTTTGCTGTGATAATCAATCAGCATTATACATTGATGAAAATCATGTCTTTCATGAGCATACGAAACGCATTGAGTTAGATTATCACTTTGTACGAGAACGAGCGCAATCCAAATTGTTGCTTCCGTTGCACATTCATAGCTCTATGCAAATCGCAGATATCTTCACCAAACCACTTGGTTGTGATCTTTTTCTTCGTCATATACGCAAGTTGGGCGTTGTTGATCTTCATGCTCCAACTTGAGGGGGGAGTATTAACGATTATATGATTTCCATATATTTGTAAATATAGATAACATAGATAGACATAGTTTCTTCTTTTTTTTTGTTTCGATACTCAATATCTTTGTAAAAATAGAAAGCGTAGATAGGCATAACTTTTTTTTTTTTATACTTCTTGTTCCTCAAGGATTTTGTTTTGTATAAATAGCATCGTTAATGCCAATTACCACCAATAGAGAATTTGGTAAGATTTCTTCCATCAAATACGTGTCTAATTTTACATCCTTTGATCATCATGGATAAGTAATTAATTGACAAAATAATGGTTTAGGATATACCTCATTCCTTTAAGTGAAAATAAGAAAATTTGACTTGTTCTTGATGTTTCTCTACAAATGCAACACGATTATGCATCCATGCAGACAATTCAAAATTCTTGCCAATCTTGTGTTTTATGAATTTTTTTTCCTAAATCCATATTTGGTTTTCTCTTTATCTAGTTAGAGGAATAACCAAAAGTCTCATCTCAATCCTTTTGGGAGATTTTAATTTCAGATTTAAACCTCTATTGTTCAATCTTTATATTTTATCTTTCATTGTTGGATTTATAACCACTTTTTATTTTTATGCTACTTTTGGCATGTGATTTTGTTAGTAATCAAGTGCCAAAGTTTTCTTTTATTTCTTGGCCAAATCATTAATTTATATCCAATTTGAGTTTTCATATGATTATTACATGACTTTCTAAATGATCATATGCTAATTTTTACTTTGTTCGGATTCCAAATATTTTCATTTATTCTTGGGTCCATTTTGTAATGCTTTTAGATATGTGGTGCGATGTAAGTGCCAAAATATCAAGTAAACTCTTTTTATTTTTATTTTTCTTTTTTTTTTTAAGTTATGACACATTTATAGTCAATCTTCTATACTTACTAAGACAATAGCTTGAGCGATTGACTAATGTGCCCTAACTATACCCTCGCTAAGAGGGCCTAATCAAAAGAATGTATAGGAAAAAAATATCATACATTGTATGAAAATAATCACTGGTTCAATAATATAAACTTGAAGCAAACCTTAATTTATGATGAGCTAGTATTTTATATATGTTATTATTAGAGACTAACTTATGTGTTACCTTTCCATATAGCAAAGACCAGTCCAATGCTTTGTTTGGTACAACTTTTCATGTAAAATTTATTTAAATAGAATTTTTGTTAATAGAGCTTTTATAAGAGGAGTTTTACCCAAAAAAATTTATTTGTTTGGTTGCTAATAAAAGCTTTTATTAAAAATTATAAAATTACTTTAATAGATAAATTTTTTAAAGTTATGTTATGAAAAAAATAAAATAAGATTGACAAATAAGTAGAGGATGTTTTAAATATTTTAACATTTAGAAAAAACTTTTCAACCTCTACTCTCAAAAGCCCAAAATTTGAGCTTTTTCTAATAGAAGTAAAATATCTTATGTAAACTTTAAAAACCCTACTAAAAAAATAACCAAACAACAATAAAAATTTTGATAAGAGCTTGTGAGAATAAATAAGCACTTATAGTTATTAAATAAGTCATACCAAATAGGCACTAAATGTGATAAAGGATAATAGACAAAGGCAAAGCTATCAGATTAGGCTAGCTCAAAAATTTTCTTTGAAGTCCAAGATATTTTACAAAATCTCTTATAAGCTTTAGAAAAATACATAATGATCATATTAGTCCTTTTCTCACTTTTTTATATATAGTGTCTATGTAATTAATTATGTTGGTCTTAGTCACTAACAAAAATTCATATATATATAATTAACAATACTTCATATTAGTCTCCATAAATAATGTTTTTTGAAAAATTATTTTAGTTTAGCTCAGCTTAAAATAAATACATGGCTTTACCACTAATAATAATAAAAAAAAAAATATCTCACATCAGTTAAGAATAGTATTATTGAACTAATAATATAAACTTAATCAGGCAACCTTTAACCATTAGGCTAATTTTGAATATTAGTGCTATGAGAATAGTTTTACATTTTGAATATGAGTTAGCCCAATGGAGTTTTATAATATATCACTTGGATAAGGGAGTAAATGTTGTCTTTAATTTTTTAGTATGAGTTGACATAGAGTTTTTCCATAATATCTCCTAGATATGGGGTTAGATCTAATTTTTTAGTATGAGTTAGACCCATGAATTTTCTATAAATGGTGGGATAGATCTTATTTCTAATGGGTATAATTTCTTATGTACACTCAATATAAATGTTTATAACATGAAGTGAAGGTCTAGCTTCAATGTGTGAGTGAGTTAATGATTTTTTTTTTAAAAAAAAAAAAAACTGTTTATAACATGTTAATACTTCTCCTTAAGCTATTTTAATAGTAATCAATAATTAGCAATTAATATGGAAATTTAATCATGGCATATAACACTTCCGTAGACTTTACGGTTTCCTCGAGAGCAAGGTACTGTAACTAGTTAGTATATATTCAATAGGATGGCTAATAATAGGATCTCTATAATTGATTAAATATCGCTAGTGTGTACAAAGCACTAACGAAGAGAATGAGTACTGGGAATTGCAAGAAGATTATATAAGGATTAACGAGTTATGATCCGGATGATATCATCTTCAATATAGTTGGGAGATTCCCCTGAAAATCACTTATTAGATTCAAATGCGTTTGCAAGCAGTGGTGTTCTTTGATTAAATATAAAGAGAAACTCTTTCTTTCATCTTGGCATGCAATTCAATCAGTCGACTTTGAAACAGAAGCACGTAATAATAATAGTAAGAATATTGAAGCTGTGCAGCTTAATAATAATAAGCAAACAGAGTCCCGAGCAGCTAAGGCAAGAGAATATTTCATTACATTTCTTCTCAAAGTACATTTCAGAATAATGACGAAAAGTGCGGCATGGTATCGGAGTGGTAACATAGCTGGACCCTTCTTCTCAAGCTCTGTTTTGACTTCATCTATAACATCAAGGGTCTTATTAAGTTACATCATCTGTAACTTATATCAACCCAAAATCACCTTTTTTAAAGCTTGTTAAACGAACTAAGCAGTCATAAGAAACTACTTTTGAATTAACCGTACAGCTGCCAACATGAAATCTTCCAAGAGATTGGTTCCAAACATCATCCTTTTCAGCTGAGTTTCCCCGAGTTGAGTCTATCAACACCGAAGCATCGCAACCCTCCTAATACACACTAAATCGAAAAAAAAAAAGGATAAAAGGCCTGATTAATTTATGAAATAATAAACATGCATGCCATAATGCATGTAATTAATTTTTTCCTTTCTAGTTAAAACAATGTAAATCCACTTCGGATACCAACTTTCGTAAAAAATAATAAATATAAATGGGATATGCATTGTAAAATGACATGAATTTTCAAATGCATGCAGATGTCGACATGCAATAATACGAAACTATGAAAAAATGACTGAATTATAGTAAGATATGTGTGTGTGTGTGTGTGTGTGTGTAGTTACCTAAGGAAACAATCGTGAAAATGCATTCTAATGAATTTTTCTGGCAAAGTTGAATTGCATGCAACAATTTTCCAAATGATGTTTTGGGCAATAGCTTCAGCCACGGAGTAAGTTTCATCATCAATTTTTTTCCTCAATTCTCCAAAAAAAGACAACTATAACGGCAAAGATATAAGCCATTTGTTTAATAGCTTTGAATTCCTTAATTCTATGAGGAGAGAAATTCTATAACTACAGAGATCATACAACTAATTAATGCATTTATCAAATGTATAATTAAATTTAATGTAATTACCACTTACAAGATGATGTTTCAAAAAATAAGCCATATTATTTATTTGTTGTGTGGCTGAGATGATACCTCTGATATATTATAGAATTTCTCCCTCCAAAAACAACAATATACATTAAAACCTGGCTATATAATCGAAGTAAGCGGCTCATTAGTAACAAAGTCAAAGGCTTTGAATTGCTACATATATATTATTTAACTGAAAATATATTAATTAATTATAAGATGAAGCATCTGATCCAATTCCAGAAAAATGGCATTTGCTGCGGCCAAGCTTCATCATCACATGGAAAGACAAAACACAATTAACCACATCCCCCCCCCAAAAAAAAAAAAAAAAGGAATAATGACCTAAAAGTCAACTAAACAATTAACAAATTCCTTTAAAATCCGGAGAGGGATCGATGAAATCAACTGAACAATGATCGATGTTATTTGTTGGGATGAAAGCAATTATCACTTGATGTTCAAGCAGGAGCAATTCCCTCCGTTATTAAGATACTTAATGAACAAAAAGCCCTATTTGATGATGTGTATTTTCAGACAACTTAAGCATATAAATATACCTATACATATCCAGATGTATGAAGGTGCATGGAAAACGCGATTTGGCTTCTTAATTTTTTTTTTTTAAGTTATTGTTATTATTTTTAAGAAAACTTGTAATGGACTTTATTTCTTTATCTCTGGCTGATCAGTATCGCATCTCTTCTGGCTATGCAAGTTTAGTATTGTCTGCCAACCTAGGGTTAAATTAAATCCTTCTTCAGTTTATCGTTATTAATTAATAATTGCTTACAATTATTTATAGGCCTCCCCCGCCCTTTCTTAAGTTGATAAAAGACTATTAAAATTATCCTGAAGCAAGGTATGATCATTTGTAAAGGCTGACTATATTAATTGACCCATGTTCATTCAAGCTAAGTGTGGTTTTTTTTTTTC
Organism: Luvunga scandens; assembly: GCA_030449905.1. NCBI lineage: Eukaryota > Viridiplantae > Streptophyta > Magnoliopsida > Sapindales > Rutaceae > Luvunga > Luvunga scandens. The sequence continues at coordinate 2,556,583 of JASUUG010000478.1, forward strand.
AGGTCTTTGCGTACATTGAAAGACAGGTTGTCAAACTGTTTATTTATTAATATATTTGCATTACTACCTGATTCATCCCAGACAACTAATACAAATTTTGGAATCTATGTGCTCATTTAATTAAGGATAAAATCTTTTTGAGTCCTTAATCCTAGTATTTTTAAAAAATACTTAAAGATATCCTTGCCGTTAACTTCATTACTATTAGTTCTAGATTCATGAGGGTAAAATTGTACTCTTCTAGTTAAAATTAAAAATTAAAAAAATAAGATAACCTAGATTAATAAGGGTAAAACCATATTCTAACACCGAAATGATTTAAAATTAAGAAAAAAAAAGTCTTTGATAAAAATACTTTAGATATTGATACACTCAAATCCCAAAGAACAAGGAATGAAAAGCAAACCTCTTTTCCCATCTTATGCCCTTCCTATTTTGACTCTATTTTTGTCACTAAAAAGTTCTTCAAAATCCTACCTTTAAGAACTTAAAACAACTTTCTTTTTTTACAACTCTTAACAATTTTTCTTGCTACATATTTTTTCTTCTGGAAACGTTGTCCATTTTGGGAGATGTCAAAAGCAATAATGAAGGAATTTGGCTCACTCTCGTACTTTTAGTGTTGGGTCTTGTTTATTTGATTTTCTTTTTCTAATCTTCCAAGTGTATTTAAGTGGAAAAGAAAATTTTTTTTTCACTTGAATGGGTATTTCTTGACAAAACTAAAGTCCCATTTGTTTTTGGCATGTTGAAGTTGAACAGTTTTTGTTTTCGTCCCACTTGTTTTTGGCATGTGAAGTTGAACAGTTTTTGTTTTCTTTTTTCCTTTTTTTCCCCTTTCATACTTGTTTTTGTAACTTAATCTTCTATTGGAATGGATTTGTAATTGAAAACAAATTATTTTAATTTCACTTGATTGATTTTTTTTTGAAAAAGAATCATAATCACACAAAGTCCGATGGTGCAGTTATGTATTTGATGAATTCATATGTAATAATGTTCAAAACCGCATGGTTTCTTGTATTTTGTGCTAGTTATAGCACTATTAACCAGTTTACTGGTGGTAGAATTTTTCTTTTCTTTTTTTTTTTTTTTTTTTTTGGGGGCTTCTAGTTGTAGTTATTTTTTTTTTATGTTATTTAATTAATGACGTTATCAAACTTATCATTGACTTCATTTGCCAATTGCCAAATACATTTGTCACTGGGAAGTTTGAATGATGAAAAGTCGATCTCGTGTTGAAATTTATCAAAAATGGTACGCAAATTACCTAGTGTATATGTGAGCTTCTACAAAAATTAATATATATATATATATTTTTTTTTTTTTTATTTTATTTTTGGGTTAAATTAGTAATTTAATTTTGTTCTTCTTATTAATGTCTAAAAAGAATAAGAACATTATTATAAGAGATTAATATTGTAAAACAAGTTAAAAGAAACAAAAAGTACCAGCAGAAGTATCAATACTTTAACGATAAGATATTTTGAGGTATTTTAAAAAATAGAAAAACTTAACATATATAAATTTCAAAATATAGAGACTAAATGAGTTTTTATCCTTCAATTAACTTTGTATTGAACAAAATTCAAAGTTGTTGATTGATGATTATTGTATAAGAATGTAAAAGCGATTAAATAATAGCCATAAGATTGATATAAACAATATGAATGGGACTAATACTTTTGAATTTGACTTTTGTAAATATTCAAAATTCTATTAATAATATGATTTAAAATCTATCAGAATTAGCCTTTAGCCTTGATTAGCAAAATAAAAAGTAAGCGCAATCTAGACATTGGCTCCGGAAATGAAAAAATCTGTTCCAAAGAAATTTAGAAATTATTTACCTCCAAGTCGAACCCTTCCTATAAACAAGGTCAAAGGAAAGATAAGTGAGAACTACTACAAATTCAGCGATGGTTCAGATAAGATAACGACACTAGAAATATATTATTGCAAACTTTTTCAACGAATCAATAACAATTCATCCATAAATAAAAAACTACAATCGACCCTTCAGCATCAAATGGATCTTGATGCAAAGAAATTGCCAATACATTATTCGAAATCGAAGACGATCGTCACGTCGAATCAAATCAACGAGTACTTTATACAACACAGTTTAATAATAGTACCATTATATTATAATACACTTCAACCAAAGAGCCTTCAAGAATCAGTTGACCACACTGCACTTTTTCCTGATCTCTCCTGAATTACCCTTAAGAACTCCAATGGCTCCCATTCTCTTCATGGACAGACCAAACTCCATGAAAAATCTGTTCGAGTCGAGCAACGCAGTGACAAAGTTGTTGGCACACTTGTCAGTTAAAAGTGCAGCATCAGATTGGAACAGTCCTTTATGTTGCGTCAGGATTTTGAAGTAATTGTTATCAAAAGACAACTCGCTGCCGGGGTCCATTCCCACTGCAGTTGTGTTATCTTCTGCGTTTCTGCATTTGGTTCTCAAGAATGCAGCATAAGTAGGATCCAAAGATGGATCTGCATCACCGTTTCCGGTGGAATTGTACAGCCTGTTGCGGAAGAATCTGCAGCGACCAACTCCAAGAGTATGTCCACCTGCTCATGTCATGGCCAATGCACTCTAAATTTATAAATAATTTCAGATCACTCTTATTCGAGAAATTATTTGCGCTGAGGAGGAAGCCAAAGGCTATTCTCCGAATTTCGTTTACTTGAAATTTGTCGATTACAATCCCACACAAGTCAAATTGACAGTTTTAGAAAGTTATCGGATAATCTGTATACGTATTTATGCCTAATAAATCATTAACTAACTAGTTGCTTCATATGAAAATTTTGGCTGCAATTAACTTTTAACGATAAAAATGTGGTTTGGTTAATTCCTTTTAATTTATTTGTAGTTACCTGATAAAACGACAAGGTCACGAACAGTAAGGCCGTTGCTTTCAAAAGATTGTTGGAGACTACTGAAGTTGAAGAATGGGGAAGGCATATCCCTGTTCGCTTCCGAAGCAAGCGAAATTCTACCGTCTCTTCTTCCTGTAAGCACTTCCCACATTGGCCTCTTAAACTGCAGCATACAATACCACCACAATAACGGCATGAGAACTAAAGTGCTTTTTCTTTTTTTCTTTTTAAATAGTTAATTTAATTTAGAAGTTACCTGGAAGGAAACGGAGTCTCTAGCAGCGAGAGCTACAATATCAGCGCATGAAACAATTCCAGGGCATTTCTTCTCAAGCTCAGTTTTGACTTCTTCTATAACATCAAATCCTCCAAGGGTTTCGTTCGGAAGTGCATCCTTCTCGCTTGAGTTGCTTTCTGTTGAGTCTATCAACACCGAGGCATCGCAACCCTAACACAAAATCAATCAAATCACAAGCTTATTAATCTCGTAATACATGCATTCGTAATACATGTATTTAATTTCTTCGTACTTGAAAAGAATGTTACTTCTCTTCGGATCGGAGCTTTCATCTAAAACAAATTTATATACGCATATGCTGACATGCTTGTGTTGAAAGAATAAATAATGTTTGGAAAAAATATCTTTGGGATGAATAAGAATTCCAAATTATCACTATAAAAATGGCTATGAATAGTAGTAAATGAAGATGACATGTATTATTGTTACCCTAACAAAACAATCGTGGAAATGCACTCTAAGTAATTTTGCTGCCAAAGTTGGCTTGACTGCAGCATTTTTCCAAACGATATTTTGCACAATGGCTTCAGCCCCGGGGCAAGTTCCCTCATAAAAACTTTTCCTCAATTCCACTGCACTGCAAGCTCCTAAAACTGCTACCAAAGAGATCAGGAAGATAATTAAGCTGGCCTTCATTTTTTTTTTTTTTTTTTCTTTTTCCTTTTTTTTTTTTTTAATTCATTTTCTCAATTTGAGCTTAATAAATGTGCTACGTATACTTTTAAAGTTTCGAATACATGTCACCCTTTTATACTGTGTAGTGACCTGCCTTTACCCGTAGACAATACATCGCTTATTGCTTGGAAACAGCTGGGATGAATATCTAAAACATCTAAAACTCTTTAGACACGTCACTAGTTTCATTTCGACTTTGTGTTACTTCCAAGTATTTTCTGGTATTTTCGTAATGTTAATTAGTTGTTTGACCTTAACACAACGAATAAATTAAGAATAGAATGTATAATAATATTATTTAATTGTTTGACCATAACACAACGAATAAATTAAGAATAGAATGTATAATACTATTATTTAATTGTTTGACCTTAACACAATGAATTAATTAAGAAGAGAAATTGAAATATTCACACCCTTTTGAAAACCTCTTAAAACCCCTCTTACAAAAGTATATCCCATTAAATATGTACATAGATTGCGCTACTTTTAACAACATTCACTTTAATTCCATAAGTAACCGAGTATTTCTACTTGTCAAAAGAAAATCATTGTAAGAACAAAATTCTTTTATAAAATAAATCTTTTACCAGATTAATTTGCAACTCATGTCTCTTGTGCAAGAATCACTTTCAATTTCCTTGAACTTCTTTTCCTTCTTAACAACCATTTGGTATACAAAATTCATAACTTTTTTTTTTTTAACTTTCTTCTATCATTCTTTTGGGAAAAAATAAACATTAGGATGTAGTTATTAAATTTTGAAATAAAGTATTAAAAATAATGACTAACTACAAAACATAAAGGTTTTAACTAAGTTAGGGATTTTTTGAAAACCATATGTTTATTGATAAGAGTGATAATTATGATGTAGGGGTTTATCTAAAATATATAACATTTTAAACTTAATTAGGGTTAAAATAGTAGTGGTGCACATTCTAAAATTTCATCCCAAACAACTTGACATTTATTTATTGGTTAGTGAAATAATATAATTAATTTATTTAGAATTTATGAAAAATCGTCAACAACTTAATGAATGACACACGATCACATGCCACATCATTTTTGTTAAAATTTAAGATAAAATTTTGAGATATATTTATATATATATCAAATGCATGATGACGCGCATGTCATTGTGCATGACCGGCCACACATCACTTAATCATTGGCTGGCTTCGCACAGCTCAACCAATAATTAGGTGATATGCAACCCATCACACAATAATGTGTGTAACTGCACGCAGCTAATCAGATTCATGTATATCATTACACATTTTGTAAGTTAATTGGGCAAGGCTTCATTTATTATTATAACAAATTCTTCTGAGCTTATCAATCCGAAACCATTTTATTTCACTTTAATTACGTGGTCCAAACTACCTTCCACCGGTTGGAGGTACCCCTGCGTATGCCGTGTTGTGGTCTAGCCGTCAGATTGAAAAGTAATCAAATCTAGCGTCAATTAGAAGGACGCGCTCTAGGTGAAGAAGAATGGTCTGTCTGGTGAGTGCTAGCTCATAGGTCAAGCGAGCGAATAAGTTGAATGTGAAGAACGGGTACAACTTGCTAGTTGAAACAGTTAAACGTTGAAGGAATAAAAAATAATGGGCTGCTGCAACATGAACAAGTGGTGGCATACTGCCACGTCGCTACATTTGACCACCAGTTTGCGAATACATGCTTGTTTTTGTTTTTTTTTTTTTTTATTTTCTGCGAATGCTTGTTAAAAACAATCAGGACAGCAGGTCAATAGAGACGAGAACTTATTAGAGGAAACCATGGCAATAATAAGAAATTAGGCATCATTTGACGAGAGGATAATCATCAAGTTTTGTAGTCTAGCATGGAAAAATAATAATAATAATAATAATAATAATAATAATAATAATAATAATAACAAAAAAAATTACGCGTTTGTGGAATAATCAGCATCAGATAGGTTAGATGTATTTAGTTTTTCGTCAGTCCACAAAATTGAACTAGCCTAGCCGACATAGATATCATAACCACAATGGCCGATTCTGATCATCTTGCACGAAGTTATTAAACGTTTTCAATTTTATTAATACAGCATCTTTTTATTCATAACTTCATGAATTCGTGAACTAATTTTTTAAAATATCGCTCAATTTTCTGATAATCATTTGACTTGTGCTGATAATTAGTTGGATCCACTATTCTGCTTCTTTGCTGATATATATAAATATATCTTGAAACCCATGCTTTCGGGTCAAGTCAAGCACTTATAAGAAGCTCAGTCAAATTAAACTCAAAAAAGCATAAAGTTTTTGTCCCATTGTTTTTTTTATTTTTTTGTATGACTTAGAAAACGCATGATGGCTAATTCATAAGGTTATTAAATATTCTGACGACAGGAAAGAGTCAAATTCCTGCAGAAATTGCTTCCGGAGTTAGCATTCCACCGGATGGGTATGTTAATCATAACATCGATGGTTAATTATCGATGAGTTTGACTGATTAAGATACATATAATCTTTTCGTCAAAGCCAAGTTTGACTAATTCCACCGGATGACATTTTACGAACTTCATTATCATTACTTTAGGATAATTAACCAACCATAGGGGTTAATTCAATTTCACTTTCTTTAAATTGCATTTGGCATTTGCACTAATGTTCTTATTGATCGCTTTAACATAATTGAAAAGAAAATACTTCGGTTTAAGAATTCATATTTTAGAAAAAGAAAATAGGTACGTCAGGTTTAAGAAGTAATTACCCCAATCTCTCCAATTAACTAATCACTGTCATTACGTTAGGTACAATCATGCATACTGTAACAAAAAAAAGAAAAAAATTCAACATTGCTAAATTGTAAATTAATATAACAATATGTCATTTTAGAAATTATCAGGTAAGGGATTATCTCGCATTAATAAACTGCGGGAAGAACTTTGGCAACATTGTAAATGCATTTCATTAAAGTGTGAGATTCTTGGTAGAAACTCACTTTACATCGTTTTTTTTTAAAAAAAAAAAAACATTTAAGACAAAACTCATTCATAAAGTTATAAAAGTCTATTCCACATTTTACATTATGTTCCAGGATCCAGCTATGGTGTCCCTTGGACACCGTACCCCATATTTTTTGTTTGTATTCTGCCCGGTTAGTAGATTTTACTTACTTTAATCTAACAGTTGGGATTTGTAACTGAATTATTAAGCGGTATTTGGTTACCATTTCAACTCGTTGCTTCTAATGGGTTTTGTGATTTTTTGCTTTCTTCTCTGTAACGCTTGACTAGTTCTGGAAATATCGACCGCCGTCAATAAAAGATCGGAAGCGGTTGTCATTTTTCAGTTGTGAGCAAATGTAATATGAATAGGGACAACGTGTGAGTTTGGATCGGAGATGATCACACGAAATTGTTTTTTAGCATGCTAATCTAATGACTTTCGAATACATTCACTGAAATATTAGACATACCAGTATATGGATTGATGTTTTGCAGATTGCTGTAGGATAACAAAAGCTGTAATTTTCCGGATGGTCATTCCCAACACAGCAACACCTGTGGCTCTTTTCCTTTAATTTTCTTCTTCGAATTTTCCATTGATTAATCATTAAAAAAATTAAATTTTTTTTTAATCATGTTTTGTTAACATTTACGTGGTTAATGTCATCGAAATCAAATGGTTGTTATTTATGGAAAGAGAATTGCTAGAAATTTTGTAAATCCCATTGCAATAAGATATTGTTATAAATTGTATTGTTTCCTGTAACAAATACAATAAAATCTCAATAAATTAATAGCTTTGGGATCATGAAAAATTTTATTAAATTTAAATTAATCAAAAAATTAATAAATTATTAATTTATGAAAATATTCATTATTTTGAAAAAAAATATGATCAATTATGTCTATGGTATTGATTTATCTTGAGTTGGTATCTATTATGTTTTATTTGAATAAGAGTTTTCTTTCAAGAAGATTTTTCAATAATTACTTGCTTTATATTAATATATAGTAATAATATTATTACACGGTTTTTATTTTTCCATGTTAAAATGATAATTCTATTATACACACCATTTTAAAGATAGAAGTAGACAATATTGACATTGAATAATATCTGGTCCCATAATGACAATACCAGCTATGATTTTTTTTTTCATTACAAAAGTTAAAGATGAGATCTAAATCGAAATTAATTTAAAAAAGAAGCAAGTATTGTTGAAAACATATTTTACACAAGTCATATAGATATATCATATGGATTTTGATTTATACTAGGTAATTATTAATTTATATATATAGCAAGTGGATCCTACAAGAAAATGTGAATTTCAAAAAAAATTATGACTTTATAAATATATGGAATTATTAATTTATTACTTTGTCCACTAAAAAATTATAATTTAATCTAAATTATCAATTTGTTAAGAATTAATTTATTGAGATTTTACGATAAATAGTTACTAATTGTCATTTTTACATTTCTCAACTAGTAATTGCCTCAACTTATTTTTGTTTCTACGTACAAATTGATTGTAAAGAAAGCTCAACATGCTTTTTTTTTTTTTAAGAAACAGTTTTCCTTCTACAAAAATAGTTCCCTTCTCATGATCGAATTCCCTATTATTCTACAACGTTCCAAATTAAATTAATTAATTTATGATTTTTTTTTTGGTTATAAGTTTGAGATATAAATGATTCCAAATTAAATTATTTAATTTATGATTTTTTTTTTTTGGGGTTATAAGTTTGAGATATAAACGATGTTTATTCCATTTTCTTTGGAATCAATAATATTTTTGCATTTATAGGAAAAAGAAATAAAAGGGGGCACTTTCAAGCTATTTTATTGCCACATAACTTGGTGAAAATTAAGGAACCTAATGCTTCAAAAAACATGGATTTGGCATCACCCTCATCTTACCGTATTACTATTAGTAATACGTATCCAAATTCCATGATTTTGACATGCTTGCTAGTGACATCTTTTTCGCAAATGCATGAACAAATCTCTCAGGATTTAACCGATCGATGTCTCCCACGAACAACCCAAACCCATTTATTGGACTTCAAAGTGGGACTTATTGGACATCTTTTTAAATTTATCTATTGATTTTGGGGCACGTAATCATAAGGACGCCTAATGCGAACAAGGCAATATTCTTGCTCTTGCGCCGCCCTCTCTTTATTGCAATGGTGTCACTTAGCAACAAACACGAATGAAATTGCAGGATTTTGCGAACCTAACTGTGGCCACTTTTGTTTATGAGTGGTTCAATGTCCATTAAGAAACATTCATGATTAAGCGAACCATATTTGCAAAAGTGCTGCATTCGCTCTTTTTAGTGGTGCTTTAGAGCAAAGATATACAGATTTTCGCATAATTATGACCAAAATTAATAGTAAAAGAATTAAGTAAACTACTTTGCTTGGTCAATTAATTATATTCCACCATATTATCTAGAGAGCATAATAGTATTGTAGAGTCTGTTAATAATTGTCAGTATACTCTTGCTTAGTCAACAAGATTCATAATTCTTGTAGTGTTTCTCATGAACGTGTAGTAATATGTGTTGGGGAACGAAATTAGGGACTAGATTCCCTCTAAATAAAGAGTAAGCCGAGAGGTGAAGGGTTTCTTGGAGGTACTCTTGATACCAAGAAAAAACAAGGCTCGACCAGGAAGTAGTCCTTATGACCATGAGCAGATTATGCCCACCAGGAGGTAATCGTGGTCATCACGAGCCGACCACCTCGACCAAGGGATTGTGGTGATGATTGCAAGCAAACTATCTCGAGCAAATGATTGAGTAGGCAAAGAAAAGCTACCTACGAGTCCGCGTGTCTGATCATTTAACCGAGCAAGGTCTCATCACCAGTTGACCAAAATCCTGGTCATAAGCAACTCCAAGGTTATGGGAAGCAATGACCGCCTACTCGTGCATCTTCTGAGAAAGGCGGACATGATAAAATCTTATTCTCCTTCGGTAACAGACTCATATTCCTCTTCGTCAAAGGATTCCTATCCTTCTATGGATAGGATAAGCCGGAAAAAGGGAAAATAGAAGGGACCAAGGGTAAGGGGAAATCTATAAAAGGAGGGAAGTACGAAGGTAATGGGAGGAGGGAGAAAAAATGCTCTCTCACTCTTTCTCTCATTAAATCTTAATTGTTTTCTTTTGAATTAAATTGTCTATAAGGTCATTGAGGACCATTTTGAGTTTTTCATAGAAAAGAGCACGATCACTGACTTGAGCGTTGGAGGGATTTCGCCGGAAAAACTTTCGGCGCCCTCCAACTGGTAGTTGTGAGTACAGATTTCTTGGTCGTGGTCTGGTCGTTTGCTAATTCGAGCAAGAACAGAGCAAGAGTTGTTCTTGCAGAGCACGAGATTGAAGGACAAGAGAAGCGTTGTTGCAGAGTCAGTGTCTTTACCAGATTTTTGCATCAACAATATGCTTTCTGTTTACTAGCAGTTAAAACTTAGCTACAAAATAATCACGATGAGAATATTTCAAAAGCTTTGAACTTCTAATCATGCAGTACGCTTTGATTTCTATTCAAGTTGGTGTCTGGTGAAGTTGCATGATGTGGTTGATGTAAACTAAATAAACGAATGCCAGCAAAAGCAATTTCTACAGTGCCGAGGCTGAAATGAATATAACTTCTTATAATCTAATGACTTTCGAATACATTCATTCAAATATTAAGCATGCCAGTATATGGATTTATGTTTTGCAAATTGTGGCAGGATAGCAAAAGCTGTAATTTTCGTGATGGTCATTCCCAACACAGCAACACCTATGGCTCTTCACCTTTAATTTTCTTCTTCGAATTTTCCATTGATTAATCATTAAAAAACTTTTTTTAAAAATCATGTGTTGTTAACATTTACGTGGTTAATGTCATCGAAATCAAATGATTGTTATTTATGGAAAAAGAATTGCTAGAAATTTTGTAAATCCCATCGCAATAAGATATTGTTATAAATTGTATTGTTTCTTGTAACAAATACAATAAAATCTCAATAAATTAATAGCTTTGGGATCATGAAAAATTTTATTAAATTTAAATTAATCAAAAAATAATAAATTATTAATTTATGAAAATATTCATTATTTTGGAAAAATATGTTCATGTCTCTATAGTATTGATTTATCTTGAGTTGGTATCTATTATGTTTTATTTTATTAAGGGTTTTCTTTTAAGAAGATTTTTCAATAATTACTTGCTTTATATTAATATATAGTAATAAGATTATTATACAGTTTTTATTTTTCAATGTTAAACATGGTAATTCTACTATACAAACTATTTGAAAGAAAGAAGTAGACAATATTGACATTGACAATACCAACTACAAATTCTTTTTTTTTTTTTTTACATTACAAAAAATTAAAAATGAGATCTAAGTCGAAAGTAATTTAAAAAAAAAAGCAAATATTGTTGAGAACATATTTTACACAAGTCATATAGATATATCATATCGATTTTATATATACATGATATTATTAATACTAGGTAATTATTACTAGGTAATTATTAATTTTATATATATATATATATATATATATATATATATATATATATATATATATATATATATATATATATATATATATATATATATATATATATATATATATATATATATATATAGCAACTGGGCCCTATAAGAAAATGTGAATTTATAAAAAAAAACTATCATTTTATAAATTTACGGAATTATTAATTTATCACTTTGTCCACTGCAAAATTATAATTGAATTTAGATTATCAATTTGTTAGGAATTAATTTATTAAGATTTTACTATAAATACTTACTGATTGTCCTATTTACATTTCTCAACTAGTAATTGCTTCAACTTATCTTTGTTCCATGTGCGAATTGATTGCAAAGATAGCTCAACATACTTCTTTTTTCCAATAATAGTTTTCTTTCTACAAAAACCGTTCCCTTCTCATGATCGAATTCCCTATTATTCTACAAGTGCCACATGCTGCTTTTTTCACCGCATGATTTGACCGTTTTTTAATATATTGGATTACATTCTGAACACCTCTAAATTCTCGCATTTACTTCCTGTCCTTTCATTCTTGGGAAATTGACAAAAATAGCCAAAAAACTTATGTATTTTTCAAAGTTAGCCACTCAAACTTTTTTTTATCATAATTAGCCAAAAATGTAGGTGTTTGACGAAATTACCCTTATTATTTCATCAAATTTTCAAACCGTGCCATCCGCACAACTCAAAACGGCAAGTTATATTTCAATACAATTAACACCCAAAAAAATCTCAACACTCAATAGATCTCAACACTCCCAACAAAAGAAAAACATAAAATCATTCATTGGAAAGGATATTCAAGGTTAGTTTATGTGCTTACACAAAATAAATTTTTAATGTTTTAAGGCTAGTTTTTAGGTTGCAAATTGATGTAGATTTTGTTGTAAATGTTGTTATTTTTTTGTATAAAGTAATGTAATTTGTTAAAAGTAGAGTTATTTGAGTTGAGAAATCAAAAAAAAAGTTGAAAACAGTTGAAACTCGACTGAGAATCGAAACCCATATTAGGGGCGACTGGGGGGGCGACAGGTGCCTGTCGCAAATAAATATAAGCGGGCGAAGTTGCTTTTTTTTTGTGCGACAGGCGCCTGTCGCCCAAAATTGAGCCTGTCGCACAAAAATACAGCATGTGCGGCAGGCTCGTATTTTGTGCGACGGCGCTGTCGCCCGCCCATAATCTAGCTGTCGCGCAAAAAAACAGCATGTGCGGCGGGTTCATATTTTTGGGTGACGGTTGTTGTCGCTCAACTCGTCGCCCATAAATGAATTTGTCGCACAAAAATACGGCGCATGTGCGATGGGTACATTTTTGACATGATAATTTTGGCTACATGTGTTCATTTTTTTGTATAATATATCGTTTTAAAGCTTGTGGACGAGACGAATAAAACTCATAACTTATTCGCCGATCTCGTCTATAGTTAAATAGGAAATTTACCTCGATTTAAGTGTGACACACATATGTTATAACTTTTTGTGCGACATCCATATAAAATGCATGGTATATTCACTTTTACATGTTTTGCAATGTGTAACCACATTTGATTTTTTTAATTATTTTTCGGGTTTAATGGATTTAGTTGTGCTTGATTGTGTTACAACGGTTGGTGGGAAACGTTGGCGGATGGGCATATGGAGTGCGTGAATGGCAATAATCTGACTTTTCTAGTTCAGAAAGATTGTTCATTTGATCAATTTGTGGCAAGAGTTCATGATGTTTTGCAAATAGATCGTAATGAATGGAATATCACGTTGAAGACAACTTTGAGGTCTAGTAATACAATGTATCGTACATGTTCACTACCTATGGAGATATTTAATGACGAAATGATCAAGGTTGTGTTACATATGGCCACGATGTGGTCAATTACGGATGCATCCCTATATTTGTTACCACGTCTCCTCGAGTTGAGCGAAGATGGTGAGCCACTTGTACACACTGAAACTTCTTCAGAGGAAACGTCTGCAGTGGGATATTGAAGAAGAGGTTTTACCACGCAGGCGAGTGTCCATCAAAGAACGTTACTCTCCACTCCACGACTACAATAACACCATTAATGACAATGGCATAACGAAGGAGATGTTGAAGAGGAGGAGTTACCACTAACAATGCCCGTCGAGCAGCGTTACTCTCCATTCTACAACAATGATTTCCGCAACAATGATGATCCTATTAATGACATCGGAACAGGAAGAAAATAATGATTGTGGGGAACTATATAATAATACCACATATAATCATTTTAATTATTGGATCATGATGGGGGTGTCGGTCCTTCCAAGTATTCCTACTAATGATGAAGATGAGGATCGAGCGATATTCCCACAAATAACGAGAGACAGCCCACCCATTCCTTGATGGCCCGTTCAAGAAGAAGGACAACGAGTTGACCACCTCGCAACTCTTGCTCGAGTTATGTCTTGAACTTGGTTGCTCCGGATATGGTTAGAAATTATAATCATGATGATATTGGTGTGGGAATGTTGTTTGTTGAGAAAAATGAGTTAATCCTAGAAGCTGCGCAAAGTTGCCTTAAAGGGTAAGTTTGATTTTAGGATCACACGTTCCACAACGAAACGCCCGAGGCCCGGTGTTCTTCGGAATCATGTAAATGGCGTCTCCAGAGCAACAAGAGCTTGAGTGAGCAAAATGTTCCGTGGTTAGTGAAACGAGTTGACAATGTACACACTTGTTGTAATGAGGTGATTGCGGATGGTGTTCGTCAAGTGAGGAGCGAGTTATTGGTCATATCATCGCGAGATAAGTTTGTCGGGAAAAACGGATATACACTCCGAATGACATCAGAGCTGATATACAACAGGAATACGGTGTCCAGTTATCATATCAGCAGGCGTATAGGGCAAAAGAAGTTGGTCTTGAAATAGTACGAGGGAATCCTTCAGAGTCATACAATTTACTTCCTAAGTACTCATACGTTTTGACTAAAGCAAATGAAGGTACCATTACTCACCTCGAGCGAGATGGAAATGACAATTTTCTATACTACTTTGTTTCTCTTGGATCTTCCATCAAGGGTTTCATGCGAGTGCATCGGGCCGTGATCGTTTGTAGATGGCACTCATCCCGGAAGGGGCAATATCGCTGAAGTATGTTTGTGGCAACATGCCTAGATGGAAACAATCAACTGTATCAGTTGGCCATTGGGATCATGGATGCCGAAAATAATGATGATTGGGAATGGTTTATGATGAAATTAAATGGAGTTATTGTCGATAAACAAAATTTAGTGTTTATATCGATCGATGCACTCTTTATCAAAAGAGCTGTTTTTGTGATATTTAGACTTCTTTGGCCATGGAGTTTGCTTTTATCATGTGAAAGGTAATATAAAGGCAAAATTCAAGATGTCCAAAGTTATATGGGATCAATTTGAGCCTGCTTTCATAAACGCAGCAAAAACATATGGACATGAAGAATTTAAAAACCAACTTGAAGGGTTGTGGCAGCTCCATGCGGGCACGGCAGACTATTTAGAGAATAATGTCGGCACATGTAATTGGGCAAGGTCTGAGTTTGACGGTCGGAGGTATAGTATTCTTACCAAAAACATTGCGGAGAGTGTTAACTCTTTAATGAGGGAGCAGCTATAATTTCCGATCACTCATCTTATCGATCACTTTCGAAAAACACTGCAATGAATGGTTTTATGATAGAACAAATGTGGTGAATCGATGAGTACCCGTCTAACAACATGGGCGAGACGAAATAGTCTCCGCCAGGAGAAGCGGGCGAAAAAGACGATTGTTCGTCTGTGTCCCGATTTCGATTTCATGTTAGGTGGTGGTATTAAGGAGGGATTGTTGACATACGTGAGAAGACTTGCTCTGTAGAGTTTTCCAACTTGATCGGCTTGTTTGTGCACATGCAATTCTTGCTTGTCTAACCGTCGAGTCGATTACATAAGTCTTTGTTCTGCTTTTTACACCAAGGATTCATTAGTGAAGGCTTACGCACAACCAGTCGAGCCAGTTGGCGACATGGCAGATTGGGAGATTCCGGAGGAAATCGAAGGAATTAGTGTTAACCCGCCAATTGAAGCACTACCATCCAGGTCGTCGTCTGGCGCAGAGGATACCCTCCGTTGGTGAGGATGGAAACAGGAGAAGCGTACGATGTGGGCGGTGCCATGAAACGGGCCATAATCGCAAGAAATGTAAGAATCCCCGTTGCGTCGAATCAAAACTAATTGTATCATGATAAATATTGTTTTGTTTTCAGCATTTATTATTTATTTATTGCAACATTATATCTGGCGAGGCATCTAGTGACAATTATATTATATGAATTATCGAAGGCAGAAGAAAAATCCACGTGCACAAAAATTCTAATTGCCAATGGCCTAAAGTGTAATATCACCATTAAATATGTCAATGACAATTTTTTCCTAAAGTATTGTCCATGGCTACTACTAAAATTAAATTTGAGCCCAAACATTAAATACATTGTAAACACCAACAAAAACACTCCGCAATCCCCAGTTCCAGGCTCTTGTTGAGGCACATTTTTTACTACTTTTACCTTCCATTGTTTGGCACTTCGTAACTCCTGTCGGATGTCGTAGAATCCAACATCTTCTAACCAGCGAGGAAAAACAACTTCAAATGGCCTGAAGTTGTGCGCATATGTTTTATCATCCCGAGACTCTGCCAAGCGAATCATAAATCCGGACATTCTTTTTTAGGAAGTCCACTAAGACTCTTATCCAGTGGTCGCTAGTCAAATTGACAGGAACAAATACCTGAGGGAACACAGCAACATAAAAAAATTCCTTAGGTAATTACTAACAAAATGAGATAACAAACCAAATTATATACTTATTCTTACCATATCAACGTCGGTGAACCGTTTGGACATGATGTCCGACCGTCCATCAATATAGCTATTGAAGTTGTAGCTATATTGAAATGAATTCAAATCACAATCACCGTCGTTCCATAATTGCTTCAAGAACACCTAATACATATATATTACGTGAAATGAGTGTGAAATTAAAGATTGAAGGTATTAAGAGATATAATATTGTAATCAAATATTGTAAGTTGTTTGTGCTCGTATTACCCAAAAAAAGGAATCCGTGTGCGTGACACGTTGAGGTAAGGCATTTGGGTATTGTCTTTGCTTTGCACTAATTAACCGGAAGTACTCATGGATATCTTTGTAGATTAAAAAAGACAATTGTTAATAATAGCGAGATAGTACAAAGAAGTTGAAAAAGTAAACACCAACATCACCTACCTCATCCCCAGCCATCCAGTGACGCATGACCCAAAGAATTTGAAAAATTCGTGTGATTTATTGGATTGTGCGATCGATTGTGATTTCTCCGTGCAAACCGGTGATTGAACTCATGAAAATGTGTTGGATCCTCTAATCCTCTAAGTGGATTTATATCCACACTTGTTTTGTCGTCAATGTCATGCTCACTTATTTCGATTACGGGATGCGGATTCACGTTCCTTCCTCTTTTGAAAGGAGGAATCATGTATGGACTATTAACCATATATGACGGCCGATAAGGGACGCCCGCCCGACTTATGCCGGTGGTGCCTTCGTAAAAATTTGAATGCTATCACCACTTTGGTCACCGCAAAGCTGTACAATGTCAAAGGAATTTGTGAGAATGATGGCTAACCGATTATGAACTCCAACGTCATCGGGGCTGTCAAATGGTCAATATAAACCTAGTCAACTCATGTCGGCGTCAAAGATAAATAATCACAAGATAGAAGGCGATTAAGTTGCTCACTTTGTGTACGGCGTCCAATCGGGGAATCGTCGTGCGACCAATGGGATGTACTCTCATTTGTTTGAACCAAAAAGTCCCATGACGAGTTTTCTAAAGCGCCTTTGTTCTTTGCGCGCTCCGCCTCAAATGCGGACTTAAGCTCTAAGAGGTTGCGATCAATCTTTGTTCATCCGCGTAATGAAATCCTCATCACAGAACTTTGGCCTTGACTGTTATCAACAAACACAAATGCAACGATACTGTGTTTAACGTTATCATCAAAAAGTAGAAAAAAATTAACTTATCGTGCATGAGGATGTTACCTCCGTCGCATGTGGAGGAGTCTTTTCATGTGATCGATCGTCATTTTGGCGGTGGCTCTTGTAGTGGGTCTTGCTCATGATCGTCATTTCCGTCGGGGAGTTGTTCTTCTTTGCTCATGATCGTCATTTCCGTCAAGGAGTTGGTCTTCTTTGCTCAGGCTCTTGCTGTCTGCTTGGAATAGCTGTCGCATTGATTGTAGGTTCATACTGCACACAAAAGATATAAAAAAACCACTGCCGATTTCGTATTGAATAAAAATGTTATTTGTAAATTAGTACTGAAGGATACTTACGTTAAGAACCCATCTTGGGATGTAAGGCACACTATCCTCCCATGACTTTCCAATACCCTTTTGCCATCTCCTTTGTACTTGGCTTGATGGTTTGTATAACAGTCCCCTTGCGTACAGTAGACAGAATTTTATGTTCGAATAATGATATAGTCCTTAATCATATTATTGCTTGTTTTATTTATGTAATACTTACAATACGAGTGTTGTGTTTGAGATATGCATGGACGAACCCATAACTTATTTTCGACGAAGAAAATGCCTTCCATTTTAATATGCGGGGAATTTTCTTCCTTGTCTGGACGGCCCACTCTGATGGCACCCTCTCGATAACTTCATAAAGCCAAGCCTGCAATAAATGAAAAATACTAAGTTAAATAAAATTACTTCGTGAATATATTAGTACACAAACGAACTTAAATTTCTTTTCCTACCCACCGGACTCGTGGTCAAGCCGTAGATATTATATTTCTCAATATTATGAGAAGGATGCGCCTCGTGCTCGGCTACGAAATTTCTCGACCTTTTGGTTCAATGCATTATCGATCTTTGTTGTATCGATTTCCCATGATAGTCGACCCCATGGAAGACTTCGAAACTGCTCGACATCATCAACGTAATTCAACAATCGGAAATCAGCCTGACTGTTATCCTTTCTACCATTCAGCACCCTATCGGCAAAGTAATACAACGCGATTTTCAAGGCATCACCGTCGTCCATGACATCAAAGTTCAAATTGACAAAAGCAATATACAATTCTCTTAGATTCAAGTGTTTAAATCTACCATCAAAATCTTTAGGAGTAACCTATGGGGCACTTACGGAGCACGTGGTATGATGTTTTTACCACCGACGGATGACCCGTAACTAAACACCACTCCGCAATCGATAAAGCGTGTTAGTTGCTCTCTATTTGAAACCACAATTGATTCTCATCGGTTTTATTATGTGCCACTTGTCTAAGTAATAAATTGTGGATTATAACACCACTTTGAAGGCATAACTCTCTAAATGCAAAAGCGCGAAAACATCATTCTTGAATTATGACAACTTGATTTTAGTTAACTTACTACTGATCGCTTTGATGTATCTGTTAAATTTTGAGGTCTCCGTAATACGGCCCGGAAAATGATTATCAAATCCTAACTTCATCACGCCTGGATCCTTCCCTCGGGCACTGGCGGATTACGCCGCAAAACTCTTTTTCGCCATGTATCTATAACAAAATGAAATTTTGATCACAAATTAAATTCATAACAATGGCCTAAAAAACATAACAAAATTTATTGAAACGACAAATTGCACAGTGGAAACATGATAACACAATAAATGTGTTGGTATGCGGCCATGAGAGCGCCTCTCTCCCGGTTTAGTTATTGTGTGTGAGGCAAAAAAAGTAGAAACATAGTTCTGTAATTTTGTGCGACGGGCTGTCCGTCGCCCAAAATTTTGGGCGACGGGTTCCGTCGCAAAAAAAAACAGCAACCATGTACATTATTTTTTGGCGTCGCCGACAAAATAACCTTAGATGGTGGGAGGAGTCCTTCTTTTTTTTTTGTGCGACGGGGCGTCCGTCGCCCAAAAATTTTGGCGACGGTGTCCGTCGCCTGACAAAAAAACAGCAACAACGGTGTAAAAAAAATTTCAGTCGTCGCCCCAAAATAATGTGCGGCGGGAGGAATTCGCTCTCACGAAATTTTGTGCGACGAGTTGCACTGTCGCACAAAAGTTGAGAGCGATTTCCTCCGTCGCCGCACATTATTTTGGGCGACGGCTGAAAATTTTACATAGTTGTTGTTTTTTTTTTTGGCGACGGACGCCCGCCGCCTGTGGCCTGGGGCTGGGCGACGGATCGCCTGTCGCACAAAAAAAAAACAAGAGTGGACCCCGGCATGTGGCCGTCACAGCAGGCTGGCGAAGATGACCGGGTCAAGCCGCCCGACGCTGCGAGCCTCGGCCAAGGCCCGCTGTTGAAGCCTCCGCAAGGGGCCTGGCAGCGAGTCGGCGACAAGAAGGTCCTGCCGCCTACCGCTGCCGCAGTTCAAGGCAAGCCCTCGCGCACGGTACCGGGGCTTATTGCAGTCGTCGTCCCAGCACCGCGAGGCTCGCGCGAAGCCCGTTAGCCGGCGACAGACCGTCGTCGCCACCGCTGGGCTGGCCTTGCGGGCGAGGCTTCCTCAAGGCTACCGGGCGACAACAGATCCACGCTTCACCATACAGGCTTGCGCATGAGGTTATTGCCACACACAGCCCTGATCCGTCAGCTTCACCGCGCCGCAGCCCTAGCCTCCTCCCTCCCACCAAAATCTCTTCTCCTCCCTCCCACCCAAATTCCTTCTCCTCTCCTTCAACCCTCCACCAAAACAACATCAAACAACAACAACTACCACAACCAAAACAACATCAAACAACATGAAACATCAACAACACACATCCACCAAACAAGGAATCACACAACACAACAACATAAATCATTTATTCAATTTCGTACCTAGGGTTTTGAAGTTCAATCTTTGATTTTTGATTTCTTCACTTCTATTGGACTTCTTGTTGGCGTGATTTATGTTGTTCGACGTGAGATCTAGTGATTGCCGCGATGCTTGACGCGCGTCGTTCTTCTCGGTGCCGTCGATTGGTGAGGAAGTTGTTGAGAGATGCTTCCGTTTGCCAAAAATTGGGTGAGAATGAGAGGGCTAGAATGGTCCAAAATTTTGTTGTTTGGCTAATATTGAAAGAAAAAAAGTTGGGTGGTTATTTGTGTATTTTGTAAAAGTTTTTTGGCTAATATTGTAAATTTCCCTTCATTCTTAGTTGATTTTTTCTTTTATCGACACTGTAGTTTTAGTAATTCGACTGCGTCTTATATGTTGCTAAAGCCGCCTACATTTTATGCCAATTGCAACAACCAAATTGTAAATAACCTCCATTGTATTGTTCTTCACTAACTGCCTGCTTCAACAAATACTTGTTTTAGCTAACTAATTTATTGTTATATACAACAACATTTTCTTGTTCCCTTAAACAAAATAATTGCAACATTAACAGTTCACATCTAATGACCTGTATTCTAGGTTTGCTTCATGTGTCACGTGGGCACTTCAAAACTGCACGGTATTGCTCATTTTCATCTAGCGGCAACTTCACTACGTGACAAATAAAGGGGATATGGTGCCCATGGGGCAGGATAGATGGAGCCAATGTTCCAAATTAAATTATTTAATTTATGATTTTTTTTTTTTTGGGGTTATAAGTTTGAGATATAAACGATGTTTATTCCATTTTCTTTGGAATCAATAATATTTTTGCATTTATAGGAAAAAGAAATAAAAAGGGGCGCTTTCAAGTTATTTTATTGCCACATAACTTGGTGAAAATTAAGGAACCTAATGCTTCAAAAAACATGGATTTGGCATCACCCTCATCTTACCGTATTACTATTAGTAATACGTATCCAAATTCCATGATTTTGACATGCTTGCTAGTGACTTCTTTTTCGCAAATGCATAAACAAATCTCTTAGGATTTAACCAATCGAAGTCTCCCACGAACAACCCAAACCCATTAATTGGACTTCAAAGTGGGACTTATTGGACATCTTTTAAAATTTATCTATTGATTTTGGAGCACGTAATCATAAGGACGCCTAATGCGAACAAGGCAATATTCTTGCTCTTGCGCCGCCCTCTCTTTATTGCAATGGTGTCACTTAGCAACAAACACGAATGAAATTGCAGGATTTTGCGAACCTAACTGTGGCCACTTTTGTTTATGAGTGGTTCAATGTCCATTAAGAAACATGCATGATTAAGCGAACCACATTTGCAAAAGTGCTGCATTCGCTCTTTTTAGTGGTGCTTTGGAGCAAAGATATACAGATTTTCGCATAATTATGACCAAAATTAATAGTGAAAAGAATTGAGTAAACTACTATGCTTGGTCAATTAATTATATTCCACCATGTTATCTAGAGAGCATAATGAGGTATTGCAAAGTCTGTTAATAATTGTCAGTATACTCTTGTTTAGTCAACAGGATTTATAATTCTTGTAGGCTACGTTTGGCATGCAGAATTAAATTGGACTAATTATTAAGATTGAATTGAATTAGATTTAATTATATTAGATTGGATTGTATAATATTACCTTATGTTTGGTATAATATTGGATTAGTATTGGATTGGATTATATTAAATTATTTTTAAATAAAATTAAATAATATTTAAGTTGACATTTAAATATAAATCTGAACTATTTGTGAATATTTAATAATAAAATAATTATTAATGTTAATTTAAATGACAATTAATTAAGATTAAATATGCAGAAAATTAGTTTTTGGGCAATCATAATTATAATAAACAAATATAAATTAGATTACATTTAATTAAATTAAAAATTATTTGAACATTTGATTTAATTTTTATTAAATATTTTAAATATATTTTATTTCATCAAAAAGTTAACAAATTATATAAAAGCAACCAATTATTGGTATTATTAATTTTAATAGAGTTATTATTAAATTAAATATTAATTAGATATTCAAGTAATAATTAATTAAATAGATAATTGTTTGTAAATTAATGCTAATTAAACCCATGTTTTAATTGAAATTGCTAACCCCATGATCTTACGACTAAATTCAAATTTAGTCCCATGATCTAATCGAAAGTGGGACTTGTCAAATATAAGATAAATAATTAGTCTCAAAATTAATCCAATCCTACACTTAATCCTACCTCCCAAACATAACCATAGTATTTGTCATGGACGTGAAGCAGTAATATGCTTTCTGTTTACTAGCAGTTAAAGCTTAGCTACAAAATAATCATGGTGAGAAGATTTCAAAAGCTTTGAACTTCTAATCGTGAAGTACTCTTTGATTTCTAATCACGTTGGTGTCTGGTGAAGTTGCATGATATGGTTGATGTAAACTAAATAAACTAATGCCAGCAAAAGCAATTTCTACAGTGCCGAGGCTGAAATGAATATAACTTCTTATAGTTCTTATATTGTACATTGTGGAGAATATTGGCAATAATTGTGTATTCTTTAGCTTTTGAATGACATTATCTCAAGAGCCTCTCTTGTCTGTCCAAGAATGCTGAATACTGTTGCTGCAATGTGAGATGGTGTAAGACCAGCTTGAGCCAACTGGTCAGCAGGTGATCCATGGTCAATATATTGATCAGGGAGTACGAGAGGTCTCCACTGCAAAGAATAATGCAACCACACGACTGATTAATCGGTTGCTAAATCAATGCATAATCTTGTTTACTTCCAACAATATATGAAAAGGCATAGTACTTTTAGTGTTTTATTGATTGATCAAGTCATATCTAAGCATTTCAAAATTTCAACCTCTTCACACTTTCCCGAGTGGGAAACGCATTAAGATTCTGAACTTACCTTGACCGTGCCATCAAGAAGACCATCGAGAGCAAGGAACTGAGCAACATGAGATCCAAAACCCCCAATTGATCCTTCCTCCACAGTAATCAAAACTTCATGTGATTTTGCCAAGCTACGAATGAGGGCATGATCCAGTGGTTTACAAAATCGAGCATC
This sequence comes from Luvunga scandens, assembly GCA_030449905.1. NCBI lineage: Eukaryota > Viridiplantae > Streptophyta > Magnoliopsida > Sapindales > Rutaceae > Luvunga > Luvunga scandens. The sequence continues at coordinate 2,579,930 of JASUUG010000478.1, forward strand.
TGCTACAGTCAGCCGTAACCCATGGGATTCCAATAAAGCAGAAGCAGCTAAACAGCTCTGGACAGCTGTACCATAGCCCAAGAGCACAACTCTTTCACCTTCAATCAGTATCCTGCCTTTGCCAACCTGCATGAAAATAACAAGCATTGTTGAAATTATGTTGTAATACATTCTTGAGTTTTTCCTTTGCAACAGGATCAGCAACTATAGACTCAGTTGAAGGTTACCTCAAGAGGAATGCCTTTGTTTCCTGGTGGCAGCTCAACACCAATCCCATTTCCTCTTGGGTAACGGAAGCAGCTAGGGCGGTCATCTATAGCAGCAGCAGTGGCAACCATGTGAAAAAGCTCTGCCTCATCGGAAGGAGCCATTACCACCATGTTAGGAAGGCATGCCATAAAAGTGACATCAAAAGACCCACAATGTGTGGGACCATCAGCTCCAACAAGTCCAGCTCTGTCCATCGCAAATCTTACAGGCAGCTTCTGCAAATCCACGTCATGTACCACCTGTGGCAAACACAACCAGAGAAAGCATTATTAGTGGATTCCAAGCTCAAGTTCGATACGAATATTATAGAGTGATATGACAGCAACAGAATAAAAGTGGAAGCAGCAAGTGGCTTACCTGGTCATAAGCCCTCTGCATGAAAGAAGAGTAGATTGCACAAAAAGGTTTAAGGCCTTCACAGGCCAGACCAGCGGCAAAAGTAACAGCGTGCTGTTCCGCTATCCCAACATCAAAGCATCTAGTAGGGAAACGGCGAAGGAAGAGATTCAGTCCTGTTCCTCCTCCCATTGCAGCATGAATAGCAACAACATCCTTGTCCACCTCAGCTTCTGCAATCAAAGCCTCTGCAAAGTAAGTTGTATAAGACTGGGTCCTGGCACTGGATTTGAATTGCTTTCCAGTGGCCGGATCAAACTTTGCCACACCTACAAAATCAAACTAATTGTAAATCAATCTATTATTTACTGTATAATGAACATATCCAATGCTACACTCATGTATTCAAATTTGCAAAAATAATTTACCATGGTACTTGTCTGCAGCCTTTTCAGCATATGGATATCCTCTGCCTTTCTCAGTGACAACATGAATCAGAACTGGACCTGTTGTTTTGGTACTCTTAACCTCTTCAAGAATGGCAACAAGGTCATCCATATTGTGACCATCAACAGGACCAATATAATAGAGTCCAAGCTCTTCAAACAGTGTTGATCCAGAACCACTGATCATTCCACGAGCATATTCGTCAACTTTTGCAGCCAGTTCATGCATAGGCCCACCTATTTGCTTGGTAACTCCCTGCAATGATATTAGTTACAGTGTATTAGTTCCTAATTCAATTAGTTTTGAGGATGTTTTTACACTATCGGTCAAAATAATGTCCAGTATTCCTCACCTTTGCAACCTCTCTGAGTTCTCTGAGAGGCCTATTTGATTGCAACCTGCTGAGAGCACTGCTCAAAGCACCTACAGGTGGTATGGGGCCATCTAGAGTGGCAGTGGGTAAAGAAACCTGCTTGTTGTCATTAAGAATAACAATCATGTCAGAATCTAGGTACCCAGCGTTGTTCATGGCTTCATAGGCTTGGCCTGCAGTCATGGCACCATCACCTATAACAGCAACCACATTATTCTTTCTTCCTTTAAGGTCCCTACCCACAGCCATTCCTGTCGAACCAAAAGAATCTCAGAGTATGTCATATAAATTGAACCACAGCACAGGTATTAACCATAGTACTACAAGAACTGGACACAAAAAGTTGAAACCAAGAAATAAAAGAAAATTGCTATAAAATCATGTTCAATTGCCACTATCCACAGTTTGGAAGCTCCGTAGGATATACTAAATATTCTTTTACTAAAACATAAATCCCCCTTATCAAGTAAGTAATGGACAAATGGGGCTGTATCCCTGTCATTTAGTTGAAAACTATATATATACACTTTTTTCTCCTTAAAGAGAATTGCAAACTTTTTGAACAGAATAGTAGAGGGAGTTACCGAAAGAATCTGTTAGACCTACTTTCCTATGGCACTTACAATACACTAAACTAGGAAATCTAAGCTCTTATTCAAGTCCAATACACGATCTTGTTCTAGTAACATTATCTTATTTCACCAGTTTGAAGGAGCAGATTATTACCCAATCCAGCAGAGATACTAGTAGAACTGTGGCCGGTTCCAAAGCAATCATATCCACTCTCAGACCTTTTAGTGAATCCAGAAAGGCCATCTGTTTGCCTCAATGTATGCATCTTATCCCTTCTCCCAGTCAAGATTTTATGAGGGTAAGCCTGCAAATGAATGATAACACAATCAAAGTAAGAGCAACTGTCTTCTGGTTTTGCTGCTGTAAACAAGTCCCTCCACACTCTACACAAGGCTACAAAAGAAGGAAACAGAGAAAGTGAAAACTGAACCTGATGACCAACATCCCACAGAATCCGGTCTTTAGGAGCATTGAAAACATAATGAAGGGCCACAGTAAGCTCAACCACACCAAGACTCGAGCCCAAGTGACCCCCAGTTTTCGAAACATTGAATATGACATCGGACCGCAACTCATCTGCCAGTTGTTTCAGCTCCTAAATTCATGACAGGTACAAAGGTTCGCATGTATAAAATATAAAGAAATAAGTTTTTTGGTACATAAAAGAGAAATTAATTGTATTTTTTCGAGTCAAGTACCTTGATGGATAGATTTTTCATGTGAATTGGATAGTTTATGGTGTCCAAAAGAGGTGTTGGTGGTCTTTGTGAGTGATATTCTCCTCTTTCTGAAAGTGATGCACAAACCCCATTTGGCCTTTTCTTGAGCTGTATCTATTTTTTTTTTAAAAAAAAAAAAACCATTTCTTTCAGAAAATTTTATTTTGACAGAAACTAAAAATTCCAAATCAGTAAGAAACAAAAAATAAAATAAAATAAAATGAAAATAACATCTTGATGGGCTCTTTTTCATAAAAAATTACAACCAATAAAAGATTATTCCCACTCCAACATGTACGTAACAAAAGCTTCTGCTTCAATTCACAAAAACTGACACTTGCAAACCTGATGATTGTTGAGCTTCTGTGAGAAATGGGAAAAAAGAGCTGCTCCAAAGAAATGAGAAGTAAGAGGAGAAGATTTGTGGGGATCTGATAGTGTTGCTTTGCTGACACGAGCTGGAAATGAGAATGCACAGAGAGCCATAACAGCTAATGCATAGAATAAGAATAACCCAGACAAGAAAACAACCCGCAGTGAGTGAAGAATAATATGCTAACGATGGCAAATGAGTACATGGATGAAAACACTCGTGACTGGTGAGTCTTCTTTTTTTTCACTGCAAATTTGTTTAGTGCTTGCCGGTGCTGACTGCCGCTGAAGTGAATATATTAAAAAAATAAATAAACAAATGAAGGAAGAAATCTGAATGCTCGTTTGTGGTTGATAATGATGAAGCGAAATTTAGTGGGTCTGTTAAGGGATGAAGTTCTTACAGGACACAACAAATTTGAAAGCTTTTGTTTATTGGTCTACATTTATAGAAGCTGAGCCCTTTTTACCGGGAAAAATGTTTTCTTTCGGAAACAAAGTTGGAAGGTCATTTTTCATTGGACCACGTTCCGATAGAAATCGCATGCGGATAGATTGCTAGATAGACATGCTATATTATTGCATCGCATCGAAAATGGTCTCAAGATCCGATGGGGCTGAGTTTATTATAATTGAGTACTTCTGATTTCTCATTGGTGGGTGAAGGTTTGGTGAGATTCTGTACTTGGGGCCAGTGTTTTTAAGTAGCCATGTGTCGTCCTTTGTTAATAAAAGAAGATGGTAGTGATTAGCAACCGGAGTCCACCACAAGTCAAGCCCCTTTTGAGATTCCGATTGAAATGCTGTAAATAACTTATTTTATGAGATTTTGTAGAAATAATATTTTATTATAAATTTATTTAAATAAATATGGATGTTCATTTATCTCTCTATCATCTCCCACTAACAACCTTTACTTTTCTTATAACTCTTATTATCTCATAAGCAATTATAATATATAATGTTTTCATTAATTTTACGTAATGACATGTAAATATAAAAAAAGAACACATCTCTTTATTTTGTACATACTTTGAAATGAATAAAATTACTCTATAATATTTTCCTCTCTCATTTTACTCTTTATCTTATATTGTTCATCTTATTTTTATTGTTGGATAATAACTTTTCTAACACATTTGATAAATTTTTTATGATTCTTCATTATTTTATTTATAACTTTAACTTATTAAATGACTCAGTATTTTTTTTATTTTTATTATAATCTTAATATTTTAACAAAAGAATAATAATGTATTACTTTTCTATAAATCTTAATATACAAATAAAAGATAATTTATTTATTTTAATCATTACAAAATAAAACATCACTTTCATAATGAAATTTATCAAATACATATATTCTATTTTTCAAACGGACAAAAATTACAGTAGCACAATTCATCAAAAATTAAATTATTTTTTTTATCAATAACTTATTTCATCCTCATAGCAACAACAACTTAATTCACTAGCCACTGCAATCTAAATCTAAATCTTTAATCCGTTCGGTGGTTGCAAGTACCTTTCATGAAATTCTAGGTTTGGGATAAATTTGTGACTTCTGTTTACAAATTCAATAGTTCTATTGACTAAAATCATCGGTCTAAAATGATTATCTCGTCTCCATTTCCTTATTTGATTTCTGTTTTCTATGCAATCATTCAGTTTTGAAAGGCATGTATGATTAAAATTCAAAGAATAATCCACTCATGTTCCAGTTCTCCACGTTCTCCACGTTTAAACTTCATCACAAATTACAATAAAAGACAGACTATTTATAAACAATGTGGTCTCAAATGACCCGGTTCGGTCCTTCTTTATAATGATTACGACTCGCCTACCCTATAATTGACGTTCACTGGCTCATCCATAATCATATGGATCACGTTTGAACGAATATAGTGGAGCCACTATCACCCAGTGCTGTTAAAAGGGCTCTAATGCTTTGCTTGCTTCTGCAAAACTCATGAAAGCTCGCCTTTCACATGGCTGTCAAAGTTCACTTTGGTCTTCTTCTCTTCTCCGTATGAATATGAACATAGACAATATCAAACACAACCACACACGACCCAAATGGTTACACGAACAGTATCCTGGCAAAATTATGTGCACGGATTGTCAAGTCTTGCATTGTGTTCAAAGTACCACAAAATTATCACTAATCAAAAGCAAACAAAGCATTTAAACAAAAGAATGGCCATGATGGATGTCACTACCACAGTTAGGATGAAACTCGCAGACAGAAAGGTGCACCCTGTGAGGTAATTCTTATGGTAATTCGAAAGGAAGGGATCACAGTGCGAAATTGGGAATAATAGATACTAACAATGTGGTTGCTTTCACGCTGCCCTTCAAATTGAATACAACTTCACAATGATATTAGTTTCTACTATGTTTTCAGCAGCATGGTATGGGGTTTGAAACAGAATAAAATGAAAGTTTCAAAAAAAAAAAAACAAGTGAAGTTAGAATTTCTATCAAAGAGGAAATACCAGGACATGCATTCTTTAGAATCTCTTCTTTAAACCAAAATTTTCCATTTCCAAAACACTTTAAGAATGCTATTTTCACTAGTTAGTGAAAGTCTGTAGGAACCAATGTGAAAAAATTGTCAGTGAGCAGCAAAGTATAGCTGATGATTACTGCATCATAGCCACATCTAAAAAACACGATAAGTGGGATCCAACTGACCATCAAATACTTATAACAGCAAATTTCTGTGTGCAAGCAAGAGCAATCAAACAAGACAAAGACACAGCATCCACAAAAGAAATATTTATTGAGCTCTACCAGGTCAAGCATTGTCTACAAAAACAGCAATAGTATACTACTAATTCAAGAGTCAAGAGTCGATGAACAGAAAATATCACTCAAGGTTCGTCACTTCATCTTCGCCTCTGTAAACAGAACATGGCGATTCACTCGCGGGTCATATTTTCGGAACTCAAGCTTCTCCAAGACTTTCTTGGCACTCTTCCTCTTGACATAGAAAAATCCAGTCCCAGCAGCTGAGACAAGCCGCACGAACATGAAAGTCTTCTTCTTGTCCCCCATTCTTCAATTCACACCCAAAAAGACCAATCAAAATTACAACAAACAGATACTTCTAGGAAATAAAACAATGTTCAAAACAAAAAATCTTCATAGATCACTGGAATTATATATTTAACATGTAAACAGAATAATTTTTTTTCACACAAGTCAATTCTAAGCAGAGTCTAAATTCATTTGCAAAATATTTAATCATAAAGCATAAAAATTACTAATCTAAATACACAACAGAATCATCCTGCAATAATGAAGATAACTGATTAGATATAAGTTCAGAATTATCAAATCAATAAACCAAGAACATCTCAAGTGCAAATTAAAAAAAATAAAAGTAAAAACTAAATCGTGACCAAATCTAGCTTTAGTTATCGGCAAAGCATTAAAAAAAATACACATGAATAATAAATGAATGTAATAAAAAAATCGAATGGATTTCTTGTTTGATTAACTTACAGTTAGAATAGGCAGCAGCGAGTAGAAGAGATTGAAAAGAGAAACCTAAACGACAACTGAGACTGAGAGGAAGGAGAACTATTTTAGAGGGTTAAGTGTGTAAAACAAACAATAGCAGAAAGGGGCAACAAAATTGGACTTTTTCACAAAGTATAAAAAGTTTTCCCGTTCATATCAAATAGGTCAAGTAACCATTTTAAAGTTACCAAATTACCCTTTTAATGTTAAACTTTGACCCCCAGAGAATTAAGTTAAAAACTTTAAAAGTGCATTTCAGTCATCTTGAGACTTGAGTTGTTATAGTTAACTGGATGGCAATGGACTTGTTTGCTCAAAGGGATAAAATATTTAAATCTACATGATCCAATTGTTATTACATTATTCCGTAAATGAAAAAAAAAACCTTAAAATTATTTTTTTTTTTAATGGCGTACGTTAGTGTAACCGGCTCACTTCAGCAACTAGCTGAGCTGACAGTTCCTTAAAGTAAAACTCATCTCCTCCCTCTTCGAGTCTCACGGCTGGTCCTCGGTTAGAGAGAAAGCTCTTATCACAGAAATCGACAAAAGGTACATTTGAAAGTAAATAATTAATCGATCCATTTTATTTGCTCAAAAATATTAATCATTATCTCCTTAATTTGTTAGACAATGTAGAATTTGTGAAATCGTCGGATTAAATTTAGGTTAAAATGACATTTTTTAAAAAAATAATTTATCCAATTATTTTCTTTTTTGGTCGTTTCATTAGGAACCAAACATCATGTGAATCAATCAAAGTTTGAATTTTTTTTTCTTATATTTGTGCAGTAAATCGATTGGAGATGGCGACCGCTGTGGACCCTAGCGGTGATCCGATCCCGACATCGGCAGTGCTAACGGCGTCGTCTAAGCACATCGGATGGCGATGCCAACATGAAAATGTCGAGTTTTTGAAATGCAAGCAGAGGGATCCCAATCCCGAAAAATGCCTCGATAAAGGTCGCCAAGTCACTCGCTGCGTTCTTGGCTTGTAAGTTTTTTTCTTTTTGGTTTTTTTTTCATGTCATTAAATTTGTGTTTAACGGCTGATGAATTGACCAAGCTGAAAAGAAATTGAGTTATTATGAATCTCTTTTTTTTAAAGGGAAAAATGTGGATTTTGGGAAGCATAAACATTGGAAATGTGTTTTTCCACAACTTGGGATTTTTGGTATGAAATTTTATGACTTGAAAGAGTTGCATTCGAGTATTTTGTGATGAAACCACCAAGAGATTAGTATCCTGAGCTTTCCAATTCAATTTGTGTTAGGTTTGTTATTTGGTTGAACTTTGCTGTTACTTCTTGCAACTTCCAGTGCTTCAAAGTTCTAAATAAGTTTGAGCTGAAACTGTTAATATGTTTTGGACATTATCTTGTTGGGATTACCTTCCATCATTCCTACTCATTATGTGAAGTTTATGAAAGTTCTACTGCTGATGCCAGGATCTTCTCTTATTTCATGGTAAATAGTTTTTTAATTATTTTATGGATACATCCAATTGAAGGAATTAGGAATCTTACAAATAATGAGAACAACTTGCTGACTTGAAGCAACAGGTGTAGTATTTGTGTCATTAGAAAAGTGGGGAACCCATCCCTTCAAGATAGAACAGGGATCTTGTCATTTGCACCTTACTCTTTCTTCATAAATCATACATTGTCCCCCAAGTTGCTGCGCTTGCTTTTCCGCCTTGTTGCTGATGCTAGGTTACATGTTGCATATGATGATAATTTATTGTCTTCCTGGTCAGTAGTTTTCTTACATTTAATCCCTACTTTGAGTCTACCTCATGTCTTGTATATTGATGTATTATTCCTCTCTGTTCTTTAATCATCCATCATCCATCATGCCTTCTCTCTATTCTAACACATATTCTAAGTATCACGATTCTCCAATCTGTGAATGATTTACAATAATAATTTAATGACCAGCTTATTTCCTGACATTGTTGGAACTTCATAATTTGTGGGTGACACTATGAAATGATTTTTTATCTAATTCTTGATAGGAAAATTTTTAATAGAAGCTTACACAAAACATATAGGAAGGCCTTGTGGTTGGTTGATCTCTATTTTCTAAATTGAGAAATATTTGGCACTGCAGGCTAAAAGATCTTCATCAAAAGTGCACGAAGGAGATGGATGAATATGTTGGTTGCTTGTATTACCATACAAATGAGTTTGATTTGTGTCGCAAAGAGCAGCAAGTATTTGAGAAAACATGCCCTCTGAACTGATTGGCAAATGATCGCTGTAACTTGACACCCAGAATAAGTTAGGACACTTTGCAGTGAGCAAATACTATTATTGCAAACATTTTTTTATGGAATTTTCCTTCACTTTGAGTTATTCCCCTTTTGTACGGTTAAGATCATCCACTGGAAATGTTTTTGATTGAAAAGACAATTCTACTTGATGAATGCATCCATCACCATTGGAATGTTCTTTATTAATTATGTATTGAATGGGAGATCTGTTTTTCATGCCTACAAAAGAAGGTTGGTTAAGGCGGCAGCAGCACTATGCTGTGTCAGGTCCTGTTCTTCTCAAGGAATGGGAGTTTGAAGGGTAATGCTACATACATCGATTTTTCTTTTTTTCCTTGTTTTTCCCGTAAATGTTAGTTTGTTATTTAAAGTGTGATACCTAGGTTCTTTGTCCTAGTAGGTAGAAAACAAGCAAATAATGCTAGGCCAAGCAACCTCATTCCCTAGTTCTCATTCTTGGGGAAAAACATTTAAATGAAAATACTATTTAACCCTCTCTGATAAAGAATCGCGCCCTGAAGTTGGAATACAGAAATGAGTGTCGAGTGGATTTACTACTAGCAGTTGTTTTATTTTGTAAAGACCAACATTCTGGCAATTATGCGAATATTAGTTTTCGCAATGTTCAGGCTGCATCAGGCTTAATAAAGGCTTGTAATGGTGGTAGTTATGCAGTCAAATTCTTCACCTCTTTCCCCACAGACGGCTTGGTTAGTGTGCTCCAAATATTAAGATGCATTGAAAATTTCACAGAGAAGCGCATCTTTAGACCAGTTTTCAAATAAAGTGAACCAAATACGCACTCACCAAATAGTTATATTTTCCAATCATCAGTTTTGAAGTATGTGGTTGCCGTCAAAACATTTTATTTGGCCTCCATTCGGTCTTGGCCAATTTCCTTGTTAATATACAAGTTTAATAAATCCTGAAAAACAGAATTCTATCAAAACAAATTTGATGAAAGAAAATTTCACCACTAAACAGCTCTGATAAGCTATTACAAACATCATTTCACTAGTTATATTTGAAAATAAAAGCATAAATATGCAAAAGGTGTACCAACATCAGTGATATAAGTCGTTGAGTCATTTACCAACATTCCTAACATACCCATCGAGCTAAACTAATTCTTATACTCTTATGACAGCAATATAGGCGTAGCAGCTTCCCACACGAACAAAAGCTTCAACATCCATCAGCCAGTACTGCATCAAAAGATACCAAATAAAAATCATTTTGCTGCCACATATAACCAACACAACAAAAAGATGCATGCAAAAGAAATTCATCTGTTGGATATTACACCATAACCAATCCAATAACTTCAGCTGCCAAGTTCAATACCTGTTTTCAAATAAGTTGCCGATTGTACTACAAACTAGAAAATCAAGTCAAGAACAAAAGTAAATAAATTTACTTACAGAGTACTGCAATGGCCAGAACCAAAATCAACCAATTCACAATTGTCAACAGTTAGCAATTAAATTTTCATCTGTTTGGAGCTATAAATCAACGACACTTACGTTCTGGGACCAGATTACCTTAACTGGGACAGACATGAGTAATTCCACATGATTTAATCAGTGCATATTGTGTGTTTCAAGCCTATTTAGATATCAGCTTAGGAAGTTTCATTTCTGCATCATCTATTTGCAATGCTCCAGTAACTTTTTGCTCACACAGTGTAAATAAATGCACTATATCTCCCGTCTTTGTAAAATAAGAACCTAAGACCTAACTCCACCCAGCCATTCACCAACAAAAACTACAACCTAAAGGCTGCATTCAACTAACTTAACCACCCAAGGAACCATTGTCTCCATGGAGATTCTCCAAACTCTGGACCTCAAAACCATTTTACGAGCCAAAACCCCCATTATGACCCAATGAAGTAAAAGTGATTGGTAGCCCCAAAGTGGGAAGCAGATATTGTTTAAACAGTAAAGAAGATTAACAAATCCATTAAATCAAAAATAGAAACCAAGAGAAGAAACTACCTGTAGGATCGCGACGAGACCCGGAAGGACTGCGGCTGTTACCCCTAGGACTCCTTGACCTGCTGGGTTCATAACCCCTCTCATCATGTGGACTCCGACGACCATTCTCCATTGGACCAGGATACCTCTCGTTTGACCTGTAGTCCCTCTCATCACGTGGAGAAAGGGAGTGTGAGATAGATCTAGATCGCCTAAGAGAACGATTATCATCCCTTGCCCTACGATCCCTATCTCAGCAGCAAGACAGTTGAGCTAATAAGAAATCTTCACTCAGAAAATAAATAAATAAATAAGTGATTCTTAAAATAAAGACAAAAATAATATCAAAACCAAACTAACAAATTAGCACATAGAACAAGAAGATACATATACAACAAAAACGGTATACAAACTATATGCATTTCTAGTTCTCACAAAATAAAGTCTGTCACCCTCAGTAAGCATTGTAAAACTTCCGAAATAAAGCAAATTCAAAACAAACTAGATCATCAAAATTGAAAACATACTATCTTTTAATTGACTTGAGGGAGAAAAAAATCTACTTACACCTGGATTCAAATCTTATTGAACAAAACATGACCTTTACCTTTTCCACTGTTTCTGAACAAAAATACGATACTTGGATCCTGACATTGAAAGTTAGGCTCTAAAACGTTGTACTGAATGATCAGCATCGGACAACTTCATGGTTCTCTTTGCCCCAACTTTCTAAAACCTCAATTTATCTTTTTCTTGGACAAAGCCATCATATCTCTACCGGTAAAACTTTGTATAGCTTTCCACTTTGAAGATGATTTCTTTCTTTGGCCAACTATAAGCTTTATTTTCTTTCTTAACTGGATAGTATATGCAAAACAAGATATCAAACTTAACAAGTTTTTATTAAAAATTACTTGGTGAAGAAACAGAAAAAAATAAGGTATCCTCACGATACTAATTATCTCTCACACCAAGTTTAGGTATCCAATTCATCCAGTGTAGTAACCCTCACAAACCAGATGTCACACCATAAGAAATCCAATGCCACTGAACAACTGGTGAAGGTGAGACTATGGATAATATGTATTGAGAAGCTTTGATAGAAAGATAAGCATGTTGTTTGACTTTCTCTCTTTAATCTCTATAAATCTGAAGTCTTTAAAAGTCTCCCTTTTCACTTTACTATCTGCATAAACAAGACCACCAGCAGATATCATTCACATTCATCGTAACTCATTACATGATCTCTAAGGAAAACAAAAAGTCTTCATGCATTAGCATTCAAACAGTCTGAACGAAGTAAGGTCTTCATGTGAAAGGCTTGAAATTAGTTAATACAACCAAATCAGTATCACAAAACCTGTCAGATTCCTCGAACTTCCAATGAAAAAAAGTGGAATTTGCATGTTTTGAACCAAACAAAATCTTTGATTGCCAATTTCAGAGGTCGAACGAGCGTTTGACATTTACTAATTATACAATTTATGCTTTCTTTGCCCCAAGCTAAAGCAATATTATAAAAACATAAACAAACAAAAAGAATCCCACAAATAAGCAATTAAAGAGCTACCTGTATTATCTTTTTTTTTTTTTTTTGGCTGGGGGGGGGGAACTTGCTTTATATTTAAAAAAAATTAAAAAAAAGTCTCTATCTGCACATTAATGAATAAAAAAACTGAAATTCTTTATATTCAGACAGATGAAATGTACCTTGGGTCACACACTGGTGAAGGTGAGCGGGAGTAAGCTGGAATTCAAAAAGAGAAAAAATAATTTAGCATAATTCTATAGCGGTAAGCCTAGTTGATTTGCACAAGTAGTTTCATTATAATAAACAGCTTCAGATGCGTGCAACTCCACTACTTGAACATGATCATGCCAGAAAGTTCTAATAAACAGAAGAACAAGTTAAACTGACAATGATAACGGCGTCTTGGAGATCTTGGTGGACTCCTCCTAGAGCTTCCTCCATATCGACCACTTTACAAGAATTTAAAGAAAAAAGTTAGTAACTGTCTGAATACATGATGAAATCAAAATCTAATTTTCAAGAGGTCCAAAATAACCAAATGGCATACAGAAAAGAGAAGAAAAGCACCTATTATTCGTCATACCTTATGCGGGCACTCGTACGCATCTCTTGAGGAGTTTTCCTATTCTCCTCAGCGAAGACAATTTTTATCTCTCTTCCACCAATAAGTGAATGGTTGAGTCGTTGCTTAGCTTCAGCCGCATCTTCAGCGTAACGGAACTTCACAAATCCAAAGCCCCGTGGCTCCCTGCAAACTCAAATAATACCAATACAAAATCAAGAATTCATATACAATATATATAAGAGACCAAACGAATTTCAACTTTCGTTAAAGAAAGCATACCCAGTGTAGTAATTTTTAGGAAGATACACATCCTTCACCGGACCATATCGCTCAAATGCAACCCTAAGTTCCTCGGTCCTGCACAAGATAATGTAAGTAATCCTTAATTATTTTATCAACCATAACATAAAATAGACAATAATATTACATTTTCATTTTCTTATTTTTACATTATATTATACTCATCAAACCTCACATAATTCTATTGTTTTTTGCTTTTAATAGAAAATATTACCCAAAAAACAATATATAAATAAGATAAAGGATATTAACCAAAGGAGAAAAATTATAAATAGATAAATTAAAAAATAAAATTCAGGCTTTGAGTTGAGAGAGTCACGTCACCTAGCGTCAAGAGGGAGATTGCGAACGAGCAAGCCTGAGGGAGCGGGAGACCGTCGGTCTCCGTAAGACCTGCGAGGCTCATCGTCGTATCGCTTTCTGCCACGTATCCTAGGACTCCTGCTCCGTCGGCGAGGACTGTAGCTCCGGCTCCTGTATCTCGCCATAGCCTCTGATTTGTTAGTGTAGACTCGAGGAAGAAGATTTTAAAACCCTAACCCTAATTGCAGAGAGATTTCGAAAGTTTTGGAGGGAGAGATGCAATTAGAGATCAAGTCTTAGTTAGCGCAGCGCACTCTCCCTGAGTATTTAAGTAAAGGCGTGATTGGGTGTTGGGATGGGTCTAAACTTCATTTTTTTAAGTTGGATAAAGTGCTTTTCCTTGCCTCGTGGCACCGTTATTTGTTTCATAATAGTTCCAAAATACATATATTTGTATATATAATTATTATTATTATTATTCAAAGAAATCTGATTCTCATTTATATGGTTTTTATTTTCGATGTGTTAGTATTATGGCTTCGGCTAAATTAAATTAAAAATATTTCACGTGAGAAAAATACATTTCGATTGCTAATTATTTGGCTATTTTTTTAATCAATGAGTGTTACGTTGAGTATATAATTAAATAACTTGATTCAAAGCGCTTGAAGATCAAGGTGTTATTAGTGATTAAAAAAAGAAAAATGCGAGTCATTATCTATACTTGAATTTTAATGTTATGCGTCACATATATATTTGATGATAAGTTTTATAATTTATAAAATTACTTAACCATCATTTAATAAATGAATATCATATAAATTAGGGATTAAACTAATACATAAAAATTAAGACATGTAGCATTACTCCAAAAATAATCACCATGGTACAAATTTAAACAATTATTACTACTTTAAAATTAATTCCGTTACGATATAAAAAAATTAATTCCATTACAATGTACTAATTTTTGTTTTCTTTCTCGACCAATGCCGGATAATAGTATATTGATATGCCAACATTTATTACAAACTAATTAACAATATTTCTATTTTGGCGGCCAATTGCACCGCAATTATCCATTTGGTGTAGTCTACATAAACTACAAATGATTTTAAATATCGATTCCTACACGTGTCGAAGATATGATTTCGTTTAAAATCTTAGAAAGTGTTTTGTTTTACTCCTTTTTTTTTTTAATTTCTCAAGGGAAAAAAAAAACTTTTATAAAGGCACTTTTTACCGTTGCATCAATATAAAAAGTACTTTATACTGAAAAAGCATCTGAGATCCGGGACGCCGCGCTGTCGCAGCAAATCAGAAATACAGCATCCACTCTCGTCTGGGGATCCGAATCGGGACTTTTTGGCAACTCCAAAGGCCACCAAACGACTAAAGCGTTGGCTAACTTTAGCCAAAGTATCAATCATGATTCTCGGGGATGACATGTCGTCACCACATTTTATCATTTCCTTTAACAACGATTCCCCATCCACAAATCCCCACTCGCCGCCTCCACACGCAGCCCCACTTAACTACACCGCATCCAACGCGTGTCCCCATCCGCGCGTGGCCTCCCCTTTCTCCATGTCGCCACCTCGTACGCGCCTCAGTTTCTAACACGCCATTTTTTGGCCTTTTAATGTAACACTTGAACGAATTTAAATAAGAAAAAGGATAGGAGTTTATCATTAAAGTCTATATGTTCTTAAGTATTCCCAATTCAGGTCTCTCTATCCTACCAAAATGTCTAAAGTACCCTTACTATGTATTGAAATTTGACATAACGTGTAGGTTAACACTATAGGGCATTCAGTCATTTCGAAATGATTGAGACCTATTTTATACAACTGAAAAAATATTGAAGTTTGAAAAAAGGAAAAAGAAAAGACAAATCTCTCACTATTTTGAACAGTTAATTAAACCACACAATCTAAAAAATAACATTTAAACTCATTTTTGTTAATTAATTCAGTCAATTTAGACGAGATTCAAGTATTATAATATGTTAATCTTAACAAAGACAATAGTTAAGATTGACAATTTAAGTTGATATGTTGTCAAAATTAAAGTAACAAGACCCTAAATTATGTCAAGAATCTCAAATACTAATCCAATTTGACTTGTCTATTATTGTGTCGTTCATTTAGCATGACTTTAATAATTCTTTTTTCAAATTCACCTGCTTGACATGTTTTTCATGTATTTTCTATAATATTTGCAGTACTACTTTTCATAAATGCTAGTAAATTTATTTAAAATATATAAAAAAAAAAGATACTTTTGTTAGGCAAAAAATTGTTAATTGTGGCATAAATGAATGATTGTCTCAAAAACTCTAAAATCAAATCCTATTAAATAAGTAATAGAAAGGACTCACTAATAATAATATCAATTTTGGCTAACCTAAATGGGTTGTATTATATATGGTACAACAATATTGGTGAGGATTGTAGTTGCCCATTCAAGGAACAACAAGGGGCTATCTATCAATTAGAATAAAATTTGATGGTTTGAATGTTCCTTTAGTTCGAAAAATTGTGAATAAAAAAAGGAAAAGGTGCAAAGTAAAAGAGGAAAAAATAAAATAAAATGACTTGGAGAAAAAATAACAGTGAAAAATGAAATGAATCGAGTCATCACCTAACGGGGCTATAACCTCCGTTGTTAGTTAACCAAACCAACTCTTTGAAGTTTGAACTTTGAAGCTACTTTAAGAATATTATTTAGTTATTATTTTTAATATTAAGATTCCAAAAGAAATGGAACGCGACGGCGTTGAAAGGCCGAGAATCCCGGAGATGGAGGTGCACCCGACGATGGCGATGGAGGCGGACCCGTCCACCTCAGCACTCTGGGACTGGAGCGATCTCCTGGACTTCACCACGGACGATCATTTCAATCTCCCTCCAGATCCCGATCAATTGGAATTAAACCCTTTGCCCGAACCACAGCCGGAGCCTCCGGTTGTCAACAATTTGGAGCGGGTGAGGAAGCGCGATCCGAGGCTGACGTGTTCCAACTTTTTGGCGGGTCGGATCCCGTGCGCGTGTCCGGAGCTTGACGAGATGCTCGAGGAGCAGGAGGCGGGGCTGCCGGGGAAGAAGCGGGCCAGAACGATGCGGGCCGGGCACGGGCAAGGGAAGGCAAGGTGTCAGGTGCCGGGGTGTGAGGCGGATATTAGTGAGCTTAAAGGGTATCATAAGAGGCATAGGGTCTGTCTCCGGTGTGCAAACGCTTCTACCGTCTTGCTCGATGGAGAGAGCAAGAGATATTGTCAACAGTGTGGCAAGTAAAGTTCAAACTTTTCTTTTTTTCATGTAATTGTGAACCTTATTTGTATGGATTGTATTTAATTATTGTCAACATGTTGTTGATGCGAGGCTTTGGAAATTTAATTTAACTGAAAGTATGCTATTTTTTCTTTTTTGTATATAAATTCGAAATGCGGTTTTTTTATTCTGTATATAAATTCGAAGTTTGAGGTTTAAAATCTTGCCATCTGGTTATGGGCTTCTAAGGAGTGAATTTTAGGTTGCGCTGGCTGGAAGTTAGTGACTTAACTGATTTGGCATTTTCATCATAAGCCTTTCATGAACCTTTTTAAATTTGTCGAAAACCTCTTCTGAAATTTTAGATAGTTTGTTAGTCTTCAGTTGCTTTCTTGTGGGAGGCTTTCGGTGAATTTTGAAACTATTTGTCTTCTGTATTCAGGCTGAAGGCTAGGGTTATAACCTGTTAATTAAATGTACAAATATTAAATGCCATTCATTTGCATTTGGTTCCTCTATATGAAATAGAGTAAGGATTTTGATTCGAGTCTTTCACTTTGCAATTGTGTGAATATGACAATGTGGTTGTTGCAATTTTTGTAGATTGTAGTGCATATAATGATTTGAAATCAAATTCCTGGGAGTTACTGCTGAAGTGTTGTTGCATCGTTGTTTTTCTAGTGGGAGTACTGTGTCATTTTGGTTGGTTGGAAGTTGAAAGCTGGGCTGTTGTTATCTTTCTTAACTGATTGTTTGGCAATTGTTTTGCAGGTTTCATTTATTATCTGATTTTGATGAAGGTAAGAGAAGTTGCCGAAGAAAATTGGAGCGCCATAACAATAGACGGCGTAGAAAATCTGTAGACTCTAAAGTTTCTGTAGACAGCGAACCTCCAGGGGCCTCACGCTGTGAGGATATTATTTGTGATGATGATTCCGGGAAAGGTATCTTAACTTTTGACCTAATGAAGGTTGCCCAATAATATACATACATACATACATACATACATACATATATATATATATATATATATATATATATATATATATATATATATATATATATATATACATACATACATATATATATATATATATTTGGTTTTTAAGTTGGGAGCAGCACAGTTATCTTTCCTTCCTTTGAAAATTGTTCTGTGGACTGATTTAATGAATTATATTGCAGATAGTTTATGCTTGAGCAGTCAGATAACTGATCAAGAAGCATTTTTGGAGTCTGAAGATGGCCTTGTTTCTGCCCTTAACTCAGCTCCTAATCCCCAGAATGTCAACAGTGATAGTGGAATTTCCGCTGTTGCTTCTGGTGAAATCCAAATGGATAGAAGAAAAGATGACTCTAAAGCTTCACTTTCGCCTTCCAATTGTGACAATAAGAGTTCTTATTCATCCTTGGTGGGTCCTGACAACTGCTTTTCTATAATGCCTCTTTCTATTTTTTTGTTAATGTGAACTCCCCTGCTTGTGATTTATTATTAATTGTGTCTATTGTTATAGTGTCCAACAGGTCGAATCTCATTCAAGCTATATGATTGGAATCCAGCGGAATTTCCAAGAAGACTTCGGCACCAAGTACTTAAAGAATCATTACTACAGTTTAGTATTGCAAGGAATAAGGGAGTTTTATAGCATTGAGTATTAGGAATTTCTAACACATTGCTGAATGCATTTGCAGATATTCCACTGGTTGGCCAGTATGCCAGTTGAGTTGGAGGGGTATATCCGCCCTGGATGTACTATCTTGACTGTATTCATTGCAATGCCTAAGATTATGTGGGCAAAGGTAATGTTTTAACTGATGCTTTATATGCATTCCTTTTGGAATTGTAATTTAATTAGTGTGGCTGTGTATGCATACGATGGTCTTATGATGGATTGTTGCATATGGTTTATGCAAAGTTCATTTTTATCTATAGAAGTTACTTCTTCTTTTCCTGCTCCATCAACTGCTGATCTCTGAGGGGCACGATTTAGTCATCTAAAATTCCTATTATTTGCTCATTCTATGATGATATTATGATGTCTGAATACCCACCACAGTTCAATTTTGAGGATGATTGTGAGCCTTATACATAATTGGTTGCATCTTTGTGTTGTCATTTGTTACACAGTTTAATAACATTTTGTCATGGTTTCATCTAGCAGTTATATGAAGATCCTATAAGATATGTGCACAATTTTGTTGTTCAACCTGGAACTGGAAGCATGTTATCTGGAAGAGGTTCTATGTTTGTTCATCTAAACAATATGATTTTCCATGTTAAAGGTAATTCAATTATGGTTAAGGATCACAATTGATTTATCATATGATAAATGATCTTGTTTCTTTTCTCTTTTTCCCATTCTTTAAGTTTGTGCCATTCCTGTAACTGTTCATACAAAATAGTGGGTTTGCAAGTGCTTTGCATAAAGCAGCTTTTTGTCACAGCTTCTCGGGAATTCTATTACCTGCACTCTTAGTTTCTGATGGTTCCTGCTTCAGAACAAAACAATGTTTAACTTTTTAACATGATCAGCCTTTTTTAATTAATGTAGGCGGAACTTCTGTGGTGAAAGTTGATGTAAATGTGCACGCTCCAAAGCTTCACTATGTTCATCCTATATGTTTTGAGGCTGGCAAGCCCTTGGAGTTTGTTGCTTGTGGAAGCAATTTGCTGCAGCCCAAATTGCGGTATGTTACGGTCAGCCTTAAGAAACTACGAGTGTTTACTGTTACATTTTATGCTGGATCCTAGTTGATGCATTGATGCTTTCTCAAGTATAGAGGTAGCAATTTTGTTATCGCTATAGTAATATTATATAGTAATTGTTTTTAGTTTATTTAGCGCTCATATTTTTGTAGCTTTTTGCAATGATTTATATATTTGAAATTGTGATTGATGTGTGGTGTATGTATTGTTTCATTGGGGACTATATTTAGGATCTTTGTCCCTATGTTTATTTTGATTGATTCTCAATAATGTTGTTTGATGCTTCATTCGCGTTCTTGCTTGATTTTTGAACTATATAATTTGAGGATCTATAAAGATGGCCTTGATTACAGGTTTCTTATATCATTTGCTGGAAAGTATCTGCCTTATGATTATTGTATTGCATCTCCACTCGATGAAAGTGAAGGTGAATCACTTGCTCTTGAACATCAGTTCTACAAGATAAATGTTCCTCACATTGAAGCAAATCTCTTCGGTCCTGCATTTATTGAAGTAAGTATTTTGAAAATTTACAATCAACAGTTTGTTTATATTCTTTTATGGGGGTGATTGTCCTTGCTGGCATGGTTCTATGATGGGCTCAGTTTGTAATAATTGTGGTGATCTGTGGCTTCTGATTAGGGAATGTATTCTGAGACATATAACTGCATGTAAGATTTTTTATGATTTCTAATACCATTATGTGTATCTATACTGTTTTTGTACATTTTTAATGTTCAACTTTTATGTTTTCCTTGCATAATTTTTTAGGTGCCCGATTAATATGATGAGCTATTTGATAAATCTTGCATTCTTTTGTTGCTTTTATCTATATGATATGGCTAGCCAAACCATTTAACATGCCCAAGAATTAGTATCTTTAGTGGCAGAATCTCTTGAATGCATGGTAGTCTAGTACTATTTCTCTTTTTATTAAATAAATATGATAGGACAAAGAGAAACTTGTTTGAAAAAGAGGGCACATATAAATGATTCATAATACTCCTCTGCATCAATCTTATTTGGTTGCCTATCCACCTAGTTAATCTATTGATCAGAGTTGTTCTGTTATTATGCAGCCAGAAGTTTAATTGAACAATTGCTTCATGTGAATTTTATGATCCGCTATGAAATGTAAACGTATTATGATAAGCAGTGGATTGGTATTGATATATGATAATGTAATGTGATAATGGTTGTTTTTGATTCATTAATCTCAATATTCCACTCAACAGGTTGAGAATGAGTCTGGTTTATCAAATTTTATACCTGTACTGATTGGGGACAAAGAAACTTGTTCTGAAATGAAGATAATACAGCAAAGATTTGAATCATCTTTCTTTCCTAAGGCGTCTCAGTTTATGGCCAGTGGTTCACTGTCTGACTTGTGTGAGGTTTCTGCATTGAGACAAAAATTATTAACTGAACTTCTTGTAGACATAGCATGGCTACTAAAGGCACCGGCATCAGAAAGTTTTCAACAAACTATTTCGTCCTCTGAAGTTCAGCGATTTAATCAACTGTTTAGTTTTCTGATATACAATGAGTCAACCACCATTTTGGAGAAAATGTTGCAAAATATGAAGATTTTGATGGATAACATTGAACTGAACAGTGCAGTTAGTGGCATCAGTGACTCTGACATGGGGCTGTTACTTAAGTATATGGATTATGCGAGAGAGATTCTTTGTCAAAAAATTAAGAAAGACAGGGACCCAATGCAGCACTCTGAGAACACTGTGATAAAATTGATAAGCAGCTCTCAAAGCTGCTTGCTACCTAACTTGCCTGTTCCTAGCACCAAGCAGGTGAGGACTTAAATTTTCCTAATTCAATTTTCTTGACAACATGGGTTTTGAAGTATTCACAACCTTTTGCTTATCTGCCATGGATTCTTTTTTCTTGCTTATAAATATTACACAGGAACATTCTTAATCCATCTAGTGATGATGTTGCTAGTCTGACACAATGGAAATGGTACATTGTTGTACCACATGTTTCCTAATGTTGGCATCTTGAAATTTTGTAAAAAACAGCCTCTGGTGCGAAAGTGAATTCTAGTGATGGTGTTTATACTGTTTTGTAGGCAGTCATTCTTCATTTTTTTGGAATTGAATTATTCTTGCGTTGATTCACAAAGGAGTGTCACTTTAAGAAGATTGCCGTTATTACTTTCCAGATTTTCATTCTTTATTTTTCATTTCTATACTTATTAAATAGTTAAATTTTGTGGAATAGTAGTTGGCCCTATTTTTAAGACCACTTGAGGTGGTACAAGAAGTTTGGGATTCAAATCCGGCTCATTTTAGTTGAGTAGCTGGTTTGGTTTATGTTTATCTACCATCATAAACAGGGGAAAAAACATTAAAAATTCAAGCTTGCATAATTTTGTTGGAGTTTTCTTTCTTCCAGCTACGTGGAGATTCACAAAACTATAGTAAGATCATTGATGATTATTACACTCACTGTCTATTTAATCATAATATCCTGATTCCCTGTTCTAGTTTTGTTCAAGGATAGGCAATTTACAGAAAATGCTACTTTTATGTTCGCTTTTGGACTGCATGATAAAATGATGCCATTTGCATGTGAATGAGTGATGTGAAAATACTACATTGGTTGTTTCAAGTTTCTCCTTTTTTTTTAGCATTTCAGCAGTTAAAATCCTTAATAATCCAGTTTTTTTCATGATTGGAAATTAACTAATTTTTGTCTTCTTATACAGCTTGATAAGCTGACATCAATTTCTACCCTTCAGTGATTTTATTGTTGTGTCATTTGCAGGATTTGGTGGTAAGACCAAACGATAAGGTAGGTGCAGTGATGGGTTCAGCTACTGTTGATGGGTGCGAAGTAGTGCCACTTTTGAACAGAGAGGTTGTTATGAATGTGAATCTTATCAAGGAATGGCCAAGAAAATCATGCAGTCACATTTTCTCTGGTCGAGTCTTGAGTTCTCTGCCGACGGTAGCCGTGATAGCAATGGCTGCTGTTTGTTTTGGGGTATGCTTGGTGGTCCTCCACCCCCAAAAGGTTGATCATTTTGCAGCATCCATACGTAGATCTTTGTTCGGCAATTTGTAGATGTTGAAAAGAGGTTCTTAGGACCAAACAAGTTACCATCATCTGTATATCTGCATGTACTTCTGTTGTACACTGTATCTCATATCAAATCAAGTTGCCTGAAGCACAAGCAACTCCTTGTACTTCTCATATAGTTTGTCCATATTGACTCTGATGTAAGTGCTTCTGCTTGCTGCATTTAGGAAATAACAAGACATAGCTCACCGTGCTTTTGAGAGACATGAAGATCAAGATTGGTTTCTTGATTTTAGTGGAAAACTATTTGTCGGTGAATTTGAGCTTTACGGATGTAAGTTTCGCTGCATTGGTGGGGCAATCAGAGAGGATTTTTGTAGGTTTTGACATCAATCCTGCCTTCCTCCATTGCCTGCTCATAGTGGTTGTGATTTAGCTTAACTTCGAGCTAAATTAACGCTTACTTGATGGTGATTTCATTCGACGATAAATACGGACTTTATGCTTCGCGGTTTTCTTATTCCCACTTTTCAATGCCTGCTTGAAATTGTTGTACTTTGTCTTAATCTTCGAGTTAAAGCATCTTGTGGGGTAAGCTATTGAACTTTTATGGATTAAAAGTCACGAAGCCTCAAAATTCTAAACAAACAAATTATTCGTTTGGTTAAAACTCTTCTCTTCTCTTTGATCCTCGAAAGGATATATTTTCTTGCATTTGCCTTGAGAGTTGAGAATACTTAATTCACGAGTTTCCTTTTTTTTTCCCCTCCTGTTTCGTGTCTTATTTAACTAGTGGATTGCGGAAAAAAGCAAATAACAAGTTGTCTGAAAAGAAGTTTGCGTGTTTGACTGTGTCCAGCTCTTTGGTGGCTTTTGGCTTCTCCAATTGGCTGGCTGCTTCCCTGTTTCCACTTTCTAGGATACATT
Source organism: Luvunga scandens (assembly GCA_030449905.1). Lineage (NCBI taxonomy): Eukaryota > Viridiplantae > Streptophyta > Magnoliopsida > Sapindales > Rutaceae > Luvunga > Luvunga scandens. The sequence continues at coordinate 2,603,432 of JASUUG010000478.1, forward strand.
TATATAGAGTTTACGTTTTGGATTGAAGTGGAAATCTTGAGGAAGTAGGAATTTTAGAATTGAAATTGTGGAGTGAAAGTGGAAATATTTTGTTTACTTACACTAGAATAAGAGTATGGAATCATAATTAAAATCTAATTATGTTTTTACTTTATCTTGGATTAGAAGTAAATAATTTCAAATTATAATTTTACCCTTATTTAAAAAATTATAATTTTTTATTACAAAATTAATACAAAAATATATTTTAAAAAATAAAAAAATTTATTTTATTGTATTTGTAAATTAATAATAATTATTAATATTCTTAATGATGTAAATTATTATTTTTTTATTAATTTTAATTTTAATTATGTAAAAAAAATTATTGGTAAGAGTAGCACAAATGAAATATTATTATTAATAATATAGTGCAAAATTAATTTTTTTAGAATAAAATATTTATAATTATTAATTATTAATATTAAAGAAATATAATATTATATTTTCATATAAAAATAGTATATAATAATATTATTAATTCTTTATGAATATAATAATATTATTTTTAAGTAATTTTAACTTAAAATAAATGTAAATTATTATTTTAATCAAATATAATAATATTATATTTAAATAAGTTTAACATTATTATATTTAATAAATATAATTTATAAAAAAAGTAATAATATTATTTAAATAAATATAAGGATAAAAAAGGAAGAGGGAGGAGTAGATTCCCACTCCCACCTCCCCCATGGGAGTGAGAATTCCACTTCCCACCCCAAAAATAGGTGAGGTTCACGGAGTGAGATTCCCACTCCCTTCTTAAATTATGCAAGTAAACACTAGAGTGGGAGGAATCCACACTCCTCACTCCCATTCTAGTAAATAAATGATACATTAAGTGTTAAAAAATTTTTGGCTCTTGAAGTATATTCACAGCTCTTTAACTTGATAATATAATTATAAATCAATTCATAAGTTTTGACAGCGTTAAAAACACTATCAAACATTGCCATTGATGGATGGCAAGCTGGCAACTTGCTTCCTTTTGAAAATCTAATCCCTCTTTAAAATAATTAATTTCTTTAAATCTTTTTATAATCATTGTCGAGCCCCCCCTTTTTTTTTTAACTTGATAAAAAAGCTCCATAATTTATAATATGAGAAATAAGGGTGGCCCAACTTGATTAGACCAGAATAAAAAAATTTGAGTTCGAGTGTGGATGAAGGTTCCAACCCAATTAGATGATTAGATCATGTCAAACCTAATCCAAAACACCATACACACAGAAATCATCTATGACACAAATTTTCAATCCGATTTGATCGGATCTATAGTATATTTGAATCGGATTGGATTGTAAATTCAGATTGAGTTCGGATTACTTTTCTTCCAAGCCAATTAACCTAAAATCTAATGAGTTGATCCATACTTGAATTTGCCCACCTCTAGTGAAAAATTTACATAATATTCATGTGCTAAGAGCTCCACACCTCAATTGTATGTGTATGTATATTTGTATCATGGGAAAAAAAAACACCTACATCCCCAAGATTTGGGAAAATGGTCACAAAGATTCTCAAGTTTTCAATAAACGATATCAAAACACCCTTTTCACTATAATATTCTATGACTCTACGAACCCAAAAAAATTGACTCTAACATTTTATAATAAATAGAAAAATGCATTAAAATAAATGTAATAAAATATGCATTTTAAAATAATTTTAATATTTAAAAAATATTTTTATATATTACAATCCGTCAGCCCTATTTTATTATATTAAAATAATTTTTAATGATAAATAGAAACATAATATTAAAATAAATTAATAAAAAATTTTGAATATTATTTAAAAATAATTTCAATACTATTAATAGGGATATATTTTGTTAATTGTAACATCTATTTAACCCAACAATTTATTTAAAATATTTATAATAAATAAAAATTTATTATTAAAATAAATATAATAATTTAAAATTTTAATGTTATTTTAAATGTTAAAAAAATTTAATATTATTAGTCTGCTAGATAAATTATATTATTTATATTAAATTTGTATTAATTAAAAAAATTTAAAGTCAATTTTCTAGTTACTAAATTCAAAGAATATCATTATCAAAAAGGGGTCTTGTTGTCTCTTTTTTAAAACTTGGGGTGACCATTTTCCTAAATTTTGAGAGTGTAGATGTCCTTTTTTCTATATCATGAGATAAAATATATTTCTAGAATATCATAAAAATTATCAATAAAATTAAATTTTGAGTTTTATGAATTCTTAGGAAAGTTCTTTATCACAAATTTCCTACTAGATTCGAACCAATCTGAACTATATTCAAATCAAATTGGATTTCAAGTTTGGGTTGAGTTCGGATTATACTTTTCCCAACCTAATTAACCCAAAACCTGATCAAGTTGATTCGAATATGAATTTGCTCACCGCTACTAAGAAATTTACATAATATTCATGTGTAAGAGCTCCATGCCTCAATTGTGTGTGTGTCATGAGATAAAATATATTTTCACAATATCATAAAAGCTATCAATAAAATTAAATTGTGAGTCTTATGAATGCTTGGGAAAGTTCTACATCACAAATTTTCAATCCGGTTCAATCTGAGCCAAACTATATTTGAATCGGATCGGATTTCAATTTCGGATTGAGTCCCCAACCAAATTAACTCGAGATCCAATTGAGTTGATCCAAACATAAATTTGCCCACCCCTCATGAGAAATTCACATGATGTTCACGTTCTAAGGGCTCCATACCTCAATTATATGTGTGTGTGTGTGTCATGAGATAAAATATATTTTCACAATATGATAAAAATTATTAGTAAAATTGGATTGTGAGTTTTATGAATGCTTGGGGAAGTTCTATATCTCGTTTTGTTAACACTTTATTTATTTATTAAAATTGAAAAATTGAAGTAAGATATGAATTTTGTCGCACTAATTGGACAACTGAAACTGTTATTGTAGGGTGGCCAAGTTAATGAAAATCACTTAAATATCAATCCGAAAATCTCCTTGAAGGGAACATTAGTGTCTGTATATTATTTATATAGCCCTTTTTTTTTTTTTATTTGAAATCCTCCATTAACATTATTAAATGAAGGTGGTTGTCTTATGAAGCACAAAAGTTACAAGGCAAGCAATGATCTAGATTGGATTTAAAATGATTGCTAAATGTTTTAAGTTGCTTCACGAGATGCATAATATTATAATTGACAAACGTGGGCTCACCAGATTTGGATTTATTTGCGTGGGATCTGAGTCAGATTGATAATTGACAATTCACGCTGACTTGTGCCGTTTTGCTGGCCAGTTCATGATTGGAATCCCATCATATTGTGGGAGCCGGCTACGGTACAGATCCTGTACCGTACAGCTCCACCTTGGCCAGCTCCCCCAGGGGTGCATTTGGTAAGATATTTTTCTCTCCTGTATATGTGCGTCCTTTTTCAGTTAAGCGCACATGGTATAAGATTATACACCGCAGCAACCTGCCGTACTGTGAGAATAGAACTTTTCATATTTGGGAATAGACACCTTTTTGTCATTGGAGTAAATTTTAGCATTGGATTTCATTGAAACGGGTCCCAACAAATTTCGTATGCTGTAATTAGTGCACTATGTATTATAATATTGTCAATCTAAGGAGATCATATTATGACGAGTCATTTACAGTTAATTATTTTTTTTTAATTCATTATGATAATCAGATTATAACTCATATTATATGAGACTATTACTAATATTTATAATTAAATTATAACTCAAATTTATATCAAATTATTACTAAGACGAGAATATATAAATTCTTATGGAGAAGTGTTTAAATTTTCACCCTCACTAATGTTTTAAAATATCTACTCTATTCATAATAGTAAGAAAAAAAACTGTTTCTACTTAATTATATGATATAATTGAGGAATCACTCAATACCCCATAATACTTTTATAGTTTAATTTTAATTATAAATGGGGGTGCCGAGTAACCCCTGTTTACTGCTAACTGCTAATAATAATAATAATAATGAAGTGGTTTAATTTTGATTTTCATATCCTTGTTTCCATTTATTTTTATGCATGTGCGTCGGTGTTGAATCATTTAGTAAGGAGATCATATTATGATGAGTCATTTACAGTTAATTATTTTTTTTTAATTCATTATGATAATCAGATTATAATTCATATTATATGAGACTATTACTAATATTTATAATTAAATTATAACTCAAATTTATATAAAATTATTACTAAGATTAGAATATATAAATTCTTACGAAGAAGTGTTTAAATTTTTACCCTCACTAATATTTTAAAATATTTACTCTGTTCATAATAATAAAAAATAAAACTATTTCTACTTAATTATATGATATAATTGAGGAATGACTCAATACCTCATAATATTTTTGTATTTAATTTTAATTGTAAATGGAGGTGCCGAGTAACCCCCGTTTACTGCTGACTGCTAATAATAATAATAATAATAATGAAGTGGTTTAATTTTGTTTTTCATATCCTTGTTTCCATTTATTTTTATGCATGTGCGTCGGTGTTGAATCATTTAGTGGCTGACATCATAATTGACAAAAGCTATAGGGTTAATCATTAATCATGTCAAATCATGAATATTTCTAGAGAGCGTTGGGCAACTAAATGTTTGAAATTCGTTAACAAAAGGCAGAGATCAAATATATTTCGGCGATGGACAGCTCATGGGGTGGTTTTGAATTTTGAACACTTCCTTTGTTTTATTCAGATGAAAATCATGATTTGATTTTGTAATCAATTAAATCGAGCACCAGGTTATACAGCAAATTTATATGAATGTTCAGCCATTTTGGTGGAATTCGTTTGTTGGGGTTAATTTGGTATTTCACAAATTACAAGCAACCACTTTCACTAATAACAGGCAAAATGATTTGCTTGAAGCATATGATTAAACATAATTTCTTTTTAAGAGTGCACGAAAAGAATCTCCAGAAGTTAATTCTATCACTTTAAAATAAATTACTCCCACGTATTGGGATTATTATTTACCTCAATCTCGTTGTCTAATGATAAAATCAAATAAAATAAAAGGACACTATTATAAAATTAACCTAAAAACCAGCCCAGCAAGTCCCTGCAAGTAATATGGATATTGAATCTTAATTGCCACCAAATAATATATAAAATATGGACATTATATATATATATTTTCTTAATGCAAACATTTGCATATTTTAAAATACGGACATTACATTCTTGTAATTTTTAATATTTTGTGATACTAATAAAATATTAATCTCAATGACTATGTAATCTTAAGGCCTGATCTGTATTGCAAAAATCTTGTTGATTTCTGTACACTTTTCATTTTGAAGTTGTAAAATTAATAATTAATCTTTCTCAATACTAAAACTACACGTCTGCACCCACCGCAAAGCGGCAGCCATAATTGGAAACAAATTTAATTAAAATTAAAAGAACAGTGCCAACAGTTTTTCGGACGGCAGAAATGGCAAAGATCTGCAGTCATTGCTGTCAAGCAATGAGATTTTTTCACTTTCCAGAGTGTCATGGCCATCTGTCCGAGTCGAGTCCACGTAATTGCAGATAAAATATGAAAATAAATTATTGAGCAATTTTGCTTCTGGCCATTCACAATTCAGTGTTCTCTTCTGTACCCTGCTGTTGTGTTCCAATCACCACCACGTCAGTGACAGCTTTCCTCCCACATGGATTCCAAACTTCGCAGACTTCCTCAAACTGTGTATCTTTTGTTTACATCCGTCATGTATTATTATTATTATTATTATTATTATAAAGGACAAAAATTGTTTAAGCCAAAAATATCTTCCCACTTGGCTAGATGGTTTCATTGCTACGAGTATATAAACCCCCCTTGCACAAAACCCTCCTGCATGCAGAGCGAGTTGAGGCCTTTTTATTTGCTTTCTTTTTATTTCTCTGCATGTACTGATAATTCTTTTGGAGATAGATTAAAAAAAAAATGGCAATTGGGCAGTGCAAAGATGTTGAAAATGGTGAGATTGTGATCAATGGGCTTGAGGATTTGGAGGAGCCATTCATACAGCAAGAAGGGAAAGTCGTTAGCTATCAAGATGAAGATGATGATCAGGAAAATAATGGGGGTTCAGTATGGATGGTTTTGCTAAGCACATTTGTTGCTGTTTGTGCCTCTTTTGAATTTGGCTCTTGTGTAAGTATTTTACCTTTTTTATATTTAACTTCTCTTAAGTCTTTATCAGTGTCAGTCTTGTGGCTGATCAGAAAACACTTCCAGAAAAGGAAACAGTACTCTTCAATCTTTCTGTTTTTATTTTTTTTATTTCTATTTTATGTTCAATGTCAGAGTGTCCTTCCTGGCTTGTTTGTGCAAATTTCTTGGTTCCGGTTACTAAATCTCTCCTTTTTTTTTTCTTTGTGTGTTTGTTTTGTCTTTTGGTTAGGAACCAAAATTCCCCCCCCCCCCCCCCCCCAAAAAAAAAAAGGTTTGTTTTGGCTTAAGTTAACTCTTTTGGCAGGTGGGCTATTCAGCTCCCACTCAATCAGCTATCAGGGATGATCTTCATCTTTCTTTAGCAGAGGTTAGCTGTCTGTTTCTCTTCTCCTTTTCCAAAAATGTTATCATAATTTTTTTTATTAGAATTGCCACTAATATAATTTTTATCAAATGGCAGTTCTCAGCATTTGGTTCAATCTTAACAATTGGTGCAATGCTTGGTGCTATAACAAGTGGAAGAATTGCGGACTTCGTTGGTCGCAAAGGGGTATGTTCAATTGCTCATTCTGGAACCGTTGATTAAAAGTCTTCAACTGCAAGCTTAGCTATCTTCTAGATTCATGCTTCAAATTTTTCGGAATCTTCTTGGCTACAGGCAATGAGAATTTCAGCTTGTTTCTGCATCACTGGGTGGCTAGCTGTATACTTCTCAAACGGATCTTTGTTACTTGACATTGGAAGATTTTCCACAGGATATGGGATTGGAGTTTTCTCTTATGTGGTAAGTGTTTGATAACTTTTTCCTAGATTGGTTGTATACTGTTTTTGGATTCTGAAAATTTTGAAAAATGGACGGATAGGTTCCGATATTTATAGCTGAAATAGCACCGAGGAATCTCCGTGGACTACTTACAACATTGAATCAGCTCCTTATTGTTACTGGATCTTCAGTTGCGTACATAATAGGAACAATCATTCCATGGAGAATCCTGGCTCTGACTGGTAAGTTAACATTTGAATTTAATTGTTGAACAAGGAATTATATTAAAAATTAATCTAAATAATAATGTACAAAGGAGTAACTGTTGGTTTTGATCAATTGAAGGACTTGTTCCATGCATTTTGCTGCTTGTGGGTCTGTGCTTTGTCCCAGAGTCCCCCAGATGGCTGGTGAGCTTTTGATTATGGTTTTGAAGGTTTATTCCCTTTGTTTTCGTTTAAAAAAAAAACTAAATGCAAACTGTTGATGCAGGCAAAGGTTGGACTTGACAAAGAATTTCAGGTTGCTCTGCGAAAACTTCGTGGCAAAGATGCTGATATTACTCGCGAAGCAGCTGAAATCCAAGTGCTTATCTTAAACCAAAGAACTTCCTTAAAAAGCCTGTAATTTTATTTGTTTGAGAAACCAAGATGATGTTTCTCTGCAGGTTTATATCCACACTCTTCGAAGCCTTCCAAAAGCTAGTATCTGGGATCTGTTCGAAAGCAAATATATCGGCTCTGTGATTGTAAGTAAATTCATTAGCTTACTGATCAAATTAAACTTTAGGTTAAGATGGTTTATTCATCAAAATTTTTCATTTTGTCCTGACATGCTTCAAACTCTATGATTTAGATTGGGGTGTCGTTGATGGTATTACAACAGTTTGTTGGAATTAATGGAATTGGATTCTATACAAGTGAAACCTTTGTACAAGCTGGTAAATACTATCCTTTATATTTAACTTACTTTCAAATGCTAGTTATTTCTAATCTTTTCTTGTTGAAACTTAAATCTGGTTCTGTAAATTACAGGTCTTTCTTCTGGCAAACTTGGAACTATACTTTATGCTTGTGTTCAGGTATCTAGTCTCTGCCACTGGCTCCGAGAACCCAATCATATAAGATTCTCAACATAAAACTTAATAAATCTGAAATTGAATTTGCAGGTTCCGATTACTGTAGTAGGTGCATTTCTTATGGATAAATCAGGAAGAAGACCACTTATTATGGTGAATACTACCGTTACTAGTATTCTTCAAAGTATAAGCATTAATCAATGAGAAATAAAGCATTTTAATGACAAGAAAACATCTTTTGCATACTCAGATTTCTGCAGCTGGAACATTTTTAGGTTGCTTCCTAGCTGGAACTGCTTTCTTTCTCAAGGTAATTCACCAAATATTCGCCACCACTGAAACAATTTTCTGTAGTTCTTGCGACTTGTTCTAAACTCACTTCACGATTGTTTTAACCAGGGCCAAAATATGTTACTTGACTGGGTGCCGGTATTAGCTGTTGGCGGTATATTGGTAAGTGATGAGCCATTATAGCTGATGATATCGTTTTGATATAATACATTCTATTCAACTCTTAAGTTGCAGATATTGTTTTCTTACTTTTGTTTCTTCATCTCCCTTTGAGATCAGACTTACATAGCATTTTTCTCAATTGGATTTGGAGCTGTTCCTTGGGTGATAATGTCTGAGGTAAGCTTCGTTGGTTATTTCGATCAGAGGAAAGAAACACCAGGACTATCCACTATTCTCCTATAATAATCTCAAAACCGTTTTCCATGGCAGATCTTTCCCATAAACATTAAGGGAGTGGCTGGAAGCTTGGTGGTGTTAGTGAACTGGTCGGGTGCTTGGGCAGTTTCATATACTTTCAACTTCCTTATGAGATGGAGTTCCTCAGGTGAATATGATTTTTTTAACTTAACACCTGGGAGTCAATTGGAAGCAAGACTTGTTCCTAAACTGATCACTGCATGTATGTTCAATTTTGTTTCAGGCACCTTCTTTATCTACTCTGCCTTCTCTGTGATTACGGTCTTATTCGTGGCAAAATTTGTCCCTGAAACCAAAGGAAAGACGCTAGAGCAAATTCAGGCTAGTATCAACAAATCATAGTGAATGAAACATTAAAAAGCTGAAAGAATAGACAGCATTTGTAGACCATCCTCAGCAAATCGATGTGATATTGGCACAAGTTTCTTTCTCAATTTCGTTAAACATCAATCCCAGTTAGAACACAGCTAGAAGATGTGCACAACTTGAATTATCTGCCGACTTATCTGGAGACTCAGAGAGGGAGCAATTCAGCAGTATCTTTGACTTGTGCCAACATTATCAATACATGAGCTTTTGGCTTGTAATACTTATTGAAAGGAGGCAGTAGAAACAGCTTCTACCTAATTCATTTTGTAACTTAGTTGCTTGCTGATGCGTTAAATCTCTGCATTATTTCATTAAGTAGTAAAGCTTGTTGAAGCACGAGTTTCTTTGTCGAGAGGGTACATTTGCATTAAATAAAGCAGATGCGTTCATACAAATAACCAGAATGGCAAAATCTAAATATTCGCGTCCCAGACAAAATTTTTCCTTGCTTTATGATATAGTCTTAAATAACAAAAGTAATGGGGTTAGCTCATAAAATGAAAATCACTATTAGGATATTTTTAGATAGAGTTAGCAAAATGGGCCATCAGGGTCGTGTTCATCTTATGTTAGTTTCGTGTAGTATCATCTTATGTTAGTTTCGTGTAGTGTCAAATTTAGATCGATTCAAATCCGACTGATTTAATGATTGTGTCAAAATATTAAAATCTAAACTTGACATGAAAAAATAATCGTGTTACTTAATAACTCACTTAATAATTATATATTAAATAAAATTTACATCAAACATTTACAAACTATTATTCAGACATGCATACATATTTTATCGATATTATAAAATATACATATCTATAAAAATATTACATATTTATACAAATGAACCTCTAAATGTATATAAACATTGTGTTTATATTCATCATTTAAAAAAAAAAAGAGATAATCATCCTTAATGTTTGAGTTTTGATAACAAAAATCTACAAATTATTTTAAAATATAAAATATAATCATGTTATTAATCAGATAAATGAGTTAAAAACTTTAACCTTAACTCGAAACGGAAAAAAATTGATCGACCCGGACCCCAACCCATTTAATAATCGTATTAAATTTGACGACAAATACCCATTTATTCGTGTCGTGTTCGTATCAAGTAATCAGATTGTGTCAAATTTTACCAACTTTATTTTTATATCTCATTTAACAAATTTGTTCTTTTTAAGCACCATTCATTTAGGTTATGTAGTATTTTGACCCAACACCTTTTGAAGAGTTACTGTCTTACTGGCCCGTGGTTAGGGGTTTATATGATACAAATTCAAATATTATATCATTAATGAGAAATTTTAAGATATATGGTATAGGGATATTACTTATGGTTTATTTATAATTAAGATTGAACAATTGTGGTTTAAAAGTTATAGTAATAAAATATTTGATAAATGATAACTATTATAATTTGAAAGTTATATTAATATATTTTTATTTGTATGATAATTTTATTAAAATTATTATTTAAAATTATTATTTTTTTATATATTATCAATTTTATTTTATAATTATAATTTTTTTTAACATCGGCTGTAACTTGTAACTTGAAAGTAGAGGTGGTCAACAAGCCGTGTCGTGCCGTGCTCGTGCCGACAAAAGAAAACCAATGCTTGTTCGTGCTCATACTCATGTCGTGTTGTGTCCATTATGCATTTCGTATCATGCCTAACTTTTTTTTTCTTTGGCCCGGCCCAGTCTGCTTGTCGTGCCATGGGTCTTGCCGTGCCGTGTTTAAGGAAAAAAGCCCAATAAACTTTTTTTAAAATTATCTTAAAAACACATATCAAATTATTAGTGTATTTTTTTCAAGTCTATGTACCATTTTAGATCCATGCGCATACTCAAATTTAATAAAATTAAAAATTTAAAAGTCAAGTCCCTATTCAATAATAATAAATTAATAATAATAAGATAATATAATTTTAATTACTAAGCTTGACTCAATAGTATTAGAATTCTTTTATAATACTTAACAACAACAATAATAATAATTTTTCTTAAGAATTAACTTAATTGTTAACTTAAAATTACATAGAATCATATATCATAATTCATAAATAATATTAATATATATTTATGAAATCATAATATTTAAAATGTTATTTATTAAAATTATAATATCAATTATTTATTTAATAAATTATGAACATAAATTAATTATAATTTTTTTAAAATTAAGAATTAAATAAATTTAAATAGTTTGAGCTAATAAAATATATTAAAAAATTTAATTTCAAGTTATTTATAAAATCATAAAATTTTAAATTTATTTTTATTAAAAATAAAATATACTTATTACGTAATTTTTTATTTAACGTTTTTTGATTTATTTTTAATTAGACTATACTTTTAAGACATGCATACTTAAAATTTGAAGTCCGACCTGCTCCGACCCACGAACATGCAGTACCGTGTCTTGTACTCCATCAAAACGTGTTCCTATCGGACCGTTCAATATAAAAACATACTGTATCTGAGCCGTACCTTATGCAGCCCAGCTCGTTGACCACCCCTACTTGAAAGGTACGCCACCTCAATTTTAATTCCCAAAGAAGACTGTAACAGTTAGGACTGGCCGATTCTCGTTATTACTAAAATGGGGGATGTCACTCAGAAGTCACTCGTGCCGTCACCATGACAAAAGAAACATCTTCTGTCACACGTGATTCCACTTGACTCACCCCTCTCCCCAGCTGAATACGTGTCACTCGCTCTTCCAACAAAACTGCTCGTTAACTGCAATTCAGCAATTTGTGTCTTCGATGAGCGCGAGCATTAAACAAAACAATCGACTGCACAGGTTCCGGTGAACTCTGATTCAAGTAAGAAATTTCGATTGCTATTGATTAATGTTGAGTTTGGATGCTAAGTTGCTTTAGTTTTGAGTAATTTCAATTTCTTGCTCTTTATTTGATTTTTTTTTACATCACTGAATTGTACGGGTGGTTTTGTTACCTTTAATTTTAAAAATTAATAGTATTTATGGATTATGGGTTAAAGTTAGTAAATTTTTGTTTGCAGGGTCAGTTCATTTATAGTTGATGTTCATTGAATCGTCATAACCGATATCCAATATGGGGAGGTTTGGCAAGGGTGTTAGTTCTCGTGACGATGAATATGCCTCTAGTAGTGGTTCTTTGAGTCAAGAAGGCTGTGAGCAATCTGATTATCTTGATCATGAAATCGCTCAACTGACAAAGCTTAGGTCACAACCCCATGAATTTTTAAGTAGGACTGCCCCTGGAAAGTTGAGATTGCCAGTTTCGACTGTGAAAATGTTGGTTGGTAGGGAAGTCAATTATTCGGGTAGGGGTAGATTCTCGGCAGCAGATAGTTGTCATGTTTTAAGCCGGTATTTGCCCGTTAATGTTCCTTGGAAGGTAGATGAAATGAATTCTCGCGTCTACACTTCGCAATTCTCTAACGACGGTTCCTTTTTTGTTGCTGCATCTCAGGTGCCGATTTTACAATGTGTTATTAGTATCAGAAGCCTTCATGATCATAATCTGTGTTTTACATTTTCCTTGAAACAGGGAAGCAACATTAAGATATATAATGTTGATAAAAATTGGAAAGTTCAGAAGGATATTGAAACCAGAGCCTTGAGATGGACAATTACTGATACATCTCTATCACCAGATCAACGTTTTCTTGTGAGTTTGTTATGTGGCGGGGAACCTGTTAATCAAACATGCTAAATGTTTTGACTGTAATTTTTTTTTCTATGTCAATCATAATCAACTTGACTGTAAATTTTGCAGGTTTATGCAAGTATATCTACCATTGTTAATATTGTAGATGTTGGATCCAGTGCAAGAGAGTCACTTGCAAATGTTACGGTATGTGCTACTAATTATACTTGATCATCTTTAGTTTGTTCACTCGTAGGATGTTTTATAGAACTATGCGGATAAATTAGTCTAATAGGGTGCCCAAATTATTTCATTAGTTTCATCGTAGATGGAATGTCTACATGTTTTGTGTCTGGCATTGCACCGTATATCACACTGCCTTAAACTGATTGGATGGTGTTGAACACTTTTTCTTCTAGATTACCAACCTAACTAAGAATAACTTATTATTGCAATAAATAGGGGCCATTGAACTTGTGATTTGAGGAATAGAGGCTCCTAGTGAAGATTAATTGGGTGCTCTGCCTAACCATCTCTACAATTTGAGCAGCAGTACCTTAACAGATTCAATAGTCATCAGTTTGAGTGATTAGTGTATTATATTCAAATTTTGGTGCATTTTGTATTTGTTCTTGTGGCGTGAATCGTTTATTTGATCTAGCTTACTTCCTGTCTTGTTTCTTATGAAAAGAAATCCTATTTTAAGCTACTTTTATGGTTGATGCTTGTGTGAGCATGAGAGCAGCCTACAAAAGTAAAAGCTCAGGACATCATCTTCATTAATAAACCAAAGAAATTTTGAAGAATCTATTAAGATATTTGCTCATTTGTGAAATATTTCTTTACATTTGATTCTCTCTTTTTTACTTTTTGTCCGTTTCCGGTGTAGGAGATTCACGAGGGGTTAGATTTTTCTGCTGATGGAGATGAGGATGAATTTGGGATCTTTTCTGTAAAATTTTCAACTGATGGGCAGGAGCTTGTTGCAGCAGGAAGTGATAATTTAATATATGTTTTTGATCTCCAAGCGAATAAGTGTAGCCTTCGAATTCCCGCTCATAAGGTATCATAAGTATTTTAAAAAAAAATTAAAATGCTTGTTCCCTATATTATCCAGTGATGTTATTGTGAATAATGTTGGTGTTGTGTATCAAACTTCATTTTAGATTTTTTCACATTTACACTTTTTTCGTTCCTCATGGCAGAACAGTGTACTTGCAGAAGTCAAGGCTATTTGGAGTATTTGAGACTACTTTTTTATGAAATTATTGTTGGTTTTGAAATTCAGTCATCTTCTAAATGTTGAAGTGTATTATTTTTCTGAGTTTGAGGCAATTTGCTTGGATGTGATTGGAAATATTTGAAGTTGCGAAAATCTGATTTGCTATGTCTCTTGCAGTCTGATGTTAACACAGTGTGTTTTGCGGATGAAACTGGCCAACTCATATTTTCTGGAAGTGATGATAGCCTCTGTAAGGTAACTTCATATATTCATTCAGGTTTTGTACTTTAGAGAAGAATTAATTACCATTCAAACAGATATCAAACCTTTCCCATTTTTCAGGTGATTATTAAGTAGCCAAGGAAGTATTTTCTCCATCTTCAAATTGCTTGTTCAGTTTAGGAATTATGTTTCTTATCTATCAGCTATTTAGGTGTGGGATAGGCGCTGCTTTATTTCAAAAGGACGAGCAAATGGTGTCTTGATGGGACATCTAGAAGGGATTACATTCATTGATAGTCGTAGAGATGGCCGTTACTTTATTTCAAATGGAAAAGATCAAACTACTAAACTTTGGGATATACGAAAGATGTCCTCAAACACCACACGGTATGTCTATTCTATCCCTATTGTCATTCTTGATGTTAGCTTGCTTTCTTAATTGATCCCTATTTTGTGCTCTCTATGTTCACTAGAAAAATACTAAAGAAGATTAAGTGCTTGGAATATTAAATTTTTGGTAATCATTTGTTTATCTGGAATTAATATATATTCTCTTCTGATCGTGTGCGATGCATTTTTATTATGGCATTCCTACTTCAATTTGTGGCATTTGAAATTGCTTTAACTAGCCTGTGGACTTGTAGCTTATATGTTGAAATTTTATACTGTTGCCTAACCTGTATGAGTGTCTACGTATCGGACTTGGTATATAATATTAGTTTATTGCAGCACGGATTAATGAGGTTGGCAGACACCCACAGTGAATCATATCATCTTATAACTTCTTCCGCTGGTCTGAATTCTTGTTTCCATGTGAACTTGGAATCCTTTTTTCCTTGTCCCTTGAACGTGAAAATTGATGTAGGATTTAATGCTTATGCAAATTGAACAATTGAATCATTTACTAAAAAGTGTAGGAAATGTGCAATAACCATGAGTCTTGTATATGTGCATATATGTGCTCTTCAAATTTGGAGGTGTTATATCATGGGAAAAGTGCTCCACTTCATGGTTGTTATAAAATGCGGTCTTTATTCTGTCAAAATTCAAAATAATGAGAGTTTATTTCTTTGTCCAGTAATCCAAGGCATAGAGATTATGACTGGGATTATAGATGGATGGAATACCCATCTTATGCAAGAATGTTGAAACATCCCCATGATCAGTCATTGGCTACATACAAAGGACATTCGGTCTTGCGTACTCTCATTCGCTGTTACTTCTCTCCAGAATATAGGTACTTCATTAACTTTTGAAGTAATAACATATTGTAACGCGTTTCTTGTGTAAGTTTTCAAAGATTTTGGAAAGTTTGCATAATCTTTCGATTTTGATTTATTTTATGAACACAATCGGTTTATTCTTTCTAGTAATGATGATGGCTTAACTGAGCTATAACCTCAAATATAACTTGCCATATTGCACGACTGCTTGTAAATGACTACATTCAGTGTTTTGCAACCTTGACATGAGTGTGTTTAGGGCAATGCATTTTGAGTTGCTAGATTTCCCATGGGTATGGTTGGGCAACAATTTACATAACTTGAGGGTTTACCAGCTAATTTGGGTATTTAGAACCAATCACTTTTAAAATTCTGTAATTGTGTTATCAACTTAATAATGATTGAGTTGCCTTGAAGTTGAGTAACAAATTGAATAGTCTATAAAAGTTCTGGATCGGAATGTTGTACTGACCAAATTATTTTGTCTATTGAGTATTCATTGTTCAATATTGATGATTGCCAGTCATTTGTTAACTTTTCTTTGTTGATCAATTTGCAGCACTGCTCAAAAGTACATCTACACTGGATCTAGTGATAACTCTGTTTACATTTATGATCTAGTAAGTGTGTGAATTGTTATCATTTTTCACATTTAAGATAATTTCACTCTTTTCTGTGGAATGCGTTACAGAAGATGGAGATGGAGATTCGTTTTTGCTTGATTTGGAAGGAAAAAAAATCATTTTTATATGTTTTTGCACTATGTGTTGTCCTCTAATAATTGATACTAACTGATTTATGCTCTAGCTTGTTTGTTTTATGCCTATGGTACAATGAATTAGTCCGTGTTCTAATTTGTAGGTGAGTGGAGCTCAAGTTGCGAAACTTAATTTCCATAATGCTCCCATAAGAGATTGTAGTTGGCACCCTATCTATCCTATGATTATTAGCTCCTCTTGGGATTGCAACATTGTTAGATGGGAGATTCGTGGGATCGGTGAAGCTCCACTACAAAAGCTGAGAACAGGAAGGACAAGACGTTTTTTCGGAAGAGCATTTCCTTAAAGAGGTGAAAAATGCTTTCATGCACGCACAGGTTTTGATAATCTGGATAGATAGTGCTGTGTGTGTTCAAACCCTTTTTTTTTTAAATCTCGAAAAATGTTTCAACTTCTGAGTTTATAATCCATTTGATTTGGAGCTATACTATGCATCCTAATGTGTAAGTCTTAATTTGAGTCCCGACATATTTGGCATTCATCTATTAGATACTGATTAAACAATTTTAGAAGTTATAAAATCTATCATTAAATAGATGAGTGACACATAATATTAAGACCCAAGTTGAGACCCAAATGTTAGGATCTCTAACATTATTATTAAATTTGTGTTTAACTTGTTTCTTACCTTACTACTATAGTTCAATTTCTAAGCTGTGGGTGGGCGTGACATCACAGCTCCCTGTTTCAAATTTTGACATGCATGTAGTTGTGCTATGTAACTCACGCATCAGATAGAATTTGTTAAAGGCCATGTCAAAAGTTATTAAATTGTGTAGTTTAATAATGTAATAACTGTAAAATTCATTAAACCGTATAGTTTAATACTATAATTGAATTATATTATTAAATTTCACAATTTAACTGCTTTGTCGGGCTTTAATAAAGTTTAAGATCTTGGATCAGATCAACTCTCTCTCTCTCTCTCTCTCTCTCTATATATATATATATATATATAAATTCTATAAGAATTAAAAAGCACATTCTCATTTTAACAAAGTGGGCATGCCATTAAAATATATATATATAAAAGATTTACATATGGTAATAGATTAAAGAAAAGAATAGCATTCAATGTATTGATATTTGTATATATTTTTTCAAATTTTAGTGGCATCTGGAGAATGTACTAAAGTAAGAGAGTGTGTGTGTGAGAGAGAGAGAGAGAGTGTGTGGGTGTGTGAATTCAGGTGCAGACTAGCTCATTTTTTAAAATGTAAATTTGAGATTTTACAATGTTGTAAAACTCTATAACTTGTAAGGATTTGTGTGGAGTTGTATCATCAACTCTAATAGTGTTCTGTCATGTGGTAGAGTAATGAGTCTCACAATGAAATTTATTAAATTTAATGTTAAAAAAATGAATGGATTTCACAATGAGACTCATTATTCTGTCATGTGATAGAACATTATTAAATTGTACTACTAATCCAACATGTTAAGTTAGTAGGACAATCTTGTGAAATTTTTTTTTCTCCCTACTGTCACAAATGATGGCTTAAACTTTTTTGTTTTGGGGGGGGGGGGGGAGAAAGGAAACTTCTGGAAAGAGTCGTATATGATTCCTTACTCGCACCTTCAACATCTTGCTGCCACCCATTCTCTCTCTTTTCATTGATCATTCAGAGTTTTAATTTGTAAGCTACCCTCTCTCTCTCTCTGTGTCTCAAGCTCAAGGAAACCGAGGAGTCCCCGGTATAAACCGCAATTAAATTTCTAGTTGAAATGAAGGGTGAAGAATAAATTGTTTAGTATTTAATATTCAATGTTACAACAAATGTTAAACCAACTTACCATTTTAACACCTGCATTTTAGCCATTCACCAAAATTTTCGATCCCCTTTCAATTTTTGCTTCACGATATCTCTCATCCCTCAAATATTTTTCTCTCTTTCCACACAATTTTTCTTCACTTTATCTCATCATTTTCACAAACTAAGAAATTTACACCACTTTTATGGTAAAAGATCGTGTGCAATTTTTTTTTTCCTGTTGCGAATTTCTCCACCCCTTAAATTAATTAATCACCAAAAATAAATCAAGGAAAAACTTTGTCACGTTGGGTTCATTATATATTATGAATGTATTTATATTGTATATATATGATACAGATGACTAGGCAATTCCTAAGGACGGGCACCTTTGAACTTGGGAAATGACTCTAGCCGTAGTTCTTTCACATGCATTATGCAGCACATTGAGACTTTGAATTATATGACAACTAATTAACAAAAATGTGTTGATTTCAACAAGATCCATTTAATATTTATGTCAAATTTGATAACAATACGATCTATGTAATAATTATATCAAATTTGATAAGTCAAATTTATTTATTCATGTCATGTTTATATAAGTAAACAGATCATGTCAATTTTTGCCAACTATCATGTGTGACTAAGATTTCCTTTCCTGATTTGCCCTCAAGTATTGTTCTGGTTTACTTGCACAATAATTAACTTCTTAATGTAACATTAAAAAATATATATTAATCAACACCTAGTAATGAGAGTAAAGTAAAAATTAATTTATTCCCTTGTGGATTCCTTTCCCCTTCTAAATATATACTCTTAATTCCAATATATATTTGGATGGGAGTTTTCTTCTCCCCCACTAGTTTGTGGGTGAAATTACGTACCATTCTCTCAAATTTCTAAGAAATGTTGAATTAAATTCTAATTATAAATATAGTTTCAATTGTATAAAAAAAAATGGAGAGAAGTATATGTAATGTTAAAATAGTTAATTATAAGTTACAACGATAGAAACAATGGTTTAATTATTATTAATTTTAATAGAAGGGTAAAATTAAGTTTCAGAGGAATAAGAATTTAAAAGAGAATAGACTAACTTCACTAGGACATTCCTCCAGCCAAACAGTAAGCCCAGAACAACTAAGAGCAAGCTTAAACACTGCATCAGTAGCAAAATTACAACATTTCTTAACATAGCATACTCTAAAATCAGACTCGGGTGTAAATAGATGCTGCACCTAAAAAATACTCCAAACCAAGCTCAGAGTTGAGAGAATGAGAGAACAGAGTGAACACAATCAAAATAGCTGTGGAAATCGTAAAATCGAGTATTGGAAATGTTGATGCTGAAAAATGACCACAACAATTGAATTTATTTTCTGAGTAATAACAGCACGAATTCGACTTGAGCAATAGCACAATTGCAACTTTCTATACTTATGAACTATAAAACACAATTAGGACACGCTGGTGGGGGTTTTAGCAAAAATCCTCCGATGTTTAAGTCAGATGTTTTGTGTATGAGAAAAAGGACAATTAAAAGTGAGTTCAAATCAAGGAGTTTCGGGTGGTGGTGTTGTGAATCTTGGAGAAAATAAGGAGATCTGAGGATTGGTCACTTGTAGGGTTCTTTTCTAGTTCATTTTTCTAACCCCTGCGCACATGATTCTCTTTTCAACTTAAATAAGCTCTCCATCGTGGGTGGTTACCTCAACAGTTTTATGCCACTCTCTTGACAGTTATAGCTAGTTGTCAATTGATGGCAATTTAATAAGTTGTGGTGTGTAACTTCCCTAAAATATAGGTCACGTGGTCCTGATCAATGATTCTCCATGTCAAACTAGCACATCCTCAGGGCGGACAAATGAGTTTCCAACTCGAACTATTTCATTTCCATATCAAATTGGTGGATTTTTATATAACGTGTTTAGACTAAAGTTTGTATTTATAAACTAGGTCTCCCGCATAAGCTTCATGTTATAAATCAAGTTGCCAACATAGGCTCCTAGTTATATTCGTGAGGTCGGCTCAATGGTAATCAGTTTCGAGCAGGTTGGGGTCGACTATATTTCTAGATACTACCAGAATAATCCAACCTGAACACCAGTCATCTGGTTTTTAATATCGAAAAATCATTACCGATGTTGGAAACTAATTAACAAAAAATGGAAAAAAAATTGTATAAACCCAACACCAGTCCCCTAGTTTTCAATATCGATAAAATGTGATAGATATTGGATTTTCTCGATATTGAAAACTGATATAATAAAGAGGGGCTATACGACTTCAAGGCGGCACAAGGACAGAGTGACGCTGAACGGAAAGAATGCCAAGCTAAATAGGAAAAAAAAATTTGGCAGGAATAAAAGAAAAACAAAAACAAAGAAGAAATAATAAAATAATAAATAAATAAAACATAAAATAAAGTGGAGGCACGTTACTTGAAAGGCATGAAAATGGAAAAACACATTTTTTTGTCACTTTTCTAATACATTTGACTCTTGTGTCGGCTTCACCCTCACTTTTCAAAATAAAGCTTAGTAAAATTTTAAGCTGCCGCTGTCCTGTGATTTTCTGCGTTACTATTAAGCTCAGCAATAGCGAAGCTTCTTGGTGAGTGTCCATGCGCCACCCTCTCTCTCGTTTCCGCTTTATTCCTCTATTTTTTAAAAGCCATATCTATATATTTATATATACACACATATACCAAACTCTTTTTTTTTTTTAAACCAAACTTTGTTCTCTTTCTCTTTTTTTTTAATCCACTTCTTCCTTTTTTTTTTAAACTAAACAATATTCTCTCTCTCTCTCTCTCTCTCTCTCTCTCTCTCTCTCTCTCCTTTTTTTTTAGATCTCATGGTGATATGTATTTTTGATTTAGTCAGTACCACACTCCTTACTTTTGCCGTTATTTCATAGTGTAGAAGAAAGGTTGCAAGCACTAGTTAATTCTCATTTCAAGCATCATCTACTTATAATTACATTTATAAATGTAAACTGGGATGGTTGTGTTATGTATTGTATTGTGTGTGTGGCCACTAATTAATAAAGCAAAGTGGTGCTGATAGTGAAGGGTTATTATCATTTTGATTAGATAACAATGGAATTTAGGGGTGGTAATGGTTCTTTTTGCAATATCCAATCGAGTATGAGTGGTAATGGAGAAAATAGAGGAGATAATGAAGTAAAGTTAAATTATGATGTAGTAAGAAATAATTCTGAGAGAGCAAAAAGTGGAATCATAGGTAAACTAGTGGTGAATCCAATACACAACCTAGTGGTGATGGCGATGAATATAAAGAATGTGATGTGAATAAATAGAACTTTGATACAACAGAAGAAGAGATTGACGAGTTGAAAAAAGAATATCATATTCCTGACGATATTACGCTTAGGTTATTGAAAGAATATGAAATAGCCAGCAAATTGGGTGATAAAGAAACTGCAATTTATCTAGAAATGTCGCAATTTATATGGAAATGTTTAAACTTGGTTTCAGGTTGCCTATTCATCCTTATTTTGCTCGAATGTTGGTAAAGATGGGTTTGAGTATTGGTCAGCTTGACCTGAATGGTTGGAGGGTTTTAGACTAGATGTATATTGTATGGACCGAAAAAAACAGAATCGAGCCTTATTTCAAAGAATTCACACACTTATATCTATGTAATGAACACATAATCAATCATAAAAGATGGTACTATTTAATGTCAAAATCAAATAGTGAAAGAATAGTACTTGACTTTCCAAGCTTATGTAGGGGTTAGAAAAGTAAATATTTCGTGGTGGGTGGAAATTAGGGTATGGATGTAGAGCTAACCAAGGGTTGGTTTAAAGTTCCTACTCATTTTAGTAGACCAGATAATTAAAGTTTTGTTTAGGCTGAGGTCAAAATGAGGATGCAAACTAACACGTGTTTTGTTGCAGTGACTTGGAAGAAGAACTTTGGTATAAGTGAGAAATTGAGTGTAAGAGTTAAGAGAGGATACTAAATGCAAGGATTAGAAGCAATTGTTGACACTTGAGAGATTATTTAGTAGTGGCCTTATTTCCAGTTTACCACGTAATAACAAGAAAAATGAGCAAATGGTAAAATTTTTCTAAATGATTACCTTCGTTGCCTTATGCCAAGGTTCATTAACTTTAGTTTATTTTTGTTATTGTCATAGGGAACATGTCTACCATCAAGCGCACCCCTGCAGAGATTGCAAAAGCCTTGACCGAGGAGATATTGGATGAGGAAGGCGAACCATAGAACAAGAAACCATGACAGGCATTGCACAAAAACAAGACTAATGAGAAAAAAGAAAAGCAGTTGCGATTTCAGCTCACAACATGCTACCTCAAAACAAAAACGATCGAGCTAGCAACTCTCGTCCCTTGCACATTTTACCACCTACCCCTTTCTCAATCTGTCCAAAAAGAAGCTTACTTGAAAATAGTGATATCATAGAGTCAAAGTGAGCAAAAGTGGAGGACTTACTACCCATGGTGAACTTAGCTGCTTGTTCTGTGAGCCACGATACCCTTGAGAATTTTTCCCACTTGTCGGCTATTCATGCTCTTGAACCTCTTGCCCGAAACCAAGTTGAGGTGTGTATTAGTTTCTAGCCTTCATTTCTTTGATGTATGTTTGAGCTTCTCATATTGGTTGGTATGCTTTTCTTTCTTGCAATCTTTGCTAATGGCTGGGCATATTAAGACGTTCGCGAAGTCGTTGAAAGGCCATGTGAAAATAGAAGAATTGGAGCACCATTTAATGAAATCCAACCTCACTAATGAGAGGATAACAAGCGAGCGAGATCAGCTCAAGCATGACCTTAGTGCTCGCAATGATGAAAACACTTGCTTTGTAAAAGACTTGGTAGCTGAAAAGAATTATAATGCAGGCAAAGACCCCAAGATTATTGATCTTAGTCATGAGTTAGAAAAAATTGAGTATGATATTGATCAACATATTCAGTTGAAGAAAAGGTAGTTGAAAGTGGATGTCATTTGGTAGAGAAGTCTAAGAGGGTATTCTGAGGAGCATGAGCAGCCGAAAAGTGGGAAAAATTCTCTAGGGTATCGTGGCTCAAAAACCGAGCGGCTAAGTTCACCATAGGTAGTAAGTCCTCCACTTTTCCTCGTGTTAACTGTAAGATGTCACTATTTTCAAGTAAGCTCCTCTTCAAACAGATTGGGGAAGAGGTAGGTGGTAAAATGTGCAAAGAAAGAAGGTCGTTAGCTCGGTCATTTTTATTTTGAGGTAGCACATTGCGAGTTGAAACCGTAAGCTGTTTCTTTTTTTTCTCATCAGTCTTGTTTTTTTTCAATGCCCGTTGTGGCTTCTTGCCATGTGGTTCACCTTCCTCGTCCGATATCTCCTTGGTCAAGGCTTTTACAATCTTTGTAGGGGTGCGCTTGACGGTAGACATATTCCCTATGACAATAGCAAAAACAAAACTAAAGTTAATGAACCTTGGCGTAAGGCAACAAAGGTAATCATTTAGAAAAATTTTACCATTTACTCTTTTTTTTCTTCTTGTTACGTGGTAAATTGGAAATGAGGCCGCTACTAAACAATCTCTCGGGTGTCAAAAGCTGCTTCCAATCCTCTGCATTTAGCAATTCTCTCTTAACTCTTACAATCAATATCTCACTTATACCAAAGTTCTTCTTCCAAGTCATTGCAACAAAACACGTGTTAGTTTGCATCCTCATTTCGACCTTAGCCTAAACAAAACTTTAATTATTTGGTCTACTAAAATGAGTAGGAACTTTAAACCAACCCTTGGTCAGCTCTACATCCCTATCCCAATTTCCACCCACCACGAAATACTTGCTTTTCCAACCCCTACGTGAGTTTAGAAAGTCAAGTACTATTCTTCTACTCTTTGATTTTGACATAAAGTAGTACCATCATTTGTGATTGATCTTGTGTTCATTACATAGATATAAGTGCGTAAATTCCTTAAAACAAGGCTCGGTTCTATTTTGCTCAGTCCATATAACATGCATCCCATCTAAAACCCTCCAACCATTTGGGTCAAGCTGACCAGGGCTCAAACCTATCCTCACCAACATTCAAGAAAAATAAAGATATAGGCAATCTGAAACCAAGTTTAAACATCTCTATATAAATTTCGGTTTCTTTATCACCAAATTTGCTGGCCATTTCACCTTCCTTTAGTAACCTAAGCGTAATATCGTCAGGAATATTATATTCATTTTTTAATTCTTCAATGTCTTCTTCTGTTGTATCAAAGTTCTGTCTATTCACACCATATTCTTTATATTCATTGCCATCACCGCTAAATTGTGTATTGGATTCACCATTAGCTTGCCCATGTATTTCACTTCTTGCTCTCTCGGAATTATTTCCTACTACATCATAATTTAACTTTACTTCATTATCTCCTCCATTTTCTCCATTACCATTCATACTGGACTGGATACTGCAAAAAGAACCATTATCGCCCTTAAATTCCATTGTTATATAATTAAAATGATAGCAACCCTTCACCATCAACACCACTTTGCTTTATTAATCAATGGCCACACACACAACACAATACGCAGCACAACCATCCAAGTTTACATTCATAAATGTAAGGATAAGAAGATGATGCTTGAAATGAGAACTCAGCAGTGCTTGCAACCTTTGTTCTACACTATGAAAGAACGACAAAAGTAAGCAGTGCGATACTGACTACATCAAAAATACATATCACCACGAGATCTAAAAAAAGGGGGGAGAAGGAGAGAGAGAGAGAGAGAGAGAGAGAGAGAGAGAGAGAGAGAACAATGTTCAGTTTAAAAAAAAAGGAAGAGGTGGATTGAAAAAAAAAAAAAAAGAGAACAGAGTTCGGTTTAAAAAAAAAAAAGAGTTTGGTATATGCGTGTATGTATAAGTAAATAGATTTGGCTTTTCAAAAAAAAAAAAAGAGAAACAAAGCGGAAACAAGAAAGAGGATGGCGCATGGACACTTACCAAGAAGCTTCGCTATTACTGAGATTAATAGTTGGTTGGTTAGCGTAGAAAATCACAGGACAACGACAGTTTAAAATTTTACTAAGCTTTGAATGTGTTTGGGATTGAGGTTTAACATCTGTAACTTTTAAGTTACAGCACTAAAGTGTTTGGTAAACACTAACTATTGCATCTTGAAAGCTATGCTAATATAATTTTTCACTTGTATGATGAAAAACTTATTATATCTTTAATATTTTTGTCAAAATTATTATTTAAAATTTATATTTACTACATATTACTAACTTTTGTTTTATAGTTACAATTTTTTTTTCACAACAGTTGTAACTTAAAAGTTATAGTACCTCAATCCTAAACACACCCTTTATTTTGAAAAATGAGGGTGAAGCCGACATAAGAGTCAAGGGTATTAGAAAAGTGACAAAAAATTGTGTTTTTCTATTTTCATGCCTTTCAAGTCCCGTGCCTCCACTTTTCCTTATGTTTTATTTATTTATTATTTTATTCTTTATCTTTATTTTTCTTTTATTCTTGCCAAATTTTTATTTCCTATTTAGCTTGGCATTCTTTCCATTTAGTTTCACTCTGTCCTTGTGCCGCCTTGAAGTCGTATAGCCCCTCTTTATTATTTCAATTTCAATATCGATCACATTTCTCGATATTGAAAACTAGGGGATTGGTGTCGGGTTTAAACAATTTTTTTTTCTATTTTTTGTTAATTGGTTTCCAACATTAGTAATGATTTTCTGATATTAAAAACTAAGGGACTGGTGTTCGGGTTGGATTATTCTGGTAGTATTTAGAAATATAGTCGACCCCAACCCGCTCGAAACTGATTGCCATTGAGCTGACCTCACGAATACAACCAGGAGCCTATGTTGGCAACTTGATTTATAACATGAAGCTTATGCGGGAGACCTAGTTTATAAATACAAACTTTAGTCTAAACACGTTATATAAAAATCCACCAATTTGATATGGAAATGAAATAGTTCGAGTTGGAAACTCATTTGTCCGACCTGAGGATGTGCTAGTTTGACATGGAGAATCATTGATCAGGACCACGTGACCTATATTTTAGGGAAGTTACACACCACAACTTATTAAACCGCTATCAACTGACAACTAGCTATAACTGTCAAGAGAGTAGCATAAAACTATTGAGGTAATCACCCACAATGGAGAGCTTATTTAAGCTGAAAAGAGCATCAGGTGCGCAGGGGTTAGAAAAATGAACTGGAAAAAAAGCCTACAAGTGACCAATCCCCAGGTCTCCTTATTTTCTACAAGATTCACAACACCACCACTCGAAAACTCCTTGATTTGAACTCACCTTTAATTCCTTCTTTTCATTGTCCTTTTTCTCATACACAAAACATCTAACTTAAGCATTGGAGGATTTTCGACAAAACCCTCACCGGCGTGTCCTAACCATGTTTTGTGGTTGATAGGTATAGAAAGTTGCGGTTGTGCTATTGGTCAAGTCGGATTCGTGTTGTTATTCCTCATAAAATAAATTCAACTGTTGAGGTCGTTTTTCAGCATCAACAGGAAATAAGTCCTTTTTTGCATTAAAGTTTTTTAACTTTAAAATTACAATTGCTGTGGAAAAAAAGTTGTAACTATAAAATAAAATTTAATAATGAGTGGTAAATGTGGCTTTTAAATAATAATATTGATAAAAAAATAATATAATATCAGTTTTTCACCATAAAAGTGGTTAATTAAATCAACCTAACTTTCAAACGGCGGCAGTTAGTGTTGTGGCTTTTAAGTTATACTTGCCGAATCTCAATATCATCGGGGACCATAATACCTTCAAATTTAGTCAGCTCCAATGCTCCTGTGCGTGTTGACAATGAACTAAAGAATGCATCACGTCATCTCTTAAAGCACCGTAAAGTCTACATGAAGGGTCGTCAAGCACGCTCTTTGAATGTAAATTTTTCATAATAGGCGAAAGGTTTAAGAGAGCCCTTCAAAGAAAAATTTAAACATGAGCAGGAACTTCCAAACCACACACAGCCTTCCAATTATATACCAATATCCCCTGTAAATGCACACAGAATCTCTCAGCTGAAGCGGCAAACGATAGCCAGACCGAGATGAGTACTCACTATGATTGTCATAATGCCACAAAGCCTTATCCTCAGCCGGCTGCGAAGGTAATTTAAACTTTAGAATCTGCTGAACATCCATGTCAACAAATTATTGTCCTAAAACAGCAACATTCCTGCAGTTCCCAGAAGAAATCAGCTTCTCCACTCTCGCATCAACAGGGAGCCGTCGAGATGATACAGCACAGAAAGTAGAAGCCTGCGGTATCCAGTTATTAGTATAAATCTCAATATCACGACCACTACGCACACGCCATCGATTTCCTTTTTGTAACATTTCCCTACCCCACAAAAATACTCCCCCAAATATACGTATGATGGGTTAGAACCCAGACCAGCCTCAAGAAAAGTATATCTTCGAAAGTCCCTTGCTTTTATCACGCGCGCAACCAAGGAATCATCATACATCAACAAAACGCCACCCCTGCTTAGTTAAAACACACCATTCAATGAACCGGCCTCTGATGATCTGTTGATCTCCACCGAAACGCTATAAACCCCTCAATAGTCTGGACTACATACCGACTCTCTACAAAGTGCTCTCGACCAAGACTGTCAAGGTCTTTAACCCTTCTGCTGCCAAATATCCACTTTTGGCTATCTGTGATATTTAGATCGTCTTCTCTTTGATTGTTGTACGTGGAGAAAAGAAAAAAATTGATTGTACTTGTAAACCTGGTGGCGTTTCCCCGTCCCAAATAATTTTGTTAGTTTCACAACTCATTGTGTTCTCATTACCTAAATGACATCGTTGTTAAATGTATTACGTGAATCCAAAAGTTGCACGGTTGAACAGGTTCGACAATGACGCATTTATATTTTTTTATCATTACATGTGACGGCTTCAGAAAAGAATTGAAAAGCCTTGAATTTCAAAATTATTGAACCTCTTGTCTCTGGATATATAATTGGAACTCCTTGGTAGGCCAAACCGAAGTTTTTTTTCGGACATTCATGAGAATTTGACCATTCTCGAGAAAAAGGTAAGGTTCAAATCTAGGCTTCTTGGCTCTTGCCCTTCTTGTTTACAGTTGTGATTGGTTTAATCGAAACGGAGAATGAAGTTCTTACAAATGAATTCCCATCCATACCTCTCCCGATTTGAAACTTGAGTACATGCATTATAGATAAATTTTACTTAACTTTCTGAAATTCTACTTGCGACAGTGAGAGCATTGATCATTTAATTTCACTTTAATAATACGGTGAATAAATGAGTGCAAATTTAACAGATATATGGTCAAAATTATACCCATCAAGGGAAGTATATATAAATATGGCATAACTGGTACCTACATAAATATGTAATTAATTTCATAGTAATTTGTAAATCTCTTTCTCTACAAAATCGAACAGGCATTCGGATTCTCATCACTGAACATCATTAGCATTTCATCGTTATATTTACAACAGTCAAACAATATTGCAAGATCTTCATTTGGTTTATCAAATAATGCTCTAGAAGTGTCCTCATTTTCTTCATTGTTGCTACAACCTTTTGGCGATTCTTCGTTATTATTATTATTAGCTACAATCTCCACTTTCTTGCCTGTCTTTTTCTTCAGTTTTTTCAACACTTTCTGCGGATCAATCCGCCCCGTTACTACAACTTTATGTTTGTTCATATCTGTTGTAAATTTCTCCACCCCTTGAATAAATAAAATATAAAAAATGAATCAAGAGAAAAATTGTCACAGGTGTTCGTCAGATACATTGTGAATGTATGTATATTATACGTACATATATGATAAAGGATAAAAAGTGTAGGTACCTTTGAACTTGGAAATTGCTCTAGCAACAGTTCTTTCACATGCATTACAATACATTGAGACTTTGAATTCTGCAACAACTAACTGTACGTAGGTGTAAAGAGTCATAAAAAAAAGTGCGTTAATTATTATTATTTCATCCTTTTGATTGATTAATTCACGTTTAACATATAAACGAATAGAAAATCATACTTTGAGTTCTTGGTGTTTCTTCTTCTTGCCCATTGATGCTGTTAAAATAATGAAGGGGATGATGAATGAAAATTTTCGCACCAAGAGGCGGTACTTTATTATTAGATTTGTAGGTTAACAAAACAAAGGATAAATTAAGGCAGTTACTAGGAGACAATTTGAATGACAAAGATGACATTAATTTTGTTTTTACCGCAAATCGCTCAAACCAATCAATGTGTGTCGGATCAAACATTCCCTTCCCCGATTTGCCGCTCAGGGCAAATAACTGTCAATGGTTCGTTCATTCCAATAGGAACGCCTAATAATATAATGATTGTAACATATTTCTTTTTTTTTTTAGAAATTAAAAATATAATTAATAAATTTTAAAATAAGTACCAGATGGCAAGAATATATTGGATGAGTGTACTAATTATGAGCCTGTACCTCACGTAAGACTAACTAAATTAATTTACCTCACAAAAGTTCTCTTCATTTTCTTGCTTAATAATGGTGAACTTCTTTATCTATAATAATTAACCTTAAATTTTTTTTTTTGATTTTGTTGCTTCATAATTAATTTCTTTAGAGAAGTTTTATTTTCCCTTGTTTTGAAAGGTCTGGAATGAGATGATAAACCTCACCTCATTATTACTTGAACTCAGGTGTCTATGGGTGCAAAACACATTCACAGCCTAACCTCGTTACACCCAAGTGGTAATGGCGAGAAGTATTTATTAATAAAGTTCTTAATGGGAATGATAGGAACAATACTTTTAATTTTATAAAATAAAGAAATTTGTAATTTCACCATACAATATTTTTGTCGAGGTACATATATAATACAACAATTTGTTAACTCTTTTTCAGATATTGAAAACCTGAACATTTAATTTATAACTAATTAGTTAAATTCCAAACGAAGTTGATGAGGATCATCTGTTTGATCCTTTTCATTTAGGGTTCACTATGGGGCACTGCTGCCTGATTTCTCCAGCATTTCCGGTAAGCACCTCTACGGCTCCCATCCTTGTCATCGATTCAGAAAACGCATCGAAGAATTAATTTTTTTGGGAACCGTAACTCTCTTACTATATTAGCTGAATTGTCATCTGCGAGCAATGCAGCATCCCATTGAAGCAGGCCCTTGTTATGAAGAAGAATTCTGAAGTAATTGCTATCAACTACGAAATAACTTTGAGGATCCAATTCTACAGTTGTTGCTGGATCAGCTGGATTTGGCCACTTAACTTTTAGGGTTTCAGCGTAAGTGGGATCTAGCGAAGGATCAGCATCACCTCTGCCAGAGAAATTATAAAGCCTTCTTGAAAACGCTCCACAGTGAGCAACACTAATGGTATGGCCACCTGCTCAAAACAAAATATTCAATTTAATTATATAAAATAGCAATTGATAAATCATATATATTATAATTATTTGTGCATGCAAACGAAACTCTGTAAAAATGTTATATAAAATATACCTGAGAGAATCACAAGATCTTTAATGTCAAGGCCTTTCTTTGTAAATATTTGAGAATGGAGAAGGAATGCTTCCGTTAACCTCAGATGCAAGTGGCCACGTCCCACATAGACCTCTTTCTCTGCTATCAAATGGGTAATTTATATCGTAACACGTGCGTTACACGTAACAACTACAAAAGTATAAGTGTGTATATTTGCTTATAGTTTGACTTCAGTCTTTTACCAGGAAGGTAACAGCATCGCAAGCAGCCAGAGAGAGAATGTCAGCACATGAAACAATTCCGGGACAAATCCCATCCTTCTCAGCTGGAGTATTATCGACTGCATCCAGCAATAAGAACCGCCGCGCCCTGTAGCCACGCGTTCAATTAAGTTCACAATATGTACATGTTGGTGCCACCATGCCCATGCAAAGCTAGTAATAATAATTTATTAATTAATACACATATCTACCCTTACAAAACAATCATGGAAGTGCATCCTAAGGAGCTTAGCAGCAAAAGCATGGTTATTTCGAACTCTTCCCCATGTCATGCGCCTGACAATCTTCTCAGCGGCTTTGCAACTACTCGCGTAAAAGCTTGTACTCAATCCGTGTGCTTTTGCATTAGAAAACCCCAGCAACTGCAAGAAAAAGTAGAGAAACAAAGAGAACCGACGAGCTATTTCTAGCTGCCCTCATTTTTCCAGCAAATGAAAGGAGAACGGGAATCCTTAATTAAGCAGCTAGAAGAAGTAGAATAAGAATGTATAAGAAGGGAAAAGGCGCTGTGACTAAAACAGCAAGAGCGCGTCCATTTTATAAGCAAACAAAATCAACTATACACATGAAAGATCAAGCTCTGATGAAGTTGAAGAATTTAAAAAAATACCACAACTTGTGATTAGTCTTAGCTTGTGATTGTGGGTTTTGTCAAACATCCGTGACACATATGTTTATTCCTCTAAATTCCAAAACATATCCGATATGATATTATCTTTTATTTGTTTAATGGCTTTGAATTTCTTTCTTGAAAATAACCGTACCTTAGACCTAATTACAAAAATAAGGTGGCTCGACATGAAATGGGCAATTCTTAGCCGTAGGATTGATGACTCAAGAGAATAAAGCACAAATCCGACGCCTTTGAATTCTGACATTGCTATAATATTTAATAATTATAAGATCAGATATCTGAATTTCAGAGAAATACATGCATGGCATTTGCTATAGCTAATAAGGTTCATTCACATGGAAAGATAATCCACAAAATACCGTTGCAATCTAATGATGACCTAGAAGTCAACTAATAGCAATTGATGATCATTTGAAATTTGGATAGTGATCAATCGATCAAATCAAATAATAATCCTATAATTACAAATTTTTGTATACACTGACGTGGCATGATTAAATTAGCTAGATTAATTATATTTTGACCTGCATGATTTATTTTTATTATTTTATATTTTCATTCAACTAATTAGTTAATGTGAAATCAATTTGTACAAAATAACTTTATACGATAGTTTTTTGTACTGTGTATCATCACTCATCAAGCATAATAAAAGGAATGCTGTTAATTAATTGTTGTGAAGCGATCGCTTGATAATCAAGTAAGAGAGGAAAGCTCAAAGCTGCAGGGTATGTGATTTAAGATACTAAATGACCGAAAAGCCCCATCTGATGGCGAAGTATATGTTTCAGTCAATATAGTGAAGTATTGAACTTATGCAATTAATAATATATGTATATCTGGATGTATCAAGGGTGGAAAACGCCGCTTGGAGCCATAAATGTTTTCTTTTTGTGATAGATTAAATAACAACACTTGATTTGTTTGACTTTCAAAGATTCACCACAAATCTCAGTATATAAAGACCAACAAAATTTAACTATGTGTATATTGTAAATTAAGGTTCTTTCTTTTCAATCCCGTTTAGTATTGAGATACTGTAACTTTTAATCTGTAATTATCCTGAAAAAAAATATATAATTATAAAATAAAAGTTAATAATATGTAGCTAACATAATTTTTAAATAATAATTTTAACAAAATTATTAAAGATATCATAAAAGTGTCTAATCAAATCAATTTAAATCCAAATACAACAATAAATGTTTACTAAATATTTTATCATTGTAACTTTTAAGTTATACCTACTTAATCTTAATATCAAATGAGGTCTTAATAAACAATTTCTGTCTACAAACGTCGATGGAGTATCTATATCCTCAAAATTTGAAGACAACATCTTATTAATAGTTAGTTTAATCTTAGTGGATTTATGATTGTAAAGATATTAATATTAAAAAAAGAAAAAGAAAAAGAGCTTATTTTAGTAATTTGATGATATTGAAGCTATGTATGGGAATTTTTTATCTTGTAAGTTCTTATCTTAGGCATTGAAAGACAGAACGTCAGATTTTTATTTTATTAAGATTTCCAAACTAAGTTATCGTAATTAATTAATCATTGCAATGGGAACTTTTTCAGTGGAACATTAAGACATTTATCCATTCTTAAATGTAAAATTACAATGGGACCCCTCCAAGTTGTTGACATAATTCAGCCATTAAAATGCCCATAAAAAGACTCGAACTCGATGAATGGACCATTGCTTGGTTACGGGAATTAAAAAAAATAAATAAACAAATAAATAAGTAAAAAGAAATTAAGTTAAAATCCCAAAACCTACAAAATAAAAATGTCTATCCTAACTCAAAAAAAAAAATGTCTATCCAAATCAGAAAGAATCACACGTCCCTCGATGTGATGACGTGGCAAAATCTACGGCGTAGAAGCCGCTTTCTCTAAGAAGTCTACAGCCTTTAATATCCAGCAGTAGTGTCTGGATTTTAAGATCAGAAAATTAAAAAAAAAAAAAAATGGCAGCGTCATCAACAGCAAGACTTGCATTTCGGATAGCAATGGCGGTGATCGTGATCCTGGTACTGTTCTACGTAGGCCGGCCACTTTACTGGAAAATCTCTGCTACCGTTCAAGAGATCCGTGAAAACAAACAAACTGTTAAACAAGGTTTAAATTAAATTAAATTACTTCCAATTTCAATCTCATCACCTTTCTTTTTTTCCTTAAAGTAAAATTAAGGACGTTTTAAACTTGTTAAATTGAATCCTCGTCTCATACGTCGTCGTTTTTTTTTCTGCAGGTATAACTCAGATTGTGTACGAGGCTCAGAAAACCGTGGGGTGGTGGCACGATGAGTCGGATTCAGGAGCGCGTGAATCTCGGACGAAAAGAGTCGTTGACACTCGTAGGCTTCTCTTTTAGGGTATAGTCATGATTAGATCTTGAGTAATTTTGTTAATCAGATTGCTAATTATGCTAGTGATCAAAACTTTTAATTAGAGTGATTAATGGGATTTATACTGTAGTTGGGTTTCGATTCGAGTTATAATCTGTTGAAAATAAAATTACTTGTTTTAAATCATGTTCAGCTTAGCTATAAAAAAATGTGCATTCAATGAGTAATTTAGTTGATGTAGATTGCTCAAGGCTGCTTGAGAAAATTCAATTGTTTAGGTTTTGCATATTATTTTGTGAATGGAACAATTTAAGTGCTTTTTGACTCTGGTAGCAGAAGAGAGTTGTATTTAGATGTTAGCACCAATGGAAAGTTGGTTAAGAATGCATGTTGCTCTGCCAGTGCTGCATTTGTTATTCAGACTTGAGCTACCCTGTGGGTTCTGTACGATTTCTCTTTCAATCAGTGGGATGGCTTGACCATCGGTAACCTCTGTTTTGGCTTTTGATAATGCTTGTTTTTCTCTGTTTTCGTTGTCGCAAGAAGCATCTTCACAGATGTTCAGCATAAAATAGGACACTTCTATGGTGCCTTTTTAATTTTCGTGCATTGTTCCATACTGCCATTTGTTGGGTTCTCATAAACCCTGGATTCTTTATGGCCCTAATCCTGTTTAGCTATTGTGAGCTGTTTATGTTCTTTCTTATTCCTTAGCCAAGTGGCTTCCATATTTTTGGATGAGTTTTCATTTTTGTGTTCCAATTTGCAAGTGTGCAGAGGAGTACTAGCCTTAAATTACAGATCCGACTAGGAAATATTCATCTTACTAGATATGTTAACTTGAGTTCTATTTTAATGCCTATTTGGTATGACTTATTTTATGGTCACAAGGGCTTATTTAATCCCATAAGCACTTATTATAATATTTTTTGTTGTTTGGTTGTTTTTCTAGTAGAGCTTTTGAAACTTAAATAAGTTATTTTATCTCTACTAGCAAAAGCTCAAATTTTGAGTTTTTGAGAGTAGAGGTTGAAAATCTTTTTTCAAATGTTAAAATATTTAAAATATTCTCTACTTATTTAACAATCTTATTTTATTCTTTTCATAACATAACTTTAAAAGTCTTACCTTTTAAAGTAATTTCATAAATTTTTAATAAAACTCTTATTGACAACCAAACAACTAAAATTTTTTTGGTAAAAGCTCTACTTAAATAATCTCTACTCGAAAAACTGTACCAAACGGAGCCTTAGTCTATAGTCCTTTCACTTTGTAAATTTATATTCCACTGGTTAACCCTGTTGTAGATTTTTTTTTCCCCTTAATTATTCTTCCTCTCAACTCTCAACAAATGGTTATGGTCGCAGGAGTCTGCTCTTCAGCTGAGATTTAATCATCTTAGTTTTGAATCGGACGGGGATTTTAATTATGGGTTGAACTGACGACCAGCTAATTCAAATGAAGCTTTCATCATTTTCTTGTTGGAGGAAATTAAGATGCTTATGGGCTTTTCCTTTTTTTTCGGCTCATTTTGGTTGAATTCTTGGCTTTAATACAAGCATCAATGTTGGTAGCAGTGATTGCCTTTGTTTTTTCCAAACTTTCAATGCAATGCATGGTCTTCTTCATTAGACAGATCCGTTGGGTTGAATTCTATTATTCTCCAGTATTCTTCTTGTAAATCAAGATCTTTCTACAACTTAATGAAAGCAAGCCAATTTATTAACTGAATGCTGAGCTTTTGCTCTTCTTCATCACGTTAATGTTTGGTTTAACAGATTGTTTCAAGTGAGAAGTGCGGATTAGAATTAAATGATCTGTACGTCAACATAACGTCTTTTACCTTCTTGTTGTTGCCGTTGCCATCAGCTTCAGGAGGAATTTAGGATCTAATTATGTAACTCAGGATGCCGTTGGAAGTGGCTTTTAATAATGTTAAAAGAGCACTGTCAGATTCTCAAAACCAACTTCTTCGTTTGTCTTGCACTTTCGGTAAAAATTAAAGGCTTATTAGGTTTTTAACAATCAAGCGGTGTGTGGGGCGTTTTTGTGTTGCATGGGGTTTTTGTTAATAGAAATTATGACGAAAAAGTTCCAACTTACAAGGGAAACAATTGGAAGTTTGGGCTAAGCCCACCGGACTCAAAGTCTGAGCATTTTGTGCTTCTAGTATTTTGGTCCAATTCCTACGGAGGCTCAATTCGCTTGAGCCCGTTATGAATTTTCCAATAACACGCCCAAGATTTCTTTCAATCTCCTTTCCCATGCGGGAGAAGAAAAATGGTTTACCATCTAGTTAACGAGTGGGTTCCTTGTTCATATATTGTTTGTTTTAAAGTTTTAATACTAATTGATTACCCAAAAGAATATTCTCAACTATTAAAATGCAATTAATATAGGCAAGCAATTGAGAGATAGAGAGAGTCTTAGGTGAATATTCTTTGGCAGACGTTTAAAGGGGGGACCAATCTAAGCTTAGCAATGGAAGCACTTTCCAAGTTTCCTTTTTCCGTCATTTCCTTTACTTTCTATGGATTAAGTTACCAATAAAATGATTTACCTCATGTAAGGGGTAAAGGCCCCACTCTCTTTCATTCATCACCCACTAAAACTCCCCAAAAGCAACAAATCGATGATGATGATGATGATCCCACTTGTGGCATGGAGATGAGATGACATTTGACCTCACTTCCATTCGATCCACAACTTCAATATCATAATATCTGCTTGCATAAATAATTGATCTTCCAACTTCTATTATTGATTGCTGGAAGAATTGGCCTTGGCTTGTGCTACTACTATATAGGTCGTTGATTCTAATCATGATGGATTGAATGGATATGAAATAAATAATTGATCCTCCAACTTCTATTACTGGTTGATTCTGATTTTGGTCAAAGAAATGATGTCTGTGCTTTGGATTGAGGTCCCATTGGAGCTTAAATGAAATCCTGACTTGCCTGCCTAAGCTAAGCTTGTGAGAAGATTGCCAACGAAAAGAGAGAGAAAAAAAATGTGCAAACCTAACCCATCATGACTCAAGCATTTATCATCTCCCAAAGCTTCTTTGTTAACCAAAATTTTGATTTAAAATTCTGCCAAGTGTGGAGGTGTGAATAAATTAATTTTCGTTTGGGTGGATGACATCACAAGATTTTATGTGTTTATGGCAGGGATAGCATCACCGCAAGGCATGAGGTGTTAAGAGTCTTTTTCAAATAGATAAATGCAATTTTCAAAAAGGCTAAGATACGTCACATGCGTTTTTTTGAAAATAGAAAATATATCTTTGTTTCAAAAAGTATTTTGAAATGCTTTTAGAAAACAAGAAAAAATTATGATGAAAGTGTTTGAATATTGACAACCTCATCCCTCGGTATTAAATTCTAGTTTTAATGATTTACTGGCTATGGATTACTTCGAGAGTTTGAGTTCTATAAACTGATAGAATTTTCATACGATCATGTGATTTTCTTGTGAAGCTTTGATAACACCTCCATTGATTGTAACATGAAAGTATGTACTTCAATAGTTTCTCAAACGCACCACCTAATTGATAGCAATTAACACCTTCTACTTGAGATAGTCTGCAAGAATCATAATGAGCCATCAGCCATCAATTTTTTTTTTTATTAGGGGGCCATGCAAAATTAAGAATTTATAATGATTTAGTCAATAATTAATCATTTGACTTATCTCTTATTGAAGTTTTACAACCTTAACGAGGTGAACCCAAGATATTTAATATAAAATACAACTATTCTCAAAATTGAATATAAATCTCACGTGAAAGCCACATCCTTAGAGAGGATTGTACCTTACATTAAATGTGTGTTTACTTCCCGGATTGGGGAATCGGAATCCGGAATCGGAATGATTGACCATGTTTACTTCGCAAAAAATGAGCCGGAATGGGAATCGGAATGGTGGGACCCACAAGAATTTGGGAATGGGGAATGGGAGATTGATTCCATGGGGGAGGTGGGAATCAATCTCCCATTCCTGAACTTCCATTTTTATCTTGTTGAAATTTCAATATTAAAAATGCCCTCATTTAAATCAAAAATATAAATTCCATTTTTGCATCAGGAGCGTTATCGTGACGAACCGATTTTTTGTTTAACGGAACTTTACCGATATAATAAATAACCACAATAATTATATATGTTATTATTATTATAATTAATTAATTTATTGTTATAATAATTATTAATATTATTATTATAATTAATTCATATATTATCATCAATTAATTGATATAATTATTACTATTAATTAATCTATAAATATATTATTAACAATAATATATTAATATTTATAGTTTTTTATTAAATAATCACAATAATTAATATATTACTATTATTATAATTAATTCATTTATTATTAATAATATATTAATATAAAAATTACCATTAATTATTATATTAATACATTATTAACAATAACTATAAATAAAAAATTTATTTTGACTAAATAATCACAATAATTAATAATATAATTATTATAATTAATTAGTAT
The DNA here is from genome assembly GCA_030449905.1 of Luvunga scandens. Classification (NCBI taxonomy): domain Eukaryota; kingdom Viridiplantae; phylum Streptophyta; class Magnoliopsida; order Sapindales; family Rutaceae; genus Luvunga; species Luvunga scandens. Next base: position 2,641,703 of record JASUUG010000478.1, read on the forward strand.
AATTATTAATAATAAAATTTTTTGAATAAATAATCACTATAATTAAAATATAAAATAATGATTATGAAAATAATTCATTAAGTACTTTTTGGTAATTTATTACAATCTTCATTCCGATTCAAAATTAAGAATTTAAACACATTTTAATAATTAATCATTTGACTTATCTCTTATTGAAGTTTTAAACAACGAGGTCTCGATTCAAGATTATTTATTATTAAAATACAACTATTCTCAAAATGAATATAAATTCCGATTGAAATTTCATTCCGATTCCGGTTTAGTAAACGCACCATAAATGTAAGGTAACAACTCCCTTTGTTAATAGTTTTAGAATGTAAATATGGATTTATTTTGGTACTTTTTGTACATGTTAATGAAAAAATTTACTAAGTAATTAATGAAAACACTTGATATCATGTTGAAGTTAATTTTATGGATCAAGATCCTCTTCTTGTCATTTTTCTCTCTTCTTGCCATTCCTTGCCTAATCTTTTTAAATTTATTTCAATCATTTACTATAAAATAGCAAAATAATATATTTGTTTAACTCTTTAGTTACAATGAGAGATTGTCATTCTCCACCTTCCCAACTTAATTTCTTTTTGTTTTTATAGTTAGTTACCTTGTAACAATTTTTATAATACAGTATAACATTTATAGATTAATACTCAATAAATTAATAATGACTATTATATTTTTTTTTTTGCAGTCCCAACTTGGGCCAATACGTTAAATTAATAATTTTGATAAATTAATAAGATAATATTTCTCAAAAACCGTTTTATAACTTTGTGGTCTCATTCGTATCACAAATTAATAATTTACTAAAATTACAAATATAATTGTTATGAAATTTATTGTTAAACAAAATATGTCTCTATTATTACTTGCTTTTTCTTGAAATTTAAATACAATTGGATCTCATCTCTAATTTTTTTTTATTGCTTGTAGAAGTTCTGGGATTGAATTCTCAATTTGAACGAAAATTTTTTTGGTTAATTTAATGTATATATTTAATGGATAAATTCCTTTTTTAATTGATTAGACTGTAAAATACTATGAACTTTAGACACGTTAAAGACTATTGGGGACCAAAAGAGGATGTGTTAATCTTTTTGATTAGTGCTTGCTACCAAACACTGAAATCATGCCACCTATTATTAACAAGTAATTCTCTTCAGTACAGAAAAGAAAATACAAAATTCATTTGAAAGTTCTTTCCCCTTTTCAAAAGTTATAATTGGTAGATTATCATTTTTCTTCCCGGGGAGTTTTCGCACTTACATTTCATCAATTAGTTATTTTACAGCTAGGATGATTTTTATTTTTATTTTTCTGTTTTAATCTTAAAAAAAAATTCTAACATCAAAATTAACCTATATAGTACAGTAAAACATTTATAAATTAATAATATCATAACTATACATTTTGACCACAATAAACAAGTTATATCAGTGGTCAGAAAGGAAAGCAGCTTTTGGTGTGCACTCCATGCATGGCTCAAATATCCTTTGTTTCTATAATCTCGCAATGACCTTTTGCTTTTGCCATTTAATCCTTTTTAAACATTTATGAGTCATCCAATTGATTAGCGTAAACTGAACTTTTCCTTCTCCACTACTGCGAAAAGAAAAGTGGGGCTCCATCTCAAGACTCCAGCCACAAAAGCCAAATGCATATTCGATGGTTGGGAAACGAGATCTCGGCCTCCACGGGCTACCATTCGGAAAAAACTACATCGGTTTTGGGAATTCTAAGGACTAAAATTGACCCACCCTTTAGTAAATCATCGCCACCTCAGGACGGTATATTTGTTTACGGAACTAATTTGCATTTCCATCTTTGTGATGCATGAAATTGTCCACAAAAAGATAAGTTCAAAGTTTTTGTTGGCTGGATTTGGATCTTTCTTGAGAACCACAAAAAGGGAGAGAATCCACCCATGACAGAAACGACGCCGTAGGCGTAGGAAATGCACAAAGCTTCGAAAATTATGCAGGCAATTACCATCTCCATAGGGTCCCATCCCACCAAAGCATGTTTAGTCAAATTCAACCACGTATTCATACGTGGACAACGTGGCATCCAATACTTCGAGGCTTTTAGAAGTTTAGACCATTCAATGAATTGTCATCACTCTCAAATTGCCATTACTTTCCTTGGATTTGATTCTCTATCAAAAACACAACCCCTTTTTGTCTTCTCTCCTCTTTTTGTCGGTCTATTGTCTTCGTTCTTCACATGTCACGTTAGGACACTTGTAAGACTATGCCCTGCGTAATTAAAAAAGTGTTAAACGTTAATTCATACTCTTTGGCCTCTAGCCATATTAGTTCATATTACCTTGCTTAATTAGCATTGTAATGTTAGTGCGGTGACTTATCTTTTATGTTATTGTGAAGTCTAATATTCGAAAACGGTTTATTTTGCGCACATTTCGTAAGAAAGAAGACCTATCTTTTGTATTATTGTCAAGGTTTAGGTACCGATTTCAGTTTTTGAATCAAACATTTACTACAATATAGTATCATAGACAAGAATTTGTATTTGATTCTCTAAACTTGATATTCTTTCGGCTTATTTTCGAACTCTTTCATCTCAAGGTCCATTTACATTCTTTTATATTATTGCTGGGCGTTATACAGTATTAGGTGTTCTGTCAAGTAAGTTGGCAGTGTTCTCAAAATTTAACTTAGAAACCTTAAGTTAATGGATTGTGACTTGGAACTACTTTTGTAACTTTTGTGAGATTGATTCAATGACTATCCAGATGTCGAAAATGATTCTATGGAATGGGAATCACATGGACAATTCACAAAACATAATCTACTTGATGTGCCATCATCAGATCTCAAGATAATTTTTGATATTGAATTAATCCAAACACACAGACAAAAGTTAGTTTAATATCTTGGCTTCAGCTATTTTGGTCTGCGGATATCTGCGTATGGATCCCACAATTTTGGCGATCAACTATTCTGATTCTTTTTAATATTTGTGACATAAATATAATTTTGATATATGATTTTTTTAAAATTAATATAAGATTTGGAAAACCATGCACGCCAAGCATATATGTTCCCTTAAAAAGTGTTAATGGTAGATCTTTTTTGTACTTATATTCATTCTCAATAAACTGCAGCAGAATTAGGCAGAAATGGTCGAGAAATTAAAATAATGATAATTAATCAGAAGAAAGAAAGAACCAAGAAATATTAAAAGAAACAAATAATCTAGAGGCAAAGCATGCCAAGGAGAATAAGAGTATTTTATATAATTTCATTTTTCGTACTAGCTTGTAGTGGGAAAGTGATAGATCTTCCAAAAAATAATTTTCAGATAATTTTATTCTTATCTCTTTGGATTATGATCACAGCATATTTTGACCAACTAGTTGTTATGTTTACATAATTTTAAGAAACATGGTCTAATTGTGCTACTAATCTGTATGTCCAAATTCTGTAATAATAATAATAATAAAGAGGCTGGAATATGATTATTTGGCATTTGGTTAGTTGTATTTACAAGTGTTCGTTCCTTGAAGTACCAGCAATATCTGTTAGGAGGTTTAGATCTACTCGAATTAACCTATTTATGTCATTTTCTAAGGCCACTGGAAACGAAGTCCATCGTTTGTAATTGGCAGAGGGCGAAGAAAAATAATGGCATCGCGATGGGGAATCAACTGGACAAAGGTTGGATTGACTCCAATGGATGCAATGGTGAAGGAGCACACGAGAAGACTTTTGCTTCAAAAATTTTACCGTTCAGGGCAATGTTATTTTCTAAGGGGAAGGGAATGATACTTCTTCCAAAATATAATTTCTAGGTCATTTATTCTTAAATTAACTTTATCTCTTTGTGTTGTTATCATAGTATGTTTTGACAAAGTAGAAGTAGTTGTGTTCACATGATTTCAAGAATATTTCTAATCTTTAGGTCTAGATCTAGTAAGATAGTATTTAAATTAGCATTATCACCAATAATAACGAGGTTAGAATATTATTATTTGGCAACTGGTTGGTTCCATTACGACATGTTGATTCCTGGAAGTGCCAATAATATCTATCGGGAGGTTCACGTTTCCTCAAATTGATCTATTTATGTTGTTGTTGTTGTTGTTATTATTATTTGTTTTAATTTGTTTTTCATTGCAAAGCATTTGTTGTCCGAGCCAGTAAATCCATAAGCACATTTGCAATATAATATATAGTGATCAATGTTCATAATGTGACTGTAGGATGACATAATCAGTTTGACTCGTGCCCACGATGCCAATAACAGACTCAATGATTCTTCAATATCAACTGTTATTTTATATATTTATATACACAACACACACACGCACATACACACACTTTAGCTCGCACTCTCAAATTCTTTTGTAAATAAGTACAGATTCAGTTATGTACTTAATGATGATCAAGACTTAATGGTCCTTCAATTCTATATTGTGTCGTATTCTCTTGTTACACTGGCCCTATAGCCTGCGTTTTTACGGCTTCCTCACATGCTTTATTCTAAAGTACTTAACTAATTCTGTTCTATCTAAGAAGTCTTTACTTTTTTTTCTCTTTTTTTTTTTTCTTCTCCTCTTCTCAACTCTTTAACTTGAACATATTTTACATATTTTCGTGTCATGATTCTTGTACCAGGATGAGTTGATCATACCAGTAGCTGTGGCTTGGAGGGAAAGAAATTCTGGGTTGTGACTGTAGCAGAGAAAATGCTGCGGGGTAGTAATTTTTGGGTGGTTTTATTATTGACTATCGGAGTTGCTGTATTTAAAGCTGATTTGTACGCTGTGGAGTGTAGAAGGCCATATCGGATTCTTTTGGATACAGATATGGATACTGATGATTTCTTCGCTCTTTTGTACCTTTTGAAGCTCAACAGATCAGAATTTCACTTGGAGGTGAAACAAAATCATCTCTGTTAATGCTCTTTTTTTGTGTTCTAATGATGTTTTAAACTGAGCTTATATTGTAAGTATTTAGACTATGATGTATCGGCAGAATGTACTCTATAAGAACCCTGTTTTTGTCAGCACTCAATCATGATTTTGGTTGGGCTACAATTGAAGTGCTTAACATTAAAGCAATTCCGTGCTAAGCCTTTTTCTGAATATGCAGTAAGTTATATTTGTGGTTATAAATTACGGGCTCGAAAGTGACAAATTACTTATGCCGCAGGCAATCACCATCAACGCAAATGCATGGACTGATGCCGGTCATGCAGTGAATCAAATTTATGACATTCTTTACATGATGGACCGCGATGACATCTCTGTTGGAGTTGGGGGTGAAGGCGGAATCTCAAAGGACGGAACCATCCTTGCGGATGTTGGCGGATATCTCCCTATAATTGAACAGGTGCATAAAATTACTCGCACTCTCTCAATTGAATTTGTATTGTCTATGCACAAAAGCGCTTTCTATTACGTCATATTCAAGGCGTTTCATGCCCTCAAGTTCTTTGTGACGTACAAAATTTTTGATACCAGGGGACCACGACAGCCGGATATTGCAGATACAGGCAGGCTATACCAGTAGGTCATAGAGGAAGGTTAGATAAAGATACTGACTTCGGCATACGAAGAGAATTTCTTCCACAGGTGTGAAACTAATCAATACTAGAACAATTTATGCGTGTTGTGACGACATTGATGTGTCCATTTTGGTGATTGTATTGTTCATGAAATTAGGGCGGCAGGAGTTACTCTCCACTTGCGCAACCTACTGCTCAGCAAGTCTTGATTGATAAAATTTCCGAAGGTCCTGTAACTGTTATTTTAATAGGAGCTCATACGAACATGGGAATTTTCCTTATGAAAAACCCCCATTTAAAGAAAAATATTGAGCACATATATGCCATGGGCGGTGGTGTGAGGTCAAAGAACCCTACTGGTTGTTGCCCAGAAAACTCTAGTACTCCTTGCCAGCCTCAGCAGTGTGGTGACCGTGGTAATTTGTTTACTGACTACACAAGCAACCCTTATGCCGAGTTCAATATGTTTGGAGATCCTTTTGCCGCATACCAGGTACATGATAATATTATTTTCAATTAATGATATCATTAGTTTGATGGTGGCACATTCCCTTTTTTTTTTTTCCAGGTTTTTCATTCTGGGATTCCCATTACCCTTATTCCTCTGGATGCAACAAATACCATCCTTGCAACTAAGAATTTCTTTAAAATGCTTGAGGAGAGTCAGAATACGTACGAGGCACAATATTGCTTCAAGTCGTTGAAAATCGTTCGCGACACTTGGTTCAATGACCAATTCTATGCGGTATTTACTTTTCAGTGTGCTTGCTACGAAATTGCATTCATCGTTTTGCTAGAAATCTTCCTTGTAATTTTACAATGTATAAACAAGTTGGCATCTACTTTTGGCAGAGCTATTTCATGTGGGACTCCTTTACATCTGGTGTAGCAATGTCAATTATGCAAAATTCGGACAACCATAATGGAGAAAACGAATTTGCTGGAATGGGATATATGAATATCACTGTAGTTACTTCGAACAAACCTTACGGAGTATCAGATGGCTCAAATCCATTCTTTGTTGGACGCGAAACTCCAAAGTTCAATTTAAAGAAAGGGGGAGTGCACAGTGGCCATGTTCAGACAGGAATTCGAGATTCATTTTGCATAGTGAAGAATGCGAAAGGGAAATGCAAGGTGACTGCTTGTGCTTTCTCAATGTTGTAGCTTACCCTGTACATTTTAAGTAGTTGGAACAAATAGTTTCAATCTTCTTTCTCACTTGGCTGTAAATTCATGCTAAGCATTAGCTCTTGCTGCTGTTTTGGCCGTTAACTTCATTCATTAGTACATCATTTTCTTGTTGCAAATTCCTCGATCTGATTTGAAAAACACATTCAAATATAGGACGGATATACAGAAGAGGTAACTGGTTCAGACGCGGTGCATGTTCTTGTTGCTAAAAAGGCAAAAAGAAATAAGGATGTTAGCAGTAAACTTGACAGAGAATTTCACTTAAACTTCTTGGAAGTAAGTTTATTCGGTCAACTTTGTTTGAGAAAATTTTGACTAATTATTATTTCTCTCTCATTTATTGCAAGCTCAAATTACTTCAAGTATCAAATGCCAATGAACTGATATTAATTTTCTTTTTGTTGGACGAAGGTTCTGAATCGCCCTCAACACACCGGAAGGTTCAATTTCAGAACTCAGTTCCCTTATTTCAAAGAAGTTTTTCACAAGCCAAATTTTGGAACTAAGAAGCTAGGGAAGCCAGTTATGTTTGACATGGACATGAGTGTGGGAGATTTTCTAGCTCTATTCTATCTCCTAAAAGCACCCCTGGAAGTGATTAATCTGAAGGTAAGTGCTTTTCCACTTTTCTAGCTTCACTGGCTAGGCATCGCAAATGAATGGACTTTAGTAAAGTTGCTGTTCATGATTAAGAAAGAAACTGAATGCTTGAGCAAACCCCATAATTCATTAATAGATAGTTTATTTTGTTTTCTTTTAATGAAAGCAATCCAAATAGAAATCGATCAGACTCAATGTTCTGAGAAAACTTGATCAGTTACATTTAAGATGCTGAATGATAACATATTCTGTCAATATACTAGAGTTTCATAGTTCAGATCATTTTTTAGGATCAGTGTCACTCAGTTTCTCAGAAATTTATTCTCTGAACATTTCTATCTGGGCAACGTGGGTTTGTTGCTTGCTGGTTTTTAGTTAAAAATTACAATTAATAGGTAACTTGCATATTGCATAAAATAGGTTTTACCTGAAAGAAAATGGACACTACTTTGCTTGCCTATAAATTTCAAGAAAGTAGAAGATTCGACGTGCCTGGTGTTTCTCCTTTCATCCAGGCAATACTAGTGAGCCCAACCGGGTGGGCAAATGCTGCAACAATAGATGTCATTTATGATTTACTTCATATGATGGGTCGGGATGACATTCAAGTTGGTCTGGGAGATTTGTTTGCAACGAATCAGTCCGATCCGATTGATCCTTCTGTGGGAGCCTGCAAGTATGTTAAATCCATCCCACATGGAAGCGGTGGATTTCTAGACTCAGACACTCTTTACGGGCTTGCTCGTGATATGCCAAGAAGTCCTAGAAGGTAGTCTTTTCATACAAATTTTTGTATGTTGACAGTTTGGGGACTGAATTTTGGGTTATGTTCAAGGTATGCAGCAGAGAACTCTGTAAAATACGGAGCTCCAAGGGATACCGATCACCCAGAACTAAGACAGCCTCTAGCATTGGAAGTCTGGGACTCCACAACAAACACTCTTGAGCCAGGATCTAAGATTACCTTATTGACAAATGGACCCTTGACTAATCTAGCTAAAATTTTATCATCAAAGAAAAATGCTACCTCTTTAATTCAGGTAACAAGCCGTCTCTTGAGAAAATGAGATAAAAATTAGATGGGATGGATAGCTTTAACTGGTGAAGCCAAATCTCTTTGCAGGAAGTGTACATTGTTGGAGGACACTTAAGCCACGATGACAGAGACACCGGAAATGTCTTTACCGTTCCTCTGAATAAGTATGCAGAATTCAATATGTTTCTTGATCCTTTGGCTGCAAAGACAGTCTTTGAATCACCACTGAACATCACTCTCATTCCACTAGGCGTTCAGCGTAAAGTCAGTTCATTTCCTAAGATCCTAAGAAGGCTGCGCCTGAAAAACAGGACCTCTGAAGCCCGGTTCACTCGGCGTTTGCTGTCAAGGCTGTATCGTCTACAACAAACTCATTATCGGTACCATCACATGGTAAGTCTCTCCAGTAAAGTGCTCAAATGTACAGATCGATTTTACTGCCATGTTGAAATTAAAGTTTTACTTAATGCCACTCTTTCGCAGGATATATTCTTGGGAGAAATCCTTGGTGCAGTAGCACTAGCTGGTGATCATTCATCGCTGAAACCTACCGTGCAAGTCAAGTCAATCAAGGTCATTGCTGAAGGCAATGAATACAAAGATGGACAAACTGTGATTGACAAGAAGCGTGGAAATTTTGTCAAAGTAATAGAAAACTTGGATCCTGAGGCTTACTATGATCTATTTGCAAATGAACTCAATAGCAAGAATCAGTCTGCTGTAATAGGAAGCTTTGATGAACAAAAAAGAATGTGGAGTACACCACCTGTGAATCAAACTCAGAGTCCAATTTGTTAAAACTAGAAGCTTCACAAACGCCCATATTCCGGAAAAAGGACAATTCATTATGCTTTGTTCATAGTAAAAAGAAAACAATGATAGATGTAGACAACAGTAATTAGGAAACTTAGACGGCATGCAAAATTCTCTGTAATTCAATATCTCTTCCTCTTTTTCTCTCTTTTTCCTATCCATTTCATCATGTAAAAAAGATCATGGCGTAACTCGAATTATCAACAAAATTTATATAATCATTAATTACTTGATTAATTTAAAGAAGAATTTTCAAATGCAGAACTTGGTATCATCATTATATCATCTAAAGCTTCACTTTGAAAAGAAAAATGAAAAGACAGAATTAAGCTTTCACATATTGTCTATTTGATGGTTCATTTAATAATCTTGATTGTGCTTTTGCTTAATTAAACATTATGACTAATCCTCTCACATTCCTTTTATCTCCTACATTGCTTTAACATTATTGTTGGTTGGGCTGTCGAGATAATTTTCTTTTTCCTGTTTCATGACAGCAATCATTCTTAATGAGAGCACCGGCACACCATTGGATACAAGCCCATTGGCATTCGGTTGAAGATGACTGGCTGTCCTGTAAAATGTTTCTTTAATAACAAATTGGGTATAAGATGCTGCTACCACTAATTACTTTTCACTTTTTTTTTGTCAATTTTTATGGCAGCAAGCAGAGAGAAAGGACAAAAGACACCAATAAATTAAGATTGACCTTGTATTATAAGAATCATATCTTTTGCAAATGGATTCATATTCTGTTTGGGGAATAAAATAAGGTGACTATAATATTCTCTAAGTACAAAGTGACCAAATAATTAATAGGTTTTTAGGAGATAATTCTGCTGACCATGAGCATATCACCTCGAGTAGGAGGTAGTTTTTAAGATCATGAGCATACCACCTCGATCCGAAGGTGATCGTGGTGACCATGAGTAGACTACCTCAAGCAGGAGGTAGTTATTGAGGCCACGAGCAAACCACATTGATCGTAATCTCCTGTAAGTAAAAAGCGAGCAAATAATTGATAAGCTTCTATAAAGTAATTCTGATGACTATGAGCAGATCACCTCAACCAGAAGGTAATTATTGAGACCATGAACATACCACCTCGATTCAGAGGTAATCTAGTAACCATAAGCAGACTACCTCGAGCAGGAGGTAATTCTTGAGAGCATGAGCAAACCAACTCGACCAAGAGGTCATTGTGGTGACTATGAGCAGATGGGTTTGAGGTGACATTGAATCAAGTCACCAAGAAGCAAAACTCAGTCAAATGAACCGCCATAGATCTCCTCTAAAAAATCAGGGAATGAATTTAATCCATTAATAGTGATTGACACGATCTAAGGTGGGGGTTTTGGGAGTTTCTTTTTTTTTAACTTTTCTCTATATATAATATTTTTTACTCTTGTGACCGGGGGGAGTGGGGACCAACCCTGATTATATTTTTTATTTTTTTGGTGAACCCATAAACTGACTTGAGCGGGTTAATGTCGGAAAAATTTCCAGCTCCTCTCATTATTTTTTGTGATTGCAAAGATCTAGTATTGAGTCACTAACCATCTCAATCAAAATTTGGTATCAACATATTCCAAAGTCCCTGCATTTTCTCTCCAAATTGAATTTTGTTTATTAAACTAAGGAGTAAAGACTAAGAGAGTATCTTCATTTGTTTATCTTTGCCAGCACTGACGCCAACTAGAACTTGCTGTTAAGTGACAGTTTCTTTAGTTGCTACCTGTTTCCAAGTCCAACATTGGAAACTTTTGTGTGGAAATTTTAGAGAAATGAGGACCAATTCTCATGATGTTTAACACGGCATCAAAATATCAATTAATCTTTGTAATCATGGAAGTATCGCTATTGTGATTATAAAGTTCACCAACTATTGGGAAATAGATTCACTAGCAGTTAAAAATAAAAAGACATACATCAAGTTTTAGGAGTATGTAAATATATTTACAAAACATTTTAATTGTTCTTCTTCATAAAGATAAGTTAAAGCACAATCGTTATCAACAGTTCGTGTCTACGATAAAGTTTGCTCGATCTGAACCGTCGGAAGAGACGGTAATTTTGTGCATCATACAGACTGCCTGTTTTTTTTCTTTTTATTTTTTAGATTTTGCAATTTGTAAGACACAATGCTTCATTATAAATTTATCCCCTGAAATAATGTGCGTCATTTTGTGAACTGTTCTGTTCTCATGCCATTTTGAGACGACTGTAGTTCTCATGATGCATGGATTCGCTAACTTGATGTGAGAAAATTAAAAGGAAAATAAATAAAAATACAAAACAAGATTAAGAAAAGGGGAAAAGAGATATTGTTGAGCCTTAATAATAATAAAATGGGGCAATAGTTGGAAACAATTCCCTCTTTTCAGTTTTCATAGGATACATACAGGCACAAGCCCAAATAGTAGAACATAACAGAACAGTGAAGTACAAAAGTACTATGTCAGCTTCCCTATTAGAATCCTCCATTCAATTGCTTTCCTCATGCGCTTTGATAAGCCTTAGAAACTCAATTCCATCGTCGGAATTGACCCACCAGCTGCCACAATTTGTTGCTCCATCTGCAACCATCAATCATTTCATTAAAAAAAAAAAGTTAGTAATTATAATTATGCTTTCGGCCTTTCAGCTTTCGAGTAAAAGTCCATTGCACTCACCCTGAATAAAGTTTCAAGCTTGTTCTTGACAAGGCAGTACTCTTGCCTCGCTTGCTGCAGGCACCTCATGCACCTGTAAAATTCAGCAATCTTTAGAATAAAAATTAAATGTGTAAAAAATTTAATTCATCCTAATATCCTTTAATTGCTGACCAAAAAGAAAACTCACCCTTCGATGTTCTGTTCCTCACAGAAGTTTCTGAAAGCAATGCAGGCATTTTTAATTCTCTCTGCACCTATGCTGTTAGAAAAAGAAAGCACCCTTTTCTTGTCAACAAATTTGAAAAAATGATTCCATCAAGGAAAAGAAACAATTTTGCCATTACAATTTTATTCTTTGTACTGATGCCTTAGATCTGATCTAAGTCAATTATCATTATTGATTATTTTTCTTTCTTTGAGAGATTCTAGGCAATTTCAATGCTAGGCTCCAGATGTCAAAGGCATGATCGTGCTAGTGTTTGTGCTTTCTGAATAGTACCTTGAGCTGCTACCCTTCAATTGATGAACATGGGAATCAACCATTTTGAAGTCTATGGATGGCTGATCGCTATAAAACAACAACCAATAGACAAGAAAAAAACCAAAGCAGATAGTAAATAGGAAAAAAAACAGAAAGAGAGAAAACAGAAAAGCCAGAACTTTTAAGCAACAACACAAGCACAGAAGCAGTTTGAAAGAGAGAGCATACAGAGCCCTGGTGAGATCATTGAGAAGTCTTTCAGAATCATCAAAGAAAAGTGAGACCACTTCGACAACAAAATCTGGGTTGCTTTCGTCTTGAAGCTGCTGAAGCTGTAAGAACTGATTATCCAAAACTCCCTTCTCTCGCCAAAAGCAAAAACAACAAAACACAACTCATCAAAAGCATCAACAAAAGAGAAAACAAAGAAAACAAGAAGAACGAACAAACCCATATTCGTGTACCTCCATGAACAAGGACTTTGTGTGCTCCAGAAGCCTTCTTTGCATCTGACCCACCTCCATGTCTCTCTTGTCCCTATTCTTCCCTACACAAAATACAAACAATCAGTAATAGCTTGTGGCTTGACAAGCAGATCCTGTGTTATATATTAGATAGATAGATAGAAAGTATGTTCCTTGAAAATGATTTGATGAATTTAATGCACATACCGGAGTTAAAAAACCAAACTGCCTTGTAGCAGTACTAGGAACTAAAGAATGGTCTATTAAGAACAGCTCTCGCTTATCCTTTTCTGGATTTGTGCTCTCTGCTTTGATTGTTACCTTTTTGTTCTCACAGAACTACAGAAGAAGAGTCACAGCCCCACCACCAATTGCTTGTTCTTACGTTTGTGTGGCATTTATTAGCATTTAAACAAACAAGGACCCCCACCATCTTTTCATTCTCTCTCTATCATTTCGCCACCTTTTGTGCTGGAAATAGTAGTTTATTTGTGATCTCGTTTCTCTATTCCATTGTTTCATTGAAAATATTGATCTCCATTGAACCTCACACGTGAGGTTATAACGTATAAATGACTTTAAAATAGTATATTAACAACGATACGCTCTTTGATACAAAGCCCTTCACCCTCAGTTGAAAATTTCTAATATTTCACTGTTAATACATTAAGATAAACAATAGTGTATAAAGTAAATAAAAAATTAGGAGATAATAACGGATATTTGGGAATTAGTAATTAAAAAGTTGGAAAATTTGCAGTTTTTGACAAAAAGAGTAGGGTAAGAGTGCTCTATCAGACAACATTGTGTTGAGTTGTTCTCTTCAAAATTTCAAATTATTTGAAGCATCTCTAAACTGTGAATTTGAGTATGGAGACTCTAATAAGTATAAAATACCTTCTAAATTCTTTTTATTGGTTTTCAACCTCTTCTAGATACTTCTTGCTGAAGATGAGGACCAAGATTTGAAAGGGGAAAGTTTTTTTTCAAGATGATGCACATTTTTTGATATATTTCACCTATTTTCATGTAATTAATATTTTAGATGTTGAACTGAAAATGAAACGAGAAAAGTGACATGGGTGGTCAATTTCTCCACCTTCATAATAGCAAATGGATCTATCAATGGTTACTGGATCTGAGTTCATCACACTTGTACAAAATCCCTGGTCCTGCCTTATGCCCCTCAAAAATAGCAAAATGAAAAAAAAATGGTCCATGCAAAGAATTAAACCAGGGATATAAAAAGAAAAATTAGTCCCTTCCAAATGTAGAGCTATCCGATTCATAACACAGTTCCTGTCACGACAAGCTGGAATTTTGCTCTTAACGCTTTGTGGTTTATTAATTATCAAATCATATGGAAATGGAATATTAAGTAGTCATTTTCTTATCTTGTTTCTTTCTTTTCTATTTTTGCCTTGTTTTATATGCTACGAAATTTTGTCGAAATTGGCATACTAACGAGAAAGTATCAAGTGGCTGCCACAGTGTTGAATGATCCAATTTTTTTCTTTACACTTCTGGAATTTCAAAAATTAGTCATTAAAATCTTGCCGTTTCAGAAATAAACATTCAAATCCTATTTCGTTGGTGAACTTTGTCCATTTGAATGAGATAAATATATCATCGTGCATCAAATTAATTTTAATTTTTGCGTTACAGTAAATAGATGCTCTTATCCCCATTTAAATAGATGTAATTTTGTGATTAAAAGGAGTCTGAAGATCCATTTCTAAAACAATGAAGTCTATTCCATTATTCGGTCTTGAAGTTGAAAGAATCTTGAAATGGCACAGCCAATCCTGGAGACAGCTAATTTTGATTTTAATTACTTGGATTTCTATAAAATAGGAAGAAGGGACAGCTGGATTTGAAGACGTGCCCTTCGGAATCAAAACCCTTTTGAATTTTAATGCAAAATGACCCGTGGACTTGGCCGGTTTGTCTTTGCTTCTTTTATTTGGACACCATGTTTCTGGAGGGAGAATCCTTATCATTTCCTATGTCCCTTATATTATGTATTATCTGTATTTTTTATTTTTTATTTTGGTGAAATGATTTGCGTGGCTACGATTCTTCTCCTTTTATTATTCGCAGACATCATGCAAGATTTGTTTCATCGTCTGAAGTGCATGCATATTCTCATTAGTGATTAGATGGCTACTACAATACCAGCACCACCAACCACCCCCCCCCAAAAAAAAAAAATACTATGTTATTTGATTAGAGAATTTGAAGATTTGTGATATGAAAATGTTGATATGATCGCATTAGGGCTATTATTGTTTTAGTTTTTCAGCAGTTAGGCTGTGAAGGTTAAGTAGTATTTGGTAAGTACTTACAACTTTAACAGTATAGTTGAAACAGTTGTTGCTTGAAAATTAGCAAGGGCTTCAAGGTTTTTGCTGGGGATATTGCTTGGAAAACCGATTCATCTAGAAGAATCCTGCAACTGAGATAGAGCATATGCCTGTGTGGGGGGTAAAATTATTATAAACACGACAGCCCATTTGTGATTATTGAGAATATTATTGCAAGATTTTGATGAATGAGCATATCGACCAACCCCGATATGGATGGAAGTGCTGACCCTATCAGAATTAGTCAATCAGATCAGCACAAGAGCCATTCATGAACCGGTCTTTGCAAGTGCCGCTTTGGGATTGAGGTTTCTTTCACTCAGACTGCTCTAAAAGTGTAGAAGATATGATTGAGATTCTTCATTTCAGTTATAAAAAAAAGAAAGCAAAACCCTGAAGATGGGCATGTTTATCATACGGTCAAAGGTCTCATTTTATTTCTTTCATTTTAATACCTTTGCTTTAAAGCTACGGAGAAGGCATTTTCTGACAGAATCCGCTTGAGTTTGACCCTTAATTAACACACTAACAAATATTAATTAATACCGCGGCTTATTATCGATGTGATAAATCTTAAATTATCTCTGATTATGGTTGCCATAAGGGCGCGGGCGCGCCCGTAACAATTGCGTTTTATGCAATGTCACTCATAACTGGCTGTTTCATCGGAAAAATGGGGAAGTAGAGCACAAAAACCAGGAAGTGGCAAGTGGAAACATACTTGCTACTGGTAATGACATCAATTTAACAGTGTTCGTCTATAACCATCATTTAAGGTTATCTACTATTACAAGCCGCCAGAAATTGGAACATACAAGGGAAACATACAACTGTTAACAACCCAACAGGTATTAATAAATAGCCTCCAAGAAAGCATAATGGATGCTCCTCTACGAAAAGCACACAATGCAAGACTAACATACTTTACAACTCCTCCTGCAAAACCCAGGAAGTTCTGCAGATCCAACCATATACTCTGGATTCTTGGTGCATTCACCCAGGGCAGCCCATCTCTCACAACTTGCATTATTATCTGTGCAGTCCCCACCTTCTTCCAAGATCTTGTCGAATGAATCAACATGAATCCACTTTGTTGCCGACCATTTCTCTCCTTCAATGACTTGACAACCGCCATGGAGACTTACTGGGTCTGGAATAGCGTTTGTGTGGAGACTGAAGAAAAGAAGAGCATCTCCTCTCCGTGGCTTCACTGAATATTTCCAAGGTGGAAACAAAAAGATTGTAAAAACAAATCAAACCATTGTAAATGCAAAAGTAGACATCAGATTCACAAAAGCATTTAAATATGTCAAATGGCACACCTGCAATTCCTTTCCTAGCACATTCAGAAAGATCATCATCGGTAGCAGGAGTTCTGCGACGTGGAGGTTCCTGCTTGCAGATTGTTGCATGAACAGAGAAATGTCAGTTTTCACAACAGGTAAAGAAATATATAATAGCTATCTTCAGTGCCATGCTCTAGTTTAAAATTGATACCATTAACAACACATCTTGTTTATGTTGCGGGTTCGAGAGAACCAATCAAAGACGCACGAAAGAATAGCAAATCAGGAAAGTGAAAAATTATTGTCAGGAGTAAGGAAGTATCTCAAAAAATTGGCTGAAACTATGCATTAAATTTGTTCTCATTAAAGTAAATAGGGCACCTGAACTAACCTCTGCATTGGGAAATACTGTCTCACCACCTTTCGCAACATCAGAAAGATACATCAGCACAGTTGCTAGGCGGTGTCCGCCGCGAGCAATATTAACCTTGTCAGAGAAGTAGTCATGATGTGGTTCATATTTCTGTCCATGCTCATACCTTAGTACTTGTATGTCTTCCCCATTTTCTGTAAATCAAGAAAAACAAAAACTCGTTATGCCCATCCCTAAGGAAATAAACAACCAAAATAGGAAGCTTATCATTTCACATAATTACACAATGCCAGTGATTTATTCTTTAGCAACATGCTCTCCTGACTACATAAAAGAAATAATTTGATTCATTTGAATAATTATGGAGTTAGAATACGTAATTTTTGTAAGAATATAATAGAAAGAAAGATTACTTAAAAAGTATTTTCATGATACTACAACCTGACCAACAAAATTGTTCAATGTTTATCATGTGGAAGCAACTTCATTTCTCCTTTGAAGTATCTGTAAACCAAAAATTCCTAAATGAGCGTATCTAGGTGCATTATTGATAGCCCTCCCTCAACCAGATTCATGGGTTCAATGCAAGGACTGCTTTCCTCCTTTCTATGAATAATTAACAAAGGAGGATATAACATAGAAACTAGACTTTACCCAAATCCCTCACTTTCCACATCAATCATGTAGTTTGATTCCTAGATGGCTTGAAGTTTAACTATCCCAATACTTGCAATTGTAACTCGAAACCATGAACATGGAAATACTTTCTCCAAGATTTCAACGTGCCTAGCCAAATCCTAAAAGTTAATTAGACAATGCAAGTGGTGTGCATAATTAAAATGACTAATTTAGAGTTAAAATTTATATATAAAAAAAACTGCTGACTTCTAGTTAAGATTTTCCTCAAATTGTTGTCTGATGGAACAGCACGAAGTATATCTAACAATTTGATTAAAAAATACAGAGAGCAGAGTTTTAACTGTCTAAAATCTATAATTTTGAACCATAAATAGTCGGATGAACATAAATATATGTAATGAAGTTACAGCATTAACAGTTATTAGTTGTAATGTGATTCTTATAGAAAGCGCAGAAGGACAAATGGTAAAAATATAAGCCATATTTTTTAAATAAAAGCACCAACTAGAACAGAACAACAAAAAAAAATGCATATTACACACCTTTTGGAAGAAACGTCCATGTTGCAATCTTTTCCTCTATACCAGCAATAATAGCATCCTAAAAAAGGGAAGGAAATGCTTATACTAATGAATATTGAGAAATAATTGACAATCAAATGAAAGGAAAGCAGTTTTATCATAAATTTTCTAAGCTGCCCATGTCATCTTACAAAACATCAAGATACCCCTTATGCACCTGAAAATGTGATTCGACTAATCAAGTTCCATTGCTCTCTAATAACATCAATGAAGCGATACAGTCATTCATGCACTGTATTAATCGAAGAAAGTATGTCACTAGGTTTAACTCATGAAACCAATCCCATATGTATCACCAATTTCCTCAGGTTGCAATCTATTAAGAAGGAATGTTAGTAAACATGATAGGCCTCCAACTAACAAGGCAAGTTCATTGAGTGCAATAAATGTCAAAGAAGGAAAGTATCTTGGTGTACAAAAGATCTCTCTTCTATGACAAATATTCTACAGTTGCTCATATTCCTATGTTTCTCATGTGCATTATGCTTAAACATTTAAGTAACAGTATTAAAACCAGCCACAGATTAACATGCAAACAATTATGATTATAATAAACAACAACCGGAAGCAAGAAAAATCATGTGTGCATATAATCATAGCATAAACAACATCAATCAATAAACAGAAAATAAAACAACCTTTCCTTTAGCTATAAAGGTCCCAGAACTTGTTCGAACGTCGCTTAGCTTGCTCTCCCCACTCAAATTATCAGCAACTGCTGATCTCTTCAGCTGAGATTTTGCCTAATCACAAAATTAACCAACTTAATAAATCAAATTACAATAACTATCCAAAAATGAAAATTCTCATTCATTTTGATAACATTAAGCTAAAAGTCAAAGTACCCACAAGATTAATCAAGTGGTCGCATTCTAAGTCTGTGAGAAAACCCTCGTACACAAAGGCCCTGCAAATCATCAGATTGATTATTTGTATACATGCTTTAAAATATAAAAAGAAGCGAAGAGAACAACTTTTGAAACTAAAACGATGTTAAAAAGGGGAGAAAAAAATGAAACTTTTGATTGTTTTGCATAAGCTTTTCTGTAAGCAAACAGGAAAAGACTGCAGAAAATAAATGGTAACCTGGGTTTCCAAGAAATTTGTTTGACTTTGGATGGGTTAATAATGGCGCTAGAGCTGAAAGATTTGCGAATTAATAACAAGAACGAGAGCAGGAAGAGGAAATTTAGAGAGAGCTTTGTGGGAGCCATGAGCGTGGATTGGATCGATTGTGAGAGACAAGAGAGATTTGAGATTTTCCGGGAAAATGTTAAACTCTAAATGTTACCTTACGGATTCTGATTCGCTTAACTGTCACTGTGTGACCAAAATTCCACGAAGGCGATGGTGATGACGTAATTTAAATCTCACAGTTGACCACAACGAGCGCGCTGTAGCTACGACGCCGTTCTGAAAAGCATTTTTCTTTAAATAAATTTAAAACATTATTAAAAACATTACTGATAAGAAAAAATTCATTTAAAACGCGGTTACCATTTTTCCATGAACTACTTCAAATGTTCAATCAGTTACACAATGAATCGATTCAAAGTAAACTAAATTGATCTCTAAAATGTTGATGATTCTTCTTTAGATTATTGGTAACTTAGTCTCAAATCTAAAGGTGTTCACGAATCGAATTTTGCGAATTGAATATCAATCTATATCCAATTCATGATTTTGCGAATTATGAATTTTCAATCCAATCCATAAATCAGTGAATTCCAATCCAAATTCAATACATACGTTTACAAATCGGATGCAGATTTGACTCAATTCAGTTCTAATATACTATTTTACATATTAAAATTTTTAATTATTTCTAATTTATGAACTAACTAAATAAAAAAATTAATATAAAAATAATTTTACTACCGATCAAATTTAAAATTAAATAAGATTTAAATAAATTAATTGTTTGAATAAAATTAGAAAATACATTCAAAATTTTAATGTATAACACACCAAAAAAGAAAAATCTCATTTGTTTTAATCAACTATTTAGGAAGCTATATTTATTTATTTAACTATTTTTATTTTATATTATTATCGAATAAGATATAATATAGTGTTAATATAATTATATTTTAACATATTTATTTATTAGTAAATACTAATGCCATATTTACAGGTTTAATTTTTTAATTAAATAATTTTTTTTTATTTTTTTGCTGATTTGCAGATTTTTGTGGATTTACCGAAGTAAATTCATATCCAATCCATGGATTTTTAAATTTTCAATCCAATCCAATTTACCAATCCACATATCGGATTTTTACGGATCAGATGGATTGAGCGGATCAGATTGCATTACAAACACCCTTACTCAAACCTACTCTATGACATCAAGCCAAATTTGAATAACATATCCTCCTCCATTAAAACAAGGGATGCTTTTAATTTTGTCCGTGCTTGAAATAATCTTATTGATGCTAAAATTAAATTTTTTGGCAGAATTATTGAAACCAATCAACTTGCGTTGAGTAGAAAATAAGCAAGATAGTCGACTAGGTTCACTTAATCTGGTGTAAAAGTTTCCTTAGCAAGTAACGGTGTAAAAAGAAAAATGAAACTCAAATCTTCTCGTATTGTGTCATAATGTAAAATTCAAATTTAATCTAAACTGTCAGAAGTTCAGGATTAGCTACCCCAACTATGTCAACCCGGGGGGAGGGGGAAGAGTACTCTTTATGCCTGATCAGCCCTATTAACACATTGAAGATGGTTAACAAAAAATCATATCTTCTTGTGACCATTAAACAGAATTCCAAATTACAGAGACAATTAATGAAGCTCTGCATTGTTCATTCTCCGTCTTCCAATCGGCTTTGGTTTCTCAATCTCAGGTCAAGCTCCCCAGAAATTTGCAATATCCCATTTCTGAAAATTTCCCGATGACTAACTTTCGTTTAAACTATCAGTGTCCTCGCCTAAAACAATCCCCATGTGTCGGTTTATATCGTTCACATCTAGTTCATTTAAGTTGGCTGAATTGAATTCTTCGGCGTCAAAAAACTCCTCGGAGAATGTCCTTTGAAGACGTCTTAACGACTGGTTTTCTTCGATAATTTGTGCCAAAGCTTCTTCATCACCCTTTAGAGCTTGCACAACCTGCATCAAATGCAACCCCAAGTCATCAAAACTTTGTCTTTTTTTATTTGACCAAGTCATTCTTGTGTTGCAAGAAACCAGCTACATTCAATCATATTACTATCATCAGAGGTTGGCATAATTGTCTTCAATTCAAAATCAAGTTACAGAGCATTCTGTAGCATAAAAGAACATGCCTTGCTCATTTGTGGTCGACAGGCTGAAGTCTGATTGATACACGCAGAAGCTATCAATAGCAACCGGGTCAGTTGCTCTGTGTCGTAGGCATCACCAAGTATTGGATCAACAAGCTCCTTCATAGTACTCTTTTTGAGCAAAGGTTTGGCCTGTACAGAATCTTTTATTAAACTTGTTTTTGTCATCACAATCCTACAACGCTAAAATTTGTTATGATATGATGAGATTTTGGCAAACAGAAGCAAGCCGACATACCCACATCACAAGGCTTTTCTGTGAACTATCTAAAGCTTGCCGCCCTGTGATGATCTCCAATAATAGCACTCCATAAGCATAGACATCAGTCTTCTCATCCACTATACCGTGCATGAAAAACTCAGGTGGAAGATACCTGTCATAACCAAAGAATTTCATATGAGATTATTTGGCTTATATAAAAATGTTCAGAACATATGAAATCCATATAAAGATCTGAATTACAAACCCAAATGTGCCTTCAATTTTTGATACAATATGATGAGTCCATTTATCTGGTAGCCACTTAGCTAGTCCAAAATCAGATATCTGTATCAAATTTGGAAAGTTCCCAAATTAAGCTAAGAGATCAAACTTTCAAAGGAAGTTAGCCATATGATCTTAAAAATGGTACCTGAGGCTGAAAATCCTCTGTAAGCAAAATATTTGCAGCCTTGATATCTTTATGGATGATTCTCCTTTGGCAGCCCTCATGAAGATAGCAAATGCCCTCAGCAGTTCCAAATGCAATCTTATACCGTATTTCCCAATTTAGCTTCTCCTTTGGCCCTACAATTATTTTAGAAATAGAAGAGATTGATAAATTTATTGGATAGAAACTCGAGAATTTTTTATTTATGAAAGGCTTAAACAGATGACAAACCATAAAGTAATGATGCTAAGCTCCCATGGGGAGATAGTTCCAGAATAAGGTGCATCCCTCCTTCAACCCCATAACCGATCATTTTAGCAATGTTAGGGTGATCAACATGAACTATGATCCCAAGCTCGGATAAGTAGTCGGTGGTCATCTCTTCTGGGGAACCTCTAGTTAGTCGTTTAATTGCAACAAATTGCCCATCTTCCAGTTGTCCCTTGTAAACTTCAGCATAGCCTCCTTGCCCAATCAATTTTTCTTTTCAAAAGAAAAGATAATGCTTTGTCAGCCTAGTGAATATTAACCAAAAGGGAATGATAACCTTTCAAAAAGTACTAATTCAAACTGTGTAATTTAGCTGTAGCAAGAAGGACAAACCATGGCTGAAGTTGTCAGTAGCAGCCTGGAGTTCTGAGAGTGCAAAGTTCTTCCAGCCAGGTTTCAAATAACATAGTTCGGCATCAACCAAAGTAGCATTAAATGACAGGCCCCTGGACCCTCTAATTCGTTTTGTTTTCCTTCTTGTGAGCTTAGGGACATTTTTTGAGACACCTTTTGGGATATTTTTTGGGGCACTTTTTGGGGCACCTTTTATAGAAGATAAAGCTTGAAGTTTCGTCTGAGGTTTTTTCCATATATTAAAGAGGCCCGGCAAATGAATAGCAGTAAACATACTGTGATAAACTGATTCTGAAGAAGTACTAGCCTTGGAAGTAGCAGTTTCAGCTTCTATGCTTCTTGTGTAATCCACAAGAACTTCTTCTGAAGAGTCGTCGTCTGTACCCTCCTCATCCTCCTCCATTGCTAAAGATGCCGAATCTAATGTGACATACCTCTAACATTACTATAAAGAATATCATAACACCATGTCAAAAAGCAAAAAAATTAATGAATATTAATTGTACCTTGAGATAAAGAAGAGTTAGAGAACCCGGATCGTGAACTCCTGCCAACAACAGAAGCAGCAGCCTCGTGTTCTTGATTTTCACTGGTAATCATTTCGCGATTCTCGGTGTTAGCCATCTCTTGATTTTCACTGGTAATCATTTCTTGATTCTCAGGGTTAGCCTTCCCTTGATTTTCACTGGTAATCATTTCTTCATTCTCACTTTTAGACTTCTCTTGATTTTCTCTAGAAATCGTTTCTTTATTCTTATTCTTAGTGTTAGCCTTTTTTCTAATTTCGCCGGTAGAGTTAGAGGAACCGTTGCTGCCATCACAAGAAAACAGAATATATGATTAAAAAAAAAAGTCCATAAGAAATGTATAAATGCAGATTCAAACAAGCAACATATCAACCCAAAATCCTGATTATGTGAAAGATATATATATACACACACACAAACCTGATCAAGTCATATTTATTCATCCAAGAGGAAACAAGTTTAAAACCGGAGCTGTAACGTATATGCATTTCAAATTATATTTATATCAAAGATCAAGCTCAATAGCTCTTATGATTCAGAAGCTAAGAACCTTGGACCAACCGAAGGTTCTCAGACAACTCCCATAAAAATCCTCAAAAGGTGACAAAACCAGAGAGAAAGAGAGATTGAGAAACCAAAAGAGAAGCAGAAGGGAATATTGAGAATGAATATGCTCGCGTCTGTTCTGGGCTCAGAAGAGAGGGAAATGAAATAGCGGTTGTCATGTATTTGTCTAAGCTTGTTTTTATTATGCAAGTTTATTTTTGACAATTCAGCCTATTTTCATGCTCAAAAATCGGATGTTAATGTGATTTGTTATGTGGATAAACAACCATATGAGCTAATTGATTAAAAAATTAGTTAAAAGTTGATGGAATATTGGGGGCTTGTAGGCAAGCACGTATGCAGATTTTCTCTCGCGGGACGCAGCTACAGAAAGCATAGTTCCGGAAATGGGGTTCCACACTATTGGGTATTTGACACCTGTCCTTTTCAATCCGCGGGAAAAACACTGAAAGAGAATCAAGTAACGGTTTTTCCTAAGTACACGATTTCTTGGTCTCCCAGTCTCCGAGACCCAGCTAAAAATAATAGAAGTACAACCATGCAGCAATATAAAACATGTCACACAAGTCCATGATTCAGCCTTCAGTACCAAGAAATTGAAATAAAGCTTTTTCATATAATGAGATGAATGTTCAAGTTGCTTATAATTGCAAATTTAAAATACTATCTTGGAGAAGCTTTTAGGAGGTGGGCAAAACCAGTAGAATTTCTCTGGATTACACCCAAAGTTGTATAACAGTCTAATGTGTATTATTATCATTCTATTCATAAAAGATCAAACAGCGACGTAATTTGAATTTTAACAAAATGTGCGGTACGAGACTAGTCATTCGAAAGTGTTCATTATACTTGAATTATTAGTAGCTTTACAGAAAAAATGTGAGAAAGGTTACAATCGAGCAAAACTAAAGCTTATAAATTCAGCATACAGTTTCAGTGAACATTCCGGGTGATTAACCCCTCAAATATCGTGCAAAGGTCCTTGTTTTCAGGACCAAAAATCTCATCAAGCTTCCGCAGAGTCTCCTGATTTTTTCCAGAAAAACAGAGATACAAATGGGTTACAAAAGCAATTCACAACAGAAAGAAACATGTGAGAGAGAAAAAGAGAGTAATTTACTTCTTTTGTCTGCTTATGAGCATTCAATTCCTTAACATTTGCCAGAAATGCACCAAACTGCTCATAGGACAATCGAGTCCTGATAAAACAAAAAGAAAGGGTATAACTCCCGAGTCTTAATGGGTCACAAGTTGTAATTCAAGCAGAGGCAAAATCTTGAACTTGCCTTCAGTGAAAAAACGTAATTCAATCACGAGCATGTATAAACTGATCTAGTAAGTTTCACAACATCCAAAAATGAAAAAGAAGCAACAAAAGACAAGCACTGCAAGCAACTTTAAGGGCAAACATTTGCATAAAAAACTAATACTAGTTATGGGGCTTGAAAAATTAGGTGAAACAACTCAGAGCAAACAAAATATTGCCTGTTACTCTGGTTTCCAGAAAAGTAGGACTAATTCAGCATTATTGTTAAGTTGGCAGTAATGATGCGTTTAGTTCTTTAGAATCAGAATGAACTGAAATCAGAATAAATTAGAATTGGAATGAGAAATGGAAATCATAGTAAGTTGTTTACTTGAGTTACGAGAATCAGATTCGGAATGAACCGTATTCTTATTGATTTGTTTACTTTATTTTGTAATCCAGATGGATTGTTACAAGAAACTAAAATGCCCGTAGTTACAATTACGTATTTGTTCACTAACAAAATAAAGAGTATCATTACCACTATTATTATTACTAGAACGGGATTCTCATTCCTCATTCCCAAATTCATGTGCCCCACCCAAAATCCATTTCCATTCCTCTATATTTTTAGTAAGTACACATTCTTATTCCCTAATCCAAGAAGTAATCACACCGTAAGTATATAAGACATGAAGTTACTAGAAATGGTGACCAATTATTCTTTAATGAATGTAGTGCAAATGTCTACGCCAAATAAGCAGCACAAGCCTTTAACAACAACAGTGCCAGGGTTGGATATCCATGGATTTAGCCCGATTCAGTGTTAGTTTTTAACAAATTACTCATTCCTCAACAAGAAAGCCTCAACCTTAGAAAGTTTTTACCTGACTTGACGGAAGAATTCCTTTCCATCAACTCGTGTTTTCCCTGAAAGACAGAAAGGAAAGAAAGACAGGATATGTGCTTGTTAAATAACAAGATCAATGTTTAGTTAGGCTGCTTTTAAAGCATTACTAGTAAAGGTGCTTCTACAGCAAGAATAAAGCACACACTGACTTTGTTGGGTAGAAAATAAACGTCCATGGAAGTTTAAAGAGCTAAAATACTAATTACCTTTCCATCTGTCCGAAGAGAAGATTATGGGGAAAGAAGAAAAACGATAACAAATGTAGAACTAAGAGGTGCAAATCAACTATTTATGCCAAGGAATAAGGCTTCAAAAACTAACATTTTAGGTGTCTCTTCACAGAGGAATCAAACCAATGATCCAATCACCAGGGGAACAAAGCAATATGATACCACATCAGGACTTATTCTAGAAGAAAGTTCTCAAACTTACCAGTTTGTGTTCCTGAGTCAGAGCTTGATATTGAACTGTGTGGTGAGTGGACAGAAGAAAATATAGATGACCTATCATCAATTATCCCTCTCGAGGTTGAAAATGAAATTGAATGTCGTCTTGGAGACACTGGTTTAGGCGTTTTCGTGGGAGATACTGAAGCTGATAAACTAGGTGGTGACCCAGGGGGAGTCAACCGAGGCGTGCTTGTTTGGGATGCTAACATGAAGCCATGTGAAATCCCAGGTCCGGAGGCTACCACAATTAACAGAATCAAATAAGAAAGAAAGCAACAGATGAACTGTAGCTAGCTTATTTGCTAGACTTCACGTTTTTCATTACAACACCACATTTACCCAGTTTGATCCATTAACAAAATGAAAGAAAGGGAATTAGCAAAATGTTATCAACAAGCATAGTACTAATTTTATATTAGAATTAAAAAAAAAAAAAGATTTTGACCCACATGCTGGCTCTTTTTCCTCTGCAAATGAAGAACTTCCACCTTCTGAGATCTGACCACGCATGGAAGAAGCTCTAGTCGGTGTGATGGCATCATCATCTTATAAAAAAGGAGGGGGGGGAAATGAGGATTTGTGTAAATTTGTGCCAAATAATTCCTATTTTTCATGTCAAACAGTGCCACATCACCTAACTAACCAGTTTGCTGCATACTGTTGCATGTTCTTAAAACATCCACTCAATGTTCAACTACAGCCCATTTTAAGTAGCTAGCACTGAACACACTGAAATCCATTACTGGTTTGCAAGCTTCATCCATTTTACTTAGTAGGTACAGGATCTCAAAGACACAAAAACGAATCGTTTTACATTTTTTGCATATCATCAAAAACCATTCTTAATACAATGCAAATAAAAGCAACAATAAAACATATACCATTTGGGGTTGGCTTAGCAATTGGAGCAGCCCCTGTCTGCGGCAAATTGAAGAAAAAAAAATCAATTGATTGTTCATCAATTAATTCAATAATATACTGGAAAATAATAGTTAATCAGTAACATACCGAGGTATCTTCATCGTCTTGAAGTGATTGCACGAGTGTTTTCCTAAAAACCTCCAACTACGCAGTACATAAAATATAATAAAATAAAATCATTTCACCAATTGGAAATTCATATGCATGCGAAAATTAATAAAATCAAAATTAAAAAAAAAAAAAACCTTTGAGACATCTCTTTGAAGCTTTCTAACAGTATTGGTCAACGCCGTGTTGTCTTTAATCAAGCTCTCCTGTCACAGAAAGTCAAAGTTAAAGCTTTTTTATTTTATTTTTAAAAAAATGTACGTGTGTGAAATTTTGCAAGGAAGCGGGTCGGGTCGGACCTTGTCGGCTTGTGCTTGGGCGAGTTTGTCGGCGGTGTCGGAGAGGGAAGAGTCGAGTGACTGGATTTCGGATTGGAGTTCGGCTATGAGGGAATCTTTCTCGGCGAGCTGCGCGCGTAAAGCGGACGACTCGGATTCGAGGGAGGAGACACGTGTCGTGATGGCAACGGAAGTGATTTTGCGGGCCACATCGAGTTGCTCGAAGGGATCAGACGGTAGTACTTGCAACACCACCTCGGGTAGATCGAAGGTACTACCTGCTCCTGGTTCTTTGGCTAACATTTCTCACACTTCTTCTTTTTTTTTTTTTATTATTTTTTTAATTAAGCGCAGAGTTAAGTTCGTATAAGGATTTATGCTTGAAACATGTGGCTTGTGAGATTAGTGGACCCATATAGATTATATGAGTTCGCATCGTTTTATGATGTCAGATTTAAGAGCATCATGGGGATATGGGATTGGATGAATGGACAGTTTTTTTTTTTTTTTTCCTTTTGGTTATTGTTTCAATTTTGCGATTTTGGCTTCAAAGATGTGGTTTGTGAATGGATAGGACATAAAAGAAGACAAAACTACAGTCGTGGTGTGGATTTGGATTTGTGTAAATGTGTCATTTTCTCAAGCACACATCCTACAGTTTTGTTTCTATGTGTCTTTTTTTTTTTTTTTTTTAAATGTATAGGTTTTGATAATAAAAGAAAAATGGATGAATTGATGATGATAAATTGATCTTTAACGACTTGGAATGAGTTTTAAAGTCGAGATGTTTTGTCTTTGCATTAAGATTTAGAGCTAATTATCATTAAGTTAGAAATATAATCACTGTCGAGTAAGGCTGTAAGAGTAGGTCAATAATTAGTAGCTGACTGATTTATTGTATGTAATAAGATCCTTAAACAGTCGTTACTCACATGCTTTTAAGATCAAGTTGAAGCAAAGAAAAATAATTACATTTGGGGAAAAGAATTGGGGGCTTTAACTTTACTTATATCCAGGTGATAAATTATTTTTCGTTTTCGTGTGGATGTGATTTGAGTATTGGATTTTTTTTTATTATTATTTTTAATAAACATTTAAAATAAATTAAACAATTCTAACCTTTCACAGGAATATATATAAAAGAGTGGAAACAGTAGTTACGATAGAATTACTCTATCATAGAACACTAATGATGATTGTCAAATTATAATAATAAATATAAATTTAATAATTATTTTTATGATTGTATGGTAATCATCAGCACTTTACCATAGAGTAGTTTTAATATAGTCGCACCCAAGATTGAATCACTCTAAGGTTAGATAATTTTATTAAGTCATCACAAGTTAGTCTATATATCAATTCAACTAATTACAAAATAAAAAAGGTTTAAAGAAGAGTTTTGATATTTGAACTCTTAATTTCTTTGATCAACTCCCATAATTCAAATTTTAACCTCACTATTTTAAAACTATCCTTATTAAAAGATAGAAATGTAATTTTAAAATAATAATTCCCAAAACCTTAGTCACCTTCCGCCACCATCGTCACCGCTTCAAACCACCATACTTTATTGCGCATACCAATCTCGGCTGCTCCCTTGCTAGTCCATTTTCATTATTTATCGTACATTTTAATTCCTTAATTTCTATGTTGAAATTGCTTTTTACATCTTTTCATTTGATATTACTTTGATTTTGATACCATCGTATTAGTCTTGCAAAAAAATCAAATAAACGAGGGATTTTGGTCAGCAAAATGTTGGGGGAAATTTATTGGTAGGGTCAATTAACAACTAAGAGCTAGTGGAGCAGTGGCTTGAGGTGGTGGCGGTGGAAACTAGCTAGGGTTTGTGAAATTGTATTCCTTAATTTTTTTATTATTATTATTATTTGCTAATTAAACAGTGGAAACTAGTGAGAGAAATGGAGGGATCAAACATGACCACTCTTCGAAAAAGTTTAAAAATAAAATACTGTTCTTTTGAACGGCCCAAGAGGAAAATGAAATGCCGCTTGATGGGCTCTTAGCTGTATGGGTTTGCCCATACTCTAAGAAGCCGACATTGGATACCATTTGCGGTTGAAAGGGGCCAGCATGAAGTTATGGTGATTTCTGAGGGAGTTGGTTTAAATTTGTCATCTTCTGACTCCTATAGTTCCATTCATTCATTAAGTTTAGCCCACATCAGTAACACCTAAGAATTATGAATTAAATTCCTCTTCTATTAAGATTTTACTATGTTTTGTTGAATTGACTACCGGTCACTACTAACGTGTATCTATTCAAGAAAAATTTCTGTTGAAGAACAAAAGAAGCAAGTTCCTATTTCTTTATATTATCTTTGGCTTTTAAACAATAATCCCGTTCCTTCCTTCAGCCTTCGTCTCAATCACATGGAATCACAAAAGCAATCATGCACGCAAATAAAAATAGATTTAATAGAATAGCCCAACTTGGACCCAAAGTATTCGAGAAAGGACAAAGAAACAACTTCACTCAGAAGGGGAACTAGCTAGCCCACCAACTAAATAATTCAATTCAACACAAAAAAAAAAAAAAACAAAACAAAACAAAACAAAACATGTCAATTCAAACTCATGAAGGCCTTCTTTATTAGTACACGTATCAAGGTACATCACACGGCATTTGGTAAAACCGTAAAAGCAAGCCAGCTGCTCAATTCTTCATGGGCGACCAAATCATTTTCTTTCTTTGAAAAAGAAAAATGGCATATACTTTACAAAAGTACCATGATTCGCAACAACTTTAACTTTAAGTTTATTCAATTTAATATGTTGTATTTATATTTTCTTGTTTTCTCCGACTCTATGCAACTTTAACTTTAATTTAATTTAACTCAATTTAATATGTTTTGTGTTTTGATTTTCTTGTTTTCCCCGACTCTATGCGGATGTTTCCACTGTACTTTCCGAAGTACCATTTTTTTTTTTAAGTTAAGGAGATAGACGGGAGACAAGAGAGCATCGTTGCCTCCTCACAAACTATTCTCATTATCCATTTTAAACGCAAGATTATGGCACCACCCGTAATTCTCAAAAGTTTTCAAGATTTTTTTGTTCCTCTTTTCTTTATTTTGTTTTGGAAAATTATTGGGGAAATAGGTAGGGGGGACCTATAATTTTCAAGCTCCACTCATTCTTTGTCGTTGAAATCTATAACTGTTGATGAGTTGGAACTTATCAGGATTTGAAGTGATTTGATCAACAAAATTACAGTCAATAAAAAGCCAGGCTTCTTTTACTTTTCCTTTCACATGGATTAATTTGTTGTCAATTATTGTCCCCTTTTTCTTTTTTTTTTAATATTTACAGGCCCTTCATATCTTCTTACATCTAATAATTGACTAAGACACAGTGCATAATCATATGAAAACAAAGATGATGTTAAATCACATCAAATAAATTTCATTTTTCTTAAACCTCTTAGTGTCGCCCCTTCTAGGTGGGAATTATTGTTATATCACAAATTAGTGGCCGGTCCTCTAACCTTTGTTGGCAAGCACTAAGACATGAGAGGAAAGCGAATCCAGCCTAAAAGATTTGCGTAGTATAAAAATCCATTATCTGATAGCGAGGTGGGATTTGGGAATATTATTATTAATTATTATTTTTAACACAGATCATGCAATAATGTAAATATCTCAATTCAAGTAGCAAAATTCATAAGTTACAATCATTGACTAGAATAATTAAAAAAATAAATAAATAAAAATAAAACAACACGACTCGTGTACGAAAGATAAACACAGGAAGGTCTTTTCTTGGTTCATTATTTTACTACAATACTCTCCCGAGACGGCTTCCTTTTTTTTTTTTTTCTTTAAAAGAACATGATTATGAGTAAACGATTAAAACTAGCCAATATAATATATACAAATGTACTTAGACAGATGAGTGGCCACAATGCAATTAATTCTCTTTAACGAGGAAACAGTGTTGAACAATTCGTTTAACTAGTAAATATTTGTTTTAAATGGATGAGATAATTTGAAACCTTCGTGAAATAATGTGGCCAGAACTAGTATTAACCAATTTTTCAATAAAAATGGAAGCCCAATTAGGAGCCAACAAAAAAAAAAAAGGTGTCATTTTGGCCGGTGCATACATTTAGCCTCGACAGCATTCTTTCTTTGACTTGAGAAGTGCGAAGATGATGGTATTAGACCAAACCGGTAGGGAAAAATACATTTAGCCTCGATTGAATTCTCTCTTGGTGAAATTGATTTTTATGGTTAAATGAGATTAATTGTTAGGAATTTCTACTCTCGTTATTGAAGAAATCAGATTGATGCTTTTGTCTAATCTGATTTTTTATCATAATTATTTTTGGATAAATCATCGTGACAATAATCTTTTCACTCGACACGGTGAAGAGATCTTAATAATTGGAAAAAAAAAATCAATGAATGAAATTGAATTTCTGTTCTACTAGTTTATTTCAAAGCAAGTGAATTAACTTCTTAATTGTGTTAAAAGTTAAAATCTGCTACAGTCATTGAAATAATAAAATCAATGTTATAATTGACGGTCACAATTCCACCGTCAATCGAACACCATTAATATTAATAAATTCACCATTGCTTAACAATAAAGTCACCCGCTCAATGAATAATACATTAAAGTGCTGCGGGGCATGTCAATTAAAGGTGCAAATGAATGATCGTTAATTATTCTTATCACTAATTATTTTTCTAAGATTTTATATCGTATTATTTTATTTTATTTTATTTTTTTCACCGACGGATGTTACATTTAATCACCAGAGAAGCAGCAGCTGCCCCGCTGCCTCCGCAACTCGATAGACTTGCCACGCCACTGGCCCGCTCGGGGCAACGCCAGGAAAAGCAATTATATAAAATGACACAACTATCCCAACACTAGTGGTCCCCACACACCACCTAAATAATTTCATAAAAATATCGAAAAATACAACTAACCTTCTCTCCACTAACGCCGTTAAAGAAAGCAGACAGAGAACAAGCTAGCAGAAGACAGCGAAACCAAACCCTACACCCGGGAGAAAACTAACAGTTTCCGTGTAAAGACTTTTCAAAATCGGGTCCCACCAATGACCCAGTCAGGCAGGTCAGCTGCATCACACATGTCACTCAAACCAAGACCGGCCACGTCCCCATTGCCTCTCTCTCTCTCACGCGTTATTGCACCAAAAGTCGGTGCTACCCTTCCCCCCACCCCACCTTCTCTCTCCTCCCTCATCTCCTCTATATAAAGTCAGCTCCCCAGTACGTTCTTTTATGCCTTAACAACACACGGAGCAGATTTGAAAAAGGAAAATTAAAAAAAAAATTAAAAACCTCCTCTTCTCTTCGGTCCCATAATGAAGATGTTATAGTAGCGATTAGCGAAGAAAGAAAGAAAAGAGACTCGATTCAGTTGTTCTTTAGATTTTCAATATATTTTGAATATATCTTTTTTAGAATTTTAATTTAGTATTTTGTTTTGTTTCTTTTCTTCTTCGACCATGGGAACTGAAATTTTACGGCCACAAGATTGTCTGACCGAACGGGTCAGATTTAATCCGGGGATGTGTTCTCGCCGGAGAAATTATGGATATTCTAACAACTCCCATCACAGCAGTAATTGCTATAACAATAGGCCGAACAACCGGAGACCGGCGGTCCGTCATGAGAAGCCGGATCAAAGAAGGCAGCAGCGGGCTCAATCGGAGCCGTCAATGCCGAGGAGGACCTCGGCTTCTGATGATTCGAAGTCTGTGAGAAGATCGAGTTCTGATGATTTGTTAATGGAGAAGGTGACCATCTTGAGACGAGGGGAGTCGCTCGATTCGAAGATTAAGACGGGAAGCGGTGCCGGGGCGACGTCGTTGAAGAAGGAACGTGATAGTTTGGTGGTAAACGGTACCGCAAGGATAGGTCGGGCGCCGGCAATGATGCCTAAGATCCGGATCGTCGATTTTAAGACGCCGGTGGCTGGAAAGACCGATGTGTACGCCGGCTCCGCGTTCGCGGTGTCCCCGGCGCCGAGTTCGTTGCCTTTGCCGTCTTTTTCGAAGAAAAAACAGATCTCGGTTGACGACTCAGCAACTCGAGATATCAAGCGTTTGCTCCGGCTCGAGCTATGAGTTCCGGTTCAAGAACCGGGGCCTTCTTAAAATTTTAACTTAATTTCGTCTCGGATAATTTGTTCCTATCGATTTTCAACGTCCGATATTCCTCGGGATTTTTTTAAACGGGGAAGGTTAGATTTGAAAATAAGGGAAAAATACGGGGCGAATTAGGAAATATATCGTGTGTTATGTTGTCGTCGGTGGTGGTGATGTTAGAGATGACGTATTGTTTACGGGTTGTAAGGGTAAATTAGACCGGTTTTTATGGGAGTGGGGTAAAATGGAAGAAAAATAAAAAATGAGGGGGTTGAATTTACAATATGGGTTAAAAAAAATTAGTTTTGAATATCTTGTGGTGGGTTGGTTATGTATGTGTACTGTATGTGCGCTGTGAATGTTTTTCTGCTCTGTTGTGAATTGTAAGAGAGATTTTTCCAAAATCTCCTTGGTAATGTAAAGTCCAGATAAAAAAGTTAGGGAAAATTAAGCAGATTTTTAAGTTTGTTTGGCTTTCCCTTTTCTTTCAGGATTTTTTTTTTCTTTCTCTTGTTTAATTTCGTCTTCACTTTCCCTCTCTTATAACTGGTGTTGGTTGGCTTGTAGAAAAGTAAATAAATTGAGCCAGATTTTCTGGATAATCACATAGAGTTTAGATGTCTGGTTGTAATGCAACTTTCGAAAAACGTAAGGGCCAATTGATTTTTTTTTTTTCCTAGGAATTATCTGTTGAATGATTTTGTGTGGTTAAGAAGCATGTCTTCGTTTTCCTTGATGATATCTATTCAGTTTGTATTGTGATATGCGCAATTTTGGTATAATTGCCAGGCTGTGAAAATTTGTCTGATTTTATTCGGACGTGGATGCGGATGCTCCACCAAAGCTTCGAATTTTTTTTTTTTCCCCAACGAAACTTTGATTCAATTAAAATTACGAAGTTGTTTGGTTTGTGATTTGTGACGGCGAAGTGTGTTCGTGATTCTTTTTTTCCCCGTGGTGGGTCTTTGGTCTTTACTTTAGTTGGGTATTCTTTTTGCAAAAGTTGCTTAAGTACATGATAAAGCTTGTATATCAAAGCAAGGAAACCGTGCTCTCTAATGTCTATTGTGTCATTTCGGATACGAGCTTTTTGTCTTCTCGAATGTTCCGTGCAAAAGCAGTGTAATTTCCCTTTCTTTTTTTCTTTAAAAATCCCTTTCAGGAGAGAATCAAATTTGGAGGGAGCATTGTCCGAACCAAAGATTGAATATTTAGATGATTATAATATTGTCCAAAAATTTTGCGTGAAAATGCATTAGGCATCTAATTATTTTTCTGTTCAGATTTCAGAAGGAGAATGAATGACCAAAAAATATTGAAATTGTGCCATTGAAAAATTGTTAGCTAAATTTGAGATTTTGAGATCACCTAGTTGGAATGATTTAACAGAAATCATTCCAACCTCTCTTTGTTCAAATTAAGTAATTCGCTCATCAGACTAAATTAAACTAGCTACAGTTAAGATAAAAGACTCGTAGCTAAACATGTTTCTTAACAATAACAAGAATGCCTACCAGCGTATGTAGTTTGGGGCCTTTGTGCCTACATGGGGACGTGCGGGCTACTTGGTTTATTGATCAGTTGGGTTGGCTATATTCTTATAGCCATGTTTATTTTTCTTTTAAAAAAAAACATTATTTTAGAAAATCAATGAACTTTTTTTTGGTCATGTAGAGATAAAAATTGAGAAATGGAGACTAGTTTGTATGAATAACAAGAGGTAAAGAAATGCAAATAATTAAAAATCGCTATTTAGGGGTTATGGGGTTTATTAGAAATAAGTAAAGAATAGAAACGAAAAAGTAGAGGAATGTAAATGAAGGGCATTTTTGGAGTTAGATGGGCTCTGTTGGAATTATTTTAACTTTTAAAATCTCTTAATGGGGTATTTTTAGAAGCCTGGTTTGTTAGTTAATTTTGAGGGGGTGTCAAAAACTCAAGTCTATTTGAGGGTATACAGCAAAAAAAAGATTTGATATTTCTTTATTATCCTCTATCAGAGTACTGTAAATTAATTTTTTTTAATGATTAAAAAAGTACAATATATAGTATTTGAGAAGAATTATAATTAAAAGAAATTAAATTTTAAGAAGTTAGATTAACTAAATTAAATATTAATAAAAATTATCATGTGGGTGCAATTAAAATTCATTTACTCTTTTAAATAATTTCATATAAAAATAAAATAAGCATTAATATAAAAGTTATTAATCAGGACTAACGAGATATATAATAATAAGGTTAAGTATCACAACTTTAAAGTCACGAACGTTCTTCTGCATGCAAAGGAGCCCAAATATTTAATATGGGTTGACGTTTTAGCCCAAAAACCTGAAAAGAACCCATTTTGATGGCCCATTTTCAGTTTACATTAGAGCACTCATAGCCCAGAATCTGAAATTGTTCTTCTAGAAGCAGAATATAAAAATCACCATCAAAATCGACGCGTTTGCTGCGGGATATTTTCCTTAATTAAGGGTATTAAGGGTATGTCGCAATAGTTGAATTATCATGAGATACGCTCTGATTTTGTGATGGTGTTTTAAAACGCATGATTGATGGCGATTGTACACAGCGACAAGTGTATGCGTCAGTAGAAAGATTATTATTCAAATTCATTCATTTTAAAGAATGAGAACAGTTTAAAATATCCACGCTCTCTTATTTCATCAACATTCGTTCAACTCCTATTTCAAATTCATTCGTGACTCACTCAACTATTTTTAATGTATTGTTCATACAAATAAAAATGGCTCGCGACTTTTACGAGGTATAAACAACTTAATCAATGGGCAACGTTCGAGCATTAGTTTAAAAGCTTTTAACTTAAATCAATGGGTAAAATTATATTATTTGTTTAAAAACCTTTATCTTTCTTCAAGATTATGCATGTGATATGTATTTGTTTTTTTTATTTAATTAATAAAAGTAATAACATATGCATACATAGATCAGGTTTTTTTATTTTTTATTTTTTATTTTTATCTTTTCGATGAGCATATATAGATCAGGTTTTTTTTTTTTTAATTTTTTATTTTATTTTTATCTTTTCGATGAGCATATATAGATCAGGTTAATGTTAAATAAAGCTAGCATGTGCACACACACATTAAAAAACTGATCGTGCAACGCATGCAATGCTGCATTTTCAAAATCACCGACCACCAGTGGGATTAAATTAATTATTTTCGAATATATATGGGTTAATTTTACAAACCTCCCCTAAACTATGAGGTGTTCATAATTTAGTGGCAAAGATTCCCTTAATATTAAAAACCCTCCCCCAAGGAGATTCAAAGTTTGGAAGGAGATAGTTTGTTGGGGGTACAAACGTATATGCACACTGATTTTGTACTATAATGACAAATCTTTTAAATCATTTTTGTCTTTACAATGTGATTCATCATTGTTTTTTTTTTTTTCAATATCCAAAGGTAAATTCGTATTTTACTTCACTTCGTGCATTCATTTTAACACTTAACAGTCTAATAAATATAAAAGCAGCATCTAGCAGGGGAGGGTTTTGATATTTAAAGACAACTTTGTTCGACCAAAGAGTCACAACCCCCATAGTTCAGGGGAGGTTTATGAAAATAACCCAATATTCTGCAGATGTAAGGAAATGCGGGGATTAGTATCCTTCTCGAATCCCACACATTTATCAGGTATTATAAATTTAAATCTACATCACCAGAAAATTTATGATATATTAAAACTAATATAATTAATTTCATATATGATATGTCTAGTTGAATTTAGAATAACTAATACTTATATATTGATAACATCATTTATTTATTATATTATTAAGTGATAATTTCGATATATTTTAAAATCTCTCCCATAACACCCAGTACAATAAACCATTGGCCATTAAAGAATCTTCTGTTTGATTTTTTAATCTAACATTGTTGGATCCTTAACTCAACGTTGGACTTATATGTGAATAATTATGTGTTGCGAACTGTCATATAAAGTTAAGCTCAATTAAAAATGATCTATTAAGGTTTATGATATTATGAGCTTTAATGTATCTAATAGAATGTGAGCCTTTAATGTGTAAAGATCTAATAATATTATAATTTCTGATATCTCATCTTTAGAGAGAGAGAGAGAGAGCAGATAGAAGTAAAGGGTTCTCTAGGAGAACGTGTAGATCTGAAAGGCCAATCACACAATCCTAGAGAGAAATTAAGTGTTATGGATTCATGTACACTTTCGCATAATTTATTATTGATTCTTGGTGATATGACATAAATATTTATGAGTTATAAGTAATGGTTTCACTAAAAGTTTTATTGTCCCAACACCCTCGTGTTAGGGTTTTTAAAACTAAAATAATAATAAATGCATACCTTAATTAATCATTTTGCTGTGGTGCTTAGCTGGTCAAGTCCTTAATGGTAGCCTCGAATCTCAGTCACTTCCAATTCTATATAAACCCTTGAGTGCTTTGCTCATCTTCATCACAAACTCAGAAACAATCTCTTCTAACCTCTAGTGCATAAAACATATATTCATTCCTTTCTCTTTAAGCTAATAAATAATTATCAACATGGGCGTCACTCGCTTTGAGAGAGAGTACCCAGCTGCTGTTGCTGCATCAAGACTGTTCAAGGCTTTTGTTGACTCTCGCAGTTTTTTGCCAAAGGTCGCACCGCAAGCATTCAAGAGCATCGAGGTTCTTGAAGGAGATGGAGGCGTTGGCACCGTCACACTATGGACCTTTCCTGACGGTAATTTAATTACCTTACGTACCGAATGGGGTTTATCTTTACGTTCATCAATATTAATATATTGCATTGCATTGCACTTGTAATTAATCTAGTATATTAATTAGTTCGTTTCTTAATAAATGCGATTGACACAGGTGGTGATTACAAGCAAGTGAAGCAAAGAATTGACGCACTTGACAATGACAATTTCGCAAGCAAGTACACCATGTACGACGGAGATGGGATTTTGGCAGTTGCGGAGAAATGGGTGTACGATGTTAAGTTCGAGGCCTCTGGCAATGGGGGATCCGTCTACAAGTTGGCTGTGGAGGTCTACGTAAAGGACGGTGAAGAGCTCAAGGAAGAGTACGTCAAGGACGCCGAAGAAAAAGGATCGGGATTATACAAGGCCCTGGAAGCCTATCTACTGGCTAACCCTGATCTCTACGCCTAAATTAACTAATCAATCATCATCATGCTTTGGCTTTCCCAGTTTCGATCGTCGGCTTGCTATTTGAATAAGTTTCAGTGACACAGTCATTGTAAGCTTTTAACTTGATTCGCTGCGTTGGCTCAGCTTCGGTTGAAGCGCTTGGATTTTTTTATTTGCCTGTTTGTTCAATAATCACGTGTGGTCAGTTAATGGCCAGTACCTGCTCGATATATATCGATCATGTGCGTATGATTCCCCTTTCGATTTTATAAATGAGGAGTTCTTTTTTCTTATTGTTAATTCTTCACAGTTTTTAGCAAATCACATTAACGTGAATAAGAATGATAAACAATACATCACCACCACGGGCGCAAATACAAGGCCAAATTTATGAACGAGTATGACTCGTACTCATTGCGTACAATGAGATTTGAGATCATCTAGTTGGAATGATTTATCCAAGATTATCTAAATTAACTAAGTAGTTTCCTCATCTAATAAGCGGTCACAATCATATGTTAAGTTTTGAGCTTGCTCTCCCTGGACTAAACTTCTGGCTATATGCCAAAGTGAATAGTGTAATATCTCTTGATATGTATAATAATCTGATTCAATTCTTAATGCCGTTCATGCATGCATGCATGTACAAATCAATTTAAGGGTGTCTTTGAAAGCGTTTCTCTCTCTCTCTCTCTCTCTCTATATATATATATATATATATATACACATGAAAACAAGTACATGTACAAGTTTAAGATAATGTTGATGTCGAATGATGTAATATGTTATATGCACTCAACAGATAGGAAAGTATGTTATATACATATTTGTGGGGAAGAAGCAATAAAGAAGTAAGCCTATTAGTTTTTTTTTTAATAATGTCAAATGTTAATATTGCACGTCTATGATGTCATTTGCCAAGAGGATGAACACGGAAATGTTCCACCGGTTTTTAAAGTATAATGAAAACTGAATCTGAAAAGGATATATTTTGGATCAAGCAATCCCTTGTTTAATTATCTGACCAAACAATAATAATTTTTAAAAAATATCATTTTTATTTTTTAACTTGAATTTGTCTAGAAAATCTTAAATGGAACAACTGGACCTTACCATACAGCCATTCAATGGACATGTACTTTCATATTTGCGAAATATAACACTAACTAGGGCAAATGAGAAAAAAAATACGAAGACTAGTAAGCTTTTATTAAAAGGAATTATTAGAATTGTACTAAGACCCAAGGGTGCTATTGCGCTCCCCGTGGAGTTTGCCAAAATCCCTGAATTTTTATATTTTTTTTAAAAATGTAATTTAGGTGTAAAATCCCTAATTTGACCTTTACACCTTTTCCATCATTTTTTTTGGAAGAATGATATACATCCCATTAGTGAATCCCATTTGGACTCCATCAAGACAATATGTTTGAGGTAAATTTACCATTAATTTAAATTTTGGGATAATTTATTGAATAACTTATTTTTTATAAACTCTTGTGTGAAATTGAAGTGGACTCTCTATTGTTACTCATTTTCTTTTAAACATTAAAATGGTCGTATTAATACTATCGCATGTTTTGAAATAAGAAACCCCTTATTATAAATTTACTCTCTCTTTCGCCACGTAGGAATAGGGGCTATCAAGACTTCCTCATCAATGTCATTTAATTAAAATTACTTCCCACAGTAGAATAAAAATTTGGCGACAATTAATCCAATCTTGAAAAGCTTGGATTAGAGAGGAAGGCCACCTTCCGAAGAGTAAAAGCGAAACCATATACTATCTTCAGCATACCATTAATATTACGTAGAAGCAACCTTTAATCCAATATTTCTCTATTCGCTACTTGCCAATAAGGCTCATGCCAACTTGCCAACCCCCCATATCTCTCTCACTTCTTTTTATATCATCCCTATAAATACTTCTCAATATCTGATGCAAGAAACACAAGAAGTAAGACGAGAAAACAAAAACACCTTCACACAGTCAAAAGCACTCGCAACAATGGTGGCCAAAGACAATTCCATGACAGGCAAAACGTTGTCAGGACTCGGCAACCTCCTCAGGCTCCTTCCAACAGGAACTGTCTTCGCGTATCAATTCCTCAATCCTGTCTTAAGCAACAACGGCAAGTGCAGCACAGTTAACAAGTACTTAACAAGCTTTTTAATAGGCTTATGCGGCTTGTCTTGCGGGTTCTCTTGCTTTACCGACAGCTTCAAGGGAAGAGATGGAATGACTCATTACGGAATCGCCACGCTAAAGGGTCTTTGGCCGTCCTCTAGTTCTGATTCGGGCTCAGCCGATTTGTCGAGTTACAAGATTAGGTTTGGTGATTTTGTTCACGCTTTCTTTTCCCTGATTGTGTTTGCGGTTGTATCGCTTTTGGATGGCAATACAGTCCAGTGCTTTTATCCTTCTTTTGAGTCTACTCAGAAGGCTCTGCTAATGGCGTTGCCTCCGGCTATTGGTGCAGTTTCTAGTTTCACTTTCATGCTTTTTCCTAACAAACGCCATGGAATTGGGTACCCTGCTTCGAGTGATTCATCGGATGATAAGTCTTAGAAGCTTGCTTGGACAAGGAAAAAAATGAAGATGATGTTCTCTCTTCTTTGATTGTTACGCTATTTTCCGATAAAATTTGGCTTATTCAAATATCAAAGTTTGTGTACAAATTTGCCATCTCTTGTGATTATGTAACAAACTGCATGCATATTTGTGTATTAATTATTGAATGTTTGAGATAAATTAAGATTCAAATGCTTGTCAAGTGCATATTGATTATTTCTTTCTCGAGTCAATATTATTTATATACGCTTGCACGCAACATAAGTCAGTTAATTCAGTTTTGATCATTTCAATCCATCTACGGTACGCCCATAAGAAAATATATAATAAGCGTCTTACGTTGTACTTCATGAATCATAAGTTGTTCACCTTGGACTATGTATACCTAATGTTAAAACTCATATATATATATCTTTAATTTAACATCGATTAATTAATTAATCTTGAGCTCTCACATATTTAGTAATGACTTTTTTATCATGTTATGTTAGAATAAAGTTTTGTATTTTCATATTCCCCAAGTGCAAACTCTAAATTCAATTTCAATTTCTTATCCAATCTCTGGATACGTAGGCTCTTATCACTCAGCCTATTTTAGACTGTTGTCTCGCTCTATATATACCCCTCACGAAAGTTATTGTTTTTAATGCTAACATTGGGCGGAAGGAAAAAGACTATTTTTTACCCACATACATAAATTTAAATACAACTCAATGTAGCATTTGTATATTGTTACAAAATCTCTCTTAACTTTCTAATAAGACAAATACAAACTAGTAAATTTACGTCTTATTCAATTTTATGAAATTGGTATTCTTATTTACAAATTTTTCTTCCACACAACCTCGTTGAAGGGTTTTATTTAATTCTTGATTACATCTTTAAAGGGGCAAACAAAATGGTTGTTACTTTGTCTGATCGAATCAATTAAAACGGTTTGAGTAAATAATTCTTATTACTCCTCTGAACTTTTGGAAAATAAACTTGCTAGTGGAATATGTATTTAATTTTAATTAAGTTGAACAATGATCCAATCTGCTTGACGCGAATCATTATTATTAAACTTAATTAAAATCTCTTCTCAGTCATATATCCTTGATAAGGCGATGATTCATAAGAAGTTGACAAAAGGAAAATGAAATAATTGACATATAATTTGGAATATGTCTAATTTTCATTTTTTTTTAACAAGGATGGCCCGTATGGGCAAAATATTCTTCTTGTTGTTGTTTTTGTAATACCTAGGTTATGCGAAAGCGATGCTCTTTAATTAAATTCGTATAAAAACAATTCTTTCCTCCACGCGCGGAGAAATTCATAAACCAAACCGGACCCTAAGGAATGGACATAATATACTCAAAATTTCCGGGCCTCATCAAGCAACTTCCAACAGGAGCATCACTTAAACCGTATCTTAACAAACGAGGGCAGTTGCCAAAACCATCGCCAAGTACTTAACAACCTTGCTGTTATGCATTTGTGGCTGTTCTTGCTTTCTCTCTTGCTTCACTGACAGTTACAGGGAGACCGATCGATGGCAACATTAAAGGCCTTTGGGCGTTCAGTGAGCTTCTCGGGTTACAAGCTGCGGTGTTCTGACTTTGTTCATGCTTTCTTGTAAGTCTTGACTCTTTTGATATCCCTCAACGTTCAAGTTTGTTTTATCCCTCGTTTCAAACGGTTTGGTTTGTTAAATAGTTGCCTCTTGCTGTTGATTTTCTTTCTTGTATGTCTGCCTGCTTCCCTAACTAACACGCGCCGTGGAATTGGTCTGATCATTTGACTGAGAGGTTTCGGATACTCGAGTTTTATATCTCTTGTTTTTCAGTGTCATGTTGGTAAAATAATTGCAATCTTCATCTTAATTTGACCCTGATTTGGTTGGTGAATTTGTCAATTAGCATACATTGAGTTGTTGATTACGTAAACTGCTTTACAAATACATGGATATTGTAACAATTGTCAGGATTAAATTAATTAATTATTACCAAACACGATATTGCTCACACATCAATATTAACTTCGACGCATTCTTCGGGATTAGAATGTGTATAACCACGTGTTTGAGGGAAATCTATGTGCTAACGTGGGCCAATACTTAGTGACATGTGGCAAGAAAAAGTTAACAAAGGGAACTCAATTTATTTGACAGTGTCCGGATAGCTCACAGAGAGATAGGAGGTAAGCTCCTTAAAAGAAAAAGACAGTTTTAGTAAAATACAAAATATCAAAAGGTATTATCAGAAGTTAGGTTCTAATGGTTAGAACCAGCACGTGAACAGTACACGCCATCATAAAAGAGAACAACAACATCTTCGCTTTGGCTAAGAATAAAAGGCCAATAAGAATGAAGATTTTCTAGTCAAGCAATGAGAAAAGTCATGTTATTTGTCCTTTTTATACCATCAAAAAAGTAAATAGGACTACAGGGTTGGGAGGCTACCACGTGTTTAGTTGTGGAGGCAAAAATGTGGTTGGACATTTCGTTGCCTCCCAAGCTCATGGATGTCACCATAAAAGGATTAAAAGACAAATTACTCAAATAACCACACTTGAGAGAGGTTATTCTTTAAATAAGAACCACATGCTTAAAACTACCAAAATACCCTTAGGAGCACTCCTATATAAGCTCCACATGTTCAATCTTGAGGGGCTCTCATCATCTCTCTCTCTTTTTCCTCTATCAATTCTTAGGGGTTTTTTCCAAATATGATTTTTGAGGAGACTCTTTCATCTTTTTCTTCCTCTATTTTTAGAGTTCTTTCACCATTTTTACACCTTTAAAGAAAATCTTGACCATCTTATCTCCCGAAAAAGCCTTTTCCTTTATTCTTCTCTTAGAAAACTCTCTAATCTTCATAAGACCCTCATCTTCTTCATGTTATTATTTATTATAAATAACCTT
Source organism: Luvunga scandens (assembly GCA_030449905.1). Classification (NCBI taxonomy): domain Eukaryota; kingdom Viridiplantae; phylum Streptophyta; class Magnoliopsida; order Sapindales; family Rutaceae; genus Luvunga; species Luvunga scandens. The sequence continues at coordinate 2,686,094 of JASUUG010000478.1, forward strand.
TATTGAGATTTTATTGATTTATAGAGCAAATCATGTAATACTTTATTTATATAGTAGATTAGAGATGAACTACTCTCGTGGATATAAGCTAAAGGGCTTAACCACTCAAAACCTTGTGTGTTCTTTAATATGGAGTTAACCAAATAAACTATTTAGAGCTATCCTCAAAGCTCTCTTGAGCTCCCTATGTCAACTCCTTGAATTAACTCTTCTTAACTCTAGGGGCTCGCCATAATATTTCAAACTCAAAACACTGCAATTCACCTCCCAAATCACCTCCGCTTACCTCCCAAATCATCACAGCTCACCTCTCAGATCCCCTCAGCTATACCTCTTACCCCAAATATTAGAAAATACGTGTAAACCCAAATTTAGCCCATTCTCCCCAAAAAAATATAAATTTTATTTGTTTTAATAAGATTTGACCCGAGATTCGATGAGGACAACCATTTTTAATGGTTTGAATTGGATTTTAACAAAAATTCGGTTAAAACACTATACCATATTAGTGACATTATATAGGCTTAATTTGTATGTCTAGGAAAAGAAAAAAAAAATCACGAGTAAAAATAATATTAACTTCCCATCAAACTATTTTTTTCAGTAGTAATATACTATATTATTTTTGAAATGTAACAGGATAAAAATTATGAAAAATCTTCCGTCCGCACAAGAGAACTAGAACAACATAAAATAATTTTAGTTAATGCATCGGCGACATTGTTACAATTCTTTGAGATGTGATCAACTCAAAAATCTTGTTTTCGCAACATCCCTTCAAACTTATGATCGCAGAGTCGACGTAATCTTGAATTTGGTGAGATGTAGTAACTAGGTTTGAGAAAGAAAGAAAGAAAAAAAAATCACGCACTTATATTTAATTTCTTCGTAGTTAGTGAAACGAAAATTACATACTTATAATATTCGGCTTTGATATCATTTTATCAAGACTATGAACACATCAAAATTCTAAATTGGTTTAAAAGAAAGATGAAAGCTGAAACCGAAAGGATCTATACTTTAAATACACGGCAATCAGTGCCTCGTTTATCTGACCAATTTGTTGAGATACTAAAAATACCACCGTGGTTGGTTCAAAATAATATATACGGGATTAAAGTGTCATTCTCTGCATAAGAAAATAATAACATTTAGCAGCAGTGGAGGAAGAGGAACTATGTGAAAAGTTAGGAATTTAAATGAAATTTTATCTATTTTATTTCTACCTTATAGCTTATAGCTTTTCTATTACGACTCTGTCGAACCAAAATCTTATTTCTGCGTGGCCTGGGAAGTGAAAGATTTTTCACAAATTACAAATGGAAAACTACTCTTAACGCTATCTTCCTTGAGGGTTTTTCTTATTGCACATTATTCTCCTCAAAATATTTTTCTCAATAGTGGAGTCTAGTTGCGTGTCATTATTCTCCTAATTGAGATCTCTTTACTCAATTATACTCTTACCTACTTCCACTATAAATTTGATTACGGGTCTTTATTTAAGCCTATTATCAAGCACTTATCTTATAATCTTTAACAACCGACACAAGACTTCTTATTTGAGATATACTGGGTTTTTTTATTACATTGAGATCGGAAGTTGAAAATTTGAAAATGACACATTTGATTGATCGATGACATAATCGAATAACATTTGTACGTCATTCATGACATATGGTAACTCAAAATATAGGCAGACTCCATTGTAAAATGGAAGCTTTAGTCGTTAAAAATAATAGGCGGTTTACTAACCCAGGGCATATGTTAGCAAACTGCCATGTAGCTACTTTGGTGGTCTGTGGTTAAGTGTTCCTGTTGTTAATATTAAAAGATGTAAACATTTACTGGGGTCAAAGATAGTAGCAGTTGTTAATATTAATAGATGTAAACATTACTCAGGTCAAAGATCTAAACTTTTGTATAGAGTTAGTGGCCGTAGAGTCTTCTGTGAAGTTAGATTTATTCATGTTATAAATAAATAGTGATTTACAGGCAATGCAATTGTACAAATGCCCCATGAATTCAAATGAAAACTTTGCCTAAGCAATTTTTGGGTTTAATTTCCCTACACCTACTGAGGAACAAGGGTTGGTTATTCTTGTAACCTTTTGTTTTGGTCTTTGAAGCAGCCTAAATGCGTTCTCACTCACTTTCGTAATATCAACTTTAACTATGTGGTGATCGGATGTGCCTTTGGATGAGACGACAGAGTATGAGCCTGGAACAAACTTGTATGGTGAGTCCGGTGATGCCAAAATGTAGTCCACACGCGTGCCGTACTTGCATGTTCCCTGCACATCTGTTTGAACAGAACCCAAATTCAATCTTAACATCAACAACGGGTAGTTTACTACACTCGTTTAGCAAGAAATTTAAATAGGGAAAAAGATCATTTACTTTGGCCTTTGGTCATGATGACCACTGGCTCACATTCCCCTGCAAATTCCTTTGAGTCTACGTAGTCTATTCCCTTCAGAAGCTTCATCACTTCAACCTTTGGGGTAGGCTTTCCTATGTCCTCATAATACTGAAAATCATTAAGAAGAAGAGACATGGATTCGCTTTTGTATGCAGTTGGTAAATTTTGTTACGACTTTTCGGAGGAGAAAATTGTGAAGGTAGAAATTTTACCTTGACGATGTCCATCCATCTTTCGGCTGAGTAATCTGATCCATCTAGAGAATTTAAACCTCCGGCCAAGATGTGGGGAGAGTCATTTGATTGGATTATTGCACAAATTTGCTTCACCCTCCAATTCTCATTTAGATGGTCGAGCTGGGTGCAATCGACATTTACTTCTCCTGCCCATGGCACATCGACCGTGGCCTTTAGCACATTCCTGCATCACGAACAACAGGGCTGTGGTACATGCCAAGCAAATGCAATTTGACGAGGAGTTACAAATAAAGATATCCACCAGTACCTGAAATCCTTATCATCGGCAATTTTTTGAACTTTCCATCTCTTAATAGGCCATTTCGACAAGATGGCGTTTCCATACTCTGGAGCCCAGCTCTCAGCAAACACATACTTCATTCCCAAAGCAGCAGCCAAATCAGATAAAGGCTTCATATCATTCTCTTCCTCTGCCTTGACATCTTGCAAGGACAAAATATCAGCATCCACCTCTCTAAGCACTTCTGCGATGCTTCTACTGCATTTTGCGCTTTCTTCCATCCAAGTCATCATACTAGTAGGAAGGCACACAGGGGACCTCATCAAAACATTACTGTTTGCTAATGAGATCTCATTATCAGGAAGGTTAATTGAAACCTTCAGCTTTGATCTCGAGACTTTCTTTTGCTTGGAGAGATGCTCTGGACTAGTTAATGAAGTATGCAAAGGAGATTGCTTCAATATGCTCTTGGGACAATAACTTGCAGCTTTGGCCTGATTCTTTATCTCCAATGGACTCTTCAATGGGAGACGACCCCCCTTTTCATTACTATACAGAGCTAACTCCTCAGTGCTTGAAATGGCGGGAGCAAGTGAGAACATGGCAACATTGAATGTGGCAATTCGTATTGGTATTTTCGAGTTAGAACAACCCAATTTGCCATGCAAATGAACAGAGGATTTCTTGCCGCTGGGACCTTTTGAGTTCAACTTCCCAAATCTCCTGATGATGACTTTGTTCCTCGGACGCCTCCATATCAGACATCGTATTCTCGAGCAAAAGCGCCGCAGTTTCCTTTTGAAGGCACTTAAAACACTAGATGTCTTGCCGTTGCAATGTATAGCTTGAACCATTCTTCGGGGCAATGAGAAGTTTTAGCACTCACCGGTCTTGAGTTCCGATTAGCTTAGTCCAGAATTTCGTGCTTTTAAGGGCAGGACAAAAATATTGGCGAGAATTGGTAATGTCAAATTGTCAATAGAGAGAGAAAAGTAGTTATAGAGACAAAAATTGATTCTAACTGCTCCACCGGAGGTTGACAAAGTGGCAATATTGTTGAGCTCCTTTTCCTACACGCGAACAATAACACCAACTGCTACAAATGAAAAGATTATTGCTAATATTTAATTAAGGCTATTATGATGTAAATAACTGTTCCACAACCGTTTGATGAAAATCTAACGGCTGTGAAAATAATAAGATTCTATTATCTTATATTTTTATAGGTATTAAATTTTCATCAAACAGTTGTGGGATAATTATATTTGTTACTTTATTATATAAGGTAACAATTGCCTTTAATTAAATTCACAAATAGGAAAATAAGAAGCTATACTTCTGTCTTCAATACTATGATCAAATGACTGTCATGAGAAACGCGTTTGCAAAGAAATACAGCTGGAGTTCACTAAGGTCTAAGTGCTAGCCTCAAAAATTTCATCAGTACTTTGTTGACTATCAATTGGAGATGTGGGAATGGTCCAGACTTTCGTTCTCGTGTGATTGGATGGATACATAAAGCACTTAATAGACAAATGATTGATTTCTTAAGTAGAACAGAATCTATAATGCAAAAATGAAAGCCTAACTACAGGTACACAATAGTCAAAATGACAGTAATTGAGTATAATAATTTCTTGCTTTCGTGTGTTACATGCTTGAAAGTAAGCGTATGGAGTCCGAGTGCAAGTTGGAACAATACATCAGGGGGAAGTAACTCACAGCAGTTAATTAGCTTTGGTTCTTGGACAACCATTCTTAAAAGTTTTTCTGCAAGATGAAATCTACATGGAATGTGAGTGCCGGTAGAAAAGCTTGAACAACACTCAACTTGAAAAATTACAAAATACAAAACACTATGATAATTTGATCCTTCCAAATGCTAATACAAGCGAGATTAGGCCAAATTCATTTGAATACCCTCAGACACTAATGGTGGTCGTTGCCGCTTCCTCTACATTGTATTTGTTACAGTTACTGATTCCAATGAAGCTGCTTGCTCATCTCTTGTATTAAATATTAGCAATAATCTTTTCAGAGCCTTGACCGACGAAGCCTTCAATGTTAGTGGTTCCAAAAGCTGCTAACTGTCTCAGCCATTCATTAGTAAACAGAGCATCCAGGTAACTATCCCAGTCATTCATCAGTAAACAGAGCATCCAGAAGGCTAGAAGATGAAACATCATCTCCACTCCCATCAAAAAATCCATTAGAAGCATTTTCCCTTCTAGATCTTCTCTTTTCAATGACAGACTCTGGTTTTTCAGCACAGAAACTTTGTCTCACCTGTCTCACAGGTCTTTCAGCCACAACATACTTGTTGCCATCTCGCGTTCTCTCAGAGAAGCCTGCCCAAACTGCAATAGACCATATCTGGGAAATTTCAAAAGTTGCAATGCTGAAAGAAATTCATGTACAACGGATTTTATTTCATTTCTTTCCTATAAGGAGCTTTGAGTTTTAAGTCAAAGATCTTTTGGCATATATTAAAAGAAACAAAACCCCAAACACACCCATATCTAGGGATATTATGCAGTAGCAGCAGGCTCATTTAATTGCCCAATCAAAATAAGTACTTAAGCAGTGGCAAAACGAAACTCATACAAAAATAACATACACTAGAAATAAAGCTCATTGAACTAATCAGTTGGAATTCCCTAGTTAGAATTGTGTATGTCATTGCCCTTTTCTCCCTAAGCACACAGCCAAATCTCAACTTTAACTTGGGCATTGCCGCATTGGCTGTAGAAACTCAAAAGCAATATGCAACGGTTGAGAACCAACTGATTGAAAGAATAAAGTTCAAGAATTTGAATAACACGTTAGAAGACAGTGGCTTGCAAATGGAATCATCTTGATGAGACAGATGAAATATCTCCTGAAAAGAAAAAAGAAACAAAACAACAAAAGAACAAACTGAAGAGATATATCTCTAAAAATGCTTACACAGTCACAATATGTGTACAAGGGATTAGGGGATAAATGTTACACTCTAATTAAAAAAAGCTATGAGTAATGGATCAATTACACGCATATTATAATGAGTAAAGTGTATCTCCCGTATGGAATCCAAAATAAAATTATTATCCCCAGTAATTACCTCCAAAATGATGCAAAACAATAGAAGCTGCAACTGTAACATTCAACGATGCTGTGCCACCGCCATATTGTGGAATGTAAACAAAGAAGTCACATATCTCACACTCCTTAGCTGAAAGTCCCATTCCCTGCAGAAGATAAAAGACATGCTAATAACACATAATGCAGGTTTAAATAGTTAGTTAGTAACGTCAATTTCTCTTTAAGCAATCTTCAGCACACCATCATCGACATTCTATCTTTGAATGATCTTAAAATTCTAACTCATTCGTTCAGTTGCATTCAAAAATTCTAATTGAGTCACTTCCATTTCACTAAAATTGATAAATTTTCAAACATGGAACATGTCACTTCTCAAGTTCCAAACTTTCAAGCCAAAACAAAAAACCCATAACCTGAAATCAACGCCACAATATAAATTCATACAAAATATTTTTTAAAAAAAGAAGAAAAAGAAAACCTCGTTGCCAAGAAGAAAAGCTGTACTTTTCTTAAAAGGTTGTTGAGTAATATCGACGGCATTGTCGGTGATTTCGACTCCACAAATATCACAATCTTTGCTCTTGAGAAAGACCCGCGCGTCGGATAGAGACTGAAAGTGCCTGAAATTGACGTGAGACGTGGAGCCATGGCTCCCAAATGCGTTGAAGTCTCTGCGACCGACCAGTATCATTTCTGAGACGCCGAAGGCGGTGGCGCTTCGAGCCAACGTCCCCACGTTGTGCCGCTTCGCTATGTTGTGTACCACCACGTAGCTTTCGATCATCGCTTTTGATTATTTCGCCACTGCTGTGTTTTCTTTACTTGTTGGTAAAAAAACGAGAGGGCTTTAAGTTTAGGGTTTTGTTGATTCTTTTGAATTGCGATGTTTTCTCCAACACAGACACAGAAAGAGACCGATCAAATATCAGCCCGGCTTCAAACGACGCCGTTGCTCTTTTTATTTATTTATGCCAAACCGGTTCGGTTGGGATATCGGTTCAAGTTCGTAACTTGAAAGATGGCACTGCATTTCTTTGAAATTCATCTGCAGAATCTCTGTCTATCACCAGTTCTAGATAATACCATAAATTCATAATCATCTAAATGTTAATTCCATTATTTTACAACAAAAAATGGACATCTAATATTTGAAACAAACAGAAACAGAAATATTATATTACATTGACTTCTGAAGATTGGAGAATATGAGCACATCTTATTTTACAGAAACCATTGACTTTACAAGCCACATTTTAAGAATTTTAGAAGTTTTTTGTATAATTTACACCAAATTTTGATGCCCCTCTTCCCATTATGAGGATCAGACCTTTATTTACAGTTCTATTATTCTATATTGAGTTCTTTTACTTTCTTTTAGCAATTCTTATATGCAGTTCTTTATGGTAGTTATTATTTGTATGTGCCGCCTGTGAACCAGATTATTTACAAATGCGGCGAGTCAGATGAAAATATCGTTCACACGGCGACCTGAGCAGCTGCTAGCCTTGCAATTGGAACCCTGTTAAGAGCATTTAAATTAGTGACATATCAAATGTTTGATATTTGGCATAGACTCTGTATATTTTTCATACAATAGCAATATTTAACCTGAATGGAGAACATGAAACATAGTCAAGTCCAGCTTCTGCAAAAAATGCAACTGAAGAAGGCTCTCCCCCGTGCTCTCCACATATTCCCACCTGTTTATACCATCATCACCCATTAATACTAAGAAGATATCCGGAACCCGATGATTACCTAACGATGAACGATAACATGATTTGAGCATTGTAATTGCAGCAAATACGGACTATATACCTTTAAGCTAGGCCTAGCTGCACGGCCCCTTTCTGTGGCAATCTTGATGAGTTGTCCTACGCCTTTCTGATCAAGAACCTGCAAGCAATTGCTTTAAGTTACTATCCTGGAAGTCGAACGTTTCTTCCTTCACTTTATCTTCAACTTGAGAGTGGTATGCCTAACCTCAAATGGGTCACTTTGCAGAATGCCTTTGGATACGTATATAGGGAGGAACTTGCCAACGTCATCTCTACTGTACCCGAATGTCATTTGTGTTAGGTCATTGGTTCCAAAGGAGAAGAACTCTGCTTCCTTTGCAATCTATGATATTTACAAAAACAAAATAAGAACTCAATTGTCAAGGAACATACAAAAAGAAGTTAATTCATCTGAGCATACCTCATCTGCCACCAGGGCAGCTCTTGGGATCTCAATCATGGTCCCGACCTTGTAGTCTAAGCAGGAACCCATCTCGGAGAATACTTTCGTTGCAACAGTCCGTATTAAACTAATTTGGTGTACTAGTTCCTGCCAGTACAAAATGTCAAACTTCTGTAACATGTATCTTTCAGTACTTTAAGTCTTATAAATTTTGAAAGTAGCGAAACTCCCATCATTTCTCATAAAAAATTAAACCACAAAGAATAAATTTTTGGCAACACTAAACTTGGGTTAACGGTAGAGCTAATTTGACAAACAAAAATAAGAGTCGACAGAAGAGCAGTAGTGTCCTTGACAGTTTCAATGGATTGCTGTAATTTTCTACTGCATATAAAGCATATCAGATTAACTTAGCTTGATAATGAATTAAGCACAGAAGCAAGAAGGAAATTCGTACCTGAGGTGTTCCAACAAGGGGAACCATTATCTCGGGGAAAACTTTAAATCCATGGTTGCTCATAGAAACTGCAGCCTGAAAGATTGCTCGCACTTGCATCGCTGTTAATTCTGGGTATGATATCCCAAGCCTGTTGATACATAAGATAAAGTTTTAAATGGAAAAATTCATGCGCACTGTTAAACAAGTATTGATTGTAACATGTCTATTTTAAGCTGAGAATCTATTTTTGTTGTTTTTTGTACTAATGTCAATTGACAAAACCACCCAAAAATTACACATATTGCTGAAGCTTATTTAGAACAAAAATATTTGAGCAAATATGAGAGTGAAAAGCTCGTTAGATGGAAAGAAGACCTGCAGCCTCGGAAACCCAACATGGGATTGACTTCTGATAATTTCTCAATTCTTGAGAAAACTTCATCTTCACTCATGCCTGTCTCTGAAGTTAATTCACTTACTATCTGCTCGAGGTCCCCTTCTGGCAGAAACTCATGAAGTGGAGGGTCTAACAGTCTGATTGTTACTGGAAGGCCTGAATATTATAATAGACATGTTAGTTAACTAGACCAAGTGAACTTGAAACCAAATGACAAAAGTTTTATATGCGTTCAGTGTCAAGAATAGTTTAGTACCAAGCTGTGCACCAATGTCACCAAAATTTGTTGGTCTTAAAATTGGACAAATATTTAATTAATAAATGAAACAGGAGAAAAATACCATCCATTGCACGGAAAATTCCCTCAAAGTCAGATCTTTGATAAGGAAGTAAGAGGTCCAATGCTGCCTTCCTTTGTTCAGGAGTAACTGCCATAATCATCTTTCTCACAGCCTTTATCCTCTCATCTGAAGCAAAGAACTAAAAGACCCCAAAAATGAAGAAAACAAACAACTAAATTAATCCATCAGGTGCAACATTTCAACATTTAATGAAACCCCAAAGATTATTGAAAAAATGGTTACCATGTGCTCTGTTCTGCAAAGTCCAATTCCTTGAGCCCCATTATTTCTAGCTGTTAGTGCATCATCTGGTGTGTCAGCATTTGCCATAACCTGATCCAGCATCAGATCACTTAATCAGTCAAGAAATCTGCAACAGTTATTGTCAACATAAGGCCTTGAATGAAAAGAGATGTAACACCTTCAGACGCCTTATTTCATCAGCCCAAGACATAAAGATTTCTAGATCACCACTCATTGCAGGAGGAGCAAGTGGTTGTTTTCCCAATATCACTTCTCCTGTCGACCCATTGAGTGAAAGCCAGTCTCCTTCACTTATAACCATATCCCCAACAATAATACTCTGCACATTTTATGAGATTAACCCATTCAATGACTATATTTTTACTGAAACTGGTATGATATAGGGAAAGAAAGAATTGACACTTCACCTTCTCATTGTCATTTACTCGAATATCAGAGCAGCCGGAAACACAACACTTCCCCCATCCACGTGCTACGACAGCTGCGTGAGATGTCATGCCACCCCTGGCTGTCAAGATACCAGCAGCTGCATGCATACCACCAACATCCTCTGGACTGGTCTCTGTCCTTACCTTCAACCAGTACAATTGTGAAAGAGCTCAGTTCCCAGCAGTATATGGGAAAAGGGAATTATGTAACTATGGTGCTATTCATTCAGATGGTCTGCAAACAATTACATTGTCTTAAGCAAGGCCATTCATTCATCAAAATTATATATGGTACAAAAGGTAAAACAGATATATGAGAACTTATTTATACTGTGCTTAATTTATTTAAAACAAATGGCCTTTGTGAAAGAAGTTGCAATTTTATCAGTCCAACAGAGTACATAACTTACTAATATGCAACATTATAACAGCTAAAAATTTATAATAAATACATATAAGTCAAATCTCTAGGGTTTACATCATGGAAAAAGAAGAAAATTTTAAAGAGTTGATGAATATATGGATACCAAGATGACACTCTTTCCTTGTGCATGCCATGCTTCAGCATCTTCAGCACTGAACACAACCTGTCCCACTGCTGCTCCTGGAGATGCAGGCAAGCCTGTGGCTACAACTTTGTCTTTGTAAGCAGATGGATCCTCAAACTAGTCAAACAAAATCTTAATTATTATAGAGAGAGCTTTAAACTGTGCATATACAGAGAATTTTATTGATATCTTATAACAATGGAAATATAATATCTATGCTCCAGATTACGCAGACTGCAGATAAAGAATACACAGTTCCTTTATCTACAATTGATCAATGTCCAAGTACATTTTGTATTTACTTGGATAGTTATTAGACCAGATTGTTGTGATACAGTTAGGGGATATACCTGTGGATGAAGAAGTTGGTCGAGATGCTGGGGTTCCACCATCTTGACTGCAGCACGAGTATCAACAAGCCCTTCATTAACCATGTCTACTGCTATCTTCACTGCACCTTTACCTGTACGCTTTCCTGATCGACATTGCAACATCCACAGCCTATTTTCTTGAACAGTGAACTCAATATCCTGCATTGCCAGAAATGTATCCCCATCTTTTAATTATTATAGGTCATACATGCTAGTAAAACTGGATAAAAAGTAGAAAACATCAACTTCAAAATTTAAAACGCAATCTTGCTGTGGGAATCAAAAGAATTACCATCATATCTTTGTAATGTCGCTCCAGAATTTCACAGTTTTCGACAAGTTCCTTGTAAGCTTCAGGCATATAACTTTTCATGGTGTCCAAATCTTCTGGCGTTCTAATTCCGGCAACTACATCCTCTCCCTGACCAAAGCCATTCATCAGCTACAATTGTAATACAATTGCAAACAACAAAAGTGAACTAGAGATAGCTCTAGCATATATATATGACCTGAGCATTAATTAGAAATTCTCCATAGAGCTTCTTTTCACCAGTGCTTGGATTTCTAGTGAACAGAACACCAGTCCCTGAAGAATTTCCCATGTTCCCGAACACCATGCATTGAATGTTCACTGCAGTTCCATTCAAGCCAGTTATCTGATTGATGCTTCGATACTTAATGGCCCTCGGGCTGTCCCAAGAATCAAACACTGCTTTAACAGCTAACTGCAACTGCTTCTTTGGATCTGCAGATTGATACAGGTAAAAGCATAGAATTTCAGAATTTTAGCTCAGATAGACATAAAAGAAATATGCAGTAGCTGTTATGATGAACTTTCTACCTGAAGGAAACTCTTCACCCTTAGTTTCAATGTAAACAGTTTTGTACTGTTTCACCAGTTCTTTAAGATCAGATGCTGATAGGTCAGTATCAAGTTTAACTCCTTTTGCTTCCTTCATGTGCTCCAATTTGTCCTCAAATAATGAGTGTGGAATGCCCATTACCTCCAATTAGACAGAATGTTTAATAAATTAATCGACACCAGGATTAATAACTATGTGGAGCAAATTACTTGGGCAGCAAGTCATTAATCGTGAAGCAGTGCTGGAGTGCCGGTTAAGATAACTCAAATTCTAAAACCACTTACAACATTTCCAAACATGTCTAGAAAACGCCTGTAGGAATCATAAGAAAAACGTTCGCCACATTTTTCAGCCAAACCAGCAGCCACTTCTTTGTTTAGTCCAAGATTAAGGACGGTGTCCATCATGCCAGGCATCGATATCTAGACATACGAAAAGAAAATATCTATCTAATTTACAAGACAGAGCTAACAAATAAAAGCAAACATGGAAGAAGTTGACTAGACTTATAAGTACCGCAGCCCCAGAGCGAACAGAGAGGAGAAGAGGCTTGGAAGGGTCGCCAAGAAGAGCGCCCATTTCTTTCTCCACAGTCTCCAGGCCTTCCAACACCTCTTCCCACAAGCCCTCTGATAGCTTCTTTCCATTCTGCTGATACTCCTGGCATGCTTCTGTCGATATGGTGAGTCCCGGGGGCACAGATAGTCCAATGGTTGACATTTCTGCCAGGTTTGCTCCCTTGCCCCCCAGCTACATTGTACAAACACATTCATGCGTCCATCAAAACGTAGGATTTTGTTTTTAGTTCGCTAAATAGCAAGTTTAACGTGAAGATATATGCTTGCAGAGGCCAAAGTATTAAAGAATAAATGCTGACCAAGGACTTCATGCCCCTGTTGCCTTCACTCCTTCCTTTCCCAAAAGTAAACACCCGCTGCATAAACAGGAGAAAAGAATTATTAAGTATTAGAAAAATATTTAATCTCAGCCCAGACAAAAAAAGCTTCGTTCCTATTTCCCGCCTTAGTGTTCACTGCAAATGGAGTTGTGGTTTTGGTTTAAATTTGTATTTGGGCTTGGGCCCATCAGCCAATTAAAGGTGCCAGCCATAGACTAATTTGGTTAAAGAGCGACATTACCTTTTCTGTAGTTGGTGGCGTTGCGTCTGAAACAGGAGTGAGGATTGCTTTTGGTTTCATACGATGTTGATGATGACCGCGTAGTGGCGGTACTAATGCTGGTGCAGGCAGAGGCTGTGTCTGAGGCTGAGGCTGATCATATCCTCCTGCCCCTGCCTTTGTTTTTAAGAACCATTTGTTACTGGCATGTTCATAGCGAGTGCCCCTGCTAGAACGGCTCAAACGAAGCAGGCATGACGAACGGTTCTCTCTGAGGCCAAGAACATCAGCGTCGTCCGCATACTTCGCCTTGAACATGTACAGCCTCCGAGTACTGCTACCGCTGCTGCATACGTCTGATGTACTTCTCATGACCGTTCCCTTCATATTCGTTATTGAACACATTTTTTTCCCTTCTACTGCTGATATATTTATTATATGCAAAAACAAAAGAAAAACATAAAATAATTATTCATAACAAATAAAAGAAAAAATTAGAATATAAAGTGTAAAACCATAGGTAAAAACTAATTAAGTGCGTCAGCGCGATCATGCAATTCTTAAGGTTTTAATTACCTGCAGAAGGTTGAAGGAGAAAGGAAAGATATATTGGGCACGTGTGCGTGCGTGCGTGGGTTGATGATGCGGTATACAGAACAGAGAGCTGATTTCTGGAAACAGAAATGGCGCTTGGGTATTTTTTTTTTCTTGTTTTATTTTGTAAAAATTTACTGCAAGATTTCGTTGTTGACATGAGTGGACGATGTTTACGGTTATAATGTTGAATTGAGTTACGTGATCACGGTAACATATATTTGATAAAAGTTTTGGCACGTTTAGTGAAGTGCCGAAAGTACCCTCTTTGGCAGGAAGTTTGATTCACAGTCGTTTTGAGAATAACTGACAGTTTTTGTACTTTCTGATGTTTGACATGGACACGTGGGGACATTCTGGGCGCGCAATTTTATGCCTTATCTCATTACCTCCAGAAATTTAACCAACGACCTCCTTTGCTGCCCAACAATTTTCTTTATTTTCTTTCTTAGTGTATGCCTGTGAATATTAATTATTAAACACATGGCCGCCATACTTTAAAACATATCATATTTAAGTAATTTGATCACCCTATTTTTTTTATCTGTAACATTAACATTATCATTAAGATCATGCGAGGATGAGCGAAAGTGGGATGAAATATTACTTTTTTTAAAAATTAATAAATCAAGTTATGACGTTGTTTAATTAAATATAATGCCACATAAATTATACTTTATAATTAAAGTTAAAGGTGGTCAACGGGCCGTGCCATGCCCTGCTCGTGCCGGTAAAAGAAAGTTCATGCGTATGTGTGCTCGTGCTCGTGTCATGCCGTGCCCACTATACATTTCGTGTCGTGCCTAATGTTTTTTCTTAGGCCTGGCCCGGCACACATGTCGTGCTGTGCCTAAAAAAAAAGTCTATTAAGTTTTTTTTTTTTTTTATCTTAAGAGTACATACCAAGTTGTTGACTTATTTTTTTCAAGTTCATATACATTTTTGGATCCATGTGTCTTTATTCAAATTTAATAAAATCGAAAATTCAAAACTCAAGTCCATATTCAATAATAATAAATTAATAATAATAAGAGAATTTAATTTTAATTATTAAGTTTGACTCTATGGTATTAGAATTCTTTTATAATACTTAACAACAACAATAATAATAAATTTTTCTTAAGTGTTAATTTAATTGTTAACTTAAAATTATGTACAGTTATATATCATAGTTCATGAATAAGATTAATACATATTTATAAAATCATGATATTTAAAAATTTATTTATTAAAATCATGATATCAATTATTTATTTAGTAAATTATAAACATAAGTCAATTATAATTTTTTTGAAACTAAGGATTAAATAAATTTAAAAAACTTGAGCTGATAAAACATATTAAAATATTTAATTTTAGTTATTTATAAAATCATAAAATTTTAAGTTTACTTTTATTAAAAGTAAAACATATTTATTGTGTACCGTACTTTGGCCCATCTATAATCGTGTCGTACTTTTAAAGTCTGCGTGTCTAAAATTCTAAGTCTAGTATGACCCCCCTCCACGTGCATGCCGTGCTATGCCGCGTGCTCCACCAAAACATACTCATGTTGTGCCATGCTGTATTAAAACATATTGTACCTCGTGCCGTCCGACCCATTGGCCATCTCTAATTAGAGTAGTCGAGTTGTTCCATATTAACCATAATCAGATTATACATAAACTTAAATATAGACCATTCACTCCATTTAAAAAGACAGTCGTATCATTAACCTTTGGTTTCCCCTTTTTTTATTTTTTATTTTTTTTTGGTTAAGCTGTGAGGGATTTCGGGGAACTTTTATTCAATAGTGCACACGCCAAAAATCATATTCAAAATATCCAAGATCCATTATACTTCGGGTCAAAACGTCGTTGCAGAGACAGGATTTACCTGGCACTAATAAGAAGTTGGAGGATAATTTAGAGATTTCACTTGCAATCTATAGCGGTCGGAATTGCCGATGATGAAAAACCAAAATGCGGTTACCGTGGGGCCATTGCTCCTCCGTCGGAATCTACTATGAATCCCAGACCTCATGCAACGTGGCAAAATCCTGGACACACAAGATGATCCCGCACTCTCCCTTCTTATCCATGATTCCACATTATTGGCCAAATTTTCATGGCACTCAAATTAAAGAAATTGTTGTGCAAATTGTCTTTATTCAATAACTTTAGCACATTCAAGAAACTAAGAAGAACCAATTCAAACAACAACAAAAAGAGTAAATTTTTTAATCATGCTCAATAGACTTTTCGACTATATTTATAATCCTAATGTTTAAACATCTAATAAATCCCTAATTGTAATATCAGTATAATACTATAATACATTTTAAGCAAACAAAAATTTATATTTGTATTAAAAATATTACTTTTATTCAAGAGTGATGGAACTTCCAATACACGCATCGCATTCCACCAAAGATGATCTTGCAGTCCAGAAACAGAGACAACAAAATGGTGAGCTGCCTCATAATTAAACAGAGAGTTCAAGCATATATACTGCCAAAGCCCATTAAAAGATGGGAAGAGTACACAAGATGCATCAACCTTGCAATGTAAGAAAGCTCAATTGTCTGAACTCTTTAGAGGGTATCTTAAATGGCATTATTCAATTCAACGGAGTCTGACAGCCGTTATTTATTCAAAACACTCAACTCAACAGAGAACTTGAACTAAGTGCAAGCATAACGTACAGGAATACGCCGCTGGATGGGACTCCTACACGAAGGGCAATCCTTCATCCCCTGTTTCTCGTGCAGCTCATTGCATGTTGTGCAAACAACTTGATGGGCACAGGGGAGAAAGACTACAGACATCTCCTCTGATAGGCACATCACACACTCGCGTTCACGTTTCACACCACCTGTCCCAGAGAAGTCATGATAATCTTTCATTACTTCAGAGATTAGAGGGGTCCGGGATTCCTTGTGTGCTGAACTATTTTTTATGTCTGTAAGTCTGCCTGCATAGCTTCCATCAATGCCCCTCCGAAGAGCAGCAATTTTTGAAGAGTCAGTCTTCAGTCTCAACTGGGAGATTTCTTTCTCAAGCCTCTGGATATCATCTTTGTACCTCATTAAATTGGTTTCTGCTTTTGATTTGATCATATCCTCCTTGGACTTTGCTGAAGCCTCAATCTGTTCTTTTTCTTTTCTTATTGAGCTGGCCTGCATAACTAGCTCTTCCTTTGCCTTGTCTTCCTGTCGCCATCTAGCCTGTGATATTTTTCCTTGTCAATGAGTAAAGGCCCAGCAGTAAAACCCATAATTTCTAGACGCACATGTTGGGAATCGAAAGGGAACTTTGTTGAAACCAGCAAGCATCATAATCATACCTCCAAGGGTCTGAAATAAGTGCAGTTTCATTCGACATTTCCTACTGATTCAAAGTTTGCACACAAATGTTCATATATACTTTCAGGCTTCTGATAATGGCCCAAATCTTTGATTCAAACATAAATTTTGGCTGGCCAAAAAGAGAAAACACTCCTAAAACATTAAGAAAAGGGCAACATTCTCAGAAGGAGTTTGAAAAGACATAGTATTCAGTGTGACTGCAAACATTAGTAATTTTTTTTTTTTACAAAAAAGATACTGAAATGAGCTTCCTACTCCCGAAAAATATGACGGCTCTTCAGTGGAAGTATAAGGCATAGCTTAATGAGGAGAATCCCAACGGTATCCATAAATGTTAACATCTAAACCACCTGTCTCTTGTCAAATGAATATAGATAATTAAGTGCCCACATGACCATCGACAATATCATATTTCCTTCACGTAGGACTAGCCAACTGTTCCTGTTTTATTTATATGATGTGTGAGTGGCACACGGAATGCATGTGAGACACGGCACACGGAATGCATGTGAGACACGGCACACGGAATTGTTATTGTGATTAGTAAATATTTACAAATTGAACTAGAAAAAGTCCTAATCCAGATGCTGACATCGTATAATGGTTGGAATTACCCAATTTATATGTATGCTATGTTCAGAAAGTAGCTGGCAGAGAATCAATACAAAATATACCATGTCTGTCCTTCATGAAGGAAGATAGGAAACAAAAAGGAATGGAACTAATTAAAAGTAAAAAAAAATACCTCAAGTTGTTCCTGGAGAGCTTTAGCTTGATCTAGTTCCCGTAGCAGTTGTACAACTTTACGTTTTTCAGTCACAAGCTCTTCCTGAAACAAAGCTTTCTGCTTCTCCCATGACTGAAACTTCATCTGAGTCTTCTTCTCCCTCTTTGATACTTCCTGGCAGCTTGCCGCTGACTCTGCAGCTCGTAATTTAGCAGCTTCCATTTCTTGCCTAAGGGCAGTATTCTCTACCTCAAGCCTACGAACAGCAGAATTAGCTCGCTCCACCTGCCCACTGGCCTTACACAAAGCATTCTCCATCTCAGAAAGCTTCTTCATAGTGTTTTCCTCCAGACTTTGCTTCTCTTTCTTGAGCCGTTCAACTTCTTCTTTCTCTTGCCTAAGTGTTTTAAGTTCTGCTTTGTCCTTACTCAGCCTCCGAGCAGCCTGCATAACTTTCTCATTAGCCCACTCAGTCCATTCATGAAGCTGATTGTGCAGTTCCCGAATTCTTGGAATGAGCTTAAGAATTATCTCATCCCTCTTGTCCTGAGGGACCAAATGCTCCAGAGATGTATCATCAGAAAGGATGCCAGCATATCCGCAATTAGGTGCCACAGAATTAATACCAGCAGGCACTTGAGTTGAATTGCTTTTGGTAGGTGGTGAAAGAGAAAGCTCGGTATCAGCAGCTGACAACACAGGCAGGGTATTGGCCAGAGGTAACATAGCTGTTGTACTACCAGGAGGGAATGTGGATGGTATACTGGCCTTAGGCAATGCAGAAATGGCATTAGCACCTGGTGAATGAAACGTTGCGGGTGAAGAGGTTCCAGGACTAGTTAAAAGATTATGACTTCCATTATCTTGATGCACCTCAATTGCCTTGCTTATCTTTGAGGATGCATTCTTTATGTTCACAGAAGTAGTGTCGGACACAGATTTTAGTTTCTTGTCCAATATTAAACCACCCAAACCACTCAATTTCCCGGCTCTTGAAGAACCTTTAGATCCATATGTTCGGTAGTGTTTCTCCAGATGAAGAGACTTCTGACGAAGCATGTATTCTCTCTTAGAACTACCTGAATGAACCTTTCTGCTACCAACAAACTTTTCCTCCGATGTGGACGATTGAGATGTTCCTGCAACACTAAAAGTTTTATCTACATTATCAGATATGGAGTTAGTACCATCCTTTTCTGACATCTCACTGCCAACATGAGAATTCTTTGATTTTGTTATATTAGGAATTCCTGCCACAGTAGGTGCCTCAGGTTGAGAACTATGGGAACAAGGGATTGAAGGAACAGGTTTAGAGGGATTTGGAAGATTCAATTCAGAACATTTTGCCTCTGTTTTCGTCTGAAGTTGAGTGGTAATGTGCGAGTTCCCATTTGAAGCTCCATCACCAGAGAAACTACTCAAGGGATCACCATCCATTGCACATGCATGTGACACATTCATGTCACAAATCAACAAACACCACATTGCATCGCCAGTACTGAAGAAAGGCCTAACTTCACGCAAAACACAAACCAGTTCAGCCAGTATATACTTCTCTAGCTGCTGTAAATCCTCAAAATAGTGTTCCCTAGAAGAATTTATCTCTTGGCCACTTCTTAGGAACGCTAATGTGTTATCCACTATATTTGAAACAGTGTCCTTACTACCATAACAAAGGCCAGACCTCAAAACAGCCTTTGTGGCTACTTCTTCCGTGTAACCACAAGCAACAATCTTTTTTATTGCACTCTTGAAAATTGCATCCAGATTGCTCAAAACTAGTTCTTCTAGCTGACTTTCTGTAAGATCACTCCAATCTGCATCTTGAAACTCCTCCGCCTCTAATTCTTCTCTAGGTCGGCTTGGCCCAACCTCAGATGAACCTACAGCACTAGACAATCCGAGGTCAAGTTTTAAACCATCAGAGTGGTCCTGGTTAACACCACACAAGTCACAGGCACCAGTCTGTCCATGACCAGGGGTGGTATCAAATTTCTCAGCTGTGAATTCATAAGTTGGGCACTCATTCTGAGGTGAAGGAACAATCTTATTTGGTTCACCTAATGGTGGATCAGCTCGAAACTTCCTCTTATTTCTGCTTCCTTTTTCTTGTACTGACATCAGCGGGGACACTTGACAGCTACTACTACTCCCATTAGCGACCAATGATGCCATTTTAAGCTGCACAAAACAATATCTCAATACACTTATCAAAACTGATCAACCATTTAACAATTCTCAAACGCAGCACTAAACACCAACCGAAAAATTCCATAAAAAAAAATAAATAAATAAATAAAACGAAAAATTCAATGCCAAACTGAGCCAACTCAAATATTACAAGAAATAAGCATACCCTTATTTCTCCGAACCAAACTTAAACGGAAGACAGTCAAAATTCTGCATCAAAAACACCAAATCAATAAAAAAATAAAACACTTCCCAGAAACGAAAACTCAAAAACCAATGCGTTAACAACATACCCAGATAACAAAAACACGTCACTCTGTATAAACTTTGTGAATTCAAAAACAAATCAAAGATCAAAATCGATCCATTAGATCAATAAATCATAAGAGCAAAAATAAATAGAATTTCACAGACAGTGTAGGTAAACAAAGATCGTTTAATTAAGCACACGAATAATAGATTTATGAAGAGAATCGAACGATCGACAGGTCACCTGTATTTGAGCTATTGTTCGAGCAATCTAAGGTATGGGATGACCAATCTCACAAAATGGGTGAAACAGAAGAAAATATATAGCTCTTCTTTTTTTTCTTTTTCCTTATTGATTTTATTTTCTATTTTGCTACAACATGTCAACATTGACCGTATTGTCACTCTCCCTCCCTCCCTCCTCCCTCTCTCTCTATCGTTATTATTATTATTATTTTTTATTTTTTATTTTTTTTGCTTGGAGGAATTTTATTTCTATTTAGTTATTCATCAATGTCTTGACCAAAACCAAGTAACCGTGGTTAGCGAGATTGCCTTTCCAAACTAACTATGGTCAAGGAAAATTAGCCACTATATATTTTTTTAAAAAATGAAGCACAATATTGACAAATGTTAAAAAGAAGAGGTAGCGATTGATTTTATTGAACTACCATTTTTCTTTTTTTCACAATAAAATAATTACAAGAATAATGTAGCATATGATGTTAAATTATCACAAATTATAATATCGTATGACTGCCACATTCTGAATTATATAAAGGTTATGTGTTTATCGCATTTGATAAAGTATTAATTTTGTAGCTCAAATTTGTAAGTGCTACATTACTTTTTTTTTTAAATCATTGTTATTAAACTTTATATCTCATGAGTCAAAACAATATTTGTTAAACTAAAATAAATAACCAAGTGAAATGATCGAGGAAGAAAGGTTAACACTTCTAATTGTCAGCTTCTACCACTACTCAGGGTTAGTGAAAGCATTAAAGCAATCCTTACCAAATAATAATAGCAATCAAACAACATAATTAAGTTCTTATTTGATATTAAGGTAACTTTTAAACTACAACTATTATAAAAAAATTATAATTATGAAATAAAAGTTAATAATATGTAATAAATATAATTTTTAAATAATTATTTTAACAGAATTAGTATATTTTTAAAAGATTTTTTATTATATTAGTATAAAATCAAATCAACTTACCTTTTAATCTACAACAATTAGTATTCACCAAACACATTAACATTGTAACTTTTAAACTACAATTGTCTAACCTTAATACCAAATAAAATCTAAATATAAAGAGTTATTAAGATAAAGAAGAACACTTACCTCATCAAAAGATGGCATTAGCCACCTAAATCAATAAGCACGTATCTCAATCAATAAAATAATGAATTGATTAAGATTTAAGGAGAGAATTTTTTTTTTCAAATAATTGTGTCTCGTTACAACTCAAATTATTTTTTTAGAAACGTCCATATTTGTTCTCTTTTTCTCTCAAATTTTCTCTCTTTCTTACTCATTTTCATTTCAAGCATACTCACTCGATCATCACAATGTCCTTTATGGATAAACATAACACATTAAGCCCATGATACTAAGATGCTGTTTGTTTTTTATTTAAAATCTGAATAAATCAAATTGGTTTGAATTCTAAATTGAGCTAAATGTCTGAATCTTCATAATTTTTTTTTTAGAATCGCTAAAAATAAATATTAAGTTATTTTTTATCTTAAAAAATCTGAAAACTAATATTTTTACATTTATGTCATTACAAATTATAAATGTTAAACAAATAATAAAAATTTTAAAGAAAAATAAATAAGATAATATATTATCAAAATATAAATCATATTCAATTGAATACAAATTTTTAATATTTCATATTATATATATTAATCAATTTTATTATAGTTTATGATTTTTTTATCTGAAAAATATTCATAAAAAATTATGGAGATAAATAATGCTAAAATAAAAAGATAAAAATAATAATAGTCTACAACTATATATTATCACTAGTTATATAGAGATGGGTAATAATGCTAATTATCAAATTTTATTTAGGTAAGGATGAAAATTAATTAATTACATAGGAATATTTTAGAAAATATCTTTTAGTGATATCATTCAGACTTTTTAAATTAAGCAAAAAGCTAAAAAATTAGCTTAATAACTTAATGACTTAATGGTTGAAAATTTTCAATAAGCTTAAAAAAAACTTAATGACTTAACTGATTAAAATTGAGCCAATTAAGTCATTAAATTAAAAAAAAAAAAAAACAACCCCTAAAATTGAGAAAAAAGTCATGGTCAAAATAGGTAATCCTCTGTAATTTTATGTTGGTTAATGACATAATGTTCTTAGATTATATTGTTTTTTGTAAGCTCATTTGTCTAATGCAATCTCATCTAATTTGAAACATTCAATTTCATTCATTTTGATGTTGAGCCAAATGTCATGCAAATTTAATAGAATATTTTGCAAGGGCATAGCTAAGGTATTTTGGTTTCTTAAAATGAAAGTAAGAGGTCCAAACATTAAATTACAAAATTACTGTGAACTTATTACTTTAAGTAAACTAAATAGAAAATAAGAAAAGCAATAAAGATTTAGAAATTATTTTTTAAAATTTTTACAAATGAATTAATTCTATCAAATTTGATTATTATTTTTTTAATTTTTACAAATTATTTGTTTTGATTGACAATTGTTGAGCTTCTAATGAAGAGGAAAATGTTAATATTAAGTGTCTGTCTATTTTCTTATATTTTCAACAGTAAGCAACTTGAATAAAATTAACAAGATTGGATCTTAATACATGTTCGGTTGGAAAAAAATGAGAAGAAATATATAAATGTATTGTTTGATTGAATTGGATTATATCAATTTATGCAAAAGCTTTTAGGCTTTAAATTTTTGCTTTCAATTTTTGACTTTGACTAAAGTCATGAATGACAATAACAGCCCATGATTGTTGGTTACATGTTCTATGCGTCTTGTCATGCTCTCGTAAGCTCGAATCCGAACAAAGGACAACGAACCCATTCACGAAAACGACCCAAAATATGGATCGACCAAACACAAAATCCGACCCGAATCAATTCCGGGTTCCGTCATCCCCACCTCTTCATCAGTCCAACGCAGACGACGACGACGAGAACGTGAAGCAGCTTCGAGAATGCTCTACTCTTTACCTGTCTTTACAGGTAACCAAACATATTTTCTCCATTGATTTTATCTTTTTGATGTGAAAGACCTAAAACCGTAAACCCTAACTAATTTTAATTTCTTGCGCAGGATTGTCTTGTAAACAACAACAGGGATTGGAAATCTTGTCAGATGGGTATAGTTTTAAGGGACCAAAAACAAAAAAAGAAACAAAAATTTTGTGTTGAAAATTCCACTGCATGAAATTATATTTACTCTTTTTTGCTTTAATTAATATTCTGAAAATTTTTAGATGCTGTTGTATTATTATTATTATTATTATTATTATTATTATTATTATTATTATTATTATTATTATTATTATTATTATTATGATGTTTTTAACTTTCGGATATTGATGAATAACAGAGGTTCAAGCTTTGAAGGCGTGTAACGAAAGGAGAAAGAATGACAAAGGGAAGTGAGAACAAAGCAAATTCTTAGTATGTGTTGAAGATTGTCTTACTGTATACATGGAGGTGTGATTCCTAGTACTGCTCATGTAGGAAACAATTTTGTATAACATTAGGCTTCTGTATGCACTTATGTTGCGATTAATCAAATGTTTCTTGCATTACAAGGTCAAATTTAAGGTGGGTAAAGTGATTTTTTAAGAAATAAGACTCCCATGTACTTGAACATGTTTGTTGTAAACCATTTCCTTGGTTCAATCCTGTTTGTGCTTTGCTTGGTTTATACTTGTTTATTTTTCTTGGGTAGGATGCTTCCTCAATAATTTTATCTGAGGTACTTGCAGCTGGTAGAAATTAAGGGTGTGAAGCCCTTTACAGCTCCTTAGTTTTACTTTTTCATGGAAAAGACTTGATGTCCATCGCAATGGGTGCGTGCCCTTGTGAAATTAAACAGATATTGATCTTTTTAAAACAGAATGGTCTAGTTGCAAGCTATAGTCCCCATAATGTAGAGTGTTTTTGAATTCAAACAAGTTATTGTCAATAGAACGACTTCTTTGGATCTGGTTTTTTTGGAGATGTTATTCGGTGAACATGCAATGTAGAGTTTTGTAAAGGATATGCATTTGGGTACAACCATTTCTTGCTGATACACTGCCCTTTAATAGAAAGTCTTTGAGGAAAGCCATGACCATGCTTGTGGAAGTTGAAGGATTTTTGCAGGGGCAAGTTCTTGGGATCCTTCCGTTACTCATTAGACAACTTTTCCTTTCCCTTATAGTAGGCTTTAGGATCTGTGATTGTAAATATTTGGCTACTAATCCAGTTACCTAAATTCCGGTTTCCCACAGAGCAAGGACAGTGGCTTTTACGATAGCAAAATACAAACCACTTGTAAAGGTGGAGAGTTAAAACGATTAAGTATTTCACAATAACATGGCATAGCTCCACAACCAGGCCAGCTTAAAGTACAAACAACACCATGCTTAATATATTAATGCCGAACGTTTAACGGCATTGAAGCCACAATTAGTCAAAGTTGTTCAACAAAGCCATCCCTTGAGTCCACGGTCCACCCAATGCTTGCATTGACATTGTGACGAGCTTGATAAGCTTCTCAGTGAAGAAGATTAGTTCGCCACACGAGGAGTTTTTATGAGAGGAGAATCTAGAATTCTTATTAATGGAAGAAGATTGACTTTGATAGTCGACTCTGTAATAGAAGAACAAAGAAACAGGGAAAGTAAGATAAAGTTCATATAGCTAAATGATGATGACTTCATTTGGATGAATGGTGCCATAAAGAAGATAACTCATAACGGAAGTTTTAAGGATTTTGCAGGGGACAAGTTTTCAATATCTTTTCTGTTATTCATTGGGTAGCGTTCCTTTCCCATAAAACATGTCCAGGCTTAAAGTAATGGTAAAGGTAAAGGTTCTGGCTACCAATCTTGTTACCCAAAATCTGTATCCCACAAGGGTAGCAACATCACAAAACTGAAAGCAAAAGTGCAAACCAAACAAAGTGGTTTATATAATGGCATAGGCTAATATTGCCTACGTGATAACAACACCGCAAACAACACCACATCTAGGGCATTAAAGCCAAAAACAATTAGCAGACGTGACAAACAGTCAAATATTATTCAACAATCCCATGACAATCTTACTTTCTTCATGAAGAAGCAGGGGCATCAGCTGGAATAAACTTAATTGAAACACTATTGACACAGTGGCGTTCATCCGTAGGCGTTTTGAACCCTTCCCCTTTGAAGACATGACCCAAGTGACCCCCGCAAGCAGCACACGTTATCTCAGTTCTCCTTCCATCGGGATCAGGCTGAAACAAAATCATCAAATTTCCAAATTCATGGTCAAAGATCACATTCACTGCCGAAAACATCTTGCAGCAAGAACCACAATTACTATATGTTTACCACTACATTGTATCAGAAAAAACTTACAGAGCGATTTATGGCTCCAGGAAGGCCTTCATAGAAAGCCGGCCACCCACATCCAGAATCGAATTTGGTAGCAGACTTATAAAGTGCAGTTCCACAGCCAGCACAGTTGTAAATCCCACCCGCATACAACTTGTCGTACTCCCCAGTTCCTCGCGGCCTGTTCATTATTTAGCATAAATGGCATTATTGACACTGAAGACAAAATGTAAAACTTCCTTATGTGTGTGCATAAATGGGATTGCATCATCTAGATTTATGAGTTCTCACGCTTTACTAAATAAGAAATATTCTATCCATTAATATCATAAGTTACTGTTCCAGACTTATCACATTAACCCAGCATACAATATATTATGTACAATACTGTAAAACTGGCAACGTAATCTACGTATACTGTAGTTATTGTATATGCGCTAACACCCCATATAATCAGTAATTAACTTGAAATTGAATTGATTATGAATCCAATGAGTATAAGGATTGCATCCAATTTTTTTTTTTTAAAGGAAAAAAATCAGGGAGGGATTTATTACTCGGTTCCTTTCTGGCGTAGAATCCTGAACTGGTCAGGGGAGAGAATGGCCCGCCATTCTTCCTCGGTTTTCTGAACGGGATTTGCTGCTGCAGTCATGATGTTTGGTTTCGATCTTTTTTACCAACGTGTGCTTCTTGTTGATTGATTCTTGAATTGATTTAAAAAGATTCGTTGGAAATGAAGGTGGACGGGAACTCGGTCAATGGGGGAGCTTCTTCCACTCCAGATTCTTTGATCCTTTCGCAGCTATGCTTTAAGCTGAACTTTTTTGGCCCAAAACGAACTCACACTGGTCCTTAGTGTGATACTATCTAGCCCCCTAATTTTTCTTGATCGCACCCCTATTATTATTATTATTATTATTATTATTATTATTATTATTATTATTATTATTATTATTATTATTATTATTATGATAAATTTAAACCCGAGTAATGATAGGATTACAGATAGATTTATAAATTTTTATACAAATTTAGTTGGTTATGTTTAATATTTTTTGCCTCACTTGATTTATTTTGATTGTCTTATATTTTCATTGAATTAATAAATTTATGTCATGTTAGTTTGAATAAAACATGTTTACATAAGAAATTGTATCTCTACGAGACCCAAAAAATTACATGAATAAATGTTATAAATGAAAAAAAGTAAATAGGAGACAAAAAATCAAGGATTCAAATTCAAATAACTAATTTGTTTTCATAGTAAATTAGAAAATAAACACTTTATCATACGCATTTTTTCCCTTTTTAAAAGGAAATAAAAACATATTTTTTTTCATCAATGGGTTTTTAGTCCAGCGGGAGAGTCTTTGCATTTACAAGGGTAAATGCAATGGTTCGAGTCTTCATAAAAATATTATGGAGGTTAATTTCAGTTTTTCCTTCAATTATCAACTAATTGAGTGGAAATAATTTCTCTCTCAAATATTTAAAAGGGCTTAAAGTGTGGATAGTGTTTTAGTGGGGAATGTATGGCGGGGAGGTCCGTCCCAACAATATTTGTTTGTAAATATTAATACTCTATTGAATATTTGAAAGGACTTAAAGTCTGGATAGTATTTTAGTGGAGAATGTATGGCGAAGAGGTCTGTCTCAGCCGTATTTATTTGTAAATATTAATATCTGATGTAATATCAGTAATTTATGATAAGAAGGTCCGTCCCAACAGTATTTGTTTATAAATATTAATATATGATGTAATATTAATAATTTTTGTGTAGGGAGAACAATAAAAAAAACTAAACTTTTTCTGCCATTAATATTTAACAGTGGTGGATATTTTTAGTTTGGCTCGTTTCATTCGCATCTTCATATCATCACCTATAGAGGAAGCTCAAGAAACTAATTAATGAAAATGGAGATTGATGTAGTTTCCGAAGACTGCACCAAACCTTCTCTTCCAACACCCCGTAATCTGAAAAACCACAAGCTTTCATTCTTGGATTTATCCTCTCTACCGTATGCCGATCGTCCTCCACTGACCATGAATCTTTCCTCACGCAATTAACATTGATTCTATCGTTAGCGAAAGATTGCAACTACTAAAACAATCTCTGTCAGAAGCCTTATCTCTTTTTTGCCCATTGAATTCTATCATCCTCTGCTCATACACAATTCTATCGTCGTAATTAATTTGATGGTTCATCTTTTTTTCCTCAAGATGATGCATTCCTAAGAGAAATTTGCGTGGCACCCTTGCATCGCCCATCTATGAAACTTGGCAAAATGAGTTACTAGGAGATTTGCGTCTGATGCCTTTGCAAATTAAAACCAACCCGATCAAGGCCAAGTCACTACAAAATCCAACAAGCGTAAAAAACATCAACCCGATCAAATGGTCAAGCTTCGACATATGATTCTGAAAATTGAACCATAAAGTAAATTTTCCCCGTAAACCAACGCCGCCTATGTCGGAATATCAAATGGAGAATCTGGAATGGGTGGCTTCTGCATCATGCAAAAAATGAGGAAGCGGTAGAGTTGCAAGCAATAGTACGCAAACTGAGGGAAGCAATAGCAAAACCTGATGTAGATTTTATGGAGGGCTACAAAATTTTATCGAGGTAGTCAATTATATGTGCAGCAGCATCAGATAAAATTATGTTTAGCAGTTGGTGTAACTTTGGGCTTTTATGATCTTGATTTTGGATGGGGGAAGCTTGCTTGGGCAAGCATTGTGGATTATTCTGAATTGGTTTATGTTTTTATCAGTTTTATCATTTTCACGTATACAAGATTGGGAAGCGGTGTTGAAGGATGTGTACTCTTGCACTTCCTACCATGGATCTAAGTCTTGTCTCTATGAAATAATGTGATTGTGTTTAATCAGATAATGCCCCTTTTGGGGTGCGGGACTGTCACTATAACATACGTTATTAATAAACTACATATTATTATTTTTTACAGCCATATTATTAGTTTTTACAGCCATCCCCGAGCTTTAAAAAGAAAATAAATTAAAAAATATATATTATTATTTATTTTTACAACTTACTTATTAGTTCGAGCTAGTGCGCGCCAATAAGATCATTCTAGCTATAGTGCTTTCAAATTTGCATTTTTCAATATTAGAGTAGCGAATCTACTTTAAATAGAAGTAATACCATTGACATTAACAAGAACGTAACAATAATGAATCGCTGACCTCCACTTGCATGCGCAACAGCATCCGGGCACACCTCATTGAACTAAATAAGGCTAATCGAGATCCCCAACCTCGATATGTGCTCAGCCTCGAACAAGTTATTAGTGGGACACATTAACTGGAAGAATAAGTGAATAAGCGCAACAAGAGCAATAAGACAAAAAGCGTACGTCGGACAAGTGTATTGACTATCAAGAGATACCGTAGGAAGACTGTCTTTTATACTAATCATATACCAACAAAATGATAATAGAAATAGTGATAATAATTCAGTGACGTTTTATTTTTTTTCTCAGTTAAGCAAGCAAATTAATAATGGTTATTTATTTATGGCATTTTTTCACATTTTTTCTTTTTGAATATGATTTTTACTAAAAGAATTGACGGGCAATGACAAAGTTCAACAAATTAAACTAATAAATTATAATGAAAATCTTTCCATTTAAAGGCTGGACAAACAGTACGCCTTTTGAACCTAAAACGAAAAATTCTTGAGGGATGTAGCCAGACATACTCCTGGACAAAAGGTTAAGGCTCAACTACTGAGCCCAATTCTGTTGAAAGATCTACTGCTGGACAAAAGGTCGGGGCCCAACTGGTGAGCCCAATTCTTTTCAAAATTGAGCCTTGCAATTGCAAAGCGTAGACTCTATTGCATTATTTATACTTGAATCTAAAAGGAAAAATTATAATAATAATTAAGCAGACGCTGTTTATAATTTGAAATCCGTGTCTGGAGCTGATGCTTCCGTTCCGCAGTCGGTTCCCTCTCTATCGCTCTTTCCCGATTCAAGAAACGGCGTTGTATCACCATCACTGAGAGACACTGATGTAATATCATAACTGATGCTGTAGACGAAAAAGAAAGAAATAATGGCGTCTAATAATAATTCAGGTGCAGGATTTGGGAAGGCATCAGGGCCATCAGCTCCGGTAAAGCATGTACCTTCTTTTGGTCAGTTCCCTAGTCGTTCTGCTTCTCCTCCTTTCCCCAATCTTGCCCCCGCTCCATCTCCCAGGTAACCCCTCTTCTTCTTCTTCTTCTTCTTCTTTCGCTCTGTCCTACTATTTCAAAATTTGTAAACATCTGATTCATTCTGTAAGTTAAAGATTGTTTTTTTTTTTTTTATTTGTGGATTTGGAAGTTTGGTCTTTTCATTTAAGAGTGTTTGTAATGTCATTGATTTTTGAATTTATGGATTCTATTCATAGCTCATTTGTCTGATTTTGTTCTGATGGTCATTAGGGTACCTGAAGTTGTAGAGATCACTCGTTCACCCCCTCTGGGTGGTTTTGGAAGCTCTGTCCTGGCAGCGAGACCTTTTCAAGCTTTCAATGCAAGGTAACAAACCCATCCATCAAACTTTAGGGCCTTTCTTTATCCTTTGCTTCTAATTTATGCTATAATGAGAAATTTAGTGTGCTTCTAATTTATCTTGTGTTGTGGTATTTTGAGAACCGATCTCTCACAAGCAGAAGACAGATGTACAAACAGTGTTATTATTCTGATTGTGGCTATCTCTTAACAATTGGATACACGGGAATTCTTTGTTACCAAAATTGGGCAACACCCATCTGTTGGTTGCCTAGGGAGCCCTGTATTTGAAGAGTTGCAATTATACATACACGGCTGGGTCTAGAAAAGAATACCGCTGTAATTGTGGCTACCCTCACAAATTGACAACTGGGTGTCCTTGTCGTCTTAACATTTGGACACTAGTTCATGTTAACATAAATGGCATGGTTATGCATTGCAAGTTGTTCTTTTTATTGCATGTTGGTGAGGGAAAAATTTATGGATATCATTCTGTTAATATAGCAGACCTGAGGCTCCGCAGAGAGTGGCATCACATCCTTTCCCCTTTGACAATCCTTGTCCTGCTGCAAGTCCTTACTCATCTGCAGGAGTCCATAGGTAACTATCTAACAAAAAAAATTTTGGTTAGAAGAACTGATCATGTTTGGAGGCTTTATGGTTTATGTTTTAAATAAATGCATGTGTCAATATAGTGTTACCTAGCATTGCAATATGGCATGTATGTGCAGGCATATATACATTCTTGCTATTGGTAGTTAATCCCTTCATGCATTCATCCATGGATTTGCTCTGTGCGGGTGCATGTATTCTCTTTGTTTCTGTCAGGCGTGAACAGCCAAAAGTTTCTAGAGAATTCTGGGCTAGATGGCATAAACACCAATCTCTTTGTAAGATTAGATACGCCAAAAATGAAGAGCCGTGACATAGTAAGATTAGATACACCAAAATTTTGAGATCTATCTCATACTCAGTGAAAATCAAAATTTTATGTAGAGTTAACTCTGATCCCTCAATAGCTTCTTTTTCTATCCTCTTAATAGACTGTGAGATTAAGAAATAAAATGGTGATATTCCTCCAGTAGTACTACTTTGTACCACCTTCTCAATAAATGGAGAGAAGTGTTCCCTTGTGCTTGTGGCACCAAGCCGCTCTTACAATCAATTACTGCACAACATAATGAACTGAGTGTAGCAAATCTCAGTGCTGCCTATTTTTTTGTTCAACAGGCAGCCTAGGATGACATCTCATTATTGCTTGGTTGCCTTCATTGGCCTGGACAAGAGATTTTCATTCTGGCTGATGGAGGCTTTGAACCTTGGCTTCCTTGTTCTTTTTCTCCCTTTTTTCTCATGGAGTGATAAAGTTGTGATGGTATCAAATAGTGGGATTTGCACATGCAACCATAAGCTACTTAGCAAAGAATATCGTTGTGTTTATCATTAGCGAGGTTTTACATCACATAGTCCCCTACTGATGTCTCATTTTTACTCAGACCTATTGAACCACCTCAAAGACCGGATAGTGGGCAAAGATCTCTCTTCAAAGATTATGATACCCCGCCTCATCATAGGCCTTCTGCTGTCACGCCATTTGTTGCTTCAAGTAATTATGGAACCAGCACTACAGCTAAGTCTGCCCGACTTCAAGAACCGAAAAGAACTAGGTCACCTCCTTTGCTGTCTAGAGACGAGGAATTTTCAAGAAACTCTAGTCAAACGACCAATCCAAGGTCTGTTTTTTCTCATTTTAATCTTTTTAGTTTTCCTTCTTTTTCTACATGAAATAACACAAGCTGATTGAATGCTTGATCTTGATATATTTTTAAATTGAATTGGCCCAAATAGCTTTTTCTTTAATCTTGATCGAGTTATTACCCAACTGTTTGGTCTGTTTGCAGCTATACTACCATTTTAGTCTTGTCTGTGTGTTTCATTTCCCACTGTCTCTCCCATGGTGGTATCCATGGTAATTGTATTTTCTGTTAACAGGCTTGCTTTATCTTCTTCCACACGTGATGATCATGGTAAGTTGCTTGGAAATTACCACAACTCACTGGCTCTGCAAGGTCAGTCCAGAGCCTTACCTCATGCAAACTCATTTGATGGCGAAAGAAGTTCCATGGGGAAAGTAACTAATGTCCAAGTCCCAAAACGGGCCAGGTCTCCACCTGTCACATCAGCCAATGGTGTTTCCTGGGAGAATCCTCAGTTTGCTTCAAATGACTTCAAAAGGTTAAGTACATATGTGTTAGCAGATTTTTCAGATTTTCCTACTGTCTTTTCCACTGTGTTATCTTTGATAATTGTATTTTCTGTTAACAGGCCTACTTTATCTTCTTCCACATGGGATGATCATGCCAAGTTTCTTGGCAATTACACTAACTCACTGGCTCAGCAAGATCAGTCCAGAGCCTTACCTCATGCAAATTCTTATGATAATGAAAGAAGTTTTATGGGGCAAGTAGCTAATGTCGAAGGCCCAAAACAAATCAGTTCCCCACCTATCACATCAGCTAATGGTGTTTCCTGGGAGAATCCTCACTCCAAAAGGTTAGTTACGTATATTATAGAAGATTTGTCAGTTTCTTATTCCTTTTCTCACCATTACCTTTCTTTACGTGTCTGTGAGCTCATTGTGTGTTTCTCTTGTGTGGCCTTCTGTTTCTTCTCTAGGCAGGGCAATAGGTCCAATGCAGTATTCGGTACGCCTAATTCTCAAGCATTGCAGAGGTCTGCGGCATCTTCGAACAATGCTGTTGGTGCAACCAGTTCCAATGTATACCCTGTTCCAAAAAGAACAAGATCTCCTCCTTTGCCTTCAGTTGGTCAGGATTTGCAGGAAAACTCCAATTTTACTCAATATGATGCAGAACGGTAAAATGTTGGATGCCTTGGTTCCATACTATTATGTGTTATGGAATACAGTTTTTTGCTTTTCCCTAACTTTTTCCTTGTAATTTATAGAGAAATGCAAGCCAAGGCAAAACGATTGGCCCGCTTCAAGGTTGAGCTGAGTGAAAATGTGCAAATCAGTCCTGAGGTTACAGATAAAAAAGTTTCTAACAGTGGATGGGGGCAGTCTGTTGTAGAGAGACCAAAGTTTATTGGGGGGCATTCTATCGAATCAGCAAAGGATTATCCCAATGAAAATACTTTATCAGATAATGAAGGCTTGGAGGCATCCAGTGTTATTATTGGGTCATGTCCTGATATGTGTCCTGGTATGTGTCTCTTCTCCTTGATCTGGGGGCAAGCATATAAATAGACTGATATTTAGTTGCGACCTGAGTCTTGAGTTCATTCTCGTTTTATATTTTCCCAGTCAGATTAGAATATGAATGGAAGTGGGTTTCTTCTGTAATCTGTTGGTGATAAACAATACCAATATGGAGAACTTAGAAAAGCCAGTATTTCGTTCTTTTACTGTCAAAACTATCAATTAAGGAGGTGGTTGTAATGTGTTGTGTAAGTATCCTAGATATGAAATTATGAATTATCAGAAGGTAGGATGTAATAGAATCTTACTTCATATTTCAGAGTCAGAAAGGGCAGAACGAGAAAGAAAAGGGGATCTTGACCGGTATGAACGATTGGATGGTGATAGAAATCAAACAACCGAATACCTTGCCGTTAAAAAGGTAATCGTTACTCTTGTATGTTCTTATTTAAACAGGCAATAAAATCAATTTAATTTAATCACAGTCGTTGCACAAGAAGCTACTTCCATCCATAGTTCATTTATGGCATTGAACATGGTGGATTTTTGTTCTCAGTATAACAGGACAGCAGAGAGGGAAGCAAATTTGATACGACCCATGCCAATCCTGCAGAAGACTGTTGGTTATTTGCTTGATTTGCTAGATCAGCCTTATGATGAAAGGTTTCTAGGCTTGTATAACTTCCTATGGGACAGGATGAGAGCAATTCGAATGGACCTGAGGATGCAGCACATTTTTAATGAAGAAGCTATTACTATGCTAGAGCAAATGGTCCGTCCTTGTTACAGTGTTTTCAGTTTTTGCTTACATAATGTGTATTAGTTTATGCATCTTGAATAAAGTTAATTAAACTTTTACATCCTGAAATTTCTTGCATACAATGTTGTAAATTCTTTTATGTCATCACTTTTAAGTGAAGTTGTAGTTTGCTGCCCCAAAGGATTTGCATGGCTGTGTAGATACAATGCTGTAGACTAAGTCTTGCTGATTGCTGTGGGTGTCAGATACGGCTGCACATTATTGCCATGCACGAATTATGCGAGTATACTAAAGGAGAGGGCTTTTCTGAGGGATTTGATGCTCACCTCAATATTGAGCAGATGAATAAAACATCAGTTGAATTGTTCCAGATGTATGATGATCACAGGAAGAGAGGATTGATTATTTCTACAGAAAAAGAGTTTCGAGGGTATTATGCGCTACTCAAACTTGACAAGCATCCTGGGTACAAAGTAAGTATCTGCACTGGCATCTCAACTGTAAATGTTTCACTTAAATTTTTCAGTGAAAATAAGCAATTTCTACTAGGTTGAACCTGCAGAGCTCTCACTGGATCTTGCAAAGATGACTCCAGAAATAAGACAAACACCCGAAGTTCTATTTGCCCGCAGTGTTGCAAGGTCTTTACACCTCAACAACCCCACTTTCCTTCTTCCCTTTTTTTTGTTCCTTGGGATGGTTGATATGTTAAATTTGGTCTAATAATTGAAGTGATTGGCTTCTCCAGAGCTTGTAGAACGGCTAACTTTATTGCCTTCTTTCGGCTTGCAAGCAAAGCGAGTTACCTTCAAGCATGTTTAATGCATGCTCATTTTTCCAAGGTATGAGGAACTCTCAGCTTTGGTGATTAAAAATGAGAATCAAAGTATAGTTACTGGCCTTTTAGATATCAAAGAGCATAGCCCTTCATTATGTACCATTTATTTTAGTTGCTTATCTAGTAATTAGTAATGTAGTACACCAGCAGACCTTTTGTTTTGGATTGATAAAGTTTGACTGAAGGCAACACTCTGTTTTGATTTTTGCCTTATTCTCATGCTATGATATGTGTAGTGGTTTCTGATGCATACTTTAGTTATAAGTTTTGGTAATGCTTTTCTGATCAGACCAATAACATACTTCTCTTTGTTTGTTATCTTTATTGATCCATATTATTTGCATGTAGATTTCTTTTACTTTAGTATTGGTTTCTTTCTTATCTACATACTTCTTTGTGTTTGTTGTCTTGCTGATCCATTATTATTTGCATTTAGATTTTGTTTTACTTTAGTTTTTTTTTTTTGGTTTTGGGGGGGGGGGAGTTGCTGTACATTGAAGTATATATCCGAAAAAATATTGAGATTGAAGTTGAGTTTCCTTAGGTTAATATATGTATTTTTGAGGGAAGGTATGTGATGTTAGATCATTCCATGAATGTCTGGTGCAAATGTCAATTCTGTTACTGTCAGCCTTTAATAAACAGGACTACTCATCATTGAGTGGAATAAGGTGTCTTAGTTGTTGAGGAGGGAGAAGTTATAACACCATCTCTAACTTGATGATGAAGTTATATTTTAGGCTGCTAAATAACTGGATATTTTCCTCTTCCATATTAATGCTGGAATTTGAAGGAGCTCAAGTATAAAATTGCAGAATAATGTTAGTAACATTGTCTTTTCTTGCTATTTTGATCAGTTACGAACCCAGGCACTTGCTTCTTTATACTCTGGTCTACAGAATAACCAAGGTCTCCCTGTTGCCCATGTTGGCCGATGGCTTGGGATGGAGGTACTTTTTTTTTTTTACTTTATTAAGTCAAAATTTTGTCTGTTTCGTTCAGGAATTTCCTACTTTTCTTAAATTCGTGATTTGATTATTGAAATTAGGAAGAGGACATTGAAAGCCTCTTGGAGTATCATGGTTTTTCGATAAAGGAATTTGAGGAGCCATACATGGTGAAGGAAGGCCCATTTCTCAACAGTGACAAGGACTATCCTACCAAGTGTTCAAAACTAGTTCTTTTGAAAAGGTCAGGAAGGATAGTGGAAGATATTGCTTCTGGTCAAGTCACACCCTTGCCTGTAGAACCAACAAAAGCCATTCAGCTGGATAAGAAATATAAGTCTGACATAAAAGCAATTCCATCTGTTGAAAGGAAGATCCGTGTTCCTGTAGTGGAGGAAGAAATGCCTGATTCTGCAGCCATTTCATCCCCGAAAAACAGCAGAGCGTTTCAGCCCATGATTGAAGCATTAATGGCTGATCAGCAGTGTCAAGATGACCATCAGAGAACTGGTGCCTCTGTTTTTCCCTGGGCTTTCTCAGTATCTCACAGTTCTCCTATATCCCCGCCGGCCAAATTTCTGACTGAGGAAAAACAAAATGGAGATGCTCTCCTCAAAATTTCTGCAGAGAAAAAGACGCTCTCTGGCATAGAAGGTTCTCCCACGCAACTTGTGGCAAGAACAGAAGCTTTGCAAGAGAGATCCCCTAGTTCTAAAAGATATGATTATTCTGTTGGAAGTTCGTTACAGCAAGGTGTGGCAATTGAGAGTGTTCCATATGAAGAGCCTCAAGATACTCATCAAGAAGACGAAAACAATAAAGTTGTGCAAGATGAAAACAATGGAGTTATGAAAAATTATGCTTCAGCAAAACTGAAGTTGATCTTAAGGTTTGATGGCTCTTTATACTTTTTAACTTTAAGTTGAAGTTTACTCTACCTTATCTCTCACTCATCTTGAATTTCTCTCCTTTAAGGTTATGGAGGCGACGCTCGTTAAGGCAAAAGGAGTTACGCAAGCAAAGGCAGTTAGCAGCAAATGCTGCTTTAAATTCATTGTCTTTAGGGCCCCCAATTCGTCAGAACAGTAATGTAAGCGACCTTTTCATATCTGTACTTTCAGTGGCATGTATTTTCTGTTGCTTTTGTTCTAGTTTACTTTTGTATGTATTTATGTCACAACAAAATGACCAGAGGAAAAAATTGCATCTAGGTTTTTGTGTTTTATTCTTCATTATTGCTATATAAAAATAGTGTGCATCAACCTCTCTTCTCTTGACAATATGTGAACTTGGGTAAGGCTTCAGAAAAATAGTTACCATGTCCCTTTACCTTTCTGTTACCCTGTAATTCATTATCCATTACCAAATGCCTCTGTACTACATAATAAAGAAGAAAGAAATAAAGAAGAAAGATGATCTCTATTCAATATTTTCTCCTTATCAGTTCCGTTGATGCAAATTGCGAACTATATTTGCATTTTATTGCTTCCTTTGTAGTCTGAAGTGTCTGATAGATGCTTGTGTGTGTTTGTCATTACCCTGTAAAAGTGAGGTGACAGTCTGTTGGAGTCTACAGTTGGGGATGGTCAAATCAAGATTTGCTTTCCCTCTTCCTGCTGTTGAGAAATATGCCTTATCTAGTTGCCAAGCAAATTTCTAGTTGATTATTTATTTTAAACATTAGTTTATTTTGTTTAAGCTTCCTTTTTTTCTTATGCAGCAACCAAGCATCTGTGGTGAGTTTGACATTGATCATGTAATGAGGGAGAGATCTGAAAAACATGACCGATCATGGTCTAGGCTGAATGTTTCAGATGCAACAGCTGGCATACTTGGCCGAAGAAACCCAAAAGCTAAATGCCTGTGCTGGAAAATAGTTCTGTGTTCTAATGCCAGTCTAGAAGGAGACAAACAGATGCTGGGGAAACAAATTTCTGATTTGGCTGCGGAGCTGTGGTTGTTTTCAAAACTTATGCCTTCTGAAAAAGATGATGGAGATGTGGTTGTTGCATCACCTGGCCTTTCGATATGGAAGAAATGGATTCCTAGCCAATCTGGTACTGATCTGACCTGCTGCTTTTCTGTTGTTAAGGAGATGGAATTCGACCATGTGAATGATGCTGTTTCTGGAGCAAGTGCTGTTCTATTCCTTGTATCTGAAAGCATCCCATGGAAGCTCCAAAAAGTTCAACTCAATAAACTTCTTATGTCAATACCTTCTGGTTCCTGTCTTCCCCTTCTGATCTTAAGTTGCTCATACGATAAAGAGGCATTAGATCCTTGTGCTGTTGTAATTAATGAATTGGGTCTCTCTGAATTAGACGAGTCTAGAGTAAATAGGTTTTTGGTTAAATTTCTTGTCGGTGACCAACAATCTAGTCACTTGGATGAATTTTTCAGCGATGAGCAACTAAGGGAAGGGTTGCAGTGGTTGGCAAGCGAATCACCCCTTCAACCTGTTGTTTATCGTGTAAGAACACGAGAACTCATTCTGACTTGCCTTAGTTCTGCACTGGAGGTGCTTGGCAAGTCAAGTGATTATGAAGTTAGTCCAAACCATTGTATCTCAGCCTTCAATGAAGCATTGGATCAGTCCTTAGTGGAATTTGTGGTTGCTGCCAAAGCAAATCCTTCTAATTGGCCTTGTCCTGAGATTGCATTAGTGGAGGATTCTGGTGATGATAACTTCATGGAGGATTTCCCAAGTCTAGGATGGAATTCTGTA
Source organism: Luvunga scandens (assembly GCA_030449905.1). NCBI lineage: Eukaryota > Viridiplantae > Streptophyta > Magnoliopsida > Sapindales > Rutaceae > Luvunga > Luvunga scandens. Next base: position 2,724,729 of record JASUUG010000478.1, read on the forward strand.
GGAAGAATCAAATCTCTTGAGCATGCATTAAGGGACTTGAAACTTCCTTCTTTTCCTGATGATATATCCTTTTTGGGCAGAGGTTGTAAGATGGGTAAGGAGATCGAGAACCAGAGATTGCAACTTGAGAATTTATTGATAAACTATCTAACACTTTCAAGCAAGATGATGGCAGTTCCACTGGCAAGAAAAGAAGCTTCTGTAATGCTACAAAGAAGCGCAAGGCTTGAGTTGCACAATTCGTGCTACTATATTGTTCCAAAGTGGGTTATGATTTTCCGGCGAATTTTTAATTGGCGATTAATGATTCTAAACAATGGAGCTGTATCTTCATCTTATGTTTTGGAGCAGCACCTTGTTTCTCACACTTCAGGTGACCTGGATAAGTTAGGACTTGAAGGTACCGGATCTTCACCCTATTTTCATGTGTCTCTAGATGAAATGATGGGAGTTGGTTGTACAAGTCATCCATCTCAACAAGAAATTTCGGAAGCTGGCTGTGGTCCTATTTTGACTCAAGGGGCTCAGTCACAGCCACAAGTTCATCAACCAGCAATGGCATCAATTAGTGATGATATTCAGGACGATGCTAATACAAATAACATGGTGGAGGGAGAAAGAAATCCATCAAAAAAAAATAAAAAGACTGTTGCAAATGATATTTCTTATGTAATGAGTAAGTTAAACAATACAGCTAGAGAGTTAGCAGTGTCCCCAAATGTGACTAAGGAAACCGATAATTTAAGCAAGTTATTTGAGCAATGTCACTTGGTACAGGACACGAATGAGAGCAAGCTGTACGTTTACTTCTGATGTACTATTTTTTGGGTAGAGAAAACTTTGTACTGTTTGTAAATACATATTTATAAGAAAGAGAGGGCATTGTCTCTGTAACGTTATTTCTTTGAATTTTCTGCAACATTGTACTCCTTTTTCACAGATGGAATTTCCAGCAAAGATTGAAACATCTGCTATTCGTTGCTAAAAGCATGAGAAGAGCATACTCAGAGGCCTACAGCACTAGCAGCTTCACCAATCGCAACGTTACTTGACTCACTGTATCACTCAAGGATGTTTGTGTAAAATTAGAGCTCTCTTTTTCTCAAAAATGTATGTTCACTCGGCCAATGCAGCGATTCATTAGCATGCATTTCTTGACGTGTGACGTTTGTTTCTGGCTTGACAATGCCAATAACTTTATTCATAAATCTGGGTTTATAGGATCATTGATGCTGTAACTGCCAATACAATGGCCCCATCAGGCCCCAGCCACCCCACTGATATGGCAAATCGAATGGGGTGATTGGGATCAGAGAACCATATGACCAATACCGTTCATTGTACGCAAATGGCTATATGATCTAAAATTTAGCCAACTTTTAGAACCATAATGCTTGTAATACTGAAATATCCCAACTTATTTATATGTCTCTACCAAGTGAGATTCAAAGTCAAACTGATATTTGGCTTAGATTAGATTTTATTTTGTCGTTAAGGTAATAAAACCGACAGTTGTGTTTTCGATATGACTTATGGCCTCCCATATTCGTACCACTATCATATCATCAACAATATTTTTATTATAAAGTCCGTTCGATCCATGCTATTATATTTATTGCCAAGGAAATGCAGATAACAGCCCATTTATCTACCTATCGGGGATCGTTTCTTCCAGAAAATATCTTTGAGATTGATGATCACAAGTGAGATCTATACATAACTAGTGCCTTAAATCTACTAATGCAAACAAGTTTTCAGTCCAACTGTAGCATATATTTGATCATCCTCCCATGAATCAATCATCAAAAACCCTAGATCTCTCTCAACTTCTGCATTTCCTTCCTCTTTATGCATGGCAGCAGGTTATAGGTAGCAGAAGAGCTTTTGATCTCTTAGTGGCATGTTGTTGGAGTTGTGGTTACAGGTTAGAAAGAGTCTTAGCCCTTGGTAACATCAGCAAGAAGTCCTAGCCAGGAACAAGTGACCAAATATGCAAAATAAATCGCTTTCAAAGCCTGTAGAATGCACCTGTATCCACATCCTGTGACCATCCCAAAGATTAAAAAACGTGCATACTTCTCTAGGATTTGAATACGAATTTTATCTAAAAGCAGATTAGAATGAAGAAGATAGATACCTCTTCAGGAAATCAAAATATGCAGGATGTGAGGCACTTCTGAAGGCCTTCTACTGTGATCACTGAAATGAAGTCAGGAAAAAAATGCCTAGTCATCAAAACCAAAAAAGAGAAAAAAAATAGTGAAAAAAGAGTAATTAAGGTAATTAAGAGAGATTTACCATTTCTAAAGATTTTTGATGAGTTTGAGGCGGAACAAAAGTAGCTTGATTTCGGTTCACTGAAACTGAGTGCTGCAGATCTGAGCATTCACTTCTTACAGAACGAAATAATTCTGATCCTGAGGTAGTGGTGTCTGAAGTTCCTTTGCCATTCTTCAGCATAGATGGCCTAAAATTGACCCCACTGTTTCGATCAGTATAACCAGCTCCTGATGGTAGCTACCCAAAAAAAGGAAAAAAAACATGCAATTACCAGACAATCAATGGAGTGAAAAATAAATATCAATGATTCAAGCATCGAATTCATATTCTGCAAAGTGGCATCCCTGAAGGAAAATGTGTAGGGTACAAATGAATTCTCATTCTCCTCAAGCTATCCATACAAGTTTCCAACAGGTGACAATGACCATTTGCAGCAATGCAAGTTTTCCTATGCATGAGGTTAATGTTTTTAATTAACCAAGTAGCAATTATCAACATCCTTACCAGAAATCACTAATGGTTTACTTCTGGTGAAAATAAATATGGGAATCTGACATGAGATTGAGCCTCGGCAGATTTTCACTTAAGGTATAACAGATTATCAGCAAAAACAAAAATTTTACATACTCACATTAGAAAAGTCTTTAATGTGCACAATGATGACGGTAATATCATCTGTCCGGTTTTCATTCTCCAACCACAGTTTGTATGATTCTCCAGCAATGGCAGAACATGCATCCCGGGGATCTGTATACTTTGCCACCTAAACAGCAATGAAGTAAACTTAGGGACAGAATACAGGGGCTACAGCAACTTAGAAATTCTGGAAATGAAGATAACTTCTAAGCAAATTATGCATCATGTCAGACAAATAGAAAAGCCTGCAGTTGGATAATGTGAATAACATACTTCATAATAAAAAGCACGAAAGTTCTGATGATGTAAATAGAGAGAAAGAATAGAATTGCTCATAGTTTGGCCTATGATACTCTTATCTAGTTAAATACAACTGGTTGATGCATATTGCAAAACTGCAGTGGCAATACATTGAAGTGCTACTCTAAGCTCCAAAATACCCACACAAATGAAGGTGCATAAACAATGAAAGTTGATTGATATGATACAAAAGAAAAATATCAGACACTAACAGTATGTAAAATTCCATCTGCTGTGATACAATTATCAAATGAATACAGGCAGATCTCAGAGTTCTGAAGTATATTTGAAAGCAAACAATAAACTCTAGTCCATTACAAATTGAACATGTTAAACTTCCAGGCAAGTGAATTAGTTTATTGATATGCATATAATTGGGTTATTATCCATTTCTGATATATGGTGACTTAAACCAAATAAAAGTTTCCTCAAAAGCTATGAAAACAAACTTGAAAGCTACAGCCATCTCCTTTGAGCATCTGATGCTCCTTGCATGTACTCACTGAGATTATATATTTTCACTGGTCATGGATGCTATATATAAATGTGTGGAACCACACAATAGACACATTTTCTTAGTGGATTGACTGCTTTTGCAATAAATGTAAATAAGGTTGCAAATAACAATTCATTGGAGTCCAGAATTAAAGTGTTAAAGACAATTATAGGCAACATGCTAAAACCAGTTATGCACTACTCTTGAATATTAAAAAACCGAAAAGGTTTACATTTCTAAACATACAGGAATACAATTGTCCCCCAGCAGAAAAATCAAGCATCAAGCAAATGAAAATTTCACCAAATCGACAATCACACAATTATGACGACTGGTTAGTGATGCAATATATAAGAAAAGAGATAAATGAAGATTATTGGTCCATCAAAAGATTAATCAGGTTTCATACCATATCGACAACAGCTTGGCTTGAAAGGAACTCAAAAACTCCATCACTAGCAACCACAAAGAACAAGTGATTAGGTGTTAGCTGAACCACTGACACCTCAGGAACTGCAACCACACCGATTTTCTCTGCAGTACTATCTCCAACACTTCTCGTAAAAGCAGTTCCTGGATACATCCCATTCTGAACCCACAACCTGGGAGGATCACCTCCTTGACTCTCTTCATCACCCCATGTCTGAATATTTGGGTCCTTAAGCCCTTCAACCTGATCAACACTCAGAACCCTAGCCCCACAAACCTTCACTCTCTCATACTCATCTTTCCTAAATGGCGTTTGATCATGAGACAAATCCTCAGCAATAATTCTATTGCCATCTTTAACAGCAATCACAGCCCTTGAATCACCCACGTTAGCAACATAAATCTTATCCCCAACAACAAGAACTGTAATCGCGGTAGTACCACTCATTGTATCATCAATTTCACTTGAATGCAGCTCATCATTGACGGTTAAAAAAGCCGAATCATAAGCTTTAACAGGATCATCCAAAAACATTGGATTATTTGCCAATTCCTCTACCAAACTTTGCTGAACAAAATTTGAACATTGAGTACCAAATTGACCGTGCCCATCAAATACACCAAAGAAATGAACATTTGGGTTACCTTGAACGTGCGTTTTGATACAATAACTATCTTGGTTTTCCTTATCTGGCGAGTCCGGATAGTAACCACGTTGCGTTAAAACAGCGTACTCTAAATTGAAGTTATATGAAGGAACAGAAGCAGATTCTAGTGATCTTTGTGTGAGTAAATGTTTGCCGTGGAGACTGTAAATTTCTTGAGGAGAATCAGCAGCTGATGAGGTTGGGTATCTGCTGCAACACTTCCCATGAACACAACCCATGCTTTTCTTATTTATGCTACAAGTGAAATCACAAGAAATAACAGAGAAGAACTAATTGAGCAGAGGTGTTTGATAAAATTCCTAAAAGAAACTAAAAGTACTTGGAAGGAAATAATTGAAAACATGCAATTGTTAGTGAAAATGGTGAAATGGGTATTCTTTCAATTTCTAAGTTGTGGCTGTCTACATAGTAATTTTGTAAAGAACCCGTTTTTTTTCTCTTTTTTTGGGGAAAGATGCAAAATGGAGAAAGGTATTGTTTTTCACAGAGAATTTTGCAAGCCAATTAGCAAGCAAAGGTAGGATGATGATGATTCAAAGAAACGGCAAAACCCCAAATGAATCAACCCTAAAACAGAAGCAAAAGTTTGGGACATTATGAACTGAACAAGAAGGTTCTTGTTTCTTTTCTTTTTGCTCGATGTGGGATTTTGAAAGAAATTTTGTACCTTTAAAGGGCACCGGATCAAGGCTCGAAAATGAAAAACGTTGTAAACAAAATTGGGGCTTGTTTTTCAAGAGAGAGAGAAAGAGAAAGAGGGGAACCAAGAAACAGAAACAGAAACAAAAACAAAAAGAGCTCAGGTCCCAAGAAAACCCATCGCACAAGATATAGTAAAGTGAACGTGTGAGAGATTTTATAAAACATTACATAGGACAAAGATTTTTTTAGCTGCCGAGATTTTGAGAGAGATTCATTAAAACAATGCGATCAAATGTTAATAGATCATCGTTATCGGCTTCAATTCTCCGTTCAACTTGTTTGCATTCGGCAAATTAGATAGAATTGGAGGGTTCTTCTTGTAGAAGAAGACCCCCCCAACTCTGTTGATAAAATGAAAATTTTCTGTCTCTTAACACAAAGTTCTAATAATTTTCTTTTTTTTTTTTGCCTTTGTTTTACTAAATCACAAAATAATAATAATAATAATAAAGGAAAGGAAATATTCCCATAATTCTTTCAAATGAAATTACTTGTGAGATTTTCTAATACCATGTTAAACGCACATTAGTTTTCTATATTATATTAAGTACACAAAAATAAAATTTAGGATAAAAAGTTTATATATTCACTCAAAATGAAACAATAAAATAAGTAGATATTTGGGCATGACAATTTATGATAACATTATAGTATGCATCATGCTAAGGTCTGTTTGGAATTATTTTTTAAGGACTTAAAAGTAAGTTTAAAAATTTAAAAATTAATTTTAATGTTTGGTGCAAAAAATTAAAATCACTTTTGTTAAAATCAATTCTCCTACAATTGATTTTTAAAAGTAAAGAATGAGTACCTTTTAAATTTTGATTTTGAGAATCAATTTTATCTTCTAATACAATTCCACAAATATCCTTAAAATTATTATCGAAACCCAAATTTATCCTCATTCAAATTGGAAACAAAAATAATATTTTAACAAATTTTTATTATAATTCATCAATATAAATTTATTAATATCAATTTGTTGGTCGAATTATTGTTAAATTTGTTTCACTATATTATAAATTTAATTATCAATTATTTTAAGATAAAAAATAAAATCAATATATTATAAATTTTATTTTTAGTTAAAATAATTATAATACACAATTAAAAATATTGTATGGGTATGTTTTTATATATATAAATAAATTTTATCTTACATTATATACATTTTAGTCATTTATTTCTTGCAGCAGTTTAATAGTAAAATTTACCAAACGTCTATAATTGCTTTCAAAACTCATTGTACTTCTTAAAATAAAATTTACCAAATGCTTACTGATTCTCTTCGCAGCTAATTATTTATAAAGCGCAACTAACATCAATTATTTTTAAAATTACTGTATTTCTAAACTGGCCCTTAGTTTGTAACCATAATATCATTGTAGGTTTTGATTTCAAACGGTACACAAACTACAGTCTCTTGTTGAATTCTTATTATGTTCTATACAACTCATTTCTTTGTTTGTAAGTCGACCTTTCTCGTACCAAATAACATCAAGACAAGCACTATATATGTACATGGCACTTAACACCATAGCAACTTTGTTTTTAGCCTTTGTATAAACTCTCCCCTTCTCTCAAAAGAAATCTTTATGCGAGTCCAAGCTTCTTCCATCTTTGCATCCACTAGAGAGGGAGAGGAGTTGCCTTCCTTCCCTGGTGTTTTATTTTCCCTTCATTTTTACAGCGAGAGATACTCTTATGTGGATTTATGGGCTTGTTTTCTCCACTCATATATAATTATTAATTCGTTATAAAAAAAAATTTTGTTGTTTCTTTTCAGACTAGAAATCTACGTATTTTAGAATCGAAAAGTTTTAGATTGTAAATCAATCGTTGCAATAAATTTATTATATGAATTTGTGGAGCTAATTTCGATAATTGAGAGTATGTTAAAAGAGCTGAAGACGTCTCAAATGAAATTCAAAATTATATTTATGACAAATCCCGAATAGATAATTTTTCTCTCCTCCCGTCAATAAATTAGTATGGTTTAATCAATCATAGTAATTTAACTGTACAACTATTATGTATGGATTAAGTATTGTTTAGTTTTATAGATTTTGGGTTATAAATAAATCATATTTTCTTTGTTAAAAAAAAAAAAAAACAAGAAGAAGAAGGAGCTCTTAACGCGATGAACTTTTAACAATTAATGAAGCAAAATCGTTATCCACTTCATTGTCAATTTAGAAACTTTCAGATCGAGCTCAATCTCTCACTTTCTTGAAAGTCCTGATCGCATGTCGTGCGTTATCTAAGCAGACACTGAGTGATGTGTAGCCTGTCGTCGATCTATTTTGGAGGTTTCTCTTTTCGGTTCTAGAGTAACAACGACACGTCGTGTACCAAGATATTAATCGAAGTCTTCTTCAAAGAGAAAGCGAGGGGAGAGAGATGTTGACAGAAGCAACCAAGTTGTGTGGCCCGCGACAGCGTCTCCAAGCAATGCAAAATTCCAAGAGTGCTTTCGGAAAAAATGCCTTGCGTTGCTTTGGGCAACACTTCTCAAGATGACGGGGGGACCATGGTTTCACATGACCCCTGAGACCCACAAATTTTTTTGATTCATTTCTTGCTCTCCCTCCCTTTCTTTCTATCCCCATCAATAATCTCCAATATTTCAATTGATAAACCACCGCAAGTGTGTGCTTTATCTCACTGAAAAGCTAGCAAAGTACTTTTTAAATAAGCGCTTGATGCGTGAGATTGGAGTAAATCTCGGACAATACAACTTTTACATCATACAGGATAACGGCAGATAAAGTATGGGTTGGATTATTAAAAGTCAAAAATAGTATGATCATCAACTTATCTTATGGAGTAGCTTTTGCTATTGCTAGTGGACTTCCAGCACTTTTTTTCTTAAGTTACCATTTTAATCAAGAGCCAGAGCCGTAATAACATATATCATTTTTAATGAATTTAATACTCATTGAAAGATAAATTGTTTGATTAGAGTTTATAAGGCCGCATGTCGAGTTTCAACAGGTTTGGCTTTGTTTGTTCCCAACTAGGCCGCAAATTGCATTCAACAACTAACCCAAGTCATTTAAACTTATTATGGGATCAATTCTAAGTGACAAAGTATTGGTTTTAATTTGCTTTTCACTTTTTTCCCCTGAGATTCCCTCGTATTCATGATATCAAATTCATTTTGTTGTGATGCTGCAGGAAGCGTCGAGGCCACACAAGAGTTGGATATTGACAGAAGCAGGGGCTCCTCTCGTTGCTGCAACTGGTAGACCCATATTCAGCTTAAACTTAAACCTGAACACAACAACATTATTTTTGTCTAATACGCATATTGTATCTTCATGGGAAATGCTATGCTTTTTATGAAAGTGTTTTCCGATGAAGCGTCTTTTCATTATTTAGACATATTTTCTGGAGTCTTGAACACAAAACAATCTTTATTCATACATAAAGCAAGAAACAGAAACGCAGATATCACCAAGATTGGGCTTTGACCCAAATATCGAGTGGCAAACTCACACGGGGCCTATATGAGTGGGCTTAAACTTTCTTTTCTTTGTCAGGCTAAGAGCCTTCGCTCCTTCAGGCTAGTTGTGCCTAAAGCTGAAATCCTAAAACCCACGAGAGAAGACAAAAAAAAAAAGCAGAAAAAGAAAAATGGGTGTGATGCAATTATTTGAATGCTAAGAGAAACAAAATGGAGAGAGTCCAAACTTATGTTGTACGAACAAGACTAGCTAGAGGAATGATTTTTCCACATACGCTATGAAATTTAAAGTTGCCTCCAAGGACTTTGAGGGCAGGGGTTCGGCCCTTGCATATTAGGATTTTATTTTAATTTTAATTTTGTAATTAAGTGGGGGTGGTCATCTCCTAACTCATGTCAGCAGAATAGATTTTCTTCTAATATTTGCAAATGGTAGAAATTTGGACTATCTCATAATAGACTTGACTTAAATTATCATAATATAACCATGATTATATACAACACACGTATCAGTGTTAGGAAAAAATAAAAATTGTCATTTCGGTTCTTTTTGTTGCTTTATTTTTGTTCTTTGCGGCGGCCAAGCTAGTAGTATGGGGGCGGCATGGACCGTGCTTATCACAAGAATCCAAAAGGGAAAAGACCAAATTCAAATAGTATGTAAAAGGGATTCACAAAAGGTCACAGTGGATTTTCTTTTGGAGTCCTTTTTTCTCTTCTTTTAATTATAATTACAATCAGGAAATTACTAGAACCATTTCATTTTTTATTGTGCCGCTTTCATTATTTCTACATTGAAGAGGAAATTGCTCCGATTTTTTTTTTTTTTTAAAGGAAGAAAACTACTCTTACTTGAGCCAAAAAAGAGAGTCAGTTGTTACCATTGGACTGAAGAGGCCCATTCGAAAAGAGTTTTAAGGCTTTTCGTCAAATAGCTTTTACGATAGGCATTCAATTTAAAACAACAGAACTTAGGAGGGAGGTAAAATTGATCGAACGAAAGATACCGTGTAAGTAATAATACCACAAACCTTAGGGGAGGTATATGATAATTTCTCAAGGCCCTTCCTACTGGGGTTTCAGAGAATTCCTTCCGGGCGCAGCTGGCTCACGGTGAGCTCATCACACGACGTTCGAAAGTGAGAGCCAGTACCCCTTCGCCATGTCAGCAATCTGACGTGGACATACGTACCTACATTCGGAACCCCAATTATGCCCTCGCGCACCTCGTGCTACTACACGACAAACAATTTAATTCCATTCGAAACCCAGGTGATTCCCACGTCATCTCGTTGGTCATCCTCGAGAAATAAAAAAAAATAAAATCTTTTCTTATCCAAGAGTTACACACACACCTTACAGAAAAATCGCATGCAAAATTAGATGATTTGATATCCCAGTTCGAGGATTAGACTGGCATCCAAAATTCCAATATAATTAATATTCGCTCACACTAATTTTAATAATCGTGTCGTGTGCGTGAGCGTGTATATGTAGGTGTTTTTAATAAGGATAAAACAGAAAAGTAAAATGAGACGAAGGAGTAAGTAATTACAGAGAAATAAAAATGAAACAAATATGATAAAAAAGAAAAGAGATAAAACATGGGCATTTTCTTTTTTAATCCCTCCCACCACTACTACACAAATAGCCTCAAAAATCTTAGGCGTGATAAGCCTAAGTGGGGTGCATTATCATGGTGATCCCAATTTCCCCAGCCCTTTTTGTTACTTCCACGTCATTTTTTTTTCTTTAATCTTTCTACACAAGTCAATCCAACATTCATCAAATCCTTCCACCCAATCACATTTCTCCACGTCACCTAACGCTTTTTTAAAATTTCCCCTACTAAAACCCTAACCCCCACGATCAATTTCACTTTCACCTATTAATAGTAATAATAATAATATAAATATTAATAATAATACTTATCCACTACTTCCGGCGAGCCGCCGTGAACGTTTGAAACACGACGCTTCCGGCAGCCGGGAACTCGTCCATTACGCAACTCCGGCACTTCAAACCCAGTGGCTCCATGGCATGCACGACACGTGTCCAAACCTCATGGCTTGTGCAGGTAGTGGACACAGACATTGTAGCTGGTTTAAAAACTTGTACTACTTTCTTCAACATTTGAACAACCTCATCATGGTCGTCGTAGATGGACCCCACGCACTCGAAGCTCGCGTAGCTGAAACCATCCTCCGGGGTGACGTGGATAGTGGAGTAACGGTCGCCGTCGACGCCGTTCATGGAGTACCCACATGGGTCGAATGCAAAATCACAAATGATGGAGGTAGGGTTAGGGTTGATACCGCCGATGCCGGTGAGTTCAGTCATTTCTTTACCGGCAGTGTCACCATTTTTGCCATCATCCGGCCGCCGGAAGAACTTTCGTGCAAGAACACGGTCGAGTTCGGTCATGCAAATCTCCAGAGTGAAGGTAGCATTAACGTCGCCGGACACTAGGTGGCGAGTGGTGGTTTGAGCGTCACTGGCTGTGAAGACGTGCCACGAATGAGAGGCCAATTTAGAAGGCATGACGGCGGCCTTACGATAGCAAAGATTAATGGGCAGATTTTCTTCCAAGTAAAAGACTTCTTCCTTGAAGCTAGTGTGAGGGAAGGGCTGTGATTTAGGGAAGATGAAGCTGCCTCTAGTGTATCTGCAGGCGCATAGCGTGAGATTGAGATCATGAGCGTAATCAACCAATGGACGGATGGATTTGAGGAGCTGAGTGGTCCCACAGGTTTTGATTATGATCTTGGTGGGGTAGACAAACAGGCTTGATTCAGATAACACGTAGGCGTCGAAGTATTGGTTGCCCACGGCGGATACCACAGTGCATTGCACTGCATCTAATACTTCTTGTAATGACTCAAACTCAAGGAGCCTTAACCCCATTTCATTGTCAATAAGGTTAAGAGGGTCATCGCCAAAGAAGTGAAGCTCTAGGCGCTTCTCAAAACCCTCAAAGCCTGAAACAGCCATTAATTTTAATTGAATAGCAAGGAGGCAGTTAGAGTGTGTATGTGATGTTGAAGGAAATTAAGCAGGAGATGAGAAAACTTATGGGAGGGTGAGTGTTGAGAGAGAGAGGGGGGGTGAAAATGAATTTATAGGGGGTGAGATAAGAGAGAGAGAGTGGGGAGGGAGGGGGAGAGGAGCATGCGGGTGTGAGGCAACCAAGAATCATGATTGTAGGCATAATGAAGTGAATAAGATGATGATGATGATGATGATGATGATGATGATATATTTTTTGAGAGAAGGAGAAAGAGAAAGAAAAAGGAAAGATTTTTCATCAGAGAGACAGGAACATCAAACGGATTTTATGCCCACGCGCATATGCATGATGCATGCTAGCTAGCTATCTAATTCATATTCCTTTTTTCGTTGATTTGTTTTATTGTGTTACACAATACCGATCAGTTTCTGCCAACCTCTTGTCTTGATCTCCAGCTAGCTAGCTCCACATCCAATCACAATTTCTCTGTTACTCATGAGTACCAATGAAACCGGTTTTGACAATATGTTGAGTAGGGAATGAAATTTACTAATATGGCCTCAAATTGAACATACAGGATCATGTTTCTAAAAAATGGTGCTCGCTTACCATTTTTCTTACTTTTAGCAACAAAAAATGGACCTCATATTTAGGATATAAATGCTTATAAATAATCTGTCGTATTAAAGATGGACTCTCGACAAGTTCGTCGGATCTACTAGTGATCGACGAGTTGATTGCATGGCTGGTGCAATAAATTACTAGTGTATATTTATGTCTGAAATGCCATTTTAAACTAGTATAGTAAATAATGAAACTGGTACCTGAATTTCCTTTGTGAATTGGACATAATTTTGAGCTATTTCTCTATATATGTCAAATGTGTATGCGCATGCGTTAAAAAGAAATGGACGTACAAGAAAAGTTAATCAAAATCTTTCTTAGTTTTAAGTGTACATAATGTAATTTCAGTTGAATAGTTTGGCTTTATTTAGGTACTTCCACTAATGAATCAACAAACTGGAAATAGTAGCAAACCATCAAATCATTGGAACTTTTAGTATTGTTTTACCAAGAAATTTGGCAACAGTTTAAAGTTAAAAAAAAAAAAAAGCAAGTTAAACCACTAATTAAGATTAATAATTAAAGAAATCCCATCATATGGCTCATTCAGAATAACTTGAACTGGGACACTGGATGGTCAAACACATATTGAATATTAGGTATTGAAAGTGAGCAAATTAACAATGTACAAGACTCCCAAGTCATTCGCATGACAGTTAAATTGAACACAAAAACATCATCATAAACTAGAGACCACATGTCTCACAGTATGACAACAAATTTTCACCAACTTTGCTATAAGAAGTGACTAATGAACTGATGTTTATAGGTGCTCTCAAGTAAATATAGAATAATAGAAACATATCATCAAGTTAACAGGAGAAAGAGGGGAAAAAAAAAGAGAACATAAAACAAGCAGTGTTACTAGATAATGACTGAGAGAAAAATTTTCCTTGAATTTACACTAACGGGATAGTTATTGGATAACGGGAAAGTCAAAATAATAGTATTAATTGCACTAAAGCACGATATGAAAACAACTGGTTAATAAGGACAGCTTTGTCCAAAGCGAAGAAGGCAAGTGTTAATTAACAAAAGCTAGACGTGCCCAAATATAATCAATAAAATAGGGTAAAAATAATAATTATGCAGAACACATATGTTAGCAAAAGAAAAAAAAAATAGAGAAATTAAAATAACAAGGCAAAAAAACAAAACAAAAGGAGTTAGGCGTGGCGGATAAACAATGAAAATACATCCTTGAATTAGGGAGGCCCCGTACGTGAAATCAAAAGCATTTCGCATCATTTCTAGTCTCCATGCAATTTCATGTAGGAGGCATTATCATCAACTCTCTTTTTTTCGCAATGAGCAATATGCACACCTTGTTAAGCATATCCTTAATTCAAACTTGAAGTGGGCTTTCGCCACATCCCCGTCAAAATAAATTAGAGAGTTAAAAAGCTTTTGAGTTTGAAAAGTTTATGCTATAATCACCATTTCATGTGTATGTATAAAGATTTATTGTGAATTGATCTTTTGTCTGTCTTAATGTCTTTCCGTTTGTATATAATTTACATTACTCCTACGATACCCATGCCCCACTTTTTTTTTTTTTTTTTTTTAACTAGTTATCAAGTTTAGATGGCCGACTAAGAAAAATATTAATTAAGCGAATATTCGTTAGTCAAAAAATTAATCAAATTGTTAGTTTATGGGGATGTTCTTTATTTTTCTAAAATATGATGATATATTACAACAAATATAAAACATCACGTGATTCAGTCAATTTTATAGCCGACTATATCAAATAATTCAACCTAAATTAAAAGAATTTTGTTGATCTTTATGTTATTGGCATGTGAATACTGACTAATTTTATGGGCTTAGTTGTAAATTATTGAAGTGCAAGGAATTCATGATGATCCCTAGAAATTACACAAATTAACTATTTTTAGCCTTTAGATTATTAGTGGGTTATCTATGGTTAAAATTAAACGAGACTAATGATATGGACTCTAAATACTAATTAACTGTCAAAATATTTCTCTCAGTTACACGTCTCTTTCTTTTTAATGCCCCCCACACCCTAACCGTAAATAATTAGTTGTGTCTTGAAATTTCTAATTTGATCATTGCAATGCTTGAAAACCTTCATTAATTTCTCATACAACTTTGTAGTTATGAAATTTGGAGAAAAATAAAATTGAAGAAATAGAGGAAAGAATAACTAGGGAGATTGCATTGTAGATGTATAACTAGGGGTGGGTAGGTTGGATTTTGGTAGTAGTTTCGTAATTGACTTGAACTACCTCTATGATCACGTTTCCACTATTGTTGGCTGTAATTTAAGACTTTATTCCCAAGATTGTATCAATAATTAATTTGATCAACACAATAATGAACTCCAAGGAAACTTTGGTTAAGGGAAGGGACAAATATATGGAAACAGTGCACGATAAGCTATGCATACAAAGAAAAATGCATGTGTTTAGAACAAATATGTGGTTTTAATTAAGGGCAGAAAATGAATGATTCAAAATGTATGCGTCATGAATAAATATTTTGGATGGCTGGCAGCCCCCATTATGACCACAATCCCACATCTTGTGCTGCATGCGCACGGCGCACCATCACCAAACTCAAGCAAACAACACAAAATACACACAAGCACAAGCACAAACACAAATAACATTCAACAAAAACAAAAATTAAAAGCAAGCCCAATTACTCACAATAAGTCACAAGTCTCAAACACTTTAATTTGTTGTTGTTTCTTTTTCTTATGTTTCTTTCAAAACAAAATTGGTCAACCACTTCCAAATCTTACTTAAAAAGTTTTAAACACTAACTCTAAAAGCAAAATCTCTCCCACCTTTTACATGAAAAGATGTATCCAAAGTCTTAGTTTTCATTTTTGAAAAACTTAGTAATTTGAAGGGACAAAGGAAAGGATCTTTGATTGCTGTAAATTATTAAAACCCTAATTTTGGTCCCATAGTAAGTCACCTTTGTGAACCCCTTTTAGCGATATACTAGCCTAGCATGGCAACAATTAGATTGTTTCCTTTCACCACAAAAACTTCCAATCATATATATATATATATATGCAATGCCCTTATAAACTCTTATGATAGGTCCCACAATCAGTTGAATGTGTCGTCCCCGACAACCACCGTGGCAGCTGGCCCTACACGACTGCAAATCATCTAGGGTTTGTGCCCTAACTTCTTGGCACATAATTAAGTTCCCATTTGATGATCTAGGGTTTCATGTATTTTTGCAGACATCAAGTCCCCACGGGTGGGTCCATTGTTGGGCGACATTTGCATTTGGTGGGCATGCATACAAGTGGCGTTAGCCGCCATACATGCTTGTAGCACGCGGCACATTTTGCACACATGTGGCAGAATTCCTTGCATAAATGGGGTAGTAAAAATATTTTTGATGATCATCAGCCTCAGCAGCACTAATGAATATCTCTGAGTGCTACTGTACCATGCGCACAAATTATATTGTACATAAATGTACCAAGGCCCACCACTCTGATTGCGCCACTGTTTTTAAGTTAGTGCTCATCAAAATCTTTAGAACTCAAATTCATTAAGTTCATGCGATTCATTTCTCTCAGAATGAATGCTGTGTAATACGTTAAGTCTTTTTCTTTACAACTTGACCTTTCCTTATTTAAACAATATGGATTAGGTGGGGTGCCTCAAATCTTACTCGTTCGACTACAACTTTGTCCATTTATCATTTATTAAATTCCAAAATTGATAGACAATTTCTTGTTGTTGGCACAAGCATTATCGAGTAGTTCACATATATATCTGATGATAATGTATGCTACAAAGACGAGTGAATGCATTCATGAATCTCTATTATGAGTTTGGTTGCTCTCAATAGTGTTTGTTTCTTCATAATGGATATTGTTTTTAGCCATAGTGTCTTTATGAGTGGATGACAATGACATCCATTATATATATCTTTGCGTGGATCCAAATGGGAAACCTATAAGATAATGTTCATGTAAATGTGTTCGAAATGAAGTGATTAATCAATTAGAGAGTTAATTAGAAGTGTAATTTGGATATTAATCTACTTGGATTAGTGATGGGCACCCACAAGAATTATACCTCGGAGAGGCTTAGATTTGGGAAGCAAATTAATTAAGAATGTGCATATTCGTTAGGCAGCTGCTTTTTAACCGGCCATGAAGCATAGAATTAATTATAATCCTAATAAATATTTGCTTATTGTTGCCCCCACAAAGTCACAAAAACGAAACACAACCATATATGAAAATGAGTGTTTTGCCTCGAGCCCAGCAGCCAGAGGGAAAACTCAAATCTATCTCGATCGAAGGCATATGAACATGATGAGCAAACACGCTGCATCATTTCTCGTGCTGATGGGTGGAGTGATGAATTAATGACCATTTCGAAATCTGTCTGCATATTCTAGAATTAGTATACATACACAAGGAAAAGAAATATAACAAAATCGATAAGAATAAGAACCAAAATCTCTCTCGATTGCACCACGCAAGCGATCATTTTACTGAGTGACCTATGACATTCATTGACACATGACACATCTTTTTTCTGACTCTTGCCCATTTGCCTTTACAATTCTATCTTCTCTACTGTCTAGTGTCTACTTTTGCTTCTTTGTTTGTTTCCTTCGTTTCCCGTACGTTTCAAGTCTGCTTCTGTACATCAGAGTCCCACTCAATCATGGCTTATTCCTGCTCAGGGTTATGCTACAGTAGAGCCGCATGTATGATTGCTCAAACATTTATAGTTTGTCTTAATGGCCAGCTGGACTTTACTGTTTCAAAATAGTTATCCAGACCCATCATAGACATACTCACAAAGACTAACGTACCATAACTCGACCGAGATTAATGCACCATGAGGCCCTTAGTTCCATCCGAATAGATATAACTCATTAATTGAAAAAAAAAAAAAAGGTCTGGATGTTCATTTCTGAAGCAGTGTGATTTAGCTATCCATTTCTGAAAGTATAAGAGTTTATAATAAATAGTTGAAATTAATTGTACGGTAGACCTACCCTCCAAGAGTCCAACTCACTGACTTAACCGGTGCGCATTTCTATTGAATTTGCTATATCCTATATGTTGACGATGTTAACCTCACCAAAGATCAAAGTGACCCATATTTTCAATTAGTCACAACATTATGTAATTTAATTGCTTGGCAATTGTCATGCGTTACTAATGGTCCCCTTGTTGTGTATGCAAGCGATCTAGAGAGTGAGTGCTGTTGAGCTGACACGAACATGCGTCACTCACTCCTATTCTTTGGGCGCAATGCAAATGCCAAAAAGTGGCTCGATTAACCATGGAATTGAAAAAGCGAGCAAGTTTATGTTTGAGAGTTTTAAGAGATTTCATCAAATTGAGAGTGGAAGCAGAGGATTTACATCATATCTTCATTGGCCTCTTTTTGATGCCCTTGATGATGATGATGTGGGAAGCTGAAGCTTAGGCATGGATATGTAAACATGGAGGCCATCATGTTCCCTCTTCGCCAAACTCTCTGTCCTCTTCAAAAGTTTTAATTAACTTATTAACCAACTTTCTACACAAACCATCAAATAAAATTTCAAAAAAAAAAAAATCACTAGCATTATCTATTCATTACGGTGGACAAAATCTCTTGTAGTAGGTGTTAAAAAGCTCCTACAAGTTTTAAGCACTTTCTCCAGTGAGAATGAGTGGAAAGTGTTGTTAAGCTTTTTTGGGCTGAGAAGTGGAGTTATTTTAATTCAATTCAAAGATATTGCACTGCCGACATCTTGGAACTCTATACTTAGTTTTTAATGAGTACTTTTTTGGAAGCAAATTAGATTCTAACAGTGTACTGCTCATGATTACTTAGGCATTTTTTTATGCATATATTTTATTAAGGATTTTTGATGAAGCATATCTTATAGTGAACCATGTTCTGATTTTCTTGAGACCCAAACAAGCCACCAACAGGTTTCATTAGGAGCTCTAGGGGAAGCAATAATCTATAATTGCTTCTGGTAGTAGGGGAAAAGAGATAAGAATATATATGCTTTTTAGTGCACATATCATAGTGTAAATGTAACATAATGATTATAACGTTGATATGTTATGAGTAGATTAAATGCATAACGTGACATGAATAATACATGTATTTAGACTAATTAGTCCTAGTTTAATTAAAGATTAATTGATTAATGGCATGTCGGATTAGTTGGAACCTTCCCTTTCCTTTTTTCTTCTTTGAGGGTAAAGAATAAGTTTTCTATATTTGATATGACTTGTAATGTTTTTGGTCCCAGCAAAAGCCTCTCAAACACCCAAAAATATTTTCGTTTAATTTTGTACTATTTGGTTGACAAAGGCAAAAATGATTTTACAGCCAAATAAATAAATTTGCACAAAGAAGTATTTCATTGTTATTTTTCGAGAAAGCACTTTTCCAACAAAGAGACCATTTGAAGCATCTTTTAATATGTTTCAAAAAAAGGCTTATCTTTTAATAGAAGCGCCTAATAATAAGTACTTTTTAAAAAAAATACTTTCAAGTGCGAATTACTCTCATGTAAACCACTTTTATTCAAAAGTGCTTTTTGAAAAGATTGCTCCCAAACATACCAATTGATGTGAAGGCTCAAAGTGGGCTTTATTAAGTTGGGTCGGAAGCTCAACTCAAATCTAATTTTATTTACAGTGAAGCTATTAACAGCCTCTAAAGTTCTTGACTTCTTGCAAAATCCTATATTTTTTTTTAAAAAAATATATTAATGAATAAGGAAAAATCATATTCCTCTTCAAATATAAGGTGGACACACTTACTTCCAAACTCAAGTGACTTGTGATACTTATCCCCTCGAATTTAAAAACATTATACTTAATTTCTTTACAATAACAATTTTAAGATATTTTATAATTAAAAAGTCCATAATACCCCTAATCAATTTAAATTATTTTACAAACCGTGAACATCCATCAAAGTAAAATATTTTTTTTGTGCAGTATGACAATATTGTTTGTGACAAGTCAAGTTAATTACCCAATTTATATTTTTTTTATTTAGAATTTTGGCATAAACATAAACTATTTGTATATGGGATTTTCTTTTAAAGTTTTATTCCAAAATAAGATAATTTCATTTTTATTCAATTTTCATCACATCATAGATTATTTATTAATTTGATTTCTTACATAAGAGAGAACATTCTCTCATTGATAATACATAAAATAAGCTTTACCAAACGTTTAAATAATGTATTCCTCAATTTGTTTACATTTTTCAGTTTCTAAGCCAAGAAAATATAAAAAGATAAAAGAAAATTACATACACTAGGTAATTAACTCAGCTTATTAACTCATCAAAAGAAAAAAAATCAACATATTGAGGACAATATTGTCATAACACATGCATAATATTTCGTTTTGATGGATGTTTACAATTTTTAAAATGACTTAAATTGATTAGGGGTCATAAGTACTTTTTATTTTAAAATAATTTAAATTGTTAGTGTAAGGGGATTAAGTGTAGCGCTTTTAAATTTGATCTAAGTAAACATCACAACTTATTTAAGTTTTGAGTATGAATACTTCTAACTTATATTTGAAAGAGGAATACATAATTTTCCCTTTCCCAATATGCCCATCAATATCGTCGATTAACTTTTTTTTTTTTAAATAAATTTTTAGCCGATCAAATTTGCAATAGTACTCGGTAACCTTTTGGACTCAACAATGCCCCTCCCACGTTCTGCATATTCCTCCACAATGAGTTATTCTGCCCGTACTAAGATGGCTGGTGGTGTGCTCTAATCATGGGCTATAAGTATTCGTTAAACAACAATGTTTGCCACCTACGGAGCGTTTTTGAGCAAGAATCACCTCCATATTGTCACACATACAAATTGTCTGCGATAAGACAATCGAACAAAATAAAAATAACAAGTAATAGATATGTTAATTATAGGAAACCTAAATCTTCATAATCATGTTTTTGGTACTTTGAGTGACTAAATACTTCTCAATACAAGTATAAAACTACTCAATTATCAAACAAAATATGTGAGCTCGTCATTATTGACACTGATATTAATTTAAATACTAACTTACATATAAAACTTGAAGCCAAAGAATAGGAGCCACAATCACTAACTAATGCAAAATAATTAACCAATTAACTAACTACCAGTTTACTGAGTCCAATTACATGCCAATCGCAATCAATAGCATAAATACAATTTTTTTTTAAAAAAAAAAAGATTGGAAATCATAACATTTCTTCCCCCTTAAAAATACCAAAAGTGTCCTCTCTTTGACATATTGCATTAAATATCTCCCTATATGTGTGCCAAGGGTTGCTTGATTAGGAGGATTTGTTCCTTATTGGTTGGCTAGTTCTAATATCAAATGTTACAGCTGAAAATTATATATGAAATAAAAAAAATAAAAAAAACAACCCACACTTTTATAAACATATTTTTGGTGCTTTGAGAGACCAAATGCCTCTCAATACAACTACTCAATTATTAAATTAAATATTCTAACCTACTTTTATTGACATCAATACTAGTTTAGTTTAAACACTAACTTGAAACTAAAGAATAAGAGTTACAATCTTAAACTGATGCAAATAATTAGCTAATGCACTACTAATTTACTGAGTCGAAGTGCTAGTTAATCAGGACTAATAGGATAAATACAATTCAAAATAAAAAGAATATAAGATTGGAGATCGTAACACATGTGAAGATAAAAAAAAAAGAGAAATGTTGCTTCGGATAGAGGGAGATCCCATTCCTAGGCATTGGCTGGGCATCAGAGCTTTTTGACAATCACAGCAAAGAAACATTCATTTATTATTCTTTCTCATTCCATACATCAAGCAAAGAACACACCTCACTAACTTTCAATTTATGCAAATTACGATCAAGAGAATTAATTAAACATCCATTATATGTGTGAACTTCGATTTGCATACTCAACAATCCCAGCTTATAGCCCAAAATCAATGAAATAACTTTAGGAAAAAATTTTAACCGCATTAATTCAAGAATAGTTTTAAATGAAGTATTTTTCTAAATTGTAACCATCTAACAATAGGATAGACCGATAGAGCGTTCTTTTTTCTCTTCCTCATAATTTTGCAACGAGTGCTTGATGGTCATATATGCACATTTGTTTTGGCCGTCTTTTTCCTAAACGGTTCAAATTAATTGCCATGATTAATGTTGTGAAACATAGATTAAATTGAAAAAAAAAAGGGGGAAGAAGAAGAAGGCACAGGATGGCCTATTGGGTTGGGGCAATTGCACTCCTCTAAACCTTCAGCTTGGCCTCCTGTTCCTCCTCCTCCTCATCACCCTCGCCACCACCATCTGTGTCGCCACCGTCATTCACCGACCTTCCCGGGCATACGTTCCTGTACTCCGGGAAGCCCCCGTGCTTGGAAACGGCGATGCATGTGGCTCTAAAGGAGGTGACAGAATCCACACTGCCATGACCCTTGATGCCAATTACCTCCGAGGCACAATTGCAGCAACATTCTCAATACTGCAGCACTGAACTTGCCCTCAAAACCTCTCATTTCATTTCCTCTTAGCTCGTTTCGAGCCTGGGCTAATTTCCAGCCTCAAATCCACCTTCCCTTATCTAAATTTCAAGATTTATGGCTTTGACTCCAAAAGGGTACGCGCCAAAATATCAAGATCCATTAGACAAGCCCTTGATCAGCCTCTAAATTATGCAAAGAATCTATCTTGCCGACATTTTTCAACCAAATGTGAGGAAGGTCATTATCTTAGACTCAGACCTTGTCGTTGTTGATGATATCGCAAAGCTATGGGAAATTGATGGCGGCTAAAAGGTGGGTACACGGAGAGTTGAAGAGTGGATGAATGTGCAATAAAAGAAAAGGATCTATGACTTGGGGCCATTGCCACCATTTTGCTCGTGTTGGCTTGGAATATTAAGCCAGTTCATCATAGATGGAATCAACATGGATTGGGAGGTGATAATATTGAAGGCAAATGTAGGAATTTGCATCCGGGTCCTATTAATTTGCTTCACTGGAGAGGGAAACGGAAGCCTTGTTTGAGATCAGAAGCTAGAAATCCTTGTGCTATTGATCATCTTTGGGCTCCTTATGATCTTTCCCGTTCACCAACGCATCCGTTAGAAGAGTAACTCTCTGGAAGTTTGAGTGGTGTAGAGTTGATGAGAGAGGACACGTAGGAAGACGCCTTTGGCCGTCCTCCACACACCGTGTTGTGGGGCGAGGGATTGCTGTAATAAATGCATGATTTTAATGTAGACGGACAAATGGCTGTGAATGCTCTACAAAGCATGCGTCCACACTGACTTGAAAACATACTAGAGATGTCTGCTAACTAAACTCAAATCCAATCGCGGAACAACGACAATCGGTAATTCTCAAATTTTATGGTTTAAACCCAGGTCATTATCTTCAACTACTTCTTCCTTAAACAGGCATCCCCCTTTCTACGATGATAGATTTGTTCTGGATACACCAAGGCATCCATTATACTTGCACGCAGGCAAAGCTGTCCAAAACGGCGCAATCAAAGTTATGAGGTTCATAGCTATCATGGGAGAAACTAGAAATTGCCTATGCTGTCTTTGCTAACACATCCTTCCTCGACGATATAAATGACTGAAAAATACCAATTACAAATCATTGTAGACTTAAAACCAGATCTATAACAACAACGATCAAATAAACCTTCAGTTCCTGGGCCAAAATCACACCAAAAACATGTCAGTATAATCACCTGCCAGCAGCATACATAATGTTTCCATGCACCAGGTCAACAATAGTTGAATGGCCAAGAGAAACAACAGAAAGGATTCTTCTTTTATAATCAGTGTTTTCCAAGTCGCCAACTTGCCATCAATCCTCCTATGTTTTTGCTGTGGCAACAGATGGGCATTTTCCTAATGTATTCCATAAAATATAATCACCAGAAGTAACCTGTAACAACCAAATACAATCCATAGACAATATGTCAGATCATATCAATTAATACATTAAAAACTGCAGAAAAAAACTCCCAAATAAAGCACCAGTGTATGGCAGATTTCATCGAGGTTGTAAGGGATCAAAATAAGTTTATCCACTTGCTAACTTCAGCAAATATTTCATTGCCAATACTAGTACAGACAAGTTTACCATACATCAAAGGGCAGTGGCAACAAAGACAAATATATGCATCCAACTGCTAAAATAATGAAAATATTTCATGATGATCGATATCATGATGAACAAGTCAGATAGAAATTTAATCAATACTTAGTTCTGCTGGTGATCATTGCCAGTTTACCCATACTAGTGCAATGTTATTTTCTGCTCTAGAAAACTAAAAAGTAGAAAATGAAATTTAACCAATAATAATGAATGTGTTTCAGTGACTTTCCTACCTGAGCTGAGAATTCCACAGGTGATTTTACGGCTGGATAGATGCTTACCTGCAAATGGCACAAACAACTTAAGCACCACTACGAATTCACATAGCAAAAAGGCTAGGCTTCTTAAAGCTTACCACATCATGCCTGTTGATAGCATAAATTGACAAGGAAACATGGATGTGAAAGTTAAGGAAATTTCTCAATGTAGAAGGTTTTTAAATTGAATACAGAGATAAAGATGCAAATATAGTTAAGGGAATTAGCATGGATTGATCAAAAACTGCTACCATGTAAGAACAGAAACCTTCATCAAAGACGATCGTTTAATCAAGTATGAAGTCTTTATACAGGCAAATGATAAAGGACGTAGTGGATAAGATATGCTGGAATGACTCCTACTTCACTTGAGAATTGAAACTTCTGAAAGGTAATCGTTACAGAAAGAGAATGCATTCTGCAAGAGTTAGAAGAAGTATCTTTTTCTTGTTTTGTTCTTGTTTTCTGTGTCTGTGGTTACATATTCAAAATGGTTGGAGTACTAAACAAATAAACTGGTTCTTGAAAAATTTTTGTTAAAGCTTTGAGTAACTTTGACATAGAAAATTCAGATTATAACCTACACTACATCCCCAGAGCAACTTTTGTAGAGGACATTCAATGAATTAAATGCACACACACAAGAACTCCCCCATTATACCCAAAATGCCCCACGTACATATCACATTATGCAATAGCCATTTAACTTCAATGTGATAGACAAGTTATAAAACTTACAGATTTAGGGTCAATGGACATTCCCGATATTGAAGCACCAATAATCTTGAAAGAAACCTGTAATAGTGAGTGAAAAACTAAAAGTCTTAACAAAAGGAAATTGCTAAGTGTTCTAAGAAACATATTACACTAATTGTAAAACACAGATTCATAGCATCCACACAACAAAATAAAACTTTAGTTGAATCATTTTTCAAATTGATCCCACTAAAAGTTTTGCTCTTGTTTATTTGAAAGGAACAAAGGTGTCCCTTAACTACCATAAAAAAATTAACGAGAATGTTGATAATCAAAGGCATAACCTTTTAAGCCAAAATTTAGAATCAAATATGATAGCCTTGAACAGATGTCATACAAACAACCTCACACAGAGTAGTCCTCCAGCCGGTTATTGGTAACAGAGAAAAATGATGATTTATTGATTTCACAAGATTGTGTGTAAGAATATTAAGAACTGAAAAAAGCCAATGAGACCTACTTTCCTTTTAGAAGAAAAGATACAACAGTTCTTACTTTGGAAAAATTAGAAGGAAAACCCAAAACTAATATTTCCCAGGATATTTAAATACTTGCATTTGGTGTTGGCAAAAATCAAGTTGACAGCGGTCCTAAAAGATCTACTCCAAAGCTCCTTTGATTTCTATTTATTAAACAAATAAGTGTTATATAATTTGCAAATAGTGATCTCATTTAGACAAGTAATATCATATATGCAAAAGAATAAATTCTGTAATTCATGAGAAAGGAGTTTGACAAATTTTAGAATTCATATATCAATTCACCAACTACTGCAAAAATGGAACAGCACATACTTTTGCGTAATTGTATGCCTGCCAGCAAAATGGCTCCTCTAGATCAACTGGAGGAAGATCCATATTCATTTTCTCCATTAAAAATTCCTCTATATTTACCACATTGTTTGTATTATCAGTCTCGATATCACTATCTTCATCCACTGTACCCCCAAACTCTGACCTAAAAGATGACGATCTTTGGGTTTGCCATGGTGCAAATTTAACTGTTCCAGGGAAAGTTGCCTCAAGGCTTCTCCCTGTCAATGCCCGTCCACTTGTCATAATTTTCCATTCAACTGAGTGTTCATTATTTGAAACTGCTCCAATTGATGGTGTCCCATCAAAAGACACAACTCTTCTTCTTGGAAACGGCATTGTCACATTACAGAACTCCATTGTCAGAGGAGCCTTGTAGCTTTCCATCAGACACAACTTAAATAAAAATGCACCTTCATCTTCAGAGACCATTGACAATTGGTAAAATCCTTTCACAGGAGGTCCAAGGCCACAGATTGCCTGATAACGCATTAAAACGAAATTACCTAATGGTGGTGAAAACATCACAGCCTGCTTATCCACACCTTGCTCAGGAACTTGTGCAGAAGGATGAAATGATAAAACCTCTACATGAGCACTGTTCAACCCTGTCAAGGGGAATGACACATCAGGCATACCTTCTAGTTCTGCTCGACAGTTTATTTGACCTGAGACTGATAAACTATCAGGAATCTCATCTCTGTCATACAATGCAGCATGAACTGTCTCATGAATTGTGAATAGCAATCTTTGCTTTCCTTTGTACAGATATGGTTTCCAAGCTGGCTGCTTAAGGTCTTGGGGTGGCAGTTCTGATGATGGAAAGCCATTAACCTTGATAGCAAAGATATTGGAATAGCTGAGGTCCAAAGGTGTACCTATACAAAAAATGTCAAAAATATCTATATTAGGTAAACACATAGTGATCCACAAGCAAAAAATTGAAGATAAAGAAATCTGAGATGAGAAATACCATAATAAAAGGTACCAACCAAAGGGCATTGCGCTGCTTATGAAACTTCGAATTGCATCCTTCTCTAAAGGCCTAGAACCAAGTTTCGGAGCATCTGATGCAACAGTTCCCACTGCAGCAGCACCAGAAGGTGCAGTAGAAGCAACAGGAGCAGCAACAGGCTTTGCTCTTGATGAGATGCCCGATATTCCGATACTGCCAGTCAGTGAATCCAACAACCCTCCAACTGATGGTGATGCACTTACTACCACTTCAGGTTCCACCACATCACCAGTAATTATATCACCAATAGCATGTGCCACCATGAATGCCCTACATTGGAAAATGGGAAAGCTCTAAGTTTACTATGTGTACTAACTTAATCACCTGAGAGGGTAAAAGCCAAGTCTGTGCAAGGCCAGCTCCATTTTTCTTGTTTGAGAGGAACAAACAAACTAAGTCAAGGAAGCAAAAGGGGGAGATAATGATTCCATTTCATCATTATTGAGATTAAAACAAGAAATCCAGTCAAGCATGTTTATAAATGTACAAATACATATCAATACCTTGAAACAAAAAACCAAGGAAAGAGCAGGAGAGACACTTATTATTTAACCATGCTTAAAAAAAAAAAATCAATTGGGAATGCTAAGAGTTCTGATATTAGCCGATTCAAAGTTGATGACTTCGGGCAGTGACCTTCTCATGCTGTTCTTTTTAAAATAACAATGCAAGAAACTTACCATACCCTGTGATGGACGGAAGATCAAGCAGGAGGGAAGATAAACTGTCATCCACTCCTACAGCATTTCCACAATCAGATTTTTTACATAATCTTGCATATGCTTTTAAATGCCTCGGTTCAACTTGAGTCAACACAAGGATGCAATAAGGGCCTTTTACATGCAATATCAACGGCCATAGAAGATGATTCTCTCCTCCTTCCTCTGCATCAATATAAAGGCCTATAACATGGCGAGTAATAGGATCATCAACCCATGAATCTGAACCTTTAGTTGACTGACTCACTCGTACACCAAATCCCCGCACAGATCCCTCCCTACATAAATTCAGCTAAATTATTAACGATAATCCACGATATGTCAATGGAAAGTTACCACACACTACATGAAAGAAAAAGAAAACACAATCACAATTAGAAAATAAACTGTAAAAATCTTCACAAGAGAACAAGTAATCAAAGACAACATGATATAACCAGCATACATTCGCTTGACAATCTATCGCATTGTAGTGAAACTGATACAACTAAAGAAACTCATTTATCCAGTTCTGGTCCCAAGGTAAGCAATGCAGAACAAAAATACTATATTTCCCAACTGGGAAGGTCAATCTAGAAATGCAGTTAGCAAGTATTCTAAAATTAACAAGAACAGCAACTGCATCATTATTCAACACATCTATTACACATTTCGAATGTTAATTTGAGAAGCAATAGAGTAAGTGAATCCGAACCTTCTTTTTCTCTCAGCAAATGCAGAAGCTAACTCCGAATCAGTCGGTACTAAAGGCAAAACATTGTCCTTAATAGGATCCTCGATACAGCTCTCATTTTCGGTCTTGCAAGCTTCTCGCCACTGCCTCTCCACTACTGGAAATCTCCTAATATAAGAAAAACGAAAAATTCAATTTAAAATTATAACCGAAATGGTTTTAAGCAAGGTCAATGTTTGGATTGGATGCACAGTAATTTAAATTGAAAGCAGTTCATAGGCTTAGCTAAGGAAAAGAAACGACGGCGTAATTAGGTAGGGCAATAAAAGATTAAGAATAATGTACCGGGAGAAAACGACGGCGTCGAAGTTGTTGAGGATCCATAGAGCCCTGATGCTGCATCCACCAGGCATGGCTTTGCCTAGCTTGTCTCTTGTTTGTCAATTGACTGTGCACGGGCGAAATGAGATGAAGATGCCTACAAATTTTACTGGCGATTGAGATTGGCGGTGTTACTGTTTCGGCATATATCGATTCTCTCGTTCCGTCGGCAAACACTGCGTCTGTGGTGCTCGTTGAAAATGAAACACGAGGACGTAACTCCTGCTTATAAACTCTTGTGAACCTAACACATACAGTTATGATGAAATTACGACATTATCCTTAAGACAATACCGACGTTGTTGTAATCCTCAGTTATGTTTTCGATTTGTCAAAATAACACAACCTAAAATTTACTCTAATCAGATTTCTAACGAAACCCTATTTCTCGCATCCTTGTCCTGAAATATTAAAATGAAAAATGTCGACAGCAAGAGGGTGGACAAATCCAATCCAATCTAATCAAATCTAATTTAATTTTAATAGGTTAAGTGGCTTATTGGGGTTAGTTGGTTAATTTTTTCGAACCTAATGAATTATTAGGTTAAGTTTGATTAAATATGATGAACACATTTAACCTAACCCAACATATGTAAATAATAATATTTATTTGTTTTAGAGTTGGCAAACATTTCAATTGAGCCTGTGGTTATTGATGGACATGGTAGCATATAATACTTGTAAATTTATTATCTTATAAGTTTAATTTAAAAAGAAAATTGGTTTTAGTTTCACTTTATTTTTTAATAAACACTTAAAACAATACATAGTTATAAATTGCTTTCATTTTATTACAGGACATGCTGCTAGTTAATTATCTAAAAAGTCATGATTTAAAATTCAAAAAATAAATGTGGGAAACTACAAATAAAATCTAAAAGCTCATATTCAAATTTTCTTAGTTTTAGGATAGTTTATGTTTTACCCTTTCTTTATCAAATATTAGACCATGAATAAAAATTTTATGTTATAATATATTTATCTTTAATTTTAATAAATTTCATAATTTTTTCTTTATTTAATTTTCAATTTTAATTTGATATTTAAATTTTCATCCTGATCATCCCAACCCGTGCCAACTGGACGATTTAAGAATTAGTCTGAATTGAGTGAAACATATTTACTAGGTTGGGCCCACTTACTTTTATCTTAGCCCAATTAATAATGGATTGGATTTGACAAACCCTATCCAACCCACGCCCCCCTCTGTAACAACGCTGATCTTGAATTAAAGTGCGTTCCACTTCTTGTCAAGTTTACATTTTACCGAACTTATAACAAAGAGAACAAAGAAATCCGAAGGTACAAACGAGTCGCTCTTGTCCATTCTTTTGGGATGGTCTACAAGCTCCGCTCGAGTACAAACACAGTTATGACTTCTGACAGATCACCTTACCTTCTCTCCTCCTGGCCCGGTTGCTTCCCTAGGTTAAGCTTGGCGAAATCATAAAACATGACAAGTAAAGCATTTACACTTTCATTTTTCTTTTCTTTGTTCTTTCTATGAACAACATTTGTCTATACATCTTCAACCACTATTTACTCCTCTGAACTGCCCAACATTCCTTATACGAGATAATTTAGATACAAAAACTTGCAGACAGTTAAGCTTATGACAAAAAAAATTGAACCAAAAAGCAAAGATAACAGAAAACCCACAAAAAAAGAAAAAAAAAACAAAATAAAAAAGGAATGGGTTGCTCTTCTGCATTCTCTTGTGATGAAACTACAAGAAGCTCAGCATGTACATGAATGGATGTGACATCTAGAGGTCCACACATAGATACGAGATGACAGTTCCTGCCCTCCTTTTTGTCCGTTCACTTACCTTCCACTTCTCAACCATGACCTTCTTTATGTTGGCACAACCAGAAACCACAGTGGCAACTCCTGCTGCAGTAATACGAGGACAATAAACCATTTGACAGGACTCAAGTATTCTGCAATTTTTAACAAGATGGGATAAACCAACATCAGTTATTTGACGACAGTGTGACAACACTACGTCCTTGAGTAATGGACAGCCTTCTCCTAACGCAACCATTGCCTGATCTCCCAAATTCTGTCAATCAAGAAATTTAAATTTACGAACACTTTGTGAAAAATAAATTGGAAGATGTACCTAGAAGAGACAGAAAAGGGCTTACCTGGAGAACGCTTACATCCAGGTAATTCAGTTCAGGGCATCCTTTTGCAATGGCCATTATTCCAGCATCACCTATTTGATGGCAGCCACTGACATTTAGATGTTGCAAGGAGCAACCCTGGCCTATGGAAATGAGGGCCTCGTCCCCCACCCTGCTAATATGAAAGGGTAAATAAGGTAAGTTAGAGAACCAAAGAGGTTTAATCCACTAAGATTCCCAAAAATATCAGCAATTCTATCAGAAGTCCATCCACTGATATGAAATCAGCTAGAACATTATCGTAGAAGCCAACTTCAATGATTCACCAAATTTCCCTAAATGGTGATGAGCAAAGAAAGGAGTCTTTGCAGATCATGGATTATTGCAGTCATATAACATGAAACTACACCATGACAACTACTGAATGCAAGAGAAACAACCAGACAAGTATCTACATGATACCAAACCAACATAAAATATCTCTCAAGTTAGCAACTTTAGAAAATAAGCATCCCAGGTGGAAATGGGAATAATTATGAAACCAAGGGGAAAAGAATTACCATACCTGTCACAGAACCTGAGGCTGAGTTCAGTCAGAGAATTGCAATGCTCTCCCACAGCTATAATTCCCTTGTTGCCAATCTATGAACAAGAACCATAAAAAGTTAATAGATCCTCAAAGGCAAAATAACATTTACATCATTTAAATTGATAACTAAAGAATATGAGCAGACTGGTTAGAGAAATACCAGTTCTTCAGTAAATTAGGCAGATACAAACGTATGACCAAACAACAAACAGTAGGCAAATAAGAAAAAAAAGTTTTATATTTCTGAAATCCCCTTTTTCTTACATTTTTTTTTAATAGTCGTTTTGCCCATTTCTAATTGTCCCAAACCAAAACTCAGGACAGCACTTAATGTCAAAAAACCAAAAATTTGATCTCTGAAACTGAAGGGACATCCTAGACCATTAACTAGGTACAGAGAATCAGGCTAGAAGTCCATCATTTTGCACAGAATTATGGTAGAATGGTAAAAGCAAAAGCTATGTTGCAAAACTTCTTTCCAAGTTCAAGCAACAATTTGTCCACTATAAAATCAATGCCAGGAACTAAGCGAAATTTTTGGCATAGTAACATATTAGTCAAAACAAACTGAGATAGGTAGTATCAGAAGCACAAATATGCTGACAAAAGCATGGTTAGAGAGAGAGAGAACCTTGTAGCACCGCCGAATATGAAGTTTCTTTAAATTCTGGCAACCCTCAGCTATACTACAAATGGCATCATCTCCAATACTGGAGCAATCTACCAAATGAAGAGCTTGCAAAAACTTACAGCCCCTTCCAACTTCAACAAGAGCCAAATTACCAATTCTTTGGCAGTATAACAATGCTAACTCAGTAAGGTTCCTGCAAATAGTCAAAAGATCTGGAATTGACAACTTCGTAAAATTATTGCTAGTAAACAAAAATAAAGTGAACAATTTTAACCATGAAATTGAAAACATGACTCTTGCAGTTAAAATGAAATACAGAATAAATTTCAGATTGACTGGAGTGATATAACATCCTATATTAACAGTGAGGAACAAGTCAAAGAATACATTAACATTTGAGCAATTAAAGAGAAGATAGATGGAAAACCGTAGTTTAGTGATGATAGTTTTACACCAATCTACTAAGGATTTGATCATCACTCATCAGTTATCCAAATGAGTTGAGGTCAAAACACTTCATAAATACTACAACCAAGAGAAAAAAAAAATACAGATAATAAATAAATATTTACATTTTTTTAGAAAATAAGATGTTTAGTTAATCATGGACATTTAAACGGTAATCAGAATGCCTCATGTTAATGGTATAAAAAAATAAAAATAAAAATAATCAAAGGTGGATCATTTTTTGCAGTTCCCTTACAATTTGAAGCAGGAAGGGCATATATTTAAAAACTAAGCGTACATTTTACAGGTTTCCAGAAATATTGAACTTTAATCAGCATATTCAGGGTATTGTAAGACAAGGAAGAGAAATTATAAAATCTTGAGATGGAAAAATTTATTTCCAAAAAAGATAATGGAAGGCCTGCAGCCAGGCATTATCACTGTTAGCTCTGCTAAAACAATTGATGGATATGTGAACAAGCTTAAAGTTTGTTTCTTGCTTCTATAGAAAGTAAAAAATGTAACACAAGCTGAAACACCGAAAGCATGTACAAGTATTTTTTCAGACAGCTTTAGTGCTAGTTGATTAAGAAGCTTTTCAAAAAAAATAAAAATTTTAGTTGATTAAGAAGCTTTTCAAAAAAAATAAAAATTTACTTTCATAACTGGTTTCATAAACATTTATTCCCAAGGAAAACAATGCTAGTTCTTGGCAAAGCATGCAAATCATACTACTACCTATTTATTTAAATTAAGCCTACAAAAAGAAGCATACCGGCAAGATTTTCCAATGGACTCCAATCCCATAGTTCCAATATTGTGGCAGCCATTTACTTCAAGATGTGTAAGTTCTTTGCAACCTGTGGCAATTGCTTCCAAACCCATGTCACTCAAGAAATAGCAATCACTTAAAGTCAGATTTTTTAACTTCTTACACCCCTTCCCCACAGCACGTAGACCCCTGAAACATAAGTTAGACAAACTAACTTCATATATTACCCAGAAGAAGAAAGATAATGATTTAAAGCACAAATAAAGGTTCAGATTTATATGGAGTCTCAAACAATTGCAAGAATTTTCATCTTTTCTAATGCTTGTTATATTTTGATATGACCCGTAATATAAAACACAAGGAATTGAATGTAGATCTGATGTTTCATTTGATAACGAAATTACTAAAAGATAATGACCAATTACGTTGAAGTTCTTACAGTTTGTTTACAATTCGAATGATATAATTTTGTAACTTAACATAACATAAGAAGAAAAGGAACTCACTTATCAGTAAATTGCTGGAAGCTGTATAAAGCCAATAACTCCAGAGACAGACACTGATTTCCCACGGCTACCAAAGCCTCATCTGTAACATTGATGCATTGTAGCTTCAAAACTCTCAAAAGTGGACAACCTTGGGCCACAGCATGCACTCCTTTGTTATGGATAAATTCTGAATCCAGTGACAAGGTTTCAAGAGATTTACAGTGAGATCCCACTGCTTCCAATGAAACATCAGTTATTTTCACACAGGCCGCAATACCAAGAGATTTTAATGTTTTCCCACAACCATAAGCCCAGTCAACTAGACCTGCGTCGGTCAAGCCTTCACAAAAAAGCAAATTCAGATCTTCTAGTTGCTTACAAACTTTTCCAACTGCAGCTAGACCTTGATCACCAACATAGCAACCCTGAAAGAAAACAAGCCAAAACCGAAATTCAGGACCAATTTAGACATTCAAATGGCAGGTAAGCTTGATGTGGAAAAGACAATGACAACCAAAACATTAACAACTCAGGAAAAGGAAGTAAAAATTACCTGCAAATCCAAAGATTTCAAGTGTATACACTTCTGGGCAAGGGACATCAATCCCAAACTTGAAATGTTTGAGCACCATATCAAGCTCAACTTCTCAAGCTTCGAAAATCCATCAGCAAGCGCATTCAATCCAGAATCTGATAAACAATATGACTCAAATTGAAATTGACTGTCCTCAGACCCAGTTTTCTCAGTCAAGTAATGGAGCTGCAGAGCTGACACCTTCGACTGATCACCACGTCTTCGACCCTACATAACATATTTATAATAATATATATTATCTTATTAACTTCATTTCAGCTGCAACTCTCTCCTAAATTTAAAACATGAATAAAAAAGAAAATCAATAAAAATTTCAAAAATATCAGCTTCGTTATAAATGAAGATCCAATTTTTTTCCCCCTAGTTGAGTCCTTCATGAATAATTATTGACGCGATACGCTCAATTTACAAAATGATTTTCAGTTCCAACCAAAATCCCAAATTGATTATAAATCATCTCCTCAGAATGTGAAGTCTTTTAAACAAAAATAACGAAAAAAATTCATAAATTGACAATCTACATAAAAACAACAAAAGGCATTAAACAGGGCGTGCTTACGAGCTGGACAGGGATCGAGACAGAGAGTCGTTCGTCGATGTGAATGTTTTTGACATTAACAAAACGGCGAGCGAGCAGCTTGACGAAGAGGTCGGGGCTACCGGACGCGCCGATGCGGAGGGTGGTGCGACTGAGCCGCTCTAGCGTAAGCCAACGCCGGCAGACGAGTGAGCAGGCGTCGCGGCTAGCCTTAGAGTCGAGGTGTCGGAATATCTCCAGAATCACCTCGTCCGGCAGACACGTGTTGATCCGATCGTGCCCTCGCATCATCAAATCTCAAATGATTGATTGACGACTGATGATTGCATTTTGTGAATTGTGATTTTATTCGCGCGTGTTTCTGATTGTTGTCCTCTTATAATGTTGGGTCGATGGGTCGAGTTGGCGGTTACAAGCTTCTACGGTGCCTTAATTTCCAGTAATGCCCCTACCTTTTGTCGTAAATACCGTCACTGTCATAAAACGATAATACTAATTCCAATTATTAGGTAATTTGTGTCAAGATAATCAAATATGAGAGTTCTTGATGCAGTGCGCGAAGTATACATAATACCACGGCAATGTATACAGGGGGTAATTTATTTATTGGCGGGGTTATGGACGCCTACAATATGGTTCTACTAATAATAAATCGCCACGTAATTAGGTATTATAATATGCACGATCAAGTCTCAAATATTTATATAATCATTATATTAGAGTCGTGTTTATATAAATGCCCCGTAGGCTGGTGTGAAATCTGTGCCATTCAGGCAGGTTAATTACCATTGGGCCATTGTGAATTACTGATGAAAAGCAAAGGCCATTGTGGAGAGGACCATCATCACGCCACGAAGAACCCATTTGGAATTATTTTGGTAAGATTAAAAGTAATGTTGGAAATATAAAAATTAATTTTAGTATTTGATAAAAAAATTAAAATCATTTTAATTAAAATCATTTTAATTAAAATTAATCTCTCCTATAACTGATTTTGAAAAATAAGAAATGAGACATTTTTAGATTTTGATTTTGAGAATCAATTTTATCATTTAATACAATTCCATAAATATACTTAAAATTACTACCTAAACTCAAAATTATTCTTATTCAAATTGAAAATAAAATTTATATTTTAATAAATTTTTATTATAATTCATCAATATAAATTTATTAATATTAATTTATTGTTTGAATTATTATTAATTTTGTTTTACTATATTATAAATTTAATTATCAATTATTTTAGGATAAAAAATAAAAAAATCAATATATTATAAATTTTATTTTTAGTTAAAATTATTACAATACACAGTTAAAAATATAGTTTGTGCATGTTTTTATATGTGTTGAGTGTGAAATACTGAACGACCAAGGGAGAATGCCTACGAGCAGATATCTGTTCTCCTCGTTGATAGTGAGCTACTTTTATTCTAAAGGGATTATTCGAGGATTTGGCTTATGAGCACAATTCTCTTGGTTCTTTATCTCATTTCTGGTTGTTGTTATTCAAGGATGAGTCATGGTCAAATTGTTCCTTGGATTCTGCTTTTAAATGGTGTTTCCCATGATGGGATTTCCTCTTAAAAGTTAAAGCCCGAAGCCCACTTGACAATGATCATGTTTTCAATCACCCATGATGGATGAAACCAACCCAAGTATGAATGTGATAGAGGCAAATCGAATACTCAGGATTTGTATAAAATCCACAACAAATGAAGGTAAAGGGGTTGGACAAATCAACTCACAAGAAACCCTTAGATCTTTGACTCTAGTCATTTTCCCTTTTATGTTACAATAAGACATTTATTTTTACTTTGACTAGGAGATTAAAGTAAAAGTTGAGTAGTTTAAAGTTTTTCCCAAAGAAACTCGATTATTGACTTGAATGTCGGAGGATTTACGCAGAAAAAATATCTAACGCCCTTTAACCTTTTTAAATTTTTTTTTTGTTAGTGCATGCAGCTAATTTTACCTGGAAAAGAAGTGTGATCACTTTTTAGCAGTTACTGAGCAGAAACCGCTTCTAAAAGCAAATAAATAGCAAGCTAGCAGGATAATCTAATCATATATTACCCCAACCGATTTTTGGCATCAACAATATGTATAAGTAATTTTTATCTTATATTATGTACATTTTAGTCATTTATTTCTCTTAATTGTTTAACAGTAAAAATTACCAAAAGTTAATAATTACTTTCAAAACTCACAATACTTCTGAAAATAAAATTTACTAAATACTTAACCGATTCTCTTCACAGCTGATTATTTATATGGTACAACTAACAATAATTATTTTAACAGATACAACATTCCCAAACTGACTCGAAGAACATTGTGAAATCAAAAGCCATAACTTGGTACCATAAGCTGAGAAATGTCTTGACGAACCCAAAACAATTTTGTTCCTTGCGAGTATCAACGAAGTAAAAAATGTTACTAAAAAGTCATAAATGAATGTATGCTCATCTCTTACTTTGCTTTAGACAAGTTTGTTGATTTTAAATTCGTAATCTAATAAATGGGTGGGTTAAGAACTTGAGGGTCCTTTTAACATTGAGGTTAAGGTTAAAATTTTATAAGCTACTTATTTTATACTTTTTAACAACAATTATAAGAGTAAGTGGAAAGTTGTTTTTTTTATAATCATTTAATAAGTTATTAAATCTTGGGCAATTATCAATCGTATACGTTTAATTTACTGTATTTTTAAATTTACTACAAAACTTTCATGATATATCAGTCATTTACCCTAAATTGATAAAAGCTATCTACCGACCACCAAACCGTTAGCTGCCGTTTTAAAGTTAATAGAATTATAGTAAATTGATAATTCTACCCTTAAAACTTAAATTAAAGTAAAGAAAAATTATCACTTATATATTCTTAAATTCTCTTATTATCACTTGTATACTCTTAAATTATCACTTATATTATATGAAAAGACCAAATTATCCCTTTGATGTCATCATATTTAAACAACATCTAACGGTTTGGTGGACGACAGATATATTTTGTCAACTTAGGGTGGACCATTGATATACCTTGAAAGTTTTGTAGTAAATTTGATAACATAGTAAATTAAGGGTATACGATTGATAATTTTCCTTAAATCTTTTTAAAGTTGTTATTATAATCTATTATTTTAATAAAAAGATAACTATATCTTATTTTTTCATAAACCATAATATATAAAGTATTAGATATCATATTACCACTACAACTATCATATATTTTCTCTAATATCAAAATTTTGATATAATAAGTTTTCTTTTTGTATTTTACGTTTATTTTCTATCATAACAATCAATAAAACTTGCATATAATTACGTAAATACTTATTGTAACTACGACAGTGCATAATACAAAAGGAGGCATGCACAATGTGATATTCATTTTGACAACATCGAAAATGATCTTAATTCAATTTTTGATGAAAAAATAGAAAGAATTAATGACATTTAATACGAGTATCACAATGTTAATAGCTCTAGATCACGAGAAATGAAAAATTTGAGAAATATTATTGCAATAAGTTTAACGTAAATGTAATCATATTAGTTTTTTGTTCCTTTTGTATGTGTACATTAGTATGAATTTTTATCATATTTTATGTAATAGATTATAAAATTTATTATTTTTTATTTTAATTAAATTTATTCACTTTAAGTAATTTTACGTACTTAAAAAAAGGCATTTTTAAGTAGTTTTAGTAAACTTATTTTAATAGGCAATTTAAACTTATGTTTTATTTTAATTATTGTATAATAAAATAATACTTTCATAATAAAATTTATAAACACATTTATTCTATTGTTCAACCTCACATCAACTATGATAACATAGTTTATCAAACACTAAAATATTTTTAAATCAATAATTTTTTTAATCTACACAACAGAGATAGTCATATCACCGGTCATCGAAATCCCAAATTGGCCCTAAATTGCTATATTTGTAATATTATTGAACTTTTTAAAGATTCCATAAAACTTGAGGGAGCTATAGTCGTAATTGATGTCCGCTTTCAACACTGCTTGTTTTCTATGCTCTAATTTGTCCAAATTTTCGATTTTGTAGAACTCTACGAAAAATTCGACAGAAGAACAGTGAAATGCATGATCAGGCGACCTAATAACGAAAGGGACAGCAAAAACCAAACACGAGCAATAACGCAAAGACAAAGAAGATACGAAGAGAGTTTGAATTGATCAGATTCATAACGACGATCGATCATGTCGTTCTCATTCTTCAAGCCGTCAAGGCCTAAAACCCCTCTGGAGGTGGTGAAGGCGACCAAGGTAAGCCTAATGGGTCTCGACATCAAGACCGTAGTTGAAGTCAAAGCCCTCGAAAAGGTATCATTTTGATTCAAATTCTGTGTTTTATGCTTGAATTTTCATCTGGGTTAGCCTTGAATTGTTGTTAATGAAGAAATTTTCATTTGGATTGTGAGAATTATGTTCGCAATATGATGATTTTGCTATCAATTGCTCTTGCTGTACTGTGAATAGCTAAATTAAATAGTTATATTTATTGGCATTACTGTACATTCATTGTTTTAGAGAATTTAATTTTAAAAAGAAAGAAAGAAAGAAAGAAAAGAGAGAGAGACAGAGAAATCAAATACTTGAAATGGATGATTAAGAATATAACCACTGTGTTTTGCTTGCTTGGTGTGTGCATAGTTTCAGTTTGTGGAACTGTGAAGTCTGCTTTCTGCAGTAGCAATGCTACCCTAAAGAAGGAAGCAAATGCTACAATCTTGTGGAGCAGAGACTGACACAGTCACTTAGCTTACATGTTAATTCATGCATAGACATATTCTCGAAGGAGTCCATAAGTGACATTGGACCAGATTTCTCTTTTGGCCAGTTACTTCAATGGATATTGATACCTTCTTTTCATGTATTTACTGCAGGCAATGGAAGAAATTGAAAAGAATTTTGTAACAATGAGGTGTATGCTTTCTGGAGATGGGGAGGTTGAACCAAATGTGGACCAAGTTTTACAGTTGGCAACTGAAGTTTGTAAAGAGGATGTTCTCACCCTTCTAGTTCACAAGTTGCCAATACTGGGATGGGAAGTAAGTTATGACAACTTTTTAGACATTTTCATGCATGTAGATTATGTATTTTCTCTCTATGATGTATATGTTATTTGTTTGATATAGGCGAGAAAGGATTTAGTACATTGCTGGTCCATATTGTTGAAGCAAAAAGTTGACTCCACATATTGCTGTGTACAATTCATTGAGAACCATTTTGAGTTACTGGATTTTCTTGTCGTCTGGTAATTTTATGCCATATTTTCATTTGTACTTTTGCTTTTGTCCCTTATTTCTATGTTTTTTGAGAATGGGTTGTTCATCATATCCGGCCATCCTATCTTGTGGAGATATGGCCAATTTAGTCACCTGGGGAGGCCAGAGTACTATTGTTTGGAAAGATGATGATTCTATTTATAGTCTTGAGGATCCGCATATATGTTAATTTTTGCCGTTTTATTTCATAGTTCGTTTAGTTATACTCAGTCACTGTTCATTCAAGGAACTATCTTGACCCAAAAATGTAGTTGATTACCGTCTTCTTACCCTTATCTATTGTTTTCAATATACAAATTGAGTTTGGGAATACTGCATGTGACACATTGTTTTTTGTACGAGCAGCTATGATAATAAGGAAGTTGCTTTACATTGTGGAATTATGTTGAGGGAGTGCATAAAATTTCCATCACTTGCTAGGTAAGATATTTGTTTGCACCTTGTCTGCTTCTTTCTGGGTTGTTTATGGTGGACAGAAAGGACAATATTACTCGTTTAAACATGAAATGAACCCGACATGCAACATAGAAAACTGCATGTGTTTGGAGGAATAGGTGGTCAAGCTTTCACAACTAAGAAACTTAGATCTCGTCTAAAAATTTATGAAAACTCACCGCTTTGTCAAAGCAATAAAATTTCCATAGTGGAATCCACTTTTTTGATATGTTTTTTTCTTTCAGAATAATGTATGTGCTCCTTTATGTTTTCATCTTTTCATGCAGTTAAATTTATAGTGATTTTTCAGATACATTTTAGAGTCTGCAAGCTTCCAATTATTCTTCAAATTTGTGGAGTTACCTACCTTCGATGTTGCTTCAGATGCATTTTCTACCTTCAAGGTGAGACTTATTAGTTTGTTATCTGCCATATTTTTTTGACATTTACCTATTGAACTTTTATGCTTATGGTTCCTTTTGAATGACAGGATCTGCTTACAAAACATTTAACCGTGGTCTCTGAATATTTGACTGCTCATTATGATGAGGTATGCACTCACTTGATTTCTGTGTGACAGTATTCTTGACGGATCTACATATGGCTGAAGTGTTGCTTCAGAACTCTTAATCAAGATTGAATGTGTTTCCACCTACTATTTTTCTTGGCTTAAAGTTTCGTAGAAAACAGTTTTAAAAGGTCTGACTTTTTGTTGTTTTTGAGACAATCAAGTGCATGTGCCCCTGATTTTATGCATCCGCATGGTGCAGGCAGTGAAAATAGCATTTTTTTTCAAAATTTTATTGATAAATTTGATTTACATTTTATCTTTTCAGCGTATCTGATGAGATACTGTTGTTCCAGTTCTTTGATCTATATGAAAAACTGTTGACATCTTCTAATTATGTAACAAGAAGGCAATCTTTGAAGGTTAGTTCAGGCTAAAGTTTCCAATTTGGTTTCTTTCATTATTTAGGTCTACAGGATTTACTAACTATGTAGTCTTCATGGGTTTAGCTTCTCTCGGAGTTTCTTTTGGAGCCTCCAAATTCCCATATAATGAAGCGATACATTTTAGAAGTTCGATTTTTGAAAGTCATGATGACACTGCTGAAGGTATTTTAATTCTTTCCTTATGTGCTTTGTGGTTCTTTTGGTCATCTTTTGTCTGCATGACTGGTAGTGGTACTTTTCTGGGCAGCATTATAATGATTCCCTGTTATAATAAATGATGAAGGTTCACTATCTTTTTTGCTGCCTTTTATTCAGCTTACGCTGTTTTTCTTCTGGCGTACATGATTTTATTTGTTTCACTTCAATATTTTGTCAACATAAAGATGCTTCTATTCCCATATTTTGTCTTGAAGCTTTTCATTCCTT
Organism: Luvunga scandens; assembly: GCA_030449905.1. Taxonomy (NCBI): domain Eukaryota; kingdom Viridiplantae; phylum Streptophyta; class Magnoliopsida; order Sapindales; family Rutaceae; genus Luvunga; species Luvunga scandens. Next base: position 2,766,439 of record JASUUG010000478.1, read on the forward strand.
AATTGTTTATAATTATCCCAGAAGAATATCTTCTAAAATCTTTCCACCATGATCAATCTTCTCTTTTGGCAAATTACAATGAGAATAAGAGCTGATACTGATCAAAGGCCATCTTAGACAACCCTCAGGAGCAGTGTTTCTGCTTCAAGGAAAGTAAAATGTTTTAGTAATTTTTGCTATGCTAGGGGTTTTTAGTATTATTTTTTGTTCTTTGACTTTGTTTCACGAAGGTCTGTGTTTCTTTTCCTATTTCTGATAAGATAAGCATTGGTTTCCAGTTGGAAGGTTTGACCTTGAGATGATAATGTTGGTTGTGAACGAATGGACTGCCAAATCTAAAATAGTCTAAAATCTCATGTTCGGTAGATATTTGCAGCTTTTACCTTGTTCCTAACCGTTTCTTCTCTGTTTACTTTTGGACTGACAGGATTCAAGCAAAAATATTCAGATCTCAGCTTTCCACATTTTCAAGGTGATGCTATTCCATTTTCTTCATGCTTTCTCATTGTCCCTTCCTGTCTATATATCAATAATGCTTTTAATACCTTAGGCTCATCCATAATTGGGCACAATGTCAGGACTTGATCCCAAAACGTTTCCCGTGGATGCAGTACTACTCATCCGTTAGAACTAGAGTCCATTTCATTTTAGCATATAAATTTTTTGTCTTTGGTTTGGGATATGTATTGGGAGGACATCAATCCTACTTGCTCTGATGAATGTATAAATTTTCTTAAAAGAAGAAATAAAACAAATGCTCTTTTCGAAAATTTTTCTATGGCACAAATTGGTGGGCAATAGGCCATTTATCCCCAAATCCTGCCTTCTTGCTTCCCACCTGAAAGTAATAGGGAGTGTGTGCCATCCTTTGAATATCGAACAAGTTTATGGATGCATTTTGACATGTGAAGTGTTTATTAATCTTGAAATGTTCATTTCATGATCATCCTGGAGCTACTATTGACAGACAGTGAGAACAAAAGCTAGTGGATCCACTTACTTTTTCTTTTGACATGATTCCGCATGACAGAAGAGTTAGGGAATTTATTCCAGATTTTGAATCCTCCCCAGAGTGCAATGAATATTTTTATCTTGTGTGGGAGAATACAAATAACTGTTTAAATTTTGATACGTGAAAGGGGACCAGTGAAGGGGGACCCATGAGTTGAAGAATGCATGTTAACTGTTGTGACACAGAGCATTAGTTGATGAAAATAATTCCACTTATATTTGGTTCTTATTTGCTTTTATTCTCCTCCATTTTAACATGTAGGTTTTTGTTGCTAATCCTAACAAGCCCCATGAAGTAAAGGTTATTTTGGCAAAAAACCATGAAAAATTGCTGGAACTGCTTCGCAATCTCTCTGTTGGAAAAGGTAATTGCAGGTTGCCTGGCACCAGACCTGAAATTTATATTTTGAAAATGTTGTTTAGGAAAGCCCTTGGTGAAAATCATACTTGTGCTTCAAGTTCATCACTCAGAGAATACCTTGCAGGTGCGGATGACGACCAGTTTGAAGAGGAAAAGGAACTGATCATGAAGGAAATTGAAAGAGTATCTGGCCTGCCTAATCATGACTGCTAGGTTCCAAATCCCGAGTCGTCTGTAACTCCTTTTGTAATGAGATTGTATCTATGTTTAAAATGAAATGCTTGATTCATCATAATGATTTTTCTGCTGGCAAAATTTTGCCAAGGGAAAGACAAGTCATACATGCATAGTTGTAAATGCGGCACATCCTGTTCTGACAAGTTATGAAACAAGAACACAGCTCGATTTGATTTTTATAATTGATGTTGCATCGTTTTCATCAAGCAAAGCAAAGTGTTTGTGGATGGATGGAGCTGGTTTTGAGTGTTAGATAGGTTCATTTCGCATCGTACCATTTTCATTATGTTGACTTGAGAGACCCGTTAACATCAACCGTTAGTGGTACAACATCTGCCAATTTATTCTGTTTGTTGAGCGCAACAGTTTATACTGTTAATTATAACCAAACAAATTAACTTCCCGTCCTTGTCTTTTGCCTCTCAGATGATGCGCTGCAAGTCCTCGAAGGTGCTAAACAACTTTGAATTTCAACGCCCTTTTTTTATTGTATAATAATAATAATAATAATAATAATAATAATAATAATAATAATAATAATATAAGATATATAGCTCTGCAGCTAATCAAATTAGTTGTTTAAATAATTACGACGTCAGTAATTAGTCAAAATTGTATTTGCTGACAACTCTATATCCTTGCAGTTTCTCTCTGGCGTCTCCGGGTGGGATACCGAGATTCCTCTTCAAAAACCCGGAGAAACAACCCAAAAAAAAAAAAATCTTCGATGAATTTCTTCAAGTCCGTGTTCTCTAAAGAGACAGAACCCTCTGAGTCCGAAAGCCCGGACCCCAATCCGAATTTGAACTCGCTATGGGGCTCGGTGATCGAGCCCTACAAAAAGGACTTCGAGGATTTCCGATCCGGCCTGAAGAAGGAGACCGCGGTGATCCGCGAGGCCGCTTCACGCGCCGTCAAGGGCTTACCTGCGTCCTTTGAAATCGGCGCCTCCGTCGCGCAAGAGTCGCTGGAGTCTGTCGGCCAAGCCATCGACGACATCGGCTCCACCGTCTGGAAATCGACGGCTGAGATTATCTCTCGGGGTAAGCGCAATCTCTCAACCGAATCACAAGATCAATACGATTCTGGTTCTGATAATAATATTAATAATAATAGTAGAAGTAGTAGTAGACGGTTGAGTGATGTTAAAATTTGTAGTCGTTTTGAAATTCAATTGAATTCCCTTCAGAGCAATTACCATACGTATTGTAAGGAACCGGAGGATTTAGAAGAGTTTGGGAGTTGGAAATTAGGTTTTAAGTTGGATGGTGAGAGAATGGTTGAAATTGAGAAACTGCTAGAGGAAAATGGGGTTATTGGAGAGATTTATAGAGAGGTTGTGTTGAATAATGAAGTTGATGAAGAAACATTCTGGAGTAGGTATTTTTATGGGGTGCATAAGTTGAAACAGGCGGAGGAGGCAAGAGCTAGGCTGGTGAAGAGAGTCATTTCTATGGATGAGGATGAGGATTTGAGTTGGGATTTTGATGATGATGATGAGAGTGGCGTGTCTATAATTAAGGGTGAATCGAGTGGAACTTTGGAGCAGAAGGAAGGAGACTCGGGTGAGAATTTAATCAATGAGAATGATGTTGAGAAGTCAGGTAATGGAAATTCTGGGAGCGAAGAAAATGGTAGTGAGAAATCGGTGGTTGTGAAGGAGAAGGCAGAGAATGTTGATTCGTGCAAAGATAGTGATGTGTCTGTGGTATCAAGCCAACCGTCTATGCCTGAGGAGGAAGATCTTGGGTGGGATGAGATTGAGGATATCGGGAGCAATGATGAGGATAAGGGTGATGCTGCCAGCAGCGTGAGTAGAGCTGATTTGCGAAAGCGGTTGAATGCCTCTGAGGAAGTTGAGGATTTGAGCTGGGATATTGAAGATGATGATCAACCAGTTAAATCATGATTAAGTTATGACTTCAGGACAAAAGTGTTCTGAATTAATTACATGTGTTTTACTCTCAGAATAATAATGTATTTAGTTTGTCTTAAATAATTTATTTGATCATTGTAATTTATTTTGTAAATATTTTATTTAATAGAAAATTCCAAGCAACTGGATTCATATTAAAATCACATTTGACGATTTTTATAGATCAGAATTTCTTTAAATGCAAGTTTGTGTGGGAATCCATGATGGTACCATGGGAGAAACTTCCTTTTATATCTGTTTCTTTTCTTACAAAATTCTGTTCTTATCCTAAGCCTGTAATGTTCCCAATCCTGCCGCTCTACATTTGTTTCTAAATACTATTATCAGTATTTTATTGTTGCTAAGAACGATGTCTGCATCTGCCATTATTTTGCTGTTAGTAATTGGATTGCTTCATACATGCCCATGTTGTTAATAAAGTTTTCGGATTTATTCTTTGGTTTACAGCCATGTATGGTTCAATCACGTTTTGAATTGAGTGGTTTTCACCCTATCAACTCTCTTAATGATTTGTTGAAGTTATGGTTTACAACTTTTTTAAATTAGGTGATTATAGATTTTGGATCATTTGCTCTGCCACAGAACCCAAACTAAAGGTTAGTGTACACATTGTTTTAGCGAAATTTAATATATAGATAAAATCAGTTTGATTGACGCTTGAGACGCTGAAACTGTGTTCTTGGTTTTCAACTTTCTTCTGATATGCTCTGTTTATATATAATCAGCTCTGTTAAATCGGCATTGTTTTGTGTTGTTTTAGCATTGGAGTTACAGTCTTGTGAATCCTAAAAGACATGTCCTACATTCTTAAGTCAATCCTTTCCAAAACCTTGAAGGGATTCTTTTATCATTTGAAATTCAGTTTAATTTAATAATTAATCTCTATTTTACTGAGTAGAAGTCGTCGATTTCAAAACAACTACTTGGAATATGCTCTCTTGAGTCTCAACTCAACCAGAGATTTAAGGGCAACATTAACAGAAGAGAAGGCTGCTGCAGGATTACGTTCATTCCCAAGTGTCTATTACAAAAGATTTATGTCATTGCGAGGATATTTTTATCGGATACTTCTGATTAAGAAAATAACAATGCCACTGTTTAAACCTTCAGCCTCTGTAGCATGTCCATAAAATCTTCGATATCGCGACAAAGAGGCCAAATATGAAGAAGAAAAGATGAGCAGAGGCCCCTATATAGTCATCATAGCCGAAACGCTTCAGCAGCTTGTGAGTGCTACAAATGACGAAGCCGGAGCATATCAAAACGTGCAGCCCAGCAATAGCAGCAGCAGCATTGAACCACTGAACAAGTGATGCAAGGTTAAAATAAATTAAATGAAAAGACTAGTTAAAATCGTGTGATATGACTGTAGCCGTAAAAAGAAAAATCACCACCAACCTTCATAATACCATTGGTGAAAGAAAAAAGAAGGGCACGTTGTACTAAAGGTTCAAGCTGGTTCAACGCTCTGTCCTTCCCCCTCTTAGAAGCCCAAAAAGTGAACATGGTGAGTGAAGCAACTGTGGCCAAGGTGGAAAGCAACGCCACAAGCACCATTCTTTCTGTGAGCATTACCCATTAAAAAATCAATCATACATATAGAGAAGTGGGACAAGTCCTTAAATGGGTCAAGAAAAGATTAAGAGCTCAAACCACTGAGACCAACTAAATGTCTATCGGGTATGCTCACACCAACTGGAACAAGCATACCAACAGTGGAAAGCAAAAGCAAGGCAACATTCAGGAAGCTCTTTTTTGGAAAATGCATCAAGGGTATGCAAGCTGCAAAAAGATTGTGAGCTTTATGTTAGTAAAGACTAAAGAACAAACATTAATAAAAGAAACCCAAAAGAGATATTGGGGTTATTGTTTTAGTTTTACATACAGAAGGTGCCAATGATCACAGGACCATATAAGTAGACTAAGTTTTTCTTGAAGAAAGCTGTGATTGGAGAGTGAATCTTGGCTACTGCATAGACAACAACACCAAACAACAACTGAGATGCCACGATACAGTACACTTTTTTAATAAGACCCCTCCTCAATCTCAGCTCAAGGTCTCTCCTTTTCATTTCTTCGACTTCATCTTTGCTCAAGGCTTCTTCATGGCGTTCACTGCAGGCAGAAGCAAGTGGGTACATGTTTGTTTGCTTCATTAGAAAATGGTTGGTTTTTGTTGGAGTGGAAGTGAAAGAGAACGGGTTTGAAGTGAGTCATGAGACCCTGACGTAGAGGGCTTGGAGAGGAAGTAATAAAGACTGGGCATGGACGGACAGTGGTGGAGATCATCAGAGAGAGCATTTTGTTGCGTTTTTCTGTTCTGCTGTTACTAAGGTTTTGGTCTAAAAATGAAGAGGCATTGCCAAGGAAACTATGCCAGCATATAGTGGTGTCTCAGTCTGTCCATTCTGCAAGGTGATCGAACTCTTGTTGTGTTCGCGCAATTAATGCTTTTTTAGTTTTGACCGGCTTTTAGGAATTAGGATTGTATTGGTTCGTCATTTTTGCTTTCACTGTGCCGTTTCATCCTGTAGTCACTTGGGTTATTTTTAGGGGCCTCCCTAAGGTTTATCTTATTTACATTTATATGAAAGTATGATTGTTATTACACTTACCTCCCCTGTCGTTTCAATACGGTCTCTTAGAATAGTAGACTCTGAATGTTTGATCACAATGCTCATATCTATTAATATTCTTTTAAGTAAGAATAGGATTTTATTCGGAGATGCTGTTGGTAGTTTGTCATAATTAGCAAAGGCTAAATATATATTATACAGATAGTACTACTAACAATAATAAAACTTTATAAGTTTGTTTTTATTTTTTTATGCATTTTGTAATGTTATATTTTTATGTCTTAATAATACTATTGTCATTTCATAAGTGATCTTTGATGTCAATACATGAATCATTCTATGAATCACAATAATCGAAGCTGTAGCTATTATGTTAGACATTATGGGTTTTTCTTTTTTTTGTGTCAGTTGTTGTTTTGTCTTTGCACCAGTCACCAAACCATCAAAAGATGGTCATATAAACGGCAGGGGAGGAAAGTATAGTTGCGGTCATACTTTCCATATAAATATAAATACAGAAAATCTCAGGGAAGCTCCCTAAAAATAACCCTAAATCAGTTTGATTCAGAATTAAGCTCTGAAACGGTGTATTCATTCATACCCCAAAAAAAAAAAAAATTCATGTTTTATGCTATATGTCTGTAACATTTCTTATTGTCAAGTATAGGGACTCCAGGTCTTTTAAATCGTTATCGTTTGCCTAGAAAGTTGTTCTTGTTTTCTTGACTGAAGCGTTCCTTCAATAGCAAGGGATCAGAATTCATGCTGTTAAAATTTTCTCGAAAACCAAGTAGCTTCAGTCTATCAAAATATCTGCACTAATTAGCAACAAGAAACCAGATATGCTTTTAACTGCAAGAAAGACACCGTAGCAAAGAAACCAACAGTGTGCAAAATTAATCATAAGAAAAAAAGACCAAACAACAAGTTGAAAGAGTAAGATGTCGATCTAGTACGTACCCAAAAATATTTCTGTCAAAATTATAGCTGATGATATAAATCCAAGGCTAAGCATAGAGCTGCAGGACATTCTTGGCCCCTTAAACATGCAGACACAGTGAACGAAATATTGTAGTTTAATAAGCGAACTTAACTGCTTAACCAAATAGCATCCCTGTAGCCGTGATAAAGAGGCCAGATAGCATCCCAAACCCCCTAGTTGAGATTATTAAGAAGCAAGTTAGGATCACAAAAGTCTCGATTAAGCAGATAAAGAGGCCGTACAATCCCCAGAAAAGATGAGTGGACGCCACCATATAGTCATCGCCCTTGTAAAAACCCTCGATGACCATCCCGATGTTATAAACTACTAGCACTAGAAATGGTATACAACTGAGCCTAGTGTCAACTGCAGCCCTAATACGGCACGGGTTGAATCGGTTGATAACCTGCATTGTATAATACACATAATGAACAAGACATGGCATGAGTGATTGACATGTGTCGCAAGGGGACACATTAATAGTTTTATCAGTTTATCACAAATTTTTCTCAGAACAGATATTAACCAAAAGCAGTAGCTTTAGTAGTAGCACAAGACAGTAATAAGAAAGACTAACCTGGATAAAACTAATGATGATAGCAGGAGTAGTCACAGAATCACGAGCATTAAAATCTGAATCAAAATTGCTCAAGTCCTTGTCATTGAAAACAATCAGGGCATAAGCGAGCGAAATTTGTAGAAGAAGCAGAGCTAAAGTTGAAATCAATGCTGCCAGCATGATTATTCCTGAGATGATCGAGCTAATTAACCATTGCAAAATGATTAATCTGAAGTTACAGTACGCTAACTAGCTTGCTATATATATATATATATATATATATATATATATATATAGCACGCGAAGAACCTGAAAAAATTAAAAATGGAGCTGTCAAGTGGCAACAGTACAACCCATTTGAATTGGCAATGTGAACATCGGCCAAGATTACACCAAAAGCAGCAATAGCCACATAGAAAAGTGCAAGTCCGATAGTGTTGAGGGTGCCATTTTTCTGACCATTGGAAATTTGTCCTTGAAAGCACTCAACGTTGGCAAGACTAAATAAAAAATACAAATGTCAATATAAGTAGCTAGCTATGTAACAGTAATTATAAATGAAACAAATTGAAAACTTTAACATTATTTATTGGTTTCAACACATTTACTTACAGAGGCCTCCAGTGAGCAGAAAAGAGAACAAATGAAAGTACTTTGCTTGAAGACTACAGTGACCAGAGGTGGCATCTTTTTTCCTAAACTGCTTCTCGAACTCTACGAAAAAATTTCTTTCAACTTTGTTTGTTCGATTAACTAACTGTATAAAATTGTTTTTTTCTTCTTTGGTCAAATCAACCGTAAACTCTCTGACTTTCTTCATTTCTTCTTCGCTCAAGCCCTTTACAATCACCCTAAGTTTCTTCTTTTCTTCTTCGCTGAAGCAATCAAAAAGCTCGTTAATATTCTTCTTCCCTTCTTGGTTCATTCCCTTCAAAGCTCGTTAACTTTCTTCAAGCACTCCACAAACTCAATAATTTTCTTCTCTACATCTTCGCTCAAGCCCTTTAGGAGGGCATTCATATTCTGATTGTCTTCTTCATTATTCAATCCCTCTAAAAACTCACTGGCTTTCTTCTTGTCTTCTTCGTCTAATTCATCAACCAATCCGTTTATACCTCTTGCTTTGTTATTATTTGGAGGCGACATTCTCTCTCGTGCGGTACCAATAATTTTCTTGGCAACAAATTTTCATTATTGGCGTGAGAGCATAATGCTGCAAGAAAGGTTGGTTCTAGGACGGAAACCAACCCGAACCCGCCGGAGGGTATCGGGGTGTGACCCAGCCCTGTAACGGAGCATGTTAGCACCGGAGATGGGCGGATACAGGTAGATTCAGTTAGCATTCTAGGGTTTCAGGGCTTTAAAGAGAAGAAGAAACATCGCAAGGGTTAATTTTCTTTAGAATTTATTTGGCTGAATTGTTGGGGTCCATTTTTGTTGCGCTTCTATTTCTGAATTCTTATTGGTTGCAAGTTATCCGTAATTCATTCAATTTCCATCACAACATGCTTGAAAATAGCTTGACTCCCCGATACGGTATATTTCAATTAATCATAGACATGTCATATTTAACATTTGTCTTTAGTTTTCTTCTCTCTCTTCTTATTTTATTGTAATTTCAAATTGCATGTATGTTAGCCGAAATTTTAATTTAGTAGATAGCATACCGAGAATTTGTATACTTGCCCCTGGAAATTTTTTGGCAGCATATCAAATCATTTGTATGCTTGTTCAGGAGTTTTCTGGCTAGTCATTTAAAATCGAATCGTGAGTATGGACTCAAAAATAATTTACTTTCAGAGTATATCACTAAATACATACAGTCGCTATGCTAAATGTAAGAGTATTTGTTGTTGTAAAATCAATATATCTAATGTAACAGAGAAAAAAGAACATCCAGAAATCTGATATAGGAAACCAAGTAACTATTTTCACTAATTAGCCACAAGAAATCACGTTGCGCTGTGCAAGAAAGGCCCGGTACCAGTGATACCAACAGTAAGGCCATGTTTGGTTTGAAGAAAGGGAAGGAGAGGAAAAGAGTGGAATGGAGAGGAAGGGAGAAGAAAGGAAAGGAAGAGAATTGTGATATTAAATTTCATTGCTTGGTTTCACATAAAGTTTTATAAGAAAAAGAATTATAAAATCTTTTTTTACTAAACTATTTATATTAAATTTAAATAAAATTTAATTGCCAAACTTTTTTAATGTAAATCTTAAAAAACTATTTATATTAGTAATGAAATAAAATTTAATATCAGTACCAAACTTTTTTAATGTCAAAAAGTCTTAAAACAATTCATGATTTATTAAAATTATATATATATATATATATATATATATATATATATATAATTTTATGTGAAAGGAATAACAATTTTTTTTTGGATAAATTTATCCTTTGCCTTAAATACTAAACTATTTATATCAGTAATGAAATAAAATTTAATATTAATACCAAACATTTTTAATGTCAAAAAGTCTTAAAACAATTCATGATTTATTAAAATTATATATATATATAAAATAAAACAGTAGTCCGATGGCAGTTCGACGGCAGCCTGGCGATGTCCGGCAGAGTTCCGGCAATGGTTAATTTATATTTCTATATTTTCATATTAAATAAATAAATAAGTCTATTTATTTTGTTAAATTTCTTAAAGCATTCATTAAATTTAATTAATATAAAATTATTTATAATATTAAATTGATAAAATAAAATTATAAATAATAATTATTAATGGCATTCAATAAGTTCAAAAGTTGAAGGGTAATTTAAAAAGTTTTGGTTTCCAACATAAGAGGAATTTGAATTTTTCACTCTTTATGGTGGAATTCAAATTCCTTGAAAAATTCAAATTCTACATTATGATGGAAATTAAATTCTTATACATTTTGTTTAACTAAACAATGGAAATAAAAATAGAATTTAAATTACTTTTCTCTCCTCCATTCTCTCCTCCCAACCAAACATCACCTAATAATACAGTAATAGGCAGTATCAATGCAAAATTAATCATAAGAAAAAAAAATTAACACAGTGAATACTTAACCAAATTGCATCCCTGTAGCCTTGATAAACAGGTCAGATAGCATCCCAAAGCACTTTGCATGAGATTGTTAAGGAGCCAAACAGCATTGCTACAGCCTTGATTAAGGAGATAAAGAGGCCATACAATCCCCAAAAAAGATTAGCAAACGCCACTGTACAATCTCATCCCTGTAAAAACTTTTCAAGATCATCGCAATGCTCGAAACTACCAGTCCAGAGAATGTTATCGAACTGAGACCAGTGTCAATCGCAGCAGGAATAGGGCCTGGGTTGATTATCTACAATATTATAACACATACAGTGAAGAAGACATAAGGGCACAGGTGAATAGCTGTATTTATGTGCGCTACTATATCACAAATTGATCTTAAAACACACATTAACAAAAATGCAGCAGCTATATCTGTATAGAGCTAATTACCTGGATAAAACTAGCAACGATAGCAAAATTTCTGGCCAGACAGTCAGTATCAGATCTTGATTCAAAATAGCTCCCGTCCTTGTCTTCCGCAAAAACCAGGCGGAAAGAGATCAAAATTTGTAGGAAAAAAGAAACAGAAATTCGGGTTGAAATTAATGCCGCCAGTATGATTGTTCCTGTGAGAGGCCAATAATTGCAAAAAGATTTCTGTCCATTGTTAGATGATATGCTAATCTGGTGGTGCATGCTGAACTGAATGAGCTGGCTTTATGAACAAGCAAAATGGGTGCTGATGTGTTGAGTGGTTATAGCAAGCCAGCTGGCTTATTGCAATTGGTTAACAAAAACCAAATTGTCTAACGATTCTGTCATTATAAAAGTTAGGTAATTACTAGATTATCAACATGTGAACAAGTATATATATTGAGCTGAACTGATGAACATTTTGGATGGATTGTATTCATTCATTTCTTTCTTTAATCAATTCTAGATACTTCCAGATCTCTCTTTGTATTTTTCTAAGTTTTTCTCTTTTATTTTCCTTTGATCCAAACAAGCACATTAAACTCTAATATGGTATTAGAGCCATCATCTCCAAATATGTCAAATCAAACAGCCATAACTAATTCCTCTACTTCTTTGAACTTCATGCAACCAATAAAATTTAATCGATCAAATTATCTGGTATGGAAAGCTCAGGTTCGTACTTCAATCATGGCTAATGGACTGAAAGGATTTATTTATGGCAACAGTCTATGTCCAACTCGCTATCTCTCTACGTTAGAAGGAGAATCAAGTGGATCTGGAAATTAAGCTATACAGGGACAAGAAAATCCATAATACATTACCTGGATGAAAACTGACAAACTACTACAAAGCTGGATATTCTCTTCAATGACAGATGATGTACTGATAATGGTGATTCATTTAATATTCTTGAACTTTGGGAAATGCCTCGATCTTTATGTCACAATCAAAGGCAAAATACATCCTAAAGATGCAGATTCAGACAACTAAGAACTTTGTTGATTACTATAATTCTTGCTGATAGCTTGGCAGAGGTAATCATCAAAATCTTTATTTTTGATTGAATTTAATATACTCACTAGACTGAAGAAAGAACCAATAACAGTTGAAGAGGTATATTCAATGATGTTGAGTCATGAAACAAGATTAGAGATGAATAAAGGAAAGTTGCAAACTGAAATTATACATGATATGAGTGCTAATATTGTTCAAAAAGGACAAAATTCTACTAGCTTCAACTATAGTAATTAGAAGAATGACAATTCTGGTTTTTAATAATAACAAGAGTATCATCTGTCAAATTTGTCTTATCCCCAGACATGGAGCTTATAAGTGCAAAAATAGGTTCAATCAAGGTTTTATGCTTAGAAGCAGAGCTTTTGGTGGATTTATACCTAGAGGAGGGCCAAAATATAAAAGAGCTGCTAGTAATGGTCAAATTAATTTTGGAAAAGGTTTTTCAACTGTTATTATTTGAAGTTAATAAAGATTTCCTTTTTTTCGGGTTTTTTTGAAAGGAGATAAAAATTGAATTTCCTTGGATATTTTAATAGTTTTATTGACTGGCAAGCCTAGCCTGCAAGAAAGTTGGACCATTTGGTTGCTTATCAGAATCCAAGCATCATATATCTTCAAACTTTCACTGAGACTCAAGGAAATAATGGTGATGGTAATGGTGTCATTCATAGAGCTACAGGTAATAACATATTTGCTGGGAATGTTGGACATTCTCACAATGTCTCTGTTGCCACTGCACCCTTAGCTAACTATGGAAGTGTTGCTGATCTAGCCTGGTATATTGATTCTAGTGCCACCAATCATGTTGCTTAGGATGCAGGTATTCTTTCTTGTTACTCACTCATTTAATTCGTATAGAAAATGGCATGGGTTATCTATTTGGTTAGGATTATTTGAAGTATATACTACAATTTATCTACTTTACGGTTTCCTGCAATCACTAAAAACCTTCTAATAGAATGTAACTATGGATTAAATAAGTTAACACATTTAGTTAATTATATTAACATTTAAAATCTAAATGGAGGCAGGACTACTAACCATTGAGAACATTCGCTAAGACTAACTAATTAATAATACAATATCGAATGTCAAATGTAAGTATAAACTAAAGTGAAATTAATAATAAGGGTGTCCACACTTGTCACAGAGGCTGCCAGTACGTAGAGTGAGAGAACAAATAAAAATATTCTTGTGTCAGCACTAGTCCAAGGTGACCATTTTTATTGAACCACTATAAATAATACTACACATATTTTTAACGAAACCAAATCTTTTATCTGGGATGTGAGTTTTTTAAGCAAAATTCTTCAAATTTAATGCATAAAGAGGGTTTAATAGATAAAAAATAAATAAAAAAAAATTTAGTTTTCTAACTTATTTGTATTGAGAGATAGGAAAAACAATACTAGGAGAGAATCTTTGTCCCTCCCGAAGACATCCATTTGGTCTTGAATTTTTTTTCCTTTTTTTTTTTTGTTTTTTGGACTCATCAAGCCCTTCCAAAGCAATAACATTACTAATTATCACCTTCTCTTCTTTTCTGCCAACGAGCTTCTCACACTGACACTGTAGATAAAAATTTTATTTCCGGTCACTTCGGTTGTTGCGGTAACAAGCTCAATAAAATTCTTCTTTTCTTCTTCGCTCAAATCATCTGCAAACTTTCTAACTTTCTTCATTTCTTCCTCTCTCCAGCCTTTTACAATCACTTAAGTTTCTTATTTTCATCTTTGCTCGAGCAAGCAACAAGCTCATTAATATTCTTGACCCTCGTTCACACATTCCTTCCATAAGCATATGAACTTTGCTCTTTTCTTCTGTTGCCAAGCACTCAGCAAAATCTTTATTTTCTTGATTTCCCTCTCGATGAAGCTGAAACGACGAAAAGGTTCGCTCTTGCTCTTCATGGCCTCATAAACATTTTGCTTATACTCTTCGCCTGACCCAGCCGCATACTTCATCGATATCTCTTCACGAAGGCCTCCAAAAACTCATTCATTTTCTTCTTGTCTTCTTCACTACTACCTTCCTACAAAATCTCACTAACTTCTCTTTCACTGTTATTATTTGAAGTTAATAACGATTTCCTTTTTTTCTTTTTTGAAAGGACTAACAACAATTTCCTTGGATATTTTAATAGTTTTATTGACGCAAGGAGCCTGCAAGAAAGGTTGGTTGACGGAAAGCAACTCGACCCCATCGGAGGTATATCGGGTTATCACCCAGACCGGTGGCGGAGCCGGACCATGTGGCGCCGGAGAGTGGGGCCGATACTGGTCGATTTACATCGCATTAATTCGAGGGTTTCTTGTTATTATTTGAAGCTCAAATACTTTACGGTTTAGGATTTTAAAGAGAAGAAGAAATATTTCAAGGTTTTAGGATGTATTACATTATATGTCTGCAGATTCTTATTGGTTGAAATAGATGCAATTCATCATATGTAAAAATTCTGGTCCACTACCAATACCATTTTTATTGATATCTTTCATAGATCTTTTACTGGGATGTGAGTTTTTTAAGCAAAATTCTTCTGCATAAAGAGGGTTTAATAGATAAAAAATATTAAAAAAAATAGTTAATTCTAACCATGTATTGACATTAATAATTTTTTGCATTTTTATGAAGGATGAGTTTATTTATACTTTATAATATATTTTGAACACTATATTACTATGTTTATGTACACTCATACTTTGAACACTATATTACTATGTTGATGTACACTCATACTTTGAACACTATATTACTATATACACTTATCCACACATTTTAAAAAAAGATGCAATTATTAAAAGAGACCGTAGACAAAAATTTTATTTTTAAAAAATAAAAAAAAAGTACAAAAAAATGATGTATGTGTAGAAGATAAAAATCATAAGTATTTCATGCACAAACATAGGCTTCAAGTGATATTAGTATATGATGTACAAACAAAAAATAAAAGTAAAATAAAGGAATGCAGTTGATGAAGTCTTAATTTCTTTTAACTTCTTAAACGCTTAACTTTATTCAAAAATGATGAGGAACTTTTGTTGATGAGATATATAGCAGTAGAGATAGCTTTAGCCCAGAAATGCTTGGAGAGATTAGAACTAAACAACATGCATCTCACATTCTCAATTAATGTTTTGTTCATTCTTTTAACAAGGTTATTTTACTGTGGTGTATGCCTCACTATCTTGTACCTTGCAATACCATGTTTCTTAAAAAAAGACATCAAAATTACTATTACAATACTCCAGACCATTGTTTGTTCTTAGTTTCTTGATTTTTCTTTTAATTTGGTTCTCCATCAGGGCTGTCCATTTCTTAAACTTATCTAAAGATTTCACTTTTTTGTTTCAACACATAAACCTACAACTTCCTAGAGAACTCATCTATGAAGGAAATAAAATATCTGCCTCCACCATGAGATAAAACCTTGGATAAACCTTAAAGATTTGAATGAACATAATCCAAGGTTTGATTGGTTTTATGTCTCCCTTTATTAAACTTTAGTCTTGCTGCTTTACCAAAAAGACACCTCTCATAGAACTTTAATGAGGAAATTTGATCATGACCAAATAACACTTGCTTTCTCTATTCTTTCAAACCTTTTTCACTCATATGTCTTAACCTCATTTGCCAAAGTTTAGTTTAATCACTACTTACATTAGCATTTATTCCTAACTGAGCCAATAATCCAACTAGAACATATAAACCATTCCTTTTGATTCCCTTCATAATAATAACACTTTTATCCATAACCTGTATTTGACCATTTTCTACCTTAATAATATAGCCCAACTGATCAATCATCCTTAATGATATGAGATTTCTTTCGAGGTACGGTATATATCTCACTTTTTTAAGATCCCTAATTACACAGTCAAACATCTTAATACTGATGGTTCCAATTTCAACAACCTTACAAGCAAGATTGTTTCCCAACAAGACTTTGCCCCATCAATGCTTTCAAAGATCTTAAAAAAATCTCTATTTGGACATATATGAAAAGAATATCCAGAGTCTAGTATTTACTCACCAGTAGGGCTATTTATCAGCAACAATAAAGACATCTGGATTTTCTGAATCTCCCTCATCTTCAAATGCAATTGCAGCCTTCCCATTTGATTCTTTTTTAAGTTTCTTATCCATTTTCTTCTCAAAGAAATCTTTAATGTAATGTCTTTCTTTATGACAAAAGTAACATTTTCTTTTTTTTCTTTTTCTTATCAGCTTTATCCTCCTAATTATTATTCTTTTTCTCTTTATTGCCTTTCTTCTCTAGTTTAGATTTGACAACCAAGCCCTCTCCAAGATTCTAATCCTTCATTTCTATTATTCACTTTAAATCTTTAGATTCTAATCCATTTTTTTACATCCTTCAAAGTGAGAGATTATCTTCCATGCAACAAAGTATCCACAAAATGCTCATATAAATGTGGAAGTGAGCTTAGTAGAATTAGAGCTCTGTCTTCATCTTTAAGATCAATGTTAACATTTTTAAGATCCAATATTAGCTCGTTGAACTCATTCAAATGATCTTTCATAGTAGTCCATTGAACTTATCCAAATGATCCTTTATAGCTGTCCATTCCTTCTTTGAAAATGTGTACAATTTCCTTTTCATATAGTCTCTTAGCCAAAGATTTCTTCAAGAATAGCTTTTCAAGTTTTGTCCATAGACTAAAAGCAGTTTTCTCTTTTGTCACTTCTCTCAACACTTCATCTGAAAGATGTAAGATGATAGTGCTATGAACCTTATTGTTAATGGACCTCATGTCTCTACTAGAACTTGATGGATCTTCTCTACTCTCTTTCTTAGTCTTTGGATCTTCATCTTCAATAATGGCACTATCAAGCCCTTGTTGAATTACAATTGCACGTATTTTGAGACTCCATAAGTAGAAATCATTTTCACCATTGAATTTTTCGAGATCAAATTTGGTACTTTCCATTTGAAGATTAAGAGCAGAGAGCTCTAAGGCTCTGATACCAGTTTGTTATGAAATCAAGCTCTTGTCTTCTACTGTTTATTCTTAACCACACTAGCTACTTAACTAATCTAATAAATGGTACTAAGAATTAATGACATTGGATCAAAGAACAAAGAACAAAGAACAAAGATAGTAAAGAAAACTAAGAAAGCAGAGAAAAGAACATTGCAATATTACGTGGTTCGTTACCAAAGTACCTATATCCATGGCTGATAATACCCTTTGGGCATGAAGCTTTTATTAAAGATATTGATTACAACAATTCTTAAGATTATAGAGAACAAATCTCTCCAATGAAGATTTTCCTAATTCTATCTTAAAGCTAATCAAAATCTCTCTTCAAGTTGCTGCACTAGCCACCAGCATTGCTTCTTTTATACTTAATTCTAGAAACTTGTAGGATTGTTGTAACAACTTAACCACCAAGAGTCCCACACACGCTAGCTCATCAAGCCACCTCAGCAATGATTTTAATAGAATATAACTAACCCAATGAACATATACTCATGTAAATAGTTTACAAAACCTAATAAAGGATGATGAATAAGTAAATTTCAAATTTTTATCCCTCAATTTTTGTTCTTGATTTTATAATAAGCATTTAAGCTTATACATTATTTGAAAACTATAATTTTATCAAAGGACAAAATTCAAGATAAATTTACTGTTACAACTCTATCATCTTGGGCAAATCCATTCATTACCTGCCCCTACAAATCTTATCAACATGTAACTCTAATTGGTTCAAATAAGCAAAATTTTAATAATAAAAAAAAACCCACTCCTAAACCACCTGCATTGATGATAAATCTTTTTTTGAGAGGCATCAACGATACAAAGATAGTAGGACTACAACGAAGATCAAATGGGGGTATATTAAGAGATTATGATTATTTAAAATTTTTTAGTGGTGCTAACTGAGAAGTCAAGATTTGTAAGATAAAATAAGAAGTCAAATATCACAATTCTAATAATGGTGCGATTTTATTTATTATTGTTAATACTAATAGATTTGTTAGATAATATCTCTAGAAGATAAATTAGAGTTGTTTGAAACTATGTTTAAATATTTAAAAATTAGAAATGTCTTTACTAAATGATAAATTCGTCATTTTTTTTAATCAAAATTTAAAAATGTTTTAGGGGTGATATTTTTCCGTTTTGAAATAAAAATAAAAAACTTCTTGCACAGCTGTCAATTCAATGTCTTTCACTTAGTAAGACAACCACCGGGTGGTTGCGGGTGTCCCTCCCTTCACATTGGGGATGAGGATTGAGTCATTATGGGGATCAATTTCTCTCTTGTACCAAAAGTAATTCTAAGAATCCAAACTTTTGGTAAATCCCTAACTGTCATAGAAATATGTTGTAATTTATAAAAGAAATGTCTTCACTTAGCAATGTACTTCATTTTCTTTGCAAAACTAAAATGTAAAATCAAACAGCTTGGAAAGGTACTTGCATTTGGTACCCAAAATCTGAGTGTTTACAAATGTAGCATAGATAAGATCTTGATTGAGTAGATGAAGAGGCCATACAAGTCCCAGTAAAGATGAGCAGACGCCTTATAATGATCATCACTGTCAGAACGCTCCAAGATCTTTCCGGCATCATATAACGCAAACATGGTAAACACCAAAACACCAAGTCCAACTTCCATTGCAGTAGTAATAGGCCCTCGGTTGAAAATCTACAAAATCAATTTCAGATAAACAAAATTATATATATATATAAAGATAAATCGGCAAACATTAACATGTAGACGAGTACTTACAATACAACAAAAATGTGTTCATTTTATATCACAAATTGTTCTTAAGACACAAGATAATTAATGTGATACTCTAGGTAACAATGAATTACAGTTATAATTGCTCGAAAGAATAAGACAACTGACCTCGAGAAAAATAAGAAGGTAGGCTATGGTCATAGAGAGGGAGTAATTGGATGTTTTAAAACAGCTCAGATCCCCGTCGTCCTTCACAACAACCTCAAAGACAGCTCCCAAACTTGCATGAAAAAGTATATACATGGTCGTAAGTAATGCCGCGAGCATGATCCTTCCTGTGAACAGCCACCAATTGATATCAGGCAATGCTTAATTAATTATAGTTTTAGTTTGAATCAACATGAACTTGATATGAAGAAAATGTAAATCCAGCAGGAATACAAAACCATTCGAATTAGCGAAGTGTATATCGGCCCACAGTACACCAAAAGCAGTGTTAACCGCACTCACGAGAAGCCCGGTCGTGAAATCATATTTTTGCTTTGATATTTGTTTCTTGAGAGCCTTGCATATTGGTATGACTGACAACATACACAATCAAATGCAAATACACAAACGGCATATATAACAAAATCTGATGAAATCATGTATAAGAAAAGGCGTTGAAAATAATTTACTAACAAAAAAGCAGAGGAGATAAAAAAGGAGGAGGATTTTGCTTGTAGGCGGCAGTGATTGGGGGGCACATCTTCACGGATGCATAAGCAACAATACCCGATAAGAGATGAACCCCTACATGAATCGAAACTTTCTTGATAAATTCTAGTCTTGGCGAAAGATTCAGAGAGGCCTTCTTAATATACTTCTTGACATCTGTGTTTGAGAAGCCATTGGCCAAATCCTTGAGCTTTAAAATTTTAGTGGCTTCTTCCCCTAAGCCCTCAAGGAACTTTCTCCATTTCACTCTGCTGCCCTCACTCAATCCATCCACTAAATCTAAAGCAGGCTTCATATCTTTCTCACTCAAGCCCCATCTCCTCAGAGTCTTTTTAATTTTCACGGTTTCGCCATCTCGGGACCCTTCCACAGACTCTTCATTAATTTTTTTATTTTCTTTTTCCGTAGACTCTTTAAGTTTTACCAAAGACTCTCTAATTTCTCTCACTTCATCTTGATATTCTACTTCCAATGACTTCAGGAATTTAGCAATTGTATTGTTTTCTCCCTCCCAAAATTGTCTAATATCCTTCACCAACTCTTCTTTGCGGATCCCATCCTCAACGTCAATAATTCCACGCAGGCACAACAAAATCTTGAAAATGGCCACGCTACATGCAAAATTTCTAACTCTTTTCCTATCTTCTTTGCTTAACCCATCTATAAGCAGCAAATCAAATGCATCGCTCGCTTCAACTCGGCCGCGCTCCAACACATGCTTACTGACTCTCTTCAATGCTTCTTCGCTCAGGCTCTCTACAAGCTCGATTAGCTTCTTCGTTTGTTTTTCGTTCAATCGCTCCAATAACTC
This sequence comes from Luvunga scandens, assembly GCA_030449905.1. NCBI lineage: Eukaryota > Viridiplantae > Streptophyta > Magnoliopsida > Sapindales > Rutaceae > Luvunga > Luvunga scandens. Next base: position 2,786,860 of record JASUUG010000478.1, read on the forward strand.
TGTTATCCTTTCTTTATCCCCGTCGCTCAAATCCTTCAAGGCCCCGCAAAGTTTCGTCTTCCCTTCTCTGCTCAAACCCTCCGCCAGCTCACCAATTTTCCCATCTTCCCCTCCACAATTCGATTCCCCCACTATCTCACTAAGTTTCCTCTTCTCTTCTTCGCTCAATCCCATCAAAATCTCAAAAATTCTTATCTTCTCTTCCTCACTCAATCTCTCCGCAAACTCACAAATTTTCTTTTTTCTTTCTTCACTCAACCGATCCTCCAGTAACTCGCCACCTTCCTTCTTTTCTTCTTCTTCCTCTTCATCTTCACCGGCACCAGCAGCCATTCCGGCTACTTCGCTCTGTTTGATGTTTGGTGGCCGTATTCCCCTCTTTCGCGTAGTGGTGATTATTTTCTCCGGAAAATTATAACTTTCATGGCAGTGAGAAAGTTTGCAAGAAAAATCTGTTTTTGGAGTAAAACCTGCAGTCCGAACTCGTCGGAAAAGTAACGGACTGTGAGACAGCTGCCTGGTGGCTGAGGATGTTGGCAGCCGAGAGGGACGGATTCGGGTCTGGTTAGGTATCATTTTAGGTTTTTTTTTATTTCTTTCTTTTCTTCACGTATACTCTAGGGTTTGGTGTGGGTTTGTGTTTGTGTCTATATATATTACGTTCCTTATGTATATGTATTTTATACTAAAATAAAATAGGGATGATATAATAAAATAATGTTCAATATAAGTCTTTTTTATAAAATGACATTTCGAATTTTAATAGATGGTTATTATTATTATTATTATTATTATTATTGCTATTAAATTTTTTATTTTTATTTATTTTAATTATTATTATTAATAAAATTTATTACTTTTATTATTTTAATTGTTATTATCCCATAATTAATTTATTATTATTAGTATTAATATTTTATTATTAAAATATATTCGTATTATTTTAATTACTATTAATTATTATTATTATTATTAAAATTTATTAATAATTTTTATTAAAATTATCATCGTTAATATTATTATTGCCATTAATTTCATTGTTATTTTATTCTTATTATCAAATTTTATAAATTTTTTTAACTATTATTATTATTATTATAATATTATGGACATAATTAACAAATGATATTTTAGTTATTTGCAACAGTCTATTTCAATTATAAAATAAAGTAAACACATTAATGAGAATTTTGTTCATTCTGATTCCAATTTCTATATCTCAAGTAAATAACTTATTATAATTCAAACTCTTTATTATGATTCCAGTTTTTTTATATTTAATTAGTTATTAATATATAAATATAATATGATATAATAAAATAATATTCTAATATAATTTATTTTTATATTATGTGGGGTAATATTATTTGTATAATAATAATAATAATAATAATAATAATAATAATAATAATAATAATAATAATAATAATAATAATAATAATAATAATAATAATAATAATAATAATAATAATAATGGCAATAATATTAGTTAAAAAAATAATAAATTTTAATAATAAGAATAAAATAACAATGAAATTAATGGCAATAATAATATTAACGATGATAATAATTAAAATAATAAAAAATTATTAATAAATTTTAATAATAATAATAATTAATAGTAATTAAAATAATATAGTTAATATATTTTAATAATAGAAATATTAATACTAATAATAATAAATTAATGACGGTATAATAATAATTAAAATAATAAAAGTAATAAATTTTATTAATAATAATAATTAAAATAAATAAAAATAAAAAATTTAATAGCAATAATAATAATAATAATAATAATAATAATAATAACAACAACAACAACAATAACAACTATTAAAATTCTTTTCAAATATCATTTTATAAAAAAAAGACTTATATGTAAATATTATAATATAAAAATAAATTATATTAGAACATTATTTTATTATATCATATTATGTTTATATATTAATAACTAATAAAATAATAATTAAATAAATTAATAAAAAAATTAAATAATAAAAATAGATATGAAAAAGGACTTATATGTAAATATTTATAAAATTTTTTGTTTAAAATAAATATGAAAAAGGACTTATATGTAAATATTTAAAAACAATTTATTTATTATATTTTATAAAAAGTATAAGGATCCTACTGTAATTATACTATAATAAAACAAAAAACGTTGCAACGTGCAACCGTTGCAACGTAGGCGAACCCCTATATATATTACGTTCCTTATGTATATGTATTTTATACTACTAGGGATGGCAATAGTGTCGGATGGGGGTGGGGAGGCCTATCACATTCTCCACCCCATTAAAAATCTTGCTTCCATTCCTCACTTTATTTCTCAATAAATTTAGTGGGGTGAGGATGGAGAATCCCCACGTGGGAAATGATTTCCCCATTCTCGCGTAATTTTCCATTTATTTATTTTATAGTAAATATAAATTTATGATTTCAATAAATGAAAAATTAAAGACTTAATAAAACAATTACCATATTATAAAGTATTTAAATTATTAAAAAAAATCTCAAAATGTTTGAAACAATATCTTGAAATAATATCAAAATTGAAAAATGTTTGGAGAGAGTAATATTTTATGAGAGAAAAGAAAACATAACAATGTTTTAGGATTGCATAAAAATTATATTGTAAGGTTTTCTTTTAATTATAACCCATTTATATCAAATAAAAAAAATTATTAACTAACATTGTAATTGATAAAATAAAAAAATTAAATAAAAATTAGAAAAAATATCTATATATAATGGGGATTGGGGTGGGGAGTACAAAACCAAACTCCACCCCATTAAGAATTTGGAGATTATTTTTCCTCCATTTCTCATTCTATTCCCTAAAAATTATTTAAAACTCATCTCATTTAGGGTGAATCCCCATAGGGCCCCAAACCCATAGAGGATTTTGCCATCCCTATATACTACCCATTTCTCTGCTTTTGTTATTATATTTTTTAATTGTTTTATTTTTATTTATTTTTCATTAATTGTAATCACAAATAATGTTTTTGAAATAGAATTCTCTCCTTGTGTGAGTTTTAATGACATTTTAAATACTCCTGCCATGTATATTTTATTAATAGTGTATAGGTAAGATCCAACTTTTTTATTTTTTTATTCATTAATTACTAATAAGAAGTTTAATTATTTGCTCAGTATATGATCATATTCTTCAATATTCTTACTTGTTTTTTGCTATTTCTGCAACATGTTGAGGCTTGTTGAATAGTGACCACTTTTAGTTATTTTCATCTTTATGTAATTATTTTCTATTACTTATTTTAAATATTATGTAAATGGATATAAATAACACTTATATTATATTATTTTCACCAAGTTTAATAGTACCAAAACATATTTGTTTTCTATTACAAATACAAACTTTTAGTCATATATATAAATGATAAATCTAAATTGTAGGAGTTCATAACTAATAGAATGTATGGATTTGAGTTAAATAATGTTGGAAATCCTAATATTTAGAAATCAATTTGTTTCGTAATTAATATGATATTATTCTATAGTATAATACAGTAATAATTTTGTTAGTTTGAAATTCTTTATATAGATTAGTAACGGTATAGTTGGACATAAATTATGATTTTAAATATTGGGGTGCACTGGTTTGGATTATACCAAGTTCAGCAAAAATCCAAGGGAGGAAGAATTCACAAACCGTTCGAATTGCCTAGGATTATATCGGCCAAGATTACACCAATGGCAGCAAAACCAAAAACATGTCAAACGTCAACAGATTATCAATAATTTTGTTCTTTCAACGATCATTTTTAAAAAATTCGGATTAGGTTGAATGATAAACACCAAATTTTTTTGCCCTTTGTAACTCGAAATTCACTCATTGTTGGTAGACTCTTTCCTTTCTTATGCCATGTCTTATTGTCTCATGCATGCCTGTATCTGTTCATTCACTTTTGCTCTATCTATTTTTAGCTTAAAATTTGGATATAATGCTTGGATACCGATGTTTTGAAATTAAAACTACAATAAAACCAACAGTAGATGCAGTTTCTTTGCTAAATTACTCGGGAGAAAGGTAACTAATATAATATTTGGCACCAAAATATATGTCTAATTTCAAGTGAGCTGCTAAGGCAACCAATAAGTCCAGGACAATCTCACAGGCATAGTATTAACAAACTTGCAGTGCTTTAATTAGCCAATTACCTTCACTAAAAATAGCATCCATATAGACTTGACTGAGCGGACAAAGAAAGCCAGACAGCACACCAAAAACCTTTTCCGAGCACATAATCTAGACCAGATAGCACCCGAAAAACCTTGATTGAGGAGATAGACGCCAAGCAAGTACAATAAAAGATTGGAAGACAACACCATATAATTATCATAGTCATAACATTTCAAGATTATCCACGTATGAAACCCGAGAAACATTGAGAATGTCACAGCATAAAGTCCCATTTCAATTCCAGCTGCAACAGGGGTTGGGATGACAATCTGCAATGCGACACACATAATTAAATTCAGATAGCCATCAAATTGTTCTTCACGATAGCGGACACAGTCAAGGTTGAAAATTGATGCTCCGAGCAAAATTGTTTCTGTGAAAAACAGTTGCAAAAAAGCTATACACACACACACACACACACACATATACATATTAGTAAATACATGAAAAATCTACTAAATGGAGCGAGAATAGATACCATTTTCTTCTGCATTCAATTTCTCCAATAACTCTAATTTTTTTTGTCCTTTTTTCTTGTTCGTGAATCCAGTGTTTTTACTTTGAGTAACAACTTGGCACAATTAAAGCTGTCTTGTGAATTTAATGAAGACTCGTCGTTGACATTGATCTCGGCAGTTCTTTTAGGTTTTTCGTCAAACATGTTAAGTGCAGATTAACAAGGACAAAACTTACAAAACAGAGCCAATTAAACCAGCACCCGCAAACAATTATGCATTTTCATTTTTTTGGGGAATGAATAACCAAAAAAAAAAAAACACAATGAAGGGGACATTACTCATTAGCAAAATATCAAAAGATCACCAAGCAAACTTGAAATACAAGTGAAATCTATAATTGGGAAACCCCATATTCATCATCTAAAGACATGTCTCTTAACACAACAGTGATATGACAAGTGGGTCTTTTGATCATATGAATCCGCCCTTGAGCTTTAGGTCTCAATCTTTTCGCAGAAGTAGCCTCGTTCACTTCCGCTTTGACGATGACTAAACTTGCTTCGTTGAAACCCATATTGTGAACACCATTTGCCGCCGCAGAATAAATCAGTTTGAAAATGGGATAACACGCCCTATAAGGCATGAGCTCCAGTATCATGAGTGTCTCCTCGTAAGAACGTCCGCGAATCTGATCAATTACTCTTCGGACTTTGTGAGCAGACATGTGCAGATATCGAGCTGAAGCAGACACTTCTGCCTTCTTGTTGGTCTTGTTTTTGTTGCTTGGTGGCGATATTATTCTCTTTTGGGCACTGCTGATTATTTTCTTGGAGTTAAAAATTTCGTTATGGGTGTGAGAAAGTCTGCGAGAAAAATCTGTTCTTGGAGTAAAACCAACCTGATCCCGCCTGAAAACTAATGGGTTGTGACCCAGTTGCCCGGTGGCTGGACATGTTAGCGGCGGAGAGGGAAGGAGGATACGAGTCGCGTTGGATATCATCATTTTATGGTTTTTATTTTCTTTTTCTTTTTCCCTCTTTTTTATGGTAATTTAATGCAAAACGATGAGCGGCTGAGCGCAAGGATCACGTTAGCCGAGAATCCAAGTCCCAACCTTACAATACTCATATTTACATTTAAGTCCTTGGGGTTTGTAGAAAAACGAATTAAATTGGTGGTTGCCACAAATCGTTTTTCGTTTCTGTCAATCAAGTCGTTTGAAATTTAAATCCAAATCCCAACCTTATAATAGTAATCTAATTCCTGTGAGTCCCTACCCATTCCCGAAAGAAGCAGGAATTATAAATGTGAAATTGATCGGAAGAAAATTTCAGACGTAGCTAAGGTTAAATTTCACATTTAAAATTAATGCTCCAACCAAAATTATTTATACGAAAAACCATTGTCCATTACAAACAAGCTACATATATCAAATCATTCGGTACATGAAAAATTTAGCCAAATGGTGCAAGAATGCATACCATTTGAATGGGTTAGTCTTATATCAGCCAAGATTACACCAAGTGCAACAATAGCCACGTTGACACGTCCAACAAATATGGTGCTCTCCATTATGCTCATTTTACGAATGACGCCCATGCCCTTGGAAGCGGGGCATATTGGCAAGAAACGTCAAATTTAATTACCTTAGGGAATCTTTTAACTTTTTCACTGCATTTTATATAATGATGAAATGTTAGAAGAGAATAAAATATTATATGTGATATGAAGATCATAATTACTTATATAAGTAATTTTTTTTATTATTTTTAAGTATTTTGTTTCAATCCATCACAGAAATAAAAATTATTCTTAAATATCTGCATATTAAAGGTTCACATCCTACTAGATATATTAAAATTTAAATTATTAAGAACCTTAATAAATAATTTTTAATTGTACTTAACTTTATATAACAGTCTGCAATATATAATTATTCACATATAAGCTCGATTTTGGATTAAAGATCCAACAACATTGGATTTAGGACTTAACAATCTCTCGTTTAGACTATATGTGTAACCTTGTAATCATGCTTTGTGAAAATAACTGTATGAGTTCAACCTTACTATCATGGCAGAAATGTATCTTTACCATCGACCATACCAATATAGGAGCAAAGCAACTTTTATTACAACTGTTGTAACTCGAGCCATCAATGACCACTACGCCAATACAACTGAATGACATACATCATGATGTCAATGTGTAGCATGTATATTTTATGTAATGTGATCTTAATATGCATATTTCCAACTGGTCCACTTTAAGTCTTAGTGAGATCAAACTATGCTAAAATTAGAATGTGAATAAATCAAAACTTTATTTATGTAGAAAATAACCTTAGATATCCATAAAGTGAAAAATGTTTATATCATAAAAGCATCTAAAATAATAAACTCCCACTAAAACTAAATTTCCTATAATAATATGACACTCATACAAGTTGTGTGCTCATAAAATATTTTGGATAGCAATCTATTAGTAAGCAGATCTGCAATCATGGAGTTTGTGCCGATGTGCTCTATAGAAAAATTGTTCACTCTGAATTCTTTTTTTAACAACTAACTTGGAACTTAATATTTATATGCTTTGACTTTGTTGAGCTTCATTGTTATTGTAATAAAGCACTGTTGACTTATTGTTACAAAATAACTTTAGTCATATATCAATATCATCTATTATGTACAACCTTTTGCTACCATTGTAGAAGAGATTATAAAAGATTGTTTAGTACTCTTCTAGGAGATAGTACTGAAATTCTATATATGCTACCCAAGAGGGGGGGTGAATTGGGTTCTTTAAAAATTAAGCAAATAAAATTACACAACAATTTAAAACTAATGTTTTAAAATAATATAATTAACAATGCTTGAATTTAAAGAGATAAGGGAAGAGAAATCAAACACGTGATTTTTACGTGGTTCGGCCAACCGTGCCTACGTCCACGCCTCCAAGTTCACCGGGCTTGAGGATTCCACTAAGCAAGCCTCCAAGGCTTCAATACCACTTACACTTGACTTCAAGGTGTCAATGGACCTTTACAATCAAGAGATTATTCCCAATCTCTTAACCCAAGTGTATCCCAACACTTACAATTGACTTCCAAGGTGTCAATGGACCTTTACAATAAGAGATTAAACCCAATCTCTCAACCCAAGTGTTTCCCAACACTTACAATCACTCAATGATAGAGATTTAATAACAAATAATCTCTCACACACTCCAAATGATTACAATTGAAATTTTAATGTGTGAGGCAATGACATGAAACACAATTGAAGCTCCAAGAAGTTTGTTTCTCAGTAGAAAGCTCAAATATAAAAAATGTTGGATCTCTTGTTTGAATTTGATTGAGCCTTTTTATAGTTAGAGCTGAAAACTAGCCGTTATTGACTTTCTGAGAATAATCGGATCGCCGTTTGTCTCTATCGGTTAGCCGTTTGGAATTTCCAACTAGCCGTTATCCTTTGACTTCAAATAAAGGGTTTACCGTTTAACATTATCGGATCACCGTTTATTTCCAGTAACCTGCAAAACAAATCTCAGCTCTCCGTTTTTGTTAAACGGTTCAAGAGTAGAAAACTATCTCTTTACAGGAACTTATCGGTTCGCCGTTAATAATAAACGGTTCACCGTTAGGTTCCAGAATGCTCTGAAACTTTTCTGTAAATAAACGGTTCGCCTTTTATAATAAACGGTTCAAGGGTAATTTCCAGAATTTATATTTTGTTAACTTTTTGTAGAAAAATGATTTTCCAACTCAAGTTAACGGTCATTAAGATTCTTTAAACATGTTTATGGCTTTAAGAAATTCATTTTAATAACTCAAACATTTTAATCAAGCACATATAAGTTTTGTTATCATCAAAATCAATATTATAAGATTAACAAATACCCCCAACTAGAAGATAGATTTAACACAAAGTGAAATTTCATATTATTTTGGCATCCAATAAAATTGGAGTCAATATACCCAACAATCTCAAGCAGATCTAACCTCTGATACATGAACATGTAATCTTTTATTATCTGTAAGTATTGCAAGACTACTTTTACTATTTTCAATGATTTACTCCTGGATTGCTTAAATATCTGTCCAATATCTCAGTAACGTATGCAATATTCGATCACCTACAAACTTGAGCATACATTAGACTTCTTACTATTGACACACAAGAAATCTTCTACACTCTTTTTGATGATAGAATGTCAGAAGAGAATGGAATGTTATGTATAACCTGAGGGCTATAACCACTTACACATATAATTTTTTCTATTATCTTTAGGTATTCTTATTTCAAACTGCCATAGAAATAGAAATTATCTTTAAGTATCTACACATTAAAGACATACATTTTATTAGATACATTAAAGTTCAAATTACTGAAAACTTTAATAAATCACTTTTAATTGAGCTTAACCTTATATGATAGTTTGCAACACATAATTATTCACATATAAGCCCAACATTAAATTAAGAATCAAACATGTGATATTTTTATTGTTTTTGGGGTGGTGTAAGTGAGGATGAAGCTACAAAATGGGTCGAGTCCAAGAGTGAAGCTAGCCCACTTAGTTATTGAAACCAGCCGCCTTGGCGCCCTTGTTGAAAGCATAAGTGTCGGAAATAGGTCGAAGAGGAAAAGATATGGGGTGAAATGCAGTTACAGGTCGGGTTAAAAAACATGGTTGTTTTCTCCTTCAAAGATGGAAACTTTGATGAAGGATTTTGCAATTTGTAGAGTTTATTTTGAGGTGAGTTATGAGAAACTGAGTACCTGTTGTATTACTACTTGTTATGTTTCTGTTTTTTTATTGGTTTGAAAATATATGTTTTTAAAATTTATTATGAGATCAATTTTGTACGAAAATGCAGCCGGCAAATTAATATTTATTACCACTTGCTGAGCATTTTTTCTTGTTAGTTAGACATTGCTTGCTTACTTGCCAATTAAAAGAAAAAAAAAAGCAGAGACAAAGAATTGAATTGCATAGCGCTAAGATGGCGTATAAAAGTGGCATTAGATCACATGTAAACCAAAAACATTGAAGGAAATTCATATTTCTTGTAACTAATAAATATCAAAGAGTTAGAATGGTAGGTGATGCAAGCAAGGTGTGCATGCTAGTGGATTAATAACTTGGCAATTATTGTAATATTTATTAAGTGAATTAATTCATTATTTTATCTATCAATTAGTACACAATCTACATTACCCCTGGCTAATAAAACACTCACTACAACTCCATGATTATGTACTGCGCATTTCAATTATTGTCCATGTAACATATGCACCGTAAATTATTTAATTGAGTGTATAATGTTATTTTTTAATTTTGTGGCAATTTTTTTTTAAGTCGTCGAAATTGTTACAAATTCTTGTGGGTAATCGGACGCAATTATTAAATTGATTGTACTCGAATAATTTAAATTTGTTGCGATATAAAATCGAGATAATTCAAACGCGATTTAATGGTTGCGTAGTCAAATTTCATTTCGGCATTCGGGTCCAGTATTAGCTTAATTTGTATTAAGCTTACAAAAAAAAATGCCGATTACTATAAATGGAAAGTGAGAGAGAAAGAGAGGCATTTTGATTCTTTCTGAAAATAGAAAGGAAAGAGAGAGAGAGAGAGAGAAGCTACAGACCCGGATCTGTAACCCAACCCGTGCAATCGACTTGGCCAGATCTCTCAATTTTGGCAACCCCATTGATCAAACTTGGTACCGATCTGAAGCTTGTGAGCCGCTGGTTGTATCCATGCCATCTTTGTTGTCGAAAACCGGCCAGAACGCCAGTGATCGAGCTCGAAAAGCCATGGCCAAACTCATTTCTACCCGCCGTTGTTTTCATTGAAATTAGGCCTAGCCACCACTTAGATCTTGTTCTTTAGCTTCCCCTCATCATTTTTCGACCAACCCCATCACCTGAAATGGTTGGATTGCCACTGATCGATCGTTGGAAAGTTTAGGATTTTAGGGAGCTCGATCCACCATCACCGCCGCACATGGGAGGACACCACTGGCACCATTGGACTCACCGAGGTCAGAACTACTAGACTTGAGCTTTCCTTCACCGTTGACTGAGCTCTAGTCACCGTTGACCATTAGGGGTAATTCAATAATTTCACAAACTTTAGGGGTAATTATATAATTTTGAAATTGGTGGGCATTTTGGTAATTTTATATTAGGACAATTATCTAATTTTAGATTTTGGGGTAATTCGGTAATTTATGTTATTAGGGGCACTTTGATAATTTTATATTTTCAAGGATAATTTCATAAATTCAGAACTTGTGAATATTTTTGTAATCGAAATTGAGGGTAGTTTGGTAATCTATGATTCTAAAGATAATTTGGTAAATTTTAATGTTGAGGGCCTTTTATTAATTTTATAAATTTAAAAATATTTTATTGTAGATAAATGTCATTTCGAGTTTGTTAGTTATGATTCGCATTTATGGATAGTAATTATATTATTTCCTTAAATTAGGAGGATCCGCGAAACGAGAATCAACCCGCGGATATTTTTGATACCGAATTTAGACATTGTCACTGTAAGTGGAATATACAAAACTTATTTTTATTGTAGTTTATTATGATTTTAAAATATGGTAAAGCATATTTACGAGATGAGTTTTAAAGGCTCCGATTTAAATAATTTCGTAGAAATGGATTTTATCTATGTTTTGGTATTTATTATAAAAAATGTGTTTGATTAATGATTTTGGTTATCGATTTTGACTATACATGATAATATTTAAAAGAAAAGAAAGGCAGGTTTAAGGCATGTTAAACGAAAAAGGAAATGAGATTTCGGATGAGACTTTAGATGTGATTTCAAATGAGATTATATGTTTTTGTATATGTATATAAATGGTTGTTTGTAAATTATTATACAGTACCCTTCCCATTCAGATATAGTGATACATATGAGATGACATATGTGTTGTGCAAATTTTATTGAACTCGCAAGCGCACGAATCTATTGTAGAATAGATCAATGGTGACAAGTGTCGATCCCACGAGGAGGTGAATTTTAATTGCTTGTAGAATTAATTTTCTGAGTAGGTGGTTAGATTTATAATGACAATAATGTAGGCTATCTATTAATTTAAATTAAAGTGGTGGGAATAAACTATTAAAATGTAGTGTTTGGATCTCCGGATCTGTACTCAACATGCACCATCGGCTTAACATTCATTATTAATACCAATTAAATTATGAAGAGGAATTTCCCACTCCTCATGAACCTCACTCTAATAGATATGGTGCTAAGTGCTTCCCGTGCTAAATAGTAATAACCTTTGCCTAGGAAGGCGGTTACACCAGCTGATATCTAGACAAGATTATTACTATCTGTCTACGAAGAGTCAAAACATCCACATAAATTAAAGGAGAAGAAAAAATAAATTTACTAAATTAAGCCCATGGAGCATGTTGAGACTTCAATTTCAACTCAAGCTTGAAAAGAAATTAGCTACTCATAATTGAATTATGGGTAAAATGAAAATTTTATTAAAATACATAGAAAATACAAGATGGAGATGGAATTACAGAAAATAGAGCTCAAAAATGGATTCAGGGGTGTCAAATTAAGCGGGGGAGCCCCCTTTTTATAGATACAATGAGTAAATCATGGTCATCGGATCAAAACAATTTGGACACTCAGGATTGCGCCACGTGGCAAGTTCATATTGGATGGAACACATCATCAGGGCTGTCATTCCGTGTATATGCATGTACCGTACGTATGTTTTTTCGGTCCACTAATATACTACCACGTCGCCGATTAACGCTATATCAGCATTTTAGTCCAATAGGATTGTGACACATCATCAGTCAACACCACATCATCAGTCAATGCCACATAAGCGGTCAATACCACATAAGCGGTCAATACCACATCATTCGTCCAATCAAATGTTGTCACGTCATCGTACAGTGCCACGTCATCGTATAGTATGGGTGAACAGTGCCGTAAACAGTGTCATGAACAGTATTGTATATGTGAACAATATCGTATATGTGAATAGTACCATTTATCTTTTTATGCTCCTCCTAAAGTTTTCGACTGTCCTGAGTTCAAAATTATTGTCCATTTTTCTGATCTCTCGTTCATTGTGAAATGACCATGATGTCCCTTAAAATACATAAAATAATTAATTAAAATAAAACATATATAATTAAATTACAAAGGACTTAAAGACATAAAAGAAGGAATGTTAGTGAGATTTGAAGCGTAAAATGATGATTTTCTCCATTATAAATACACACTTTCTAGCACTCAACAATATGCATATGATATGATAAATATAGAGATATTGATATTGAGATACAGATGATACATATGAGATATAGGCTTTTAGGACCTGTCTGAGTACACAAGAAGGTTTTGGGCCGTGTACTCGGGCAACTTTATCTTTTGGGGATCAAATTATGCATGCACAGATATGATGAGATATGAGATGATATTTTTCGATCTATCCTTGTAGCTCCGAGGCATGACGATACTCAGATAGCACATCATTGCCCGTCCATTGAGGTCCAAATATAATGAGATAGGTGATAATATTTTCTGATCTATCCATGTAGCTCCAGCGCATGATTGTACCTAGATAATACGTCATTGCCCGTCCGTTGAGGTTCGGATATGATGAGATTATTCCCCTAGGTACTTGTTTGGTGATAGTTTTTGGTATTCAATATTGATGATATAAGTATTATGATTTCATTGATTTTATGTAGTCTATTGTGATATTGTTATTTCAGTACATGATTTGAATTTAATAAGTTATTTAAGTTCTTTTGATATTTTGATGAAATTGTGTTTCGATATGATACAATTATTTTAGAGTAAAGTTATTTTTCTCAAAACTACTATCCACTCACTGAGTTTTATACTTATCACATTTTATTATATTCCCCCCCCCCCACAGGAGAATCGTAGGTACTAGTCAATAATGTAAATATAGTCAACCCAGCAATGATAATTATTTTAGAGTTATAGTCATATGATAGAGTTAGAAGTCGTAAATGTTTTATTGAGATATTTTTGGATTGTATAATTTGATACATTTTGGTGATTGTGGACAAATCTATATATTTTATCTGATATTGGATATTTGAGTGATTTGATTTTTTTGTTGAAGAGATTGATTGACGAAGTTGGTTGTATTTGGAATTATTTTGGGAGTGCTTGTTTTACAATTTTGTAGATATGGTTATATGATAATTTTGGGGGAGACTCTGCTGAATTTTCAATAAAATCCTTATTAGTTAGATTATTTTCCGATCGATTTAATAGAATCAGACCGATTCGCCCTGGAGGTTCGAGGTGGGTCGTGTCAGTCCAGTCCTCTTACCAAAAAGATTTTAGGCTTATGACAGCAACCAAAAACTAAATTGATTACATAATCAAATCAAGTTCTGACTAGCTACTGTGATTGGTTTGTCCATCACCATCAGTTAATTTCTCTAGTATTCAACAAAATTGATCAAGTTCTTGAATCTTCTCTGCACATTTCATTTCATTAATTCTGTTGATAAACTTACACACATCAACCACAATGACAACAAATTAAGTTAATATGTCTTGAGTTTTGGCGCTAGAGCCTGTGGTGCAAGCACAAGAGAAAGAGACTTCTGACATAACTTGCCTTGACCCATCTATCAAATCCAAGACTAACCATGGGATCGATCTAATGTTTATATATAATCATGTGACATAACTCTACATTTAATATAATACATTAGCAAACATGAAAATCATACATACATACATAACAAAACTGCACCAAATAGTGCCTGGGGGAATAGCTATCATATTCTCCAAGATCAACAGAGCAAGGGAAAAATCTCTCGATACCTAATGAAATTTAACTACATCGCACGAGGAAAGGTACACATATGGTGACTTGCAATCACATCTCATGGCACAATTAATCATATAATGTGCGAACATATAATCATAACAAGATACTAAACCATACTATCAAATATAAATGGTTCAAAGAGTACATAATAGTAATAATAATATCCACTCACAAATTTTGTTTCACTTTGGGGTTCATTGGAGCGGTTGTGGGTTCTTGCATTCTGGAATTTCTCCTAAAATACAAAATTATTAGAACTAATACAAAAACTTATACTTGTGATATAAACTTAATCATAATTGTTCAAATTTTATAAATCAGTTATCCACTGACTTAATAGATATAGACTTAACTATCCAATTTTATTTCCTTTAACATTTCCTCTCAATTCCTCTTTTCAACTTCTTTGTCACTCTTGGTTTTTGTTTTCTTTCTTCGTATCTTCCTTTTCTTCTTTCTTTTCCTTTTCTTTCCTTTCTTTCTCTCTTTTTCTTTTATTTTCTCGCTGTCTCTGCTTCGGCCTCGGTTGCAAATGACCTCTAATTGTCAAGTAGCTCTTAATTTTCAACTTTATGTACAAACCGAATCCAAGCATGCAGGTGAAGCTGACAAGTGAAGCAAGCGAAGCATGCATGTAAAGAGATGGTGAAGCAGACAGGTCTTATTACATGAAGCAGGCAGCTTAACGCTTTAGTTTACTAACCCACGTGTGGCTTTTTTTTTTTTATTTTATTTTTTTCAATGCGTTACAACTTCACACAAGAATTTGTCAGACCATGGGCTGCAGAGGTCACGGACGCGGAATTTGCTTGGCTTCATGGTCTTTAAAGGGGAATGCATATTTCTTTTTATATGAATTCAATTATTGAACCCGCCATCTTGAATAAGTAAAAATTTGACTGTAGCACCAAGTATCAATGATTGAAAAATGTAAATTTGATATATTGTGTGGCTAAATCATCTTGTACTAATCTCTTTGGAAAAGCATTAGGCTTGGTTAAGCCCATTAGTTGTTTCAAATTCCATAAAGATGACTTTTCATGTACATAATAATGTGAAGCAATGTAAATTTCTTTTGACTATTGTGGATTATGTCAGTATGGGAGCAAGTTTAAATTTTATATCTTCTATTATTTTCTAATTTTTACCAAGTTACCACAAATACCATTAGTGCTCTAAAACATAATCATTTGCAAATATTTCATGTAATTGTAGCCACGTAACATTCAGCCCAATTTAAGCGCTTGATTAAAGATATTAAATGTTATAAGTAATGAAGATCGCTATTTTTTTCCCCGTCTTGTGCAATCCGAAGGTGATCGTATAGTGTATACACATTGTAATTTTCAATTAATCAAGATTCTTTACTTGTAATCTTAGCTATGTAAGATTCAAGTCAATCATATAAAATTTATGGCTACCGCTATAATACATATATGTATCACATACATGTAAAAAAAAAAAAAGACTAATAAACATGAAACATCCACTATTAACGTAATATCGGAGACCATTAGCCTTGAAATTGAAGTAAATAATCACAAGTTTCAAGTTTAATGGTTCTGTATCACATTAATGATGATGTTTTATATTTATTAGTTAATTTTTATTTATATGTATCACATATATGTACTCTAGCTGCCCATCATTTATATGTCATATTTCACTTCCTGTGCAAAATCAATAAGAAGAAAAAGATAAACAAATTAAAGAGCAACAAACAGAGATAGTACCTAAAGTGTGTCAGTCTAACAAATTAGGCCTTGATATGACATATATGTCCATGAACAGAAATACGCTTTTATAGTCTGGGGAAAGAAAAGATAAAAAAAAATGACTGGGCAAGTACTTAAACCATGTACGCCCGCAGTTCCCTTACAGTCATCAATGGTGACCAGAAAAGGAGAGATATGTAGATGAATAATTGTACAGACGCCACTGTATACTCATCAGAGTTAAAGCCTTCTGTGAAATTGTTGGAGAATTGGAGAATGATGCTCGACCCAGTCCTTGTTTTATACTCATGGGAGTCAGAGGCCTTATCATTTTCATCATAAACTTTCAGCAGCCTTTTAAATTGACGAAATACAATGTCTGAGAATGAAATAATAGTGATTCCATGAAAAATTGCAGTAGAAATTGGACCTGGCGCACATATCTGCATATAAACAACAACCATGTCCATATTCAGAAAGTATCCACTTCAATAGAAAAGTGCCCGTATTAATCCTAAAATGATAGTCCAATTGGTTTAACTCTTGCGGTGAACCCAAGATGTACATTCCCCAATGTAACTTAAAATTGAATTTTTTTTAAAAAATAATTAGACTCTTTAGGTAGTTGATCCAATTAAACTTTAAGAAAGAAAACTGACCTGGATACAGCCAGCAATGATTTGAACAAGTGAAGCTAACATGATAAATAATGGACGAAACTCCAATGCCATGGGCATCTTTTCAGGTTCCCAGAAAGCGAGCTTTGCTACGCAAACAACTATGGCTAAAGTTGCAGCTCCTGATGCAAGCATTGCTTTCCCTGAGAGGACAGGTATATGAAGAAAATGTAATCTGAGAAGTTTTAAATTGGGGCCAGCTTACAAACCATTCAAAATGGCTAAGTCTCTTCCAAACAGGACACTTGTCGCCAGAGAATAAAGTCCAAGAAACATAGAGTTGATGGATTTCCATTTGGGGTCGTACAAAGCAGGAACTGCCAAGATTTCGGGAATTAATTAAGAATGGTGAGACCCAAATAATATTATTGTAGTTTCAAAAAAAAAAATATCAAAACACTCTAGATTATGTGATTATATAAGTCTGCTACATCTATTTAGGAAAAATGATGAACATGAGGGATGAGAGACGGCTATAAAATAGTGAGCAATCCAGTTATGACCGTCTAGCAGCAGAGTCTAAAAAATTATAACTGTGCATGATTATTTTAACCAGTAGTTTGATTTTTTTTTTAAAAAAAGGGACAAACTCTGACATAATATTGTTTACACGAAAACTTCACATTGTCTACATGATTTATTTAAAAATATAATTGTGCTAGATAATTTAAAGTTTGATAAGAAAAACAAAGCGACAAACTCTGACATAATATTTACACGAAACATCACATCGTTCGTATGTCATTTTGTTTGTGTGTTGTAACATTAATACCTATTTTGTCAATTATGGAGATACAAAACCACAAACTAATGAGGTATACCGAGATGGCGCAAAACAAGCAGAAAAATTTTGTTTTATTCTGTTCTGGGAAGAGCTTATGACTCTATCATACCAGGCGAAAGGTTAACACCTTCAACAAACAATAAAATTAGAAAAGCAATGCGATTATATAAAGACCAAAGAAAATTACATACGTAACCCAAGAGTAAGCAGGAGAACTGAGGAGTCGCCGGCGGTCAATGCTAGGGCTGGATTTGGGCTGTGGCCTGCGATCTTAAATACCGTGTAAGCAAGACCAGTGAACCAGAACTGATAACCTAAATATTTATATACTTTCTTTATAAAATCCAATCTCAACTCCTTATCTTCTTTTTTCTTTTCATTTCTGCTTAAGACAACTTCGTCTTTGACGGCGACAGGTGCAGCAGCAGGGTTGGTTGATGATTTTCGTTCTTGGATGGAGGTTATGATTTTCTTGGGGAAACTTGGGGGAAAAGATTTAGGGCTTTGGTGATGGGAGAAGAGAGAGGCTCTTGTGGTGAAACCAGGCCGCTGGGAGAGCAAGATCTGCCTTGAAAACGGAGCATGGCCAAGACGGAGAGGTGACGGGGTGAAAAGGAGCCGAGATGGCCGAATTCCGGTCGGATTTGACAGCATTGCTGTTGGTTCTTTATTTATTTTTAGCGCTTTGAGGAGGCGATCGATGATGGTGAAGAGAGAGCACAAGTAATTTATGCAGGGTTTCTCTTTTTTAGGTTTCTCTTGACTGTTGTGGTGCGCAGTCCGATAACAATTTACTTCGTGTCCGAATAAATCTCGGAAAGATTTGATCAATTTAATTATAGGCACGACGACGTTTTGTGTACAATACAAACGTGTGATCTTATGGATTTGAGCTAATGCTTAACTCTTCATAATTTTTTATTACATTTACATATATAGATTAAGATTTAATTAATTAAAAAAATCAATTCGCACAGAATCTGAGTTGGTGATCGTATGGCATATATGGATGTTTATTTTTTTTCCAGTTAGCGTCCGAGTCCGACTTTGAACCCATGACCACTTTGAGATACCCAAGAGTAGCCTGTCAATGTCCTGCTAAGTTAAAATCTTTTTCGCTTTTAACATTTTGGAGCGTCCATCTCAATACTTACCTTAATTTTTAATTCATAAATAAATGATCATTATGATGCCCCAATGTAAATGTTATGATCCCAGCCTTTTGTATTCTAATCATTAAGAGATCAGTTGATGCTGTGATCATCAATACTTATCCACTAAAATCATCCTTCGAAGTTTCATTAAAAGGTGTCGTACGTGATCATCACTGTATAGTCATCAGATCATCAAAGCCCTTCAACAGATTTTCAGCTTGATAGAAAATTTTGAGACCAGAAAGTACAGAAGAAACAAGAGCTGGGTTGAACTTGAACATATGCAAAAACTAATTCTCATAAGTAAAATTGACATATGCCCCCGCTTAATTAAGACAAATTTACCTGCTGTAGGTATATATCAACTGACCAGGAGAGAAGCATAAATTAATCAATTACAGTCGCAGCGACTGCGAATAATGAGAAGCTTAGGCCATACATGAACTCCTTGCCATTCTCATCAGAAACCTAGTGTTGAGTACTAGAAAATGTGTATTTATAATGGAAAAAATCATCATTTTACACTCTAAGTCTCACTAACATCCATACTTTTATGTCTTTAAGTCCATTGTAATTTAATTATGTATGTTTTATTTTAATTAAGTATATTATGTATTTTAGGGGATATCATGGTCATTTCACAATGAACGAGAGATCAGATGAAAAAATGGACAGCAATTTTGAACTCAGGACAGTTAAAAATCTTAGGAAGAGCATAAAAAGATAAACGATACTGTTCACATATACGGTACTGATCGATGCACACACCTTCGCTGTTCACGTATCTTTGTCGACGCTGCGTTATCGCATTGTATGCGATGATGTAGCACTATACGATGACATGGCAGCATTTGATTGGACAAATGATGTGGCATTAACCGCTTATGTGGCATTGACCGCTTATGTGACATTGACTGATGATGTGGCATTGACTGATGATGTGTCACGATCCTATTGGACCAAAATGCTGATCGGCGACGTGGCAGAATATTAGTGGACCGAAAAAACGTGTGTACGATACATGCATATACATGGAATGACCGCTCTAATAATGTGTTTCATCCAATAAGAGCTTGCCACGTGGCGCAATCCTAAGCGTCCAAATTGTTTTAATCCGATGGCCATGATTTACTCGGTGTATCTATAAAAAGGGGACTCCCCCCCTAATTTGACACCCCTGAATCCATTTTTGAGCTCCATTTTCTATAATTCCATCTCCATCTTGTATTTTCTAGGTATTTTAATAAAATTCTCATTTTACCCCTAGTTCAATTATGAGTGGCTAATTTCCTTTCAAACTTGGGTTGAAGGTGAAGTCTCAACATGCTCTATGGGCTTAATTTGGTAAATTTACTTTTTTTTTCCCCTCTAATTTATGTGATTGTTTTGGCTTTTCGTTGACAGATAGTAATAATCTTGTCTAGATATTGGCTGATATTACCGTCTCCCTAGGTAAGGTTATTACTATTTGGCACGGGAAGCACTTATCACTATATCTATTAGAGTGTGGTTCATGAGGAGTGGAAAATCCTCCTTCATGATTTAATTGGTATTAATAATGAATATTAAGCCGATAGTGCATGTTGAGTACAGATCCAGAGATCCAAGCGCTTCATTTTAATAGTTTATTCCCACCACTTTAATTTAAATTAATAGATAATCTACATTATTTTCATTATAAATCAAACCACCAACTCAAAAATTAATTCTACATACAATTAAAATTCACCTCCTCGTGGGATCGACACTGGTCAGCGTTGATCTATTCTACAATAGATTCGTGCGCTTGCGAGTTCAACAAAATTTGCACAACACCTAGCAAGTGAACTCTGTTATTTCAGCAACCATACCCATGGTTGTAATTTTTGCTGCAAGCACCACATCTATTGGGACTGAGAGCAAGGCACCCATTGCCAGAAGATGCATACACACAAACGCATGAAGTCATTTTGCTTAATAAGAAGATATTTTATTGCCAAAAAGAAAAAAAATTAAAGAATGTTTGAATTGTTAATAGAGCTATGATAGGGGCAAGATTACAGACGATTCAGATTGCCTAAATCAACACCAGTCAACATAGAATCAGTCACAATGAAAAGTGTAAAATGGATGTTAACCATGCATGGATTTATTCTCTTTAATTGACAAAATAATCTGCAAATAACATTAATTACCGTAATTAATCGTCATATATATAAGGATGCAAGATAAAAATCAAAACAGAATACATAGAATCATATTAATTGTTAATTTGTCTAGTTCTTCACATACAATGTCTAAATACAAATAAAAAATGAAAGACATATTGTTCGGGATAAGGAGATACCACTACTAGATATCAGTAGAGCATAACCTACTCCTTTCATTTCAAAATCATTTACAAGTGACGTGAAGTTCCGAAGAAGAGGTTAGTTGGTTGCATGCGTAAGGTCGATTAAAGTCTCGCAAGGAGACCAGAACTAGGTCGGTCAATCCAAAGACCCCAATTAAGCTCAAACTGATGAGTTCCGTTCGAAAATTTAGGCATAATGTCCATGCACACTCAGGCGTTATAACTGCAGCTCAATAACTACCTGTAACAGGTGTATTAACTCATGATCCAAGCGGTGCATTTAACCTAATAACACCTATACATTGAAGATGGTGCAATAATTCTGGGTGCTCATAAAGGTCCCAAAAGATCCAAATCAATGAGAAGGAGACCGGGAAAAGAGGAATTTTTGCTTGATTAAAAAAGAAGAATTTTCTTTTAGGTTGGTTTTCTTTCTACAAATCAAGTAAAAAGATCTCTTTTGAACCAAGAAAAGTATAAACAATTAAAGTCACAAGAGGAGTGTTATAAGTTTTTCTCAGAATAACCCAATTACTGACTTGAGCATTGGAGGGTTTTCGCAGAAAAAATATCCGGCAACCCCTCTTTGTTTTTTGTGAATGCAAGTGAGCTTGGTTAAAGGAGTTCGTGATAATTGGTATCCACTCAAAGTAGTAAAGTGCAAACGGTAACATCTCCCACCCAAAACAAATTCAAGTGCTGACTTGGTCACCTAATCGCACCAAACAATCTCGACCAGATTTTTGCATCAACACATATTAATATATAAAGTAATAAAATGGACATACACAACAATGCAGTTAACATGAAGCTGAAAAAATGGACGTAGTATTCTGGAAGAAGGCTGGCATTGGAGGATGCAATAGCATTAGCGAGCAAGATCTGCGCAGTGAGCGGCTACTTTCTCAATGAGCCCCCATTTCCGCTGGAGAGCTCTGTTGTCTTTTTCTTTGATCATCAGATATTGTTCTACGAGATCCTTCACTTGTAGTGGAAGCATGCAGACGACAGAGTTCGGTTTGTTTCTTGTCTAGCGGTAGTGACCAGTGGGTGCTTTGGTGGTCTAGGTGATGATTTTGGTGGGAAAAATTGGGAGGTTGTGGTTGCTGTGGCGGATTGAAAACGGGTCGGTTAAGGAGGGAGGAGAGGCTTAGATGGGTGGAATCGGGTCGGATTTGAGAGCATATCTTTTGGTTCATTTTTCAGGGTGATGGCTTTGGTTTTAGATTTACGAAGCCTTTTTTGCTGGCGGCTAGAGGAGCCGAAAACGTTGAACATTTTAATTGGTTGGATGTTTGCGGACAAACAATGCCCTTTACCATTTAAGGCATCATGTTATCTTTATTTTCTGTTTGGGGGAAAAAAATTCTATTTCAGTCTTAAAGCTTTCATAAGACTTTGCACAACCGTATAACAAATAAATGTAAAATTGGAAAAATAAAATAAAAAATCCGTTACCAAAACCATCTAACAATCAAAGGCCTTACAAAATGTGAACAAACAAAAAAGTTTATCCTGCTTCTTCGATCACTGCATGATAGAAATTAATTGAAAAATGTGGTCACTCTCCAAGAAAGCTTCCTCTGCGAATAAGAGCACTACCGTAATTGCTCCAAAGAGGTTTTGATGCAAGTTTGTGATGCCCGTTTTCTCAACTTGTAAAATTTTTTGCATGGTACAGATTACAGAACGCCCGTTGTGAAAACGGAGTTCAATTTTCAGTCTATTATGCTACGAAAAAACATTTGTTTCATTTAATTGTATCTTACGTAACCGTGGAAGGAAAAATGTTGATTAATTCAGTTAATAGACCGCGGTGACTTAAGTTTTGTTGAAGTAAAGTCCCTCTAACAAGCTAGTAGTTGACCTGCAAAGCTGCAATATAATAACATTAAAAAGGATGGGGAGATTCAAGATAAGCACATCACGTAAAACAAACTTAATCGCCTCAATTAATTTTTAATTAAACCAAGTACAAAATTGAGTACGGCCTAGACAATTAAATTATAAAATACTAATAATTTACTATACTTCAAAGTTCAATCAAAGTAACAGCAATTGGTGTCTGGTAATGCCAAATTAAAAGGCGATTTGGTTCAATATAATTAATTTAAAGACAGCCAAATTATCTGACATTACAAGTAATTCTCCGCATTAAGTATACAACTCAATAACAAATCACAAGAATGAATTAGAATAAAACGAATTATTAGGAGAGATTAATTAAAGAGAAAAGAAAAGGGAATTAAAAAAAAAAAGAAATTAAAAACACCGTAAAGATGAAGGCAGGTTGTCAATAGTCAGAAAAAGTAATATATAATTCACAATTAAGAGAGGGCTGAATTGATTAACTCCCACGTGAACGGCCTAGCTTATTGCATGTACATATACATAATCATGAATTATTTTTTTGATTAAACAAATACTAAACAATTAATTAATTCGTTGGCTAAATAAATAATCAAAATTAACGGTCGAATGGTCAAACGTAAGAAGACTAGATTACAGTACTATGTTGTTACAACATATTTACTGTACAGTTTTAATTATTAGAACAATACTTTTTTATTTTCTCTTGGAAAAGTGTTTCGAAATGTTATTCAATAACTGAAACAGATATAATTGAGTGTTTCTTGACAAAGGGGGAAAAAAAATTAAATGGAATGATTCTAAATTTCTAATAGTAGTCCCAAATAAAATCATGTTATGTGTTTCAAAATTTTCTTTGCATCATTATCATTGTTATCAGTGGACATACTCGTCCACAATTTTTCACTTTATGATGCCTTAGCAAAATACCACTTCCACGCACAATACCGACGTGCCTTTTGATTTGCAGCATTGGGAGCCTGGCTAAAGCTTTGGATGCGGCATTCGTTTCATTGATGCTCTTATGCAAAATGTACGGAAATTCCCCAAATGATTATTTGATAAAAAAAATAAATATAATGGGTATTGTTACAACATCCATTTCTTTTCCTAATTAGATATCAAGAGTAAAAATCAGCTATGTCATTTATCGAGATATTCAAGGAACATTTGCCACACCAATCGCTATAAAGTTTGATTGTAGCACCAAATACCCTTGTTAAGGGATAAGACTAGATAATGTACATTTGAGACACTTGAAATAAGTGGCTAAATCATCTTGTAATAATGTAATTGGGGAGGCATTAGGCTTGGTTCAACCAAATAGTTGTTTTTTATTAACTAAACAAAAATCTATTATACATTATTTATTTGCAACATAAGCATTCTTCATTTCAATGAGTTCTTATTATCTGAGATGCATGCTTTTCTTGATTGAAGTACATTGTGATCCCTTTGATATGTTATTGTTCAACCAGCAGGCCTTTTACGGTACAGAGATGAGGCAACTTACAGATTTAATACTTATTCCAAGCACCGACTAAATGAATACATTGATAAAGAGATATGCCAAAGAATTAATCAAGAAGAGTGTATAATTAATTTTAGTGGCGCGTTACATTCATTTAACAAAAATTATATACATCGACGTTCCTCACTCGTCAATATATGGTGTCTTCTTGATGCTGAAATAAATAAAATGAGAAAACCAAACAACTCTACAATGGCATTAATCAACTGGAAAAAAGACAAAAAGAAAAAACAAATTTCTTATGCCAATCTAATTATTGCAAATATACATAATAGAATGAACAAGAGAACTATAGTTTAGGATTCATTTTCCATATTTACATGCACGGAATGATCATAATTTTTCATATATGCGTAATATAATTGTTTTCAATCTTGTCAAATGTGTCTGTGACGTCCTTAACTTTTATCATACGGGCCCTACCAGTGATCTTAATTATTACCTTAATTAATACATGCCATATGTGCAGGTAAAATGAAATTTAATTGAATCAACAATCAACATTAGTTGTGTGAGGTAAATCAGATATAGTCTCATCAGAAGAGTGTAGATGGGGCTACATATGTAAGAATTGCGTATGTATCATTTCAAAACTGGCGACAAAGCCATCAAAGCCGATTATTAACGGTGAATTTTATTGAAGTTTTGCCAAATTCTGCTATTTTTTAGGTTCATATTTACGTCTAAAGCTATTCGTCTATTAGGACAGCTTCCAGGAAGTTTGTAGTTTATTAGGAATTTCGGATTTGGTGATTCTTTATCTATTTCATTGTTTGTTCTTCAGTTTCAAGTCATCTTATTAAGTTATCTACTTTATTCAATAAAGTCATAAATCGATCCTCGCGAATGGGAAAATCTGGTAGTTTGAAAAGGTAAAAGGAAATCTAGAAGATACAATGTATCTAATTGGTCAAGTGAATTTATAAGGGATGTATACATATATATAGAAGGAAAATTGTCACATAACTGAAAAATGAATAAAATAGAACAACCGCAGCAATTGATCAAAATGGCTCTGCCCCGATTGACCAAAGTACCGGAACAACCATGATAAAATTAAGGGAGCATGCATTACTTTATTACCTTCTTCTCTACCCGAAAAATAAAAATGGTTAATTAATTTCTTGTGTCTTAATTAACCGCCGATGGATGGAGGGAGAGAGGCCCTGCATTGATTAATTCCAACGTCAACAGCCTCTTGCTGATTGTACATATGATTGACTAATCATGAAACTAAAATGATGAATTGTTTCCTAATTCACTCAATAGTAAGCAATTTAATTAGTGGGCGGACATTCATCAATCGTCATGTGCAAAATATACTACGTTGCTGTGCTGGCATCACTAGCTAAATAAATCATTTATATTAATGGTAAAATGATATCACTGATCATATACTTCAATTTAGGCCTAATCTCAATTGAATACAAGAAGCATTGAAGTGTAACAACAACTTCATAATATTTTTGAAAAATATCAAATAACTACAAAATTGTCAGCATCGTCGATAATTTTTTATTAACCCATTTTAAGTTTTAACCCATCAAACTGGAAATATGAGCTATAGCTAGGCTGCGCATTAGGAGTTACGTAATATAGGTACACGTATGGCGGTAAGAGATCTAGCTAGCTGGCTTTTAGCTTCGCAACAGCTTAATTTCTTTGAGTTTCAGTTTAATTTCTTGAAACCTAAGCTATTCCTTCTAATATAATCCAAATTAAACATCAATATCAATGCCTCTATAAATAGCTTAATCATGTAAACTTCTTAATTCCCATCGACCACAGCTCATCGATCCTTATATCAAATCTTTCTTGGACTTATATCGATCACTTGATTAAATTTCCTCCTACATTCAAAAAAAATGGCTAAGTTCTTAATCAGTCCTATTCTTTTCATTTTTCTTTTCACTGTCTCTAATAATGTAAACCCATCAGCAGCAACATCATCAGTTTATAACGTATTAAGTTTCGGAGCCAAAGGCAATGGTGTAATAGAATCCACAGAAGCATTTGCCAAAGCATGGGTTGCAGCTTGTGCCTCCAATGAATCAACAATAATATATGTACCAAAAGGACGGTATCTGCTAGGCCCACTGGCATTCAAAGGTGGATGCCAAAGCTCAGATATTACTTTCCGGATTGATGGAGCCCTTGTGGCTCCAGCGGATTATCGCGTACTGGGTGAAGCTGACAACTGGGTTAGCTTTGAACGAGTCAGCGGTGTTTCCATCATTGGTGGGGCACTCGATGCCAAGGGAACTTCGTTGTGGGCTTGCAAGGCTGCCGCAGGCACTACTTGTCCCAATGGAGCCACGGTAATACATATAACTGTTTTCTTTCTTCAACTTTCATTTTCTATTTCTGCTAAAGAATTTTGTCTCACCTTTAGCAAACTATAAATGTTTAATTTGTTGTGTGTGTGAGTGCAGACATTGAGCATTACCAACTCCAACAACGTCAGCATCAAGGGGCTCTTGTCATTGAACAGCCAGATGTACCACATTGTGATCAATCTTTGCCAGGACGTGCTCGTTGAAGGAGCTAAGATCATAGCTGCAGGCGACAGCCCAAACACAGATGGTATACACGTCCAGCAATCTAGAAATGTGAAGATCAGGAGCTCCTCAATCAAAACTGGGGATGATTGCATTTCCATTGGCCGTGGCACCACCAACTTGTGGATTGAACGTGTCACATGCGGCCCTGGTCATGGCATTAGGTGAGTGTGAGTGTACAAAGCCGCAGCTATATGTACATTACTTCTTAATTTGATCTTTCTGCCCTGGTTTTATACATTAACATCATGCATATCTATCTATCATGAATATGGGTGCCTTGTGATATTGCAGTATTGGAAGCCTAGGTAAAGATTTGGATGAGGAAGGTGTGCAAAATGTGACAGTTTGGAAAACAGTTTTTACTGGTACCCAAAATGGTCTGAGGATAAAGTCGTGGGCAAGGCCCAGCAATGGATTTGTAAAAGGTGTTCGTTTCATTGATGCTGTTATGCAGAATGTTCAAAATCCCATTATCATCGACCAAAATTACTGCCCTCATAATTTAAATTGTCCTGGCCAGGTAAGAAAATTTCCTAAATATTTCTTTGTTAACAAAGAAAAAATACAAGAAAAAAGGTATGTAAACTAATTTTTTTCTTTTTCTTTTTAATTTTAGGTGTCGGGAGTAAAAATTAGTGATATCATTTATTCGAATATTCGAGGAACATCGTCTACACCAATTGCTATAAAATTTAATTGTAGTGCCAAATATCCTTGCGAAGGGATAAGATTGTTTGAAGTGAATTTAAGGTACTTAAAACAGGTGGCTCAATCATCTTGTGATAATGTAATTGGGAAGGCACTTGGCCTAGTTCAACCCAATAGTTGTTTGTAATTTGAGTAAACAAATTTATTGTACAAAATTTATTTGCAACATTTGTATCATATCATTCTTTTTTAATGAGTTATTGTTTTATTAGCTGAAATTACTCTTCTTGATTTTAATATTGTGTGATCCAAAATCACACATTTGACCATGGTCCAACCAGGCTGTTTATGACCACACGATACACAAACCCTTGTAGTTTACGATTATATGGCTAGCCAGCAGATTCAAAGGGTTTTATTCCAGGACGCTCGAAAAATCCGAATAAAATTAGAACGTGGACGATGGATCCAATACATAAAGATTATTCGATCGGCAAAACTAAAATAGATTAATTATTATAATATCAAAAGAACCTCAAGTTTCGAACGAATTACTTTTGACTCCGTCAACATGTTAGAGAATTTACTTCATTAGAATATCTAAGTTTTCAGGTTAAAGATTCAACAATTGATTAATAGTACAAGACCAGTTTAACTGTAGAGTCTGTAATTAATAGCTTCAAATTAACCATACTGAACAAAGAGAAACGTTTGTGTGGGACTATCTCATTGAAGAGTTTTAATGGGTTGTCTCATCACCTTAGCATGAAAAGGTAGTGGGACAATCTCACACAAATTTCCCTCCTTAAGAAGAAAGCTTCATCCTCTCTCTCTCTTTCTTTTTTTCAACAAAATAAATATAATATTAGAAACTGATTGATATTTACTTTCGTTTCAATGTACTAGTTTACGTTGTTGGCCTTTACCGATAAGCTTAAATCTTTTGGTTAAAAGGATTTATCTAACAAGCAATTTTTAGTGTGTTGTTAAGCTTTTACATATTAGTTTCAAGTATTAGATTTTTACCTATCAACTCAAACTTTTAGATTAAGCAGTTTATCTAACAAGAAATTAATTAAAATCTTCTCAATATATAATAATACTACGATATAGTTTGAAAATCTACATTGAAAACAAGTTGAATCTAATATATTGAATAGAGAGCGAAAGAAATATTGATATAAAAGTGAAAAATAAGAGATGATCATTAGATTAGTCCGCATAGATAACGTATATAAAATATAACAAAAAGTTTTTAAAAGAATAACTTTCACTTTATTTACCTTTTTTCTTCTTTTCAATATTGCTTGAATGAAAACTAAATCTCGGGATTCAAACTCTAATCACATATATCACTCTAATAATAAATATTACCTCTATATTGAAGCAATTAGCACTCACAGCATTCGTTCTTTGAATTAGGCACCGACCGGCCACAGCATTACTATAACATCTTAGGTACAAATATATAGTTAAATTACTTGTGTGCCTTAACCATGGAAGGAATAAAAGGAGTTAATGTTTATTAATCTAGGTAACTGAGATCACGATTGACGCAGTGGCGCTGACTTAAGTTTGTTGATGAAGCAATGACTCTATTAAGCTACCGCCAGTAGACGCGGAATATCGCAATATTACAATTTACAGAACTTATTATAAGATACCTGGTGCTGCAAGGGAAGCACTAACCAGAGCTAATTTTAAAAAATTAGTTAACTAATTAAAGTTTGCCCCCCCCCCCCCCCCCCCCCAAAAAAAAAGAAAAGTCAAAATCCAGTATGGAGTACGGCCTAGACTAGCAGCTTTTTTTTTTTTTGGAATAATTAAGCTAATAAAATATTAATTGACTACACTAATACACTTCATGCATGTAAAAGCAAACGATGCAAATAATGTCAAGTTCAAGTCTCTGGCTAAAATACCAAGATTTGGTTCATCAAATTGAGAATGGAAAATTTAATGTTAGTTACAAGCAAAAACAGTGATTTTGCACCAACTATATATAATTATACTAGCCGTTCCTTGATTGTTTATTTACAGGGTAGGCAGCGGCGTGCCGTTTCATATCATTTTAGCGGCATCATCAACCGAGTTCTATATGGCTTAAGGTTTTTGATTAATTAAATTACTTTATCCTAAAGATTGAACAAGGAGAGTTTTGAAGGGAGGGGGAATTGATGATGAAGGAAATTGTCAATGGATAGAATAGAATATGCACAGACTTGATGAGAGGCCCTGAATTGATTATTCCCCACGTCAATTTCCTCTATCTAATTGTGATTTTAAAAGGTGAATATTGTTTTGTAGTCAAGTAAAAACTAAGTATTAATTAATTTATTTATTTTCTAAATTCTAATAAATCAACGATGCTTTTATTTTTCCCTCGTCCTATAAATTATTGTTACTTCGTAATTTGGCTGCGCATTGGGAGTTACGAAATATGGGTGCATGTAAGAGCTAGAGCTAGCTAGTAAGGGTTTAGTTCTGGCGCTGCTTTCTTTGAGATTAATTTATATTTCTTAAAACCTACTACTCTGTTCCTTCTTATGATCTAATCCAAACATCTGTATCCATGCCTCTCTATAAATAGCTAAATCTTTTCAACTTCTTCCATCAACTACCACTTATCGATCCTTTCACATATCTTGAACTTATTCCAAGCTAGTACATATCACCTGAATTCTGATAAATATTCTTCTGATTTACCTCTCCTTCACTTAATTCCATCATACATACATATTTCATTGAGCAATAATGGTGGAGTTCTTCAGTTCTCTTTTCATATTTCTTTTCATTTTGTCAATTAACTTGGCCTCATCATATGCAACAACGACAAATTATAATGTGTTGAGATTTGGAGCCAAAGGCAATGGTGTCACAGACTCCACACTAGCATTCGCCAAAGCATGGGCTGCAGCTTGTGCCTCCACAGAATCAGCCACAATATACGTACCAAAAGGAAGGTATCTGCTCGGCTCAGTGGCATTCAAAGGTGAATGCAAAAGCTCAGATATAACTTTCCGGATTGATGGAACCCTTGTGGTTCCGACGGATTACAGAGTACTGGGTCAAGCTGACAATTGGCTTAGCTTTGAAGGAGTCAGCGGCGTTTCCATCATCGGTGGGGCACTCGATGCCAAAGGATCTTCCTTGTGGGCATGCAAAGCTTCAGGCACTAATTGTCCCGACGGAGCCACGGTATTACACAATTGCCTTCTCTTTTAACTCTGATCGTTTAATATTCTTGTTTCCGTTCAGTTGTGTCTCAACTTTTAGAAAATTAATTATGTATTGTGTGCGTGAGTGCAGACATTGAGCTTCACCAACTCCAACAACTTCAAGATCAATGGACTATTGTCATTAAACAGCCAGATGTTTCACATTGTGATCAACAGCTGCAGGGACGTGCACATTGAAGGAGTTACCGTCATTGCTCCAGAAAACAGCCCCAACACAGACGGTATCCACGTCCAGTTGTCGACGAATGTGAAGATCATGAACTGCACTATCAAGACTGGCGATGATTGCATCTCCATCGGCCCTGGCACTAAGAACTTGTGGATTGAACGTGTGACTTGCGGCCCTGGTCATGGCATTAGGTAAAATTTTTAGTACATTTTTCAATAACCATAGATAAATTAATATTATTAATTAATTCCATCTTTCTAGCTACTGTGATACTAACATCATAATTATGGGTTGCAGCATTGGAAGCTTAGCTAAAGATTTGGACGAGGAAGGGGTTCAGAATGTTACGGTTTTCAAAACGGCTTTTACAGGAACCACAAATGGGCTTAGAATAAAGTCATGGGCCAGGCCCAGCAATGGATTTGTGCAAGGCGTTCGTTTCATTGATGCTGTCATGCGAAATGTTCAATTTCCCATTGTCATCGACCAAAATTACTGTCCTCACAACTTAAATTGTCCCGGTCAGGTAAGAGAAACCTACTACTATTTCTTTGTTGACAAAGGAAAATTCAAGAAAAGAATCATATCGGCTAATTTGTTTTGTTTTAACTTTTACTTTTTTAATATCAGGTATCAAGAGTCAAAATTAATGATATCACATACCAAAATATTCAAAGAACGTCAGCTACACCTATTGTTATAAAATTTGATTGTAGCACAAAATATCCTTGTCAAGGAATAAAATTGCAGAACATAAATTTAAGGCATTTGAAACAAGTAGCTCAATCATCTTGCAATAATGTAATTGGGAAAGCAATGGGCTTAGTCCAACCCAATACTTGTTTGTAATTAGTATACAAAAACTTATTGTACTTAATGTATTTGTAAATTATATATATCATACATCTTTCATATGTATTTTTAATGAATTGCCTTCTGGGATTTGAGTATTCCTTTTTCATAACGGCGAAACCGCCGCTTGCCATTTTGATAGTTTTCAAACTGCTCCTTGTAACTTTAGAGTGTGCTTTGGGAACGTGTGTTATATAACATGTTTAATTTTGAACTTGCTTCTCTAGACTAAATTTCTTGCTACATCCTTAATACTCGTGTGGCCATCGTTCGGCCTGAGCATGGCCACTGCATCGTCTACAACTGATTACGCCATAAATGACTAATGCCTGATGTTATTAGAACTTTATTTTGAATTCAGGATCGATTTAGAATTGTCAATGTTTTCAATTATATGTTGGTTTTATGAAAAAGAAGATACAATTTTCTTTTTTCCTTTGTTTGGAGACTTAATTTTTCAGGAATACATCTGTAACAGAAGCAACCATGCAGGATAAAATTAAAAAGATTATTTATCCCTCCTAAAAAAAGAAAAAAACTTAATTAGCTCCAAAAGAACATTCGGTTAATTTACTTGTGTCTCAAGTAACCATGGAAAGAATGTTTGATTAATTTTGTAAATAGATCAGCCTCGCTGACCTAAGTTTTGTTAAAGTCTATTACCGTAAAACATTCGGAAGGAAATAGCATATTCAACTCGATCTGGTTCAATTACTTAAGATTACCAAATAACCTAATGCTATTATTATAAGTAAGTATTCATAATGATTTTATGTGATATTAACTTAATCCAACAGTAACAGGGTTGTTTATATAACATTCACTTTAATAATAATAAGGTTTCTTGATTTAGAAAATAAATGAATAAAACGTAAAGATCAAGACGAGGCGATTTGTCAACTATCAGAAAAGTGAATATATAATACTGAATTGAAAGAGGCCCTGCATCGATTAATTCCCACGTCAGCAGCCTATCGCTAATTGTATATGTATATATAAATATATAATTGGTTAATCATGAAAATTGATGAATTTTTTCTCAGTTAGTCCAAAGTAAGCAATTTAATTGGTGGACGGGCCACATTTACTGTGCCCTCTAGCAAGCTTTTGTTTTCTTCTTGCGAAGTCCGAAGTGTAGCTAGTTTGAAAACCAAGGTGTTACTAATTAAGAATTTGAATCTAGCATTGATTTGAGGTTTTGCTGACATATTTATAATAGTGTAGGCATTTGATTTTTTTTTTTTCCCATAAACCAAAAATTATGTAACATGGGCACACGTACGAGTTCTGGTTAAGTTTTAAGGGTGTGTTTAAGATTGAAGTACTGTAACTTTTAAACTACAGTATAGAAAAAAAATTGTAATTATAAAATAAAAGTTAGTAATATATAATAAATATAAAATTTAAATACTAATTTTGATAAAATTATTAAAGTTATAATAAATTTTCCATCATACAAGTGAAAAATCATATCAGAATAGCTTTCAAGTTACAACAGTTATTGTTTATCAAATACTTTAGTACTGTAGCTTAAAAACTACAACTGCTTAACCTCAATGCCAAACGCTGCTTTCTTTGAATTTTATTTAAATTTCTTAAAACTTACTCCATTCCTTGTTAATTACCTAATCCAAATTATTTAGCGCCGAATCTATGCCTCCATGAATAGCAAAGCCTTTTGAACTTTTTCCCATCATCAACCACCCAACGATCGTTAAATCTTTTAATAATTCAAAGCTTCCAATCATCTCTGATAAATTGCCCTCACGGACATGGTCAGGTTGGTTGGTAGTGAAGTTGTTGCCTTACAAGCCTGGATTCAATTCTTGGGGGTGGTAAGAGGGATAAAAATTATATTTAGACTTGCCCACCCCCTCTTACATTTGAAAAAAAAAAATCATCTCTGATAAATTTCTCTCTCTTTCACTTAACTCCCTCCTCTCGATTGAGCTAAAGTGATGAGTTTCTTCACTCTTCTCTGCATATTTCTTCTCATTCTCTCTATTAACTTACATGCATCAGCTGCATCAACGGAAAATTATAATGTGTTGAGTTTTGGAGCCAAAGGCAATGGTGTCACGGACTCCACACGAGCATTTGCCAAGCACGGGCTGCAGCTTGTGCCGCCACAGAATCAGCTACAATATAAGCACCAAAAGGAAGGTGTCTGCTAGGCTCAGTGGCATTCAAAGGTGAATGCAAAAGCCCTGATATTACTTTCCGGATTGATGGTACAGTGTGCTGGGTCAAGCTGACAATTGGCTTAGCTTTGAAGGAGTCGGCAGTGTGTCCATCATCAGTGGAGCACTCGATGCCAAGGATCTTCTTTGTGGCCATGCAAGGCTGCAGCCAGTAATTGTCCCAATGGAGCCACGGTATCACACAATTACCTTTAGTTTATTTCGACTTGATCGTTTAACACTACAACAAATAGCTATGTTACCAACCAAACATTTCCAAGGGTACAATTTACTCTTGATAATAAGTACTTTATACAAAGGTATAACATAGTCGGGGAATAAACGTAAAAATTAGTAAACATTTTTCCATGGATAATTTGCCCCTTGGAGAGAACGGATATTTTGTCGGAAATGCATATAAGGGTAAGTCAAAATTACTCTGATTTTTTTAAAAGGAATTTTATTTTTGTTTTTTAAATAATAATCAATAAGAAACCTAATTTGTAAAAAAAAAATTACTTCATTGAGCAAACGAATGACAATGACTATTATGTGAAACTGTTACCTGTTTCAAATATATAATATTTAAGAAAAAAAACTCAGCTAAAAATAAAAATTATGAATCAATGGAGATACAATTTTAAGTCTATCTCAATTAAAAATTACTGATAAGAAAACCTTAGAAATTATATCTCAATTCTCGCCATCAGCGACAATCTCTCATTCACATCACCATTAACCTCTCACTCATGGGGGCATTTGTGTATTTATGTACTTTCGAGGGTATTCGCCTTCAAAAAATAACTCTTTTTCTTGTAGTATAAAGTTCTTGTTTCTGTTTAGTTGTGTCTCAACTTTTGGAAAGTTAATTATCTATTGTGTGCGTGAGCGTAGACATTCAGCTCCACCAACTACAACAACATCAGGATCAATGGACTATTGTCATTAAACGGCCAGATGTTTCACATTGTGATCAACGGCTGCAAGGACGTGCACGTCGAAGGAGTTAAAATCATTGCTCCAGGAAACATCCCCAACACAGACAGTATCCACGTACAGTTGTCGACGAATGTGAAGATCATGAACTGCACCATCAAGACCGGCGATGATTGTATCCCCATTGGCCCTGGCACTAAGAACTTGTGGATTTAACGCGTCGCTTTCGGCCCTGGCCATGGCATTACGTAAATTTCATACTTTTTAAATTTCTAGAGATACATTAACATTATTAGTTCCATTTTTTTACCAAGATACTAACTTCATAAATTTTGGGAGGTATCCTGCAGTATTGGGAGTCTAGGCAAGGATATGAATGTGGAAGGTGTGCAAAATGTGACTGTAATCAGAACAGGTTTCACGGGTTCACAAAATGGGATGAAAATAAGATCATGGGTCAGGCCCAGCAATAGATTTGTACAAGGTGTCCTACTGTTCGTTTTATTAATGCGGTTGTGAAGAATGTTGAAAATCCCAACATCATTGACCAAAACCGCTGTCCTCACAACTTAAATTGTCCTGGTCTGGCAAATGAATCGTTTAATATTTTTCTTCTTTAAGAAATAAAATTACAAGCCCAGAATCATATCAGCTAATTATTATTTTTCATTTCAACTAGATGTAGCACAAAAAATCCTTGCCAATGAATAAGATTACGTAATGTAAATTTAAGATATTTGTTTGAAGAATAAAATAGGGTGACCACGATCTTCTCTAAATAAAAAATAAGTAAATAGTTGATAGACTTTTAAGAAAAAATTCTAATAAGTTTAAGCAAATCACCTCAAGTAAGAGATAATTTTTTATACCATAAGTAGACTACCTCGATCAAGAAGTAATTGTGGTGACCTTGAGCAGGACATTTTGACTAAAAAGTAATTCTAATGACCTCAAGCAAATGGGTTTAAGGAAATATTGGACCAAGTCATCAAGAAACAAGACTCAATCAAATGAACCACCATAAATCTCCTCCAAAAAATGAGGGCATGAATTTAATCCATTAATGATAATTGCCACAATCTAAGGTTGTGAGATTTTGGAGGTTTTTTTTAAAACTTTTCTCTCTATATAATATTTTTTACTCTTTTCACTGTAGGAGAAAAGGGAGAGGTCTTCATCTATCTTTATTATATTTTTTATTTTTTCGTAAACCTATAAACTGACTTGAAAGTCGAAGGGTTAACATTAGAAGCCTCTCATTGTTCTTTGTGATTGTAGGTATTCCTAAATTAATTGCAAGAGGTTGGGGGTGTTCTTAGAGATTGGCAAGCCGTTTTATCAATAAATAATTCAATACTGATGCAAGGATCTAATATTGAGTCACTAACCAACTCAATCGGATTTTGACATCAACAGTACTCAAAACAAATTGCTCAATCATCTTTTAATAATGTAATTGGGAAGGCATTAGGCTTAGTTCAACCCAACTGTTGTTTGTAATTAACTCAACAAGTTTGTTGTACATAATGTATTATTTAATTCCGAAGAATTTTTT
Source organism: Luvunga scandens (assembly GCA_030449905.1). NCBI lineage: Eukaryota > Viridiplantae > Streptophyta > Magnoliopsida > Sapindales > Rutaceae > Luvunga > Luvunga scandens. The sequence continues at coordinate 2,823,616 of JASUUG010000478.1, forward strand.
TTATTAGAAGAAATCTAATCCTGTGTGATCCAAAATCTCAACTTTCAGATATTATTGATTAACCAGGCTGTTTATCATATAAAGATAACAAAACTAAGCCCAAGTATACTTAATGTTTAAATATAGCGACAAATCAAGAGAACCGCAGATGTTTAAGTGTTTCACTACTTTTTCCGACCAATGCCAACTAATAAGCAGCCAGTGCCATTTCAGCGGTCCCTCCGTGCAAAGATTAAATAAAATGCGAAGATATAACAAATCTAAGTAGGAACGTGCGACACCAGGCAAGACACAATGGCTCATAACCATTCTCTGCAAAAGACTGCCACTGAGTTCACATTCCATTCAAGTTGCATAAGAAGCACTTCATCCCGTCAAATATTTCTGCGCGAAATCATAACAAGCAGCCGTGCTATTCTGCATGGTGGAGGCTTCTAATATAAAAATCTATTAAATCAAAAATATAAAAAAAGAAAAAGGGAATATCTTGCAGAGGAAAGCAACCATGAAACTGCATGAGATTCCAATCATATATCCATTTATGAATATTCCAATCACATATCTATTTACCACACTTAATTCAGAAAATGGAAGACCAAGAAATCTTGGAGGGTCATTGATTCACAAGTACATGATCTGAAGATGTATTATATCTTCAACAACATTGTTCAGAACTTAGTTTCAGGTGTAGACAAACACATAAACTGAGCACCATAAGGTGACTCCACAAAGATTGATGTCTTGTGGTAGACCACTATACAACTAACCATCTGATGATCTCAGCACCCGCAAAATGGAGATGAACAGGTTCAGAATATCCAGATAGAGAGTGACAGAGGCCAAGATATAATCGTCATATGTGAAGCGCTTGATCAAGTTGTCGGTGTCGTACACGATGTATCCACAGAAGACCAGTGCACTAATTCCACCATAAACAGCAGTGGATGTAGATCCCAGAGGGAAGAACATCTGCATTACAACAAATGATTTATAATCAATGAGAGTACCATACGTAAAGAGCCAAATCATGCACCTATATTTGTTATTATAAGAAATTTGATCTCTCACCTGCATAAAGCTAGTCAGGATGAGGATTACGAGGCTGGTGAATAGAATTGGTCCAAGAAAGCTGAAGTCTTTGCCCTTCTTAGAGGCCCAGAAAGTGTACCCGGTTAAAGAACAAACCACAGCTGAGGTCAGAATTAATGCTTCGAGCACAATCCTACCTGAAAACATACAATACAACAAAAATCACCGAGCCATAATCACAAATCATAATAAGCAGAAAAGTGTAAATGATCAACAGGCCAATAATTGTCAACTGAAGTGCACAAACACAGGAGAAGAAAAATACTAACCATTGGTATTAGCGCAGCTTACAGCAACTGGAAGACTCAGAGATACGGTGAAGAGACCAAGGACAATCAAGTTCACAGGGTGCTTCTGATGATACACATGCAGTGGCCACAAAACTGCATGAACACAACACTTAGTATTGAATTTAGATAAAGCATGCACAGATGCAAGCAAATAATGTACAAATACTCCAAGCGGCAAATTGACTTAATCAAGATCTCAGGTGCAATGCAACTTCTCATGTATTCACCAAAACTTTAAGACTCCTTTTAACATAATCCCATCATCTTATCAGAATGAAAAAGCGCATATAATGTGAAGGCAACAAATCATATTCAAGCAAACATGTACTCAAGATTCAAGCATGCCATGACCAATTCCATCAAAATCCCAACCAAGCAAACTCAGCACGAAGAATCAGTAAGGACAACACAAAGCAAACAAAAGAAACCCTTAATCCTAATCGTCAATTAACAAAATTCCCAAGTATATGCCGGCCTAATTTCAGTATAGGCAAACATAAAATTCAGCGAAATATCAAATTAACATAATTACTAAGGTAATCAATTCATATAGCGCATTAGACGAAATGAAACGTACGGATGAAGGGGAGGATGGAGAGGAAGAGAAGAAGGCCAGAATTGCCCCTGAGAAGATCGTTGACGGGATTGTAAAGGACGGTGATTGAAGAGACCAAAGTGGTCAAAACGATCTGGGCCGTCAAGATTCCGTACACCTTGCGAATGAAACCCCATCGGAGCTGGTTCTCGCCGTAGCTGAGACCCGGGTAAAGCCTATCCCCATCTCCGCCTTCCAAATCTACCTCGAATTTTCCGTCATCTTTGCTCCTCACGCTATCGTAGCCCAACATCTTTCAAGCGATTTTGATTTTTGAATTTTTGTGATTTTTTTCTTCGGTTATTTTCGCAGACTTGTACTTTTAAATTGGGGACTTGGGGATCGTGGTGAAAAATGATTCTAATTAAGATGTGTTAGTGTCACTGTGAGGTTTGGTTACGTGTGTCAACGACGATTGAAATCGTGGGTTAATCTTGATCGGACGCGTCTTTGGTTATCATAAGTATGACGGGCTGTGATGGTAGTGTTACCCGGTTGCTTTGCTTAGGCAGCGCATGTGATGCTGGTACGTTCTTTTCTCGTTTTTGTACCTTCTAGATTGGGTGAACTGTGAGTTTCTGGGGAGAAAAAAAGCACTACTCAAGCATTGTCTTCCATATTTCTTCTTGTTTTGCATTATGGTTATTTACCCATCAACTGGTAAAATTAATTAATTATTTAATTAAATAAAAAAGATAGTTCAATTAATAATAATAAGCAACGAATAATATAGTCAATGAATAAACGTTTCTGCTTGAAGGGATCGACTAATCATAGTCGATGAATTATTTGTGATGATTTTTACCCAAATTCACTTAATAATCATCAGAATTGCTGCGCTGAGTGAACTGAATTGGAAGAGGACCACGGGATATGTGGAGCGTCCACAAAACTCATGAAAGATTCTTGAGTCACGGATGAGAAAATAACACAGAGAACAAACATGTTCACTTTTGATCGTTCTTTTAGTACAATGCGAAACGAAATCATACTACGTGTAATGAAACTCAGAATTTCGGTTTGTCTGCCACACCATTGGATCCAGAAATTTAAAATGTAACATTGATGAACTTCATTGTATTCATTCCTTCAATCATGCAAAAGTTGCAGCATTACATCATTGCTAAAATTTTATCTCAGCTATGTGAAAAAATCTAAAGAATCACTACTGAACCTCCTAGTAACATACGTCACAGTCTGAGGCATTTAAGTTACAGACAACGAAACTGGGAAAGCTCTGCCTAATTTCTTTCTAGGATGTCCCCTAGGAATGCTTCAACAAAATGGGAATTCTCTTTGCAAAGTTTGGTAACCAGAGAGTGGCATATGGCTTTTTCAAGTGCATAACCTATCCTAAACATGAAATCTAATACAAGTAAAGAATCATCCAACCTATCGTCTTGTGACAAACACTGGACCAGTCTCTCGAAAGTGTTTCTTTGTGGTTTGAGTTTTCTCCTTAGCATCTCTATCAACCATTCTGTTGCCTCTACAAAATTTCCTTGCCCACACAACCCAATAATGAAATAATCATGTGTGCGGACCCTGGGCTGCAGACCCATATTACACATTTCATTCCACAAGTTTTTTGCTTCTTGTACATCTCCCACTTGACATAATTTTTCAATAAGATGAGTGTATGAGAATGTTGATGGCTGTAGACCCTGTGCCAAGAGTTCCTCAAGTAGTTTTGTACTATTCACAATCTTCCCTTCTTTGCAATATCCCTGAATCAATGTGTTATACGTGATTACATCACGAAAAATACCTTTCTGGGCCATTTCTTCAAACAAGTGATAAGCCTCATCTGTCCTTCCGTGTAAGCACAACCCTGCAATCAGGGTGTTGTAAGTGACTGTGGTTTCCCCATAACCTTTATCAAGCATCTCCTTGTGCAATTTTTTTGCCTCTTCCAAATTACCAATTTTACAATACCCATGAATCATTGAATTGTATGTATACTCATTTGGAAGCAATCCCCTATGAATCATCTCAAACCACATCTTCCGAGCATCCCCAAGCCATCCCATCTTACATAGACCATGAATCATTGTAGTATACATGACCGTATCTGGCACATACCCTCTCTCCTTGAGATCATTAAAAACCCGATAAGCTTCAAGTCTCTTTCGACTCTTGCACAGTCCGTTGATGACTTCCTCATATGTAAAGTTATCTGGAGCACGGTTCCTAGCTACCATTGTGTGGAGCAGTTCAGACACCCTCCCAAAATTCTTCTTTTCGCAGAACCTGGATATTAATTTGTTAAAAGCAATGTTCCCAGGCACCAACCCATCTTCCAAAACCTGTCGAAGGAGCTCATAACCTTCAGACACTTTGCCATCATTGCAAAAAGCTTGAATTAAATACCCTATAGTCTCAGCATCAACATCTGCCACAATGCCGGATTCAATCATGTCATGATACAATTTCCATATGAGATCAGTCCGGTCAACCTTAATACAACCCAACAACGCTGAATTCCAAGTCTTTATTGAACCAAAAACTCCCATTTCTTTCAACTTAGAAAACACATGAAATGCTTCTTCAATCAACCCACTCTCACAAAGGCATTGTATATATAGCTCTAACGAATTTGGATTAGGACTGAAACCAGTACTATCACGAAAATCCATAGCTACCTTAAATGCCCTAGCCTCGACAAGAGAATCAAAAAGTACATTAAAAGAATCTAAATCAGGTGAAAAACCATAATGAGAGTGCAACCACTGAAAGAAACGAATCGAAAGAAGAACATTATTTTGTTGCTTTAAGAACTCACGGAAGAATAGAGGATCATTGAAATTGAAAGAAGGGAAGTCAGACAAAAGAGTCTGTTCCCATCTGGGTTTGGTTCTAGTGATCTTGCATACTTGTTTTGCAATCTCTGTGTAAAGCTGCTGGCTATCTTTGGTCTCTATTGATAGATTTCGTAATTGGGTATTAGGGTTTTGAAAAATACGAGGGTGTTGGCGAAGGATGGTCAAAACAGAATATGGAGCTCTACCCATGGAGTTTTACTGTTTCTTCTACAAATTCTCATTAATGGGTTTGCAGTTCTGGGCCTAAAAGTGAAAGATTTAACGCAAATAATAATAAGTAAACCCGCTGAATAAACAGAAGGAAGCTAAGAATACTCAATAATTGAACTTACAGAGATGGGATTTGAAACTCAAAGCAGAATCAACATTAAAACCTCGACGGTGAATTCTGACTCGGATGGCTCGAGGAAGAATTGGCACAGCTCAGCGAGTCAGCATACTTCGTGCGGGAAAACCGAGAACAGTGGTGGTTTGTGTACTTTTGGTTAACATGTAATTTTCCTCTGTGCTTGTGTATTTTGGTCAAATTACATCATATTTTGGACAAAATAATAAGAAATAAAATATTTTAGACCTTTCTTAGCAACAGCCTGAAAAAGGGATATGTTTGCAAAAGTAAGAAGTGTTAGGTCAGCCCTAGAGAGTAGAGACTATCAGGGCGAGCACCGCGCAAGACGGGCGGGGATGATTTACGAGATGAAGAAAATGGGCTTTCAGGGCCCTTAAATGATCAGAACGGTATACTGTCAATTACGATTTTAATCTATCAAGTTAGGTTTTCATCTTCCCGCCAAAAAAGACAAAAATTGCGCGTTCGCGCGATCTCATTGTCGTGTATGTATTATATTCTGGCTCCAGTCACTTCACGGAAATGAGGAGGTAATTTCTTAACCAAATTGAGAAAAGACACAGCTTTTATTTGCTTGTATTTTGTGAATTCATATTGCTTCATTTTTTTAATTTTTTTTGATGGTATAATTGAATTGATTTTGGTTTGTACGCTGATCATCTTTTTAATTTCCTGAGAAACATTTTAGTCTGTTCTTAGCTGAGAAACTTTGTTTAGAAGGGAAAGGAAGCGTATTTTCAATTTCAAGGTTTAAGGTCTTATTTGTTGGGGAATCATGTTATTTCGAAAAATTTTGCTTGTTGATTTGAACTTGTGAGCAATTTTTTTACCTTAAAAGTAATTGGAGTATTCTGTGTGCGAATGTGCTAGCTGAATTTGGCTAAATTTTAAGATCATTTTTTCTCTGACTTATTGATTATTTTTTTCTTAATGATACAGTTCAAATACAGATCTTAACACTGAAGTGTGTGATAATGCCATGGTTCTAAATGCATACCCGATAGGTGTGCTGTCAGTGATTGATAATGTCAATGGAGCGGATGAAGGATGGTCAAGAATGGAACCATCTGTTGGGTTAGAATTTGATACTGCAGATGATGCACGCGAGTTTTACAGTCAATATGCAGAGCGTGTGGGATTCAAAATCCGTATCGGTCAGTTGTATCGTTCTCGAACTGATGGTTCAGTTTCATCAAGAAGATTTGTGTGTTCAAAGGAGGGATTTCAGCTCAATTCAAGGACAGGTTGTCCGGCTTATATTAGAGTGCAAAAACGTGATTCTGGGAAGTGGGTACTTGACCAAATGAAGAAGGATCACAATCACGAGTTTGACTCTGCTGGTGAAAACAGTTTGCCTTCTGCAGAGCAGAGAAATCGGTCAGCTAAAAAATCATCAGTTAATGTGTCCCACAGGCCCAAAATCAAATCATTTGCTGATGGAGGGTCATGCCCATCTGGTGTCATTAATTTCAAACGGCTTAGAAGCAGTGCAGGTGAAGGAGAATGCATTCCTGAACCATATGCAGGTCTAGAGTTCAATTCAGCTAATGAAGCTTACCAATTTTATCAAACATATGCTGAAAAAACAGGATTTCGAGTACGAATTGGTCAGCTGTTCCGCTCGAAAAATGATGGGTCAGTTACTTCTCGGCGGTTTGTTTGCTCAAAGGAAGGATTTCAACACCCTTCAAGAGTAGGTTGTGGAGCATTTATGAGGATAAAGAGAAAAGAATTTGGAAGCTGGATAGTGGATCGTCTCCAGAAAGATCATAACCATGATCTGGATGGTCAAATGGGGGCCAATAAGAAAACTTTTGCTGCTTGCAAGAAATTCATAGAGGATGTGAGTGGTGGATTGGATTCTGTGGATCTCGCAGAAATAAATAATGGCAGCATTATCAAGATAAGCCAGGAGAACAACATTGGAAGTGCTTGGTACAGGGTGCTTTTCGAGTATTTTCAAACCAGACAATCAGAAGACGCTGGATTCTTTCACTCTGTAGAAGTTGATAATGGCAGATGCATGAGTGTTTTCTGGGCAGATGGCAGGTCTAGATTTTCATGCAGTCAATTTGGAGATGCTATTATTTTTGATACTTCATATAGGAAAACTAATTATCTGATACCATTTGCAACATTTGTTGGAATCAACCACCACAGGCAACCGGTGCTTTTGGGCTGTGCTTTGGTAGCTAATGAATTGAAGGAGTCTTTTACTTGGTTGTTTAATACATGGATAAGGGCAATGTCTGGGTGTCATCCAAAAACAATTATTGCTGATCAAGACATGGCTATCCAGCAGGCAATTGCCCGAGTCTTTCCAAGGACTCACCATCGGTTTTCAATGTGGCAGATTAGGGCCAAGGAAAGGGAGAATTTGAGGTCTATGTCTAATCAATTCGTATTTGAATACAACAAATGCATTTACCAGAGTCAATCCATTGCCCAATTTAATACCATGTGGACTGCCCTTATCGACAAATATGGCCAGAGGGACAATATCTGGCTTAAAGAAATGTATGAGAAGCGAGAAAGTTGGGTTCCATTGTACTTGCATAGAAGCTTTTTCGCTGGCATCCCAATAGGTAAAAGCATTGAATCATTCTTTGGCGCGACCTTAACTGCCCAGACACCACTAAAAGAGTTTATTTCAAGATACACTCAAGGTCTTGAGCGCCGTCGTGAGGAGGAAAGGAAAGAAGATTTCAACACATGGAACTTGCAGGCTTTTCTACAAACCAAAGAACCAATAGAAGAACAATGTAGAAGGCTTTATACACGTAATATGTTCAAAATATTTCAGAATGAACTTCTGCAATCCTTTGATTATCTTGTGACAAAAACTAATGAGGAAGCAACTATTGTCAGATATTTAGTGCGGAAGTGCGGAAATGAGGATGAGAAGCATGTTGTAACCTTCAGTGCCCTAAATGTGAGCTGCAGCTGTCAGATGTTTGAATTTGAAGGCATGCTTTGCGGGCATATCTTAAAAGTGTTCAACCTATTGAACGTAAAGGAAATTCCATCTCAATATATCTTGCATCGGTGGACAAGGAATGCTGAGTATGGTGTTTTACGTGATACAGAATCGGGCTTTAGTGCTCAGGAACTTAAGGCCTTGATGGTTTGGAGTTTAAGAGAAACAGCCAGTAAATACATTGAGTCTGGGACAGGATCTTTAGAAAAACACAAACTTGCCTATGAGATTATGAGAGAAGGTGGGAACAAACTTTGTTGGCAAAGATAATACTTGTACCAACTATAACAAAGGTCAGACATTCTCTGCGATTGATTTTTTGTGTTTAGAACTGCATGTATAGTTTCTTAGTTGGGCCTTGTTGAGTAATTGAAGATTGCTTAACTGCTTTCAGGTCGGCGATTTTTTTCTGTGTTTGAGTCAGAAATCTGGGACTTTCATGCTGTGAATAGTTTTTTCTAATCGTCTACTTTGTTGCTTGTTGAGCTGGGGATGTTGTTATGCTAATTGACATAATAATATTCTTGAAAACTATCCATCCTAATTTCTGCCAAGCATTCTCCTTTTGGATGCCTTTATGAGGTCACTGTCTCTATTAGCAGTATGAAACTATTCAAAGAGATATTTGAGTCAGTCTGGGAGCAAAACTTGCTGGATTTGTCAACTGTATGTTTTCTGTTCAGTGTGCTGGTTTGCAAATCGTGTGACAATTGTATGAATTAGGAATAAACTCCATTCAGTGTTTAATGTTCTGATGTAGAGAACAAGGAAAAATCCCTTAGATTAGTGGGGTAACTTTGAAAGAAAATGGTTCATGAGGAAGCTGAGAGCTTTGGGCTTCAGGGGGTAATTTAAAAGTGGTTGTAATTATGTGACAATGTTACGCAAGGTCAACAAGGTAGCCGAGTAGCTGATCGAATTGCTTGTATAAATAGAAGTTTTAAGAGTGAAAATTTAGTGCTCCTTTGATCTCTTCCTTATCCTTTAGAGTCGTAATGGATGCTAACTAAGAAAATTAGTCAGTTACCGAGTTACCCTAATCTGAACTCTGTATCTGTTTAGTCATTTGTTTCAAATATTTGATGATAGGCTGTAGAATTTTGGTGGCAATTGCAATTTTAATAATTTTGAATGGCTGACTCATAAATTTTCTGCTTATTATCATTTGAATGTAAATGCCATCGAGGTACGTGTTACTTCATGAAATGGTACCGAAATTATCTCTTGTTTGCAGTCGCTGATGCCTTTTGGTTTGCCAGTATGTATCTCTCAAACGAGTTGAAGGAACAAAGATTTATTGTTTATTTACAGAGCAGCCTCCAAGTTTGTATCTGAATGTTGATTTAGTTGACAGTAAAGTTCTTTCAAAATAAAATTATTTTTAAATAAGCAGCAACCAATTAGCATTGGCAAGGACATGAGAAAATGGCATTAAAAATGGTATAGGCATTATAGCGGCCACTTTAGATTTTAGACATTAAATGCAGAAGAAGGAAGTAAGAAAACAGGGGGGGTTGCAAAATTCTTTTGAACTCGTAATTTAATTTTATATTTAGTAAACTTGTAATATATGAAGGAATCATGGGGTGCTTCTGAATCTTAGAATTTTTAGAAGAATAGCCGCAATGGCTTCCAAACAACTGAATGAGGAATCCTATGTATAGCTAAATTTTCATTTTTCTGCTTTCATATGCAACTAGTTATGCTTTTTCACGAAAGAAAAATCATCATCACCCCATGAATAATTTCATAAAAATAAGGTCAGCTCCAAAACCGGCGGTTGCTCTACAAAATTACGTCAATACTTCCACAACCCATGATTAAAAAGAGAGAAAATTACTACAAAACAAAATCAAAGGAAGTTTTAAAGAAAAAAGATTTGTTAGTTATAACATTATTGTATTGTTTTCCGTAAATATGTTTTTATTATGTTATTAAAATGGTATAAATAACTTCATATTTGGTTCGTTAACATGAAAGATACGAAGCAATATAAGGGGTTTCTTCTGAGTTGTCTTCTTAAGAAATTACAAGTTAAAAATTCTCCCATGCGATTGAAAAAGAAATGGCATCTCACTTGGCACCAAAGCTCACAAAGTTGTTGGTGGTGCTATCAATTATTGTCCTCACGATCATGTCACAGTCATCCTTAGAATCAGTGGCTGCCAAAGGTGGTGGAGGTGCACGTGGCGGCGTACGAGGTGGGGGCGCTGGTGCCGGCATCATCAGGAACCATTCATCTACTTCTGCAAGGCCATTCCCATTGCTTAGTTCCATAACAAGTTCATTTTTCCACGCTGCATTACTTTTACTGCACTATGCCATGCAGTAGATTTTAAAGGTTTCTTTATTTCTTTTGTTCCCCTCAATAACTTTGCTGTTATTGTTGGACTGGATTGCATGACATTTTACTTTTTTTATTTTAATTTTTCCTAGTTTTAATCTAATTTATGCCTTTTCATGTTTTCTGAAAAAATATTTGATTTCCATATATAAATTTCATGAAGAATAGTTCTGTTGGGGATCCCATCATTAATTTTAGATCCAAATTTCCAGTCTTGTTTCATTATTTTGGATGCGATTTGATTTGGTTGTTGTTTTTCCATTAATGATTTTGAAAGAGAGGAAAAATCAATGGAATGTTGGGATTTTAATGATTCATTAATGATCATGATGAAATTTAATCGTGGTTTTTATTTTCATTTTAATTTTGGGATCGAATGCTGGAAATTTTGTCATGTTTCAAATTTCCATTCTTATTGATGGTGGAAGCCGAAAAGGAACATTTATGTTGTTTAAGAAGTGATGAGGATTGAGGAAGAAGAGAAAACAGTAGAAAGAAAAAAAAAATTAAAGGCAAGAGAAAAATAAATCATTAAACAGGGTAGAGAAATAATGTTATTATCAATCAATGACATCAAAATCTCGATCCTTCACTATTATTTAACACAATTCACTATTATTTAACACAAGGGCTTAAAATTATACTTGAGTCTAAACTTATCCTCCTTTAATATGTTCCATATATATATATGAAACATATATAGGTGGAACTATTTGCATTCTAAATTTTACTTTAGATACTGTAATTTTTTATAAAAATATTATTACAAAAATATTCTCATAATAATCTATTAATAAGAACAATTTAATAGAGTATTATTGCTCTTGAGCCTTGACATCATTTGACACACACTCAATTCATTAGTCCTATTATAAATCCTGTAACTTTCTTCAATATCAAATATAATTCGTTATTTGTAAAAGAAAATATTAAAGGTTGATAGATACCCAATAAGCTGCCGGCTACAGAAATTGAAAAATAATTTCTGTTTATGTAGGAAAAATAAGTATCATTATTTTGTTTTAGAAATCAAAATAAAAATAAAACTGTAAGTTCCAAAAAGAAGAAAAAGAAATCAGCTGTATACTGCTGTTGCTTGAAGGTTATCTATTAGAAATATAAATTGGACTCTAGTAAAGATATTTCTATTTTCGGGTGTGACTATACCAACACTAATACACCGGATCCCATCAGAACTCCATAGTTAAGCGTGCTTAAGAGGAAAAAAAAAGATATTTCTATTTTGAAAAAAAAAATTATTTCATTTGAAGAGATGAGAGTGATATCCTGTTAAAGAGAGATTCAAGTGTCTTTTTAACAATAATAGAGTTATGTAGAGTGAAGTTCTTTTCTCTTAATAAAAGAATTTAAGTTGAGTGAGATGTTTGTAAGATATAAATAGAGAATTGTTTGATATTCAAAAGGATGTGCAAAGTAAAAATAATTTTTTCAATATTTATTAAATGAGCATACAGAGTTAAGTAGAGGTGAAAATTAAATTTAGAGTGCAAAACCCTCACCCTCACCCTATATATATATATAATTACTTTGGTATTTGTATTACTTATGAGTGAGATTGTTGGCACCCCTCTAAATATCTCTTAAAACTCCTTTAATTAATTTATAATTTTAACATTTATTAAATTATATAATAGGATAATTTCTAATTAAACCCTTACTCAAAAGTGAAATATTTTTTTTTCATTTTTGAAATAAAAAATGTTACTTTTTTCTCTAATTTTTGAGTGAATAATTTATCACCGATGACTACAATGAAAAGAATGAAAATGCATTATTTTTTTTCTTTTAAATGAAAGAGACCTAACTATTAAAATAAGGCTTAATAATAAAAATTAGAGAATGAGGTTTTACACAATAAATTTTACTTAATGGTACTTTTGTTATTAATGAAGGTGTTAAAATTTTTTTTATAATTTTTAAAATATTTTAATAGAATTACTTAAAAAAAGAAGTGTTAAAAGAGATGTTTAGGCGGGTGTCAATAATCACACTCATTACTTATTCACTTTCGTGTTATTGGTTTCTCTAATTTGAATTGAAAAAAATAAATATCAAAATCATGAGGTCACCGAAGCTCACAAAACTGTTAGTTGTCATCTCAATTATTGTCCTCGTCTCATCCATACTGGCTGCCAAAGGTGGTGGCGGCGGCGGTGGACGCAGTAGCGGTGGAGGGATGCGCGGCATAGGCGGATACGGTTATGGCGGCGTGCGAGGTGGTGCAGTTGGCAGCAGTCATGGGACTCGTGGCAAGAATCATTCATCTGCTTCTTCAAGGCTATCGCTCAGTTGGATTACAAGTTCATTTTCGTACGCCGCATTAGTTTTACTCCAATCTGCCATGCAGAAAATCTGAAATTTCTTTTTGCGCTCTTAATTTCTTATTCATACCATCAACTACTAAGATTTTAAATTTTATCTTGTATATATTTTTGTTCATTTTATGTCCGTAAATTTTCTCCTTACATATTTCAATCTTTGTTTTCTTAATTTTAATTTGGGAGTACAAGTCTGAATTTTGGCCAAGTATTAATATATAGGTCTGAATTTCAGCTACTTCTGCGAGGCCATTCCCATTACTTAGTTAAACCACATATTCGTAAATTTTATTCACGATAGATGAGAGAAACACAAAAGTTTATAATATTGGCAATACATGACTTGCAATCCAACTACTTGGACGAAAGCACAGCCTACCACTTAATCTGCCCCCGCCGCCACCCCCCCCCAAAAAAAAAACAAAAAAAAAAAAGCCAAGCTACCAAGGAGGGACGTAACACTAAAGCATGAGATAGCATAAATAATCATAAATGCGCACTTACAATTAATTTAGATAAATAACTAACCATTATCAAAGAGAGCCACTTGTTTTCTGTCGAACCCATCCCTTTCTCTCTCCTCTTCTCCAGCCTTCTATTTGCTCCATCTTCAACCGCTCCAATGTTTCGCCAGAAAAGAGCCATAGTTGGCTCTTTATCCGGTAGAAATCTTGTATGTTGTAATTTTATTTTTCTTTTTTTAGTCCCTTCACTATGTGTAAGAGTAGGTATTCACACCCAGACCTTAATTCGGTTTGTGTGTATCTTTCACACCCAGATTTTGATATGGTGTGTGTATATACTTCACACCCAAATTTTGACGTGGTGTGGGTATGATTTTACCTACTGTTTTTGTATGTTATGATATGTTTGTTTTCTAGTTTTACAGATTCATATCTTCAGAGTTAGAGGATTTCATCTACAACAAATGGGTTAAGATAGAAAATATGTTCCCGTACAAATTGAAAGAATCAAATCTAAAGATGGAGAGTATTCTGATAAAGCTTTATCTAGTGAATGGCTCTTTGCTGGGTGCTCCTTTGTTGGAAGAGATACTTCACTCGAATATCTTTAATGCACCGGTTTTTGCTCTTATTCTTCAGTGTGGAAATACATTGATTCAACCAATTGTGTACTTGTAGTAGATATCTATTGAGATTGTTTGTATAATTCTTTGTCTGTATTAGTGGTGCGTTTACTTTTCAGATTGGGGAATCGGAATCCGGAATCGGAATGATTAATGATGTTTGCTTCACAAAAATAAAAATAAAACAGGAATCGAAATCGAAATGGTAGGGTCCACCATTATTTGGGAATGAGAAATGAGAGATTGATTCCCATGAGGAGGTGGAAATCAATCTTTCATCCCCTGGAATTCTCATTTTGTCCCTCCCCAAAATTAAAAATACTCTATTTGCCCTCATTTGTAATTAATTAATATATTATTATAATTAATTGTTGTATTGATACATTATTATCAATAATTATAATTTTTGAATAAATAATCACAATAATTAATATGTTATTATTATTATTATTATTATTATTATTATTATTATTATAATTAATTCATCTATTATCATCAATTAATTGATATAATTATTACTATTAATTAATATATAAATATATTATTAACAATAATATATTAATATTTATAGTTTTTGATTAAACAATCACAATAATTAATATATTACTATTATCATAATTAATTCATTTTTTATTAATAATATATTGATATAAAAATTACTATTAATTATTATATTAATATATTATTAACAATAATATATTAATAATTTTAGTTTTTGAATAAATAATCACAATAATTAATATGTTATTATTATTATTAATTTACTATTATAATAATTATTAATATAATTGTTAATTAATTAATATAATTATTACTACTAGTTATTATATTAATACATTATTAACGATAATTATTAATGATTATAGTTTTTGACTAAATAATCACAATAATTAATATGTTATTATTATTATTAATTTACTATTATAATAATTATTAATATAATTATTATAATTAATTCGTATATTATCATCAATCAATTCATATAATTATTACTATTAATTAATATATAAATTTATTATTAACAATAATATATTAATAATTATAGTTTTGGATTAAATAATCACAATAATTAATATATTACTATTATAATTAATTCATTTATTATTAATGATAAATAATTAATATAAAAATTACTATTAATTATTATATTAATACATTATTAACATTAACTATTAATAAAAACATTATTTTGACTAAATAATCACAATAATTAATAATATAATTATTATAATTAATTAGTATATTATTATAATTCATTAATTAATTTTACAAATAATTAATATATCAATGTATTATTGACAATAATTAATAATAATAAAAATGTTTGAATAAATAATCACTATAATTAAAATATAAAATAATGATTATGACAATAATTCATTAAGTACTTTTTAGTAATTTGTTACAATCAAATTCATTCCGATTCCGATTCTAAGACAAAGTAAACACATTAATGGTAATCCAGCTCAATCCGATTTCGATTCTTACAGTTCAAGTAAACAACTTATTCTAATTCTCATTCCCTATTCCCATTCCAGCCCATTCTCATTCCCTATTCCCATTCCCGTCCATTCTCATTCCTACCAATTCTGATTTCAGCTCATTCCAATTTCAATTTAGTAAACGCAACATAGATGTGATGATATATGGACTTTCACTTATGGTGAACGAAATGTTAGTTTATTTGAAAAAAAAAATACCACTATCAAAATTGAACTCATCAATGGAAAAAGAATAGCATATTAAAAAAAAAAGAAGAAGATGATGTTACTGAAATGGGATGTCGCATACGTTAATTCGACGATTTTAAGGAATTTAACATATAAATGTAAGTGTTTGACTCCAAGTTATAAAATGAGCTAGTAATTTAGGATATGCCATGAAATTCGGAACAAAGTTTGGATCTCTGAATGATATATTACCAATTAACAATCACAAAGGATTAAGTAATAGTTTACTTTTTATTTTATCATTAATGAGATAATTCATAACATTAATAAATTAATGAAGCATTAATGAGATGTCATGTACCATATCATTGAAAATCAAACTTTATATAAGATAAAATATTAAAAATGTAATTAATACTTATTAATAAGGCCTTAATTCAAAGGGAATCCTATGCATGCAATTACTTGCATAGAATACTCTTAATAGTACATGAGTTTCTTAAGAGTAATTTATGGAATAAACAAATAAATATATAAAGCAACTAAATAACATCCATACCATGCACTATATCCACCTATCCTGCCCTAATACTCATGAGAAACTAACATTTCCTCCTTCACAAAGGAAAAAATTAATTCTCTCATTACAGAGTCACATTATTCTGGGTATTACTGTTTAAACCTGCTGGTTTGTTTGTTTCCGTTTCCACTATTCGCGTGCGATATTAATTGACCTTTTAGTTATTTGTGTTGGTAATAAACGTGCGGTGTCACTTGTTACCGAGTAGCTCACAAAATTGCTAGTTATCATCTCAATTATAGTCCTCATCTCATCCTTAGTGACTTGGTGGACACGGCAGCGGTGGGAGACATGGTGGTGAAGGCAGTGGATGCAGTAACAGTGGCGGCGGCCGCGGTATTCAGGGCAATAACCATTCATCTGCTTCTTTGTGGGCTATCGCTTAATTGGTTAACAACTTTGTTTTCATAAGCTGCATTAGTAATACTCCATTATGCCATGTAGAAGATTTGAAAGTTCTTTTCTATAATTTTTGTTTTGTTTTGTTTTTACTATTCTTGTTATTGTTGGACTGGATACCATCAACTAAAAGGATTTGTAACGATAATGTGATTAGAGAGTATGTATTTCATGACTTGTTATAATTCACCCATATGATCATGGCCGGCTCTAAAATATTAGGGACCTTAAATAAATTTTTTTTATGAGGCCTTCTTACATTTAGTAGTTTCAATACTCAAAGAAACATAAAAATGCTTGAAATTTAATCAGTTTTTAACTATGTATTGAATATTAACAATAAATAAGATAATAAGAAATTTCAAAAAAAAAAAAAAGTAATCAAGAAGATTTATTTGTCAACTCTCTGAGATTATAGTTTTAAGAAATTATTTTTTCTTTTACTTCAAAAGTAAAGAAATAAATGTAATAGTTTTCTTTATAGAGAAGACCACAAGAAATTTTATAACATTAAATAATTAAGTTTGTTTAAATGGATAAATAATTTTTTTAATATTTTTTCAGGAAAAAATAATTAATTAATAGTTAAGACTATTAATTATAGTTCTTTAACAATAAGGTTATCAAATAAAAAATTTGTGCAAAAAATTTTAATGGTAAGATAAATATCAATTAAAGAGAGGCGTAAAAAACATGCTTTCTTATTATAAGTTAAAAAAATTAATTTGAGTATATTAAGAAAATAAAAAAGGTCTTCTAAGATATAGGAACTAAGCAAACACAACATGACCTTCCTAAAGTATGAGGCTCTAGGCGACTGCCTAATTCACCTATCCTTAAAGCCGTCCCTGCGTGTGATTGAAATTATGTTGTTGGATATTTCATATTTGTAATGAAAGTGGTAGATTCAGCGCGGCCTAATTTATTATGATAATTTAATTACATGCAAACAAAATCAAACGAGTTCAAATTTTGTAGAAAAAGGTTTGTTAATTATAAAATATTGTTGTTTTACATGCATGATTTTATTATTATTTTTTATATGATTTAAATATTATGCAGTAAAGATTATAAAAATTGGAAATTAACATGAAAGATACGAAGCAATTATAACAGATGTTCTTATGCCTTCTTATAAGAAATTACAAGTTCAAAGTTATGTAATGCGCGATTGGAAAAGAAACGAGGTCCTCACTTAGCACCATAGCTCGCAAAATTGTTGGTAGTGCTATCAATTATTGTCCTGTGATTATCACGAACCATGTAACTTCTGACAATTGACTTACAAGTCCCTCGCGAAAGCCTCTTCATCAGCAGCGCCTCTATTTTCAACAGGTTGCAATGGTAGCTTGTTCAATTTGTTGATTAAATTCCAAGGTCTTCCTTTTTTGTGTCCTTCAATTTATTAGCGAGTGATTTTGGTTTCTTCATAATTTGGGTTGAAACGATCAATGAGCTCTCCGTCTTATCTCTTGTTACCGAAGGTCACGAAATTGCTATATATCATCTGCTACTTCGAGGCCACCGCTTATTTACACATGCTGCAATAGTTTTACTCCATTATAAGTGATTCAGATGTAACGGTAATGTGATTACGTGATAATTCGCCCTTGCGGCTGAAATTCTTGTATCTATAAATGCAATGATCACGCTTTAGATTTGACAATTAACTCCGAAAGATACGAAGCTATTATAAAAAGATCGATGTTCTTCTGCAATTCTCATAAGAAATTGGGTAAAATGAAGTCATCCTCAACAGCAAAGCTCACAAAATTCTTGGTGGTGGTATCAATTACTGTCCTCATCATCATATCATTGTCATCCTTATTAGTGGGCGCCAGAGGTGATGATAGCGGCGGACTTGGTGGAAGCCGCTACTGCGGCGGTCATGCCAAGAATCATTCATCTACTTCCGCTAGGCCACTGCTTTGTTCAATGGCAAGTTTCCTTTTTTACGCTGCGTTGGTTTTACACTATGCCATGCAACATTAAGCATGAACATTTGAAAGTTCTTTAATATCTAGTTGCTTTTTTTTTATTTTTTTGGTTATTATTTGCTGGGCTGCGTGCCGTTAACTAATTAAATAAAAGATTTTATTTCATTTTCATTCCCTAGTTTTAATTTTATGTCTAATTTGCGATACTAAAGACATAGATTAACGAAGTTCAGTACTTGTTTTTCAGTCCTTTGTTTATTTCTTTGTATGTCATTATCTAACACATACGTAATATGTAAGTACCAATTTGTAACTACAATAGATTTTGACATTAATTTCGTAGTCTTTCCCGCTGGTATTAATTCTTTGACCATTGGATATATAAATCTTCTCCTCAAAGTATTTAAGTGCGCGTTTCAATCTTACAGGTAATTTAGTCTAGCATTAAATTAATATGAAATAAATTAAAAAAAACAACGTTGACAAAATATTTTTCATGCAATTTTATTTAGGTCTTTCTCTCATTACAGGAATTTGCATGTTCAAGTTCTGTGACTCTCCATCTTGTATTTCCTCTCTATAAATAACAACCCTCTACCTCTTGTAAACATGTGCTATTTATTCTTCGAAAGCTAGCTCAACTAAAGGGTTCTCACTGCAGCTGAAAATCTGTAAGCTTTCTTTCTTTCCATTTCTGTGAGATATCGAGGATTTAAGATTATTTCACAGTTTTTGCAAGTGAAAATATATAACCTTATTAGTCGAGATCACGATTTATTTATTTATTTAGTCAGTATTTTTTGTAATTTTAACATTTCTGTGACTTGGCTTTGTTTTGCATGCAGTTGATGTACATGGGGCCTCATAAGCTCATGAAATTCTTGCCGGTGTTCGTCATAATTGTGATTGTTCTTACGTCTTCTATAGCTTCTGCTCAACGTGGTGGTGGCGGTGGAATAGGTGGGGGTGGCCGAGGCGGAGGCGGCCGAGGTAGTGGAAGCACAATAAATCGTGGAACCGGAGGAAGCTCCGGTGTAGATAAAGGGAATATGGCTCAGCTTATCTTGACTATTATATGTTTATCATCTTATGTTGCATTCGTTTTACGGCATGATGCCATGTAACTCTTTGATAGCTCATTTATGACTTGCTTTTTCTTTAATTTCTCCATTTGTCACATTTAATCATTTACAGATTTACGCGCACGCGTATATAAAAAATAAGTAAGTAATGTTATGATGAGATACCTAATTGACCATAATTGTTATTAGTAATCTTTTTTTTCACTTCTATAATATTACTAAAAATAAATAATACGCAAATAATTTGAACACGCTCGTGAGAGGCCTACATCATTATTAGAATATTGTAAAAGCATGCGCAAGGGAACAAGAA
Organism: Luvunga scandens; assembly: GCA_030449905.1. Lineage (NCBI taxonomy): Eukaryota > Viridiplantae > Streptophyta > Magnoliopsida > Sapindales > Rutaceae > Luvunga > Luvunga scandens. The sequence continues at coordinate 2,843,489 of JASUUG010000478.1, forward strand.
AAAATATCTAGAGAAAATAAATGCTAATTACAATATGATTTCCTTTTGTCTATGGTTTTATTATGTTATTAAAATAGTAATTGTAGATTCAGTAATCAACATGAAAGATACGAATCCTGTAGCTTTTTTTTTAACCCAAAAACACCTTTGAAGAATTAACATAGGGTAGCAACATTTATGGATGATGTTATAATTCTATAAGAAAAATAATAACGCAAAAACAAAAAACGAAAGAAAAAGCAAGAAATTGTGTAACTTTTCCCTCTCTCTCTCTCTCTCTCTAAAAATAGGTTTTCTTACTTGCTCAAGTAGAATTAATTAAGAAATTAAATATGACTAGGATCCCCCAAAATAATCTTTTCCTTAGCCAGACTCATTTCCTAAGAAAACACAAGTAGTAAAATATTAATGATATTTTAATATTAGATATAGATACATGACAATATCTTTAAAAACCTTAAGAGGATTAAGTTAGATTATGAGAGGATGATAACTTTCTAATCTTGGGGGTATGATACAAGATTTTTAAGTATCCAATCTAAAATATTATTATATAGGGTAGAAGGACCTATCCTCCTTATAATCCAAGTAATTCTCTTTTACTAGTCACATAACTCAATAATCCCTAATGAAAATATTACTGGACTCCCTTCCTTTTTGTGAACTACCATGGTTCCGTGATATAAAATAACTCAATAATCCCTAACGAAAATATTACTGGACTCCTTTTTTTCAACTACTAAGATCTAACTTTAATATCACTTTGTTGGGGGCTGAGCTTAAAATTTCTAACTGTCTAATTTTAATAAAATTAATCCATTAGGTAGAGAGACATATATATTGGAAAATACGGAAGAGTTATTTGAGTTTATATATAAGAGTTATTTGAGTTTATATATATATAAACTCAAATAACTCTTCCATATTTTCCAATATACTGCATAACTATGAAAATAAAATCGGTTTCCATCCATTCAAATGTTTTTATTAAAAAAATGATCTCTGTGTGCTTGTCAGCTTAAGAAAGAAAACTAAGCTAAGTTGACTCAGTGGATGGTCCATTGGAGTATGTATATAAATCGCTGACATAATCAAGTCAATGATGGAGCCTTTCAATTCAAATCGATTGGCTATACATAATACACTTAATAAGCAGGTGCAGATATCGTATTTGACTTTTCGTATTGTTCAATAAATTTGTGTCGCTGCCATAATCAAGTCAATGATGGAGCCTTTCAATTCAAATCGATTGGCTATACATAATTCATATCGTATTTCCTTATTTCAATTCATTCTTTTACCGTGTCCTAACCTATCATTTAAGCGCGTGTTTCATTCATACGAGTCTCCTCTCTCTGTCTCTGTCTCTGTCTCTGTCTCTATATATATAAACCAATAAACAAGTTCTTCATCAATCATCACACGAGGATTTACATCTACACAAGTTCTGAGCCTATCGACAGTTTCTTTCTTCTCACAAGTTCTAAGCCTATCGACAATTTCTTTCTTCTCTGTAGATAATCCTTTACTAGATATATTGCAGATTAATTTGCTCCATTCCCCAAAGCTAGCTAGCTATAGCTATTAAAAGGCTTTTCAATACTAATTTCTAATACTTGGCCTTCTTTGTACCGGTTGAAAAGATGACGCGTCACATGCGGCCTAATAACAAGCTCATGAAATTCTTGGCAGTCTTCCTCCTAGTGATGGACCTCTTGTCACCTATAGCTGCTGCTCAACGTGGTGGCGGTGGCCGAGGTGGAGGCAGCCGAGGAGGTGGCAGCAGTGGAGACGGAGGAAGCAGACCAATTGGTAGAGGCACACCAACCACTGGTACAGGTAGGCTAGTTAATGGAGGCACACCTGCCGGCGGAGGAAGAATACCGATTGGTGGAGGCACAGTTGTCTGCGGTGGCGGAAATGGAAACGCAGGAGAAAGCTCCGGTGTTGATAGAGGCAATATGGCAAAGCTTAGCTTGACCACCATAAGTTTATTATCTTATGTTGCATTTATTTTACTGCGCGATGCCTTGTAAATTGTTTGACATTTATTTTACTGCGCGATGCCTTGTAAATTGTTTGACAGTTCTTTTTCTGTATTGCATATTCTTTTATATGCTTGGATATATATATATTCAATATTGAAGGACAATTCTCAAATTTTAAATAAAAACTTAAATTTGCTCGAATGAGAACTTGCCTCAAGACTAATTAGTTAAATATCTTTTTTTAAAAAATTAATTACCGACATCATTGTTTATTATTTTGCTTCATACAATTTTTTTTAACTATGTTAGATTAATAAAAATTAAAATAACAGCCTTAAAGTAATTAACTTGGGTTAATAAAAATGATAATAGACTTTTTTTTTAAAATCAATAATACCAAACTTGTAATTGCTTCTTTTTTTTATTTTTAGAAGAACCTTATAATAGTTAATTATATTGGATTTATAAAAAAAAAATACAGTATATTGAATAAATATTAAACACAAAGAAAAATTAAATTTCTCACTTAAATTTCTGTGAATGAAATCGTGGACCATAAATTTATCCCCTCCCACTCCCTCCCCAGCAACTTTTGTTGTAATCCAAACAAAACAAAATTAATTCCCTTCCACTCCCTTCCCAGCCACTTCGCTTTGATTGGGTTTGTATGGTTCGTTTATTTTTTAAATTGGAGTGGGAATTTTGGGATTGGGAGTATGGAGTGGAGTGAGATTAGGTTGTTTACTTACATTAGGATGATAGTATAGAATCGGAGTAAATAGTTTCAAATTACAATTTTACCCTTATTTAAAGAATTATAGTTTTTTTATTACAAAATTAATAAAAAAATATATTTTAAAAAATAAAATTTTTATTTTATTGTATTTGTAAATTAATAATAACTATTAATATTCTTAATTATGTAAATTATTATTTTTTATTAATTTTAATTTTAATTATGTAAATAAAATTTTTTTGATAAGAGTAGCACAAATGAAATATTATTATTATTATAATATAGTATAAAATTAATTTTTTTAGAATAAAATATTTATAATTATTAATTACTAATATTAAATAAATATAATACTATTATTTTAAATAAATATAATAATATTATATTTTCAGATAAAATAGTATATAATAATATTATTAATTCGTTATGAATATAATAATATTATTTTTAATTAAGTATCATAATATTATATTTAAATAAATTTAATATTATTATTTTTAATAAATATATTTTATAAAATAATATAATATTATTATTTAAATAAATTATTATTATTTAATATTATCATTTATAAAAGTAAAAAATTCACTCTCCACTCTAAAAATGGGTGAGACCCATAAAGTAAGAATCCCACCCCCTCCTTATTTGTGTAAGTAAATATTGAAGTGAGAGAAATTCACACACCTCACTCCCACTCCAGTAAATAAATGCAGCCTTAAAAACCTACCGATCTTTATCTTTTTTTCCTTTCCAATTTGTGCGCGTGTGTGAATGAATAGAAAACATGCGACTAGGTGGGGCAACATCGTAACTCCACCTTATCCACCACGAGGGCCATCAGAATCACGCCCTCAGCAGTCCACCCCCGCATACCAAAACAAGCCACACAACAAAATTCAACCTCATCCCTCCCTCTGCTTCGAAATTGTAAGTGTATATGAACCAAGCCAATTTAATTTTGATTAGTTTAGTTGTGATTGGGTTATGTAAAATTCATACTTTTTGTGTTTGGAGAAATTAAGGATTTAAATTCTTAGATTTATTATTTGAGTATTTTTATGCTTATCAAGTGTTTGATAAAATTCCTCAGAGAATATAGTAAAAAAAGAAAAAAAAAAAAGAAAATATGTGCAAATAAATGAAGGAAAAATTTAATAGGTTTTGAGAAACTTTTGCAAAATTAGAATATTATGATGAGTTTTCAATTTGGGCAATGGGTTTAGGTGCGATGATATTAGATTTTTTTTCCTTAATATTCCTTCATAAGAACTTTAGAAAATTGGGATCATCATATTATTTTTTACTTCAACTTGGTAATTGGTATGAAATTAATCATCTTTCTTTTTTTAAAAAAAAAAATTGTAGCTATTATTAATATTATGAAAAGAGTTAGTAAGTTATTCTAAGTCCAACTGATATAATTAGAAGTTAGAGTTAAAGAATACTTAAGCGGCAAAATTTTAACTATAAAATATTAGGTAGCTTTGTTGTGTTGGTTCGAAGGATGGTGTTGAAGCTTGGCTTGCTACAATTTGCTCAAAATGTTGTGGGGTTTGTTAGGAAGTGTTCATGAAGTGACTAAATAAAGGTCAACAAGTATTGTTTTTTTTTTTTTTAAGTGTGGCTGTTGAATGCTTAATCAAAATTAATGTGCTTATCTTCTCTTGTACTGGGATAACAAAAAAGCATGGAGAGTCTTCTGGATTTCTTTCCTTCAGAAGATGTATTGGAGTGAGTGAAAAAGTTGAAGTAGTCTAAAAAACCTAAATATGTAAGCTGTCTTTTTTTTTGTTAACCTAATCTTTTATTTCTTTCAACTAAATGCGTAAGCTGTCTTTTTTTTAACCTAATCTTTTATTTCTTTCAACTAAATGTATAAGGTGTCTTATTTTTTTTTAAACCTAATCTTTTTTTTCTTTCAACTTTATATTTATTGAATGGTAAATGCTTATTCATTGATTGCTTAATAATTTAATTTAGTTCAAGTTTGACATTCATTGATTGCTTAATAATTTAATTTAGTTCAAGTTTGACATTCATTGATTGCTTAATAATTTAATTTAGTTCAAGTTTGACACCAACTCTTTAATAGATGAACTTAATAATTTTGGATGCAAAATTTGTGCAAGTGAGTCGAGGTTGATTATGGGCTTCTAATCTTTTGATTATATTGTTAATCTGATGTAATAATGAAAGCAAGTATGTGCTTGTAATCTCCTGATCTTTCATTTACAATTTTTTTAAAAAATATTTTTATTTGATGAAAGAATTTATTATGGATATATTTTATTGAGAAATTTAATTAATGTTGCATTGTTACCTAAATGTTTTCATTTGTAGCTATTTGCCTTGCTATTTACTATTCTTTTATGCATTGGCAATAAGACTTTCTTTTGTAAGATTATTCTTCTACAACAATTAAGTGTTTTGCTCAAGTTTTTTTTTATTAATATTATTTTTTAATCATGTAGGACCTAATGATAGATGGAGGAAAATTATGTACCAATAACAAATGATCAATTTGTGAAATATTTTTGGGAAAAATCTTTAGATTTATAAAGATTGAAAATGACAGGTACCTTCAAAGTCATTTTCTGCTACAACATTGTCTCAATAAAACAAGGATAAAAAATTAAATCAATGTACAAGATAGCAAATTTAAGGAAGTTGAAGCTTCATGAAACAACAACCATTGCTTACTTAATTCTCCTTTTATGTAACATTACTTTTATTTTACTCTTACAATGTAATCTCATTTTTACACTATTGATTTTCTTACTTTTTAGATGTTAGATCTCTTTGTGATGGATTATTTTTTGTTAATAATATTTTTCACTTTAAAGTTCTTTTGTTATTAAATTTTTAATTCTATAACTACATATTGTTATTAAAATTTATGTGAGGCTATATAAATTGTCCTTAAAACGAATTTGAGAATGAATTAATTACTATTTGTATTTGCAAAAATTATCACAAATGACAACTTCTTGAGACCACTTTATACCGTTGCGATATCTAAACTTCGACAACAAAAAAATAGCGTTGCTAATTGTATATTCAAACCTTTAAAATAATGAATTTTAGTAATTATGGAGACTATATTTATAGACTTTTAAGACAAATATTAGAGTCTTTATAAATTACATATTGAGACAAATATTATAGTCACTATAAATTACATATTGAGATAAATATTGTAGTCACTATAAATCACTTATTGTGACAAATATGAAGTGTCATTAATTACATTTTTAAATCTCTAATTTGACCATTTTGAATGCCATTTGTGACAATTTTAACTTAATTTTAAGACAATAATTTTTGTCACAAAAACATATTTTCACCATGACAAAAATAATTTTGATCGCTAGAACCTTTTAAGATGGTCTTTCTATGACTAACGTGTGACTGTTTGTTTTTCATCATAAAAAATATAAAGTGACTAATTTGTTATCTTTAGTGACTAAATTTTTTGTAATAAAATATCATTTTTCTTGTAGTAAAATGATGTGAATTCAGCTCAAAAAGCTGGCTTCTTCAATATATAAGGAGACAGAATTGATATCGATTTATTTTTGGATTTTTATTCTTCTGTGTATTTCTTTATTTACAAATGCATAACATATAAGATTAATCGACGAATTGGAGATGTTTTACGAGTGTGTGTGTATTAAATAAGCAAGTTATGTTACGATGACATACCTAATTGACCATAGTTGTTATTATTAATCTCTTTTTTTTCACTTCTACAATATTACTAAAAATAAATAATATGCAAATAATTTGAACACGCTCGTGACAAGCCTACATCATTATTAGAATATTGTAAAAGCTCGCGAAAGAGAACAAGAAAAAATATCTAGAGAAAATAAATGCTAATTATAATATGATTTCCATTTGTCTGTGGTTTTATTATGTTATTAAAATAGTAATTGTAGATTCAGTAATCAACATGAAAGATAAGAATCCTGTAGCTTTTTTGTGAACCCAAAAACACCATTGAAGAATTAACATAGGGTAGCAATATTTATGGATGATGTTATAATTCTATAAGAAAAATAATAACGAAAAAAAAGGAAAGAAAAAAATAAGAAATTGTGCACCACAAAAAATTGTGTAACTTCTCTCTTTCTCTCTCTCTCTAAAAATAGGTTTTCTTACTTGTTCAAGTAGAATTAATTAAGAAATTAAAAATATGACTAGGATCCTCCCAAAATAAACTTTTCCTTAGCCAAACTCATTTCCTAAGAAAACATGAGTCGTAAAATATTAATGATATTTTAATATTAAATATAGATACACGACAATATCTTTAAAAACCTCAAGAGAATTAAGTTAGATTATGAGAGGATAATAATTCTCTAATCTTGCAGATATGATATAAGATTTATAAGTATCCAATCTAAGATATTATTTTGTAGGGTAGAGGAATCTATCCTACTTATAATCCAAATAATTCTCTTTTATTAGTCACATAACTCAACTATCCCTGATAGAACCATTACTAGACCCGATTCATTTTTTTTTGGGCACATCTAATGAATTGTTCCACTATTACATTTCAACTACTAAGATCTAGCTTTAATATCACTTTATTGGGGGCTGGGCCTAAAGTTTCTAGCTATCCAATTTTAACAAGATTAATCTAGCTATTAGGTAAAGAGACATACATACATATAGTTTCTAGTTTGGAATTTTAAAGTGCGGATAAAAGTTCGAGAAAGTTTTAAAACCATGGAGTTTTAGAGGTTTAAAGTGCTTAAACCACATAGTTTATGCAATTTCTCAAACTTTCCCGCACTTTAAAATTCTGGATTGAAACATTTATATATATATATATATATATAAACTCAAATAACTCTTCTTTATTAGACAATATACTACCTAACTCAACACCTAATTTTATTTATTATTGAAAATAAAATCGGTTTCCATCCATTCAAATATTTTTATTAAAAAAAAGAACTCTGTGTGCTTGTCAACTTAATAAAGAAAAATAAGCTAAGTTCACTCAGTGGATGGTCCATTGGAGTATGTATATAAATATCCAAAGTTGCAGCCACCAGGGTTGTTGCTTTTGTTTGGATTCAATAAATTTGTGTCAATGAAGAAATAAAGCCAATGTTGGAGACTTTCAATTCAAATCGATTGGCTATACAAAATACAATTAATAAGCAGGTGCAGATATAGTATTTGACTTGTCGTATTCTTTTGTTTTTGGTCTCTTCGTAGTGTTTTCCTTATTGCGTTACCATGTCATTCTTTGAACATAAGATGAATACGAGCCTCCTAATCTATCATTTAAAAGCGTGTTTCATATATATATATATATATATAAACCAATAAATAAGTTCTTCATCAATCATCATCACGAGGATTTACATCTACACAAGTTCTGAGCCTATCGACAATTTCTTTCTTCTCACAAGTTAATTTGCTCCATTCCTCAAAGGCTTTTCAATAGTAATTTCTAATGCTTGACCTTTTTCAACATTCCTCACAAGTTGAAAAGATGACGCGTCACATGCGGCCTAATAACTAGCTCATGAAGTTCCTGGCAGTCTTCCTCATAGTGGTGGTCCTCTTGTCACCTATAGCTGCTGCTCAACGTGGTGGCGGTGGCGGAGGTGGAGGAAGCGGCGGAGGTGGAGGCAGCGGCGGCGGTGGAGGCAGCCGAGGAGGCGGCAGCAGTGGAGGCGGTGGAGGCAGCCGAGGAGGTGGTGGCAGTGGAGGCAGCCGAGGAGGAGGAGGCGGGGGAAGCAGACCAATTGGTGAAGGCACAGATGTCCGCGGTGACGGAAATGGAAACGCAGGCGGAAGCTCCGGTGTTGATAGAGGCAATATGGCAAAGCTTAGCTTGACTATCATAAGTTTATTATCTTATGTTGCATTTATTTTACTGCATGATGCCTTGTAAATTGTTTGAGAGTGCTTTTTCTGTATTTACCTTGATGGCTTGATCTATATATCAAAGTTTGTTCTATATTAATTTCATACTCATACTCTTTATTGAGGAATATAATTAACTTTAGTAATATATATTTTAAGTAACAATTACATCAAGAAATGTATCGATCAATCTACAACTTGTCGGTACGTGGTTGCTGGTTAGTTTGATTTACAAATTATGTGAATTCAGCTTACACAGCTGGCTTCTTAAATATATAAGGAGACAGAATTGAGGTCGATTTATTTTTGGATTTTTATTCTTCTGTGTATTTCTTTATCTAGAAATGCATGACATATAAGATTTATCGACGAATTGGAGATGTTTTACATATACCTGCTAAAGAATGAAGGAGGCTGTCTGGCTATGAATGATTTTATAGAAACGGCGTGATAATATAATCAAATTAGTTGAAACCGCCCAGCTTTTCTTACGTACAACATTAAAACAGCACGCCTTTGCGTGTTTTACACTTAATTGATGATAACCCTCCCCTACCAAATTGCGCAACGAGCTTGCGACTACATTACCCTGAAGTTGTCGCTAATCATCTTTAATAATAATAATAAAAATCTTCGAACTTAATTAATAACAATAAAAGTAAAGTAAAAATAAGAGATTTAAGCTTTAAACTCCAGTCTCATACGTGAGGAAGGATTTGAATTGTTGTTAAACTATAATTTAAAATATTATTAACTTCAAGAATATATAAATATTTTAAATGTAGTCACTTTCTTAAGCTGATAAAATATTTTGGTCACTTTAGTAATTTTCCTTTTTTTTTTTTTTGATAAGGTCCGTTTAGCAATTCTAGCCAAAGCATTCAAGTAACTCGTTCTCTTGAAGAACTCACTCCACTCACTCAGATGTAGGGGTGTTCGCGGATCGAATTTTGCAGATTGGGCATTAATTCATATTTGATCCATGATTTTGTGGATTATAAATTTTCAATCCAATCAATCCACGGATCGGTGAAACTTAATACAAATCCAATCCATACGTCTATAGATCGGATGAGGATTTGACTCAATCCATATCCAATCCACCATTTTGCAGAATTTTTTACAGATTAAATTTTTTTAATTATTTTCAATCTATGAATTAACTAAATAAAAAAATTTAATATAAAAATAACTTTACTACTGATCAAATTTAAAATTAAATAAGATTTAAATAAATTAATTGTTTGAACTAGAAAATACATTCAAAGTTTTAAAGTATAACACATAAAAAAAATCTCATTTGTTTAGATTAATACGTGAAAATTAACTATTTAGAAAGATATATTTGTTTATTTAATCATTTTTTATTTTTTATTATTATTGGATAATATATAATATGGCGTTAATGTAACTATATTTTAACTTATTTATTTATTAGTAAGTACTAATGTCATATTTATAAATTTAATCTTTTTATTAAATAAATATTTTTTTTTTGCAGATTGGTAGATTTTTACGGATTTACAGAAGTAAATCCATATCCAATCCATCGATTGTGAATTTTCAAATTTTCAATCCAATCCAATCCATCAATTCACATATAAGATTTTTATGAACTAGATTTCTACGGATCAGACGGATTAAGTGGATCAGATTGGATTCTGAACACCTCTACTCAGATAGTTTTGGAATATTTTCTCTTTTTTATTTTTTTTTAAATGAATGAACCATCACAAACTACTTCCCATATTTTATATCTAAGACTTCTAGATAAATTCTCATCTCAGTTTTCCAATAAGTACAGTCATTACTATCAAAATATAGGGGTCTAGTGGTTGATTGACCTTCCATTAAAGTTTAGTCAATTTAGGTTGCCTAAGATATTTCACTCTAAATAATTAAGTCTTAATAAGAGAACCTGGGTTTGATATCTGATGTAATTCTAGCCAAACAACCTAAGAAGAAGGTGAATTGGGGTTTTAGAATTTTTCCAATAATAATTACAATTCCAACAACTCGAACCACCAATATCCAATGATAATAACTACAACAATTAATATAAAGAAATAAGGATAAAGAAAAAGAACATAATGGGTTTTACATGATTCAATAAACAATTTATATCCACGCCTCCAAGTGATTCAAGCTCGATGATTCCATTAACCAAGCCTTATATCCCAAGGCTTGAAAAACAAATACAATTGACTTTAAAGTGTTAATAAACCTTTGTTATCTTGAGATGATCCCACAACTTTTTACCCAAGTGTTTCTCACACTTACAACCTCTCAATTTTAAAGATAGACATGATTCTTACAAGATCAAACTCCTCACAAGAGTATATGAGTAAGTTATAGCTCAATGATCAATTAATATATGTAAGTACGCAAATGAAACCTCAAGTATGCTCAAAATGATCAAGTTTTAGCTTAGCAAAAGTTGTAAAAGCGGGTTAGAATTGGTTTCTAATAGATGGATGGGGAAACTAACTATCATTCTCTCAAAATATGACTTTTAATGTGCAAGTAGATCATTGGCAATTATGAAGCAAATAACCACTTACTGATGTAGTATGTTATCGTTGAGATAAACTTGAAATTTTAAGCCTAAATAGATCACAGCTAAATTAAAGTGGATTACTGTTTCAAAATAGAATGCTAGCAGATGACTGCTAATTTTAAGGTAGATGACGGTTTGGATGATTTCTCAATTTTTCAAATTTTATATTTTGGGCCCAAAATTTTCTAAAGTTACAAATTGGTCCAAAAAATTATAGAATCATATAAATAGACCTTTTTTCAAAATTTCAACATTACTTGTATGATTTTATAATTTCCAGAACTTTTCAAATTAATTTGTATACTTGAAAACAATCATTCTGATAAAAACATTTAATTTATGTTTTTTCTTCAATTATAGAAACTTTACAATATGAACAAAAAGAGAGCTAGATTTAAATGCCATTATCATGATAATAACTTGAGCTTTTAAATGTTTATTATACACACATTTTATTATACTAGCTTTATAAGAAATGTGACAAGAAAGATCACCTAATTATATCCTTTGTGGTACTATAGAACTACTATGGTTGGCTCAAGCTGACGGCCACCCCTACTTGATGCTCTCCTTAACTTGATTAGCTTTGTCAATAAATGCTTTGAACTTGATCTCTAATGGTTGATATTTTGTCCCTCAAGAGATAGTGAGATTGTAACAATATATGTTCTATTTTACCTTTGACATGTAGTTTGTTATTATCAAAATTAAGGTTTTATAACCCTTAGGTCAAAACTACAATTAGGATAATTTAGAATTATTCATATCAATTAATAATTATTTTATAAGTTTGAAGAAAAGCCTAACCAATTTTGGTTTAAGACTTTAGAGAGCCTCAAGACCACTTAAAAATAGTATTAAAGTGTTTGAATTTACCAACAATCTCAACCCAATGCTCAATACGTGAGGGAGAGATTTTTGGGGGCTATCTCACATCAATTGAAGAGGGGCTGGTAGCCATAACTATGAGGTGAGGATTTCCCCACCTTGAATTAGCTTTTGAGTTCGAGAGAACCACCCAACAAATTCTAATATATGTATTTTACATAAATTTTACACTTGTCACAAAAAGAGAAATTAAGAATTTTTTTATGAGTTGATTAAAGAATATTAAAAAAGACTAAATTTATTTGATTGAATCAATTAAAAAATTATGGGAACATAAAGAATTATGGTGACTAATCCCTACTATATCATTTTAGAAATTAAAACCTTGACACGTATCATATGAATGAAGTTAACATTTCGGTTATGATGCTAATAAATATTGTTCGATAGCTCAAAGGATTAAATTATAATAATTTAAATGTTACATTTCGTACAAGAAACGTAGTCTATTATCAAAAACATTGAGGCGGCAGAGTTAATGCTGGAGGTGGCACTGGAGCAGCCATGGTAGTGCTGTACATGAGTATGAGATAACTCGATGAGACCTTCAATTAACTAATCAAAGACTTCGTATTATGAAAAATCGGGAAAATAATTTAAGAAAGACCATTATGATCACGCGAAGTAAGTACACTTTTGTCGCTTCAATTTCCAACTTCTTGTCAACAATTTAATGGTATAAAAAAGGCAACCAGAGAGAGATGTTCTTTTAATTCCTTTCCAAAAAATAAAAAGCAAAAATAAAACAAAAATTGTTCCAAATTTTAATTTTAGCTATTGATACAACTGAAGGACAAAGAGGGATCGAACAAAAATACGACAGCATTTATTTGTTGAACTGGTAAATTAATTCTGTATGCAGTACAAAATATCTGTTTGAAAGAAAATTAAATTTTACCAATTTCATTGATTGAGTCAAATAAAGAATTGATGTTGACAACTCTTACAATTATTTAGCTTATAAATTAAAACCTTGACACGTATCCTATCAATTAAGTGTATATTGAGCTAATGGTTTTGATAGCTCAACATATTAGATTAGTTTCAAATCCAAACGTTACATGCGCATACAAAACACAGATTATTATATTGAATTTAAAACGATACCGTATCCAAAAGGGCCAAAAAAAAAAATGACATCTGTTTCAAGCGATCAGTGGTCACTTAGTTTTATTTTATATATGATTTTATGTCTAGAAATAATCATCGACCCTAATTTCTTCCCTATCTATGACTATCTATTAATAAACCTCTACTTACGTCTTGTAGTTTTTGCGTGCGTTTATTAACATTTCAAGGACTTGCGGTTCGTTCTATGAGCTGTTGAAGAAATGAAGCCTCACTTGGCACCTAAGCTCTCAAAAGTCAAAAGTATTGGTCGCCGTCAGCATAACTGTACTGTCTTCGGCGGCAGCTCTTGGAGACGGTGGAGGAGGCAGAAGAGGTGGTCGTGGAGGCGGTTCTGGCGGCAGCCTCGGTGGTGGCAGATGAGTTATTGGAAACGGAGGAAGAGTTTGTGGTGAATGCAATATGGCCTCGGGTAGCTTAACTAAGTTTGTGTGCTACCTTATTTTAGTTTTATTACTCATGGAAAACTTTTGAACAGTCTTTTATATATATATATATTTTTTTTCTTTTCTTTTCTTTTTTCCATTGCATATCTTTCGATTAATTATATAAAAGTAATTATTTACTTCATTAAATTTTTATGGGAGAAGGTGTGAATAATGTAAGTATTAGACACTTTCTTGTATATGCATAATAATAATTTTTTCATAGAATAAAGTTGTTTCCCATTACTTTGTATACTTTATAATTATTTATTCTAGAATCAACCAAAAATATGTAACTCATAAAATTAATTATACTATATAACTGATATTTAATATTCATTCTATTTTATTTTTTTGCTCCATGCAACACCTCAATCAAACAATTCAACCTAGGACTTCACATAAAAATATCAACCTATGTTTTAAAATTCATCATCATCATTATTATTATTATTATAAAGCATGGTATAAATCTATCCTAAAAAATGTATTAGAAATAAGAAAATTAGGTAAATCTACTTTTAACCCCTATAATTTTATCTAATTATATTTGGTGGGTGAACTCAAATATGAAAAGTGAAAACTACACCCTCATATTTTCATCTTCGTCTACCATTCAATCTGTCGACTTGGAAGGATCTGAAATCAAAGCAATAAACCTTGATCTTCCACACAAACTGTTCAGGGTTTCAAAAATAATTGGTTCTTGCAACGGCTTGTTATGCATTGCTATTATACAACAAGCTATAGGATTCCTGTTATGGAATCCGTGGACAGGAAGATATAAGGAAGTATTAGTATCCAACCGTTTACGAGTTTCTGATCAAATTGGATTTGGATACGATTGATTCACCGACTATTATTGTGATTCTGAGGACCCACAATGATGGAAAACACCATGTTTTCACAAGAAGGGAATTCGAGATCTATTCACTGAAAACAGATTCCTGGAAGAAGGGCAACTCCCACTTGAAATTGTCTCTCTTGCTAAGGCACGGTCAGGGATTTTGGTGAATGGAGCTCCCCATTGGAAGATAGAGTATGCCTGTTTAGAAAGCTGTGTTTTCAGCTTTGATGCAATTCTCCGTTACGATTGCAATAATAAGCAGTTTCGTACTTTTCTACCACCTAAAGGTACAGGCAACGAATTTGATTTTGGTGCTTTTGGTGGAAGCCTTCTAGTGTCCTTCTTAATCATGATGCAGGCTATCTTGATATGTGGGCAAAGGAAGACGGCCAGAAGCAAAATTGGATTAAGTTGATTGATGAGTATTCCAAAGTTGACGGGTGCTCCTCGTTCTGAAGAATTGCCCTCGCTGTACTACTACTTGGCACCTGTTTGTTTTATGAAAAATGGTCAAGTCCTTGTGAAGATTACGAAGAAAAAAGTTGCACCGTTTCAAAGTTCGGAGCCTGAATTAGGCTTTAAGGATCACATGTTTCGTTTATACGATCCGGAAGAAGGCATCCAAAAATTTCGAGATTCAGGACACTCAGCTTTTCAGGGAAGAGACAACATATACAAGGACTCTAAGCGCTCGAATTGCTCACCAGGTTTTGCAAATTAGTCCTCTCATTTCTCCTCTTATGCTTTGACTCTATTGTTGCAATTTTATATTTATTTTAAGACGTAAAACACACCGTTCACCGTTTAAGTACTATTATTCGTTTTTTTAACTTAAAAAAAAATATTAAAGAACTCGCCTCGACAAAGTTCTTAAAAATAAAATAATATAAAATCTCAAATAAAACAGCCTAATAATTGAGTACTTGTTATTGAAAAACCCACGAGTAATCAAAATTTGGAAGTGCACATGAATTAAAGCATTTTTAATTGTTACATTCTAAATTTAGTGCAAAAATGCTTTCTGTCACCATTTGGATATTGTTGGTTGGCCACAAGCATGTTCAAGAACATAGCTTTGAAAATTCTATTAATTAATCATGCAGTAAAATTTGTTAATTCTAGTCTTGAATCATGCGGTAAAATTTGCTCTAAATGTAACTATATTGAATCACGCACTAAAAGGATTATCCTGTCAAGATTACAGGGCCAGCCAAAGTATCAACATGCGTGCAAATCATATCAAATCCAGAATTACAGAATAAAAACAAGAACCCAATTACTCTCAACTGGTATTTTGATACAAAAAGAAAATTACTGTGGCGAGAGCAAACATGGGTATCAAACAAGGAAGCGGTCTGACACAAGTGCAGCACCTACGACACCAACCAGGCAAAACAAGGAAACAAAATCTGCCACCCCAACAGATGACTTTGAAAAGGAGTAAATTTTATGAGTGCTGCTGTTCCCCCGAAAACCTCTAACAATCATTGCCTGTAAGAACAATACAGGGAGTTAACAATTATTTCAGAATTTCTAAAATTAGCAATCTTTCAGCTACTTAAGGCAAAGAGTCAAAGACTAGTGATAAACTATGAGATCGAAACTTATTTACAATTTCAAAAATGAAGCAATCTTTCAGAATTTCAAGATATGTGAAAAAGCTTAACAAACCCAGACATTTTTCTTGCGAAAGGTCTCAACTCTTGAAACCAATTTCTTCCATACATCCTCTAACCCACTCATTCAATGAATTCTAACTGATGACAGTAGTTTCAATTATTCCCAAGTCTGTATGATTTGAAATCATGCATTGCCAATGTATAAAAGCAGTGTAAGAGAGCTGATAACCCATTGAAAGATTGTCCATGAGCCGCATATTCTTGGAAACTACTAGAGCACAGATCAAGAAACATCATAGTTATGTAATAGAACAAAAAGGCATAATATGTCCAATAAACCTGTGATATTTGCTCAGCATGGCTGAAAATATTTTTGAAGATCCGGCGAATATAGGAAGCAAAAACTGCAAATCCAAGAGAAATTTGAAAAATGTGTTAGGATTCAATTATACAAGCAAAAATAGATAAGACCAGAATGTATACTACTGTTAGATACGATTGTCATTGCAGATATACCCAGATAAGGTTTCATAGTCATTTATTTTTCACTGACAGAAAGTGCTGAAAACCTAAAAACCAATCTCAATCTGAAACAGAGGTAAGGAAAATTATTCATTCACACATTCTTGTTACTTGTATCATCATATAATTATTAAGTACAAGTTCACACTAATGCAGGAAAACATTAGAGATAGAAAGGCTGCTGCTACAATAGACGCAGGATCACATTCAAACAAACTCTAATGGAGATCTCAGAAATAAGAAAAAAGACTCAGAAACCGCTCGACATAAATATGAGCCGCAGCTTGGTATGTATCAACAATCCAGCGATGCCCATATCATCTTTGGCTAAAGGTCTGAATTTAAAACAGCAAAGCCTAATAGGTTTCAGATTTCAGAATCGTTGTAAACATGCTAAACTATGATGTATTCGATCATGAAAATAAGATAGAGAAGGAAAGTGTTCTCAGAACCTCAATATTCAGAGTTATTCAACAGTACAATAAAGTTATGAATAGCTTGGAACTTCAGAATACTAGACAAACCAGGATTACAAGTTTTGTGACCAAAACATATTTTTTCATGAAGCAAAAAATGATGGAACACATAATTGAAAATTTGCCATGCATCCAAGGAAAATTCTAAAGTTTTCATTAGTCACTAATGGTAAATGGTAGTGTAAATATAAAAGTTGAAAAAAAAAATAACAAAAGCAAAAGGAAAAAAAAAGAAAAAGAAAAAAGCCCTTCAAATATAGAACTTACTATCAATCGTCTCCAGCATTGTCAATTGTCTCCAATTTATCCTACGAGATACTATTCCCAATGCGACATTACGTACCTACCAACACAAATGGTGAGAATTCTTTCTTATAAAACAAAGAACCAGTAAACAGATATTGGGAAGAATTACATATTCATATAAATTTTTTTATAACATTAATATTAGAAAAGGAACAACCATTCCCTCTCTTACCTCATCAAACACTAGACTGATGAATCTCAATGAAAGCAAAAGGGTAAGCACTATCTCAGCCACTGGAACACCAATGTATGTCAGAGGAAGCATAAACCACCGCAAAGCAAATGCAAGTTGTTCAGGGGTAGTGGTTGCCAGGCAAAGGCTTGAGCTTTGGAAGATCTTTCACAAAAATAGATACCTAAATCTCAGAATAATCAAGAGTTCATTTGTTTTGAGAAAATCAAGTCTAGTATGCCCCAATATATGAATGTTCTGTATATTCCACAAGTCATTTCAGATATTCACATAATCCTCTTCTCGTTCTGATTTGTCATGCAACTCCATATTGAAGATATGTATTTGCAGGTTGGTTTACTAATTCAAATGCTTACTAATTCACATGCTTAAAGAAGAATTGCAGGAGCCATCCCCACCCCAACGCCTAAAGAAAAAAATTAAAAATTAACAGAGAAAAAAGGGGAAAAAGCTTACAGTAAAGGTTAAGCAGGCAGCTGTGCTTGCAACTGACAAGCCTTTCCGCGTAAACTGTAATGGTCCTAGCTTCATTATTAAATAAGAATAACCTCCCAGAGAAACAGGAAGATTAGGCAAACCCGTGATTGCAGAGGGAGGGGTTCTTGACTGGACCAGAGAAGGTACACCATCCGAACCTAGCCCCAACATTATAAATAAAACTCCAGAAAGCAACGAGACTCTTCCCAATTGATCCTACAAGTGTCATTCAAAATTTCACAACATAATAATGTGAAACATTTATTTTAAAAAAAAATTGCATGGATTAAGCAACATGTAGAAAATTACATCTACATTAAATAGGATTGCCAAGATCACCATTCAAATATAGATATGCTGGTATTAACTTAAAAATAAAAAATACCATGGGGAAAATCAAATAAAATCAATTAGCAGGGGATGGAATCAGCAAGAAACATGGCATTTCAGACTAAAGAAACTATATTTTTCTTTACATTCATGATTAGTTTAACATAACCTAGCAGACTGCAGATCTCAACATCTTATACAATTTTATCAATACATCCATCAATGTTGTACCACTTGTCCAAAGCAAGCCAATTTTCTTAGAATTCATTGTATCATCTGGCACGAATCAGAAGAATTCACCTGCAGTTGTACAATCATGCTTGCAAAGCCAGATCTTCATATCAATGAATTAATCACCTATTCAGGATGCAATGGTTTAACATCCTTTTTGAAAGATACCGCCTTATTGTAACATGTCAGTTTAACCCAATAGCTTAAGCAACAGAATAATACACGTCAGAGAGTTATACACGGACACCACAGCTTTGTCCAAACACATTGGCCTCTATATAGTTAAAACGTCAAAGAAAAACACTTACTATCCACACGTTTTTTGGGAGGATCCATATTGACAGAAGAGCTGTGTATACCACCAGCCCAAACCGCATTAATATATGTGATCGAGCTGGTAACAAAACAAGAGCCAAGAGCCATACCTGAAGAGTCAATATAATTGAATATCTAAATTAGAACTTTTAAAAGCAAAAAGTTCCATGAGCATATATATATAAGTTTCTCACTTTGATTATTACACAAAATCAACCAAGTTTAAAATTAGGCACAATTGGGATTTTAGAGTAAAACAGTCTGTCCATAACACAAATTTGTCTAATTAAAAGTCATAATTTTAAAACCAATTTCAAAAAGAACTAAAACTTCTATCCACCCAAAAAAAATTCATTTCTTGAACAAGCCCACATATTTTTTAACATTAACAAACAAAAACATCAAGTAAAAGCAACAATAAAGCAAGACAACAACAAAATTAAGATTAAAAATAGAAATTACCAATTTGATTCTAGGGTCCACGGAATGCAGGAATGTGGAAGGGGAAGCAATGAACTGGTAAATGGGACTGGCAGTGGCAGTTGAAATCAACCTGAAAACTTTATCAGCCGAAAAAGATCCGGTGGGCAACCAATTCACCCAATTACTAGCTCCGTTATTATTTTTTTTGTCGCGCACTGAAGCCCTAATTACAAAATCTCCCTTTTTTACCAAAATTCGTTTATGGGTTTTGCTCAACGGAAGATATAACCTAGGGTTCGAGCAATTTCGGGCGAGAATCAGAGTAGAATTTGAAGGAATTGTAGTTTTAGGATTTGGGGAGAGAAATTGGAAAGATAAACCGAAACTGGCCGTTGGATTTGAACTGTGAGTGCAACTCATGAGCTTGATTCTCAGACTGCCCCCCCAAAAGGAAAGAAAGTATTTTCGTTTACAGTTGAGTTGAGGCAGTACTTTCTGCTTTATTGTGGCGGGAATACGGTGATATAAGGATAAATACGATTCTTAAAAAAAAAAGGATAAATGATAAAGATTAAAAGCAAGCCCAAGTCCAAGCCCAAACTCAAAGCTCAATTGTTCTTATATCCTCATTTCAACTTTCAGGCTGTGAAAAAAAAATGATTAGGATATGAACTCTTAATTAGTTTGGATAATCGACTTCTTAGTCCTAACAGCTGACCTGATCCTGGAATAAGTTCAAATGATCATGTATAAATTTCGGAATCTGTAGTGAATATACTTATAAATATTCGAAACAATTAGAACCAATTTTGTTATTACACACAAGTGTCGAGATTCGAATTCTTCACTAATTTATCTTTCCCAACTATTAACTTGTACCTCATAAGTGAAAATAACGTGGGGTATTGCTCACAGCTTAACTCAATAAATTATTTCTCCACCAGTACACAAAATGGATTTGGTACTATATATTGAGCCAGAGTTAATATAGTGACAAAGTTTTTATATCAACACATGAGGGGAAATTTTTTCAGCTTCATTGACTAGTCTATGTGCAATAAAATCTTTTCAATGATGATCGACTGCATACGCGAGAAGCAGAACCGACCAAGCTAAAGGTACATGGTAAACTAAGCCTCCTTAAATTCAGTTGAATTAAGATTGATCCAGTAAATTTTTAAATCCCCGTATAGTGATCAATTGATAACGTGATAGGTTCTTAGTTTTGCCAAATTTGGAGGGAGTAGGACTTCTCTACCATCTAGGGAAATTTACACAAATAGATAAAAAAAAATTTGTAAATTTTAAAATTAACCTTTCAAATTTTTTTCTATCACAATTAGCCAAAAACTTAAATATTTGACGAAATTGCCGTCATTACTTTCTTCAAATTTTTAAATGATGTCATTCTTACAACTCAAACCGAGAAACTAATTTAAACACATTTCAACACAATTAACATCCCAAAAAATATCAACACTCTGAAAACTCTCAATAAATTTCAGCACTCTCAACAAAACAGAAGTATAAAATCATTAATTGGAGAGCATATTAAAGGTTAGTTTATATGGTTACACAATATGGATTTTTAATGTTTTAAGCCTAGTGTTTAAGTTGAAATTGATGTAGATTTTGCTGCAAATGCTGTTATTTTTTTAATAAAGTAATGTAATTTGTTAAAATACATCTATTTGAGTTGAGAAATAAAAAAAAATTGAAAACAATAAAAACTCGATTGAGAATCAAAATTCAGATTATGGGCGACAGGTGCCTGTCACATATAAATATGAAAATTATATTTTTGTGCGACCGGCGCCTGTCGCACAAAATTGAGCATATCTCACAAAAATATAGTATGTGCAACATATACATTTTTTTAGATGATAATTTTGGCTACATATGTTCATTTTTGGAGTATAATATATCGTTTCACAGCTTGTGACGAGATGAATAAAACTCATTACTTTTTTGCCGATCTCCCCCATAGTTAAATAGAAAATTTACCTCAATTTAAGTGTGACAGACACTTGTTATAACCATTTGTGCGACATCCATGTAAAATGTATAGTATATTCACTTTATCATGTTTTGTAGTGTGTGACCACATTTGTTTTTTTTTTAAATATTGTTCAGGTTTAGTGGATTTAGTTGTGCTTCAATTGTATTACAATGGTTTGTGGAAGACATTAGCGGATGGGCATATGGAGTACGTGAATGGCAATAATATAGCTTTTCTGGTTCAGAAAGATTGTTCATTTGATTAATTTGTGGTAAGAGTTCATGATGTTTTATAGATAGATCGTAATGAATGGAATATCACGATGAAAATAACTTTGAGGTCTAGTAATGTAATATATCGTACATGTTCACTACCTATGGACATATTTAATGACGAAATAATAAGGTTGTGTTACATATAACTTTTGATGTGGTCAATTACAGATGCATCCCTATATTTGTTACCACATCTCCTCGAGTTCAGAACAAAGATGGTGAGCCACTTGTAGAAACTAAAATTTCTTTTAGAGCAAACGTCTCTAGTCCCAATATTGAAGAAGAGGTATTACCAAAGATATTGTTCTTACAACAACATTACTCTTCACTCAACGACAACAATAACACCATTAATGACAATGGTATTACAGTAGCAGATGTTGAAGAAGAGGAGTTACCACTAACAATGTCGTCTGAACAACGTTACTCTCCATTCTACAATAATGATTTCCGCAATAATGATGATCCTATTGATGACATCGGCAACACAGAAGCAAATAATGTTTGTAGGGAACTATATAATAATAATAGATAGTCATTTTAATAGTTCAGATCATGATAGGGGCATCGGTCTTTCCAGTATTCCTACTAATGATGAAGATGAGGATCAGAACGATATCCCCACTAATAACAGAGACAGCCGACCTATTCCTTCAATGGCTCGTTCGAGAAGAAGGACAACAGCTGACCACCTCGCAAGTCTTTCTCTAGTTTTACCTTTGAATTTGGTTGCTCCAGATATGGTTAAAAATTATAATTATGATGATATTGGTGTAGGAAAGTTGTTTGCTGAGAATAATGGGTTAATACTAGAACTGCGCAAAGTTGCCTTGAAGGGTAAGTTTTATTTCAAGATCACATGTTCCACAACAATACACTTCGATGCCCAATGTTCTTCGGAATCATGTAAATGGCGTATCCGAGCAACAAGAGCTTCAAATGAGCAGAATGTTCCGTGATTAGTGAGAAGAGTTGACAGTGTACACACTTGTTGTAATGAGGTATTGGCCGATGGTGTTTGTCAAGTAAGAAGCCGAGTTGTTAGTCATATCATTGCAGAGAAGTTTATCTAGGAAAAACGAATATACACTCCGAATGACATCAAAACAGAAATACAACAAGAATATAGTGTCCAGTTATCATATCAGTAGGCGTATCGGGCAAAGGAAGTTGGTCTTCAAATAGTATGAGGGAATTCTGCAGAGTCGTACAACTTGCTTCCCAAGTACTCTTACGTTTTGACTAAAGTAAATGAAGGTACCATTACTCACCTCGAACTGGATGGAAATGATAATTTCCTATACTACTTTGTATCTCTTGGATCTTCTATTAAGGGTTTCATGTATTGCATCAGGCCAGTGATTGTTGTAGATGGTACTTATATGAAGGGGCTATATCGTAGAAGTATGTTTGTGGCAACATGCTTATATTGAAACAATCAATTGTATCTGTTAGCCATTGGGGTCATGGATTCCAAAAACAATGATGTTTAGGAATGGTTTATGATGAAATTACATGGAGTGATTGGCGATAAACCAGATTGAGTATTTATATCTGATCGATGCACTGCCATCAAGAGAACTGTTTTGAAAGTATTTCGCACTGCTGGCCATGGAGTTTTCTTTTACCATGTGAAAAGTAATATAAAGTCAAAATTGAAGATATCCAAAGCTGTATAGGATGAATTTAAACCTATTTTTATAAACACAACAAAAACATATGAACATGAAGAATTTAAAAAACAACTTGAGTGGTTGTGGCGACTCACGTGGTGCGGTAACTATTTAGAGAATAATGTAAGCACATGTAATTAGGCAAGGTCTGAGTTTGACGGTCAGCGGTACAGTATTCTTACCACCAACATTGCAGGAGCGTGAATTCTTTCATGAGAGAACGGTGAAAATTTTTAATTACTCATTTTATTGATCACTTTAGAAGAACACTGCATCAATGGTTTTATAATAGAAAAATTGTGGCTGAATCGATGAGTACTCGTCTAACAACATGAACGGATGAAATAGTCTCTGATAGAAGAACTATGGCCGAAAAAATGATTGTTCGTCCTCGGTCTTAGTTTTGATTCCATGTTTTGGGTGGTGGTAATAAAGAGGGAATAGTTGACATACTTGACAAGACTTACCCCTGTAGAGTATTCCAACTTGATCAGCTTGTTTGTGCACATGCAATTGTTGTTTGCATAACCGTACGAGTAGATTATATCAGTCTTTGTTCTGATTTTTACACAAAGGAATCATTAGTGATGACTTATGCACAACCAATCGAGCCAGTTGGCGACATGACAGATTGAGAGATTTTAGAGGAAATCTAAGCAATAAGAGTTAACCCACCAATTGAAGCACCACCATCTGGTCATCATCCTAAGCTCAGAATATCCTCTATTGGTGAGGATGTAAACAGGAGAACTGTAAGATGTGGGCGGTGCAATGAAACAGAATAAAATTGCAAAAAATGTAAGAATCTCATTACGTCGAATCGAAGCTAATTGTATAATGATAAATACTTATATGTTTTGAGTGTTTGTTTGTTATTTATTGTAAAATTATATCTAATGAGGTATTTAGTCTCAATTATATTATTTTAATTGTTTCTACAAAAAACAAATTCCACATGCATCTATATTTAAATGAGTACAATGGTCTAAAGTGTAATATCACCATTAAATATGTCAACAACAATCTTTTTCCTAAATGACTGTCCATGGATACCACTAAAATCAAGTCTGAGCTCGAACATTAAATATATTGTAAACACCAACAAAAAAACTCTGCAATCCCGAGTTCCAAGCTCTTGTTGTGGCACATTTTTTAGTACTTTCACCTTCTAAGGGTCGGCACTTCGTAGCTCCTATCAGATGTTGTAGAATCCAACATCTTCTAGCTATCGAGGAAAAACAACTTGAAATGGCTTGAAGTTGTGGTCATACATTTTATCGTTCTGATTTTCTGCCAACGAGTCATAAATCCACACATTCTTCCTACGAAGTTCCACTCGGGCTAATATTGAGTGATCGCTAGCTAGATTCACAGGAACAAATACCTAAGTACACAAATCAACATAACTTAGAATTTTAGAAAATTACTAACAAAATTAGATAACATTAAAATTATATAGTAATTCTTACCATATCGATGTCTGTGAACCGTTTGGACATGATGTTCGACCAACCATCAATATAACTATTGAAGTTGTAGCTATATCGTAATGAGTTCACATCACAGTTACCGTTGTTCCATAATTGCTTCAAGAACACCTGGTAGATATATATTACATGGAATTAAAGTTCAAATTAAGGACTGAAGGCATTAAGAGATATAATACTAAATCAATTATTGTAAGCTTTTTAAACTTATTACCCAAAAAAAGGAATCCGTGTGCGTGACACGTTGAGGTAAGGCATTTGGCTATTATCTTTGCTTTGCACTAATCAACTAGAAGTACTCATGGATATGCTGTAGACAAAAAAAAAAAGAAAAAAAGTGTCCATTTATAATAGAAGACAATACAAAGTACTTGAAAAAATAAAATCCAACATTATTTACCTCATCCCTTAGCCATCCAAGTGAAGCATGACCCAACAGTATTTGAAAAAATTCGTACGACTGTTGGATTGTGCGATCCACTGTGATTTCACCGTCAAACCACTGATCGAACTCATGAAATTATGTTGGATCCTCTAGTCCTCTAAATGTACTTATATCCACATTCGTTCTTTCGTCAATCTCATGGTCAATTATTTCGATTGTGGGTAGAGGATTCACGTTCCTCCTTCTCTTGAAAGGCAGAATCATGTTAGGACTATTAACCATATATGACGGCCAATAGAGACGTCCAAACTGACTTATGCCTGGTGGTACCTTTGTGAAAATTTTGACGCTATCACCATTTAGGTCCCCGTAGAAGCTGTACAATATCAAAGGACTGTGATCATTATGATCACTAACATCAATATAAAGTCCATGTTAACTTAAGGTTTGTCAAATAGTTAATATAAATATATTAAACTCTTATCAAATTAGAAGGTAAAGAATAATAAGATACAACGCGATAAAGTTGCTCATTGTATACGAGCGTCTAATCGGGGAATCGTTGGTCGACCATTTGGATGTACCCTCGCTGTTTGAACCAAAAAGTCCCATGACGAGTTTTCTAAAACTCCTTTTGTTCTTTGCACTTTGCATCAAATGCGGACTTTAGCTCAAAAATTTTACGATTAATCATGTTCATCCGTTTAATAAAATAGTCGTTACAGAACTTTGTCATTGACTATTATCAACATACAAAAATACAACGAAATTGTGTTAAAGGCATATATTTATGTACAAGAAATGAAAATGATCGTTGATGAGGATGTTACCTCTGACTCTTGTGGGTTATCGGAGTCATGTGATCGATCGTCACTGTCAGCTACAGCAAGATCATTCTCGAGTGGGTTTTGCTGCTCATGTGTTCCACTCATGTGCTCCTAAGGCTCTTATACTTCTCTTGGAATAGGCTGCGAATTTATTGTAAGTTCATGCTGCACAGAATATATAAAAAAAATAAAAAAATAATTGGTAAGCATATTAAGCTTCAATGATGTTTTAAATTAATTACTCAAGGATACCTACGTTAAGAACCCATCTTGGGATGTATGACACACTATCCTCCATAGTCTTCCAATAATCTTTTGCCTTCTCCTTTGCACTTGGTTGAATGATTTGTATAACATTCTCCTGCTGTAGAGTAGATAAAATTTTATGTTCGAATAATGATATAGTACTTAATAATATTAACGGTTATTTAATAATGTTAACGTTTATTTTATGCATATAATACTTACAATACGAATGTTGTCACTGAGATATGAATGTATAACCCCATAACTTATTTTCGACGAAGAAAATACCTTCCATTTTAATATGCAGGAAATCTTCTTCATTTTCTTCACAGCCCACTCTGACGCCAACCTCTAAATAACTTCAAAAAGTCAAGCTTGCAATAAACAAAATCACAAAGTCAAAGAAAATTATTTCGTAAATATATAAGTACACATACAAACTTAAATTTTTTTTCCTATCCACCTGAACTCCATGACTGAAGCTGTAGATATTGTATTTCTCAATATTATGAGAAGGATCTTTATCGCGCTGATCCTTAAATTTCTCAACTTTTTGGTTCAATGCATTATCAATACTGTTGTATACCATTTCCCAAAATATACGACCCCATGGAAGACTTCGAAAGTGATCTACATCATCAACATAATTCATCAATTAGAAATTAGTTTGACCGTTATCCTTTCTACCATTTAATACCTTATCGGCAAAGTAATACAATGTGATTTTCAAGGCATCAACGTTGTCTATGACATCAAAGTCTAAATTGGGAAAAGCTATATCCAATTGTTTGAGTTTCAAGTCTTTAAACCTATCATCAAAATACTGATGGAGTAACCTATGATGCACTGGTGGATTTTTTGGTACGATGTTTTCACCACCAAATAGCCTTGTAACTAAACACCACTCCCCAATCAATAAACGTGTTAAATGTGAAATACTATCTAGGCTACCCAAGAGGGGGGGGTGAATTGGGTTCTTTAAAAATAAGCAAATAAAATTATACAACAATTTAAACTAATGTTTTAAAACAATATAATTAACAATGCTTGAATTTAAAGAGATAAGGGAAGAGAAATCAAACACGTGATTTTTACGTGGTTCGGCCAACCGTGCCTACGTCCACGCCTCCAAGCTCACCGGGCTTGAGGATTCCACTAAGCAAGCCTCCAAGGCTTCAATACACTTACACTGGACTTCAAGGTGTCAATGGACCTTTACAATCAAGAGATTATTCCCAATCTCTTAACCCAAGTGTATCCCAACACTTACAATTGACTTCCAAGGTGTCAATGGACCTTTACAATAAGAGATTAAACCCAATCTCTCAACCAAAGTGTTTCCCAACACTTACAATCACTCACTGATAGAGATTTAATAACAAATAATCTCTCACACACTCCAAATGATTACAATTGAAATTTTAATGTGTGAGGCAATGACATGAAACACAATTGAAGCTCAAAGAAGATTGTTTCTCAGTAGGAAGCTCAAATATCAAAATGTTGGATCTCTTTTGTTTGAATTTGATTGAGCCTTTTTATAGTTGGAGCTGAAAACTAGCCGTTATTGACTTTCTGAGAATAATCGGTTCACCGGTTATATCTATCGGTTAGCCGTTTTGACTTTTCAACTAGCCGTTGCTCTTTCATTTCAAATAAACGGTTTACCGTTTATAATTATCGGATCACCGTTTATTTCCAGAAACCTGCAAAACAAAATCAGCTCTCCGTTTTTTGCTAAACGGTTCAAGAGTAGAAAACTTTCTCCATTCTGTAAATTATCGGTTCGCCGTTAATAATAAACGGTTCACCGTTAAGTTCCAGAATGCTCTGAAACTTTTCTGTAAATAAACGGTTCGCCTTTTATAATAAACGGTTCAAGGGTAATTTCCAGAATCTATATTTTGTTAACTTTTTGTAGAAAAATGATTTTCCAACTCAAGTTAACGGTCATTAAGATTCTTTAAACATGTTTATGGCTTTAAGAAATTCATTTTAATAACTCAAACATTTTAATCAAGTACATATAAGTTTTGTTATCATCAAAATCAATATTATAAGATTAACAATCTCCCCCTTTTTGATGATGACAAACTTTGTATGTAAAGGACACAAAAATTTGTTTTAACTCCCCCTGAAAATAAGCTCCCTTGAAAAATAAACAACATTTTTGTTAACTTCCTTTTTGAAATATAACTGAAAACTATTCTCCCCCTTCAGCATCAAAAAGAAAAAAATAAAGAAAAATAGCCACGTTTTGACAAGTAGAATCTCCCTTGTATATTAAGCATCTCCTAAAAAACTATTACCAAAATTTATACCCAAAAAATCAAAATCAATATTAAAACAACTACAACCAATGCTAAAATCATAGCAAAATCAATGCTAAGTCTCATATATAACACAAGCATTCATAAAAACAAGAAACAGTCCATCACACATAAAAGTATCCAAAATATGAGAATATTGTGCGAAATATCCAATACTTAATACATATCTAAACCATTTGGTTGATAAAAAATGTCTTTAAAGGTCAATATAATGCATGATTCATAAATTTACACAATTTAAAAACATCCGATTATCATATTATAGAAAAACAAGGAAGATAGTGTATAAATCATCATAAGTAGATGCACAATCTATATCAATAGTATAAATATTAACACACCTCTTTCCAACAAAGTATACATTTTCAATGAGAGTTGAGGAAACTTTACCGACATTACCAATACCAATGATTTTTCCTTTTGAATTATCTCCAAAGGATACATCCCCACCATTTTTTGATCTTGGTAAAACTTGAGAGTCATGAATAATCATCGGTCATATGTCTTGGACATCCGTTGTCCAAATACCATTTATTTCTTTTTCCCTTCTTCTTTGATTCATGCAGAGAAGATCTCAAATTTTAGGTACCCAAAACTCTTTGGGTCCTTGAGTGTTAGTAATGGTTCCTTTTGGAACCCAAATACATTTAACTCCATAATATGCATTTTTCTTAATAGGACATCTATATTTCATGTGACCATCTCCATTGCAATAATGACAAACAATTTTATGATTATTAGTGGTAGTAGCCTTAACAAAGTAGCTTTTGTAGTATTTTTGTTTCAAATTAGGTTTATAACCAATCCCTCCTTTATCAAACACACATTTTTGGGCACCAAGTAATTTTTCTAAGTTCTTTTGCCCATTTGTGAATTTAGAAACAATCTCATTTAGTTCATTGCTCTTCTTTTTAAGTTCTTCATTTTCTTTGATCAAGTTATCAACATGTAATTTTTCATGTTCATATGAAGTACTTTGTTTATCTTTTAAAAATGCAATCCTATCATGCAATCTTTCATTATCTAATTCTAGCCCTTTAATCTTATCATTTAACACATCATTACATTTTTGCATAGCATTCTTTTCATTTGAAAGTTCTAATATGTTCTTCTTAAGACATGCATTTTTCTTTCCAATTTTCATCATATCACTATGCAACTCTTTAAAAGCATCATATAATTCATTATAAGATGGAAGATCACTTACCTCATCAAGATCATCTTCTCCTATTGCCATGAGTGCCAAGTTTGATATTTCTTGTGATTGTTCATCTTCACTTGATTCTTCATCGCTATCATCCCATGTTGCCAACATAGCTTTCTTCTTGAATTTGTTGAGAAGGGGACATTCCGGTTTTATATGGCCAGGCTTCTTGCATTTATAACATATGATTGCTTCCTTTTTCTCCTTTTGATTCTTGAAGTTTTTGAATTTTCTTTGTTCACCGGATTTTTTGAAAAATTTCCTGAACTTTCTAGCTATCATATCCATCTCTTCATCTTCAAGATCGCTTTCCTCATCGCTTTCAAATTTTGATGCTTTCAAGGCAATGTTTTTCTTCTTCTTATCTTCATCTCCTCTTTCGGTTTTGTCAAATCTTCTTCATAAGAAATAAGTGAGCCAATTAGATCATCAATAGACAAAATGTTTAAATCTTTGGCTTCCTCAATATGAGTTCTCTTAGGTCTCCATTCTTTTGGTAATGACCTAATGATCTTCTTTACCTTCTCATTATTTGAAAAGGTCTTACCAAGTGCCCCTAGAGTGTTTACAATGTCGTAAATCTAGTATACATGAGTAGACACTTTCATTTTGTTCCATTTGAAACAATTCATATTGCCTAGTGTATCTACTTATTTTAGATTCTTTGACTTGGTTTGTACCTTCATAAACAACTTCAAGTTTCTTCCAAATTTCATAAGCATTAGAACAACTTGAGACTCTATGAAATTCTTTCTTATCTAGGGCACAAAATAAGGCATTCATAGCTTTAGAATTTAGTGAAGCTTTTCTCTTTTCTAAATCATTCCATTCACGTGAAGGTTTAGGAATATCTTCTCCTTCTTCATTTTTAGTTATCGGCATGAATGGACCATCACATACAACTTCCCATATTTCATAGTCTAAAGCTTGCAAGTAAATTCTCATCCTAGTTTTCCAATAAGGATAATCATTACCATCAAAGAATTGTGGTCTAATAGTGGATTGTCCTTCCCTAAAACTAGAATCATTTTGGGTTGCCATGGATCTTTTACTCTAGACGATTAAGACTAACAAGAGAACCAAGCTCTGATACCAATTGAAATACTATCTAGGCTACCCAAGAGGGGGGGGTGAATTGGGTTCTTTAAAAATAAGCAAATAAAATTATACAACAATTTAAACTAATGTTTTAAAACAATATAATTAACAATGCTTGAATTTAAAGAGATAAGGGAAGAGAAATCAAACACGTGATTTTTACGTGGTTCGGCCAACCGTGCCTACGTCCACGCCTCCAAGCTCACCGGGCTTGAGGATTCCACTAAGCAAGCCTCCAAGGCTTCAATACACTTACACTGGACTTCAAGGTGTCAATGGACCTTTACAATCAAGAGATTATTCCCAATCTCTTAACCCAAGTGTATCCCAACACTTACAATTGACTTCCAAGGTGTCAATGGACCTTTACAATAAGAGATTAAACCCAATCTCTCAACCAAAGTGTTTCCCAACACTTACAATCACTCACTGATAGAGATTTAATAACAAATAATCTCTCACACACTCCAAATGATTACAATTGAAATTTTAATGTGTGAGGCAATGACATGAAACACAATTGAAGCTCAAAGAAGATTGTTTTCAAGTAGGAAGCTCAAATATCAAAATGTTGGATCTCTTTTGTTTGAATTTGATTGAGCCTTTTTATAGTTGGAGCTGAAAACTAGCCGTTATTGACTTTCTGAGAATAATCGGTTCACCGGTTATATCTATCGGTTAGCCGTTTTGACTTTTCAACTAGCCGTTGCTCTTTCATTTCAAATAAACGGTTTACCGTTTATAATTATCGGATCACCGTTTATTTCCAGAAACCTGCAAAACAAAATCAGCTCTCCGTTTTTTGCTAAACGGTTCAAGAGTAGAAAACTTTCTCCATTCTGTAAATTATCGGTTCGCCGTTAATAATAAACGGTTCACCGTTAAGTTCCAGAATGCTCTGAAACTTTTCTGTAAATAAACGGTTCGCCTTTTATAATAAACGGTTCAAGGGTAATTTCCAGAATCTATATTTTGTTAACTTTTTGTAGAAAAATGATTTTCCAACTCAAGTTAACGGTCATTAAGATTCTTTAAACATGTTTATGGCTTTAAGAAATTCATTTTAATAACTCAAACATTTTAATCAAGTACATATAAGTTTTGTTATCATCAAAATCAATATTATAAGATTAACAAAATGCTCTCCTATTTGAAACCACAACTGATCTTCATCAGTTTCATTATGTGCTACTTGCCTAAGCAATAAATTATGGATTATAACACCACTAAATGCATAACTCTCCAAATTCATAAAGTACCTGAAAATATCATTCTTGAATAAAGACAATTATTTTTTCATTAACTTACTCTGGATAGCTTTGACGACTCTTTTAAATTTTGATGTCTTTGCAATACGGCCCGGGAAATGATCATCAAATCTTAACTTCATCATGCCTGGATCCTTCCTCGTGCTAGGTGGATTACGCTTCGTCAAACTCTTTTTTGCCATGTATCTATAACAAAATGAAATTTTGATCAATTATTAAAATTCATAACTTTATTATAATAAAAAAAGTAACAAAATTTATTAACACAAATTACGCAATAAAAACACGATCACACAGTCTCTGTGTTTTTGTGCGACTAGCAGTCTATCGCACGAAAACAAAAAGAGCACGGTGCTCCCACCGCAAGTAATTGAGTGTGACAGGCAAAAAAAATTACATGCAAAGGGGCTGTGTTTTTGTGCGATGGGAATCCGTCTCTTGAAATTTTGTGCGACGGACAGCCTGTTGCACAAAAATTCAGAGAGCGTGGTGCTCCCATCGCACGTGATTGTGTGGGACGGCCCAAAAAAATACATGCATAGGTGCTGTATTTTTGTGCGACGGGAACCCGTCTCTTGACATTTTGTGCGACGGACGGAGGATTGCACAAAATTTCGAGAGAGCTGATGCTCCCATCGCACGTAATTGTGTGCGATAGTCAAAAAAATTAGATGCATAGGTTTTGTATTTTTGTGCGACGGGAACCCATTTCCTGAAATTTTATGCGACAGACAGCCTGTCGCACACAATTACGTGCGATGGGGGCACCGTGCTCTCTGAAATTTTGTGCGATAGACAACTTGTTTTTGTGTGACGGGAACCCGTCTTCCGAAATTTTGTGCGACGAACAGCCCTTCACACAAAAACACAGTCGAACAGCATAGGCTGTCGCGCGTGAGCCTGGGGCGACAGGCCCAACCTCCATCCTACCAAAATCACTCTCCTCTTTTGCAACCATCCACTTCTTATTCGAATTCAAATACAACAACCACCACCAAAACAACAACAACACACAAACACAACACAAAAACAAGATAAAACATTTATTTCAAATTTCTAACCTAGGATTTTTGAACTTTAATGTTTGATTTTAGATGTCTTCATTGCTATTGGACTTGATTTTGGTGAAATTGATGTTGTTGGACGTGAGCCCTCGAGATTGGCTGTCGATGATTGATGCCGTTGTTCTTCTCTAGTGCCAGCGATTGGTAAGAATTTTGTTGTGAAAAATGCTTACGTGATTCAAAAATTTGGATGAGAATGACAAGGGTAGTATGATCCAAAATGTTGTGGTTTAGCTAATTTTGATAGAAAAAAATTATGTAGTTATTTTTATAATTTACAAAAGTTTTATGGTTGTTACTGTAAATTTCCCTACCATCTATGTAACGGACACAAATACCATAGTCTGAAATTTCAGCTCAATATACAGATAAAACAATGTTGCATTTTCCCCATGAAATCTTAGTTGAGATACTTTTGACATTGCCTGTCAAGTCTCTGGTCTCGGGTACAGTTCGAGTGTGTATCCAAGCCATGGCTTTCTCTAATTTCAGATCCCAAGTTTGCTCTATTGCAACAACAGCAAGCATCTCAAGAAGGTAAAATCAACACTCACAGAATCCTTCTAGCAACAGCAACTAATCTTAAATCCTCAGCCTGTTTCACAGAATCTTTAGCAAGCCTTCTTTTTCCCTGGAGGATACCAGGTGCCATTGAAATTACAAGCGCAAGGATTGCTTTATGTGGAACCCATCAACTGGTCTTCATAGAAAATTACCAGATCTTGAAGTTCAATTTGTGGAAATTTTAATCTATGGTTTTGGCTATGATTCATCCTCCATGGGTTACAAGGTTTTTGTCAGGGTGCTGTCAATGAGAGCTCATTCCTGGACAAAGATGCATAATTATGATGCTATCAATTATACATGACCTAGAAGGTTTGATGGGTGCTTTGTCAAGGGAGCCATCCACGGGCTTGGCAGTTTACCTGATTTATCGTATGTCCAAATAATCATTGTGGCTTTTGATTTAGCAAAGGAGAGTTTTTATATCATCTTTCTGCACATTAATTTTGATCAGGGGTCTCTCAAATTTATTAACTTGAGCATTGTTGATGGATTCCTTTATCTAATCTGTAGTCGATATGAAGGATGCTCTACTTTGAGCTGTTGTCAATCTGAGTTTTGGATGATGGAAGAACATGGAGTATGGCTTTCCTCGTTTAGATTAACCAAAATTGAAACTTGTGATGAACTTGATGATCACTGCAAGTTAGGTGACTCTGTGCTGACCAAAATATGATGAATTGATTACGAAAAGTAGGCAGCATGAATTGATAAGATGTAATCAGATAAAAGAGACCATTGAGATGATTTCTGATAAACTGAGATGGTGTAAGAATAATGAATGCTGTGTAGCAGTTGCTTGTACTGAGAGTCTAGTCTCAGCCCATGTTTCTTTGTGACCAATCAAGCATACACACAACTTTGCTTTGTTTTGCTTTGCACGTTCCTTTCACTCACATTGTGCCATTGTGGTGTGCATGCTCAACTGACAAACCCGTCTAGGCTTATTGGATATCAAAATTTTGCATGCTCTGCCTAAAATTTTTATCAAACAGGTTACTCTTTCTCCTGGTGGATGCTCCTACAAATTCCCAAGATACAAAATGAGCTTAGCCTCCTTAAATATAGTTATGATTAGACAGTACCCTTACAATGTCATGTGAAAATGCGATATATGCATGCAAAACCTGATGAATTAGTTTTGTTGTTACATTAGGATTAATAGGTTGTTAGTAAAGTTTAATTTCCCACCCAATAGCCAATAGATAAACAACGGTGAATCTTCCGCATGACATCTTAGTTGAGATATTTGTAAGATTGCCTGTAAAGTATCCTGTACGGTTCAATTGCATATCCAAGTCATTGCTTTCTCTGATTTTTGCTCCCCAGTTTGCTAAATTACAGCAACAGCAACCATCGCAAGGCTCTGAATCAACACCCAGAGGATCCTTTTAGCAACAGTATCTAATCTTAAATACTTTTGACTGTTCAACAACATCTTTAGTAAGCCTTGATTTTCCATTGACTGGCCTATTCAGTATCGCAGGTTCATGCAATGGCTCGGTGTATAGTTCTTGATGGCTATAAAGATTTCTTTATATGGAATCCATCAACAGGTTTTACTTAAAAATACCATTTCCTGTTATTCCATTTGTTGGATTATATTTTTATGATTCCTTCCCAAATGATTACAAGGTTTTCGTTGCCGTGGCGATAGCGGTTATCAGGTTCTTGATCCCAATTATCCAAATGTTGTCCAGGTTTTCTCACTGAAAAGTAATTCTCGCGGCTTTAGTTTGATAAACTGTAATATGTTGTGCGGGTGCTTTTCCAATGGAGCTGTCCATTGGCTTGGGTGGATTCCTGAACATCAAGACGGAATTGCTTATTCTGCAAAGGGCACTGTTGCTTTTGATTTAGCAGAGGAGAAATTTCATTTCGTTTCACTGCCTAATATTGTTGATCGGACATTTCTTTTGTGCAGATTGAAGGACGCTTTCATTTAAACATTTGTCAATTTTGAATGAACGGTAGTGAATCGAAGATAGACGTTGAGCTTTGGATGATGAAGGAATATGGTGTGCAGTCTGGGAAAGATTAGTAAGTATTGAGGATTGTGAAGAGCTTTAAGAGTTGGAGACACTGCGCTCAATAAAATGTGGTCAAGTCATTCTGAAAAATTCGCAGCATGAATTGATAAGATGTAATCTTGAAGAAGAAACAGTTGAAGTGATATTTCTGATAGAAGATGATGTAAAGATTATGAATAGTTTATGCATACTGAGTCTGATTTCACCTGATTATCCATACAAAGCGAGTTGATGTTATTCTTTATGTTCCAGTCTTTTAAGTTATTCACTAGTGATGTTGCTCAAGTGATCAAGATGTCTAGGCTAATTTTATATCAAAATTTTGCACGTTCTACCTAAAATTTGGCTTTAACACATTTGACTTGTTTAATTGCATCTTCCCGAAATTAGTAATACTCAAGCATGCGAGTAACGCACAAGCCACAGAGCTTATCAAACAGGCGAGCCACTGGGATGCTCCTACAAGCCTAAAGATATAGGATGGGCAAGTCTTAATGATAAAGTGATAAATGGTAATGATATGTAAAAATCCCGATAGAAGAAGTATATTAGATGTATAAGTCATTCTCAATTAATTGTGGGAAATTTAAAGAAGATTAAGAAGTCTGATGTTACCACACATTGCCACGAACTATATACATACATTACATATATTATACACACTAGCATGCACAAATATCTTAGCATTGAATGATTAACAATGTTGCATCTTCTTTTCCATGACATCTTAGTTAAGATATCTATAAACTGCCTCTAAATTCTGTGTCTGGTGCAGTGCAAGTGCGCATCAAAGTCATGGTGGGGAAAATTCAGCTAGCGGTTCTGATAATATAAGGCCAAATATCAATTGGACAGAGACTAAAACTTGAATTTAGCGGCACCACTTGATGGCTTGGAGGCAAAAACATAAAGGCCAAGATCGTTCTTGTTGGTTACACTCGGTCAATTCTTGACTGGTAGAATTGTTCCTGATAAAACATAAAAGAGTCCATAGATGTTCCTAAGATTCATTTATAAATTTATAAGCGGAAAATTTTTCAGTCAAAATGTTAAAGAGTACCTTCAAGTTGAGGATAAACTGTGAATCAATGCTCTCTTTTACCAAAGCAACAACACAACCACCCCAACCAGCACCTGTAAGCCTTGCCCCAAGAGCACCATTATCCCGACAAACATTCACCAGTTCTTCCAACTCCGGGCAACTAGTAAGAGAACCAAAAAAAAAAAAGTAAAATGTAAATCTGACTGCCATGCTTTTCCCATGAAGTGATTTTCTATCGGACTACCTACACAAATTTTGTCATGTATGCGTGCAGAATTAGTGAGACAAATGGCACACTCAAATAAACAAAATGGTCACAAAATTTTTGAATTCATAGGACAAAAAAATGTAAATAAATATGTGGAAAGCACAATCATGCATGTACCTGCATTCATATAAAACGCTACAGCTGTGGTG
This sequence comes from Luvunga scandens, assembly GCA_030449905.1. Taxonomy (NCBI): domain Eukaryota; kingdom Viridiplantae; phylum Streptophyta; class Magnoliopsida; order Sapindales; family Rutaceae; genus Luvunga; species Luvunga scandens. The sequence continues at coordinate 2,880,748 of JASUUG010000478.1, forward strand.
GCTGTCATTCATAAGGTCACCAAGCTTCTTCAGCTTGTCTTCCTCACTGCACAACAATTTTCAATAAGTTATTTTGAAGGTTTTATTGACAAAGTGCACGGAGTATGAAAACAATGGCCTAAACCAACAAAAATGACTTACCTTAAATTTGAGGATACAATGTCCTTGAAACCATGTACTCTCTTGGCTTCAGAGTACACGTGGGCAGCTCTCTTCAACAAGGATGTTGATAAAGGAAAATGAGAATAACACTTTCAAGCTAGTGGTCAAAAGATTAAGAGCAACAAAAAATTACAAGAAACCATAACTCTCATATGATTTTGAGAAGACAGTAAATTTTGCCAAATGACAAAACAAGTACCTGATGTAACTTGAAGTGCTTGGCAACATTCAGTACATCGAGAGAAGATGAACTATTTGCAAAGATGGATGTTAGCTTTTCCTCTGTGATCTTCTCGATGTCCACAGCCATGTATGGTTCCTTGCTTAAAAGTTCCTTCAGCAAAAGACAATATTTTGCAATTTGATAAAATTAGGGATCAACCACTGAGAATAAAACATACATAAACTAAACCAAAATGATTCAGATGCTGTGCAGATAGCAGAATTTGGTTAACAATTAATTAAAATAAACAGCAGAAGGACACTCAGAATATTAATAAGTAGTACCTTAACAGCAAATACAGGATCAGAAGAACCACTTTTACAAGCAAATGCAATACACAACCCTTCAACATCAGAAAGAGTTTTGACTTTTGATATCGCCTCTTGTGGCTTCATTCCAAGCTTTATAGCAAGTACAATCTGAAAATTCCCAATGACAAATAAGCACAATCAGATGACTGTAGGAAGTTGGTATATTCTTGAAGTTACAGAAAAAAGGGCATCTACAATTTGTTATTATAGAAACAAAATTTTGACACTGGCCAAGCAAGCAACCATCTCTCTTTGTTAGCTGAAACGTAATTAGTCTGCCTTTCCAAATTGCAGCGAACCAAACCAGAACATATAACTTACAGCAGCCAATTGACATTCAACAACTCTGTTATTGTAATTTGAAGCAGCAGTAAGAGCCTTCAGAGATTCTGACAAAGAATGGGCTACCACAAAAGTACCTCCAGCAGGAAGTTGCACATCAGTTGTTCGAATAGGGTTGAAATCAATCAGCTCAGCAAACCCAGGTTTGGCCATGATAGAGATTGCCTATGACAGGCAAAAGGATTATGAATGATATTTCATTATCATCAGTTACAGCAACTTGATGGAGCAGAAAAATTAAACAAATAAAAAACAAAATTGTTATGCATCAAAATTACAGAGGGTTGAGGGAAACATCTTTAAAATAAAAGTAATGTCTAACTTCTAAGGGGAAGTATCAAAATGTGGAGATGAACTGGGCATCCACATCCACAGAGTGGGTAGGTCAGCATGCACCAGGCCACCAGCAAAGAGGTAGTTCTGTGTAAACTGTCACTGCACTTGTACAGAGACCATAAAAATCAATTGATCAATCCATAGTACAATGTTCAAGCTACATGATGCAACAGCAGCCCAAACAGATGGGGAAAATATGAAAATACAAACATAGAACTACCAGAGAAAAAAATTCAATAAGAGACTGAGATCAGAAACTCTTTGAGCTATCCGACATGATACTAGCCCCTAATACAACACAAGCAGCTACAGAGCTAATCTCCAGGAAGAAGAATAGTGCAAGATAAACATTCAGGATATTTCAATGATATTGAGTAGGAAAGAGTAAAAATGTGTATAACCTGGTCCATCCCACCAGACTGTGTTCCAATATATCGTTCACATTCACATGTAAGTTGCGCAATCTCTTTCTGTCAAACAAGGAAAGACTCTTAAAATTTTTAAAATAGATATCTTACCACTGCATGGGCTGGTAGTTAACCCATCCCTAGTATCAAACCACAACAAAAGCACTTCTCACCTTTGGAACTTCCACACGAAAGCAGCCATAAGAGCAATCGTTGAAGAGCAAACAAATGCTGTGGAGCTGGATAGCCCAGAACCTAGATTAAAGAAAAGCGAGTTAATATGATTAACCAACTGAAATTAAGTAATAAAAACAATTGTTTCTCCCTTCATCAGGCATGGTAAAGGCCATATCACATGAAATTGATCGAAAATTTTACCTGATGGAACTGTTCCATCAACAAGAATATCAAGTCCAACCGGTGGACCAACATCCAATCCTTTAGCTTTAACATATTCATAAAAAGCTTTATATCTGAAGAAAACAAACCACTAGAAAACACCTACATAAACATTCAACTCAATAATCCTGACAGTTAAAAAAGTTTAGTAAAAACTGAATTGGATTAACGTGAAATTTTGAAATAAAGTGAACTCCTTCAAAACCTTGTAACTAGCATTCAGCTTGTACTTTAGTTTTAATATCCAAAAACAGAAGCTTACTTTAAATTACAACAGCAGAAATTAGCATAGACTAGGAAGTGAAATATGAACTTGAGTCTATGTCTCACCCACAAATGAAATAGTGGCCCCATTGATGATGCTTCATGTCAATTTCCTGCCCAAAAATACAAGAGCACATTTCACCAGATAAATCACACAAATATTAATACAGAGAATTAAAGCTCACACCACCATCTCAATAATAAATGTAATGCACCTGATCAGGTTCAGCAGGATAAGTACACATACTGTACTTGTCACCAACATTAGCTATTTTAAGAACCTTTTCAGCCTCTTTTGAATCGTGCTTCCTTATTGCCACGATTGTGTCTTGCCGAATTGCCATTGGCAGCACAGAATATCCTTCATAATCAATATGCTCCCCAATCAAGTTCACTCTCCCTGGTCACAAAAAATCCGGGATTAATCATCCACTGTCCATTTTCTCCATCAACAATAAAATCATCAAAAATAAATTAAAAAAAAAAAACAATTCTCCAGTCCTACGGAAGTCGATTAAAATAAAATCAAACTCTTATTAAATCAAATAATAATCGAAACTTTTCTTTTCTTTTTTCTCCTTGTTCTCAGTAACTAAACGGATGAACTGGACTAAAGTGTTTTTAATCAAGTTCACACTTCCTGTTTAGATACAATCAATCGTCAACCGTCCATTTTCTTCATCAAACGTCTAATAAAAAAATAATAATAACAACACTTTCGAGAAATTATTTTAAACTCAAAATCTTATCTTGATTAATTTTTTCCAAAAAAATCCGAAAATTTTTCTTCCATATTTTGACCTGGAGATCGCGCGTAGACATCGGGAGGCTGACCAAAGACTTGAATGAACTTTGAATTCAATTTATCGAAGCGAAGTTGAGCCTCTTCCAGCTGTAGTCCTTCTCCGTACACTGCCTCCAGTGACGAAAAAGTCGGCACTGGTAATTCTTCGTGCCTCGCCATTTTTTTCTAGTTTGACGTTTACTTGACCGTCGACTACTCAATTCAGTTACAGTACACAGTTCATAAGTCTGTTTTTACCAACCTTGAGGCTTGAGTCAGGTCTATTAAAAACGTTTTCTTAATTCCAGAAATACCCTTTTTCTTATTTTCCCATTGTTTATTAGTATTTAAATCCTCCGAATGCAGTAGTAAGTAGTATTGAGATTCCGTAAGATACTCAACTTAATACTTCAAAATCAAACAATCAATATTAGATAATATTCGCTACAAAACAAAAACAGAAGGAAAGAGTTTTCATTGCTGGTGAGTGGCACTGAGACAGAGCATCCATTTCCCCAGGCTTGCTTTGTAAATCAAAAAAGGATCACATTCTCCATCAAATGACTGCAACAACTTGAGCTGAAAAATTTTCCAACTGAATGCCAATATCAATCAGCCAGTGAGCACTCTCACATGTCATTCTGTCACCCCGACTCTCCATGGCGCGCACTAGACGAAATGCATTGGCAGAAAGACATATCATCTCAGATTGCTTAATCCAAAAACTCATACCCAACGTAGTAGCATCAGGTCTCTTAGACAGATCATTCCAGACAACTGAATGCGCTATATCTGCTATGAGTTGTTGGTGATGGATTTTAGGGAGATCGAGTAACAAACTCCGGGTCGCCTTATCTAAAACCGGACACCACCACATTATATTTTTTGCTTGATGCATGATGGACCACCGCCTTATATTTTCTTGTAGTGCCCCATCCATTCATCCATCCATGGTCCACTACACGTTTGTTTATCAGCCCATTTGACAGCAAACCATGTGCAAACTTACTGTAATTTTCCCATTTTCTGGACCCAACACAACTATAATTTTGTGATCTTATACTGGAAGTAAATTAACTTCTAGCCAAAAAAGAAATCAAATATCTAACTCAATTTTTGAACCAGATATATTTCCAGGGTGACTGTTGGGACCAGCTAAACGTAGTCCCCATTGTAATCCCTACATTTCAAGCACGCTTGTCTTGGCTACCTATAGACTTAATTTTCCCTCAGTTAACTTGTAATCCTTACCTCAGTGGAACTCACTCTAACTTGTAATATTTATTTGTGTAATATAAACAATAGTTCATTTTTTTATTAAACTAAGAGTTGATGAAAGTCATTGATATTGAAATTATTTGCAGTTGATGAAATCGCATTCTATTAAACTTTAACCAAAATCAATGCACACGAGAATACAAAATCTAGGGCACAACAGTTAACGAAATTCACTTACAATTTCGTCCAAACCTTTACACCGCACCAAATTAAGTTTAGGTTCCTATTTTTTAATTAACTCAAGTGACACAAAATAATTCTATTAAATTATATTTTGAAATTATTTGTAGCAAACAAATAAATATACCAAAAATAGACTTACTTGGTGGAATTAAAAATAATGCAATTGCAATAGAGGAGAATGATTAGCTGGAACTAGCCTTTCCTTCTCTTCTCCTCAACAGGATTGAGGGAGCATTTATTTTTTGGATTAGATTGGGAATGGGAATGAAAATCTTGTGATTGGGATTGTGAAGTGGGAGTAAAAGTAGATTATTTTCTTACACTGTAATGAGAGGGTGGAATAAGAATTAGATTGTTTTAAATTATAATTTTACCTTTATTTAAAGAATTGTAGTTTTTAATTATAAAGTAAATAAAAAATATATTTATAATATAAATTATTTATTTTATTATTAATTATAATTACATAAATTAATAATAATAATAATTATTATGCTTAATTACATAAATCAAAATTTTTTATTAATTTTAATTTTACTTATGTAAATTAAAAATTATATATAAGAGCAGCACATGAAACATTATCATAATCATATAGTACAAAATTAATATTTTCTTAGAATAAACTCTTTATTATTATTAATTATTAATATTAAATAAATATAGTACTATTAAAATTAAATAATATATATGATTATACTATTAATTCTCTGTGAATATAATAATATTATTTTTAATAAATGTAATATTATTAAATAATATTATTTAAATAAATATAATATTATTATTTTTAAGTAAATGTAACATATTTATTTTAATAAATATAGTTATATTATATTTAATAAAATAAGAGTAAAAAAGGATGAAGGTGGGACTCCCACTCCCCTTCTTAAATAAGCAAATAAGGTTGCGTTTACTTACTAGAGTGGGAGTGAGGAGTGTGGATTCCACCTACTCCAATGTTTACTTACACAAATAAGGAGGGAGTGAGATTCCTACTCCATGAGTCCCACCCATTTTTGGAGTGGAGAGTGGGATTCCCACTCCTATGGGGGGGTGGGAGTGGGAATCCACTCCCCCCTCTTCCTTTTTTACCCTTATAGATAATAATATTAAATAATAATAATTTATTTAAATAATAATATTATATAATTTTATAAAATATATTTATTAAAAATAATAATAATAAACTTATTTAAATATAATATTATGATACTTAATTAAAAATAATATTATTATATTCATAAAGAATTAATAATATTATTATATACTATTTTATCTAAAAATATAATATTATTATATTTATTTAAAAATAATAGTATTATATTTATTTAATATTAGTAATTAATAATTATAAATATTTTATTCTAACAAAATTAATTTTACACTATATTATAATAATAATAATATTTCATTTGTGCTACTCTTATCAATAATTTTTTATTTAAATAATTAAAATTAAAATTAAAATTAATAAAAATAATAATAATTTACATAATTAAGAATATTAATAGTTATTATTAATTTACAAATACAATAAAATAAACTTTTTATTTTTTAAAATATATTTTTTTATTAATTTTGTAATAAAAAACTACAATTCTTTAAATAAGGGTAAAATTATAATTTGAAACTATTTACTCCAATTCCATACTCTCATCTTAGTGTAAGTAAACAATTTAGTCCAACTCCACCCATACTCCCAATCCCAGGATTCCCACTCCTCAGGATTCTCACTCCAATCTAAAAAGTAAACGCACCATAAATACTGAAGTAGGGAGAATCCACACTCTCCACTCCCACTTCAATAAGTAAGCACGACATAAGGGCGGCAACAACAACTTATGATCATCACCTGGTCCTTAACTTCAAGCAATGTCACAATCCCATTAAATTTTCTTTATCCCTTAATTCTCTTAGAAACCAAACAAAATACCACAACCAAACCGGACACATATTATCCAAAAATTGCAAAAAGTCCACCTAAAAAAAACTTGAAAAGGTAAAAAAAAAAAAAATCTTACGAAGAATTCACCTCTTGAATTGCTGGCGTCCAGAAATTAACGTTGGCTTGAAGCCCTTCACAAACACGAACATAGCTTGGTTCTCCTCAATGATGTTGTTGTAGAGCTTCTTCTTGTCAGATTAAATAATTTATTGATATTTAGTGGTCGATTTAAAGAGGAGCAGCTCCGTGACGGGTAGATTTCAAATCTGCTTCTCTTTCGCTTCAAGCAAATTTCAAATCAGTGATGGGTAGGAACAGAGGAACGATATGAGAAAAACACAATCTGGGTTAGGCAACGATATGAGAAAAACACAATCCGGGTTAGGCAACAAACACAATTGCTTCAAAAATACAGGATCTGATGTGCAACAACTTCTTATATTCAATTCCATGACTGTACTATGATTTCTTCTGCCCATGATTCTATTTTGACTTTTGTGGATTCTATTCTAAAAAAAATATTACATAATTGTTACAAATTTAGCCGGTTATATTTTATTTTTAAATAAATATTTAACCAGTTGTAAATTGGTTAATGAATTTTTTTTTAAATTTTCTATAGTGCAATTATTGTGTGCCGTTGACCTAATCCAATGGTACACAATAACTATGGCATTAATGCAGTAATTTTTATTATGATATTATAGAATTTTCCTTAATTCTAATCTTACAGCAACATCATTATGATGTAATGAACTAAGAAATTAATAAGTTTGATTATTTGGCAACTGATTCAGTAAATTAATTAATTATTTTTTAGAAAAAGTAAATTAACCAATTAATAATAGATATTCATGATCAATAGCCGTTTGTAGATGCTCATGTCAACTTGGGAACGACCTTCGGGAGATATTAAAAAAATGTGGATTAAGAATTTTGAAAAAAGCTGTTACGTCTACTATTGCAACGTTGTTTCCAAATATTTTTATGAAATCTAGCTGGTAAATATCAAGTGCTTGCCAAATAAAGTTTTATGAAAAGAAGAAGCAACAAATTAGTTTATTAGTAGCCACCGATTAATTAATGTGATCTAGATGGAAAAGAAAAATTAGGAAGTCCAATTACATTAATGAAATCGTGAGTTATTATTGGCCTTTTGTTGGATAACCTAGACATATTTCCAATTGAAAAGTAAAGATCGTACCATAGATTACTGACATGCCACAAATTAATGACTGTGATGTGTTTAGTAAGAATTAAGTTTTGATACTAATATTAATGAGATAATTTCACAATATTGAATGACATGTCAAGTGCCACGTCAATTAAGAAATAAAAATTTTATATCCCAACTTTATAAATATCATTACACTTGTAACTAAAATAAGAAACAAAATCTATATAATTTAATACACACACATGGTATCATATTGGCATGCATGGAACTTATGTGAGATTCCGTCTTCCATAAACGTATAGATGGCATTCCAATTGCGTTGAGAAAGATAATGTATTATAAACGAGTCAATAATGTTTTTTATTTTTAAAGTTTATACTGATATTGAAACAACATTGTCGTTATATTTCTTAAATTTAACTGATATATTTAAGTACACCGTAACAATACATGTTTGAAATTTGAAATATTGAAAGAAATTAAGCATCTTTCAGTGAAAATCTCTACGTCGACACTTGCAATATTTCTATTGGGTGGTTGATTGCTTCTTAGTTTCCACTTTTTGCATGTCGTTGAACCTTTTAGTGATCTAATACGCAAGGTAGATCCGGTATAACTGTATCCGAACATACGTCGAGGATTTGGATGAATTCAATAGTTGATTTGTGAATTATTTTGTTGAACTCCATGTTATTATCTCAGTAGCTTTTATTAAATTAATGCTTGGCATATCTAAGGGCTCACATCCACTCTTCAACATATTAATACGCAAGGCATGAGCAATGTAAAAATAATTACAACTTTTTCAAAAAATTTATGCTTGTAGACTATTATTAATTAAGTATATTGTGCGGTTATAAACAATTTTTAACAAAATAATATTGTATAAATTAAAGTGGCATACGCCTATGATTGATTGAATTAAATGCACCATATGACTCAAATACTTTATTTTTATTATTTATATTTTCACTCGACCGGTTATATCATACCGCATAATTTATACAGGATTGTATGAGTATTTTAGCTGCGGAATTATTATTAGAAAAAAAAGAAAAAGAAAGCTTGTGCTTGTCGTGCAAGCATCCAAATTCTTTTCGTACAAACATCCAAATTCTTTTCAATGTTTTCTCTGTGAAAGCTAATTCCTGCAGAAACATACATAACCTTGTGATAAAAATTGGTGTAATAATGAGGCACAAAAAATGGAAGTGTCCCAAGCCAAAGACATATGTGAATTAAACACGTAATTAGATAAATATACTACAGCCTTCAAATTCATTGACGTACATTCAATACTTCAATTACTAATTAATAATAATAATAATAGTAATGAAAGAAAAACAATAAATGTGCTCACTAAGATTCTTCATAACTTGTATGAACTTAAGAGTGAAGAATGAATTTAGTTGCTGTTGAGGAAAAAATTATACAAACTTGCCCCAAAAATATTAATTAGGCAATTGTGGGCTCATCCCATCTTATCTTATCAACACCTATATTATTGATTTAAAGTTATAAAAAATTCATATCTCTCGAGCTGGATCCATTTTTCAAATGTTCTTTTTCTAGTATGTTTAAGACAAGAAGCAACCGCAAATTAATTATTAACTAAAAGCTACGAACTAAAGAGATAAGGTGAAAGGACAATATAGGAAACTTCAATTCTGCAGGAAGATGTAATTTGACAAAGATTTTGCTCATAACAAATTAAATGTTTTTCGTGTATTTAAAGGAATAACAATCAGAATCAAGGTTACCATTGTAGCCTTTAACTTGACTCAAGATGACTCTTATTTGTATATCCATTTTTGCAAGCTACAACTTATCCAAATTGCCCAATTTACGCGTTTAAAACACCTTCGATAATGAAGTGACCACCAAAGGTCTAGAAGATATAATGAGTAAAGCAATTGTAGTGGCAGAGTAAAGCAATTATTATTGTTATTATTTTGAAAAATTGTTATCTACCGTAAATGAAAACTCAATTCTTTGTCGGTGATAATTTTATGTTTAAGTTGCTTCTCCATAATAAAATCTCTTTAGGAAATACAACAAGAGAACCATGTTCACAACAAGCTGTGAAAGCAGTTTGATTTACATTTGTAACATTTTTGAAAATAAGAAATGAAAGTAAAAGGTATGAGTTCAGGGATTCAAGTGGAAATAAATAAAGGGTTAATTTCGAGTTATTGTTCTCATGAATTGATTATTTTCAAATAACTCTTTTATTTTTTAAAATCTCAATTTATACTATATTTTTTTTAAGAAGACCAAAAAAAAATTATTAACCTACCCCACTTTTTCTTTGTCTTTTGAAAAAGATGAGGGTAATTTATTTTTTTTTAAAGAATAATTTAAATATATTTAATTTATGAGTGGATAATCCAAAATTTATCTATTATTTAATAAATAAATAATGTCCGTTTGTTCATTAACAAAATACGCAATTTGAAGTTGGCAATCATCTTAATCTTCTGAGTACAAATCATATTCTGATTTTTAATAAAGTTTTAGTTGAAAAATGATTCCAACTTGTTCTCATCTTTAAAAGAACCAAAAGATTAAGTGCCGCTTGTTATCTAATTGTAAGTCAATGCTTCGGAGAAGAAATTTTATGGTATTGTTTCAAAGAATATGATAAATTCCAAGTAATTTCCCATGTTTATAATTGTACCCTTTAAATGATTTTGATTGCTTCCCCAATTGGGTTTGTTCTGGTATTCAAATAAAGAGGGAAAAAAGTCGGTGACAAAAGTAGAAAAGAAAAATTGCTTTTGGTTAAGCAGATTAATAAAGGAGCTTTTACCATTTTGGTTTGTTTGATCAAGAAACTTATGAGGAGCAAACAAAAGACTTTAGCAGTGAAAGAGGGAAAAATCCTTGCCCACCAAGCCAGAGAGCGGGACCTAATAAGAAAATGTAACAAAACTTCGTAGGAAAATTGACAGAAAGAGAAATAACTTAACGTCACATTTTGCTTTTTTATTTTCGCATAATAAACGTGCACCCCAAGCTCATTCTCCTCTTTTGCTTATAACTACCCACCACTTCCCCAACTTCGAACCAAACATAACAATTGTTAACAAGCACCAAGTTTTGAGAGCTCTTTTGATTCGGCAACATGGAACGCGGGGTGTCCACAGACGATGATGGAAGCATTTATTTGAATGTCATTGAGCTTCGAAGACTTAGTGAAACAGCAGGTTCTAGTACCACCATTTTTGAATCTCAGAGCAGCAATGGAAAAGGAGAGAGTAGCAATGCAAGTCCTGTTTCTCCAATGATACCTGTGGTTCGTGCACCTGAAAAGAAACTGACCCTTTTCGCTCTGCGCCTTGCAATTCTTGAGAAGACAGCTACTGGCCTGGGAACTCTTGGGTTCATCTGGGCAACAGTTGTTCTTCTTGGTGGTTTTGCTATCACCTTGGATAAGACTGACTTCTGGTTCATCACCATCATTTTGTTGATTGAGGGTGCTCGCATATTTAGCAGAAGTCATGAGCTAGAATGGCAACACCAAGCCACCTGGTCACTTGCAGGTGCTGGAATTAATAGTTTTCGAGCAATCAAATCTGGTTCACATCAGCTCATTGAGGCTGTCAAATCAATGTTCCGGGCAATAGTTGTTGGAAAGCACAGTCAAAGGACTAGGGAGAAAACAGAAAGAAGTGTTGGATCAAGAAACTGCCAGAGAAAGCCAACTCGGACATGGGAAAGTGCAGATGTTCCACTTTTACCGTATGCTCAATGGGTGTTCCTTACCAGAAATATCAGTAAGTTTCTCTATTGGCTCCAGCTTGCATCTGCAACAGCCTGCATAGTTCTCTCACTGATGAAGTTGATAAAACATAACTACGGAGAGGTAGCTAAAGGAGATACCGACAAGAGGAACAGGGAAGCAGCTCTGAATATTTTCTATTCCTTGGCCTTGGCAGAGGCTTTGTTGTTTCTGATGGAGAAAGCTTACTGGGAGTGGAAGGTCATTTACTGTAAGCTACTGGAAGAGGTGAACAAAGAATGTGACTTGGGGCCCTCAGGTATCGTTTCAATTCGAAGGTTTTTCTATGATGCGTATTCAAAATGTGTCAATGGAAGCATCTTCGATGGATTGAAAATGGATATGGTTAGTTTTGGTATGGAGCTCTTGGACTCAAATTCTCCTGATGAGCAGCTCATTGGAGCTAGAATTCTTCGCCAATTTGCAATAAGTAAGCGGTTTTCTAATGATACCCTTCAGAAGATTGGGATTAATCTCTCTGTGATTGAAAGGTTTGTTGAAATGTTGAACTGGAAAGATCCACAAGAGGAAGAGATCAGGCGATCAGCTGCAGAAATTTTGTCAAAATTAGCTGGCAAAAGCAAAACTCTCTTCGAGTAGCTGGCATACCTGGTGCAATGGAATCAATATCATCTCTGCTCCAAACAAATGGGAGCTCTGGTGCTGCAACTGATGAAATTGGTGAAAAGAAGATCATTCTTGATCATGCAAATTATGGATTCTGGACATTTAATCATTTAGGACTTCTTATTCTGAAAAAACTAGCCCGTAACCATGATAACTGTGGAAAGATTGGAAACACAAGAGGGCTGCTACCAAAGATTATTGATTTTACACATGCCGAAGAGAGTTTGTTAAGGAATGGGCATGACACATCATCTCAGATTCTGACTGTGAAGCGCTCCCTGCAATTGGTGAAGATGCTGGCAAACACAACAGGTATCACTGGGGAACATCTTAGAAGAGAGATTTCAGAAGTTGTTTTCACAATCAGTAACATCAGAGATATTTTACTACATGGAGAGAAACACCCATTGCTGCAAAAGTTGAGCATTGACATTCTAACCAGTCTGGCGCTAGAGGAAGATGCAACAGAGAGGATTGGAGGCACAGGTGGAATGCTCAAGGAATTGTTCAACATTTTATTCAAAGAGGGAATGCCAGAGAACCAGAACTCTGTAAGAATTGCCGCAGGAGAAGCACTGGCAATGCTCGCCTTGGATAGCAAAAGTAATTGCCACCGAATCTTGAAATTGAAGGTGGTGGACAAGCTAGTTGAAACATTGGCGGTCCCGTTGGTTCGTGTAAATGCTGCAAGAATCTTAAGAAATTTGTGCGCCTCTAGTGGAGCAGATTGCTTCAATCAGTTAAGAGGAGTCACAGCTGCTGCTCCTACAGTAAGCACTTATAACAAACTATTTTCTTCTCTCACCAAATTTTTATTCAAACAGAATAAGAGTCATAGTCCTAATCGTGTTCTTCAATGCAGATTCTCAAGGCAATCACATCAGAAGAGTACAAATTACAAGAAGTGATGATTGGACTAGCAGCACAAGTTTTCAGATTCATGACTCCTGAAGAATCTAGCAACATTTTCGAGAGAGCTGGAATTATGGAAGTCGATTTAGCTAATACATTAGTCCAGATTCTGAGGAAATACCAACACCCACCAATTAAGGTTCCGAGAATAAGGAGGTTTGCCATAGAGCTGGCAATTTGGATGATGAGAAACAAGGCAACAAATGTACATATTTTTAAGAATCTGGGGCTGGAGATGGTGCTAGAAGCTGTCATTGAGACCACAGCAGAGATCGAAAATTTCAATATCTTCTCAGGCACTGTTGGAGTAAGCCGGCACAGTGTATCAATTCACTCACTTGCTGAAACAGCATTGATGTTGCTGATGGATGGATAACGCCATACAAAATGTCACTGATTTCCAGAATCAGTTTTGTGCATTTCAGAAAAGGAGGGGCAAAAGAAAAACAACTATTATAACAATTGTAAAATATGCATGCACAACAGCTATAAAAGATTATTTTTCTTCAAGTAATAAAGATGTCAATTATTGCATTCTACCTACCAAGATTCATAATGCCTTATATTGAGATATCACTGTCACAATATACTGTAGATTAACCTTAACATTTCCTTTGAAATATTCTGCTAACTTCTTGTTAAATAGGTCATGGTAAGATAAAGATGAGCACATTGAATATGGGGTTATGCCCAGACAAAACCACGCCAAAATCATTCTAGGAAAAACGAACAATGTGAAAAATAACTAAGAAAGCTCTATAAAATTCGATAAAATGAAACAACAGAACAATCACGATGTTTCCGATCACTGACAGTGGTTCATGTCCGAACAGTGCTTCAGAGACTGAAAAATGAGTACAAAAAATCGAGCAGAGCACGAACTAGAAGAAGATGGTGTTTCTGTAAGAGTCGATTTATGGACAAAATGACTTTCATGTTGCGCAAGACAAGCGAAATTTAGTGTATAACATGGTCCAAGCTAGTTTTACAAGTCTTTATTGTAATGTGACACCGTTAGTAGAATCGAATGCTTGTTGTATGGTAAATTTGTTGAAACGTTTTTTAGTTGACAGTATAAAGGATACAAGTAAAAGCAATCAATTGATACGCATTGCGTCACGCACCTGTATTGCACTCTCAAGTGTTGGTGAAGGATGCAAGAGAAATAAGCAATCAAAATCCATTCATACGGGGACGGAAAGATTCGTTGAGGTTTGACAAAAAGAATAATTACACCCTTCTCACAATGAACAAGTGTGATTGAATAGAAAACATTGTAATCATGTTTTTAAACAAATTCACAGGACCTAATTTCTTTCTTTTTTGATCAATCATTTTACATCACTACAATCCCTGAAGCTATCTTAGTTACAAAAAAAATACATCATCTGACAGACTTGTTACTGGAAATCTTTTTGATTTTTATCTGTTCCGAAAGAAGTTGAGATCCCAACGACGCATCAAACCCTCCATAACATGTCCTGCTGGGTTCTTGACAACTGTCACTGTGGCTTTCGTATTACTAGACACATCAGCATCCGCTGAGCTTTGGATGCTTGCTGTAGCTGAAGTATCAGTACGAGCTGATGTCCCTGTGCTTGCAGATTCTAAGCTAGATGGAGGGGTGTCAAATGCATCCCCAACCGATGACACACTTGTATCAGGAGATGGATGTTGGGGAGCTAAATTGCGGCTATTTGCTAAAGAAGTAGAAGTTGACTCTGTATTTATTGGCTTCAGTTGCTCTACTGAAAAGGAACTGGTTTCAGACTCTGAAGGTTTACAGTGGTCTGTCGTGGAACAATCATTTGTGTCACCTTGACCTGAAGACTTGAAAGAATCAGCGGCCACAGAGGTTGGCTGTTCCGCTTCAGGGTGTCGCATCTCCAAGTCCTTTAATGACATAATCACTGCTTCCATGAACATCTGAAATAGATTTGAATCAGTGAGTCATAGGCTCTGAGTTGATGAGATGAACACTCTGGATTGAGATACTAAAACAAATTAAAGAAGTTTGTCTGACCCTTTCCTCCTCCTCCACATTGCTTGGGAAACCTGCCAAATCATCCAGTTGATATTCCACATACTGATCATCATCCATGGCTGTTGGGACATGAGGGCCATATGGATGACCATCAGATAATTCAAAGCTTATCATGTTGGATGCTGACCGGCTAAGTGTACCACCAATTTGTTCATCCTGCAATTAATATTATCAGTTTTTGGTGAACTTTTAATTCGTTCAGTTTCTTTCCTACCTTTCTTTCTATTCTCTTATTTTCAATTTCAATGTTAGGAAAAATCCTTTTCTTTTAACCTTCCTAGGAGGCAAACAAGGGAATAAGTACATTGGAAATCAGTGACGGTATCAAACAAGCATCGTTTAACATCCTAATGATGTCAGAAATACGGACAATGTTAGAATAACAAGGCACCAATAGTTTCTCCAGGATATATTCTGATAATTCAAAACACAGGAAAAAAAAATAGATAATCATTTCAACTATGCCATGTAATCCATGGATTGAACTGATTTATCAAAGTATCAATTTGTCACAATTCAGTTCAGTTTATGGTAATAGAAGGATTCTTTGTAATGCTGCCAGTATCTCAGATAATCCATGAAAAAAATAATCAAAATCAAGCCTTCATGTGGGCATTTTGCGCCTTTTTATTTTTCCCTATTTTAGGAGTTTTGGTGGAAGAGAATATAGGATCAAGATTCAAGATTCAAGCAAGGGAGAGAGTAAAATTAGAGGAAAAGGCAAGAAGATACCATAGATACAGGTTCATTGTCTTTCGCTGATATATCTGAAGGGACCTGAGGAGAGTTAAAAAAATGTTAGACTAACCACCAAATTAATAATATGAAATTCAAGCAATATGTTGCTAAAGCCTCAACTACCATTTCCTTTTCAAGTCAATAAAGTGACTAGTGTCAGGATATGCTATGGATGCACTGTTATATAGTTTAGAGTTCGTCTGTGTGTAGATGGTCAAGATCTTTAACTTGAATGTCTGAGTTAGAATTTTGACACACATTACCAATAATTTATCTCAATTAATCCCATGATGTACAGTGTTGTCGAGTAGGCCATATGCATGCTACATTTTGACTTTAGAGCCACCCAGAACAATGCATTAACAAAATGAAATGAATTGCTGAGAATTCAAAAGTTTTAATAAAATTCTATGTTAAGTATTCCTACATATATTTCACATGCCTCTATAGAAAAAAGGAATGTCACAAAGTTCTAAAATTCATTCATATCCGAAACCCATACACTATTACACCTGTAATATACTACTTTTAAGGACAATTTGCTTACCCAATACGCTATTTTTGCCAGTCTTTTACGATATGTGACAATTTGACATGCAACAAGCAACAAATAACTAACCTCAGTCCGACTCATTGGTCTTTTTGAACGAACTTGTTCAATTGCGTCTGCTGTGCTGCTTGCTGAAGGCTCTGCAACAAAAATAATACCGATCTATAGGAGAATGGATGGTGAAGAATGAAAATTTTCAAGTATTGGGTGCATGATTCATACCTGCAGATACAGTTGAAGGTTCCTGGAAATAGCCTAGTTCATGCAAGGTGCTCAAATTACCCTGAAAGTGAAAAATTAACTATTGGTAAAGGGTTGTTGATATGAAATCTGGAGCTTCCAATAAAACCATGAAATACAACCAGATGCATTGCAGCCTAATTTATTTACCTTACCAAAGTAATCATGCATAGTGCCAATAAATGTTGGGCCCACCTCATCCTCTGGAGGTTGCAAGACATTGTGGAAAAAAATATTTATAGAATCAAAGTAAAATTGTGGACGTGGCGAGTTGTGGTCACCCTCAAATTTGATAATGTTCTTGTCTCCCTGTAAAAATCATATGTCTACATCATCATCAAAGATGAAACAAGGGAAAAAAATTTGGGAACGAAATAGAGAGGCAAAGCTTCAAATGGCAAGTAGAACGTTTGGTGGAGACCCACAAATCACTCAAGTAGCAAAGTTTTCTATGAGAGAAATCTAACAGGCCTTTTTATTTTTTATTTTTTATTTAAAGGGTTGAACCTAGTCTGATAACTTCTGTGATACAACTTTCCAATAAGGACAGACTGCAGATGAGTAAGTACATGCAAATAGATGCTGCATGCCTGTATGACCATATGCAAATTCTACTAAATTTATATGATGGTTGGGCAGAGACTTACTGCATAAGCTTCAAATATACGATCTGAGTGATGGGGGTTAATAAAATCATCTTCAACAGCATGTCCAAATAAAACCGGAACAAAGCAAGACTTTGCTACCTGCAACAGTTACAAAATTATTAGACCAAAAAAACAAAAAAAAACCCAGTAATAACAATAAAGTATACAACAATCATTCCATTTTCAACTCTATAATTAATTTTTTTCACTTTTTCCATTGATATTTATAATCAGTTGCACTGTATCCACCAGAATCAATTTCCTCTGTTACTTTTATAGTCATAGAACTAGAAGCAAGAAGGTGCACAGAAATAAGGGGAGGAAGTAATGGCGACTCCAGCCAGAGTTTCATCAATTTGCAATAAGTTAAGAAAGATCTTTATGGTTAAAAACCCAGGAGAGCATTGGAAGACAAATTCAATGATTTCCACTTCAACATATTTGATTCCATTTTCTTGACTCACAGACACTACCAATGTCTTTGCATACTTCATCATGCCCTGTCAATTCAGATAAGCTCTCAAACATTATCATGCTCAGGGATGAGCTTTCCACAACTTGCTGAAACATCCAAACATATGCATTTTTGCTTCTTGCCTGCGCTTAATTTTTGGCACTAACGATTGAATTGTACAACTGTATGGAATCAACCCAAATGCTCAATTGACCTCCTGTCTTCATAGATCAATGATTACAACAATGACTTGCATGATACTGAGAGAGATGCTGAAAGAGCCAACAAACAACTTCAACCCTTTAAAATGTATTCAGCCTTTCATCTTACTTGTGCTTTTCCACCTCTAAATTAAGTTCTCATCTCATTCTTGAAGTCTGTCTGATTATATGGTTGGATTTTACATCTAACGATCAGGATATTTTTTAAGTTTCTTTAAATATCAAACAGAATTTATTTTAACATCGGCATGTTTTCATATTATAAAAGGCATATTCCACTAGCAACATATTGAATTAAATAGGGTAGCAAAAAATTAAATCAACTTGGATACAGTTCATAGAACTCGAAATGAATTACAATAATTATGCTAAGCAGTTTGACTTATGGCAGGTATACTTAAATAAATTAAGAAGCTAAAGAAACTGACAGGACTGAGAAGAGCATTGGCTCATCAATATCAGCCAGAGACTGGACAGCCCCAAGTAATTAGCCAGAATAAAACATTAAAAAAAACACACACACAAACAGAATAAAACCTTAATAGTGTTCAGGTCTGTTATGTCAAACTTTGCCTTCTTTTGGATAGCTTTTCGCATGTACTGGATAGCAAACTTTACCTAAAACAAGCAAAACAAAAGTGTCATGGTATTAGAAAAACTACAATCATAAATTCAAGGATTTTGTGAACAAACACAGAGTGAGCAGGAATGTCAAGTTCTAATTGAAAAAACATGAATTGATGGTCTTTTTTTTTTTTTTGAAGAAGAATTGAAGGTTAAAAGCAAAACTAATGAAGACCACACATCATCACCACACACAGAACAGGCCTGCAATGTCTTGAAACTAAAATCAAAGACAAACAAAGAGAGGACAAAAAATTAGAATTGACAGCCTCTTAACAGAACATGGTCATACAATGGATGTTAGAAACTTAGAGCTCATAGCGGACGCAACAAGAGGACAATATAAATCAAGAGACTCATAATAGCAGCTACATTGTGAATTTCAGTGGAAGAAACAATTATTTGAAGACGAAGATAACAAAATGATAGTGCAGAAAGGAGAGGGACTTCCAAAACAACCTGAAGGACACAAAATGAAAACATCAATGCCCAAAAGAGCCAGCATTCTATGAAAGGACATCAAGGAGACGGTAAAGATGCCAATTCTGGAGTCTCTTTCTCTTGGGGACCTCACGTAGTATTATTTTAAGCATTCCCAGTTCCCACATTCCTAATGGTATTAAGTTGCTGATCACATTAAAAGAGCCACCATAGTCATTCCATGAGAATTTTTCTATTTCTATCTATCGATTTATATATATATTCTGTCTTTTCTTTCTTCCTTTCTTTCAGGTAAAGGGAGGAAATTGAAAAGGAGAAGGTTCACATTGACACAAGGAAATTCCTCAATCTAGCGTCCTTGCAACCTACAAAAGATCTCCTAATCCTGACTTTGTGCTCTCCTAAAAACCAAACAGCTTATATGTGGTAAAAGAATGGGCAGACCACCTTCAACAAACCATCAATATCCAGTACCCAGGACTAGCAAAAGAAAATCTGAAGAAAATTGCAACTCAAAAGGATGGTTGGTATAGTGTCATAAATGTTACAAGGATCCTACCATGGTTACCTCAATAACAATATTGCCACCAATGATTTTTCAATAATAGAATGCATTATATGAAACTTTTGTCTAGCACAAACTGGTCTCACAATCAAAATAAAAGAGATGCAGGCCTGTAAATCAACAATTAAGCAATTGATATATGTACTTTGGTGCAGTAGATTTACATACAGTGAACTTGGGTAATCGGATTTTATAGGTATCCACAAGTTCCATCATCAGTTCAACCAAATCAGAGAAAGGACTGTCAAGAACCATTCCGGCAATTGAAGGATCCTCAGCTCCGTACAACAGGCTGTGATAGATAATGTTTATTGTTAAAAGCATATAACTAAGTATAAGTTACAGCTATACAAAAATGAAATGAATTCAAACTAAGAAAACGATGGCAACAAAGTTAACAACATTTTCTTATTAATAAACAGGTGACAATACAAGCACAAGTAATATGGATTATAGTCAAGTCTTCCGAGAAAGAACTTCCAACAACCGATAAATGATAGTAATTAAGAAATAAAAGCATAATTTAATCCTTTTCCTATCAAAAAGAGCGTGCGTTTGTCAAATAGTAAATGTGCATCACTTCAGAAATTAGTAAAAATGATTTTCAGTGGAAAGGTTGCACCCAAATGCAGGCAACAGAAGAATGACTTTAGATCAATCACAAAAACATTGATAAAAACAACTCCAGCACAGGGAAACAACTTGGTTATCACCAACCCAATTAATTGGCAAAAGCATAACTCTCTTCCTTCAGCCACCATAGAACTATTTACCACCACGTGATACAGTCAAAACTGTAATCCTTCCAAATACACCCATAATCAACATCAAGGCCACAAACTAGGAAATCCCCATAATCGCCATTCATTTCCCCATATGACCTTCTATACTACTCAAACCCAACCCCAAAGAAATATATCATGATGATTTATTCAACTGAAGTTCTATATGATCATCACCTAAGAAAGCAGTTATTAAACTATGTTGCTAGCAATGACCATCAAGTAGAAGTTTATTGAATTTCATTATTCAGCACAAAACAGGAAAAGAGGTGTTTACAACTTTTTTTTTTTTAATTTATTTATAGGAAACAAAAAAGGTGCCTACATTTAACATTCAATATATGCAAGGTCAAAAGGAATATAAAGCTCATAACAAATAAACAAACCTAGTGACTGCACCCATTGAACGTCCCCATAAGCCAATCATAGAGACATTTCCGTCAGCCCGCAAGTAATCAACCACAGCCTTCAGATCATCTTTCTGAAAAACAAGCCATCAACTTCATATGGACCTTATTTACAAGAATAAAGTTCAACAAGATAGATTAATTATCTCAAAAATGACTTTTTTCCGTATAAAAATTAAAATTTAAGAAACAAAAATCTTAGGCAGAAATTTCTCCCTGCTAGTTAGCCAGCCACTTACTTCATTCCATCCTAGAATAACAAGCTCTCCTGCTGAAAGCCCAGATCCTAAAAAAATCAAGAGTGAAAATGGTAATATTTAAAGGCAGTAATATTAGTGGAGCTTCACTAGCATCTACCCTACAGCTACTGCCAAAGATCAAGATATACTGCTAATTAGTATTCTGTATCTAGTGCTCAAGTGCATAATTTGTAGATAAAAAAACAATGAGGTGTGTTAAATTCTTTTTCTAATAAAATTTACAATTCTTTCTTCAAAGCGCAAAGTTCCAAATTGAAACTGGGAAGAAATATGATATATGGAAACCATTAATAAACAAGAATTTGCACCCTTATCAACAAAATATGTTTTATCACCTGTTTCCATGGCAGTATATAACACAGGGAAGAGGCTTTCCATCTGGATTAAGAATGGGCACATAATGACTACATTGTAGAACTTCTCTACGTTTGTTCTTAACCTGCAAAATTTTCAGAGCTCCATAAAAGTAAGACCTTCAAGATTACAAACAGACAAGGGAAACATCATTAAAAGGTTGTGCGGGGGTAATGTTCAACCAAAAGGAAATATCATAGAAATGCTCTTCCAATTGTCACAAGATTTTCATATTTTACCAACATCATCATCACCGTTGTAATATCACTTTTTAAGTAGGAGATATATATACTATCTGTTGAATGTTTCTATGAAGCTATGGATTACCACGTGATCTAGAATTGTCAGGTTGTATTTCCCACATAAGCATGTCTCATATTACAAACATGGGCCAACTATGTCGAGTCCATTTACGAGGGTGTTGTATATGTTTGATGTTGATGCAATTTGCCATGACTAGTTCCTGAGTTTATAGACCCAATGCAATTCTACAATCCCAACTTGCTGGATCTTAAAGAAATGGAAGTTTACTAGGCTGAGACATAATTATAAGTTACAAAGTGATCGCCATTTTACCAACCATAAAAAAGGAGGACAATTTTTTCAGGGATTGCCATCTACAGAGCTGGCAACAAAGAGTTTAAATTGGTCCTCACACTCCAACAAAATACAATTCATTTGTTTGATTCATTTATTTACATCAACATACTGAACTGGAGAAAATTACGCAGAAAGCGAAAAAATGTAACACAAAATACATGCCTAACATTTTGAAACTCTAAAAATCATCTTTCCGCAACTAGAAAGGTCCAAGAAAATAAGATCAATATGTAAATTGAATATGCCTGATCGGAAACATTACCTCTATATCTTTTCTTTGGTACCACTTCCCTTTGAGCATGAATTCTTGATCCAACAAATCATGTTCTGGACTGTATTCAGCTCTGCATCACAAAATCATATAGACTTATGATCTTTTCATTTGACTAAAGCATAGTTTCTGTTGAACCTACTAGATTCAGAGATCCAAAATTCTGATTTCTTTACTTTCATTATCACATTAAATTAATTAAATGAAAACAAAGCCCACGGATGAATAAAATAAGAAAAACGAGCCCAAAGCCTCACATGTCACCCAATCCAAATTCCAATTGAAGTCAATAACAAAAGTTCATTTTTGACAAGATTAGCACTAAAAACAAATACCCTAAAGAACTAATTTCAATGGTATAGAAATCCTCTCAAGTAACCATCAAAATTAGCTCGAAAAGATCTATATTTTTGAACGCATTCGAACAAACAGGCTAATTCAACCTAATTCAACATCCACCAAAATTTAACAGCAACCAAAAATTGATGCAAGAAAACTAAAATATATATCAAATATTTTTGCTCTAAAAGCACCAAGTCCGAATTTATTTCCTTGTCCTTATCAACCAAACACACAAAACTTGGAAAAAGAAATCAACCCATGTAATAGTAAAAAATATAAAATGAAAAAATGAAAAATAAAATAAAAAGATTGAAGATTTGTTTACCTGGGTGGCCGAATTATGAAGTTGACAAGTTGTTCCATGGAAGAGATTCAAAATTATAACAAAATGACGCTTCTTTTATCTCTTTGTAGTTTCTGTCTCTCCCTCTTAGCTGGTCTTTTGAGTCCTTTAACGCATTTAATAGTATTATTATTATATGTACAAGGAAATACTATATTATTATTATTATTCAAAGATCGAGATTCAAGAAACCAGAAAACATAAGAACAAAGAAGCTTCTTACGTTTGTGTCTCAATATGTTTTATTTTTTCAGAGAAGAAAGGAAGCAGAAGCAGACGCATAAGAAAAGGAGAAAAACCAAAAACACCCGGCGAATGTAAATGCTGTTTTTGTTTTCGTTGTTTTCGCTGTTATTTGTTGTTGTTTTCATTTTGTCTTCATTCCTTTTCTTGAAAATAAAAACAACTAAGCCTTTTTTTTTTAATGTAATTTTTTTTTTTTAAAAAGGTTCTAATATTAAATTCAATTAAGCTTTTGCCAATGCCTCTCTTCCTTCTGTTCCCTCTGCGCGTGTTGTGGACACGTGTGAGTCTTGGGAGTTGGTGGGCTCTCACACGTGTTTTCTTTCTTTGTGGTTTTTCACTAGTGTGAGGATGCTCGCACGAGTGAAGACCGACGTTTTGCCATCCCAACAATAAGTTTAATAACATCTGAATCCTTCACTCTTTGCGTTTTCACAAATTACTAGATAGTTATAGTTTTATATAAAATGGATCCCTAATAATTTTGAGAATATTTTGGTCATTTAAAGGTAGTCAGGTCTTAGTTGAACAAATGAACAAATTACATCTTTATTTGTGAGAACTTTACCCCATTTTCATCTTTTCTTAAAGATGGCTAAGGAGATGAGTTCTCAAATTGCTTAAATTTATAAGAGATTACTATTTTTTTTTTTTCTAAAAAGGAGACTAGTATTTATTTCTCTATGGTTTTTAATAATATTTCATTATTATTTATTTATTTTTCGTTATTGAGATAAATTTTTTCACTAAAGCATTCTCTTAATGAAAACATGTTTCCAACTATTCATGTTTTTCTAAATAAGGAAAAATTTATCTAATGGAGCCACTTATCAAATGTTTAAGAAATTTTACTGTGTAGTATTAATCTGCTAAAATGGTGATTGATGATGTAAACTTTAATATTATAATAGTTTTTTTTGACGAAGTTAATTTTTATTTGAATAAGGTTGGGGACCGTAATGATAGTGATTGGCAAATGGTTAGGAACCTATTTGATACAAAAGACAAATTATTTGTTATTTGTGAAACATTATTTATGCTTTTAACTTTATGTTGCTTTCTTTTTTAACTAGTAAACCCACTCCTTACCATTTGCTTTAAAAACTTTCATTAATACGGTTAAAAGCAAACATGATATCATATGGAAATAAAGTCCCAATTTGAAACTTTAATATGAAAATTTAAACCGGCTAGATTTATATTTGACTTTCCGCGTGAAAAAAAATGAAAACTTTACATATTGTTTGGTGAGTTTCAACGGCCAGAATAGAAAGGTAATTGCAGTGATGCTAACAAGATAACTTTCTTAGAACTAGATGATGTGAAGCAACACCCACCATACCAAATGTTGCACTTGACTTAATACATTATGATCTGTCAGCAACAAAGAAAATATAATTATTATTCATGTTGTCTCTGAGATAATGGCAGAATTTTAAAAACATTCCCACTTCATGCTAACCATCTTAAGGAATCATTGGCTTTTTCAATGCAAAACATTTTTCTATGCAATGGTGAAATGCAGCCAAATGAATTTGACATCAAATGGGTCTGAATTTGATTTGAGGAGAGGCTGAGAGCTAGGAAGGCTATAACATAATAAGAGATTAGCTAGGGTGCACTTAATTCTTGTTTCTGGACTTGCTGTCCTGACAGTTCTGTTCCACTTGGCTTTGCCTCCGCTTGGGTTACTTTGTTTCTCTGCTTTGGATGACACAACTTTGCACTTTGTTCTGTTCCTGTTGTAATTATTCTCTTATGCTTAATATATATATATATATATATTTGACAGCAGAAACAAGGACCAAACCTAGCTTTAAACTAATATTATTTTCAAAAGCTAATCGTTATAGTTTGGCAATTATCTATAAGTACATAGCAGTGACAACAGGAGTTGCCAGACTGACTGCAAAATTGCCAATATACATAAGACAGGATTTTGATCTCTGTATCACTAAAATTTCTTGAATCTTGATCTAAAACAATGCTTGTGACCATAAATTATTCCATCGGCAAATGGCAGATTCTCAGCCATTGGATTAAACATTTGCATATCCGCTCCACATTAGGCTCCTCATCCAGTGGTCCCACAAATATGGTAAAGGAGAATTGTCCTAGTCTCCAACAACTATTCTCTAGCATTGATTGGATTATTGCAGAACGAAATAAGGTTCAGTGTCAAACATCAGCAACTCACAACTATGACTGTATCTTTAAGCTTACAAATGCCAAAGACTAGTGATCATGTTTTTTTCTTTAGCCAAGAACCCTTCACAACATTATCTTGAATAAGATAAATATAATCTCTGAATATACATAATTTAATAATATCCACAAACAAATGATAATTCTCTTGGGTGGGGAGATTGATGGTTAATTATTGCGCTTGTGGGATGAACACGACATAAGCTCAAGTGTAGGGACTTGAAAGCAATATTCTTGACAAGCCCTTGTTCTTTTAACCTTCCTTGCTCTAAGCCTCTTAACGAGCAATATTAGATGTCACGAAAAAGCCTTCTAACATAGAAATTCTCGCATTGTTTTTTTCTTAACGCAAAGTACAAAGCCAATGTAATTGATTATGTGGCAATTTTTGCTACTCTGTCATGTTGAAGAGGAAGGAAAGAGAAGTTATAAAATAGCATGGAACCTTATCTAAAGACGTTAAAATATAGTCCAAGTTTCTCTCTTGGTGTCACCAAAGAGACCAAAAACTAATTTCCTCCACTCAATCAATGCACACCCCTATCTACACGGGAAAAGCCAACAGACCTTTTACATAGCAAACTCTTTTATAAGACTTTCCTGCAAAACCAACCAGTCGAGTCTTCTCTTCTTTCTCTCTTATCAGACCCTGCAGCAGATCAGCATTTTGATTTTACTCTTCAAGCCATTTTCAGGTTAGTTAGTTATTTTTTTCTTTTTAATCTTTTTCTTTGGCCAACTTTGTAATACTTTTGTTGACAATGGCTGTATGTGATATTAGGTAGCAATATTCAATAACTGACTCAATGAGTAGAGTAGGAAGTAGTTGTCTGGTCAGCTTGAAACCGTGAACTTATTTATTTTCTTTAACTGAACGCATAAGTTCTTAGAGTTGATTTGACTGCAGGTTCTGGTTGAAAGTAAAAGTTAACTTGCTTTTAATTCCTCTTATATATAAGTTTCTTGTTTCTGTCTTTTCCTGCAGTCATATAATTGCTCTACATTGTACATTTACATTTTTGTTTTGTGCTTTCAATATATGAACAAGAGACTTTGCAGAAGCTGGTATGCTAAACCCTCGAAACCCACATGGATGATGCGATAGAAAGCTAAGAAATTGAGGGGAGAATGAACCAACTCCCGGTCATCCAATTAATAAGCATAGCCAATGTTTTGCACTTGCTATTTGTAGATCATTACCTATGGTATTATTTGATCTGAAGAAAAATATATTTTTAATCACATTAACCGTATATTTTTGTAGTCATTACTTCAAAAAAAATAGTTATAATAATAATAATTGGTTGACATTCTGCACAGTACGAAATGAAGTAAGAAACAAATTAGTTTCACTTAAACATATGTTTTTGACTAAAGTGACATAGAAAATTCCATGAGTTTGATTTAATCAAAGAAATGACATTGGATAGGATGAGTTGATGGAATAAAATGGTAACAAAATATACTTACAAGAGATATGGAATAAAATTCCATAAGGAATATAACTATGTTAGTAGAAGAGTGGAAACAAAATATTGTGATTGCAAATGTGTCGTAAAGTTTGTGTTCCTCAAATTAATCCTTTTCTGATATTATTTTATCTGCTTTGGTAATGACTAAAACTGATGGGATTTCATGTTTTCATTTAATCATGTGTTTGAAGTTGTTAATAATAGTTATTTTAACTTTCTAGGGAGGAGTAGGTGAAGATGGCGCAGATTTTGGCACCTTCTATGCAATGGCAGATGAGGATGCCAAAGAACTCAAACATTGCAAGTCCTATGACAACAAAGATGTGGAGTTCTCTGTTGATGAAGCAGAACAAGAAAGGAACAAATAGGAGTTCTGCCAAGTTTAGAGTGCTTGCTTTGAAATCTGAAAACAGCACTGTCAATAGGCTGGAGGATCTACTCAATTTGGACATCACTCCATATACTGACAAAATCATTGCGGAATATATTTGGTATAGCTTCTTTGCTAGCATAAGTTTCTAAAATGCATATAACTCTTTCAAGCTATTTCTTCTTTTTCCAAATGTTGTTAAGATTTCATTTTCAATTTTTTTTTTGACTCATATCAAACCGCATGTTGGTTGTTTTCATATGAGCACTCATAAAGTTGAAATAATACTATTTCATGTTGGGACAGGATTGGAGGTACTGGGATTGATATGCGTAGCAAGTCAAAGGTAATATAATGTTATTAATAGAGAAATATTTCATCATTTAATTTAATGTCTGATAGTTTGTCTCATGTTTTTTTTCAATGCTATTTTTAATATTTTCAGACGATTTCAAAGCCTGTTGAACACCCATCTGAGCTTCCCAAGTGGAATTATGATGGATCAAGTACCGGGCAGGCACCTGGTGAAGATAGTGAAGTAATTTTATAGTAAGATCCTGTGAAATATTATTCCTTTAGATTTGTGTTTCATGTCACACAAAGATTTTAATTGAACCTTTTTTCCAGCCCTCAGGCAATTTTTAAGGACCCCTTCCGTGGAGGAAACAACATCTTGGTAAGAATTGTATAAAGTTAAATTGGTGGTGCTTCCAAAATCACTGGTCTTTATGAAACCTTTTGATGCTGTATTATGTGTTTTTCAAAGGTAATTTGTGATTCCTACACACCAGCAGGCGAGCCCATCCCTACAAACAAACGCCATAGGGCTGCTGAAATTTTCAGTAACTCGAAGGTGTCAGCTGAAGTTCCATGGTCTGTATATTTCAATTACTTTCACCTTTAAGTTCAATTTCCAGTCTCAGATTATTTGTTATTAGTCTCTCTGTGGACATGTTACCTATAACCATATTATTACCTTGATATATTTTCTTTCTTTTCACATTGATTCAATGAATGAAATATAAAGTTCTTGGAACAAAGTACCTTATTTGTTGGAACAAAGTGATTCAAGGGATTATAACTGCAAGATTTCTGTTTGTAGTTTCTAAAATTTCATTTGTAAATATGTGGATAAAAAATTTGTTACTGTTGTAATTAGGTTTGGGATAGAGCAAGAGTACACCTTACTTCAACAAAATGTGAAATGGCCTCTGGGTTGGCCTGTTGGAGCCTATCCTGGTCCCCAGGTAATGAGTTAGTTCACAATCATCCATCAGTATATATTTTTTGGACTACTGCAATTATGGAAAAGTGTAGATTCAGGGTATCGTTATATTATTGGACTTGAACTTTAAATACACATTTCCTTATCTGTTTTCAGGGTCCTTATTACTGTGGAGCTGGGGCTGATAAGTCGTTTGGCCGTGACATTTCAGATGCTCATTACAAGGCTTGCTTGTATGCTGGCATTAACATTAGTGGCACCAATGGGGAGGTTATGCCTGGCCAGGTTTGGCATCCATCCTACTTATTTATTAACTTTCTATATTTATAATCATGATTTCTTTTTGCATTCCTACTAATTTTGCCTTGCCTTGCAGTGGGAATTTCAAGTTGGTCCCAGTGTAGGCATTGACGCTGGAGATCATATCTGGTGTTCGAGATACATTCTTGAGGTAAATCTTATATATTAATTTTTTACAATTTATGGGAACTACTTCAGTGGATCTAATACCCACAAATGTTATCCATAAGAAAATATCTGATTCTTGCAAATTAAAGTCTCTATTGACCACCAAGTCAATTCCTCTTTATAATTTTTGGATTGATATTATCTGCTCTAGCTTCCCTGACAATATTTTACCAATATTTGCCGAAAAGTATAGTTTAGGTTCTTCTAAGTATAATTGTTGAACTCATATCCTTGATGTCTTTTGTTTAAGAATCTTTATACATGTGTGCATAGAGTTTCTGAATGAAATTCCCTTGAGATCAGTGAAGTAATTCTTTACGTCAATCATGAATAGCAGCTTATGCTAGATGACCATGTTTCTGTGTATTATTCTCTACTCTGACTCTGTTTCTTCTCTGCTCTGACAGAGAATCAGTGAACAAGCTGGTGTTGTTCTCTCACTTGATCCAAAACCAATTGAGGTAATATCAAGCTCCTTCATGTTCAGTTCTTGCTACTCATTACAATTAGTTACACTGCTCACCTTCCTGACATTGACAGGGAGACTGGAATGGTGCTGGATGCCACACCAATTACAGGTAATCTGGACACTATAAAAATTAAATGATATCTATGGGAAGGAGGCTAAATTTCTGAGGCAATTCAGTACTTTACAAGTACTAGCTGAATTTTTATGGTTTACAGTACAAAGAGTATGAGAGAGGAAGGAGGCTATGAAGCAATTAAGAAGGCAATCTTGAATCTATCCCTTCGCCATAAAGAACACATCAGTGCATATGGTGAAGGAAATGAGAGAAGGCTAACAGGAAAGCATGAAACAGCTAGCATCGACTCATTTTCCTGGGTATGTTCAGAAAATAACTAGACCCCATTTTCAAAGAAAAAGAAGATTTCTTCTCAAGTTTTATGTTAAACAAACTTTTCAATGTTCAGGGCGTGGCAAATCGTGGTTGCTCAATCCGCGTGGGACGTGAAACTGAGAAGCAAGGCAAAGGTACTATTATCAACGATGCCATGAATAAACTTCTTTAATAAATGCTCATTGTATGTAATATTGTGAAGTGGGAGAGGATTTTGAACTTTAAGCGCACTCACAAATTGAACACAATTGTGACAAAAAAAAATTTAAAAAATAAAATAACGCTGCAAATGGGAAAAATATAGTTAAAATTTTTTAATGCTATCGTGATGTTAAAAGATGAGTATCCACTTCAACTTCATCAATCTAATTCATTCCATTTTCTCTTTGAGCTAAATTAGAAATATGTAAAATGCATATAACAAGCCCTTAAGAAGGCATTATTACACATAGATATCTGTTGCATCTGATCTTTCATAAAATTTCTGATTGCCATTTTATATGCACATTTATGACTAAACTGTATATGCTATTACTGCTCTTTCCGTTGCCACTGTGTTCTCTGTATTATCTATAAAAGTGCTCTTTTTTTCCAATGATTTTCTCAATCTCCAGTTACAGCTTTACTTTTTTGAGTTGTGAATTTTTAACCCTAATCACCAACTGATTTGTGATCCACATTTTTGTCACCTTTATTTATGTCAGGTTATTTGGAAGATAGGCGTCCAGCTTCAAACATGGACCCTTACGTAGTGACCTCATTACTGGCTGAAACCACAATATTGTGGGAACCTACACTTGAGGCTGAAGCGCTAGCCGCTCAGAAGTTGGCATTGAATGTCTGAAGTTGATTATAGATCAACTGAAGAAACTTGAGAAGCAATCTCTTGGATTTAAATTGCCCATGCTTGGGGGAGTATTATTTCGTTTCCTTTTAGTTCTGTAGGGAACAACCCTGTAAATAAAATGTCCCAAAGTTAATGTTCATGTCCAAGTTAATCGATTCTCAGATTAAAGACACATCCTTCGGATCAGATCAGTTCATAGTTAGTTTCAGGTTTACGCATGTTTGACATGGACGCTTGGACCATTAATGTTCTTTTGGACCATATCTTGAAAGGATTTTATGCCATTTCATCAATGCTATCGCGTGTGTTTTTTAGCCATAAAGGGTAAAAATGTTGGGTAGAAAATTCTGAAGCTGAATTTTTTCTTCTGATAAATATTTTGGTTAGAAGATGCTACATGTAGTGATTTTGTCTTAAGCTTTTTTATTTATAAATTTGGGTATTTGGCTTTTACTTTTTACTTTCACTTACCAAGAATGAAGAAGAAAATGGAATTCCCGGAAGTGGGGTTTCGCCAAAAGCAAGATTCTGTCCCGGTTACTCAAGTCTGAATCAGAGCTACACTTTATTCTTTTTTTGTTACCACAGCAGGAAAGATTTATTCCTGATTAAAGTTATGCTTAACAATGTAATTGGATTCTTTCCCCTTCAGAGTTGCACACCAACAGAGGTTAAAGAATCAAAAACATTTCTTTAAACTTAAAGACACTTCATTTTAATAATGAAAAGTTAAAGCACAAGCATTAAAATTCCACGACAGAGCCTCCCTTGGAAGAACATCTCTTTGCTTTATATATGATATCTCTAAGGTCAAAAACACTAACCCAGCTCAGATTTCCTCTTCATTATTTTTGAGTCTCAAGGCCATGGCTTCTGGAGAATCTAAATCAGCAGCCTTTATCCTCTTGATGCTGAATTTGGCACTGTATTTCATTGTAACAGTGATTGCTGCATGGGCAGTTAATCATGGAATTCAAAGATCTCGCGAAGCAGGTAATTTGAGATCATTAAAAACCATAAATCAGTAGAAACAGTCTTGAATTTACCGAGCAAATGGTAACTTATTATTGTAACTGCCCATGCAGCATCTGTTCTCTCACTTCCGGCAAGAATATTTCCAATCTACTTTCCATTCGGGAATATGGCAACTGGTTTCTTCGTCATTTTTTCCCTCCTTGCTGGTGTTGTTGGCATGGGAACTTCCCTCATGGGGCTTCATAATGTTTTTCAGTGGGATCTTCCCAACTTAAATGCAGCAGCTGCCTCTTCTTTGATAACTTGGGCACTCACTCTACTAGCCATGGGGTAAGTACTTCTGCTAGCCTTCCAAATTTTATTGTCCCCTTTTCTTAAAAATCACCCGTTCATAACATATTGGAGTGCCACAGTTTCATACAGTTTTTTCCATTGTCTGCAGATTGGCTTGTAAAGAGATTGACCTTGGCTGGACAGACTCAAACTTGGTAACCTATTAACCTACATTTATTTAGCCTTCTAAATATAATTCATCATAGAATGGGTTAGGAAAAGAAAACTATCCTAATGAAAGACTAATGGTGTTCTTGTAATGGGATGCAGCGGACCCTGGAAGTTATGACAATAATTGTGAGCGCGACGCAGCTGTTCTGCACGGGTGCTATCCACGCCGGGGTTGGAGATGCGGCATGGCAGAGGAACCGGATGGGGCAGAGTTTGAGTTTCTAATTTGATTCATAATGCTTAAGGCATTCTTCTGTATGTATGTCAAGTACGTTTTACTTGTCTAAATGATCCTTGATCCTAAAATTCTGATTTCATTGTTTTTTTTTTATTAATTTATATTGCCTGGCCTCGAACCCTCGAGTGATTTTGTCTTCATCTTTGTTCGACTATGGATTGTGTATGTTATGCTAATTCTTATGGTGTTCCAAAACATATTAATAAACCAGTTAAAATAGAACCAATTAGGCACTATATCTTTATAATATTTTTTTTAATTGTGTACATGTAATAATTGATAATTAAAAAATAATATTTTTATTTTTATTTTGTTAATTTAGAATAAAAAAATTAATTGATCCTTAAATTAATTGATTTTATTTTCTAATTAAATAAAAATAATCTTAATTATATAAATTTGAGGATATATGTGAAATTGAAATAAATAATAGAATTAATTCCCAAAACTAGATTTGAAAAGTTCCATTCCCTATTTTTTTTTTAAAAAAAAAAGTTATATGGTGAAGCAATTTTACCAAAATTAATTTTAAAAATATTTATTGAACAACAAAACTACTTTTTAACTTCACAAAATTAGTTTTAAATCTATCAAGTTGGAAGTCCCAACAATGCATATGATTAAATGAAAGCTGTCTGTAATAATGAAAATTAATCATTTTAATTTATTTTAATATTTTGTTATAAGCTCTTAAAGTTCTACGTTTCTTCTTTAGGGCGCATTAAACCAAAATCATTATTCTCAGTCCGATGTCTATGGTCTTCGAAAACTATTGTAGCTAAAACCAGCCAGAGCAATTGCATCCATGCAAATACCGTAGTAACTAAAAAAGTGTGTGTGTGTGTGTGTGTGTATGATATGATAAGGAATTCAATAAGCTCCAAGCTTTCAAACATATGCAATCATATGCTTATTGAGTTATTGTATATAGCGATAGGAACCGAAAGTTCAACAATAAAACAGATTCCACATGCACACTCTCCAATCATTGATTAAGAATAAGCAAACAAAAAACAAAAAGCTGAAGTAAAGAAATCTTCTAAGGAGGCACAGGGTTTCTTGTGGTTCGGCCTGGAGATGCTTACATCCACACAGCAACAGTTTTTATCGATCACTAGAACAAGTCTTACAAACCTAATATTGAAGCTACAAGCTTTCGAATGAAGCTATTCACACGGCTTTATATTGATCTAGAGAATCCCAAAAAGAGTGCCCATTCGCCAGCTATCATTAATATTTTTTCAAAGACAAAATAAATAAGACAGCATAATATTAATATATAATTAAACTTTTTTCAAAAAGAAATTTTATTGATTTTTTTCCCTCATGCATTATATGATTTGAAGTCGTTGGAACATTATATATATTTATGAATGGTGCAATCACACCTAAACTTTATACGTGATACTACGAAATGGAAGTTTATAGTGCCTAACTAACTATAGATT
This sequence comes from Luvunga scandens, assembly GCA_030449905.1. Lineage (NCBI taxonomy): Eukaryota > Viridiplantae > Streptophyta > Magnoliopsida > Sapindales > Rutaceae > Luvunga > Luvunga scandens. The sequence goes on from JASUUG010000478.1 coordinate 2,914,620, forward strand.
TTCTTGAATACATACCAAAATAATAATGATGCATCTATAAATATCTTATACAAACACTTGTGGCATGAAGGGATTGGTTGCAAAGTAATAGCAGTAGCAGTTAATAAAAATAATCATGTGGATCCTATGATACTTTTATTTAACTAATCTCTTCATGCCTCATCATTGTGTTTACGCTTATTTGTAAAAAGTATTTATTATATAATACCACGCTAATCAGTTGAATATGAATTAGTTCACTAAATATACATTATATTAGCTAAAAAATAAATTTACTGTACTTATGATGACAGGATGATACAATAACTTTGGAGCCTATAATGGGTAAGGAAGTACTCAAAGCATCAACAATACTTAATAATTTTTTATTACAATTCAAGAATTTGAATTTACAACTTTTAGATGCAATAAAAAAAAAAGATGAGATCCAATTAGATTTAAATTTCAAGAAAAATCAATAGAATTATATTTTACGTAATAAAATATCATAATAATTGTATTTAGTTTTATCTTATTAATTTATCAAAATTAATAATTTAACCTATTAAGTCAAGTTGGGATCCTTAAAAAAGTCATACATAATAAAAAATATTAATTTATATTAGTTATATTGTTAGTCATGAGGTAAGTAGCTCTGCTAAGTCTTTCATTTTTTATTTTCCCCTTTCTTAAATATCACAGGTTCATACACATACTCGCGAACCACAGCTTCATAAAATTTCTTTCATTATTTGCGGATTGGCAGGTAAAGATATTAACCTTGGCTGGAAAGACTCAAACTGGGTAGCCTACTATCAACCTTCCTTTAGCCTTCTAAATATAGTACATCATGGGACGGGCTAGGAAAAAAGAAATCGTCCTAATTAAAGGCTAGTGGTGTTCTTTCAATGGCATATTGCGCATAGAGAAATTCTATAATATATCAGAGATGCCATGTTAGCTATACAACAAGCAAATGATGTTATAACATGTGTGTATTTATTTTAAAAAATTATCGTGCAAGTAGTAATTGCACTAAATTCAATTATATTATATCTCATGCATGTATCAATTGGTTATATTATTTCTGATGTATTATAGAGTATGTATACTCCACAGATGTTCTGAATGGGTGCTGTCCATACCGGGGTTGGAGATGCTCCATGGCAGAGGAACCAGATGGGAAGAGTTTGAGTTTCCAGTTTGATTTATTATGCTAAATTCATTCATCTGTTTGTCAAGTATATGTGTCAATGATCCTTGATCCTGAAATTCTCAACTTAGTGGTTTTATTATTGTTATTACCATCATCATCTTGGAGAGTTACTTTGATCTTTGTTTGACTATGGAGTGAGCATGTTATATTCTTCTGGTGCCCCAGTGCTTTAAGGCTGACCCTAAATAACAGACCAATTGCAATGCAACCAATTGGGTGCTATATCCTCATGGGATAACAGAAGACGACAAGCTACTTGTAACCTTAACCTTTCATACATCAAGCAATATGTAAAATTTTAGGCAGAGCACGCAAAATTTAATATTTTGATTACCTATTAGCCTAAACGTCTTGGTTATTGAAACCGACACCACTGTAAGAGGAAAACACTGGCTCGATGTATATTTAAATTGGCTTGTAAAGATATCACGGAAATGTATGATCATAAAGAAACATAGGGTGAGATCATAAACATAGTTGTAAAAGCAACTGCTGCACGCCTTTCTTTATCTTTACACCATCTCTGTTTATTAGAAATCACCTCAAGTGTTCCTTCTTCAAAATTACATCTTATCAATTCGATTGGTGCAGTCCATTTTTTTGAAAACTGAACTTCATATTCCTTCATCATCCAAAACTGAAAATCCATCTCAAATTCAAAATTATCCAAAACTCAAAATCCATCTCAAATTCAAAATGACCACAGTTAAACAAAGGCATACTTCAACAACGCCCAAGTTACTAAATTCAAGAAAGTTTTGTAAGGAAACACGAAGTGATCTTTGCTGAATGATTCTCATTGATACACTTTATTATTACAACTGATATTTATACAAGTACTAGAAGTGATGCCGATGCATTTCAACAAGAAAATTTGACCATCCATTTTTGCAGCCATATATCTAAGCATCCATGTTGCTCTTGCTGTGAAGTACAATCAGTGAAAACAAAAACTCATCTTCGTACAACCATTCAGCCAAGCTTCTTCTGTCACAAGGCTGCTGGAGCACTTGCCTGTTGTTTGATCAACAAGGCAAGCTGTAGCATTGCTTTGGACTTGTCTTGAGGTGTTACTCATGGGCTTCTTAGTGGGCTGTTCTAGTTCAAATGGGCCAGCTTATTTGGAATAGAAAAACCTCAACCAGCAATGTGAGGCAGCAACATGAAACGAAATCTCTCCTCAGCTAAAATCAGAAGAAACAATGGCTAAAGTAGCATAGACTATATTGTCGATAATTAAATTAAGAAGCCAGCCAAGCCAATGAATAGCTCCAATTACAAAGCATGCAATGCGCATTTAAGATTCCATGCAATTTAAAGTCATATTGAATCTTCGTTAAGGTTTTAGTTTTCATTGAGAAAATTTTGAGAAGATTTGGGAAAGGGTAATTCTAGATGCCACACCTGCAGTTTGGGTAGTTGCAGTTTGATGGAAAGTTAGCCTATAAAAACGTCCTCTGGCGGCTGGCGTTAATGATAAGGATGCAAAATGCAGGCTTGGTCCGCTTGGATCCGGCTTTTTCAAGCCCTGTTTTTTGGACGTGTGTGTATTTGATCCAGAATCTTAAGTTTTATTAAAGTTTAGGAAGTTATGCATTCAATAGTATTATATTATTATATTATTAAATTGCATGATCTAATAACTTTTACAAACATTATACTATTAAAATATATGGTTTAATAACTTTTCTATACTTTAATGAATTCAAAATTTTGGATTAGAACATTTCTATGTGCGCACACACACATAAACACATATATGGTCATTCTATAGTGCATGCGTCCTTTTTTTTTTTTACATGTGGACATACTTTTAAACTATGGGGTTTAATAGCACGACTTAACAATGTATTTGCATTTAAAAAAATGAGTGTGCTTGCACCTGAGTATAATTATATGTGTATGTCTATGAGTGATTTTAGACAATATCAAATATATATGCAATTGTTTTTTTATATTCATGAAAGAATACATGTATATAGAAGGACATAAGTTATATTTGGTATGAAGATATTATAACTTTTAAGCTACAACTATTGTAGAAAAAAATTATAATTACAAAATGAAAGTTAATAGTATATAATAAATATGACTTTTGAATAACAATTTTGACAAAAATCACAAAGATGTCATATTTTCTTTTTCATCAAACAAGTTGTGGATCAAATCAATATAATTTTCAAGACACAACAATTAGTGTTTATTAAATATTTTAGTACTATAGGTTACAAGTTACAACAGCTTAATCTAAATCCTAAATAAGACCGTAAACAATGGTGCTTAAATTTTTTTAAATTTTTTGGGAAATCAAGTTTAGAAAATTAATTAAACTTTCCCTAATTAGCTTTTGTGTGCCTTTAGAAGTGATTAAACAAATTATTTCAAGTGAGAACACACTGAAAAAGAAATGAAGTTATGAGCTATATTAGCAAGAAATGAACAGACATATTTTGATTCCAACAACACCCTTAGCTTACACCGTAAATTACATTTTATTGATATGATCAATCACTCGCCACCATTAATCAATTTCTTACCTTGGTATTCAATTTTAACCCCACATTCTAGGAAAGATCTTTATATTGGTCTCTCCATATCATGCTTATATACTCCTTAGAACAGAAGGAAAATATTTGCTATATGTATACAATTGTACTAAATTCTCTCAATATTTATTATTGTTGCTAAACCTATAAACAATTAAATTTGCATTTATGTATGGTCACTAATATGTTGAATTTAATATGAATAATAACAATAAAATTAGTCAAAAAATAAAAACAATACAATTACTAAATCTAAAAATAATTCTATTGTAATTTTTTAGGGGTTGCCAAAAGCACCGTTCTCTTTCTCTCACATACATATTTATTCATGTTTTTCCACTTCACTCAACCCACCCTTAAATGCCATTTGGGCTCGTGGTTCTAAGTGATTTTTCTCGCAACTTATGTTGAGGGAGTGTGTTCAAACTCTATGAATTCATTACCTTTACTTAAAATAAAATTCTATCTCTATATAAGTTAGATCTTTGAATTATAATACACTTGTTTGCATCTCGTGTCCTAATAAATTTGATATTATAAATATCTATATATTATGACGGTTGATGAGGTAATTGGTGATTGATACCACCTCAAAAGGGTAAGAATCTCCAGAACTAAAAAGGATAAGAATCTCTAGAGAGAAAAATTAGATTTCTCAAAAACAGGGACGAAATCTGTCAGGTGGAAATTTAAGAACCCTCAAGATGTAAAATATAGAAACCTTGATTTAAACCATGACTGAGTCAAAACCGCTGAGCCAACAAGGTTAAAATGTCAGGATGATGCTTACCACTAAGAGAAAATCTTGGAAATACTACAAAGATGGCTAAAGAAGTTGGCTATAGACCCACTATGCCTACCGCATTGCCAAAAGTAAAGATCTACTCCCACTTCAAGAAACATGCCCCATTTTCTTCTTTGTTGAAGTATTTTAAGGTAAAAAATCCACCATGAAAGAAGTATAATCATTGAAGCAAACTATAAAATATTTTAATTTTAACTTTAAAGGGACTTTACCAACTTAAGCATTGGACTGAGCATGTTGTAGACCATCACCTTGGGCCCCATTTCACCTTTTTCTTTTTTGTTACTGTGTGTGCAAGTTACCTCTATTTGTTGCACTTGGTTCGACCCTAGGAGGGTAAAATCAAGTGTCAACGTTTGGCACTAAGAGGGTCTTCTGCCAACACAATTTTGAATAAAAAATGATGCAATCACTAATGCTATAATCTCCAAGATCGTAGTGAGAGTAATAGGAAGATCGACTGAAAAGGAATGACCCGAACGAAGAGGAATCACTACCACCAGACTCGTAGAGCTCATGCTAAGCCTCAACTCAGAGGCTTCACTCTAGCTTGATGGAGCGAGAGTGGGAAAATCAATTTAATGAAATGGGAAAAAGAATAAAGTAGTGGATGCAAAGAATGGAAGACAAAATCAAGGGACCAATTTCGATTCCAACTCAGGTGTACCAAAGTGATCACTAAGAACGAGATTCAAAACGTGACAAGGCAACAAAATTAGACAAATCAGTTGTAAGTCAAATATAGCCAAAAGAAGGGCACATGAAGACGCAAATCACCAAGCCTAGTTTCGCTAGATGAGAAAAGCACACGGATAAAACCGAGGTTAAGATAGAGGAATCAGAGTAGAAAGCTGAGTTACAGGAAATGAGGGCCCGAATTTGAGGAATAAGGAACCATGTTTATAAGGGAGTTGAAGATTGAGACAGGATGGATGTTATAAAGCCACCACTTACATATGAGATCGCGAACACGCCACTGCCCCAAAGGTTCGGGCTGCCGCAAGTAGGTTTGTATAATGGTCAAGGGAACCCTACGACCACCTGGAATCATATAGTTCGTGGATGGAATTGCAAGAAGCTTTAAAAGTAATTATGTGCAAAGTATTTTCACTCACCTTGACAGGATCAACTAGGTAATGTTTCAGATAACTCAGGCTAGGGAGTATCAGCTCATTTTCACAGCTCTTAAAAAAATTTGTAGCACAATTCATTAGAGTAAGGGAGCAGAAAAAACCATCAACCTATTTATTATCAATCACACAACGTACTGATGAAAGTCTCAAGGATTATGACATGCATTTCAAAGCAGAGGTGGTACAGTGATAGAGTGGCATTAACAGCAATGATGGCAGGCCTCAAACTAGGAAAATTCCTTTGGTTATTTTTAAAATACCCACTACATACTTATACTGACCTACTGTGGATGGCACAAAGATATTCAAGTGCAAAGAAACTCTATTCTGGTAGATGCGAATTTGAACCGCCACCATCTAGTAGATCGTTAGACCTTTAAAAGAGCACAGAAAGAGCAAAACTTCTCGGCTAACAAGCTGCATGAATGTCGCACCTTGCGAGACAGGACTTGATCAATATTTTGTTCACAGTTCAACCACTTCACCCTACTGAATACTGCCAGAGAACTTATCTTAATGCATATAAAGAACAAACCTTATCTCAAGTGGCTAAGCTCGGTAATCACCTCATTTGAAAAAGAGATAGGTCAAGGTATTGTTACTTCTACAAAGATCATGGGCACGACACCTTAGAATGCTGGGCACTTAAAGAGCAGATTGAGGAATTGATTAGGGAAGGGAAATTGAAGAAGTTCATAAGAGACACCAACATTGAGAAGAAGCCTAGAAAATGCGAAGACAACAAAAAAAAAAAAAGAAAGCTCTAATCCAATCAAAACCATATTTGGAGGGCTGTTAATGAAGGGCATATTTCAAAGGGCAATCAAATAACAGGCTAGAGAGGTGATGCATAGTTATCACCCCCAGCAGAACATTCAGGTTGCACCATATGAGATCACCTTTACCAAAGCAAAAGTGGCAGGGATAAAATTACCCCACGGTGATGCACTAGTAACCACTATGATGGTGGCAAATTACCAAATACATCGAATTCTAGTGGACAATGGGAGCTTTGCTCATATACTTTACATTGAGACATTCAGGAAGACTAATATTGGAAACGATTTGTTGAGGCCAATTAAAACACCCTTAATGGGTGTTAGGGGTTAAAACATGATAGTTGAAAGGGCTATATCACTACCAGTTACAATAGGGGAGGTACTAGATTAAGTAACGTCTATGGTTGATTTTTTTGTTGTAGTTTGCCTTTCTATTTACAATATGATTATGGAAAGACCTTTCTTAAACTCCATCAAGGCAGTTACGTCAATATATGCTCTAGCTATGAAGTTTTTAATAAGAAGTAGAGGGGGCACAATTAGGGGAGAATAGCGAACCGTTAGATAAAGTTACGCCCTAGCCATAAAATATATCAGCCTTAAGGTGGGAGATTTACCAACCTCGACAGAGAAGCATAATAATCGAGTTCTTTGCCTCGAAAGAGAAGGTCCACAAAAACAACTAACTATAGAACCAAATGAGGCAATAGAACAGGTGAATATTGATAAAAACGACACCTCCAGAATGGTGAAAATTGGAGGAAGCCTGGACAAAAGAGTAAGAGAAGCTCTAATTGCTTTCCTAAAAAATAATAAAAATTTATTTGCGTAGAATCATAGAGACATGTCAGGAATATCACCAAACCACGTAATACACTCATTGAATGTTAATATAAACTGTCCCTCAATTAAATAAAAAAAAAGAACGTTTAACTAAGAATACAATGAGGCAATCCAAGCGGAATTGGAGAAGCTGTTAAAAGTACGGTTCATCCAGGAAGTACTTTACCTAGACTGGATTTTAAAGTCAAGAAAGCAAGTGAACAATGACGGATGTGTGCATGTTTTACTGATCTCGATTGAGCCTGCCTCAATGATAGTTTTTCGCTTCCTAGAATAGATCAGTTAATTGACTCAACTGCTAGGAATAGATTACTAACTTTTATAGATGCCTTTTTAAGTATAATCGAATACATATATCCTCATTAAACCAGGAGAAAATAGCCTTCATAATAAATTAGGGGCTATTTTGTTACCGTGGGATGCCTTTTGGAATAAAGAACTCGGGAGCCAGCTACCAACACCTTGTGAATGCCATGTTTAAATATCAGATTGGGAAAACAATAGAGGTCTATGTGGACGATATGCTTGTCAAAATTCAGATAGAAGCTGATCATATACACCACCTTAAAAAGACATTTATGATTTTCCAAGAATACCAAATGAAATTGAACAAAAAAAATGCACATTTTATGTAACCTCAAGCAAGTTTCTTGGTTACCTGGTCCAAAATTGAGTGATCAATGCCAACCCTGCCAAAGTGCATGCAATTTTGGAGATGAAATCCTCCTCTAACAAGAAAAAAGTACAAAGTCTGGTGGGCAGATTGGCTGCTTTGAGCTGTTTCATTTCGTAGTTAACGGACAAATGCACCCCTCTATTTGAAACTCTTAGGGGTACTAATGACTTTACCTTGAGCAATGAATGCGAGATGGATTTTGTGGCATTGAAAAAGTACTTTACATATACTCCAAGCTTGGCAAAACCATGGGAGAGTGATGAGTTGGGGTTATACCTAGCTGTGTCCAAGGTAGCTGTAAGTGCGGTGCTGTTGAGAAGTAAAAATGATGCCTAATTTCCTATCTACTATATTAGGCATGCATTTTTCAGAGCTAAATCCCGTTACCCAGATTCGGAGAAGCTAGCACTGGCGTTAGTAGTATTAATAAAAAAATTATTACCATGCTTTTTAGCCCACACTATCAAGGTCCTAACCTACACTCCACTTAAGAATATACTAAGGAGATTTGGCATTTCAGAGAGTATTGTATAATGGACAGTAGAACTAAATGAGTTCGACATAAAGCATATGCCCTGCAAGGCGGCTAAAGGGCAAGCAATTGTAGATTTCATAGCTGAATTCATTACACGGCTACACCACTCTAAATAAGAGAAACAGAGCCCTAATTGTGGAAGTTATATGTTGACGGATCAGTGAATTCCCATAGGAGTGGAGCAGGACGGGCATTGATCACACCTAAAGGTAACTAGTTGCCTTATTCTCTGAAGTTCGAATTTAAGGCTTCGAATAACCAGGCAGAATATGAAGCTTTGATAGTTGCCTTGAATTTGGCTATTGCAATAGGTGTAAAATGGATCTCTATTTATAGTAATTCACAACTAATCGTTAATCAAGTTTACAACTAATTTTAGGCTCAAGAAGAAAATATGAAGGTTTACTTATATAAGGTAAGAATGCTATTGGAAAAATTTAGAGAGTGGCAATTAACCTAGATCTCTAGGGGGAAAACAAGCATACTGATGTGTTAGCAAAATTAGCATCGTCTTCACCAACTGAATTCACCGTGTCAGACTAAAATTGAGGTGGTAAAGTCACCCAACATAAATAAAAGACTATCAGTGCTACCATTTGCCTTTTGTGACAACTGGATAGATCCAACCATGGCTTACTTGAAGGAAGAAAAGTTGCCAAAAGACAAATTTGAGGCAAGAAAATTGAGACTTCGAACAGCTAGATACATGATATTTGGGGAAACACTTTATATGAGTGGCTTTTCAATGCCTTACCCAAGGTGCATATTATCGGAAGAGGTGGAACATGTTTTAAGGGAGGTACACGAAGGGATATGTGGTAGCCATACAACTAGAAGGTCCATAACATAGAGAATTGTCAGATAGGGGTATTATAGGCTGACCTTGGAAAAAAACTGTATTGATTTCTCCATGAAGTGTGACAGATGTCAGAAAAACGCCGCTGTACCTAGGTGACCACTTTACATGCTAACCCAATGAGTAGCCCATGGCCATTTGCACAATAAGGAACAGACCTAATTGGTCCTCTTCCAATGTCAAAGGGTCGAATGAGGTAAGTCATTGTTGCAGTTGATTATTTTATAAAATGGGCTAAAGCAAAAATGCTTGCAAAAATCATAGAAAGGAAAACAACATACTTTGTATGGAAAGCAATAATATACAGATTTGGCATGCCTTAAACCATTATATCTGACATTGACAGATAGTTTGATAATGTAAGGTTTAGAGAATTCTCCTCTAACTTGGCAATTGTGAATGCCTTTTCATCTCTTGTTCACCCCTAGGTTAACGAGCAAATGGAAGTAATCAGCGCAATCAACAAGATCATCAAATTCCACTTAAAAACCCGGTTGTAAAATCTGAATGGTTCTTGGGACTTACCGAACATTAGTTTGAGCATCAATAAGGGAAACCCTGTTCTTTCTGGCATTCAGCATGGATGCAATAGCCCTAGTTGAGATAGGGCTCAATATGTAAAGGATCATTTGCTACTGGTAAGAGGAAAATCAGGAACTCCTGGAGCTAGATAAAGATCTAATTGAAGAAAGAAGGGGAAATGCAATAGAAAGATTAGCAGCATACCTAAAGTACGAGGTTTCTAACCTGGACAATTGGTATTAAGAAAGGTAGAAATAATGGGAGCAGAGGAAGCATTTGTTAACATATGTGTTTTTATAATGATGATAATTTTGGTGATAACAAACGTGTCTTAAAAAATGATTAAGTTTGAAAGAAGGTAAATTCTTAAAGCCGTGTAATGAATTGAGTATTTTATTAATAAAATCAAATAAATTCCTGCAAAACGTTTTTCTTAAAATAAGTTTTCGACTCTGGACAATATCGGCTAACCGATTTCCTTAAAATGGATAATCGTTATCTTGCAAAATGGATGATGAGTTTTTGGACAATAACAGTAGACTGATTAGATGAAAATGGTTAATCGACATAAAATAGAATTGAAAGTTCAGTCTTTAGACACTAACGGTAAACTGACTTGTATAAATTGGTATGTCAACATCTTCTTGCAGGTCTCTGGATATTAACAGTAAACCAACTTGTATAAATCAGTATGCTGACATCTTCTTGTAGGTCTCTGGACATTAACGGCACGCCGATATAATAAAGGCGGTGATTCGACATTTTGAATCTATACACAATGGCTACTTGCTCAAGTTAAAACGGTAGTCCGTTATGGTCTTAACAGAGATCCGATTTTAGACAGAAAGTCAATAACGACTAATTTTCAGCTCCAACTATAAAATGACTATATCAAATTCAAATAAAGAGAGATCCAATAATCATCATTGAGCTTGCTATTGAGTATACAATCTCTTTTGAGCTTCAAACTTGTTTTGTTTTATGATTCACACTTTGAGATTTTATTGGTAACCATATATATTGTGTGAGAGATTGTTTATTTAATCTCTTATTGTAAAGGTTTATTGACACATTTGAAGTCAATTGTAAGTGTTGTTAAAGCCTTGGAAGCTCGCATAGTGAAATCCTCAAGCCCGGTGAGCTTGGAGGTGTGTACGTATGCATGGTTGGCTGAATCACATAAAAATCACGTGTTTGCTTTGTCGTACCCTATCTTTTTATTATTCATTACTCATCAATTGTTTGTTTTTGAATTTAATTGGTTTATCACTTTCTTCAAGTTTTTAGTTTTTAAATTTTGATTAAGAGCCCAATTCACCCCCCTCTTGGGTAGCCTAGTTAGCATTTTAGCATGAGGCTCCAACTTAGAAGGCCAATATGAAGTCTTTAATAATTTTTTAAAGTAAATCTTTAAAATGCTAATAATGAAAAGAAAAACTTGTCTAGGAGTTCATGCGTAGTAACACCTAAGATGCTTTACGTTCTATGGTTATATTTGAAATGTGGGATACAATAAGTTTGTAGTTTTTTGCATTTTGTTTATGGCTTTGGACCATACTTTAATATGACCTATATGAGGTGGTTCAGTTCAAGTCAGGGGAAAAGCCTTCTAAGGTATTGTCAGTCATTTGTTATTTACGGCTCTAGACCCCACACTGGTTCTAGCTCTGCTAATCGAACCAATTCGAGTTAGGGGGAGTCTTGTTTCAAATCTTATAAAATAAATGTTCTTTCATTCTTGTGTACAATCATACATTTTCCCACTTTATGCTATAACTTTGTCATAAGACATCGCATGGGATCCTAAAACAAGCAAGATCAAAACGCCTTATGAGGCAAGGATAATACAGCCCTTGAGGCACAAAAAATACAGCCCTTTGAGGCTAAATTCTAAATGCTTTACGAAAAATACATTCTTACAAGGGTAAGTTTAAAATACTTTATGAGGCAAGGATAATACAGCTCTTGAGGCAAGAAAATATAGCCCTACGAGGCTTAGTTCAAAACTCTTTACCAGGCAAGGAAAATATAGCCCTCAAATCACAAAAAGGAAAATATAGCCCTCAAATCATAAAAAGGACAGCCTTCCGAGGTAAGAAATCAGAGAAGCCCCATTAAACTCGAAAAATGTTGTCCTAATCAAGGCAGAATCACATAACCTTAATCAAGGCTCGAAAATGCTGTCACAATTAAGACTCAAAAAATGCTATCTTAATCAAGTCAGAATCATATAACTTTAATCAAAGGTTGAAAAACGCGGCCATTTGGTTCACTGGTACTGCCAAAAAGTCTCATGCTTACGTTACTATTCTTGATGGTTTTATTATCTTTGATCCCCTTAATCAAAGCTCGAAAATGCTATCATAATTAAGACTAGAAAAATGCTATCTTAATCAATGCAGAATCATATAGCTTTAATCAAAGGTTGAAAAACGTTGCCTTAATCAAGGTAGAATTACTGTTGAGTGATTTTCTTATGTTATGAGTGTCAATGTGTAAATGTACACAACAAGTAATATAATGATAAGTATTCAAGATCGTCTCCACTGGGATTGATGCTATCAGATTTGCTACAACAATCCTAACAATGTAGTTTTGCTTTAATTAAAAATAAAGCGAATAACAAAACTAGTAAACTACTTAAACTATAAATGCAATAAATAAGAATGTAGTAAAAAAAAAATTCTCATGTCATACTCAAGGATGAAATTAATAGGAATGGTGTAGTTAAGTGATCAAACTCCCTTAATGGTTTTGACTACTTCTTTAAATTTTAGGTTTAATTACTACAGCATCTGCTATAGTACTGGGCAGAATCCTTAAGTATCTTTAGCTGTCGCTTGTTGGATGTCTTATATCTTGAGCAACTTAGCAGTGACTAATTGTTATGCTGACATAAGATATAATATTACTTGCTCAGGTTTTTATTACCTTGCAAAATGAATCCCTATATCTAGTTCATCACTAATTTTAGATTAAACATAACCTTTTTGGACTCACGTTAAACTCAACTCAGGAAACCCAATCTAAAATCGAGTATTATTCTGATATGTTCCACTAAGACAGACCTTTTTAAGGCTCTCTCTTAGTTAATATTACTAAAAGGGTGGTAAGCCAAAATAGTGAATTGAAATAAGTATTATCATAACAAAATGCTATAGCAAACATGCAATAACTCATAAAATCAGTCAATTAACCATTAAGATTATTTATCACTTAACCACAAATAATTTTAGTTCATAACGCACGAAAGAAAAGTAAATAAATGGAGTTCAGTCATCAAATACATTCCCATGATTAAAGGGTAAATAAGAAAACGAGAAAAGAAAAGAACAAGAAAGACTGATTTCTCAAATAATCCCTGCACTTTTTCTTCTAATGTAGCCTTAAATCTTGCTCTCGATTTCTTGTTTACTCTTGTTTCTTTTTGGTTTTTCTCTTTGAGTTCACAGTCCCCTCCCTTTTTCCTTGAGTGCATGCTTCATTTATAATTGAAAACTCTAGATCACAATTTTTTAAGTATCTTGCGTGAAATCTTCTCTGTCAATACTCTAGGATTGCTACAGCAACAGCTACTATAATAAGGCTACAACATTTGCACTATTCCAGACTTGTTTCAATTTTTTTGTAGCCAAGTTCATTCCTTATCCTTGTAAGCATCCCGCAACAACATTCATTCTTTAAAAATTGAGTTTTCGATTATCTACAATTAAGCATATGATCTAAGCACACAAATTATTCTAAAACAATATAATTTATTAAAAATAAACTAGAATGGAAATTCATGCAAAATATAACTCAAATGCAATAAAAACATGTCATTTACTCTCTAAGTAATCTTGATTTAAGTATAAAAATGTCATGATAACTCTCATTTCATAAAGTTATTAATTACATAGTCCTAATCAAGGCTTGAATAATGTGCAAAATAAACCGCCTTACGAGGTGAAAATTACACAACCTTTTTAGGTTCGAATTATACTACCCTCTAAGGCATAAGTTTACACTATACTCTGGAAAGTATTTCCAAGGAGTGCAAAGATGGGTAGCCACGACTTATTATTGTTTGGCTAACGTAAACATGGTAGTAGGCTACTGCTATCTGATTAAAATAATAAGCAAGCATGAATAATTCCGATTTGAATAATAAACAAACATAAATCATCACCACTTGAACAAGGAGTAATACTTTTGAACATCCAAAAAGTGATTCATGTCAAAAGTGGAAGCACAATATGAAAGCGAAAGCATCTATAAATTCAAGAAGGGAAATTTGAAAGCTTCACAAATAAAAGTTACATGCCAAAAGTACCAGTTGATAACAGAGCAACCTATTAAATACAAAAGATTAAAACATAATTATTAAAGTTTTAGACACTAGCAGAAGAAAAGAAGTTAGTTTTAGCTACTCTTTGGAATATTGCCTGGATAAATAATGTTTAGGGGAGGAATGTTCAATGAAGACTCATCTCTCTCTTCATTAGTCCCCTTGCCAATTGTAGTAGCAGTATCTATAAGAAGAGTAGGTTGAGACGGAGCACGAGGTGGCTTGCCTTGCTGACCTAATAGCTTATCATCATCGCCACTAGCCATTTTATCCTCAAGGGGCAGAACAAAGTCATCCACTTGGGGAGCTTCTGCGTAATAATTGTCCACGAATTTCAGATCGTATTAAGGGTGACGATCCTTCACTACCCTTTTGTAGTCATCTACCCTGTCAAAGAATTCTACATCTTCGACTTATATAAACTTAGCGGATTAGAGGTAAGCCTCAATGTGGATATGATAACTATCGTAGAGTTGTTTCAGACGAGTTATTTCTTTATTTTTGTTCCTTATCACCCCACTACTAATATCATGCTCTTAGGGATGGCAATGTGGAGGGTAGAGGAGAGGACTAACATTCCAATGCCCATTCTTGATATTCTGCATATATTCTTATCCCCTCCCCGTCCCTTTCCCGACAAAATTGCTTAAGAGAATCCTTGTTCTCTCCTCGACTAATAAAAGGGGATCTCTGAATAATTGATACATTTTTATTTTTTGAATTTAATTTAATCTAATTAAAATATAAAATTTAAATAAAAGTACAATTTGAAATTATATTTTAGTAAAGTTTGGATATTATAGCTTTAGCTTTTACTTTAGTTTTTGTTTTATTAGATAAAATTTTAAAACAAAAATTTTAGGACAAGACCTTTTAAATAAGACTGGATAGAATAGTAATTTAAGACTACAATTAGTTAATAGGGTTTGAAAATTTCATAGTATATTTGTGTAAATATTTTAATATTTTTTCTTTATATTAATATTTAATATTTTATAATTTAAATTTTATTATCTATTCATTAATATTTTTTTAAAAATAAAAATAAAATTAAAAATCAAAATGGGAGAATGGGGAATTGAGGAGGGGATAAGGATTCTAACTCATCCTCGTCCCTTCTCCGAATAAAAGGTTGGGTACAAAATCGTCCCCATACCCTCCTCAAATGGGGGAAAGCCCTAAGGGGCCTCGTCCTCTTGGGGATTTCTACCATCTCTATATGCTCCAACTTGAGAGAGTTATGGGTAGACTTGAGGGATGCAAACTTGACCTTCAGTTGGATCACCTCATTTGCCACCTTGTTCTTGTCGCCCCTAGTTCTGGAACATTCACTCTCTAAATTGCGATACAAATTGTATGCTTGAATCATATTCATGATGGCCTATAAAAGTCCAACGAAAAATCATATCAATATTTAACAGTAAAAAATAAATGATAAATTCAAGGGAAATCATGGAAACAACCTTGTAGGCATTACTTATGAAATGGAGAATAAGACCTCTGGGTCAGTTTGGTTGGAGTGAAGGGAATCTTGATTAGAAAATGCCCGTTTTAAGGAAAAAAGGTTAGCAAGGTCGTGTTCAAGTTTACTATGTTGGAGTGTCCAATTGACCAAGTTATAGAACATGAAGGCTGAAGTATGCTCAGGTAATCCTATGCTAGATGGCAAATGAGTTTTCTCCCCAACCTGAGAGGTACCATCTGGGACAAATTGATTTAAAGTAGCTCCTGAAGATTAGTATTGAGTCGAAGGTGAAAGGGTTGTGACGTGCCTCCAGGAAGATGAATCCCTCGATGGTAAATTGGTCGGCATCATTCTTTTCCTACTACCGAGTTGATGCATGGAAATTGCACACCCAAAATGTAAAGGAATAGAGGAGAAAATCATGAATGCTAAAAAAAGAAAACAAACGCCTCACTTATCAGTAGGGATAAGACCAAACTCTTGGTAGGAAGCCTTGTTGATTAAAGCACATTCAATTTTAAGAGGTTAGCTCGTGCACGCTCGATATTGCTGGACAGCTTCACGGTCAAGACTAGAGGGCAATGCCAAGTTAATGGAAAATAAAATTAGATGACAAAAATAATGAATTGAATGTCACGAAGGCAAAACATTAGCTTGGATTTTGAAATGAAGTAGGAACAAAATTGTCAACATTAGGGTCATCAAAGCATCAATTTCTAGAGGTAAAAAAATATGAATCCTTCAACCCTTTGTCTGACCCAAGAAATTAGGAGGGATAATATGGTTAACTCGAGCCTAGCCAACCAAGTAATACCAGTCAACCCAAAATCTTTATCATTAGGGCAATGTTAAGTGATGTAAAAAATGAACAAATGATTAGGGTGTAAAGGAAACCTGTCCCCGGCTTTAAACATAGAGGGATATAAGGCTATACAACCCTCGGGAGGCATTACTATGTTTTCATTAGGGCTTGGGATCCTAAACTTGATATAGTTAGGAATGTGATAATCTCTCCTTAATTTCTCTAGGGTTCGAGGTATGGCTTTAGATTCTCATTGACTGGCCGAGAACACCCCTCTATAGGGACATCCTGCTTTTCATCATCGGTAATTGGAATAAAGGTTATGGAAGGAGGAGAGATGGAAGAGGAGCAGTCTGTGACACTCTTGGTAACGTGTCCAAGTGACCCCCTGCCTTTACTCAATTCACTATATTCTACTTTAACAAGATCCATAAAAAAGAAAAAGAAAAGAGGATTAAAGAAATAGAGAAAGAAGAGAGAAATGTACCTTGAGCAAGCAAGATAAAATGAGGATGCCAAACGCCATGGAAGAAAAGGAAAGAATAAATTATGTTTGGGAACGAAACATATCCCGAGGGTAATGAGTAGTTTTCAGTTTCAAAATCTAAATTAAGGCTTTTAAGCTTTTTAGTTCATGATAAGATATTTTTGAATTTAAAAAACCTTTATCATGAATTGAGGGCCTATGTTGATGAGGTAATTGTGACTGATACCACCTTAAAAGGATAAGATTCTCCAGTGAGGAAAATCAAATTCCTTAAAGATAAGGACAAAATTTGTTAGGTGGGAATTCAAAAACCCTCGAGATGGGAAATATGGAAACCTTGATTGAAACCACGATTAGGTCAAAACCACCAAGCTAACAAGACTAAAATGTTAAGATGATGCTTACCACCAAGAGAGAGTCTCAGAAATACTGAAAAGATGGCTAAAGAAGTTGATTACAAAGCAATTACACCCACAACACCTTCGAAAGTAGGAAACCACTCCCACTTTGAGAAATATGCCCCATTTTCTTCGCCATAGAAGTATTTTAAGGTAAAAAAACAGTCATGAAAGAGGTATGATCGTGGAAGAAAACTAAAAAACACTTGGATTTTAACTCCAAATGTACTTTACTAACTTAAGCGTCAAAATGGGCACGCTGAAAACTACCACCTTTGGCCCCATTTCACCATTTTCTTCTTTGTTACTGTGTGTGCATGTTACCTCCATCTATTGCACTTGGTTCAACCCTAAGCAAGAAAAAATCATGCATCAACAGTGACAGTTGAAAAAAAAAACTCAAATTAAAAATGTCTTCAAAGACCACCCTTAAAGCTCTGGAAAAAAAAATTCTTTTTTTTAAGATAAAATTATTCTTTAAAGATGAGATAAATATATACCATATTTAAACTTCTTAGCTAAAATATCAATATGGTATCAACAGTAAATGTCATCATATAACAAGAAAATAAGGCCATTAGCAATCTCGATTTTACTAGTATATATATGTGTCAACAATATGTTGCTGCAGACAGTAGGGGGAAAAAATCAAAGTTAAAAGTGAAAGTGTTAGAAAAGCTAGCTATGAAGTAAAAATAGAATCTAGATATAATATGAATACATACTTGATAGAGACACAAAACCAAAATGCCATTCTCTGAAGCAAGCAAGCAAGTAAGCAGGCCTAGCAACTTGATAATTGATATAATTAACAACGACATCAAAGGTTGAGTTTCATTTGGTTAAAAATTTGACGATTGATGTAAAATGTTCAAATGAAGAAAAAAAGAATACTGTAGACAAGTACTTGAATTAGTGACCTAAAATAATTAAAATTTATTGACACAGGAGTCCCTATTGTTTCTAAATTTTTTAAGAAGCAAAAGGTTTTCTGTAACGCCAAAATTTTTAATGAATTTTAGATTATAGAATTTTATTTTATTAGAATTTATAAGTGGCACTATTACCTCCACTAATAAGGATTACTCATGGGGTAATTTTGGAAAACACATATGTTTTCCAAAACCTAATAGGATTTCTCAGGACTCCCTATAAATCATACTTTTCCCCCTTTCATAACCCTAAGTCCACAACGTTTTCTTCTATTCACTGCTTTACTCCCTTATTCATACCCTAGGACTCAAACCCTTGCTTAGAGGAGAACCTTAAGGATTGGTAAGTTCTACTCTCTCTATTCTCCACATGTTTTTCTATCATTATATTAGGGCTTTTATTGGCATGATTTTAGATTATTACAGATTGATATGCATGATTTAGGATCAGTTTGAGTTGTGTTTAGGGCTTTGGTTTATTGCTGAGTTTTATTTATTAATCTTGGACACAATAAACATATTAGATAATTCTGGACAGTATGAATATCTCAAAATTAAACATATACCTTACAAATGATTCTTGAAAAGAAAGTTATCTTTCTGAAAACTAGACATGTAGGGCTTAGTGAATAAATTTTTTTTAGTAAATTTTGAGTTCGTTTTTGATTTTATATGGATTTTCGAATCTGACTCTGTTGCACTGGAAAACTACGATTCCAGCAGAACGACCAGATTCACAAAGTTATTTTCAGGGCCAAATGAACTCAAAAAATTATGAGATTTTAAAAATAGATTATTAGATGTGTCTAGTGCTTCCGGTTTTAATTTCATATTTTTCTGATTTATTTATAATGTTATAAAAATCTCGGAATCCATACTGTCCAGTTAAGGCACTGCAAGACAGTTTTGAATTTATTAAGAAATAAATAGTTTTGAAATTTTTTTTGATATCGGATCTTCTTGAAAATTTTATGTGAGATACCCATGGATGTCCAGAATAGTTATAAAAAATATTGTGTCATTCTAAATTTTATATTATGAGTTAAAATGTTAAAAATCAGACCTGTACGGATATGCATTAGAAAATAAGGTTCTTAGAATTGGTTGTTAATGGTTACAACTTGCATTTGTTTAAGGTATTGGAATTGTTTGAGGCTATTAGAGGCTTGGAGGAGTGTTTAGATCATTGCATTTGTCAAGATAAGTAACTTCATTCTTAATGTACTAGATAAGTATAATTATTTTAATACCACTATGAATACATGTGTTTTTTTTTATAGTTCTTTGAAAATCAATTGTTTTTCATATAAAATTAGTTTGCGTAGATGTTTTCAAATCTGAAAATTATGTTATTTTCACAGTTTTGACAAAAATATTATGAATGCTTTAAAGTATGTTGTTACGTGATTATTTTTTTATTTTGTTTATAAGATATCTTGCAAGCCTAAATTATTGTTATGGACATTTATGGATTAGATACGTATGTTTTATGCCCATGTGTGATTTAAATTATTTATGATTGTACGGGGGCCGCCTCTTAAGATTATATGGGGGCTACCTCTTAAGGGCCAAAACGCCACAAAGTGCCACATACAGTGCAAAGTGCCACATACAAGTAATTATATATGAAAGATTGATTTGAACGTTTTGACTCATTGTCCATAGTTACTCTGATTCTAATTCTGATTCTGATCGTATAATACGATACATATATATTCTGGACCAGTATTAGGTTCCTGTTCTGAGTGTGCACACGATATTCTAATTCTGTTTCTAGCCGGGTCATCGAGAGTATAGGCGACACTATGTGACATGAGCTAACTTTGGTTTTTTCTATGCATATGTATTATATTATCTTTTTTTTTTATGAATTATGAGCTTTTGATATTCTGAATTATTTAGCAAATTTCTACCTTTATGTTATAATATATATGTTTTGATAAAAATGAGGCTTGCAATATTTTCGGTACATAATAGGCGTAGTGTGTTAAGAATGATTTTATTTACCGAGTTGATGGCTCACCCCTAATCATTACTTTTTACATATTAAGTATCTTGTTGAGAGGTGTGCTATCATTGGAGTTAGAGATTCGTTTCATGTCTCTAATTAGGAGAGAAAGATAGACTTATGCTCCTTTTAAATTTATTTGTTTATAAACTTGTAATTGAGAAGTTTTTTTTTTACTTTTGTTACACCTATATCTTTGGGAGAGACATTATTTAGAGTTGGACACATGAATTTGTGGATTTATTGATTAAAATATTTAAGGTATTTCAATTTGAGATTTTTGGTGCAAAGATTTTGATTAGTAAGCAACCTCCTTTCTCATGTGCTCCTCATGTGTTAGGTTTGGAGTGAAGGGACAAGTCTTGTTTTACAAATTTTTTAAGTTGGGATTGAAGGGCATAATTGTAATCTTCCAAACCTTATTATTTACTAGGTGTGTTTACTTTCCGGATTGAGGAATATGAATTTCAAGAATTGAAATCATTGACAACGTTTACTTCACAAAATAAGAGCAATGATTAAAATCAAAATCATAGGGCCCACCTCAAATTGTGAATGGGGAATGAAGGATTGATTCCCAAGGGGGTTGAGAATAATTTGATTCTTTAGCAACCATAAAACTACAGATGGAAAAATTCAAATGAGGATCCATATGCACATTTGATTTCGCCAGCAACCATAAAACTAAGGATGGCAAAATCCAATCTGACTTCAGATGTAAGTGCATATGGATCCTAACCAGCATTGAAGTTTTGATATTTGGATTCACATCCAAATTTGTAAAAATAAATAAATAGAAAAATCTGAGAGTGGATAATATTCGCATGGATTGTGAGCGTACGTATTTTTCAGATATCTGAATCTGCATAATAATAAATTCACATATAATTTTAAATTCAACATCATACCTAATAATATAAAATATCCACTTATAATTCAACAATTAACAATTCAACATTAAGTCAACATAAATAATATACAACAACACCATAAATTGATAAATAAAAATTTCAAACGTAAATCAAACGTAAAAAAAAAAAATATATATCTAAGGTAAACTAATTCATTACTATATTATCTAATTATTATTACCTTTTTTAGCCTCTTAACATATTTTTTAAAGTTGAGGAAGATTATAGAGTTAAATATGCTTATACATATTAAATAAATAATTTAACTTATATAATTTTCAAATGACATTTTACTAAATAAATAATTTAATTAAAAAATAGTGTGGGTTTTTCATATGCACTAGTATTTGAATCTGGATTTACACATATCTTAAATTTTAAGCTCCAAATCCACATTTTTAAATGTATTGATCTAGATTTTTCTTGATCGTGATCTTCTGGATCCTTGTAGATGTGGACCAGACCCAAATTGTTTTGCCATCCCTACATAAAACATATTTAAAGAGTTTAAATTTAATTATTGGTGACACGAAAGGTTATAAAAGCTATTCATTGCCAATTCTAGCTATGTTTGTGTTATACAAGCTCTTCACTTATTTGCTCAAAGAAACAAAATAAATGACAAAACATAAATAATTATTCATATAGTTCGGCCTTAATTTGGCTAATTCGATTAGATAAAAAGAGTGCAATTAGTAGCAAGAAATTTGTTTTCTCTAGTCCCTCATTGGATGAGATATCTAGGCAAACTTACAATTTTTCTATTTCCTAGATAGCAAGAAAAATAAATGGGGTCGAACTACCAATTTCTATTGTTCAAACAAACTGCATCTTGTGGTTTCTTTGTTTACATCCATTCAAGAGGAAAGAAACCCCAGATATCATAAGGGTTATTTGTAACTTCGCTCTTTATAATATTCTTTTTTGCATGTGTACCCTATAAGAATTTCCAATAGGAAGACATAGGTTAGATTGTAACTATTAAAGGGTAGAAAGTTGGAAAAGAGAATTTTACACAAAACATGAACTTGAAGTCCTGACTAGCGCAAGACTCAAGTGAAATAGCAACTTATATATATTTAGCACACGTGCTTGGTCTTAAATCTTAAATAAAGATACATTTTGATTAGAAATGTGAAAAAAAATAAAATCAAATCAACCGAGAAAATATAATGACCCAGCTGTTGAAAAGTCAAAAAAAGCTACATGCACCACATGCATGGTGCTATTCTGTGGCCACCAAAGTTACATGCACAAGCCACAAAAATTGACTATTTGGAAAAAGTTGGAGCCACGTGCATGCATTTGTCAATCTTAAAGAATTTAGTTGCTGAAATAATTGACAATTTGACAACAGATTTGGTGCAACAGTGCATCCATCTTGCTTATAAATAGAGAAGCCGAATGCATTTGTAGATCATTCCAAAACATTTGTGAGAAATATTTCAAAGTTCAGAGCAATTCAAGTGAAGAATTGTTGAGAGTGAACAATCGGAGAGTGTGAGCATTTGAGAGGTATTTCTTTTCAAGTGTATGTGAGAGTACTGGGTGTATTTGGGTTCTGAAGTGTTAGATTTGTTAGTTAAATATTGTACTCAAATAATTATGAGTAATACAATTATTTTTCTCTTTCTCAAATGGATGTAGGTATAATTGCCGAACCACGTTAAATTCCTGTCATTTATTTTTCCGCAATTATTTGGTGCACTTGATTATGTATTCCACGCACAACACCAGCTTGAAAAATTATGGGCAGTAATATAAGAAATATTAATATGAATTGAAGATATGGGATTGGCCTAACCTTCCTTGAATCACGTTCTCTGTGACGGGTAAGCGAAGTTAGACTCGGTGTATATGGCATATGTACATGGAAGGTGAATTGTTCCATGCCCTCAATCTTAAATTTTCTGAAAGTCTTCTTCTCCAGCGAGTATAAATAGAGCACTTCCTTGCCACGGCCAGGATATGTATCTTTCTCATGCAAGAGGACTTCACCAGTCCTATTGTAAAAAAGGACAGGTGCCAAGTATAAACTGCTCTTTAGTCCTTCAAAACGTGGAATGCACATTGATTTAATCCAATTGCGTTCATTCCTTTTCCAGATATCACCAAAATCAAAATGATCAAATTCCTCCCCTTCCGCTATATCATCTGGCGGTGGAATCACATGAAATTTATCATCTATTAAACTAAAACAAAGAATTACACTTGAAAAAATTGTCCTGAAACGTTTCCTGATTTCATCTATCCGCCAATAGAGACTTCGATTAATGGAGGTCGCTGAATATTTACGAGCGTAGGACATTGGGAAGATATACCACGGGAGTATCCCAGTTTCCCAAGAATCGGAATTTAATGAATATATCTGAAACTTTGTTATCCCATCACCATTTACAAGTCTTACAATCTTATAATCATTGGTGGATTGGTCGAAACAAAATCCAAAAGTATTTTTGCAACCATGTCCGTATATATTTAGAGTCAGACGAACACCTGAAATTGGTATAGTCTTGGACCTCCCCGTCCACGGATTTCATAATACCAAATCTGCTTCTTCTGCATGTTCATCTATCTGAACAACAATACATAACAAGCCATTGCAACAACCAATCAACTGGTGAAGTAGTTTTCCAAGGGGAAAATTAAGATTACGGGCTTTCATATTATTTATATTTGCTCCAATGTCCGCAGAGTGAATGGAGTAAAGAGTAGAAAAGATAAGCTCGCGATTATCAGAATTAAGTCCATTAATAAAAGAATGCCATGCCTTACTAACACATTTGAATCTCACCAGTGATTTTGCGGGGAGTCTCGGCAAGATGGTGAAGATGACATGATCCGGAATATACCCTTTTGCTCCTCTCTATAATTAGGGTTCCTAATAATTTCTCTACACTCTTCACATATATCTCTGTCTGTGTGTGTATATATATATATACGGATCCTATTTACTATCAAGGAAGGGATATCATTGTGTCATTAAGATTCTACACTTACTGCTTTATCTCTATGACGTAGGGCCCGGCAAGAATTACGAAAGTGCAATAACTGCCGTGTGTTGTGTAACTCTATATCTTTCACTCTGATATCAAAATCGTTTACGCAACTTTCATTCAATAATACGGTCATGCTAAAATTATGCTAAATATATAATAATAATAATTGGTTTAAGGTTTTCCTTTTTCTTTTTTTAAATTTAAAAACGCTCGAATAAGTGAGATTCATTAAATTAGTTTGGATCGAGTTATCTTCAACTTAAAAAATACTCTTCATTTTTTTTGCCCCTAGTAGGAACTGTATTTAGTAAAACCGAAATTCACAAAAGCAAAAATATCCGTCTAGAATGCTCATAAAATCCTTTTTAGTATTTTGTTATTTGGTGGAGCTATTTAAACCCATCATTTTTCTCTCTACACTATCTTTTTAATTAAAATTTTATTATCAAAATAACTTTTGATAAAATTACTTAATTTACCATTTCTTCTCTTTTCATTCTTAATTCCTCAATTCTCATCAATTTCTTCATATATTTTCTTTTGACCATGAATAATTGGTTTTGTTATAAACTATCATTAACTAACACAAGCAAAACCCATCAACAAATTTTTATTAGCAAGTTAATAAATATCAAGAAATTAATATTTACCAATCACAAAAGTTAGTGAATATCAATAAAAAATTCATATATGTAGTAAGCATAAAAATATGCTAAAAAAAGTAAAAATAAATAAAAAATAAAATTAATTTTTAGTTGACAGAAAAGATTAATTTTGAGATTTTTAAATTTTAAATTCTTAATGATAAATTATTTTTTAAAATGAGTGTAGAGATGAATCTGGTGGGTTCAAATACCTCCACCCTTTATTATTTTTTGGTATTATTTATAGCATATTTATTATTATTATCTTCTCATTGCAAGTCGTTTTGGGTGCAAAATCTAATATTGAACATAAATAAATAAAATCAATAACCAAAATTGTGTTACATAATTTGTTTACAGACTTGATTTTAGTTTTGTAAGTAAGTGTTATAATTTTTAATTGGGATATTGAATAGTTTTATTGGTATTTTAAGTAAATAAAATTAATTAATTTAAATAATTTAAGTAAGGATCCTTTTGAAACTTTAATGTGTATTGGAAGTAAAACTTGTTTTTAAAAATTAGTATATGAGTGTGCGGAGTAATAGAGTGTTTGAAAATAATTTTCAAAGGTGTAAATAGCCCTACTTTATTTGTCTTTAATAGTAAATTAACTTGGAGATATTACCGTAATAACAATTTTTTACAAAACTATGAGAATAAAAAACAAATTTTAGAGTGCAACAAGCTAATTTAACCAAAATAAAATTTTATTTTCTTAAAATCTCTACATCTCTGTAATCTTAACTCGCACCTGTTAAGAATTCATTAGTTTGACAAATTCGCGATCATTTTAGTTGATGGAAAAAGGAAAAAAATATTCTTTGAATTAATAGTTACGATAATTTCCCGGTGAGTTTAGATGATGGAAAATGAAAAAATAAAAATTAATATTTTAATGGCAGTTTTTGTTTTTGAATAAAAGCAAATTTTATTAAGTCAAAGAGGAAGAAAAAGGAAATTGCATCAACTAAAAGGAAAATTACATGAACTTTTAATTATGAAAGCCCCACTAATTATGGAATATAATGCTCTCTAACGGAAGGGAAGATCGTCGAATCAAGTTGATCACAAGACAAACCCATGTTGGCCAAAGAATCAGCAACTTAATTACCTTCGCAGCAAATATGCGGAGGAAACAAAGAGACATCTAAGATAGCATTTCACGATAATTAATCCATAGATTTTGCATGCTCTAAGGAGGCTTGAAAGAGGAATTATATATTAAGGCAAGAAATTGTGGCAGGCGATTCTCAATATTTTATTTATTTTAATTTTATTTGTATCAGTCATTTTAATAGTATGAAATATTATCTTGTAGTGGGGTTAGCTGTTTGAGATTTAGTTGGGGTTATCTGTGAGGATTGTGGTTAGTTTATTGCTTATTTTTAGGGATAATTAGATTACGGTATTTTTATACAAATATCACCAATTCATAATAATAAAGTGCTGAACAATTATAATTTTACTACAAATTGAGTTGTATGTGAAAGTTGATTGATTTCTCTAATAATTAACAAGTTTTGGAAGTCTGAATTTCCTTTAATTAACTTTTTTTATCATTTTTGTTTAATTTGATTTATTGTTACAAACACTTATTAGATATCAGAGAAGGATGAAAAATAAGGAGCAAATCCTTACAATCGACCAGCAACTAGAAATTATATAGAAGATGATGAATGCTATGATTCTTGAACCAAAAAAAAAAAAAACCAAGAAATTATTATGCAAAATAGATGAATTCATCTTCGAAGTAGTTGTAATGTCTAACACATGGATGATTATTCTACGTCCTTGGTTAAAACCCATCCCAATGCCACCCACAAAGTGATGATGTGGCTATCTTGTGGAGAAGGAAGTTGTTCTCCAATAAACTAGCAATGTGGCAATTTCGGTGGAGGAGGTAATTGTTCACCAGTGCAATAATTATGTGAGTCCATTGCAAACTTAGAGTATTTGACAAGTTCATGTCATAAAGTTAAGAGTATTCTCGGGTCATCCAAAGGTGGAAAGAGTCTTTTCAATAGGAAAGCTAGCTAAAATTCCTGGGTACTATAACCCAAAGTCATTCATTATTGATTAAGGAGAAAAAGTCCTTTCTATCCGGTTTCATGCAATAGTCGATTTCATCCCTACTTTTTAAATAATAGTCCAAAACATCTTTCTATTAGTTCACTGTTGTTTTAATGCCGTTTGCTAGTAATTTATTGGGGACAAAATGGGATTTTCAATAAAAATGATACAAAATGTTAGGGGGAATTATGGGTGCAAATGTGGACATATGAAATTATGACATGTGGCAAAATGAGTCAAATCAGTGAGACTAGACTGTTTACCTAAAGCATTATGGAAGCTCAAGGAAAGACAGGAGGTAAGCTCCTAAAAAAGGGAGGACACTTTTGGCAAAACATATATAATTAAGGGGCAACATTAGAACCCATATTTTTGTTGGTTGAGGCCACACCTGAAAAGTGTGTGCCATCATAAGTAAAATCAGAAAATATCTTACTTTTGCTTAATACGAGGAACCAATGAAATGAGAGATTCCTAGGATGGGCAATGGAGGGTTGCCACTTCAACTACCCTCCGCAGTGGTCTAAAAGTCAGCATGACCACTAGCTGGAGAGAAGGCCACGTGTAAAATGCAAGAGGTAAAAGAGTGTCTGATGGTTCTTTTGCCTCCTTTGCATAAACATGTCACCATTTTTAGACCACAAGTGTAGTCTCCAAAATGCCCTCATTTGAGGGAGAACAACCAATCAACAAGCACCATGTGTCTAGAAGTATGAAAAAATCCTCAGGCACGCTCCATAAAGGCATAAGTCAAACTCTCAAATGATAACCAACTTTCATCACTAAAAAAAAAAAATTACTCTTATCTTCTTCCTTAGGGTTTTTTTTTCTACTTTTTAGAGCTTTAAGGTTTATTTTGACCTTAGAGCTGCCCCTTACTATATAAACTCTAACTTGAGCGTTGAAGTGTGGTCACCGACCATTACCGGCTCCACTTTAATGCTAGCTTTGGCTTTGTTTTTGTAGGACATGTTAAGCTTGAGTTTGGTGGCCTTTATCCTCATTTTCATCTCCTTTTTTCCCCTTTGTCATCAAACACTCAACCCATACAGCTAACCTCCCCCATTTTGAATAGAACACCTCAAGACATAACAAGGCAACCTATCTCTATTTTACTTACCTTTTAATCCACATCCTTGTTGTTTTAATTAGGGTCATCTAAAACCCACTAAAATAATTGGTGCCGTATTGGTAGGGAGCGCAACAAAAGGCTTCATAATGATTGCTAAGGTATTTTGTTTTGTGTTTGGTATAAGGTGGAAGACAGTCATTTCTCCAATGACAACCTTACTATCATTGAGCAAGATAATGATTATGAGAATGAACTTACCATTGAGCATATGAAGAAGATGAAAAACATAGACAAGGGAAAGTCCATAAAAACCCTCAACTAGTATTCACTATAATGAGGAGTGTATCACTAAAAGACACTTTAACGAGTTTGCCAATAAGATTTGCTGTGCTATTGCTTTACAAGTGCCAAACCAGATGGTGGTCCAAGCAAACAAACCACCACACAAGCCTTAGGTGAAAAACTTGCCGTCCAATACCTAGAAGCCCCCAAACAAAACAAGCAACTCAACCCCCCTATAACTCGGTCAAAAGCCAAACTTATTTTCTTTAGAAATGAAAGATCCACTGCCAATAGTAGATCTAGCAATAGCAAGGGTCGAAAGCTGTGCCAAACAATTGTGGGATAAGCTTAATGTCAAGAGATAGTCCAATGATAAGAAGGATTCCTTCGATAACTATAGGATACCTCAATAAATTCTTAAAAAATGTTTTTGTTAGAGGAACAAGTGAGAAACTCTCCCAGAAGGATAGCTCTAATGCTAGGGATCAAGTACCAATCATGTATCAATCCTCATTCGCTATGGAAATTCACTAAATAGTTCTATTGACCAATTTCAACTTGCCTCAAATTCCACAATATAAGGGTATCTCCGACCTCATTGAGCATGCTGAGTTGTACCATAATCAAATGCTCACAAAATTAGTTGGGGAAAACACCATGTTGCGTATGTTCATGCACATTCTCATGGGTCTGGCCAAATCATAGTTTCGGTCCCTCAAGCCAAGGAGCATAGCTAGCATTAATTAGTTACTCTCCGAGTTCATCGACGTGTTCAGTTATGTTTCTCATTAGCAAAAGTCTTTCTCGAAGCTCGCTTTTACCAAGCAAGATGAGATAGAATCACTAGCCTCTTTTGTCAATCGTTTTCATTGAGAAGGCCTTCGAACTGAAGCCTTTGGTCATAAAAACACGTTGGCTCATTTTATGAAAAAATTTCAAGGAGAGAAACTGTGGAGGTCTTTTCAAAAAGTCAAGCCATTAGCATTTGGGGAGGTTAGAGCCAAGGTTCTACAACAACTCCAATATAAAGACAAATGCTAACTTAAGCTCCAAGAAGACAAGCTTGATGCAATAAAGATTAAGGATCAACCAAGAAACACGAGGTAAACTCCAATAAGACATCTTCAATGCGCCAACCTTAGTAACTAGGAGGGCTGGGTCGAGGATTTCACCATCAACACATTCCTTGAATTCCCCAGCCTTTTCAATTAAAGTACCGTGATAGAGAACCATTGGAGAAGTTGTGGTACTACTCTTATCGTCTTTTGAACTAGTCTCTAGAGTAGTTCTATCACATCCATTACAGTGGTCTCTTGAGGCCTCCCTAGCCAATGAAAAAATGCCCCAATATAAAAAACAGTTTAAAGTATTATGAATTTCATGAAGACTTTAGGCATAGTATCGTTGAATGTTTTCAATTATAAGAAGAGATAGATGAGTTAATTATCAATGGGTACTTAAAGGAGTTTGTTGCTGGCATGAGATATACTCAAAAGTCCATAGAGAAACTGAGGGGAAAGAACCTCGGGGGAAAGCCTACAAGATGGGGAGTCTCACGATCCTAAGAAGGGTACTTATGTAGGCTTGGTAGTAAGAGGACCCATTTTTACTGGTAGTCCTAGAAGGTCAATCAGCTTATGAAAGGAATCATGTTGTTGGAAAGAAGATTAACATGACCAACTGGAGCTCAACTCTCCTAACTCCACACCTAGTTCTAATTATTGATCAAGATGTTGAAAATGTGGTCTATCCACCTGATGACGCCTGATAACTGTATGAAATGAGAGTTATCATAGTACTTTTAGACTTAAATCAAGATTACTTAGAGAGTAGATGACATGTTTTTATGACATTTTAATGATATTTTACAGAATTAATTATTTTAGTATTTTTAATAAATTATGTTGTTTTTAGAATAAATTGTGTACTTAGTTCATATGCATAATTATAGGCAACTGGAAGTGCAAATTTTAAGGAAAGAATGTTATGCAATAGGCTTGCAAAAATGAGAAAACAATTTGGCTACAGAAAAGTGGAAATGAGTCTGGAACTGTACAAATGTTGTAGCTGTTGCTGTAGTAATCCTAGAGCATCAAAAGAAAAATTTTCGCACAAATCTCAGAAAAAAGACACGATCTACAATTTCTAAATTTGGAAAATACACGCTCTAAACTTTCGTTTACCCTAATTTTCAGCTATAAAAGAAGTATGCACACAAAGGAAGAAAGAGAGTCGTCAACCGTAAGAAATAACCAAGAAAAGAAAAAGAAAACATGGAAGAAAAGAAAATTTCCAAGGCTGAACAGAAGATTTCAAGCGAAAGGAAGAAGAAATTAAGAATTTAGAAGGGTCATTCGCTTATATCTTTATTATACTTTTTTTCTTTGATTTGTTATGATGTACATAATGGCTAAAACTATTTTTGTTTCTGTTTTGTCATAAATTATGAATTAAATTTATTTGTGGTTAGTGATAAACGAGCTTGATGGTAAATTGACTGATTTTATGTGTTGCTACATAATTGCGATAGCATTTTATTTTGATAATGCTTAATTTAATGCAATATTTCGGCTGACCACCCATATAGTGATACTAGTGAAGAGAGAGCCTTAAAAAGGCATGTTTTAGTAGAACATAGTAGAATAATACTTGGTTTTATATTAGGTTTCTTAAGTTATGTTAAACTCAATTTGAATAGAATTGTGCTTAATCTAAAACTAGTGATGAACTAGACACATGAATTCACCTTGTAGGGTAATAGTTAGGGATTCACCTTAGTGGAACATATTAGAAAAATACTTGGTTTTACATTAGGTTTTTTAAGTTGGGTTAAACTCAATTTGAATAGGGTTGTGCTTAATCTAAAACTAGTGATGACCTAGACATAGGGATTCACCTTATAAGGTATTATGAACCTTGATTATATAATATTATATCTTATATTAGCATAACAACTTGTCTTTGTTAGGTTGTATATAGATATAAGATATCCAACAGACGACAGCTGAAGATGCATTGGAGTTTTGCATAGTGTTGTAATAATTACTGTAGCAACAGTATTGTAACAGAAAAGTAATCACTACTATTAAGGGAGTTGATTTATTTAACTACATATTCTTATTGGTTATATTCTCGTGTGAGACGTTTCAAGTTTTTTTATTGCATTTTATTTTATGTTATTTAGATTAATTAATTTAATTAGTTGATAAAAGAGTTTAATTAAATTAGATTGAATTTGCACCATATTAATTGTTGTAGCAACTCTAATAGTATCAATCCATGTGGAGACGATCTCGAATAATCATAATTATATTACTTGTTTTGTACACTTGCATATTGACACCCATATTATAAGAGATTAAACCTATGCCACAACAAGTTTTTGGCGCTGTTTTTGGGGATTGATTGTTTATTGTGATTTGTGAAATCAATTTTTGTGGTGTTTATTTAAGTTATGATTTAATTATTTTTCTGTGCTGACAGAGTGTTCGGTCAACCATTGCATGCACAAAGACAAACAGATTGAGTTTTACTTTAATCTAAAAATTGAAAGAACTGTTAGGAGCTTAAGAAGAGAGCAAAGAAATTTAAAAGCTGTTGTAGTAATGGATGACTTACAAGATATAGGAGATTTGAACAACCGAAGAGAATTGCAACAGTTGAATGAATAAGGAGGTCAAAATAGACAGCATTTTTATGGGCAACTAGGAAACAATATCATTCATATGGCAAATGACAGAGATAGAGCGATTAGAGATTATGTTGTGTTAACTCCTCAAGCAATACATCCAGGTATAGTTAGACCTGAAGTTCAAGCAGATAATTTTGAATTAAAGCCAGTGATGTTTCAGATGTTGTAGACCATGGGTCAGTTCAATGGACTGTCATCAGAAGATCCTCATCTTCATCTCAAATTATTTTGGAGGTGAGTGATGCTTTTAAAATTGTTGGAGCATCACAGGAAGCATTGAGGCTCAGATTTTTTCCATTTTTCTTGAAGGATCAAGCACGGGCATGACTGAATTTCACCAAATTCCATCACAACATGGAATTATTTGATTAAGTATTTTCCACCCACTAAAAATGTAAAATTGAGAAATGAGATCACATTTTTCCATCAATTGAAAGATGAGAGCTTGTATGATGCATAGAAAAGATATAAAAAGTTGTTAAGATGATGTCCTTATCATGATATTCCTTACTGTATACAGCTGGAAACTTTTTATGATGGTCTGAACCCAAGTACAAGACTGATGGTGGATGCTTCAACAAATGAAGTTTTGTTATCTAAATTCTATAATGAAGCTTATGAGATTTTGGAAAAGATATCTAATAATAATTATTAGTGGCTATCAACTAGGCAAGCTACAGTAAGAGGTGCAGCTGGAGTGCATAATGTGGATACCCTAATAGCCCTATTAGCACAAGTAATTTCATTGACAAATATGGTGAAAGCTCTGACCACTGCTCTAGCAACAGTACTAAGTTGCTGAAGTATCATGTGTATATTATAGAGAAGTGCACTTCTTTAATAATTTCCATGGGAATCTAGCTTGAATCAATTATGTGGGAAACTTAAGCAGACAAAATTAGAGCAACCCATACTCAAACACTTACAATCTCGAATAGAGGCAACACCCAAATTTCTCATAGAACAATTAGAACCAACAGGCTGCAACAACCAGTGGACAAAACAGACCTGTTCAAATACCGAGATTTCACCAGCAAAATCAAGGTCAAAGAAACACCAGTAATGACCAGATCAGTTCATTTAAAGCCCTAATTGAAGAGTATATTGTGAAGAAAAAACAGTTGTCCAAAACCAAGTTATATCATTAAGAAATTTGGAGAATCAAGTTGGACAGCTTGCTACAGGTCTCAGCAACAGACCTTAAGGAAGTCTACCCAGCAACACAAAGGATCCAAGAAGAGAAGGAAAAGAACAATGTAAGGTAATCAATCTGAGGTTTAGAAAAGATGTACACATTCTAGTAGGCATGTCAAAGTAGAAAACTAAGCCTTTTCAAATTCAAGAAGAAGTTTAGAATGAAGAACCTTTTCCAATTCAAGTAAAAAGTTGAAAATGAAGAAGAGACTATTCCTTCTACTGATCAACACACTGGTGAAAATAGCAGAGTTGCAGTACCAGCAGCAATATATAATTCATCACCTGTGAAGAGTGATGCTGCAACATCAACTACAACAAAACAAAGCAAAGCAAGTGAAAAATAATTTGTATAGCCCACTAAAGCATAACAATTTAGACATCCATCATTATTCCCGGAGAGATTTCAGAAGCAAAAGTAAGATAAACAATTTATCAAAATTTTAGAAGTGTTGAAGCAGTTTCGTATCAATATACCATTTGTAAAAGCTTTGGAACAAATGCCTAATTATGTGAAATTCTTGAAAGATATTTTGGCAAGAAAAAAGAAGTTAAGAGAATTCAAAACTATTGCTCTAACAAAAGAGAGCAGCCACATGCTTTAGAGCAAAATTCCCCAAAAACTCAAAGATCTAAGAAGCTTCATAATTC
Organism: Luvunga scandens; assembly: GCA_030449905.1. Lineage (NCBI taxonomy): Eukaryota > Viridiplantae > Streptophyta > Magnoliopsida > Sapindales > Rutaceae > Luvunga > Luvunga scandens. The sequence continues at coordinate 2,948,446 of JASUUG010000478.1, forward strand.
TTTGTTCCATAGGAATTAAATATAGTGGAAAGCCACTTTGTGACATGGTGGCTCGCATCAATCTTATATCGTTATCAATGTTAAACAATTGGGAGTTGTTGAATGTAGACCGACAACAATGACTTTACAACTTGCAGATAGATCTCATGCTTATATAGAAAGAAAGATTGGAAATGTATTAGTGAAAGTGGATAAATTTATTTTTCCAGTGGATTTCATTGTGTTGGACTTTGAGACAAATAAAGAAGTACCAATCATCTTAGGAAGACTTTTATTGGCTATGGGAAAAATTCTCATTGATATGCAAAAAAGAGAATTGAAATGAGGGTTAATGACCAGCAAATTACATTCAATGTGTTAAATGCAATAAAGAGTCCTGATGAGATAGATGATTACAATTCTATTAGTGTTGTAGATCTTGTTGTAGTTGAACAGGTAGACAGTTGTTGCAGTAACAAGTAATTCGATGTTATAGCATTTGATGATGGAGATGCTAGCAAAGTCGACATAGTATGGCTAGGAGAGAAGCAACTATTTAGAATAGATAGACATTGTAAATCTTTAGATCTATTAAATAGAGAAGTAAAACCTCTTGTATTTTTGGTTGAGTCTCCACAAATATTAGAATTAAAACTCTTCCCCTCACATTTAAAATATGTATATCTCGATAACAATGACACATTGTTAGTAATTTCTTTAGATGCAGGACAGGAGAAAAACTTAATGGATGTGTTGGGGAAGCATAAAAAAGCTATTGGCTGGACTGTAGTAGACATTAAAGAAATCAGCCAATCTATTTGCATGTACAAGATTCTGCTGAAAGACTGTTATAGTAACTCAGTAGAATAACAGAGAAGGTTGAATCTAATTATGAAAGAGGTTGTGAAGAAGGAGATTATCAAATGGCTAGATGCTGGAATCATATACCTCATATCAGATAGCTCGTGAGTAAGCGCAATACAATGTGTACCAAAGTAGGAAGGAGTAACTATCGTAGCAAACGAAAAGAATGAACTCATACCCACAAGAATAGTCACAGGTTGAAGAGTTTGCATGGATTACAGGAAGCTAAATAATGCAACAAGAAAGGATCACTTTCCATTGCCATTCATAGATCAGATGCTAGAAATGCTTGCTGGAAAAGAGTATTATTGCTTCATGAGCAGGTATTTAGGTTATAACCATATCACTATAGCACCAGAAGACTAGGAGAAGACAATATTCACTTGTCCTTATGGTATCTTTGCATTTAACAGGATGCCATTTGGCTTGTACAATGCTCCAGCAACATTTCAAAGGTGCATTATGGCAATTTTTTCAGACATGGTAGAGCAAACACTCGAGATGTTCATTGATGACTTTTCAGTCTTTGGAGAATCATATGATGACTGCTTGTATAATTTGGAGAATGTGCTAAAAGATGTTAGGAGACAAATCTAGTTCTCAATTGGGAAAAATGACATTTCATAGTGCAAGAAAGAATAATTTTAGGTCACCGAGTCTCTAGAAAGAGTATTGAGGTGGATAAGGCAAAAATAAAGGTCATTGATAAACTTCCACCACTTACTCGATTAAGGGCATAAAGAGTTTTTTGGGTCCTACTGGATTCTATAAAAAATTCATTAAGGATTTCTTAAAGATAGTTAAACATTTATGCATGTTGCTTTAGCATAACAGACCGTTCAAATTTTGTAACCATTGTCTAAAGGCCTTTGATGAATTAAAAAGAGCTCTTGTTACAACACCTGTTGTTGTAACACCAGACTGGAGCATGTCATTTGAGTTAATGTGCGAAATCAGTGACCATTCTATTAAAGTAGTGCCATGGCAAAGGAAAAACAAAATTTTTTACTCTATTTATTATGCTAGCAAGACACTAGCCGATGCTCAGATCAATTACACAACAACATAGAAAGAGTTATTGGCTGTTGTGTTTGCATTTGTTAAGTTCATGGTATATTTAGTTGGCACCAAGGTGACTGTCTATACAAAATATTCAACAATAAAATATTTGATCTCTAAGAAATATGTCAAACCAAGATTGATTAGATGGATTCTTTTACTAAACGAGTTTGACTTGAAGATTAAGAATATGAAAGAGACTAAAAATCAAGTGGCAGATAATCTATCGAGACTTGAAGCAGATGAAAGCACTCTAGCCAAGCAAGACATCATAGAAACCTTTCTTGATGAGCAATTGTTGATGCTTCAGCATGCATAGATGCTACAGCAATCATGACTCTCATGGTATGCAGATTTTGCTAACTACTTAGTGAGTGGATTGCTGCCACCTGACTTAACCTATCAGCATAAGAAAATGTTTCTTTATGATGTCAGAAACTGTCAGTGGGATGACCTTTTCTTATACAAAGTGTGTTCAGATCAAATCATTTGAAGATGTGTGCCTGATGAAGAAATTCCAAACATATTGCAGGCATGTTATACTGCAGCATACGGAGAATATTTTAGAGGCCACAGAACAACAACCAAAGTATTACAAGTAAGTTATTACTGGCTCTCTATCTTAAAGATGATTATGTGTTTGTTAAATGTTGTGACAAGTGTCAAAGAACATGAAACATCTCTAAAAAATATGAAATACCATTGACCAACATTCTTGAAGTGGAGCTTTTTTATGTATGAGGGATATAATTCATGGGACCATTCCCATATTCTTTTGGCAACTTATACATTTTGGTGGCTGTGGATTATGTGTCCAAATGGGTGGAAACTGCAGCTTTGCTAACAAATTATTCCAAAGCCACAGTGAAATTTGTTTAGAAGAATATTTTTTCAAGGTTTAGGACTCCAAGAGCCATCATTAGTGATGAAGGTACTCATTTTTACAATAGGATATTTGCTGCAGCACTGGCTAAATATAAAATCAAGCACAAGATTGCTACAACATACCATCCTTAGTCAAATGGTCAGGTAGAAGTGTCCAATCGAGAAATAAAAAGGATTTTAGAAAAATTGGTGGACTCTACGAGAAAAGATTGGTCTCTTATCTAAAAGGATCACTCGCTTCTATCTATATTCTCTTTGTTTTCTTTTATTCATGATGATGTATATAATTGCTGAATTGGTTTTATTTTCTGTTTTGATACAAATCATGAACTAAATCTATTTGTGGTTGAGTGAATGATAAGCTTGATGGTTTATTAACCACAAGGGTATCATTTAGTTTACAATCTTGCATGCCATATCTCTTGAGAACTTTTTTGATATACCTCTTTTGTGATAATCCCAGAATATCCTGAGAGCGATCTCAGTGTATTTGTATGTCTAATACAAAAGAGGCATCACCGAGATCTTTCATCTCAAAATTCTTAGTTAGAAATCTCTTGGTGTCGTGCAATAAGCCTACATCGCTACTGGCAAGCAAAATGTCATCGACATATAAAACCAGAAAAATATACTTACTCCCACAGAACTTATGGTATATACAATCATTGACCAAATTCATCTCAAAACCAAATGAGATGATCACTTGATGAAACTTGAAATACCATTGTCGAGATGCTTGCTTGAGCCTATAGACGGATTTCTTAAGTTTGCAAACCATATTCTTTAGGTCTTCGGACACAATATTTTCTAGCTGCACCATATAGATCGTCTCATCAATGTTGCCATTGAGAAACGCCATCTTTACATCCATCTGATGTAACTTAAGATCGAAATGCGCCGCTAATGCCATTATAATCCTGAAAGAGTCTTTCAAAGAAACCGGAAAGAAAGTCTCTTTATAGTCGATAGGACACGCCTTGTACCTCTCCACATTGCCTTTCGAATCCCTTTTGGTCTTAAATATCCATTTGCAACCAATAGGTGTCGCACCTTATGGCAATGAGATAAGATCTCATACATGATTGTCTTTCATAGACTTCATCTCCTCATTTATGGCATCAATCCACTTTTGAGAGTTAGAACTTTCCATAGTTTGAAGGAAATTGATTAGATCATCTTTTATCACGCTGATGTCTACCTCATGTTCTTAGAGAAATATAATGTAATGATCTGGTGATGCACTTCTCCTTTCTCTAATGGATCTCCTTAATGGCATAGGTTCTTAAGATGGTAGAATTTGTTCTTCTAGAACAACTTCTTCTATAGGGGGTTCTCTAACATTGTCTTGATTCATTGTGTCTTGAACAAAGTCAGGAATGAGACCATGATCAATGCCAATAACACCTATGGGAATATCAACATATTCTTTTTCAAAGACAAAGTCCCTAATTGTATCTCTCCCCGCAAACTCGACATTTTCAAACAACTGAGTATTTCCCGACTCGAAAATCGCCTTCATCGTGGGATCATAAAACTTGTACCCCCTAGATCATTATGAGTATCCAATAAAATAGCAACTCACCATTCTTGAGTCTAGTTTTTTTCTCATTAGGCCTATAAGGCCTTTCCTCAACTGGACATCCCCAAACATGTAAGTGCTTGAGACTAGGCTTTTTACCTGTCCAAAGCTCATAAGGGGTTTTGGTAGTCACTTTAGTCGGAACTCTATTAAGGATATATGCTGCAGTCTTAAGTGCTTCTCTCAAGAGTGATTCTGGTAAGGAAGAACGAGAAATCATACTCCTCACCATGTCCTTAAGCATCCTATTTCATCTTTCAGCAACACCATTCATAGTGGGTGAACCCGGCATAATGTACTATAGGACAATACCACATTCCTCTAGGAATTTAACAAATGGCCCTAGACGTTGTTCACCTGAACCGTCATATCTTTCATAGTATTCACCACCACGGTTAAATCTGACGCTTTTAATTCTTTTGCCGAGTTGGTTCTTAAGTTCAGCCTTAAAGTTTTTGAACATATCCAGGGACTGTGCCTTTTCATGAAGGAGATATATGTAGTCATATCTAGAAAAATCGTCTATGAACGTCATAAAATATTGTTGACTATTCTAAGCAGGTGCAGGGAATGGCCTACAAATGTCTGTATGTATTAGTTCTAAGACATTCAAACTTCTATTGGCTTCAAATCTCCTTTTATTAGTTTGTTTCCCCTTAATACAGTTAACATAGATGTCAAAATCTATGAAATATAAGGGGTCAAGAATTGCGTTTGACACAAGTCTTTCTATTCTCTGTTTGGAAATATAACCCAATCTCCTGTGCTATAATGCAACCGAATTCTCATTCGTTAACTTTCTCTTTAAACCTCATGTACTTAATTGCAGGGATTCTCTTTAAACCTCGTGTACTTAATTGCAACCGAATTCTCATTGGTTAACTTTCTCTTTAAACCTCGTGTACTTAATTGCAGGGATTCTCTTTAAACCTCGTGTACTTAATTACAACCGAATTCTCATTGGTTAACTTTCTCTTTAAACCTCGTGTACTTAATTGCAGGGATTCATTAAATGAAGCAATTGTATCAACCATATAAAGATTATCATTACCCAACAAAAAACTAGAACCAACTAATTTTGAATCATGAAACAAACTAAATTTTCTATTTTCAAATGAACAAGAATAACCAGATTTGTTCAAATCGGAAATAGAAATCAAATTCCGCCTAAAAGACGGAACAACAAAATTTTCATCAAGATCCAAATAAAATCCAATATTTAACAATAATATAAATTTTCCAATTACTTCATCTTCAACTGTCTTGCCATTGTTGAACAACTTCAACCAATAGGTTTCGCGGTTTTCTTTTTTCTTGAAGCCACCGCACCAACTTGATCAGCCGCGGCCTTCCGTTTGGCCACGCCTTTTACCAAAAGTTAGCGGTAGCTTTACAACCACCGACTTTATACTTTGAAACCGCTTTTGTTTTGTTTTATTTTTTTTAATTAATCCTTAAAAAAAAAAAACCAGCAACAATCTATCTAAAATATCATTAATCAAAAATAAATTTGATTCTCAATGATTCAACATGAATAGGCTCTGATACCACTTGTTAGAATAATAAAACTTTTGGTGAAAACTATCACCGATAACCCAGGAATATTCATGTCATATTACCAAGAATCAATAATAAATTATGCAGAAGGGTACCTGAATCCATAACGCTTAATTTCTCTCTAGAGTTGTGTGGTTGGCCTTCCAGATCTACACGTTCTCTTAGAGAGTCCTTTAGTTCTCTCTGCGCTCTCTCTTTGAAGATGAGATATCAAAAAGAATGGAAAAATTATGTGTGACCTGGGGACCATTACCACTTATATAGACAATTGTTTCTTGTTGTCACTGAGTATTCCTAAGTATGTCTATCATAGAATTAGAATGCTATTGGGTCTCTACACATTAAAGGCACACCCCCTATTAGATACATTAAAACCCATAATACTAAAAACCTTAATAGATCACTTTTAATTGGGCTTAACCTTATATGACAGTCCGCAATACATAATTATTCACGTATAAGTCCAACGTTAGATTAAGGATCCAACAATGCTGGATTAAAAAAATCCAACATTTGCTCCTTATTTGTTGCCTATCTTTGGTACTAAATAAGTGTTTGTAACAATAAATCAAATTAAAGAGAAAAGATGAAGGAGTTAATTAAAGGAAACTCATACTTCCAAAAATAAAACAACTCGATTTGTAGTAAAATTATAATTGTTCAGCAATTTATTATGAATTAGAGATATTTATATAAAAATATCGTAATCTAATCATCCCTAAAAATATGCGATAAACGAATCACAATCCCCCTCAAATAACTCTCACAATCTCAAACAAGGAACACACTACAAGGTAATAATATTTCATAATATTAAAATAATTAAAACAAATAAAATTAAAATCAATAAAATATTGAGAATCGCCTGCCACAATTTCTTGCCTTAATAATTCCTCTTTGAAGCCTCCTTGGAGCATGCAAAATCTATGGATAAACTATCATGAAATGCTATCTTAGATATCTCTTTTTTCACTTTGCATGTTTACTGCGAAGGTAATTAAGTTGCTGATTCTTTGGCCAACATGGGTTTATCTTGAGATCAATTAAATATGCAAAGGTAATTAAGTTGTTAATTCTTTGGCCAACATGGGTTTTATCTTCTGATCGATTAAATATGCGAAGGTAATTAAGTTGTTGATTCTTTGGCCACCATGGGTTTATCTTGTGATCAATTTAGTTGATTCGATCTTCCCATCCGTGTTTAGGGAGCATTATATTTAATAATTGCTGAGGCTTTCCTAATTATAGATTCACGCAATTTTCCTTTTAGTTGATGCAATTTCCATTTTCTTCCTCTTTTACTTAATAAATTTTCTTTTATTCAAAAACTTTATTTTTTATTTTTCCATCAACCAAGCTCATCGGGAAATTATCATAACTATTAATTCAAAGATTATTTTTTTACCTTTTTTTCCAGCTAAAATCATCGCGAAATTTCTAACAAAAGAGTTCTTAACAAGTTAGAGTTAAGGTTAAGGAGATTTTGAGAAAATAAAATTTTATGTTGGTTAAATTAGCTATTTGCAGTATAAAAATTATTTTTTATACTCATATTTTCGAAAAAAAAATATTGCCATAATATCCCCAAGTTAATTTACTATTAAAGATAATATTGTAATTAAAAAAAATAGGACTATTTACACTTTAAAAATTATTTTTGAACACTCTATTATTCCGCACACTCATATACTAGTTTTTAAAAAATTAGTTTTATTTTGTACACACTTTAAAATTTCAAAAAGATCCTTACTTAGACTATTTAAATTAATTAACTTCATTTACTTAAAATACCGATAAAACTATTCAATATAACCAATTAGAAATTGTAACGCATGCTTAAAAACTACTTTTGCTTTGCCTTATACTCTATTGGAAAAAAGCAAAGAAAGACAGTTTTCTTTTGAGCAGACAGGCAGCATTTCATCGTTGGATCTCTCCAATAAAACTAATATGAAACATGCAAATAAAACTATAGTTTTCTTTTTCTTTTCTGAGATAATCAGCTCCCAAGCTGCAAACAGTCAAATCTAAACTAAACCTTGCGCTCTTCGCTTCGCACCTCGCTGACAAGAAGCATAATAGCAGCATGCAAATAAAATCAAGTCTGTAAACAAATTATTTAACATAATTTTGGTTATTGATTTTATTTATTTATGTTCAATATTAGGTTTTGCTCCCAAAACAATTTGCAATGAGAAAATACTAATAATAAATATTCTACAAATAATACCAAAAAAAATAATAAATGATGAGATTATTTGAACCCACCATATTTATCTCTACACCAATTTTAAAAAATAATTCATCATTAAGAATTTAAAATTTTAGAATCTCAAAACTACCCTTTACTAATCTCTTTCTCTCTCTCTACTCACTATTGCATAGTCTTTTTCTACTCTAACATTCTGTAAACTAAATATTAATTTCATTTTTTTAATCCATTTTTTACCTTTTTTTAGCATATTTCTATACTTTCTATATATAAGAATTTTTTTTGGGATATTTACTAACTTTTGTGATTGCTAAAGATTAATTTCTTAATATTCATGAAGATGCTGATAAAAATTTGCTGATGGGTTTTGCTCCTATTAGTTAATTATAGCTTACAATAAAATGAATTATTTATGGTTAAAAGAAAATATATGAAGGAATTGATGAGAATTAGGAAATAAAGAATGAAAGACAAGAATTGGTAAGTTACGTAATTTTATCAAAAATTATTTTGATAATAAAATTTTAATTAAAAAAGATTAAGAAAAGAGAAAATTGGTGGGTTCAAATAGCTCCATGTAATAATTAAATACGAAAAAGGATTTTCTGAGCATTCTAGAGAGGTATCTTTTGCTTTCGAGACCTTTGGTTTTACTAAATACAGTTGCTAAACTAATAGAAAAAAAAAAGAGTATTTTTAAAGTTCAAATAACTCAAACCAAACTAATTTAATAAATCTCACTTATTCAAGCGTTTTTAAATTTTAAAAAAAAAACTTAAACCAATTAAATTTTTGCCAAGTTTTTTTTCTCTAATATTATTCTTATATATTAAGGTTAACTTTAGCATGACCCTATTGATAAACGAAAACTGCGCAAACGATTTTGATATCTGAGTGAATGAGATAGAGTTACACAACACGCAGCACTTATTACTCTTTCGTAATTCTTGCCGTGCCTTACGTCATGGAATAACGCAGAAAGTGTAGAATCTCAATTCATTGTATAAGTATATATATCTTGTAAATAAAGAGTGCTGTGAAATTATTAGGAAACCCTAATTATAGAGAGGAGCAAAAGGAAGTATGGGAAGCGGCGGGGAAAGGCATATTCCAAATCATGTCATCTTCACCATCTTGCCGAGACTTCCCGCAAAATCACTGGTGAGATTCAAATGTGTTAGTAAGGAATGGCATTGTTTTATTAATGCCCTTAATTCTGATAATCACAAGCTTATCTTTTCTACTCTTCACTCCTTTCACTCTGTCGACATTGGAGCAAATATTAATAATATGACAGCCCGTAATCTTAATTTTCCCCTAGGAAGAGTACTTCACCACTTGATTGGTTGTTGCAATGGCTTGTTATGCATTGTTGTTGAGATAGATAAACATAGAAGAGAAGCAGATTTGGTGTTATGGAATCCGTGGACGGGGAGGTACAATACTGTACCAATTTCAGGTGTTTGTCTGACTCTAAACATGCACGGACGTGGTTGCGAAAATACTTTTGGATTTTGTTTCGACCAATCCACCAATGATTATAAGATTGTAAGACTTGTAAATGGTGATGGGATAACAGAGTTTCAGATCTATTCATTAAATTCCGATTCTTGGAAAACTGGGATACTCCACTGTTATATCTTCCCAATGTCCTATGAACGTAAATATTCAGCGACTTTCATTAATCGAAGTCTCTATTGGCGGATAGATCATATCAGGTACACAAGGAACAGTTGGAAGGCACTTTTTGGTGGGTCAAATGTAATTCTTTGTTTTAGTTTAGTAGATGACAAATTTCGTGTGATTCTACCACCAGATGATGTAGCCAAAAAGGCTGAATATGACCTTTTTGATTTTGGTGGATGCCTTGGCTTGATACACTGTCATGCCAGGAGAAGAGCGCATGTTGATATCTGGACAAGGAATGAACACAATTGGATTAAATCAATGTGCATTCCACGTTTGGAAGAACTACAAAGCAGTTTATACTTGGCACCTGTCTTTTTTTACGATGGGACTGGTGAAGTCCTCTTGCACGTGAAAGATACATATCCTGGCCGTGGAAAGGAAGTGTTCTATTTATACTCGCTGGAGAAGAAGACTTTCAGAAAATTTAAGATTGAGGGCATGGAACAATTCACCTTCCATATACATATGCCATATACACCGAGTCTAACTTCGCTTACTCGTTACAGAGAACGTGATTCAAGAAAGGTTAGGCCAATCCCATATCTTTGTTATTAATCTTTTTTCTATTACTGCGGACAATTTTTCAGGCTGGGTCATTATATTTTCTCGGATGATATAATTTTTCAGGTTGGACAATTTAAGACCAACCATGTTTGCTAAATATATGTAAGTTGTTCTTTCACTTGGGTCTTGCGCTAGTTAGGACTTTGTGTTCTCATGTTTTATGCAAAATTCTCTTTTCCAACTTTCTACCCTTTAATAATTATAATCTAACCTATGTCTTCCTATTGGAAATTCTTACAGGGTACACATGCAAAGAAGAATATTATAAAGAGTGAAATTACAAAGAACCCGTATGATATCTGGGGCTTCTTTCCTCTTGGATGGATGTAAACAAAGAAACCACAGGATACAGTTTGTTTCAACAATAGAAATCGGTAGTTAGACCCCATTTATTTTTCTGGCTAGCTAGGAAATAGAAAATTGTATGTTTGCCTAGATATCTCATCCAATGAGTGACCAGCGAAAACAAATTTCTTGCAACTAATTATAATCTTTTTATCTAATAGAATTAGCCAAATTAAGGCTGAACCATATGAACAATTTTTTATTTTTTGTCATTTATTTTATTTTTTGAACAAAGAAGTGAAGAGTTTGTATAACACAAACATAGCTAGAGTTGGCAATGAATAGCTTTTCTAACCTTTCGGGTCACCATAAGTGAATTCAGACTCTCTAAATACCTTTTACGGTTGCTGAAGAAGAAATTTTTTAAGCCGTCAATCTTAAATAATTTCATTTTGTTTATACTTGGTACAAGAACAATAATATCAAGGTGGTTTCTTTTTTTAAAAAAAAAGAACTGCACAGATTAGTTTCCTACCAAAAAATGTTTGCTTTTAACAAGAGCAATTGAAATAAGCTCGAATGAGAATTCAAATAAGTTGTTTAGTTAAACTATAATAATAAGATTTTTTCTTGGAATTGAAATAGTTATGAGTTAGACGTTACAAATTACTAAAAAAATTTTAATTAACTATTGTCATAATTATTTATTCTGTATTTTAATTATTGTGATTAATATTATTCAAACATTATTATTATTAATAATTATTGTTAATAATAATTAATAATAATAATAATAATAATCATCTATTTGAAATAACAATAATAATAATAATAATCCATTAGTTAATCATCATCGTCGGCTTCATCATCCCTGTCATCATCATTATCATCATCAAATTGGAACTAGCATATGAAAATAGAAAATAGATTTGGAGTACATCAATCTTGTGAACCTAATACTAGAGAAGGGGTTTGACTTTTGAAGCTTGAGATGGATGTTGAAGCCATGGACAAATCGTCGCCAGTGAAACAATGGTTGTTTAATAAGCAAACAAAGTTTTCACCATCCCAAACACCCGATCAAAATACCATTGAACATTAATTGTCATGTTATATCCCTCAATTAAGAATCCTTGCAACAAACTATAACGATAGAAGAGGTATGATTTAGACAACAAAATTTCATTTAAAAAAAGATTTGAGGTGTGCTTCTGTTTACTATGGCAACAAGGATGCATGATTCAACTGTAATTGCAGATTAGTTTCTGTGACATAGAAATAAATAACTAGTGCAGATTATACAACAACAGTCCTCCTGTCTTAAATTCCTTTTTTAGAGCTTTCTTTTAAAAGGTGAGGGGGGTGGGCAAGCCCAAATCAATTTTTACCCCTCTTACCACCCTGAAGGATTGAACCCGAGTCCACACGAGTCTGAGGAGCGACAACTACACTGCCAACCAACTCCATCACGCCCTTGGGGGCAATTCCTTTTTTAGCGTTTCTATATTATATTGAAGCTTTTGGTGTTGAGTACTTTAGTTGTCATATGGCATGGGCGGTGTGTTCAGTAATTAAAGTCACAAATTGGTGGAATGTTTTGAATTGAGTTGAAGATTAAGAAAATATTCAGCACAGTCCAAGCACATAAAAATTAGTGGTATTTTTGAGCCTTTCTTCCAATGATTTGAAAACGTTGTGTTAATTATAGTTTGTTGCTTCTAGCAATGATTCAGTGGCTATATCAAGCCATATCATCGTCGACTTCATTAAAAAAAGTTACTGAATTTTGCATATTTTGTAGTGTTTTTAATTGTGTAAAAATTTTATTTTAAAATAGTTTGTATTACATAATTGAAAATCCTATGTTGCCCTTAATGAATTACTAGCAAATGGCATTAAACTAATGATATGAATTAACGGAAGGATGTTTTGATCTATTGTTTAAAAAGTAAGGATGAAATAAACTATTGTATCAAATCGTATAAGTAAAAAGGGCATTTTCTCCTTTGCTAATGAATGATTTTGAATTATAGTGCCTAGGAATTTTAGCTTTCCTATTGAAAAAGACTCCTTGCACCTTTGGATCACCAGAGAATCCGTTCAGCTTTAGGACATGAACTTGCGGAACATTTTGAGTTTGCAATGGACTCGCATAATTGTGCATTGTTGAACAACTTCCTCCTCCACCGAGATAGCCACATCATCACTTTGTAGGTGACATCGGGCTTTAACCAAGGACGTAGAATAATCATCTATATGTTTGACATAACGACCACTTGAAGATGAATTCATCTATTTTGCAAAATAATTTCTTGGTAATTTCTTTTTGTTCAAGAATCATAGCAATCATCATCTTCTATATCATTTCTAGTCGCTGCTCCATTATAAGGATTTGTTCCTTATTTGTTACCTATCTCTGATACCAAATTAGTGTTTGTAACAACAAATCAAATTAAAGAGAAAAGATGGAGTTAATTAAAGGAAGCTTAGACATTAATTATTGGAGAAATCAATAAACTCCCACCAACAACTCGATTTGTAGTAAAATTATAATTGTTCAGCGCTTTATTATTAAGAATTAGAGATATTTGTATAAAAATATCGTAATCTAATTATCCCTAAAAATAAGCAATAAACTAACCACAATCCCCGCAAATAACTCCCACTAAATCTCAAACAGCTAACCTACTACAAGATAGTATTTCATAATATTAAAATAACTAATAAAAATAAAATTAAAACAAATAAAATGTTGAGAATCGCCTGCCACAATTTCTTGCCTTAATAAGTCCTCTTTCAGGCCTCCTTCGAGCATATGCAAAATCCATGGATTAATTATCGTGAAATGTTATCTTAGATGTCTCTTTTTTTCCTTTGCATGTTTACTGTGAAGGTAATTAAGTTGCTGATTCTTTGGCCAACATGGGTTTATCATGTGATGAATTTACTTGATTCGTTCTTCCCTTCCGTGTTTCGAGAGCATTATATTCCATCCAGTGGGGCTTTCCTAATTATAGATTCTTGTAATTTTCCTTCTAGTTGATGCAATTTCCTTTTTGTTCCTCTTTTGCTTAATGAAATTTTCTTTTATTCAAAAACGAAAATTGCGATAAAAATATTAATTTTTATTTTTTCTTTTTCCGTCAACTAAACTCCTCGGGAAATTATGGTGACTATTAATTCAAAGATCTTTTTTCCCTCTTTGCATCAACTAAGATCATTGCGAAATTGTCGAACAAAAGAGTACTTTACAGGTGCCAGTTAAGGTTAAGGAGATCTAGAGATTTTAAGAAAAAAAAATTTTATGTTGGTTAAATAGTTATTTGTACTCTAAAATTGCTTTGTATATCCATGTTTTTGTAAAATTTTTTTATTACCAAAGTATTTTTTTGGGTAATGTAACATAGTAATTTTTTTTTTTCAATTTTTCAATTAGAAGAGATGGCTAGGTGGATTAAAGCGTTGGATTGCTAATTCGGTGTACGAGTTATTCATACCAAGGGTTAAGTTAATTTACTATCAAAGACAATACTGTAATTCCAAAAAAAGTAAGGCTATTTATACTTTAAAAGTTATTTTTGAACACTTTATTACTCAGCACACTCATATATTAATTTCTAATAAAGAAGTTTTACTTTTTACACACTTTAAAATTCCAAAAAGTTACTTACTTAAAACTATTTAAGTTAATTAACTTTATTTACTCAAAACACCAATAATACTATTCAACATACCCAATTAAAATTGCAACACATACTTACAAAAATAAAATCAAGTCATATTGTAAACAAATTATTTAACAAAATTTTGGTTATTGATTTTATTTATTTATGTTCAATATTATATTTTGCACCAAAAACAACTTGCAATGGGAAAATAATAATAATAAATATTCTATAAATAATACCGAAAAAAAGAAGCAAAAGTAGAAGACGAAGAAGAAGAAAACAGTCAAAAGCTAAAAAAAGGGCTATTTTACAGTACTTATATTTATTTTATTTTTGACAAAAAAATTTATTAACATTAATAACATACTATGTAGGTAAAATTTTTTCAAAATATTGATTTCTTCATTATTCATCTAAATATTGATTAAGATGTTTGAAATCAAATTTTTATGGTTTTAGACATTATAATTATACATTAAATAATGAGTGTGTTATATGGCTCTTCAAAGTAATTATGCAATATCAATTTGCAAAAAATTATCTTTAATAGTAGTTCACATGATGGATATTTTTGTAATAAGTTCTTTTATTAAACAGGTAAGACCATTTGAACTAACTAATTTCTTTTCAACACCCATTTTTTTAGTTAAAGTAATCCTCAAATTTTAACTTATAATTTTAATTCATTAATTCTAAAAAATTACAAAATTACCCTTGATTAACTACTTTCTCCGTCTACAATGGTTAAAAACTAAACTACTTTTTCTCTCTTTTCAATTTTTTTTTCCCATTCTTTCTTACTAAATCAACTTTATCTTTCTTTTAGTTTTCACTATAACATGGTCGAATTTACCTAATATTACCATTTAGAGTTTATGCTATTGAGATTTGACCAAAATAATTCTAATAGATCCAAAGTGGTACATAAACATTTATTTTTATTTTTACATGATGGTATTGATACTTCCATTTTGTTTAGATTGCAATAGGCTTGAATTTATTAACTTTTAAACAATTTCGTTTGTTAAATGCAATATTTACTTCATGTATCATGATAAATTTTGATAAAGAAAGGAGACAAGGGAGAGAGAAAGAGGTCAAATAAGTATTTGATGAAATTATATTTTTACAATAAAATTTTTCATTCAAAAAAGGGTGCAATAAAAATTTAATGAGTTCAAATGGCCTACTCTTGTTAAAATTTGAGTATTTACTGGGTTTAGATAGCCCCACTCTTGTTAAAATTATAGTGTTTAAAATAATTTTTAGAATGCAGATTGCCCATCCTTACTAAATAAAACCTTTAATCAACATTGATTCACCATAATGATTCATCATCCAACTACCTAACCATAAGTTTTTTTTTTAATCTTAAAATACTGCCTCAACTCTTCATCTCATCATGGTAATCTCTCTTCTCTTCTTTCTTTGTTCTCCTTTTCCCAGCTAGCTTCACAATAAAAATTGCGATGTGAGTATATAAGTGAATATATTAGAGAGGAGAAGTTATATACTATTAAGGTGGCATCTAATTTTTTTTTTTTTGAAATCTGAATTAACCTGAATTAGCTTGAATTCAGAATAGAGTTAAATGTACCAATGGGCCTTTGGCCCAATGGGAGAGCCTTTGCACTCACAACAATGAGAGTAAAGGCTCGAGCTTTCATAAGCGCTTTATGAAGGTTAATTTTAGTTCTCCCTCAATTATCGGCTAATTGAGTGGAGATAGTTCATCCCTCAAATATTCAAGGGTTTATAGTATTTGGGCAGTATTTCAATGAGTAAATGTATGGCGAGACAATTCATCCCTCAAATATTCGAGGGTTTATAGTGTTTGAGCAGTGTTTCAGTGAGTAAATGTATGGCGAGGAGGTCCCAGGTGTAGAGTTTGCTTGTAAATAGTAATTGTAATGTCTGATGTAATAGCAGTTATAATGTTTAATGTAATATTAGTAAAAATCTGTATATAACAAACTTAAAAAAAAAAAAAGAATAGAACTAAATGTCTGAATTTAAATGATATGTTTATTTTTGTGTTTGAATCTAAAAATAAATATTAAGTTGTTTGTTTTTTAACTTAAAAAATCTAAAAACTAGTATTTTTACATTTATGCCATTACAAATTATAAATGTGAAAAAATTAAATATCTCAAAGAACATAAATAAGATAATATAGTAGAATCTCTATAAATTAATAGGGTTGAGACCATATAAATTTATTAATTAAAAGAGATATTGGCAAAAAATTAAAAAAAAATTAGCTTAATAACTTAATGATTTAATAATAGAAAATTTTTATTAAATTGAAAAAACAAATTAATTTAATTACTTAACTGATTAAAATCAAGCTAATTAAGTTATCAAGTCACAAAAAAAAAGCCCCTAAATCTGTTATAAGAATTATGCATATGGTATATGGTAGGCAGTGGTATTTTGATGAATATTTTGATAGAGATGGTATTGGTAAAGTGATACTTCCGAAACAAAAGATTGAGACAAAGAAATCAAGTAGAGGCTTGGATTGTGGTGAGAAAGTATAGAGAGAGAATCGTTCTAGGAATGAACTTGATGAGAAAAATAGAAGAAAGAACTAATATCATTTTCAAAATAAAAAATAAAAATTGGTACTGATAACTTATAAGGTTTTAATTTAGGGCTACTTTAGAATTTTCAAGATTGTTGTGAGTAGTCACTTAATTTTAGATATTTTTTATAGAGTCTACAGTAAAAGTGTGCTCAAAGCACTTGTTACAGTGCAAATAGCCTACCTGTTGTTTTTCTTGGTAATTTCAAGTAGGCTAAAATGGTGAAATGGCTAAAATAATAATCGGTAGGCCATGTGAATCCACAAAATTCATCTTTACACCCATTTTAAAAAATAAATTCATCATTAAGAATTTAAAATTTAAAATCTTAAAACTACCCTTTACTAATCTCTTTCTCTCTCTACTCACTATTGCATAGTCTCTTTCTACTCTTATATTATGCAATGTGCAAAATAAAGATTAATTTCACTTTTTATTATTTATTTTTTTTACGTTTTTTGGCATATCATAATCTCTATTTTATGCTTTCTATATATAAGATTTTTTTTTTATTCACTAACTTTTGTGATCGGTAAAGATTAATTTCTTGATACAATATTCATTAATTTGCTGATAAAAATTTGTTGATGGGTTTTGCTACTCTTAGTTAATGATGCTTATAATAAAAAAAATAATTTACTGTCAAAAGAAAATATATGAAGGAATTGATGAGAATTGAGGAATTAAGAATGAAAAGAGAAGAAATGGTAAATTAAATAGTTTTATCAAAAGTTACTTTGATAATAAAATTTTAATAAAAGATAATGTAGAGAGGAAATTGATGGGTTTAAATAGCTCTACCTAATAATAAATTCCTAAAAAGGATTTTATGAGCATTTTAAAGATATCTCTTTTGTTTCTAAGACTTTTGGTTTTACTAACCGTCTCACTTATTAGAGCGTATTTTTAAGTTGAAAATAACTCTATCCAAACTAATTTAATAAATCTCACTTATTCGAGCGTTTTTAAATTAAAAAAGAAAACTTAAACCAATTATTATTATTATTATTATTCTATGTTTAGGGTACCTTTAGCATGACCCTATTATTAGATGAAAATTGGGTAAACGATTTTGGTATTAGAGTGAAAGAGATAGAGATACACAACACACTGCACATATTGCTCTTTCGTAATACTTGCCGTGCCCTACGTCATAGAGATAAAGCAGTAAGTGTAGAATCTCGATGACTCAACGATATCCTTTCGTTGATAGTAAATACGACCCGTAAAATATATATGTGTTTGTGTGTGTGTGTGTGTGAAGAGTGTAGAGAAATTATTAGGAATCCTACTTATAGAGAGGAGCAAAATGGAGTATGGGAAGCGACAAGGAAAGGCATATTCCGAATCATGTCATCTTCACCATCTTGCCGAGACTCCCCGCAAAATCACTGGTGAGATTCAAATGCGTTAGTAATTCATGGCATTCTTTTATTAATGTCCTTAATTCTGATAATCACAAGCTTCTCCTTTTTACTCTTCACTCCATTCACTCTGTCGACATTGGAGCAAATATAAATAATATGAAAGCCCGTAATCTTAATTTTCCCCTTGGAAAAGTACTTCACCAGTTGATTGGCTGTGGCAATGGCATGTTATGTATTGTTGTTCAGATAGATGAACATGCAGGAGAAGCAGATTTGGTGTTATGGAATCCGTGGACGGGGGAGGTGCAAGACTGTGCCAATATCAGGTGTTTGTTTGACACAAAATATTTACGGACTTGGTTACAAAAATACTTTTGGAGTTTGTTTCGACCAATCCACCAATGATTATAAGATTGTAAGACTTGTAAATGATGACGGGATAACGGAGTTTCAGATCTATTCATTAAATTCCAATTCTTGGAAAACTGGGATACTCCCCTCGTATATATTCCCAGTGTCCTATGCTCGTAAATACTCAGCGACCTTCACTAATCAAAATCTCTATTGGCAGATAGATAAAATCAGTGACACAAAGGAACGTTTCAGGACAATTTTTTCAAGTGTAATTCTTTGTTTTAGTTTCGTAGACGAAAACTTTCGTGTGATTCTACGCCAGATGATGTAGCCAAAGGGGCTGAATTTTATTTTTTGATTTTGGTGGATGCCTTGGCTTGATAAACTGTCATGCCAGGAGAAGAGCGCATGTTGATATCTGGACAAGGAATGAACACAATTGGAGTAAATCAATGTGCATTCCACGTTTGGAAGAACTATCAGCAGTTTATACTTGGCATCTATCTTTCTTTACAGTGGGACTGGTGAAGTCCTCTTGGATGAGAAAGATACATATCCCGGCTGTGGCAAGGAATTGTTCCATTTATACTCTCTGGAGAAGAAGACTTCCAGAAAATTTAAGATTGAGGGCATGGAACAATTCACCTTCCATATACATATGCCATATACACCGAGTCTAACTTCGCTTACTCGTTACAGAGAACGTGATTCAAGAAAGGTTATGCCAATCCCACATCTTCAGTAAAAAAAAAAATCTGACGATTGATGTAAGATGTTCAAATAAAGACAAAAAGAATACTCTAGACAACTACTACAATTGGTGACCTTAAAGAATTAAGGGTTGTTGACACAGAAGTCCTTGTTGTTTTTTAAATTTTTTAAAAAGTAAAAAAATTTCCATTCTTAACGAACAATTCATGTTTGTGTAGATCTTTTACACCTAGATCTGATGAATGTGATTGACCATTAATTTTAGTTAGGGTAGAGGGACAAACCTTATTTACTCATTAAATGAAGCTAATTGCTCTGGTATATCCAAACTTGTTAATCTTAATCTCATATTCTAAAATAAGTATTAAATAAATCATAATTGTCTCTTTAATTTTTTTCTAAAAGAAATTAGCATTATAATTGGTCCAATTCTATCAATACAGCAATAGCAAATTTTTCCAATTTATTGTTCTCAAAATTGATGAGTCAGATAAAATTGATTAAATTTTACTTCTAATTATATTAAATTGATTAAATTTTACTTTTAATTCTATCAATATAGGGATTGCAATGTTAATAACCGATTAAATTAATTAGCGCGACATTCAAAGGGAATCAATTGGATCAATCAACCTAGAACCGTACACATTTTGTGAAATAGACCGTACGTGCAGTTTGGTTAATATGGCCACGTCAGCACACGATCTTCGTAAGCTGCCGAATTTACTATACCCTAGGTCAAAATCTTAACTTGGGGGTAATCTTGTATTTAAGCTGTCAATGTGCGGTGTCTGGGTTTCGGCCGTGCTACCCCAGCTCCTTGTAATTGGGTTTGATTCAATTAAAGCAAGAGTGAGACTAGTGGCACCCCCACAACATTCCTCTAAAACCCCTTCTCTGTCAACCACTATTTTAATTCTCAAAGTATCCTTTTCTAATTGTTTTCAATTTTTTTGGTTCGACTCTTATTATAGCTTCTTACACAAAAATTTGAATGAATAAACCATATATATTTAACTCTAAAAAAATAATGTATATTTGAATTGATTAGAGTTAAATGTGGACTCAAATAGTTAATCGTAAATTTTTTGTAATATATAAAAAAGGAGAAAATGATAAGAAAAAAATATATTGTTTAATTTTGTACATGAAATTTAAAATGGATGAGGACATTTGACAAGAGTGAGAATTAATTGGTAGAATCACATTGATTAGAATACAGAGTATTTGTAAGGAATCAAAAATATGAAACTAATAGCATGGTTATGTGGGTGTACAAAGTTAGATAAAGAGATAGAAAGTATGGGGATTTAATTAGATTTATTATTTCCTTTAATATAATTGTGGTTGGAGAGGAGTTTTATACGGCTTATATAGGGGTGTCAATAGTCCAACTCTTAAAATAGGAGTGTCTATTGATATTACAAAATCATGGATGAGGAGTGTTCAATGTGAAGCTTGACGAATGAGATCCAGCCACTATATTGCCAATCTTATACGAGAGGTTACAGGACCTGTGCTTCCAATGTGAGCATAGGTGGGCATGAAATTGTTAAGCATACGAATGGAGGATTGCAGCAAGATCCAACATTTGGAAATTCTCCACGCCAAAGCAAGGAACGAGAAGAGACACTGATATGACCCGCCCCGAACCCCCAGGGCGAGTATTCCTAATTCTATTTAATCATTTTGGCATAATATGATTAATAAGAATTTTGAAAAAAATTGAGCAGAGCCTCCCATATAATTATCACATAACCAAATCTGCAATTAATAAAATAAACACTCCCAAAATAATTCCAAATACAACCAACTTCATTAATCAATCTCCTCAACAAGATATTAAATCACTCCGGTATCAAATATCAAATAAAATACATAGATTTTTCTACAATCACCGAAATGTATCAAATTATACAATCCTAAATTATCTCAATAAAACATCTTAGATTTCTAACTCTATCACGTGGCCATAACTCCAAAATAATTATCTTTATTGGGTCGACTATTGTACTTGTGAATCTCCTGTGGGAAGAGAACATAATAAAACGTGATAAGTATAAAACTCAGTAAGCTCAGTGAGTGAAAGTAATTTTGGGAAAATAACTTTACTTTAAAATAATTATATCATTTCTAAACACAATTTCATCAAAATATCATAAGAACTTAAATAAACTTGTTTAATTTAAATCATGCACTGAAATAACAATATCACATAATTCTGTATAAAATCAATAAAATCATAACAATTATAATATTAATACTGAATGCTGAAAACTATCACCAACAAGTACCTAGGGGAGCAATCTCATCATATCCGGACCTCAACGGACGGGCAATGACGTACTATCTAGGTACAATCATACCCCGGAGCTACATGGATAGACAGGGAAGTATTATCTCATATCTCATCATATATAGACCTTAACGGACGGGCAATGACGTACTATTTAGGTACAATCACGCCCTGGAACTATACGAATAGACAAGAAAGTACTATTTCATATCTCATCATATCCAGACCTTAACGGACGGGCAATGACATATTATCTGGGTATAATCACGCCCTGGAACTATACAGATAAATCATGAAATGTCATCTCATATCTCATTATATATGTGCATTCATACTTTGGTTCCCAAAAGACAAAGTCACCCGAGTACATGGCCTAAAGCCTCCGTGTACACTTAGACAGACCACAAAAGCCTGTATCTCATATGTATCATATGTATCTCAATAACAATATTTATGTATTCATCATACCGCATGTATATCTTATCTCATCTGTATCACTGTATCTGGAGGGGAAGGGTATTGTCTACTGATTTTAAAAAAAAACAATCATTGTACTTATATTCATATACCTTTGTACACATATATATAAACATATAATTTTATCTGAAATCTCATTTTCTTTTTCATTTAAATTGCCTTAAATCTACTTTTCTTTTCTGTAAAATATTATCATGCATAATCAAAATCAGTAACCAAAATCATTAATCAAACACATTTTTCATAATAAATACCAAAACGCAGATAAAAATCCATTTCTATGAAATCATTTAAATCGAAGCATTTGAAATTGATTTTGTAAACATACTTTACTATTACAATAAACTATGAAATTAGGTTTGTATATTCCACTCACAGTGATGATGTTCGAACTCAGTATCAACAACGTTCGTGAGTTGATTCTAGTTCACGAATCCTCATAATTTAAGGAAATAACATAATTACTATTCGTAAATGCGAATTATAACTAATAAACTCGAAACAACAATTATCTGCAATAAATCATTCCAGAATCCATAAAAATTACCAAAATACCATCGACATCAAAATTCATCAAATTATCCTTAGAATCACATATTACCAAAATACCCTCAATTCCGCTTACAAAAGTATCCACGAGTTCTGAATTTATGAAATTACCCCTAGAAAATATGAAATTACAAGCTTCAAATCGGTACCAAGCTTGACCGGTGGGGCGGCCGGAATCGCGAGATTCGGCTGGGCCGGGTCAACGCCGCAGGTCGGGTCGGGTCGGGTCAACCGGTTTGCAACTCCTCTCTCTCTTTCCTTTCCATTTTTAGAAAACAAAAACACACACTCTCTCTCCCTTACCATTTATAGTAACTGGCATCTTTCCTTTTTATTTTTTTTTCCGAGTGCATATGTTACAATCTACTTCTCAATCTTTAAAATAAAATCAATTTCCAAACAAGTATCCGGACCAGTAGAAGGGACTCGAACCCTCGTAATTTCTTATTTTTTATTTTTTCTAATTTTGCTAGGTAACATCGTTGCCGAATTGAAGGAAATTTTGATGGACTGGGCAAGAAAAGAAGACGAACGCTACAAAGAACAAGCAAAGATGCTGATAGCTCCCAATCAAAGCTTGACTGTAACTGCAAAGTAAGTAGAATTCTTGTAGCGCGAGAATAAGCCACTGAATTTGGATAAAGTACCTGCTGCCCTTCTTTATTGAATAGGATGAGATTTCAATACATCAAGTTTATTGAATAGAATGAAAACAACTGATTATATTGCAAATAATTAGCTAAATGGCATGACCCATTCATTTGCAAACATTTGAACAGACCATTGAATTTGGATAAAATGCTTGCTGCCCTTCTTTATTGAATAGGATGAAATATAAGTACATCAAGTTTAACGACTACTAAACTCAACTTATTATATCGCAAATAAATAGCTAAACGGCATGATTTATTCCTTTGCAAACATGTGAACATTGTCCAACAACTTTTGAATGTCTTGGCTTATCAGATCCTTTTCATCTCTGCTAGAAAAATGGTACGCCCACACCCTTCAGAACTCCCTCAGCACAGAGCTCATTCTAACTCCCTAACTTGACTGTCCAAACTAATTAATTTACTCACATTTTGAACGGCATTTTATTTTTCTTTTTGGCCTTGCCGTACTCTGCTGAAGGGATTCTAAAGGGATGGCGGTTCTATCATTGTTGTTTCCGCTAATATACAGCATTGAAATAAATAGTTACATGCCAAGAGCACTACATTCTATATGCAGTTGACAACAAATTAATGTGCCATTAATAACTTTCCATAAAAATTAAACACTGCTCTTCTAGCATGGAGTCACAAAAAATGCAAGTTCAGTAATGAAACCTAGTGCTCTATTTTAACAAGTTAGTTTTGCCAAACAAATTGAAAGAAAAGGCACAATAACATACTCCGCGTCATTCAACAGTTAGCCTATGTCGATGAGCAGAGGCAAGGAAGATAATTTCGTTAACAAATGTGATTTTTGCACGACCACATATTGGAGACTAACACTCACAACCTAAAAAAATTACTTATTATCAGTTAAAAACAATATTACTTGAAGCTGCAGAAAGTTGAAAATTAGTCCCAAATTATGTGTGGGATAATTTCCTACCTGATTGAAGGGAAAACAAATGCAACAAGAAATTTGTCGATGAATGAATGCTAATTAAGAAAAATTTGAAGTTCAGGACTTCTATCACTTGCTGAAATATATAAATAACCAGAATAAAAGACAAAGATTAAATAATTTATAAGCTACGACTCTTCAGTTCAAAAGGTGTGGAATTAAACAAAATCCTTATTCTATAGTCTCACACCAGTGATGGAACTCAGTCAAGGACTCAAAAGCAAGTTTAGACAAAATAAGCCATACTTTTTGAAGCTACTCATGTCTACCAAGCAAAGAAAGAAACAAAATAACACCAGCTATATCAACCATCTCCTTCTTCTTCTTCCATCTTGCTCTTTGCCACTGCCTTCTTTGGAACATTCTTCTTCTTTTGCTTGTCCTGTCCAAATTCTCCTGAAGCAATGACAGAGTATAAAACATCATAGAGACTAATTAAACAAGCGAAATTACTGCCACATGATGGGACGAGAAAGTTAAGATGACCAAATTGAAACAAAAACAAAAAATTAAAAAAAAAGAAACCAAGAAACTAACACCAGGAAACCTTTTGGCCGAAGAGCTTACGTTGATTTTGTGGTTAAAAGTTAACAGAATATCCAAGTTTCAGCCTAATGACACGGCAAATAAGACGATGTAATGTCCAGAGCAGAGGCCAAGAGAGTACACTCGCGCCAATATACCACGCTAATGATGAGCTGCTCACACTTAAGGTAAACCATCCAAACCTCCTATGAAATGAAAGAAGAAAAACCGAGCAAAACTCCACCAGGATAGATATTGCGGCTACTAACAAACAGATGTGACTGACCAATAACTTAAGTGGTATGCTGTATAGGAAACCCGTTCCCGAATGGCGTGACATGATTAGGTCCAGAAAAAGGGACAGGGATACACTTGAGCTTAATATGGCAAATCCATGTGCCACGCCAAAGAGTTTAATCAAAACTCTTTCTACTCCATCACTGAGTGGCACGCCATTCTTTTCGCCTGGTATTTCAGAAGGAGATCCAGTAAACACTATTGTTGCGTTGAGCGATGTCACCACCAAACATGCTCCGGCTATGGTTGTTATCCATTTGCTTGCCGCTTTAACTAAATCTGCATGTCGGTGGAGAAATAACTCCAGAGGAGGCACACCAAGTTCACATTTAGCACCCCCATGTGGAGTTCCTTTTGTTGCCCCATTCTCAGTTCCTAGAGAACTCCCAGGTTCAGTTCCTTTAATTTCCTCATGCTCAATTCCTCCAGTTGCTCCACCCTTAGTTCCTCCAATTCTCCTATGCTCACTTCCAGATTCCCCATGCTCAGTTCTGCCCTCTATTCCTTCATATCTAAGTTTTGGACTCACAAACCTTTCTATTTCCTACAATCATATTAGCAAACAACTATTCAGATAAATAATATAACCCAAATTAAAAATACATAACACTGTAATAAATAATCAGCTAGAAATAATGTCAAAACATAAACTTCACCATGAAATTCAATAATTCTTCCTGCAACTGTACGACTGGCCATGATAAAGCATCGGTCCCCGTATTAGTGTACCTTGCAGCACAATGAAGGATATTTTCACCTTGTGTGTCTTTCGTGTCTAACAGCTGCTCTGTTCTAGCACCACCACCATACAACAGCCTCAACACACTCCTTTGACCGTGAAGAACTGCTACATGAAAAAGAGTCTGGTCTTCGCGATTCAAGGAATTAACCAGCTCAGGCAAATCATTGACAATAGTAGTCAAGAACTCCATATTGCCGGATTTCGCGGCAATGAACAGAATCTCTGAAGCTTTTGCCATAAATAAATCTTCTCCTCCTTCACTCAGGTCCGTCGAATTCAGTCTTCCCCAAAGATCTTTGACAATTCTAAGAGCAGGATTTACCTCCCCCTGCCTCCTTAAGACTATAAAGAAAAAGGAAAAAAGAAGATTACTAATTCAGACATTATAAACCTAACATGAGAAATTGTTTGCAATGTACAACAACAATTATCAAGTTTGGAATCATTTTGTAGTAGTATTTATTTTGCAATGTTACCAAATGTCAACATATGGTAAGATTTTGTAAAAAAGAGATACTGAGCTACAATTTAAGAATTAATAGTAACATTTCAATTTTCATTATAATTTGTATTAAGTCAGTAGCATCAATATAAAATTTCCATTAATGTAGCCCTTTAAAATTCCCATAATATGGTAGCATTTAGATAGTAACATATTCAGAAGGATATGTATTGTATATATTAAATATTGCAGCATTTTAGAAATGCTACCGAGTTTAGTCTCAATGGGGGAAAAAATTACAAAACAAAACAAAAACAAGAAGATACTAAAGGCTAATGAACCCCGCTTACATGAAAATAAAAATAAAAATCATTTCAATATCATTTTTTTATACACCCCAAATTTAGAGCTCTGTTTCTCATCCTCTCTCTCTGTCTCTCTCCGTGTCCTGTTCTTTTTCTCAGAATGGGACTTACTTCTAACTTTTTCCTTCTCTCTTACTAAAGCTGTAAGTACTTTTGAATTTCTCATCCTTCCTCAGTAAATCAATGACCCAAATATGTTTTCATTCAAGCTGACATAATTATCTTTGTTCTAATAAGATTTCTAAGTTAGGATTTTGTTAAAATTTATCAAGCTTAGTGTGATTATTTTCTCCCAGCTGTCTTCTAATATCAATAATTAAGTCTTTTGTTTTCATCTATTGGTTTTTTAGTTGGGGTTTTAATTTCCAATGAGTAAAGATGAATGATAGGTTTCTAACCAATGCAAATTATTGTCCCAATTTGACTCACAAGCGGTTAGATTTTGGGTTATGTGTAAATAATAATGTATGCATGAATTGTATAAGATATAATGAAGTATGAATTTTTGCTTCATTTTTGTAGGTCGGATGCAAGCAATTTTGGGATTTACTTATCCTGCAAGGACACACCAATGTATGTGAAATTTATTATTTACTTCTGGAATTGATATTGGAATGTCAATCACTGGCTTTTTCTGTTGGACATGAGCATATGGATTAAAAAGCCTTCGTCTTCACTTATTGATTCTGTTTCTCTTTTTTTTTTTTTAAGTTATGTTTAAACTATGGTTAAAAAATAAATTTGAGATGCTCTTTAGATATTCAACTTTTAAGAGTTCAACATTCATTAGTAGACCTATTTATAACCTGTTCCTGAAAATTCTAAGATTTGAAGTTTTGGAGTGGTAGAGATCTCTGTAATTAGTGAGTGGAAACACATCATTCAGTTCACCGCATGGATTGGAAAATTAGAGAGAAAAAGTTGCTAAAAATGTTTTTGAATGATTGTACAGATAGAAATAAGCCTATTTTTGTTCCTCCCCACTAAATTTCGAAGATGAATGGCTACTTTTTGTCCAATCACGTAACTGTATCACTTTCATTAGTAGATTTCATATTACACTTGACAATTTAACCTCCGTATTAGGTCATACTTGACTTTAGCAATAGCAGTCATCTCAGCTTTTTCATGGTTATTATAGATATTTCGCTTTTTCATTGATAATTATTAGATAATATTTCTTTGTTCTCTGAATTTTGATAAATCAGGTTGGCCTTTTCACTTCCCAGATTTTCTGGAATCCCTAGTTTGTCAAATTATATATTGGTGGAGAAGATCAAACAAAATGAATGGCTGTTGTTGTTGTTAGTTTGTCTTCCTATTATTTACAATAATCTACAAAGGCAAATCTTTAAGGTAGCTTGAATAAACTCCATGTGTGGTTTCGCCAAACTAAAACAATTCAAAGTAGTTTACCATTAAAGTTCTTGTATTGATGATGTACGTTTCAAGGTTCCCTGGGATTTGTACATACTATTTGTTGGTCAATATTTCTTGTAAAAATTTACTTTTCTGCAGATTTGCATTCAAATCTAAAAGATTATGACCTTGGACAAGGAATGATGGAGGAAAATGGTCAGTTTATCGAACCTTGAACTAGTTTAATTGGGCTTTATTGTAGTTTTTAGGTTGAACTGTTTGTCAAAGAGAGTTTTACTTGAACATTTTATGCTTTTATCCTTAGGTAAAGTTTAGCAGGGGGAATTATTTATATATTTTTTTTCTCTTTGGGGTTGTCTTCTAAGTCTATGATGCTGCTGGTGCTTTAGCTTGTAACATTTTTGGAGTCTTTTCCTACGTAGCTTTTGTCCTCGTCTTATGATGCATATATTATATATGTTTTTTCTTTAACTTTTTGTTTTGATAAACAATATAGCTGTAGTTTCATTTGATGCGTGTGTTTTAATAAAAAAGAAGTTTCAAAGTTTTAATTCCTTGTTTACTCTTACAATTTGGTTCTCATTGTAATTCTGTTCATTTGTTTAAGTAGGAGAAAAGTATTTCTTCAATTAGCATTTTATCTTCGGGATACATTATGCTTTTATCGCTCTGTACTTGTTTATTTACTATATAAAATAAATTTTTTTCCCTATTCTTGGCTCATGATGCAGGTTGTGATGATAATGATGAAGAGCATTTCGACGAAAAGCATTGGATGCAAATGGAAGAGACATTAGTAACTTTTTTTTTTCCCTCTTTGGGTTCACAGCCTTTTAGAAAGATTATGAAGAATACATGCATGCTTTTGCTTATCGTTGTATTTATAATCTGATACTGCAGTAAATACTTTGTTTCGGTATGCCTACTTTTGTTTATCAATGAAATGGGTTAAAGAAGAATTCAGATTATCAATTTGATTGTGATATGATATGTCCTCATTCCTATTAGTGTATTCAAGCAAATTTCAACACAACATTAGTGAAATGCTGCAAATACTAATATAGGATATTTCCAATGCTATAACGGATAGGCAAATAACATCCCCAATGCTACTAGATATTTGTAATGATAGAATTTATCAGTAGTAATGATGCACCACTCATTTATTGAATGCTAGCATGTATTATAAAAATTATTTGAGTATATGAGAAACTAACCGTAATTGCAAATCCTCTCATACACTCCTTGAGTTACAAGAAAAGCCTTTGGTCTTCCAGCCAAGGTCCGCAGTGCTGCCCAAATCTTATCCTCATCCGGAATATCATGGAGATTTGTAATTAATGTTAGTGCAAAATCTGATTTAAAAAAAAAACAAGAACATTTAAATGTATAAACATATGTAAAATGAGGAGCTAAGCTAATGATGATAAGAATAAAATAATTTTGAAAAAAACAAAAAACTTACCATACTTGCCAACTTCGATGCAAGTAACAAAGGCATCGAATAATTGTGCCTCTGTGAAACTAGCCTTGTGGTCATTGTGCAGATAGGATGCTGTCTCCATTCGTTCGAAGTACAAAGCCTTGCAAAGTGGCGTGGGATGATCTTTCCCCAAGACACTCAATAAGTCCCCGTTCTTTGACAACATCTTCGCCACTGCTTCCCCGTTTCCCATAATAACAGCAATGAGGAAAGCAGTGTTTCCCTGCTCGTCTCTTAGTGCCAAGTCTTCCCCTTCCATTCTGTTCACCACTTGTTCTATAAAATCAGGGTGTTTTCCTGCAACTGCCAAGTGAAGAATTGTCTCTTTACGATTGGTGATGGTAGCACGTATCAAGTCAGGATTTTGCTGAAGTTTAGTCTCAAAAGCTGCCCAATCCCCATCACGAGCAGCCTTTTGTAGTTCCCTCCTAACCGATAATACTGTTTCACATGAAGAGATAGTTAAACTACCAGTTTGGTTGAATTGAAAATTAAATCATAATATTTTGATAGAGAGATATCCACCAGTAGATGAAGGAAACACAGCTGGTGGATTTTCTTCTTCTTGATGACTTGCTGATGTAGATCCCCTTGTAGGTTGCTGATTTTCTTGTTCTTGATGACTTGCTGATGTAGATCCCCTAGTAGATTGCTGATTTTCTTCTCCTTGATGACTTGCTGATGTAGATCCCCTAGTAGATTGCTGAGATTCTAATTCTACATTTCTTTGCTCTTGTCTTCGTCTAATCAACTCCTCATTTAACAATCCTCTTACTCCTCTTGGACTTTGCCGACCAGATCCTAAAATAACAATTCTACACAATTTTAGATTTTAGAAAATATTATACACTCGTTACCAACTCTGATAAGAAAAGAGAGTGCAAATACCCATTAAAAAGTCCCAAAATTTCCCAACATTAGTCGACATTTTCTTCTTGTTTCCTTAATAAATAACCTTCAAAACAAACAAAGATGTCATGTTATCAATGGCAGTTGATCCACAAATACACAACTCACTCTATACAGCAAAAGACTGAAAATGCTACTAGAACGTGGAAGAAACATAATGAATTTGTGCATTTCGCTTATTTTTTCTTCATACTTTCCAGGTGCCTGTGACAGAAAAATTGAAACATAGCACAAAATATTTGTGACATATACGAAAATATTGAAAACATTAAATCGTAACATTGGTGTTTGTTCTTTATTCTTTTTTTTCTTTCACTTGGCTTAATAACCTCTCTTTTTTGTTTCACTGCATATAACTAAATGCTTTACCAAAGAACATATATATATATTTTTTCATTAAAACTTGGAAACTCAACAATAATACAACAAAAGAAGAGAACTTGAAGTAGATGGAAATAAAGGTTTCATGAAGCTATGAAACACACATAAACACAACAAAAATGCTAAACCCAAGTAACCAAACAAAATAGAGAACATCAAATACATGGATCTACAGCTTTGCACCATGAAAAAATTGACCTTTTCTTCATGATGCTATAAACCACATTTAAAGTCATTAGAGCCAACTTATAATACAAACGGAAGACTTGAAATACTTCATTCCAGTAAAATATATGCTGAAGAAATACCAGGTCTAAAACTCCAAGTCACTTCACCAAAGCTATAGCTTACTGAAAGAAAAAAAGGAATGGCTTTTGTTATTTAAGGTGGTAGAGCAAGGAGCCGTCTAACATATTTACACTTTTGAGGCGTGATGTTGGAAGTTGAAGATAGAGGCAAGAAAGAGATCCAACGGTGGGTTATAAGTTTTAGGAATCTAAAGGTTGGAAATAAAAGAGATTAAAAAAAAAAAAGAAATAAAATACGTAGGGAATAGTTAAATAATAATAGCAATGTAATACCCAATTTTGGTTGTCTTGAATGTTGTGTGTAAATAAATCGAATGGAAATTGTTACAGAGAAGAGGAAAGTCAATATTTGTTAATGAGGCTTCCCCTGGTCACTTTTTAATGCGCACAAAAGTTCAAAGAAAAGTTCGAATTTTTATGAGCATTAAGAAAGCAAAGAAAAAAAAATCCAATTTAATAAAATAATATGGATGGTTTTTTTTTTTTGAATAGATGTGTGAGGACATAAATAATGGAGTTTAATTTATATATTTTGAAATTTATGTGAACTAATTGAGTTTCAAAAAATAATCAAACTTTCTCTAATTAGCTTTTATGGCGTATGGAAGAGTACGTTTTGTGGCGTTCAAATGATGTCTTCAAATTTGTCTTTTGTCCTTTGACGTGAATTTAAAATATGAATAAAATAAATGGGTTAATTGTCTTCATTCACTAAACGAGATATAATTTAGGTGTTCTCATATTTTCAGAGAAGAAAATTTTGTTGCTGATCCTTTAACAAATTTAGAATTATCTTGTAATTCTTTCACTTGGTGGGATTATCCACCAGTTTTTATTCGGAAGAACTTTTAGAAGATGCTTGGGGCAAATAAGTATTGCTTTGATGATTAACTTGTATTTTCTCTCTCCTTTTTCTTATTTATAAAATTTTTTCTCATATTTATAAAATATAAAGTTCTAGCTAGTTCCTAGTGTAGCTGCTACCACATGGTTTTGAAATTTTTGACTGGACTTTGGGTTACATAAAAACTGTATGCAGCTAGATGCAATATGTTATTGCCATATTTGCCTACGCAAATGAAACTGATCACTGCTGCAAATGAAAGGGTTTCTATTTCGGGGACATATACAGCCCTGAGCTCTCAGTCTGAGGATGTTTGGTAGCGTAAAGGTAACAAAACAGTCTGCCCTGACCTTGTTAATTACTAATGCTCTTCCACATTCCCCAACTTGGCGATCGAGGTCCTAAAAACCAATTGCATATATATATATATATATATATATATATATATATCGAACACATAAGCAATTGCTTTTCAGTTAAATAATAAAAGAGATTAAAAAAAGGCAGAAAATCAAAATACGTTGGCTGAAAAGTTAGATAAAAATTAATGCAACTCTCAATTATGGTTGTCTAGAATATTGTGTGTAAATAGAGTCAAATAAAATTGAATTTGTTGCACAAAAAGGGAAAGTCAAGACTTTGTAAGCAAACAGGTTGTAAGGCTAGAGATGCTAATAGCTCATAATCTGCCATGCATGCAAAGGTCACTTTTCAATTTCCACAAAAGTCTAATAAAAAGTGTGAATTTTCATGAGTTGTGCAGTGACGTGTTAGTTTGGATGACCGAATCAAACTTTCTCTAATTCGCTTTTGTGGCCCTTCAGAAGTGATTTGACAAATTATTTCAAGTGAGAACCCACCGAAAAAAGAAATGAAGTCATCAGCTATATTAGCAAGAAATGAGCACGCTTTTCTTTTATTACAATATACAGCACCCATAGCTTGCACCCTAAATTACTTTTTATTGATACAATCAGTCACTCACCACCATTTATCAATTTCTTACTCCTCGTACTCGATTTTCACCACACATTTCAGGAAAGATCTTTATATTGGTCTCTCCATATCAGGCTTATGTACTCTTTAGAACAGAAGAAAAATATTTGCTATACGTATACAATTGTGCTAATTCTAGCAATATTTATTGTTGCTGCTAAACCTATGAACAATAAAATATGCATTTGTGTAAGGTTTTTTTTCTTAAGAAAGGAAAGAGGGGGGGGCAAGCCCAAATCAATTTTTACCCCCCTCCCACCCCCAAGACTCGAACCCGAGTCCACACAAGTGAGGGGCGACATATTGCACTGCCAACCAACTTAACTACGCCCTTGAGGGCATGCATTTGTGTAAGGTTACTAATATGTTGCATTTAATCTGGGTGGTAACAATAAAATTGGTGAAAAAATAAAAATAATACAGCTACTAAATCCAAAAGCACCGTTCTCTTTCTCTCCATACATTTTTATTATCTTTTTCCACTTATTCATTCAACCCAACCTCAAATGCTATTTTGGCTTGTAATCCTTGTACTTGTTCTCTCGACTTATGTTTAGGGAACGTGTTTAAACTCCATACATAAAATAGATTTTTCTTTTCGTATAAGTTAGATCTCTTAACTATAATACATGCATTTATACCTCAAGTCTCAATAAATTTGATATTGAAAATATCAATATATTATGAAAATTGAAAAAAAAAAAAAAAACCTTTGAAGTTCTAGTAAAACAATTGTTTCAAGATAAAATTATTCTTTTAGTATGAGATAAGCATACACCATTTTTCAACTTCTTAGCTAAAACATCAATACCATATCAACAATAAATGTCATCATATAACGAGAAGATTAGGCCATTAGTAGTCTCGAATTTTACTAGTATATAATATGTGTCGACACACTCGAGCACAACATGTCTCTGCAAACAATACGGCAAAAAAAAAAAAAAATTCAAAGGTACAAAGTGGAAGTGCTAGCTAGAAAAGCTAGATATGATGTTAAAATAGAATTTAGATACCATATTTACACACACACACACACAGACATACGCATATACAAATACAAATATACCCCTGACAGAGGCACAACATGTAACATATGCATCGTAAATTATTTAATTGAGTGTATGATGTTATTTTTAATTTTGTCGCAAATTTGTTTTAAAATCGTCAGAATTTTACAAAATCGCTGCGGGTAATCGGATGAAATTATTAAATTGATTGCGCTCGAATAATTTAAATTTGTTGCAACACAAAATCGAGACATTTCAAACCCAATTCAATGGCCGCATAATCAGATTTTATTTCGGTACTCAGGCCGGTATTAGCTTAATTTGTATTAAGCTTACAAAAAAAAAAGGTTTCTATAAATGGAAAGTGATGAGAGAGAGAGGCATTTTGATTCTTTCCAAAAATAGAAAGTAAAGAGAGAGAGAGAAGAGCTGCAGACCCAGATCCGCGACCAGAACTCGTGGCCCAACCCGGCTGGAACTCAAGATTTCGGCCACCCCACCTGCCGAGCTTGGTACCAATATTAAGCTTGTGAGCCGTCGGTTGGTCGAAAAGCCACGACCAAACCCTTTATCACCGTAGTCGATCTAGTTGGAATTAGGTCGAGCCACCACTTGGATCTTGCTCCTCAGCTTTCCCTCATCATTTTTCGACCAACCCCGTCACCTGAAATGGCTGGATTGCCACTGATCATCCATCGGAAAGCTCACAGTTTTAAGGATCTCGATCCGCAGTCGCCGCCATGCGTGAGAGGTCACTGCTGGCACTAGTAGACTCATCGAGGTTAGAACTACTAGACCTGATCTTCTTGTCACTGTTACCTGAGTTCCGTTCGTCATTGACTGTTAAGGGCAATTCGATAATTTCACAAACTTTAGGTGTAGTTTTGTAATTTTGAAATTAGTGGACATTTTGGTAATTCTAGATTAGGACAGTTAGGTAATTTGAGATTTCAGGGGTAATTCGGTAATTTATGTTGGTAGGGGTATTTTGGTAATTTTTTATTTTTCAGGGGTAATTTCATAAATTTAGAACTTACAGATATTTTTGTAATTGAAATTATGGGTAGTTTGGTAATCTGTGATTCTGAGGATAATTTGATGAATTTAGATGTCGAGGGCATTTTGGTAATTTTATAAATTCGAGAATATTTTATTGCGGATAAATGTCGTTTTTGAGTTTATTAGTTATGATTCGCATTACGGATAGCAATTATGTTATTTCATTAAACTAGAAGGATCCACGAATGAGAATCAACCCACAGACATTGTCAATACCGAATTTAGACACCGTCACTGTGAGTGGAATATACAAAACTTATTTTCGTTATAGTTTATTATGATTTTACAATATGGTAAAGCATGTTTACAAGGTTGGTTTTAAAGGCTTTGATTTAATGATTTTATAAAAATGGATTTTATTTGTGTTTTAAAATTGATTACGAGAAATGCATTTGAATAATGATTTTGGTTACCGATTTTGAATATGCATGATAATATTTAAGGAATAGAAAAGCATATTTAAGGCATGTTAAACGAAAAAAGAAATGAGATTTCAAATGAGATTATATGTTTATGTATATGTATATAAACGGTTGTTGCAAATCATTAGACAGTACCCTTCCTCTCCAGATATAGTGATACAAATGAGATGACGTATGCATGTGGTATAATGAATATAGAGATACTGATATTGAGATACAGATGATACAAATGAGATACAAGCTTTTGGGGCCTGTCTGAGTACACACGGAGGCTTTGGGCCATGTACTCGAGTGACTTTATCTTTTGGAGACCAGATTATGCATGCGCAGATATGATGAGATATGAGTTGATATTTTTCGATCTATCCGTTAGCTCCGAGGCATGACGGTACTCAGATAGTAAATCAT
The DNA here is from genome assembly GCA_030449905.1 of Luvunga scandens. Classification (NCBI taxonomy): domain Eukaryota; kingdom Viridiplantae; phylum Streptophyta; class Magnoliopsida; order Sapindales; family Rutaceae; genus Luvunga; species Luvunga scandens. The sequence goes on from JASUUG010000478.1 coordinate 2,984,311, forward strand.
TGCTCGTCCATTGAGGTCCGGATATGATGAGAAATGTGATGATATTTTCTTATCTATCTGTGTTGCTCTGAGACGTGATTATACTCGGATAGTACGACATTGCCCGTCCGTTGAGGTCTGGATATGATGAGATAAGATATGGTACTTCCCCGTCTGTCCGTGTAGCTCCAGGGCGTGATTATACCCAGATAGTACGTCATTGCCTGTTCGTCGAAGTCCGGACATGATGAGATTATTTCCCCTGGGTACTTGTTTGGTGATAATTTTTTGTATTCAGTATTGATGATATAAGTATTATGATTTCATTGATTTTATGCAATCTATTGTGATATTGTTATTTGAGTACATGATTTGAATTTAATAAGTTATTTAAGTTTTCCGTATTCAGTATTGATGATATAAATATTATGATTTCATTGATTTTGTACAGTTTATTGTAATATTGTTATTTGAGTACATGATTTAAATTTAATAAGTTATTTAAGTTCTTGTGATATTTTGATGAAATTGTGTTTTGATATGATTAATTATTTTAGAGTAAAGTTATGCTCAAAAACTACTATCCACTCACTGAGCTCACTTTGTTTTATACTCATCCCATTTTATTAAATTTTTCCCCCCATAGGAGAATCGTAGTTATAACAGTCGACCCAGCATTGATTATTATTTTGGAATTATGGGCACGTGATGGTGTTATGAGTGGTAGATGTTTTATTGAGATATTTTGGGATTGTATAATCTGATACATTTCAGAATTTGTGGACAAATCTATGTATTTTATCTGATATTTGATATTTGAATGATTTAATATTTTGTTGAGGAGATTGATAAATGAAGTTTGTTGTATTTTGAATTTTTTTTTGGAGTGTTTATTTTTATTAATTGCAGGTTTGGTTATGTGATAATTATGGGGGAGACTCTGTCGAATTTCTGAAAAAATCTTTATTAATTAGATTATATCATAATGATTAAATAGAATTAAACAAATTCGCCCTGTGAATTCAGGGCAGGTCGTGTCACAACACCAAAATGCTCAGCTAAGAAGTAAGCATGCTAGCCCAAGCAACTTGATTATGCGGTTTCCTTTTTTGGATATTGGTGTCGACTGATGTGATATAATAACAATGCCATCAACTATGGGATTTCCTTCAGTAAAAAATCTGATGGTTAATGTAAAATGTTCAAATGAAGACAAAAACAATAGTGTAGACAAGTATGACCATTGGTAACCTAAAATAATTAAGAATTTTTGACATAGGAGTCCCTGTTGTTTTTTAAATTTTTTTAAAAGCAAAAGGTTTTCCATTTTTAAAGGACAAGTCCTGTTTGTGTAAATTTTTTACACCAAGATCTATTGATTGCGATTGACTGATTGTGATTGACCATTAATTTCCTTTAGGGTGGAAGGGTACAATAGTGATCTTCCAAACCTTATTTACCCATTAAACCAAGTTAATTGCTCTAGTGTACACGAACTTATTAATCTTCACCTCATACTCTAAAACAAGTACTAAATTAATCATAACTGTATCTTCGATTTTTTTAAGAATTTTTTTTTGTAGAAAAATGTTATGAGGTTTTTTGTTTATTTTAAAGAAACTACCTTTATATTATTGTTCTTGTACTAAGTATAAATTATCTAAAATCAAGCACAACTAGCATTATAATTAGTTGTATTTCTATCAATACAACAATGATAAGAACTTACAATTTATAGGAGTTTAAACCATTATATTTAACTCCAAAAAAAATCATGTATATTTGAATTTATTAGAGGTAAATATGGACTCAAATAGTTAACCTTTAATTTTTTTTTTAAATACATAGAAAAGGAGAAATGATAAGAATAAAATATTGTTTAATTTTGTACATGAAATTTAAAACGGATGAGGGGATTTGACAAGAGTGAGAATTAATTAGTAGAATCACATTGATTAGAATACAAAGCATTTGTAAGGAATAAAAAATATGAAAATAATAGTGTGGTTATGTGGGTGTAGAAAGTTACATAAAGAGATAAAAAGTATAGAAATTTAATTAGACTTATTATTTCCTTTAATATAATTGTGGCAAGAGAGGAGTTTTATAAGGCTTATATAGGGCTACCAACAGTCCAACTCTTAAAATAAGCGTGTCCATTGATATTACAAAATCATGGATGAGGAGTGTTGAATTTGAAGCTTGAGGTCGACATGAAATCATTAAGGATACGAATGGGGGATTGCAGCAAGATCCAACAATTGGAAATTCTCCACGACGAGACACCAATCCTGTGGGGGTGCGGTGCAGAGCATCATTTTGGGACCGACTCGAAACCCGGATCCGATTGCTGTGAAGCCCGGTAAGAAAACTGACAATATGAGGATTGCTCCAATGATGGTAGATGTTAGTGAAGGAGCAGCATTTATTAGGAAAGATAAGGTGCTGAGGATGATCCTGAAAATCCGGCTTTTGCAGAAATTGGAGATGAGATGATGGGAAACAGCTCAGGCATCAATGAAGCTAAACTATCGAGGAAGCCAAGGCTAGTAGAAAACTTGAGTCAATGGCATTTCAGTTCGGAGTGCAAGGAAGATGACTGGATGGGATGCAAGCTGAAAATCCGGCTTTCCAGGCTAAAATTGGATTTATGAGGGTGGTTTATACCGAGGAAGCAAGCATAGATAGTAAGATAAGAGTAGAGGGAGTTGATTGTGCGGGAAAGAAATAGGCAAAGGATGGTAATCAAGTAAGTGAGCTGAAGATTATAAAAGCCAAGAGCTTCTCCAATATAATGCTAACAACAGGAACAAGAGCTCAAGTGTGCAAGTGGAGTGTTATTAAGCCCACTGAATCGCTATGTCCGAGGGAAATAGAGGAGATAAGGATTCACAAACAAAGGTTTTAATGTTCACTTAAGCCACCACTTCTGATTTCTGATTTCTGACTTCTGACTACTGACTAGAGTCATTTACTCATTCAACATATGCATTTTCCACCTATCAATCAAGGCTCAACTGATTTTCAAGGAAAAGCACAAGAAGAAGAAAACAGTTTGTTCGTGCAAAATCAGGGGCAAGTTAAAGTTGAGAAAATTGGCTCAGTTGGTAATACATGCCTGATTTAAAAATAAAGATTTGAGAGAAATTTCAAGCAGGTAACCGTGTACATCGTATAATTACATAATAACTAACATAGGTTCCATGAAGTACAAAACTCACAGTACAAAACTCTCTTTGGGAGACCTCTTGTTCACTACTTGATGACGTTCTTCTAACCATTGCTTACCACTATTAATTTGATACAATGCATAATATTAACCATTAGTGAATATAGTTTCCTCAGTAACAATAAACATCGATAAATAAGTTCAAATAATCATACAAAAAGGGACAGTGCGTTTTACTTTCTGTGGCACATGCAATGCCTTAAAAGGATGACAAAATCATTATTCCAGGCTGTGCGCATAAAATATGAAATATAACTATAGTAGAAGCAAAGTGCATAAAGATGCTAAAATTTGTGGATTTTAGAACATGCTTCCATTCATAAGAAGGAACCGGAAACTAAAATTAAAAAATAAAGTAAAAAAAGCAATAAACAAAATTAAGATACGTTCACAAGGGTAGCTGACGTAGTCCTACAGTTTGTATTAAGAATCCTAGCCATTTTGTCTACATTCAAACTTCCTAAGACTTTGCTCACAAGGGTAGCTGATGGCCTAAGTCAGAACACTTAGAAGGTAATTACTATTTTACCATTCAAATACATCCATTACTACAACAATAACTCCAAACATCTACATTCATATTTCCACCCGCTATAACTAAAATCTCTAGAGCAGTCAATTGATCGAAAGCGAAGTATACAGAAACTACCATTACATAATGAACCAAAATACTTACAATATTACCTCTAGCAAAATTTTAAACCTCCACAATTCAAATGACAGCACTTCTTTGACGAACCTTCGCCTTCTCAGCATCAACTATAGACTCAAACAATTTCAACCCATTGTGATTAAACACACCACAAGTTAATTGCCCTAGTGTAACCAAACTAATTCATCTTAATTTTATATTCTAAAAGTATTAAACTAATCACAATTGTCTCTTCAATTTTCCGAAAAGCTTTTTTTTTTTTAGGAAACTAAACTGCACAGTTTTTTTTTTTTTTTAAAGAAACACCTTTATATTATTGTTCTTGTACTAAGTATAATGAAAATTAGGGGTAGTTTTGTAATTTTGAAATTAGTGGACATTTTGGTAATTTCAAATTAGGACAGTTACATAATTTGAGATTTTAGGAGTAATTTGGTAATTTATATCATTAGGGGCATTTTGGTAATTTTATATTTTTAAGGGGTAGTTTCATAAATCAGAACTTGTGGATATTTTTGTAATTGGAATTGAGGGCATTTTGGTATTCTGTGATTCTAAGGATAATTTGATGAATTTTGATGTCAAGGATAATTTGGTAATTTTATAAATTCGAGAATAATTTGTTGCGGATAAATGTCGTTTCGAGTTTATTAGTTACGATTCGTATTTACAGATAGTAATTATATTATTTTCTTAAATTAGGAGGATCCGTGAATGAGAATCAAACATCGGACATTGTCGATACCGAGTTCGGACATCGTGACTATGAGTGGAATATACAAAACTTATTTTTATTGTAGTTTATTATGATTTAAAAATATGGTAAAGCATATTTATGAGATGAGTTTTAAAGGATCCAATTTAAATGACTTCGTAGAAATGGATTTTATCTGCGTTTCGGTATTTATTACAAAAAAAGTGCTTGATTAATGATTTTGGTTACCGATTTTGATTATGCATGATAATATTTTTAAAGAAAAGAAAAGCAAATTTAAGGCATGTTAAATAAAAAAAGGAAATGAGATTTCGGATGAGAATTCGGATGAGATTATATGTTTATGCATATGTATATAAATGGTTGTTTGCAAAATCATTAAACAGTACCCTTCTCCTTTAGATATTATGATACAGATGAAATGACATGCATGAGATATGATGAATACAAAGATACTAATATTGAGATACATATGATACGGATGAGATGATATTTTCTTATCTATCTGTGTAGCTTCGGGCATGACGGTACTCAAATAGTACGTGATTGCCCATTCGTTGAGGTCCGGATATGATGAGATATGTGATGATATTTTTCGATCTATCCGTGTAGCTCCTAGACATGACGGTACTTAGATAATATGTCATTGCTCATCCGTTGAGGTCCAAATATGATGAGATATGAGATGGTACTTCCCCATCCATCCGTGTAGCTCGGGGGCATGATTGTACCAAGATATACTATCTCCTCATCCATTCATGTAGCTCTGGGGCGTGATTATACCGGAATAGTACGTCATTACCCTTCCGTCGAGGTCCGGATATGATGAGATTATTCCCCTGAGTACTTGTTGGTGATAGTTTTCGGTATTCAGTATTGATGTTATAAGTAAGTATTATGGATTTCATTGATTTATACCGTATATTTACGATATTATTATTTGAGTACATTATTAGAATTTAATACGTTATTTAAATTCTTGTGATATTTTGATGAAATTGTGTTTAGAAATGATACAATTATTTTAAAGTAAAGTTATGTTAAAAAATTACTAGCCACTCACTTTTAAAGTGCAAATAGCCCTACTTTTGTTGGAATTACAGTATTGTCTTTGATAGTAAATTAACTTAGGTATACTATAGTAATAAAAATTTTTTACAAAAACATGGATATACAAAGCTATTTTAGAGTACAAATAGCTGTTTAACCAACATAAAATTTTATTTTCTTAAAATCTCTAGATCTCCTTAACCTTTACTCGCACCTTTTAAGAACTCTTTTGTTCGACAATTTCGCAATGATTTTAGTTGCTGCAAAGAGGGAAAAAAAATCTTTGAATTAATAGTCACGATAATTTCCCGATGAGTTTAGTTGACGGAAAAAGAAAAAAGAAAAATTAATATTTTAATCGCAATTTTCGTTTTTGAATAAAAGAAAATTTCATTAAGCAAAAGAGGAACAAAAAGGAAATTGCATCAACTAGAAGGAAAATTACAAGAATCTATAATTAGGAAAGCCCCACTGCATGGAATATAATGCTCTCGAAACACGGAAGGGAAGAACGAATCAAGTAAATTCATCACATGATAAACCCATGTTGACCAAAGAATCAGCAACTTAATTACCTTCACAGTAAACATGCAAAGAAAAAAAAGAGACATCTAAGATAACATTTCACGATAATTAATCCATGGATTTTGCAAATGCTCAAAGGAGGCCTGAAAGAGGACTTATTAAGGCAAGAAATTGTGGCAGGCGATTCTCAACATTTTATTTGTTTTAATTTTATTTTTATTAGTTATTTTAATATTATGAAATACTATCTTGTAGTAGGTTAGCTGTTTGAGATTTAGTGGGAGTTATTTGCGGGGATTGTGCTTAGTTTATTGCTTATTTTTAGGGATAATTAGATCACGATATTTTTATACAAATATCTCTAATTCATACTAATAAAGCGCTGAACAATTATAATTTTACTACAAATCGGGTTGCTGGTGGCAGTTTATTGATTTCCACAATAATTAATACGTCGAGGTTTCCTTTAATTAACTCCATCTTTTCTCTTTAATTTGATTTATTGTTACAAACACTAATTTGGTATCAGAGATAGGTAACAAATAAGGAACAAATCCTTATAATGGAGTAGCGACTAGAAATGATATAGAAGATGATGATTGCTATGATTCTTGAACAAAAAGAAATTACCAAGAAATTATTTTGCAAAATAGATGAATTCATCTTCAAGTGGTCATAATGTCAAACATATAGATGATTATTCTACGTCCTTGGTTAAAGCTCGATGACACCTACAAAGTGATGATGTGGCTATCTCGTGTGGAGAAGGAAGTTGTTCTCCAATAAACTACCAATGTGGCAATTTCGGTTGAGGAGGAACTTGTTCAACAATGCACAATTATGCGAGTCCATTGCAAACTCAAAATGTTCGGCAAGTTCATGTCCTAAAGCTGAACGGATTCTCTGGTGATCCAAAGGTGCAAGGAGTCTTTTTCACTAGGAAAGCAAAAATTCCTAGGCACTATAATCCAAAATCATTCATTAACAAAGGGGAAAACGCCCTTTTTACTTATACGGTTTCATACAATAGTTTATTTCATCCTTACTTTTTAAATAATAGATCAAAACATCCTTCCGTTAATTTACTGTTAGTTAATGTCATTCGCTTGTAATTCGTTAAGGGCAACATGGGATTTTCAATTATGTAATACAAACTATTCTAAAATAAAATTTTTACACAATTAAAAACACTACAAAATATGCAAAATTCGGTAACTTTTTTTAATGAAGTCGACGATGATATGGTTTGATATAGCCACTGAATAATTGCCAGAAGCAACAAACTACAATTAACACAGTGTTTTCAAATCATTGGAAGAAAGGCTCAAAAATACCACCGATTTTTATGTGCTTGCACAGTGCTGAATATTTTCTTAATCTTCAACTCAATTCAGAACATTCCACCAATTTGCGACTTTAATTACTGAACACACCGCCCATGCCATATGACAACTGAAGTACTCAACACCAAAAGCTTCAATATAATATAGAAACGCTAAAAAAGGAATCTAAGACAGGAGGACTGTTGTATAATCTGTACTAGTTATTTATTTCTATGTCACAAAAACTAATCTGCAATTACCGCTGAATCATGCATCCTTGCTGCCATAGTAAACATAAGCACACCGCAATTCTTTTTTTAAGTGAAATTTTGTTGTCTAAATCATACCTCTTCTATCGTTACAGTTTGTTGCAAGGATTCTTAATTGAGGGATATAACATAACAATTAATGTTCAATGGTAGTTTGATCGGGTGTTTGGAATGGTGAAAACTTTGTTTGCTTATTAAGCAACCATCGTTTCACTGGCGACAATTTGTCCATGGCTAAAACATCCATCTCAAGCTTCAAAAGTCAAACCCCTTCTCTAGTATTAGGTTCACAAGATTGATGTACTCCAAATCTATTTTCTATTTTCAGATGCTAGTTCCGATTTGATGATGATAATGATGATGACAGCGATAATGAAGCCGACGACGACGATTAACAAATGGATTATTATTATTATTGTTATTTCAAATAGATGATTGTTATTATTATTATTAAAAATAGTTATTAATAATTATTTTTAATAATAATAATAATGTTTGAATAATATTAATCACAATAATTAAAATACAGAATAAATAATTATGACAATAGTTAATTAAGAATTTTTTAGTAATTTGTAACCATCTAACTCATAACGATTTTAATTCCATGAAAAATTCTGATTATTATAGTTCAACTAAACAACTCATTTGAATTATCATTCGAGCCTATTTATATTTCCATGCCATAAGTTAATTGCTCTTGTTAAAAGCAAACATTTTTTGGTAGGAAACTAGTCTGTGCAGTTTTTTTTTTTAAAAAGAAACTACCTTTATATTATTGTTCTTGTACTAAGTATAAACAAAATGAAATTATTTAAGATTGATGACGGCTTCAAAAATTTCTTCTTCAGCAACCGTAAAACGTATTTAGAGAGTCTGAATTCACCTATGGTGACCCGAAAGGTTAGAAAAGCTATTCTTTGCCAATTCTAGCTATGTTTGTGTTATGCAAACTCTTCACTTCTTTGTTCAAAAAAATAAAATAAATGACAAAAAATAAAAAAAAAATTCATATGGTTCAGCCTTAATTTGGCTAATTCTATTAGATGAAAAGATTATAATTAGTTGCAAGAAATTTGTTTTCGCTGGTCATTCATTGGATGAGATATCTAGGCAAACTTACAATTTTCTATTTCCTAGCTAGCCAGAAAAATAAATGGGGTCTAACTACCGATTTCTATTGTTGAAACAAACTGTGTCTTGTGGTTTCTTTGTTTACACCCATCCAAGAGGAAAGAAGCCCCAGATATCATACGGGTATAATATTCTTCTTTGCATGTGTACCCTGTAAGAATTTCCAATAGGAAGACATAGGTTAGATTATAATTATTAAAGGGTAGAAAGTTGGAAAAGAGAATTTTGCATAAAACATGAGAACACGAAGTCCTAACTAGCGCAAGACCCAAGTGAAAGAACAACTTACATATATTTAGCAAACATGGTTGGTCTTAAATCTTAAATAGAGATACATTTTGATAAGAAATGTGAAAAAAAAAAAAAAAGAATCATCCGATAACATATAATGACCCAGCCTGAAAAATTGTCCGCAGTAATAGAAAAAAGATTAATAACAAAGATATGGGATTGGCCTAACCTTTCTTGAATCACGTTCTCTGTAACGAGTAAGCGAAGTTAGACTCGGTGTATATGGCATATGTATATGGAAGGTGAATTGTTCCATGCCCTCAATCTTAAATTTTCTGAAAGTCTTCTTCTCCAGAGAGTATAAATAGAACACTTCCTTTCCACGGCCAGGATATGTATCTTTCTCATGCAAGAGGACTTCACCAGTCCCATCGTAAAAAAAGACAGGTGCCAAGTATAAACCGCTTTGTAGTTCTTCCAAACGTGGAATGGACATTGATTTAATCCAATTGTGTTCATTCCTTGTCCAGATATCAACATGCGCTCTTCTCCTGGCATGACAGTGTATCAAGCCAAGGCATCCACCAAAATCAAAAAGATCATATTCAGCATTTTTGGCTACATCATCTGGTGGTAGAATCACTCGAAATTTGTCATCTACTAAACTAAAACAAAGAATTACACTTGACCCACCAAAAAGTGCCTTCCAACGGTTCTTTGTGTCCTTGATATGATCTATCCGCCAATGGAGACTTCGATTAATGAAAGTCGCTGAATATTTACGTTCATAGGACATTGGGAAGATATAACAGTGGAGTACCCCAGTTTCCCAAGAATCGGAATTTAATGAATAGATCTGAAACTCTGTTATCCCATCACCCTTTACAAGTCTTACAATCTTATAGTCATTGGTGGATTGGTCGAAACAAAATCCAAAAGTATTTTCGCAACCAAGTCCGTACATATCTAGAGTCAGACAAACACCTGAAATTGGTACAGTCTTGTACCTCCCCGTCCACGGATTCCATAACACCAAATCTGCTCTTGTATGTTCACCTATCCTAACAACAATGCATAACAAGCAATTGCAACAACCAATCAAGTGGTGAAGTACTCTTCCTCGGGGAAAATTAAGATTACGGGCTGTCATATTATTAATATTTGCTCCAATCTTGACAGAGTGAAAGGAGTGAAGAGTAGAAAAGATAAGCTTGTGATTATCAGAATTAAGCGCATTAATAAAACAATGCCATTCCTTACTAACGCATTTGAATCTCACCAGTGATTTTGCGGGAAGTCTCGGCAAGATGGTGAAGATGACATGATCTGGAATATGCCTTTCCCCGCCGGTTCCCATACTCCCTTTTGCTCCTCTCTATAATTAGGGTTTCCTAATGATTTCACTGCACTGTTCATTTACAAGATATATATACTTATACAATGAATTGAGATTCTACACTTACAGCGTTATCTCCATGACGTAAGGCATGGCAAGAATTACGAAAGAGTAATAAGTGCTGTGTGTTGTGTAACTCTATCTCATTCACTCCGATGTCAAAATCGTTTGCGCAGTTTTCGTTTATCAATAGGGTCATGCTAAAGTTACCCTTAATATATAAGAATAATATTAGAGAAAAAAATCTTGGTAAAAATTAATTGGTTTGAGTTCTTTTTTTAATTTAAAAACGCTCGAATTAGTGAGATTTGTTAAATTAGTTTGGTTTGAGTTATTTGAACTTTAAAAATACTCTTTCTTTTTTGTATTAGTTTAGCAACTGTATTTAGTAAAACCAAAGGTCTCGAAAGCAAACGATACCTGTCTAGAATGCTCAGAAAATCCTTTTTCGTATTTAATTATTACATGGAGCTATTGAACCCACCAATTTTCTCTTTACATAATCTTTTTTAATTAAAATTTTATTATCAAAATAATTTTGATAAAATTATGTAACTTACCATTTCTTCTCTTTCATTCTTTATTTCCTAATTCTCATCAATTCTTTCATATATTTTCTTTTAACCATAAATCATTCGTTTTATTGTAAGCTATAATTAACTAATAGGAGAAAAACCCATCCGCAAATTTTTATCAGCAACTTCATGAATATTAAGAAATTAATCTTTACCAATCACAAAAGTTAGTGAATATCCATAAAAAAAAAATCTTATATATAGAAAGTATAGAAATATGCTAAAAAAGGTAAAAAAATGGATTAAAAAAAGTGAAATTAATCTTTAGTTTACGAAATGTTAGAGTAGAAAAAGACTAAGCAATAGTGAGTAGAGAGAGAAAGAGATCAGTAAAGGGTAGTTTTGAGATTCTAAAATTTTAAATTCTTAATGATGAATCATTTTTTAAAATTGGTGTAGAGATAAATCTGGTGGGTTCAAATAGTCACATCATTTATTATTTTTTTGGTATTATTTGTAGAATATTTATTATTAGTATTTTCTCATTGTAAATTGTTTTGGGAGCAAAATCTAATATTGAACATAAATAAATAAAATCAATAGCCAAAATTATGTTAAATAATTTGTTTACAGACTTGATTTTATTTGCATGCTGCTAGTATATGCTTCTTGTTGTCAGCGAGGTGCGAAGCGAAGAGCAGCAAGGTTTAGTTTAGATTTGACTGTTTGCAGCTTGGGAGCTGATTACCCAAAAACTCCCTGGGAACAATTTAAAAAATAGATATCTCAGTAAAGAAAACTATAGGGGGCTGTATTGGAGAGATCCAACGGTGAAATGCTGTCTGTCTGCTCAAAAGAAAACTGCCTGGAAGTCCGAGGACCTTTATTACCGTACCCTACCCCCAAACCAGCAGCTTTCACTCCAAGCAAAGCCGGCCTTGTCCCTTTCCTGTCTCCGTTCTGCCTCTTTCTTTGCTTTTTTCCAATAGAGTATAAGGCAGAGCAAAAGTAGTTTTTAAGCATGCGTTACAATTTCTAATTGGCTATATTAAATAGTTTTATTTGTATTTTAAGTAAATGAAGTTAATTAATTTAAATAGTTCAAATAAGGATTTTTTTGAAATTTTAAAGTGTGTACAAAATAAAATTTATTTTTTAAAAACTAGTATATGAGTGTGCGGAATAATAGTGTTAAAAAATAATTTTTAAAGTGCAAATAGTCCTTTTTTTTTATTACAATATTGTCTTTAATAGTAAATTAACTTGGGATATTATGGTAATACTTTTTTTTCAAATATGAGTATAAAAAATAATTTTTAGACTGCAAATAGCTAATTTAACCAACATAAAATTTTATTTTCTCAAAATCTCCTTAACCTTAACTCTAACTTGTTAAGAACTCTTTTGTTCGAAATTTCGCGATGATTTTAGCTGGAAAAAAAGGTAAACAAATAATCTTTGAATTAATAGTTACGATAATCTCCCGATGAGCTTAGTTGATGGAAAAAGAAAAAATAAAGTTTTTGAATAAAAGAAAATTTATTAAGTAAAAGAGGAAGAAAATGGAAATTGCATCAACTAAAAGGAAAATTGCGTGAATCTATAATTACGAAAGCCTCAGTAATTATGAAATATAATTCTCCTTAAACACGGATGGGAAGATCGAATCAACTAAATTGATCACAAGATAAACCCATGGTGGCCAAAGAATCAACAACCTAATTACCTTCGCATATTTAATCGATCAGAAGATAAAACCCATGTTGGCCAAAGAATTAGCAACTTAATTACCTTTGCATATTTAATTGATCACAAGATAAACCCATGTTGGCCAAAGAATCAGCAACTTAATTACCTTCGCAGTAAACATGCAAAGTGAAAAAAGAGATATCTAAGATAGCATTTCATGATAGTTAATCCATAGATTTTGCGTGCTCCAAGGAGGCTTCAAAGAGGAATTATTAAAGGCAAGAAATTGTGGCGGGCGATTCTCAATATTTTATTGACTTTAATTTTATTTGTTTTAATTATTTTAAAATTATGAAATATTATTGCCTTGTAGTGTGTTCCTTGTTTGAGATTTATTAGTGAGAGTTATTTGAGGGGGATTGTGGTTCGTTTATCGCATAATTTTGGGGATGATTAGATTACGATATTTTTATATAAATATCTCTAATTCATAATAAATTGCCGAACAATTATAATTTGACTACAAATCGAGTTGTTTTATTTTTGGAAGTCTGAGTTTCCTTTAATTAACTCCTTTATCTTTTCTCTTGAATTTGATTTATTGTTACAAACACTTATTTAGTACCAAAGATAGGCAACAAATAAGAAGCAAATCCTAACAATGGAGTAGCGACTAGAGGAAGATGATGAATGCTATGATTCTTGAACCAAAACAAATTGCCAAGAAATTATTTTGCAAAATAGATGAATTCATTTTCAAGTGGTCATAATGTCAAACGTATAGATGATTATTCTAGGTTGTTAGTTAAAGCCAAATGTCACCTACAAAGTACAAAGTGATAATATAAGATTGTAAACTATTAGAATATTTTTTAAAAATTAAAATTGTTTTAAAATGTATATATTGTTACATTTATTTTGATATTATATTTCTATTTATTATAAAATATTTTTTGGAGTTAATAGAGCCAAAGGATATTTTAGTTAAAAGAGGGTCTCAGTATTCCTTATTGAAAATATTGAAATATGTATGACCCTTCTCCAAATCTTGAGGTGTAGGTATCTTTTTCCTTAGTAAGAAAACAAAAGGATTATTAATTCTCTATTAGCTTGTTTTAGAATTAAGTTTACCATGTATGCTACTAAAAAGAATTATTAACTAAACAATCAAAACAATTTTATGTTGTTTTGTATATTTAAGAGTATACTATGTGTGCTGGGCGGATAAAAATTAAACAATAATAAAGGATCGATTAACACATATTTTAGCATGACACCGTAGTTGGATACATTCATATATAGGCATATAATTTCAAAACCATATGTGGAATTTCAATCGCGTTGAGTTGACTAAAGGATTTCCTTTCCTTGAATGGAAAGGTTAATTAATAATAAATAAAGTAGGACTCGTATAAACATAAATTAAGAGTGCAAGAAAAATTAATTAAAAAAAAAGCTAAATTAAAGAGAGAAGTGCAGCACTATGGGCAGCGAGAAGGAAAGGCATGTCCCTGATGATGTAATGTTCAAAAAAATCGAACAGATACACCGTGCAAAATATTGGCGAGATTCAAACGCTTTCGTATGCTTTTATGTTCCACTTTTCACTCGATTCACTCATGTCATCTTTGAAGCAAATAATAATTATCAGTTTAAAGTCCCGAAGCTTAGTTTCCTTTTGGAGAAGCTCTTCACTAGTTGATTGGTTCTTGCAATCCTTACCAGTCCACTTGCAGTTCCTAACATCATTAATGTCATCCTTCCACTTTTACCTCTTCTCATCTGAATTCCAAATATAGCATGGATACCTTCAAAAGTTTCAATCAATAGTGAGTAGTACGGTCCAAAAATATTTCTTTCTATAAATATTACCAACAATAATCGATATGCATGTCATCATTCAATGACAATAAGAACCAAGGAGAAAAGAAACAATCTTAAATCGAATTATAAACTCAAAATCTGAAGGAAAATATAAAGCACAATGAATTGCGAACCTTTCGTGTAAAAGCCTATGTTTCATGTACTGAGTGGGAAGCAAGGAAAGATGGAGAAACAAACTTTCATGTTCGAAACAGATAACAAGCAATTCTAAGTTTGTGATAGATGCCAACCAGAAAAAAGATTATTTAGTGGCGCCTTCTTAAAGATTGAACCATTTAAAACCAAAGCAACAGAATGCAAAAACACTGGAAAAATATTTAAATAAAAAAAATTGCCCTTGGAGAAAAGCTCCGGTTTGAGAAAGTCTGTGGCGAACAGTATTTACATTGAAAGCTTCACAAGCCAGGGACATCACAGCTTGATTTTTGTCATTCAGCCACATCTAAAATAAACATGGCTATATTTTACAGCGTTTAACATGCTTTTGAAGCTCTCAAGAAGCAGGGAGGGAATGAAATCGCAAATGGGGACTAATTCCCAAGCTTTTGAAGCTCTCAGGAATCAATGTCTCACCTAAATAAATAACCTCATTGAGAGATATTGTGCAAGTTTATTAATTTCTAAATATGCTTAAATAAATATCCTTAAATAATCCTTTCTAATACAGGTTCATGGGCCTCTCATTATCTACTTCAAAGTAACCTCCTTTCTTTTATATGCATTTGACAGGAAAGCGAGAATAACCAAACAATGGACAGAATATTAATTTAATTAAGCAGACTCCTCCATCTAAATATCCTTATTGATCTACACAAGCAAGAAATTAAGCTAAAGACTTTGCAGAGGCTGTAACGACTCTAATTGCATTGCTAATTTAAGGCTTGACATGTGGGCTTATAAGCACTTAGATCCCTCTCTTTATGAACTGGCTTTTAAGAATAAGTTGTACCTAATGTGTGCCTAATAATTGGTAACAAAGAAGACTTGTTTTTTCTATGGAAAGCCTTGTCCCCATATATAACACCCATAGATGATACCCTAAATTACTTTTTTGTTGATACAATCAGTCACTCACCCCCATTAATCAATTTCTTACTCCTGGTATTCGATTTTCACCCCACATTCCAGGAAAGATCTTTATATTGGTCTCTCCATATCATGCTTATGTACTCTTTAGAACAGAAGAATAATTTGCCATATGTCTAGGAAAGATCTTTAAATTCTAGCAATATTTATCGTTGCTGCTAAACCTATGAACAATCAAATATGCATTTATTTATGGTTACTGATATGTTGAATTTAATCTGAATAATAACAATAAAATCGGCCAAAAAATAAAGCAATACAATTACAAAATCTAAAAGTTTTTCTATTGAGATTATTTAGGGGTTGCCAAAAGCACCGTTCTCTTTTTCTCGTATATGTTTATTCATCTTTTTCCACTAATTCATTCAACCCACCCTCAAATGCCATATGGGCTTGTTATCCTATATATTTATCCTCCCAACTTATGTTGAGGGAATGTGTTCAAACTCCATACATAAAATAGATTTCACTTTGATTATAAGTTAGATCTCTTAACTATAAAACATGTGTTTATATCTCGAGTCTCAATAAATTTAATATTGAAAATATCAATATATTATGATAGTTCAAATTAAAAATATGTTCAAGATCTGGTCAAAATAATTTTTTTAAGATTAAATTATTCTTTCAATATGAGGTAAGAATATGCCATTTTTCAACTTCTTAGCTAAAATATCAATATAGTATCAACGATAAATCTCATCATATAATGAGAAGATTAGGCCATTAGTAGTTTCAATTTTACCAATATATATGTGTCAACACACTTGAACACATTATGTTGTTGCAAACAGTAGCGGAGAAAAAATCAAAGCTAAGAAGCGAAAGTGCTAGAAAAACTAGCTATGAAGTAAAAATAGAATGTAGATATCATATGTATATATATTTATACACACATACCTAAAACAGACACAACACCAAAATGCTCAACTATGAAGTAAGCAAGCCACCCCAGTGACTTGATTATCGGTTTTTTGTTTCTTGACATTGGTGTCGGCTCATGTGATATAATAACAATGGCATCAATGGTTAGATTTTGTTCAGTAAAAAAAAATCTGACAATTGATGTAAGATGTTCAAATGAAGACAAAAATAATACTGTAGACAACTACTACAATTGGTGACCTTAAATAATTAAGGATTGTTGACACAGAAGTCCTTGTTGTTTTTAAAATTTTTTAAAAAGTAAAATATTTTTCATTCTTAACGAACAATTCATGTTTGTGTAGATCTTTTACCCCTAGATCTGTTCATTGTGATTGACTATTAATTTTAGTTAGGGTAGAGGGACAAACCTTATTTACTCATTAAACGAAGCTAATTGCTCTAGCGTGCCCAAACTTGTTAATCTTAATCTCATAATCTAAAATAAGTATTAAATAAATCATAATTGTCTCTTTAATTTTTTTTCTAAAAGCAATTAGCATTATAATTGGTCCAATTCTATCAATACAACAATAGCAATTTTTTCCAATTTATTGTTCTCAAAATTGATGAGTCAGAAAATTGATTAAATTTTACTTCTAATTATATTAAATTGATTAAATTTTACTTCTAATTCTATTAATATAGGGACTGTAGTGTTAATAACCGATTAAATTAATGGGTGGGGATATTTCCACCCCATTATTTGTGTAAACTCACCCCACTTCTAAGGAATAATATAATAAATGCACATTTTTATGATAAATACAAATCAACAAAAATATATGTATAATTAATCAATTAAATGATTTTTATATTTTTTTACTTAGTTTTTTTTCTTACTGTGATGATAGCTTTAATATGAGTTTTATTTAATTATGTAATCTTTATAACATAAAATTACCTAGTTACTTGAAGAATAATGTGTTCTTGTATCTAATACATTAAGTACTTAATTTTGCGACTTATTATCTAACTTTTTAAATGAAGTCTAATAATTTTTAATATTTTACTTGTAAATGACATAAATTTGATAGCCTAATAATTTACATGAATATTTACTCATAAAGACATTATGTTAGTTTAGTTAAAGCTTAATAATCATACTAATAAAGTAGAATTTACCATTTAGAAACAATAAATTTTGTATAAAATAAAAAAAAAGTTGAAGTTAAAGTATTATTTTTTTGTACTTTTACATTTTAAGGATAAAGTAGTCAATTTAAATTTAGGCTAAAGCAATCTTAGTAGTCAAATATAAAAAAAAAAAAAAAAAAAAACTAAGTCACAAAAAATAAATTAAGAATTCAAGAAAGATTTAATTGATTAATTCTTCAGAATTCTTCTTTATTAAAATTTTTTAAAAGTAATGTGAATTTTTTATAATTTTTTTTTAAAAATGGGGTGGATTTATAAAATTTGTAGGGTAGAAATATCACCACCCTAAATTAATTAGCGCGACATTCAAAGGGAAATCAATTAGATCAATCAACCTAGAACCGTTCACATTTTGTGAAATAGACCGTACGTACAGTTTGGTTAATATGGCCACGTCGGCACACGATCTTCGTAATCTGCCAAATTTTACCATACCCTAGGTTAAAAGCTGAACTTCGGTAATCTTGTGTTTAAGCCGTCAATGTGCGGTGTCTGGGTTTGGGCCGTGCTACCCCAGCTGCTTGTAATTGGGTTTGATTCAATTAAAGCGAGAATGAGACTAGTGGCACCCGCAACATCTTTTTAAAACCCCTTCTCTGTCAACCACTATTTTAATTCTCAAAGTATCCTTTTCTAATTTTTTCAATTTTTTTGGTTCAACTCTTATTATAGCTTCTTACACAAAAATTTGAATGAATAAACCATATATATTTAACTCTAAAAAAATCATGTATATTTGAATTGAGTAGAGTTAAATATGGACTCAAATAGCTAATCTTAAAATTTTTTTAATACATAAAAAAGGAGAAAATGAAAAGAAAAAAATATATTGTTTAATTTTGTACATGAAATTTAAAATGGATGAGGAGATTTGACAAGAGTGAGAATTACTTGGTAGAATCACATTGATTAGAATACAAAGTATTTGTAAGGAATAAAAAATATGAAACTAGCATGTGGGTGTACAAAGTTAGATAAAGAGATAGAAAGTATAGGGATTTAATTAGCTTTATTATTTCCTTAATTATAATTGTGGTAGGAGAAGAGTTTTGTAAGGCTTATATAGGGGCACCAATAGTCCAACTCTTAAACTAAGAGTGTCTATTAATATTACAAAATCATGGATGAGGAGTGTTCAATGTGAAGCTTGATGAATGAGATCCAACCACTATATTGCCAATCTTATGCGAGAGGTTACTGGACTTGTGCTTCCAATGTGACCACAGGTCGGCATGAAATCGTTAAGGATACGAATGGAGGATTGCAGCGAGATCCAACAATTAGAAATTCTCCATGCCAAGGGAAGGAACGAGACGAGACACTGACACGACCCCCCCTAAACCCCAAGGGTGAGTCTGCCTAATTTTATTTAATCGTTCTGGCATAATCTTATTAATAAGGATTATGTAGAAAATTCAGCAAAGTCTCCCCTATAATTATCATATAACCAAATCTGTAATTAATAAAATAAGTACTCCCAAAAATAATTCCAAATACAACCAACTTCATTAATCATTCTCCTCAACAAGATATCAAATCACTCCGATATCCAATATCAAATAAAAATACATAGATTTTTCCACAATCATTGAAATGTATTAAATTATATAATCCCAAATTATCTCAATAAAACATCTACAACTTCTAACTCTATCACGTGGCTATAACTCCAAAATAATTATCTTTGTTGGGTCGATTATTGTACCTGTGAATCTCCTGATAGGGGGAGAAATATAATAAAACGGGATGAGTATAAAACTCAGTGAGCTCAGTGAGTGGAAGTAGTTTTGGGAAAATAACTTTACTTTAAAATAATTGTATCATTTCTAAACACAACTTCATCAAAATATCACAAAAACTTAAATAAACTTGTTTAATTTAAATCATGCACTGAAATAACAATATTATATAATTCTACAAAAAATCAATAAAATCATAACACGTATAATATCATTATTGAATGCCGAAAACTATCACCAACAAGTACCCAGGGGAATAATCTCATTATATCCGAACCTCGACGAACGGGCAATGATACACTATCTAGGTACAATCATGCCCCGAAGCTACACGGATAGATGAGGAAGTACTATCTCATATCTCATCATATCCAAACCTTAATGGGCGGGCAATGACGTACAATCTGGGTACAATCACGCTCCGAAACTACATGGATAGATTAGGAAATATCATCTCATATCTCATCATATTCGGACCTCAACGGACAAGCAATGACGTACTATCTGAGTACCGTCACGCCTTTGAGCTATATGGATATATTAGAAAATATAATCTCATATCTTATCATATATGTGCATGCATAATCTGGTCCCCAAAAGATAAATTCGCCTGAGTACATGGCCCAAAGCTTCCGTGTGTACTTAGACGGGCCCCAAAAGCCTTTATCTCATCTGTATCATATGTATCTAAATATCAGTATCTCTGTATTCATCATACTACATGCATATCTCATCTCATTTATATCACTGTATCTGAAGGGAAAAGGTATTGCCTAATGATTTAAAAAAAAAAATCATTATACTCATATTCATATACCTTTGTACACATATAGATAAACATATCATCTCATCCGAAATCTCATTTCCTTTTTTATTTAACATGCTTTAAATCTGCTTTTCTTTTCTTTAAAATATTATTATGCATAATCAAAATCATTAGTCAAACACATTTTTCATAATAAATACCAAAACGCGGATAAAAATCCATTTCTATGAAATCATTTAAATCGAAGCATTTGAAATTGATTTCATAAACATGCTTTACTATCATAATAAACTATGAAATTAGGTTTGTATATTCCACTCATAGTGATGATATTCGAACTCAGTATCGACAACGTTCGCGAGTTTATTCTCGTTCGTGGATCCTCCTAATTTAAGAAAATAACATAATTACTATCCGTAAATGCGAATTATAACTAATAAACTTGAAACGACATTTATCCACAATAAATTATTCCCAAATCCATAAAAATTACCAAAATACCCTTGACATCAAAATTCATCAAATTATCCTTAGAATCATAGATTACCAAACTACCCTCAATTCTGATTACAAAAATATTCACGAGTTCTGAATTTATGAAATTACTTCCAGAAAAATATGAAATTACCAAAATACCCCTAACAACATAAATTACCTAATTATCCCAAAATCTCAAATTACCTAACTGTCCTAATATGAAATTACTAAAATATCCATCAATTTTAAAATTCAAAAATTACCCCTCAAGTTTATGAAATTATTGAATTGCCCCTAACGGTCAACGGTGACCGAAGCTTAGACAATGACAACGAGAGGCTCAGGTCTGATAGTTTTGACCTCAATGAGTCCAATGGTGCTTGCGGTGACCTCCTACACAAGGCGACAACGGCGGATCAAGCTTTCCAAAACTGTGAGCTTTTTGACGGTTGATCAGGGGCAATTCAACCATTTCAGGTGATGGGGTTGGTCGGAAAATGATGAGGGTGAGCTAAAGAATAAGATCCAAGTGATGGCATGGCCTAAAAACGATAAGATAGATGATAAGAAAAATGGGTTGAGCCACTAGTTTTGGAGCTTGATCACGGGTGTTTTGGTCAGTTTCTGGCAATGGTGATGGCAGGGATGTGACAATTGGCTCACAAGCTTCAGATCGGTACCAAGCTCGGCTGGTGGGGCGGCCGGAAATGGGAGAAACGGTCGGGTCAACGTTGTGAGTCAGGTCTAGTCAAACAAGTCAACGGGTTTCCTCTCTCTCTCTTTCTATTTTAGGAAACCTCTCTCTCCCTCTCTCTTCCCCCTTTCCATTTATAGAAACTTTTTTTTTTGTAAGTTTAATACAAATTAAGCTAATACCGGACCTGAGGGTCGAAATAAAATCCGACTACGCAGCCATTGAATCGCGTCTGAATTGTCTTGATTTAGTGTCACGACAAATTTAAATTAATCGAATGCGATTAATTTATTAACCGCGTCTAATTACTCGCAACGATTTGTAACCAATTCGACAACTTTAAAAATTTATGACGAAATTAAGAAAATAACATCATACAATTAATTAAATCAATTACGGTGCATACATTACAGACACCAATCCTGTGGAGGTGCGCAAAGCATCGTTTTGGGACGGATTCCAAACTCGGATTATTAGGGTAAGAAAACTGACAATATGAGGATTGCTCCAATGATTGTCGAGATTAGTGAAGGAGCAGCATTTATTAGGAAACATAAGGTGCTGAGGATAATCTTGAAAATCCAGCTTTTGCAGAATTTGAAGATGAGATGATGGGAAACTGCTTAGGCATCAATGAAGCTAAGCTATCGAGGAAGCCAAGGATAGTAGAAAACTTGAGTCAACGACATTTCAGTCCAGAATGCAAGCAAGATAACTAAATAGGATGCAAGCGGAAAATCCTGCTTTCCAAGCTAAAATCGGATTTATTGGGGTGGTTTCTACCGAGGAAGCAAGCATAGATAGTAAGATAAGGGTCGAGGGAGGTGATTGCTTGGGAAAGAAATCGGCAAAGTATGGTAATCAAATAAGTGAGCTGAAGATTTTAAAAGCCCAAGAGCTTCTCCTATATCACGCTAAACAACAAAAACAAGAGCCCAAGTTTGCAACTGAAGTGTTTTGCGGCCCATAGAATCGCTGAGTCGAAGGGAAATGGACGAGATAAGGTTTCACAAACAAAGGTTTCATTGTTCGCTTAAGCCACCATGTCTGATTTCTAGCTAGAGTCATCTACTCATTCAATATATTTCAAGGAAAAGAAGAAGAAAACAGTTTATTCGTGCAAAGTTGAGAAAATTGGCTCAGTTGGTAATCCATGCCTAATTTAAAAATAAATATTTGTGAGAAATTTCAAGCAAATAAACATGTAGATCATATAATTACATAATAACTAACTCAGGTTCCATGAAGTACAAAACTCACAGAATAAATCAATTAAGGAGCGTCTCTTTTGTTTCCGCGAAAACTATGATGATAGCTAAAACCACAGAGAAAATCTGCCGATATTCTTTCACGCAACAACATAAGGATATAAATACTAGTCTTATACCAGTTTATTGGACTCAGCAACAATTCTTGACTTGTTCAACTAAAGGAAAAAAATATCTTAAATAATAACTTACAATAAAATACAAAAAAAAAAATTCTAGACAGGTAACAACTCAACTAAGATAATGCAGTGAGTTGGTTGACAAGATAATCGGCCTCACTTATGTGACAGGTTCGGCAGGGGTGGGAAAGGAGGTAAAAAATTGATTTGGGTTTGCCCACCCTCCTTCCTTTAAACAAAAGGCATAACTGAATTAGTTGGCAGTGTAATCTATCATCCCTCAATAAAGGAAAAAAATATCTTAAATAATAACTTAAAAAAAAAAAAAACTAGACAGGTAACAACTCCCCCCAAAAAACGAGCTTTTTCCTCAAGACCAAGTTGTGGAAATTGCATGTAATTTCCCTCGTATTTCTGCAAATTCGCCTCTCAAGAATTGCTTGCGGCCTTGGGCACAATGATTCAACATCAGTAGCAGTGATTGGCAACTCAGTAAGAAGCAACATTTTTTCCCCAATCTTTTTCTTCGACTTAGAAACATGGAAAATAGGGTGAATTCGAGATTCCTTTGGGAAATCTGACTTGTATGACACAGTTCCAATTCTTTTAAGGTGTTGAAACGGGCCATAGTATCTAGGAACTAACTTCAAGTTCTTTCTAATTGAAAATGATGCTTGCTGTTATGGTTGAAGCCTTAAATAAACAGAATCCCTTTCTCTGAATTCATGATCATTGTCGTGGAGATCATGCACCTTCTTCATACATGATTGAGCTTCTTTAATTGTCACATGCAAATTGCTAATAATTTTATCACGAGCCCCTAGTTGTTTCTCAACTGCATCAACTTTAGCCATGCCTGGAATATAACTCAACAATGTGGGAAGTGGCTGCGCATAAACAACTTTGAAAGGAGTTGTTGTAATCGTTGAGTGCCAACTTGTATTGTAACAATACTCAGCCCATGATATGCACTTACCGCACTCTTTTGCCTGGGAACCTGCAAACATCTCAAATACATGTCCACTGTACAATTTATTACCTCACTTTGACCATCAGAAATCATTGTTTTTGGCATTGCATGAAGCCTAAGGACATTATCAAAGAAAATTTGTGCAACTCCATTAGCTATGTAAGGATGTGCCAACGGAATAAAAATGTGCATAGCTTGACATAGGTAGCCCATCAACAAAATCCATAACAACGTCGTCTTGTACTTGGGTAGGAATTAGAAGTGGCTGAAGCCTGAAGCAAACCCAAACATATTAAGCACACTTTATTAGTGGGCTAGCACGTGTCCTGTTGGCTGTTAATAACATGTAGACCAAATATATCGAAGTAAATTTTTTTAATAAAAAGTAAAAATAAAATGTTATGATTTTATAAATATTTTGAAATTAAATTTTTTAATGTATTTTATTAAATTATATTAAAAAAATTAATTTAAGTCTTAGTTTTAAAAAAATTTTAATTATTTTATGTTTATCATTTATTAAATAAATAAATATTATGATTTTAAACAATAAAATTATAAATATCATGATTTTATAAATGATATATCAAAATTTTATGACATTAATATTTCATTTATGAAATCGTAACTTAGTCAACGGAGATATGATTCATTTGTGATTTGTAACTATTAAATTTATATATTGTTGTATTATAATTGGTAATTGTGAAATTAAATATTTAAATAAATAATTATGAAATTGTGATAAACTAATAATAAAACGTTAATTGTTCTCTTAATAATTAATAAAAATTATTATTTTTGTTGTTGTTGTTATAAGATTATTATTATTATTATTATTATTATTCTTACATGTGCTGATAGACTTGAAAAAATACACTAGGCACATAACTTAAAAAAATACGTGAGCTTAAAGAAAAAAAATTATGGGCCTTTTTTTGGCACAGCCCACGTCACGGCCCGTACACATGCATGGGCTTGTGCCATGGGCCATGGCATGCCGACCTGTGGGACCTAATGGGCCTTGCTGCCATCTTTAGTCTCATTCTTAATAGCTTCTAACCAATCAAAAATAGGTTGGTTAATGGACATAAACTTATTTTCTCGCAGTCTTTTACCATTCAAATTTTCCTCTCCTCAATAAAGCATCAACTACAATATTTTTCTTGCCCATTTTGTACTTAATTACGAAGTCAAACCCCATTAGCTTATACAACCATCTTTGTTGAGCTGTAGTAGAAATGCATTGTTCCCATAGGTATTTCAAACTTTATTGGTTTGTTCGCACCAAGAATTTGCGCCTCAACAATTATGGTCTCCATTTTTGCATTGTAAGCACTAAGGCCAAGATCTCCTTTTTATAAGTAGATGGCAATAATTTCTTTTCCATGCTAGGCATGACTGGAGAAAGCCATGGGTCGATCTTGCATCAGAACTGCTCTTACACTGGAATCGCGCACATCACATTCAACAACAAATCTTTGAAAAGTCATGAAGAGCTCACACAGGTGATTCCATCATGGCCTCTTTCAATTGTTGGATCTAAATCATGTACTCAAATAACGATATCGCAAATATACGGTATAAATCAATGGAAATTCATAATACTTATAACATCAATACTGAAATACCGAAAACTATCACCAAACAAGTACCCAGGGGAAATAATCTCATCATATCCGGATCTTGACAGACGGGCAATGATGTACTATCTGGGTACAATCACGCCCCGGAGCTACACGGATAGACAGGGAAAAGCAATATCATATCTCATCATATCCGAACCTCAACGGACAGGCAATGGCGTACTATCTGAGTACCGCCACGCCCCGGAGCTACATGGATAGATCGGAACATATCATCTCATATCTCACCATATCTGTGCATGCATAATCTGGTCCCCAAAAGACAAAGTCGCTCGAGTACACGGCCCAAAGCCTCTGTGTGTACTCAGACGGGCCCCAAAAGCCTGTATCTCATCTGTATTATCTTTATCTCATTAACAGTATCTCTATATTTTTCATACAACATACATATCTCATCTCATATGTATCATTGTATCTGAAAGGGGGAGGGTATTGTCTAATGATTTTAAAAAAATATTCATAATGCTCATATTCATATACCTTTGTACACATATACATAAACATATAATCTCATCCAAAATCACATTCGAAATCTCATCCAAAATCTCATTCGAAATCTCATTTCCTTTTTCATTTAACATCGCTTAAATCTGCTTTTCTTTTCTTTAAAATATTATCATGCATATTCAAAATCGATAACCAAAATCATTAATAAAAAACATTCCTCGTAATAAATATCAAAACACAGGTAAAATCCATTTATATAAAATCATTAAATCGAAGCCTTTAAAATCAATCTCGCAAACATGCTTTACCTTATTTTAAAATCATAATAAACTACAATGAAAGTAGGTTTTGTATATTCCACTCACAGTGATGGTGTCCGAACTCGGTATCGACAACGTCCACAGGTTGATTCTCGTTCACGGATCCTCCTAATTTGAGGAAATAACATAATTACTAACTATAATAACGAATTATAACTAATATGCTCGAAATGAAATTTATCCGTAATAAAATATTCTCGAATTCATAAAATTACTAAAATACCCTCGACATCAAAATTCATCAAATTATCCTCAGAATCACATATTATCAAACTATCCTCAATTATGATTACAAAAATATCCACAAGTTTTGAATTTATAAAATTATCCTCGAAATTTTAAATTACCTAACTGTCCTCACCTAAAATTACCAAAATGTCCACTGATTTTAAAATTACAGAATTACCCTAAAAGTTTGTGAATTTGCCAAATCACCCCTAACGGTCAACGGTGACTGGAACTCATTCAACGGCGACGGGAAGCTCAGGTCTGCTAGATCTGACCTTGGTAAGTCCAATGGTGCCGACGGTGACATCCCACGCGCGGCGTTAACGGCAGATCTAGCTCCCCAAAAACCGTGAGCTTCCAGCGGTCGATCGGCGGCAATCCAGCCGTTTCAAGTGACGTGGTTGGTTGAAAAATAATGAGGGGAAGTTGAAGAACAAGATCCAAGCGGTTGATTGGCCCAAAACCGACGAAATCAACGGCGAGCAAAACGGATCTTGGCAGTGAGTTTTCGGGTTTATTTGCCAGAGTTTGGGTCTGTTTCCGGTGAGAAGGACGACAGGGATACGTCGGCCGGCTCACAAGCTTCACATCAGTACCAAGGTCGATCGGAGGGGTGGCCGAAATCCTAAGATCCGGCCTGGTCTTGGTCGCAGGTCGTGTCGGGTCGCGGGTCAACAGCCTCTCTCTCTTTCTTTCTTTCTATTTTATGAAAGCCAAAAATGTCTCTTTCTCTCATCACTTTCCATTTATAGTAATCATCCATCCTTTTTTTTTTCTTCTTTTAAAACTAAATCCAGACCCGAGTGTCAAAATAAAATCCGATTACGCGGCTATTGGATCGCGTCTGAAATATCTCGATTTTGTGTCGCGACAAAAATTAATCATTTTAAGCGCGATCGATTTTAATAATTGCGACCGATTACTCGTAATGATTTGTAATACTCCGCCGATTTTAAAAAAATTTACGACGAAGATAAAAATAACATCACACTCAATTAAATAATTTCGGTGCATATGTTACAAATTCTTGTAGCGCAAGAATAAGCCACTAAATTTGGATAAAGTACTTGCTGCCCTTCTTTATTGAATATGATGAAATTTCAATACATCAAGTTTATTGAATAGGATGAAAACAACTTATTATATTGCAAATAAATAGCTAAATGGCATGACCCATTCATTTGCAAACATGTGATTGTACCTAGATAGTACGTTATTGCCCATTCGTCGAGGTCCGGATATGATGAGATTATTTTCCCTAGGTATTTGTTTGGTTATAGTTTTCGGTATTCAGTATTGGTGATATAAGTATTATGATTTCATTGATTTTATGCAGTCTATTATGATATTGTTATTTGAGTACATGATTTAAATTTAATAAGTTATTTAAGTTCTTGTAATATTTTGATGAAATTGTGTTTTGATATGATTAATTATTTTAGAGTAAAGTTATGCTAAAAAACTACTATCTACTCACTGCTCCCACTCCTGCAATTTGTTGTTTTAACTTTGTTGCTGCATCGACATTCACCTTAAAAAAGCCTATTGGAGGAGGTTTCCAGGTCTGATTTGCTGAAATTTCTTAACTTGAGATAGATTGTTTTTGGGGGATTTGATTCTTCTATATAACTTAATTGTCACTTTAGATCAAGCCACTAATATTTGTGAATATTCCTTCTTCCCTTTAAAGATAAAAAGATTCTTTGGGTGCCACATTGACACGACTTGGCCAGCCCTAAACCTCTAAGTCCAGTTTGCCTAAATTAAAGAAATCGAGCGAAATAATCTAATTAATAAAGATTCTGCCGAAAATTTGGCAGAGTCTCCCCTATAAATATCACATAACCAAACGTGTTATTAATAAAATCAACACTCCCAAAATAATTCCAAATATAACTAACTTTGTCAATCAATCTCTTTAAAAAAATACCAAATCGCTCAAATATCCAGTATCAGAGAAAGTACATAAGTTATCCACAATTGCCGAAATGCATCAGATTATACAATCCAAATATATCTCAATAAATACATCTATAACTCCTAACACCATCACGTGGCCATAATTCTAAAATTACTATTGTTGCTGGGTCAACTGTTGTACTTGCAAATCTCCTATGGAGAGGGGGGGAATATAATAAAACAGGGTGAGTATAAAACTCAATGAGCTCAATGAGTAGATAATAGTTTTTTAAAATAACTTTACTATAAAAATAATTTAATCTTTTTCCAAACAATTTCATTAAAACATCATAAGAACTTAAATAAACTTGTTTAATTTAGATCATACACTGAAATAACAATATCATATAATACTACATAAAATCGATAAAATCATAACACTTATAATATCAATACTGAATACCGAAATCTATCACCAAATAAGTACCCAGGGGAATAATCTCATCATATCCAGACCTTGACAGACAGGCAATGACGTACTATTTAGGTACAGTCATGCCTGAAACTACATGGATAGACAGAGAAGTACTATCTCATATATCATCATATATGGACCTCAACGGACAAGCAATGGTGTACTATCTATGTACAATCAAGCCCCGAAGCTACACAGATAGATCAGAAAATGCCATCTTATATCTCATAATATCCGGACCTCAACGGACGGGTAATGACGTATTATCTGGGTACCATCACGCCTTGGAGCTACACAGATAGATTAGAAAATGCTATCTTATAAATTATCATATCTCTGCATACATAATCTGGTCCCCAAAAGACAAAGTTGCCTAAGTACACAGCCCAAAGCCTCCGTGTGTACTCAAACGAGCCCTAAAAATATGTATCTCATCTGTATTATCTGTATCATCTGTATCTCAATATTAGTATCTCTGTATTCATCATACCACATGCATATCTCATCTCATCTCATCTGTATCACTGTATCTATAGAGGAAATGTATTGTCTAATGATTTTGCAAACAACAGTTTATACACATATACATAAATATATAATATCATCCGAAATCTCATTCCCTTTTTCATTTAACATGCCTTAAATATGCTTTTCTTTAAAATATTATCATGTATATTCAAAATCAGTAACCAAAATCATTAATCATACACATTTTTTGTAACAAATACTAATATGCAGATAAAACTCATTTCTGCAAAATTATTTAAATCAAAGTATTTGAAACTTATTCGTAAACATGCTTTACTATCAAAATAAACTATGAAAATAGGTTTTGTATATTCCACTCACATTAATGATGTCCCAACTCAATATCAACAACGTCTGCAGATTGGTTTTCTTTCGTGGATCCTTCTAATTCAAGGAAATAACATAATTAACTTCCGTAAATGCAAATCACAACTAACAAACTTAAAATAACGTTCATCCATAATAAATTGTTCTCGAATCCATAAATTACAAAAATACCCTCGACATCAAAATTTACCAAATTATCCTCAGAATCACAGATTACCAAACTATCCTCAATTCATATTATAAAAATAACCATGAGTTCTGAATATATGAAATTACCCTCGAAAATACAAAATTACCAAAATGCCACAAACAACATAAATTATCGAATTACCCCCGAAATCTCGAATTACCTAACTAACCTAATCTAAAATTACTAAAGTATCCACCAATTTTAAAATAATAGAATTACCATGAAGTTTGTAAAATTATTGAATTACCCTTACCGATCAATGGTGACCGGAGATCAATCAATGGCGATGCAAAGCTTAGATCTGGTAGTTTGGTGAGTCCAATGGCAGTAGATCAAGCTTCCCAAAGTCGTGAGCTTTCCGCCTGTCGATTGGCGGCAATCCGGTTATTTTAGGTGATGGAGTTGGTCAGAAAACGATGATGGTGAGCTGAGGAACAAGATCCAAGTGGTGGTGTGGCTTAAAACAGGCATGATTGATGGCAGTGGTGATGGGTTTTGCTGCAAGTTTTCAACCTTCAATCACCAGCATTCTAATCGGTTTCCAGCAACGATCATGGCAGAGATATGATGATTGGCTCACAAGCTTTAGATCTGTCCCAAGCTTGGTTGGTGAGGTGGTCGAAAATGGGAGAACCGATCAGGTCAAATTTGTGGGTTTTCAGGTCGGGTCGTAGCCAAACTAGATTAAACGACTTCTTCTTCTTCTTCTCTCTCTCTCTCTCTCTCTTTCTCTCCATTTCCATTCATGGAAACCAATTTCTTTTTTTTTTAAGCTTAACAAAAATTAATCTAATACCAAACCCAAATGTTGAAATAAATCTGACTACGCGGCCATTGAATCGCGTTCGAATTATCTTGATTTTTGTGCTATGACAAATTTAAATTATTAGAACATGATCAATGTAATAATCGCGTCCAATTTACCCGTAACGATTTGTAACAAGTCCAACAAATTTTAAAATTAACAATGAAATTAAAAATACATAATACACTCAAATAAAGGAATTATCGCGTCCAATTTACCCGTAACGATTTGTAACAAGTCCAACAAATTTTAAAATTAACAACGAAATTAAAAATACATAATACACTCAAATAAAGGAATTAAGGCACATATGTTACACATATAAAGTAATAAAAAGTTCCACGCTCAGCATGCTTCTTTTTTTTGCCAAATCTTGTAAAACACTCAATAAGTCTTAGTCTACAAGACTTTGCGTTTCAGTTGAAAAAAGTTGTGGTTTTCTATATCTTTTGAGAAGCTTTACAGGTTATGAGTGTTAAAGACTGTGGCTAAGTGGTTGTTACAAATTCTAGAAGCAGCCCATTTTGAACGCCCATATTGTTTAAAGAAGAAAAAAAGAAAGAAGAAGGGAGAAGAAGGAACTGCAAGATTTGAAAAGGAAAAATAAAATAAAATAATAATAAAATTTAAATTGAAAAGGGGTAGGAAATGAAGCCTATAAATAGAGGGCTTCATTTCCCCTTCAACATTCAATTTTCTCTTCATCTTTAAAATCTATTTTAAGAGGAGTGAAAACAAAAAAAGTAAAGTAATTAGTGAGTGAGAGATTGGGTGTATTGGAGTTCTGGGTAGTGAGCCAAAATATACAATACTTGTAATCCTTATTTCACTAGTAAAATATTTTTCTTCTGTCTTCGCCCATAGACATAGGATAAAAGCCAAACCACGTAAATTTTGTATGTTCTCCTTGTGTGTTTATTCTTCAATTTTTTTTCTTGCAATTTCATCTTTAGCTATGCCCTACTTCACCCATCAATTATCTAATAGTGGTATTAGAGCTACTAGTTATATTTTTTAGAGTCGGAGGTACTGCTCACGTATATGGTTCTATTCAAGAATACAATATTATTTACGTATATGGTACTATTCATGTATACGGTTACTATTCACGTGAAACGGTGGGAATTATTTCTAGAAAAAGTAGTTCTTGGTGAAAAGTAATGCCGGCAAAGTACGAAATTAAAAAGTTTAACGAAAATAATTTTTCATTGTGAAAATGAAGATGACGGCTATATTGAGGAAAAATAATTGCTCTATAGCAATTGAAGAAAAGCCCACGAAGATAATTGATGATGACAAGTAGAATGAGATGAATGGCAATGCCATTGCTTATCTACATTTGGCACTGGCGGATGAGGTATTATCTAATGTGGTAGAGAAAAAGACAGCAAAAGACATATGGGATACTCTCACTCGACTGTACGAAGCCAAATCATTATACAATAAAATCTTTTTAAATAAGAGACTTTACACTTTTTGAATGGCGAAAACCACATTGATGACCGACCATATCAACACTCTTAAAACTTTATTTTCACAACTTACAACATTGGGTCATAAAATATAGGAAAATTAAGGTGCGTAGCTTATACTTCAAAGTCTACCAAATTTGTACGATCAACTTATCATCAATCTGATGAATAACAACCAAGCAAATAGTTTAGTCTTTGATGATGTTACAACCTCTGTATTAAATGAAGAGAGCAAGTGGAAAAACAAGGAAGATAGATTGGCGAGTTCTCAGTAGGCAGAAGTACTATCAATGACAAGAGGGAGATCAATGGAACGTGACCCTAATATGTCTTATAATCATGGTAAATCTAAATCAGAAGTAGAAAGAATGTCAAATGCTACAATTATGGCAAGAAAGAATGTTAGAACAAAAAAAAAAAAGAGAATGTAAAGATCCTGATACATTAAATGCTCAGGGGTATGTAACAAGTACCGCAGATGATGGTGAAATTCTCTACAGTGAAGCGTCTATTGTTTTAGAAGGTAGAAAACGACTATCTGACATCTAGCTTGTAGACTCATAAACTACCTGGTATATGACCTCTCGGAGAGAATGGTTCCACAAATATGAACCTATCTCAGGAGAATCTGTATACGTGGGTGATGATAATGCCTTGAAGATCACTGGTATTGATACTATCAAAATAACAATGTTTGATGGTACAATTCGCACAATTGAGGAGATACGACATGTCAAAGGCCTGAAAAAGAATCTATTGTCTTTATGACAAATAGATAGTCATGGGTACAAAACTTATGTGGAAAATGGGATCATAAAGATAGTTAAAGGCGCATTTGTATTAATGAAGGCAGAAAAGATCAGTGCAAATATATTCATGCTTAAAAAGAAAACACTACAGGAAACAGATGCCAATGTCACATCAAATAGAGAAAAATCAGCGATGATATGGCATCTAAAACTGGGTCATATGTCAAAACAAAGTTTGAAGATTCTCTCTGTGCGAAATTTGTTTCCGAGGCTTAAATCGGTGAACTTACCATTTTGTGAGTACTGTGTTACAAGTAAGCAGCATAGACTGAAGTTCAGCAGATCCACTACTAGAAGTAAATGCATTTTAGACTTAGTTCATTCTAATATTTGGGAATCACCAGATATGTCCATAAGAGGCACAAAATGCATGATGACTTTCATTGATGATTATTCCAAGAGATGTTAGATATGTCCAATTAAAAAAAAAATCAGATATATTTCCAATGTTCAAGGAATATAAAGAGCGAGTGGAACTTGAATTTGGAAAACATATCAAGTGTTCGAGGATAGATAATGGTGGAAAGTGTACAGATAGTGAGTTTCTTACATATTGTAAGCAAGAAGATATCCAGAGACAGTTCATGGTGGCATACACTCCTCAACAAAATAGAATGGCAGAACGGATGAACAAAACTTTTACAGAAAGAATAAGAGCTATGTTGAGGATTACTGGTCTACCTAACTCATTTTAGACAGAAGCAATTAAAATTCTCTGTTATGTGGTGAATAGGTCTCTGTCAATAGTAATTGAGTTGAAGACACCAATAGAGATATAGACTAAAAAGTCAACTGATGACTCCCACCTACATACATTTAGATGTCCTATGTACATGATGTACAATGCTCAGGAAAAGATAAAGTTGTATCTAAAATTTAAGAGGTGTATCTTTTTGGGATATGCTGATGACGTAAAGGGGTATAGTCTGTGGGACCTCTATGCCTATAAGATTGTCATCACCAAAGATGTTATCCTTGTAGAAGATTAACTGCAAAGTAGAGATGGGGATGATAGCACTGTAAAAGAAATGTTAAAGACTGTATTGGTATATATGAAAATAATTCGGGAAAGGAATATTCAAATTCTTCTTAAGCAACACTAGAGCACAAGGAACAAGTATCAATCGAGTCCGAGGCTTCAGAAGTTCGTTGGTTAACTCGTGAGAGATGACCTCCGGCATGGCACTTAAAGTATATTATAGACATCAATGTTGAATACTGTCTTGTAAAGAGGATGGAGAGCGATCAACTTTTTATGAAACTTTAAATAGTCAGGATGTTGCTTTATGAATGACAGCAATACAGGAAGAAATTGAAGCTCTACACAAGAATAAGATATGAGAACTTGTACCGCTACCACATGAAAGAAAAGCCATTGGAAACAAATAGGTCTACAAGATCAAGTGTGATGGCAATGATGAAGTAGAACAGTATTGTGCAAGATTGGTGATAAAAGACTATGCTAAAAAAAAAGGTATTGAATTCAACAAGATATTTTCTCTAGTAGTTTAACTCACAACAGTTAGAATACTTTTGGTAGCGTATGCTATATTTGACTTACATCTAGAACAGTTAAATGTGAAAATTGCATTTCTTCATAGAGAACTTAAAGAAGAATTTATATGTTCCAACCAGAAGGTTTTAATGAAACAACCAAGGAGAATTAGGTTTGCAGGTTAAACAAATTTCTATACTGTCTCAAATAGGCACTGAGATGTTGGTATAAGAAATTTGATTCCTTCATCACAAGTCTTGGATACAATAGACTCAATTCAGACCATTGTACATATTACAAGAGGTTTGACGATAATGACTTCATCAAGTATGTGGATGACATATTGGTAGCAGACCCCAATAAAAATAGAGTTGAAATATTAAAGGCACAACTGGCTAGGGAGTTTAAAATGAAAGACTTGGGGCTAATAAATAAAATTCTAGGAATGCAAATTCACCGAGACAGAAATAACATGAGGATTTGGCTTTCTTAAAAGAATTACTTGAAGAAAATTTTACAGCACTTCAACATGCAAGATTATAAGCCAATTTCTACCCCACTTCCTGTTAATTTCAAGTTATCCTCAAGTATGTGTCCTAGCAATGAAGCAAAGAGTAAGGAAATGTCTTAAGTACCATATGCATCAGTAGTGGAAAGGCTTATATTCACTATGATTTGTATAAGACCTGACATTACACAAGCAATAGAAGTTACTTGGTGGAGAGCGTTAGAAAATTCTGAAGAGGATTCTGAGATACATTAGAGGAACCTCAGATGTTGCATTATGTTATAGAGAATTAGAGTTTACTGTCAAGGGCTAAGTGAACTAAGATTTTACAGAGGACTTTAATAAAAGAAAATTCACTATTGGCTATGTGTTTACACTTGTAGAATGAGTTGTTTGGATGTAAAGGTTATTGGAGGAGCTCAGGCACAAACAAGAGAAAATTTATGTGTTTTGTGACAATCAAAGTGCCTTGCACAATGTAAAGAATCCAACCTTTCATTCTAGGACAAAGTACATAGGGGTATAATATCATTTCGTTGGAGAAGTAATGGAAGATAGAAATGTAGATTTACAGAAAGTCCATACAAAGAAAAACCTAGCAAATATTTTGACCAAACCGATCAATGTTAATAAGTTCATATGGAGTAGATCCTCTTATGGCCTGGCAGAGACGTAAGTAACATGATAATGGCAAAGTAGAAAGGATGGTGTGGAGATTGATTGATTCTCAATCAAATCTCCATATGGGAGAATGTCAAAGAGGGTGGCTAAATGGCTACAGCAAATTCTAAAAGTAACTCGTTTTGAACACCCACATTGTTTGAAGAAGAAAAGCAGAAAGGAGAAAGACTTGCAAGATTTGAAAAGAAAAATATAATAATAATATAATAATAATAATAAGTTAATGGAAAAGGGGGACGAAATGAAGCCCATAAATAGAGGGCTTCATTTCCCCTTCAGCATTCAATTTCCTCTTCATCTTTAAAATCCATTTTAAGATAAGTGAAAACAGTGAGAGTATAGTGATTAGTGAGTGAGAGATTGAGTGTATTGGAGTTCTGGGTATTGAGCCAAAATATTGCAGTACTTGTAATCCTCATTTCACTAGTAAAATATTTTCCTTTTGTTTTTGTCTGTGGATGTAAGCTAAAAGCCGAATTACATAAATTTCTATGTCCTCCTTGTGTGATTGTTCTTCAATTTTTTTTCTTCCAATTTCATCTTTAACAATGGCCCTCTTTCACCTATTAATTATCTAACAATAAGGACATAAGCAACATTTTCTGCTTATCTGCCACGGTTCTGACACAATAGTTGTTGCAGGATTCTTTTTTTCTACAGATTCTTAACTATTGGAAAAAGGTTTTGATCAGCTCTCCATATAAAAATCTTCATCTTTTCTGGTAATTCTAGCTTTCAAATTGCATTGTACTCTGTTATACTCGACTTTAAAAGGCTTGGACAATTTAAGATCTTAGTCTAAGTGCAACTTGGTACCAACTCTTGACTAAGTAGTTGTCACGTTTATCAAAATACCAAAGAGGCTGATAAGGTCTTAGAGTTCTTAGGAGTGGAATCCTTATAATCTAATCTAGTTCTTCAGATATAAAATGTTGACGAATCAAGTTTTCTTTCTACTTGTGTTTCTCATCAATAAAAGCTGATACTGTAATCTTTAAAGGTAGTGTTAGTGTAAATAGTATTTTAAAAGTACTTAATATAGGAACCTAATTACTTTTGTAAATCGAAATTTGTTCTCCACTCCCTATTCTCCATCTTAAACCATTATGAAGCATTTGTTTACCCTAAAGAATGCTCTTCCATATAAATGATGGCTTGTGTTCTAACTTGGCATTTAAAAAATCAAACTTTTTAAAGTGTTGGTCCTATAAAACCTTTGTTATAAGTGAATTAAGAAACTAAATGAGCCTTCAACCTTGCTTTGCCGCTAGAGCTTAGTTAAAGATAAACAATTCTTTGATCCCATAACCTTCTACCTTTAAATTTGCATAATTTCTCCTATTTAGCCCAATGAATGCTCTTTTGGTCTTCTTTTGAACCCCACCAAAAATCTTGCAATTGCCTTTTGAATGTCAACATTTAAACTCATAGTAAAACACTCATGACATAAGCAGGTACTGCTTGGGCAACTACTTTGATGAGCACTTCTCTCCTACCATTAGAAAATAATTTACTTTGCCAACTCGATGTCTTGTTCAAAACTCTAAGCTTGATATCTTGGGGGAAAAAAAAAACTCATCTTCTTTATTCCCATCATGGATAGGAAATCAAGATATTTCTCATGCCTAGACACAATTTGGTGCTGAAAGATGTTTTTTATTGTAGTAATTTACCTAACTAGAGTGTTTCTATTGAAAAACATTAAAGACTTCTCATAATTGAATATATAACCTGAAGTAGTTGCTTAACACTAAAAAAATAGCCTTTAAATTTACATATGTAGTTGTAGCCTTTGTAAATATAATGCTATCATCTATGAATAAGAGATGTGTGATTGACAAGTTTCTATTAAACTTTAGACCATGGATAAACTATTTTGATTCTGCCTACATGAGTAAGGTCAAAAAGCTTCTACATATAAGATAAACAAATAAGGGGAGAGAGAGTAGCCCTGTCGCAAACCCCTTTGTGGTTGAATTATGCCCTTTGTCACTTCATTGATACTAATTGAAAATGAGACTATTGAGATGAATCTCATTATCATATCTACCTATTTTGGTGAAAGGCCTAGCTTCTGCATAATGCTCTGTAAGAAACACCACTCCACTCTATTATATGATTTGCTTATATCAAGTTTTAGAGCCGCTAGACCATTTTTCTTTCTCTTACTTAGCCACATCTTGTGTAAGCACTCATAGCTTATGATTACATATTTAGTAATAAGCTTGTTTAAGATAAAAGCACTCTAAGTAGGTGATATAATATAATGCAACATCTGTTTGAATTTATTGGTTATGGTTTTTGTTACAATTCTATAAATTACATTACATAAGCTAATAAGCCTAAATTCTGTAACATTTGTTTAAATCTATTGGCTATGGTTTTTGCTATAAATCTATAAATCATATTACACAAGCTAATAAGCCTAAATTCTATAACATTTATTTAGATTTATTGGCAATAGTTTTTGCTATAATTATATAAATCACATTGTGCAAGCTAACAGGCCTAACTTCTGTAACATATGTTTGGATCTATTGGCTATGGTTTTTATTATAATTTTATAAATCACATTACACAAGTTAATAAGCTTAAATTTTATAACTTACATAGGCTTCTCAATTTTAAAAATCAGTGCAATTTGTATATGATTTCAAGGAGTAATATCACCTCCTTCATTGAGCATATGAAGGCAGGTTGTTAAAACTTCTTCGCTCACAAATTTCCAATGTTCTTGAAAAAAGCCTATTGAAAAGTCATATGGACCTGGAGCTTTGGTTGGACACATTTAAGCCAAAGCTGTTGAAACTTCTTTTTCAATGAAGGCTCTATCTAGATGCTCATCACCTTTTTAGTCACTTTTACAGGCATGTCACACAAAGTTGCTTCCATTTGATGTTGAAAGGGGCTAGTTGTAGAGAACAAATTTCTCAAGTTTTCCTTGCTTCCGACTTAGTACAAGAAACATAGGCTTTTACATGAAAGGTGAACAATTCTTCGTGCTTTCTATTTTTCTTCAGATTTTCAGTTTATAATTCGATTTAAGATTGTTTCTTTTATCCTTGGTTCTTATTATCATTAAATGATGACATGTATATCTATTATTGTTGGTAATATTTTATAGAAAGAAATATTTTTGGACTTTTGAAGGTGTCTATGCCATATTTGGAATTTTATTGAGAAAATGTAAAAGTGGAAGGATGATATATAATGTTAGGAGCTGCAAGTGAGGTGGTGAGAATTTGCATTTCTGTTCGAAATAACCTCAACTAATAAATTTGATGCTATTTATAACATTAACTCTGCTAATCTTTTTAGTCATTCTTTTTCAACAAGAATACATAACACAACATTACAAGAATCAATTTTAGCTTAATTATTATTTAGTTCAAAGATGACAAAATGAATCGAGAAAAAAGTCAAAAATAAAAGCATACAAAAGCATTTGAATCTCACTAGTACTAAATGCATTACTTCAATCAAAATTCCAAAAAAAAAAGTCATATGATCTTAAGCTGCTCCTTTGATCTCAATTGTTTGCCAAAGCAAACAATACATCTTCCCAAGCAGACCCCAAACAGTAGATTAGTAGCAATATTCCACACAACTGCTGAACCACCGATTGTAAAAGGACAACCCCATATCAATTATAAAATGAGAGAAGAAAGACAACTGAAAACTCAACCACTAGGGAAATTGCCGATAGTAAGAGAAAAACTTGACCCAACAATAGCTCAAATGACAACCAACCAACAAAACCCTCTATAGAATATCATGACATGATCAAATCCAGAAATACATACATAGATACATTTGAGGTTATTAAGGAAATTCCATATGAAAAACTAAAAACCTAAACGAAAAATTCTTCAAATTTAGGCTTGAGTGTTATTATACCATGAACCTTTTTTTCTTGACCTGGTATCCCAAAAGGCGATTCGGTAAAAATAATTGTGGTATTAAGCAACGTGGCTACCAAACATGCACCAGTTATAGTAACCATCCACTTCCTTGCAATCCTTATTAACTTATGATGTTCTCTGAAAAATAACTCTCTGGGTGTTGCCCCAACTTTATGCTCAGTTTTGTCCTTAGTTCTCTCAATTCTCAATTGAGGTCTCACAAGTTGTTCTAGTGCCTATCAATATTAGCAAATGACATATTAGAAAAAATAACATCATTTATATTAGCATTAAAAAAATGGGGAATATAATATATGTTGAATTTTAAAGAATGCAAAACATAAATTTTTACCATGAAATTCAGCAGTTCTTTTTGCAACTAAAAGACTAGCCAAGAAAAAGTGTTGTTTGTAGCATTACTATATCTTGCTACATAATAAAGAAAATTTTCATTCCGATCATCTTTCTTGTCCAATAACCACTCTGATTTTACACCTTTCTCATGCAATAGTCTCAAGACACTCTTCTGACCATGAAGAATTACTACATGGAAAATACTAAAACTATTTTCATTCAGCCGATTGACTAACTCAAAAAATCATTATCAAGAATAGTCAAAAGTTTCAATTGCCAGATTTCATGGCAATGAATAATATCTTAATTACATCTTTCAAGAAAAAAAGTAATTTGTCTTTCATCACTCAAGTTAATAGTATTCAATTGTCTTCCCTAAATAATGTCCACAATTATAATAGTAGGATTTACTTCTGACTGTTAAAAAAAAATATTGTTAGTTTATTTGCAACAGTTAGAGCTACAAAATAACTAGCACTACTGCTAAGAGTAAAATAGCATTGCAATATTATCCATTCATCTCAACAATAAATGAAAAGAATGAAAAATAAACCTTACATAAGAAAAAATTTCTAATACTATAGCTTTTCATTCTCAAATGGTAATAAAGAAAAAAATGTCAATTAAAAAGCTAAGCAACCATGCTATTATACCAAACATTGTTAATACATACCATAGTTGGTATACCTCTTGAACAATCCTGGAGTAACCGAAAAATCTTTTTATTTCTCAGCTAAGATTTTCAATGCCTCCCAAGTGTCACGAAATGAGTATTTTGCGCAACAACTCATGCGGCACTTAAACTACTTATAGTACAAAAGTTGCTAAGTAAGTTTAATAAACTTCTCAAACTAACGAAGTAAAGATACTTGCAATAATGTTAGAGAGAAGAGAGCAATATGGCCAAATATAATTTTATTACTCACAAATGAGAAAATACAAGAGAGTTTTTTACAAAAGAGTTTGAGAGTCTTCTATGTTTTATGCGTGTGTGTTGGTGGTGTGGTGTGTGTTGTGTAAAATAGAGGGTGCTCACCCTTGTTTACATTATTAGGTGCTAGCTCATGAAGCTTTCTAGCAAATGGGTGCAACTTGCCTATATATCTTCTAGGCACTAAAGTGCAAAAGTGTAGAACTAGGCTTACGTTCATCCTCAAGACCACGAAGATCTTTGAGCATTAACAAGGCGAAACCTAATTAAAGAAAAAAAAATAATTTGAATAAACATAATACGAAAAATTAATTAAAAAAACAAAAGCAACTAAAAAAATACTTACCATATTTATTAGCTCTGATACTAGTAATAATTGCTGCATTTAATTATGCAACTGTGAATACTCTTTTTAAATATTGATTGTATAGATAGATTATAATCTCCATTTGATCAAAAGAAATACCCTTACAGAGTGGTGTCATATCATCTCCATCCAAGATCCTTAACAAATGCTCATTCTTAGATAGCATTTTTACCATGATTTCCTTATTCCCCAATACTTTAGCATTAAGAAAATCAATGTTTCCATGGTGGTCCTTTATTTGTAGATCTTTCAATTGCATACAATCGCCCACATCATCTATAACATTAGCATGCTTTCCTAAAACCGCTAGGTGAAGAATGGTTTCTCCATGATCGGTGATGATAGCACTTGCTAATGCAGAATTTTGTAATTTAGTTTGGACAGCTGCCTAATTTCCATCGCAAGCCACCCTTTGGAGTTCCTTCCTAGTTAATAGTGTCACTATTTCACATAAAAAGGTGAAGAATTTATTAGGATTTGATTGAATGGATCACTTAAAAAAGAATCAGGTGGACATATAGGTGTACATGTAAAAGAGAGAGATATTGCACCAGTAAAGGAAGGTGAAGATTCTGCATGTTGAATTGCTTGCTCCGTAATTTTAGCTTCATCATCTTCATGAAGAAAGATCCCGATTAACACTAAAAAGTGTACATTTAATAAGTCTAAAATTATTAATTTTTCACTTACAATACTAATTAATGCATTCATTATTTATAAATTATCTTATACTTCCTTAATAAATTTTTATGTTAAAATTAATTTCTAGTATATTAATTTTTATATCGTAAATATAAAAAATTAATATGTTTATTATTTATAAATTATCTTATACTCCCTTAATAAATTTTTATGTTAAAATTAATTTGTAATATGTTAATTTTTATATTATAAATATTTCAAGAATAAAAAGAAAATTGAGACTAAAAGCGTGAACAAAGAAGAATTTCTGGAGCCATTAGAATATGTTATTGAGGAGATATAATTAATTAAAATAAATATTTCAAAAAAAATAAAAAGAAGCAATGTTAGCTATGATAGTCAGGTGGCCATTTTGCCACATGACTACCACACACTTCTAGGTGTATGTATATATATATTATAAAAGAAATAAAATAAAATAAAATAAAATAAAATAAAATAAATAATAAATTAAAAAAAAAAAAAAGGAAACGAGGAGCTAAAGAGTAAAAGCTAAAAAGAAGATAGAGAAGTTAAGGAATTCTTTCTTTCTTTCTTTTTCTTTTCTTATTTTCTTGTGCAATTTATTTTCTTGTAATGTATTTTAGAAGCTTGTTAAATAAAATAAGTGTTTTGCTTTTCAATATGAGTAGCTAAATTTTTTGAGATGAGGTGAAGGATGAAGCTCTAAAATTCAAATTATTGATTAATTACTCTCTCAAGTGAGTCTTAAAGTTTATATTTTTTCTTACCAGTTTGTTTTATGTCATATTAATTTATAAGCCTAGATAATTTTTTATATATATGGTATTTTGACATAATATCGACACTTCAATATAATTATAGCACATTAGGTACTTATTCCATATTTATCACACTAATAGTTAGTTAAAAATTAAATAACATAATAATTAGCTGACAAAATAAATACAAAATCTAAATATGTGAAAGTTATTATAATCATAATTTAAAATCTGAGAGTAGATCCCGTAACCTTAGTATAGTTTTAGATCGATTCTTAGTAATTTCTTTTCCTATATTTAATTTTCTTTATTTAACAAATTGACTACTAAATTTTAAATTCCCTATAGTTCGACCCAGGATTCACAGAGTTATATTATAACTGGACACTCTTATACTTGCGAGTAATAACATTTTAAAGTCAAGTTAAATTTTTGGCACCATTGTCGGAGAGTTTTCTAAATTTGATGATGCCAGTTTATTTTCATTTTTTTCTTTTTGCTCTTAGTTTCTATTTTCATCTTTTTTTTTATAAAATTTCTATTAGCCCCCCTCTTCTCTTGAGATTTTAAATCATCTATAAATTTTGTGAAAAACTTCATTTTACCCCAAAAACTTTGCAAATCAATCCTTAAAATTGAATTGAAACTTGAATCTTCGGACTTTGTCTTATTATTTGGACTTTTGAACTTAAAGACTAAATGAACTTGGACCTTTGGACTTTGTGGACATGACGAACATGGATTTGGTCTTTTAAAATAACCATTAAGGCCTAATAATTGAAATTTAATTGGCTGATAATTTTTAAAATTTGAAAAAAAAACACATTTTTTCTCTTTCTTTAGATTTCTGCAATTTCCTTTTCAAATTTATTTTTAATGCTCAGTTCAACCACCTAAATTGTTATTTAAATTTTGTTTGTTTTGTTATAGTCGATTTAATTGCCTATCATTTCAATTCCAATTTAATTATTCTTATACATTAATTTGTGTAATTTTTATTATATGGCTGATTCTAAAATATTGCTTGAATTGTTTCCTTTAATTTCTTTGTTTATATAGTTGGTTTAA
Organism: Luvunga scandens; assembly: GCA_030449905.1. Classification (NCBI taxonomy): domain Eukaryota; kingdom Viridiplantae; phylum Streptophyta; class Magnoliopsida; order Sapindales; family Rutaceae; genus Luvunga; species Luvunga scandens. The sequence goes on from JASUUG010000478.1 coordinate 3,027,978, forward strand.
CCACCTATTATTTTTAGTTAATTAATTTTCAATGTATTTATTTTTATTTCGTATTTATTTATTTTTAATTTTTGTACATTTATATTGTTTGCTTATTTAATTTTTATTTTGTTTCAATTGTGTAATTTTCATTTAGTGTTGTATGCATTATCCATTTGCTTGTGCATCATCTTCTTAATTTAACGCACATTATTAGCATTGCATGCGACGTTGGTCTCGTACAAATAATGGTAGATTAATTAGAACATCACCTTCATCACCTTTAGACATGGCTCACATCGAAACTGATAATTTTTCCGAACATGGAGATAACCAAGCCTTGCAAAATCTTCATGAACAGATTAGGATACTTAGAGATTTCATGCATCCTAGTAGAATAGGGTCACCATCATGCATAGTTTTTCCTCCTGATGCATCTTGTTTTAATTTCAAACTTGGTATTATTCAACTTTTGTCTACTTTTCATGATTTTGGGCCTGAAAATCCATACCTGTATTTGAGAGAATTTGAGAAAATTTGTAATACTTGTACAAATCAAAGTTGTAGAATGAACATAATTAGACTTAAGTTTTCCTTTTTTCATTAAAGGAAAAAGCTAAAACTTAGCTATAATATCTTAGGTCAGGATCCATCAGAACTTAGGATGAAATACAAGCACAATTTTTGAAAAAACATTTTCCACCCTACAGAACAAATTCTTTCAAAAAACAAATCATCACATTTACTCAAAAGTAGGAGAATCCCTTTACCAATATTGGGATTGATGCATAAAATAAGGAAGAGTTTGTTGAACCTTTAACCCATGAAGAAATAACCAACTTATGTCAATTTATTCTCTCAAATTATGTTAAGGGAATGTGTTTAAACTCCATACATAAAATAGGTTAAGGGAATGTGTTTAAACTCCATACATAAAATAGATTTTTCTTTGCATATAAGTTAGATCTTTTAACTATAATACATACTTTTATATCTTGAGTCTCAATAAATTGATATTGAAAATATCAATATATTATGATAACTAAAAAAAAACCCTTTGAAGCTCTAATAAAACAATTTTTTTAAGATAAAATTATTCTTCTAGTATGAGATACGCATATACCATTTTTCAACTTCTCAGCTAAAATGTCAATATGGTATCAACAATAAATGTCATCATATAACGAGAAGATTAGGCCATTAGTGGCCTCGAATTTTACCAGTATATGTCATCCTACAATATGTGTCGACACACTTGATTGAACACAATATGTCGCTGCAAACAGTAAGGGGAAAAAATCAAAGTTAAAAAGTGGAAGTGCTAGAAAAGCTAGCTATGATGTTAAAATAGAATTTAGATACCACACACACGCATGCACACACACACACACACATACCTAATAGAGACACAGCACCAAAATGCCCAGCTATAAAGTAAGCAAGCTGCCCCCAACGACTTGATTATAAGGTTTACTTTTCTGGATATTGATGTCAGCTAATGTGATATAATAACAATGGCATCGATGATGAGATTTTTTTCATTAAAAAATCTGATAGTTGATGCAAAATGTTCAAATGAAGACAAAAACAATAGTGTAGACAAGTACTACCATTGGTGACCTAAAATAATTAAGGATTTTTTATTCAGGAGTCCTTGTTGTTTTCTAAATTTTCTAAAAAAGCAAAAGGTTTTCTATTTTTAAAGGATAAGTCCTGTTTGTGTAAATTTTTTACACCAAAATCTATTGATTGTGATTGACCATTTAATTTCTTTTAGGGTGGAAGGGTACAATAGTGATCTTCCAAACCTTATTTACCCATTAAATCAAGTTAATTGCTTTAGTGTACACAAACTTATTAATCCTAACCTCATACTCTAAAACAAGGGCTAAATTAATCATAATTGTATCTTTGATTTTTTAAATTTTTTTTGTAGAAAAATGTTTGTAGTTTTTTTATTTTAAAGAAACTACCTTTATATTATTGTTCTTGTGCTAAATATAAAGAAAATTAAATCATCTAAAATCAAACTCTACTAGCATTATAATTAGTTTTATTTCTATCGATACAACAATGATAAAAACTTACAATTTATTATTATGGAAACCGATGAGTCTAATAAAGTCAATTGCAATTTACTTGTAATTATAATTTTATGTTCACAATAGGGAGTCATGTGAGAAACAAAGATGTTGAAAGTGTAATTAAGCAAGACAAAATATTCAATAAATGTTCTCTTTTGTCTTTTCAACCCATATTTGAAATCTCGAGAACTTATGTGACAAAAATTTGAAACCTCTTATTTTTCTTGACTTTGCATGAACAATAAGGACTGCAATATTAATAACTCATTTTATTTTTTTTGGTTTTTTTGTTTTGCGTAACATCCAATGGGAATGCGTATAACCGAAAAGATAATTTAATTGGATCAACAACCTAGTACCGTACACTTTTTGTGCAATAGACTGTACGTACACTTTGATTAATATGGCCACGTCGGTACACAGTATTTGTAATCTGACGAATTTATTGTGCCAAAGCCGAAAGCCAAAATTGGCTAATCTTGTGTTTAGTCCATCAACAAGCCGTGCCAAGGCCTGGGCCGTGCTAGCCTGGCTACTAGTAATTGAGTTTGAATTAATTAGAGTTAAGAAAGGACTCAAATAGTAAATTCTTAATTATTTTAATATTCAAAATGGAGAAAATAATAAGAGAAAAAAATTTATTGTTAAAGTTTATACATGAAATTGAAAATAGATGAGGATATTGACAAGAGTGAGGATTAATTAGTAGAATCACATTGATTAGAATATAAAGTATTTTTCAAGAAACATAAATATGAAAATAGTAGGTGGTTGTACGATGTAAAGAGTTAGAGAGAGAAAATAAATAGGAGTTTAATTAGATTTATTATGTCCTTTAATATAATTGTGGCATGAGATAAGTTTTACAATAAGATTATCGAGGGGTGCCAATAGTCCAATTAAAATAAATTAGAATTTTGACATCCACCTAGGCCTTTGCACCCGCAATCACCTCTCTATTTTAAATATTTGACCAGCAAGCCAAACCTTTTTTTTTAATAGAGAACGTGAACATAAATTTCAATATTATTAAACCTTCATATATCCAAAATTTTTATAAAATTTATTATAATAAAATAAAATAAGATAAATTACATTTTCTTAACAAACTTTTTAAAAATTACATTAATTCATTGAATTGAAGTCTAATAAAAACTTTATTACATTTGCGTAACATAACACTAATAATAATAAGAAAACAAATAACATTGCACTAGATGATACTACCAAATCAATTCAAATTTGATAAAAAAAATACAATTCATTTGTAATTTAAAATAATATAATATTAATTAATAAAAAAATTCATTTAAAGAAAAATAAAGCAAAACATTCTTAGATTTAATTTTGTTCATTTCAAATTCATTTATTCAAATAATATGCAATTCTATATAATTTAATTAAAAATTATGATATAAAATTGGAAGTGTGCTTTGCCGGCTTTTTTACGTGTTATGCTCGTATGGCCTACATGCTTAAAAATTTAAGTCCAGTAGAGCATGTGACACGCAGCCCACGTGCATGTTGTGTTGTACCGTGTGCTTTGTCGAAACGTACTCATGTCATACCATGTTGTAGTGACATGTGCTATGCCTTGCCCAACCCATTGGATATCACTAAGCATGTATAATAAAAACCATGTGTTAAACGACACTAGGGGCGGGCATCGAATCGGTTCGGTTCGGTTTCGGGATAAATTTTCGGTTTCGGATCGATTCGGATCCAAAATTTAAAAATATCTTTCGAATTTTATGAAAATAAAAACCGAACGAAAACCGATAGGTCGGTTTCGGTTCGGTTCCGATTCGGCTTTGGTTTTCGGTTTCGGTTCTCTTAACGATTTTATTTAAGTAATTGATTTTTAGGTTCATCTCAACGATTTGGTTTTTTATTCGGTTTTTTGAATCATTTTCTATTTCAAACTCTATACAATAATTTTCTCATTTTTAGTACGTATATAATATATTCAGAGTATGTATAATCTATGATTTCATCAATTAATCTACAATTTCATCAATTACTACAACATCATCAAAATATACCATAATCTACTACTACCACTACCAAATCATTCATCATCATCACCAAATTAACTTAATATAATCCATAACATATAGTTACTTTCTTCCATTTGCACACAAGGCCTACTACAATCAATGTATAATAAACAAAAATAAAATAATTTACAAATTTGTATGAGAAAAAAAAAGGAAAGAATTTTGGACTAAAATAAATAATTTGTACAATTATAGTTACTATTTTTAATATTAAAACTTTTGGCCCAAACTGTAAATACAATAAAATAAGTTTCTATGCCATAATATAAATTAACAAAAACTTAGGGACTGAATCATATTTTATTTTGTTGACTTCGGTCAAGGACTATTTTGAAATGTTTGTAAACCAATTAGATCATAACATAATTCCTATATGCAAATATTTCCTAAATATTGGATAATTGTAAACGTTTATAAAGAAAAGGGGGCCAAATGATATTATCCTTTCATCATCTTCAACATTTCATTCTTCCTTACCCAGCTTTAGGGGTGGCAAAAAAGCCCGCCCGGCCCGGACCCAGCCCGGGCCTAGGTGATTTGGACATGGTAATACCCGGTCCGGGTGTGAAGGCGAGCCGGACATGGGTATTACTTGATAAACTCGGGACCCGGCCCGGAACCCTGGTTTTATTAAAAAAAATTATAAAATATATTTTATTTTAAATATTTATATTTATTTGACTTATTTATTATATAAATATAAATTTTTAAACAATTAAAATTTATAATTTCATGTCAAATTTCATTAAAATAAATTTAAAACTTATAAAATTACAAATAAAATTATAAAAAAATAAAAATATATATATATTATAATATTAAAAAATACAAAATTCGGATACCCGGATTAAAACACGGCCCGGTACCTGGCTTAAAATACTCGGCCATGACAAAAAAATTGGCACCCGGGCCGGGTCCGGGTATTGCAATACCTGGACCCGGCCTGGGATTTTGCCAACCCTACCCAGCTTCGCCAGAAACCCAGATTTGAAAAAGAAAAATAAAAAAAATACAGTAACATACTCATATACAGGCAAAGCTAACAAAAATAACTATTAGTCTACTATTAATAATTTAAGTAAACATGAAATAAGAAAAGATTTATGAGATATTTCAAAAAAAAAATAGAAAAATACTCAAATTTCGGTTCGGTTCGGATTTTATAATTTTTAATCCGAAAACCGAACCGAACCGAAACATTCGGTTCGGTATTTATAAATTCAGATTTTTTATTTTAAAAACACCAAACCGAAACCGAAAAAAACCGAACCGAAACCGAAAAAAACCGAACCGAACCGAATTTTTTTTTATTTTAGTTCGGTTTTGCCCACCCCTGAACGACACCATTACTTAATTGTTTAGCAAAATAGATAAATTTTGAATTCTTTTATTGAATATTAAATGAAAATAAGGATAGTGGTAGATATTTTCATTATTTACTGAGATCATTTCTCCTTGTCACTTTTTAATTTCCACAAAAATCCAAAGAGAAGTGTGAAATTTTTCATGAGTTGGAATAAAAAAAAAAATAAGTCAAATAATTAAAACAACATTGATGTTTGCCTGGATGAACTTCTATGACTATGACTAATTTACTTGTGAATGTTCATGAAATAATAGATGTACACGTAAGTATATCTAAAAAAATGAAGCTTGATTATATTTATTTTTTAATTTTACGTGAAATCAAGTTAATTTCAAAAATTAATTAAGAAAACCCAGCCCGCAATTCATTTGACGTTTTAGGTAACTCGTGTTTATGTTGACATTATTGCACAGTTCCATAAGCACTCGTAATTGCTTATAACAAAAAGGGAAAAGGATACCCACACCTTCAAAGTTAGGGTTGGCAAAAGTCTGGATCCGAACCGGGTTTAGGGTAGCCAGGGACTAGCCCGCATGAACAACATAGTTGCCCGAACCCAGCCTGCTACCCGGGCATAGGTTTTGTATCTGGGCTTTTTCTACCCGCATATGAACCACATTGAGAAGAAAAAAAAACTATAATAAATTGTTACGTCTCAACTAAATTTTTTCAATATGCTTTACAACTTTTACATAAATAACAAATAAAAATTGTTTCAATCTACCATCTACTCCTTAAATTCATTCAATTTCTAAAATAAATCCATTCAATCCCTATCAAAAATTTAAATTCAACATGAATAATAACCAAGTAACTATAAATAAATGTAACATACTAACATCCAGCATATTACATAATACATATCATAAATTCATAATTACAATACCAATAACCAACATAACATGAAAATCCCAAAATATCATACAAAAATAATTTATAAAAGAATCTAAAATACTCTAATATAAAATATAGAAATAATAACTTCATGTTAAGCAGCTCGACGATTGTGCCCCATCATCATCATCCAAAATTACCTCCTCTCGGGTAAAAATCTCATCTTCTGGAACTCTACCTAATAACAAAAATAACACATTAAAATTTAAAAGCATTTTAAGCAAATAAATAACACTATAACATAATTCAAATAATTTTATACCTCAAGAAGTAGAAACCTAAATCCAATTTTAAGCACACATTAAGGATTCCAAAGTGTCAGGGTAAAGTTTACTACGATGCGAACTCAAAAACCTGTCTCAGGTACTAAAAGTTGACTCAAAGGCAATAGTGGATACGAGAATGGCCAAGATATCCTTGGCCAACTCACTCAAAATAGGATATTGGCCTATGTGCATCTTCCAAAAAGCTAAAATATCAAAGCTTGAAGTAGCATCCAACAATTCCTCATCTAAAATACTTATCCAACTCCGACTTAGTCACCTTAATAGGTTTATTTCGACTTCGAAATGTTTCAAACTCATTACATCCCAATACTTACTCGGATTTGATGAAGATTTCGAATGAGCATTTTCTAATTCAACAGCTTGCCCACCACTCAAAACCATAGCCTTCAATCCATATTCTTTCACTAAATTATCACAAAGCTTACATGCGTGCTCAATATGCTCATCTGCTATATCACCATAGATCTTTGGGAAATAAAAATCAATCAATAACATCTTACATCTCGAGGTCAAGGACTACAGCTACAAATAATATCGAATGAATTTCATTCCAATATTTTTCTAATTTATCAACCATTTTAGTAGCCATAATTCTAATAACAAGGTTATCGGAGGTGCGCTACCCATTAATTAATATTTTCATTTTACATATCAACGGAAAGAACAAATTAATAGTGGGGTATTTTGTAATCGAAAACATCTCCGTTAACATGTAAAATGATCTCAAATGCTCCACCATTATGGTTATCAAATCCCACTCACTATCACTAGGCAAGCTCTTATATTAAGGCTCACATTGTTGCAACTAAGAAAAAACACTTCTATACATCAATGCTACATCAAGCATGGCATAAGTAGAGTTCCAACAAGTTGGACAGTCTAACTCCAAATTTTTTTTACAATTAATTTGTAATTGCCTAGCAACTAACTCAAAAGTTTTAAATCTTTTTGGTGTTTGTGTCCGATAACTCACACTCTCCCTAATCTTTCCAACCCCATTTTCTATAACTTTCAACCCATTCCACACAACCAAGTTGACTACATGAGCAGTACATCTCATATAAAAAAATTTACCATTAAAAATTAAGGTACTAGTATCAAACCTTAACAACAATTTCTCTACCATCTTATCATTAGTGGTACAATTATCTAATGTCACTGAAGTTAACTTTCTATCCACATTCCAATCCAACGGACATTGAATTAACTCATTAGAAAGGGCATCAATAATATGGGGGCTCAGAACATAAATAAACCTATCCAATATTCAATTGTTAGTATTAAATACACAAACTTAAAATATTATAACAATTTAAACTTGAAAATAAATCCAATATAAGTAATAAAAAAATTAAAAAAGAAATTAAGCAAATAAAAAGTTATAGACAAATTACCTTAAGATTCGACTATGCAATTTTCAGGAGTTGTCAATGAAATGTGCTATGACAACCATGTATCCCTTTTTTGTGATTACTTGTTGTCCATAAATCCATAGTAATGGTCACTCTACCATGATTTTTCTCCAACAAATACAAAGTCTTAACCTTCTCAATATGATACAGCTTCAAAACCTCATTCTTCAAGGTATTTTTGCTTATTAGCTTAACCAAAAGGTTTGCATGTGCCATCATTTTTCTAAAGCCTTTATATTCCACAAATCTAAATGGAAGCTCATGCATTATCACCATTCTTGCAATCAAACTCTGCAAAACATTTTGATCGAAACTATCGTAGCCAACGTCACAAGTTCTATCCTTTCTTTTGAGCACTTTGAGACTTCCTTAAACTGCTTCCTCTATTTTCAGTTGATCCTTTAAAAAACAAAATTCCACGTGCTTGTTCAAACCTGTGGTCCCTAATGTGTATCTAGCTTTTAAAATTGTTGTGTGTTGCATGCACTTTGCCTTTTGTTCTCCGTTAACAATTATTTTTGCGAAGTGATCCCAAGCTTAAGAGACTTTCTTTCCCTTCTTATTTTGAGCCTTTTTTGCCACATTCTTTCCCTTTTTATCATTCACGGTTGACAACGAAATTTCCTCAACCTCATTATCATTACTATCTTCAACATTATGGGATAAATTTAGAGCATTTGATGAATTGATTTCTATGATGTCCAACATTGCACTGCTATTTATTACAGAAAAAATAATAAATGATTATAAATAATCATACAAATTACATAGTTATAATATTATGTGATAAAATTAACTTAAAAGCAACCTAAATGCTAAATTCAGCTCCTATTAATAAAAAATTATCATACAAATCACATAATTATAAATATTATGTAACAAATTAACTTAAAGCAACCTAAGTCTAAATGCAACTCCTATTAATAAAATTAATCATACAAATTACATAATTATAACTATTAGAGTTGGACTATTGGCACCCATTCATTAATCCCATAAAACCCCTATTATATTACAATTACATTTAAGGACAAATATAAATAGAATTAAGCCATTTATATTTTCTTTCTCTCTTCAATTTTATTTTCCTTACAGAATATAATTCTTTTTATTATCATTAAAATAATATGAATTTAAGAAGTAACCCTCTAAGCCAAAACAAAATTTTTATAATAAACAAAACAACTTAATTAAGATACAACACAATTAAAAAATAAATTATATAAAATTTTATCCCACTGTAAATAATTTTTAAAGATTCTCAAACTATTTACTGAATCCAAAATTTATAGGTACGATAGAATGGTAATAAACCCATAAAATATTTATTATTTTCTAAGCATAATGTTCTTCTTACTTTTTTTAATTTTTTTTAAAATTAAATAATAAATAAAATTTAAAGAGAGGAATACAAATATTGAGAATGAAAAAGTAAGAAAATTATTAAAAACTAAAAAAATTCATAAATGAAAAGAGTGTTCATTTAGGAAAAAAGATATTTTTGGTATTAAATGAGATATAATTGAAAAAGGGGTTTTAATAGGATCTTTGAGGGGTGCTAATAGTCCCACTCTAAATATTATTCAACAAATTAACTTAAAGCAACCTAAATCTAAATTCAACTCCTATTAATAAAAAATTATCATAAAAATTACACAATTATAAATATTATGTGATTAACTTGAAGCAACCTAAAATCTAAATTCATCTCCCATTAATTAAAAAAATGCATACCATCCCAGAAAAACATTAAGCATATATATAACACCTAATAATAATAATGTTAATTTCGTCATTTTTAAAAAAAAAACTTGGAAAAAAGACAATACCTCGTGGCTGTGATGGCAAAGTGAGATTGGTTATGATGGCTGACGTAGTGACGCGGTTGATGTTGTCACACAGTGGCTACCGCTGAGAAGATGACGAAACGATGGAGAGTGGAGACTAGGAGACAGTGGCTACGACAGCTTACAGTTGGGATCCATGAGAAATGAGAAGAGCTGATCGACAAATCGAGGGAGGTTCGTAGACTGAAGGCGTAGTGGTGATTGGCTGCTACCAAAGAGACAGAGACGCGGTGGTGACTGGTTATCGATCGAAGGTTGCAAATTGTTTCAGTATGTGTATTAAGTTAAGAATGGATAACTACTAGGGTTAAGCAATAGGCAAAATAAAAAATGTTTCTTCCTTTTTTATATTTTCCTCTTTTTTTTTTACTTAATTAAAAACTGAGCACGGTCGGGTTTCGGGTTTTCAATGTTGTAACTGGACCCATGCTCGAAAACATCCGTGCATTAAAAATCAATACCCGAGTCCATTTTTTCCATACAAGTGGGTTAGGCAAAACCTAGACCGCATTGACCAGGTCTAGTTCGGTTGCACATTTTTGCCACCCCTACTCAAAGTTAGGAAAATAGTCATGTAAACTCTCAATAAGAGATACTAAGATCTCCTTTTTACTATAATACCCTTAGCATAGTAACTAAAAAAATTGACTTAAAATTTTTTTAATACATGTAAAATAATTTAAATAGTTTAACTTTTCTAGTAGACTAATAATATTAGAATATTTTTTAATATATAAAATGATTTTTAAATGCAATTTATTATATTTACTTCGATAATATATTTGTATTTATTAAAAAAATCTTAAACAAATCTTTATGTTAAATACATTTGACAATTAATAAAATATATCTCATGCATTAATAATATCAAAATTATTTTATATAATATTAAAATAATTTAAATTTTTATATATTTATTTTAATATTATTTTTCTATTTATTATAAAATTTAGTTTAATAGAATATAAGATTGTAAAGTATTTAAATACTTTAAATATTGAAATTATTTTAAAATGTAAATATTGTTACATTTTTTTTAATATTACATTTCTATTTATTATAAAACATTTTTTGAGTTAATACAGTCAATGGGTGTTTTAGTTAAAAGAGTCTTAGTATTTCTTATTAAAAATATAGGGGTCTGTATAATCTGTCTCCAAATTTTAGAAGTGTAGATATCTTTTTCCCTAATAAGGATAACAAAAGGATTATTAATTCTCTATTGGCTTATTTTATAATTAAGTTCACTATGTATGCTACTAAAAAAAATTATTAACTTGACACAACTAGTCCCCAATCTACAGGGCGAGTTTACCTAATTCTATTTATTCATTCCGACATAATTTAATTAATAAGGATTCTGTTGAAAATTCGACAAAGTCTCCTTTATAATTATTACATAATCAAATCTGCAATTAATAAAATAAACACTCCCAAACTAATTCCAAATACAACCAACTTTATCAATCAATCTCCTCAAAAAAATATCAAATCACTTCGATATCTAATATCAAATAAAATACATAGATTTTTTCATAATCACCAAAATGTATCAAATTATACAATCTCAAATTATCTCAATAAATACATCTGCAACTCCTAACATTATCACGTGGCCATAATTCCAAAATAACTATTGTTGTTGGGTCGACTATTGTACCTATGAATCTCCTGTGGGAGGGAAATATAATAAAAACGGAATGAGTATAAAATTCAGTGAACTCAGTAAGTGGATAGTAGTTTTTTAATATAATTTTACTCTATATCGAAACACAATTTCATCAAAATGTCATGAGAACTTAAATAACTTATTAAATTCAAATCATGTACTAAAATAATAATAGCATATAATACTGCATAAAATCAGTGAAATCATAATACTTATATCATCAATTCTAAATACCGAAAACTATCACCAAACAAGTATCCAAGGAAATAATCGCATCATATTCGGACCTCGATGGACGGGCAATGATGTATTATATGGGTACAATTACGCCTCGGAGCTACACAGATAGACAATGAAGTACCATCTCATATATGATCATATCCAAACCTTAATGGATAGGCAATGACGTACTATCTGGGTACAATCTTACCCCAAAGCTACGTGGATAGATAGGGAAATATCATCTCATACCTCATCATATCTGTACATACATAATCTAGTCTCCAAAAGGCAAAATCACCCGAGCACATGGCTCAAAGCCTCTGTATGTACTCAGACGGGTCCAAAAAGCCTGCATCTCATCTGTATCATCATCTAGACATAATGCTATGTAAACTTCTTGTAAAGGAAATGGAATTTTTGTTAAAAAATAGTAAAGTTATAATACAAAACTCTAAAAAGTAAAAAATGTTATTAATTATCTAATGGATTATTTATAAACTCCTTTAAAAAGGTAAAGCCTTTACTGCTTTTTAATTTACTGATTATATTACAAGAAATTTAGGTTACTCAATACACTATCAATACTCCAGATATAATCCTAATTATATATGGTCATCAGAAATCACAAACAAGGCTTTAATTTAGTTTACATTATGTTATTACTCTTCGGATTCCTGTCGTGTCATTTGGCACAAAACTTTGATAAGAAAGTAATTTCAAAATCTAGTAAAGCATACAACTTTTTAAATAAATCTAATTCGAGTAGAGCTTATATTCATGTTAGCTTTTATAAGTAGAGTTTTCACCAAAAAAAAAAATAGTTGTTTGATTTGACAATGAGAGCTTTTATTAAAAATTATACAATTACTATAATAGAGAAGCTTTAAAGTTATGCTATAAAAGGGATATTATAAGATTATGAAATAAATAATAGCACATTTTAGATAATTTAACTTAAAAAAAAACTCTCCAACCTTTTACTTCAAAGAAGCCTAAAATTTGAGCTTTTGTGAATAGATATAAAATAACTTATTTAATCACAAAAAGTTATACTTGAAATATAATCAAGCAATAACAAAAAAAGAAAACTTTTTGAATTAAATAAACACATGTGGTCATTAGATAAGTTATATCAAATGGATTTAAATTCAATGCTGCGTTGAGCTTTTTGTTAACCTTTTAGAAAGATATTTGATAAAAACACGAATAGGCAAATCTTAACAATATATTGCTATACATACGTGCGTGGTAAAAGATTATGAAGAGTTGAGCAGCACTCAGTTCATGCAATAAATTTAGAATTTCATATATTACTTTGACTATAAAATTTTCCAACAGCTATAATCATTAAATAAGTCATATCAAACATGCACTAAATCTATAATTTAAATTCCCATAAGTGTAAGATTTCCTTTCCTTAGAATGGAAAGGAAAGGTTAATTAATAAATACGACTCAGACAGTCTCAATGTCATTAAAAAAAATCAAACATGTACTAAATCTATAATTTAAATTCCCATAAGTGTAAGATTTCCTTTCCTTAGAATGGAAAAGAAAGGTTAATTAATAAATACGACTCAGACAGTCTCAATGTCATTAAAAAAAAAAAAATTAAGAGCGCAGGCCAAATTAATGAATTTAAGAGAGAAGAGCACTACGGGTAGCCAGAAGGAAAGAAAGACACATCCCTGCAGATGTCGTGTTCAACATCTTGCCGAGACTCCCCACAAATCGTTGGCGAGATTCAAATGCGTTTGCAAGTCATGGTCTTCTTTTATTGTCGCTCTTAATTCTGATAATCACGAGCTTGTAGTTTCCACCGTGCACTCTCTTCATTCCGTCAATCTTCGTCCAGAAGCAACTAATAATCAGTTGAAATCCGTAAAGCTTCGGAGAAGCACTCCACAAGTTGCTTAGTTTTTGCAACGGCTTTTTATATGTTCTTGTTGAAAAATAAAGACGAAAGAGATTAGAAGATTTGGTGTTATGGAATCCGTTGACGGAGATGTATAAGGCGATATCAATATCACCAGTTGGGTTATCTGAAAATATGTTTGGATTTGGTTATGAAAATACTTTTGGATTTGGTTATGACCACTCCACTAATGATTATAAGATTGTAAGACTAATAGAGGACGATAGTAGAACTCGTTTTGAGATCTATTCATTAAACACCAATTCCTGGGAAAGGGGAACGCTCCCCTGGCATATTTCCGCATTGCATTCTTGCAAGTATTCAGGGACTTTCGTTAATGGAGCTCCGTATTGGCGGATAGATCGCACAGCAGACACAACAGGCCCTTATAAGAAGATATTATTCGGTGGCTCACAAGTAATCCTTCGTTTTGATCTAGTAGACGATAAATTTAGCCTGATTCTACCACCCACTGAGGTAGTCAGTACGATTACTACTGTTGAATTCGATCCTTGTGATTCTGGTGGATGCCTTTGCATGGTTCATTATCATGATGAGAGAAAAGCTCATATCGATATCTGGACAAGAAAAGAACAGAATTGGATTCGATTAATGCGCATGCCACGCTCGAGAAAACTAGACCTGAGATTATACTTGGCACCTGTCCTTTTTCACGAGAGCAGTGAAGTCCTCTTGCATTTGAAGGATATTTTTTACAATTGTGGCAAAGGACTACCCTTGTTATACTCTCCGAAAGAGAGAACTTTCAGAAAGCTTCAGATTGAGGGCATCGAACAATTCACCTTCCGTGAGGAGATAACATATACACCGAGTCTAACTTCACTCACTCGTCACAGAGAACAAGATTCAATGGAGGTTAGGCCAGTGGAGAAAATTGCAGAAGACAAAGTCTCAAAGAAGAAGCTGGAAGAAGAAGATGAAGATGATGATTGCTGGGATTTCTATCCTTTGTTTGGAGGGTGGTAGTTTTACGAATTTGTTGTAATTTTTGAGTCACCAACAGTCTAAGAAAAAACAACTAAGCAATAGATTGTGCAATGTGTGTGTGTTAAGGATTTAACCTTCAAAATATATACACGGAGATCTTAAGTTATATTATCAGTGGCAATTAAGCAAACACACAAAGAAACTCAATTCAGCAAAAGACTGGAAATGGATTAAAGGAAAAACATATATCAAATAAACTCATTCAGCTTTTTATTAGGAACTACATCCAATATTATATATTTTCCTCAGATTGAAAGACTAAGGTGGCGTTTGTTTTTAGCCCCAAATCGAATAGATCGAATTAGTCAATTACGAATAGATCGAATATCGAATCAATAATGTGTTTGTTTTTTTAATCTGAATCTCTGAAAATAAGTATTAAGTTGTTTGTTTTTTAAACTTAAAAATCTGAATATATATATTTTTACATTTATACCCTTATTAAATTTAAATGTCAAATAAATAATATACTAAATACCATAATATTTTAATATTTATCACTAATTCTCAATAATAGTACATAATATAAGAAAAAAAACTAAGAAAATGATTGAAATAGTTGATTTGTTATTTCATCTCGAAGTTGTCTCATGTAAAGATGAGATTATGAAGGATAAATGTCTATGGGTGAGTTTTGGAATTTGTATGAAAAATAAATTATAAAATAGAGATATTTTTTACATTAGAAATTAATTGACTTAATTCAGATTCTTCTATTCAGCAAAAAGCTAAAAAAATTAGCTTCTTTTATTAAGTCAAAATTATCTGAAAAGTCCTATTAAGTTATAAAAACAAACACCTCTAATTAACTTAATTAATTAAGTTAAGTCACTTTAAGTTATTAAGTTAAAAAACAAACGCCACCTAAGTTTATCTAAAAAGAAATTGTTTTGCTGGAGATTTAAGGGTAGTCTATGAAGATAATTTCAATTTGAGGGTAGTTTTCTTTAAAAAAAAAATTGCCATAATGTACATATATTTTTCAAGGAGAAGAAGAAGAAGAAACAGTTTATTCGAGCAAAGGCATAGGCAAGTTAAAGTTGAGAAAATTGGCTCAGTTGGTAATACATGCCTGATTAAAAATCAAATATTTGAGAGAAATTTCAAGCAGGTAACCATGTGCATCGCATAATTACATAACAACTAACTCAGGTTCTATGAAGTACAAAACTCACAGTAAAACCAACTCTCTTTGGGAGACCTCTTGTTGACTACTTGATGAAGTTCTTCTCACCATTGCTTACGACTATTAATTTGATACAATACATAATATTAACCATTAGTTAATGTAGTTTCCTCACTAGCAATAAACATCAATAAACGACTTCAAATAATCATATAAAAAGGGACATTACATTTAACTTTCTGTGGCACATTCAATGCCTTCACAGGATGACAAAATCATTATTCTAGGCTACGCATATAAAATATGAAATATAACTATAGTAAAAAGCAAAGTGTATAAAAATGCTAAAGTTTGTGGATTTTAGAAAATGCTGCCATTCATAAGAAGGAACCAGAAGCTAAAATTAAGAAAATAAAGACAAAAAGCAATAAACAAAATTAAGATATGTTCCCTATATTCTGAATAGCATTTGATATGGCCCTACGTTGACCAGGAACAACACTCTATGCCGAGATACAGAACATTTTCCATCATCCCCAACTCTACTTTCTGAGGAGAAAAGTTGAACACCCAATTATGCAGCTATATAAGTCCTTCAGTTTGACGTAGTCGATTCTTACCTTCCTTCTTACCAGCACCTTTATTCCATCCAAGTAGTAGGCATCCATTTTCAGCCTAAAATACATTGTTATTTCTCTAAGTATTAACTAAACTTGTATCTATAAGCTATATTGAATATTATAGATTAAAAAAATAAAATAAAATTAGTTAAACCCATATGTTGAACAATCAAAGTACATTAAGAATCCTAACCATCCTGTCTACATTGAAACTGCCTAAGACTTGGTTCACAAGCTGAAGGCCCAAGTCAGAACACTTAGAAAGTCATCACTCTTTTACCAATCAAATACATCCATTACCACATCAATAACTCCAACCATCTACATTCAGATTTCCACCAGCTATAACTAAAATCTCTAGAACAGTCAATTGATCGAATTTGACATATACAGAAACTACCATTACATAATGAAATAGAACACTTAGAATACTACCTCTAACGAAATTAAAATCCTCCAAGGTTCAAATGACAGCACTTCTTTGATGAACCTTCGCCTTCTCAGCATCAATTATAGACTCGATCAATCCCACGGCACTATCAAGCTTCCCTTCCACATTCACCACAACATAATCGAAATTTTTCACATGTTTCACCTCCTCTCTAGCTGTAGCAATCCTCACTAACAACTCCTCCCTATTCTCAGTCTTCCGCTCAACCAATCTCTCCACCAACGCCATCTCACTCTCCGCTGCAAGAAATACAAACACTGCCGAGTCCCCCAGAATCCTCCTCAAAGTTTGAGCTCCCTGAATATCCACTCTCAACACAATATCATACCCTTTCGCCATGTACTCCCTAATTTGCTTCTTCGGAATCCCCTTATAATCCCCATACACTAATGCATATTCCAACAGCTCATTTTT
The DNA here is from genome assembly GCA_030449905.1 of Luvunga scandens. Taxonomy (NCBI): domain Eukaryota; kingdom Viridiplantae; phylum Streptophyta; class Magnoliopsida; order Sapindales; family Rutaceae; genus Luvunga; species Luvunga scandens. The sequence goes on from JASUUG010000478.1 coordinate 3,045,328, forward strand.
ATCAATCATTTTTAAAAAATCTTCCTTTGACACAAAGAAATAATCTTTCCCATTCACTTCACCAGGCCGCATTGGCCTGCTAGTAGCAGTGACAACAAAATGAAGGGAATCACGAGATTCCCTCAGCTTCTTTATAACAGTATCTTTGCCCACCCCACTTGGCCCACTAATTACAATTATCAAAGGATTGGGAGGAGAACAAACCGGATTTGAATCAAACGCATGACCCAATGAAGCTTCAAGCGACCGTAAAAGCTCGGTTTTGTTAACAGGGGCGGTCTGGGTATGATTCATTCTGATAGTTGACGAAAAAACACGCGTGGTTGGAGTTAAAGACAGAGAGTGATGGGATCTTTGTTGTTGTTTTTTAATTTTAATGGGCCTTTTTTGTAGGGCAAATGGGAACTTGGGTTTTGAGATTACGTAGAGAGAAAAGGAAGTGGAGAGTCGACGAAACATCAGGAGAAGATCGGGCGTACTGTTGAGATCACAAATAGAGAGAAGATTATGGGTTTTGTTGCAGACTTGTCGTTCCGGTTAATTTAGGAGACTCTGTTCTTCTCTTCCGTTTTCGTTTTGTGACATCATTAGATACCGATAGCTTTTCTGTGCGCTTCCCCTCTTTTATTTTCCTTTGAAAAGATTATCATGTAAGAACATGCAAGTTCCTATATGTTATAGATTTCTCAAACCGAGACATAGTTTTTCCATATTTTGTAATAGGTCCCTAAGCCTAAGGTAGCGTTCTTATTTTTATTTTTAAAATCTAAATACATTTAAATTTAGTTGAAATCTCAATGAATTTAAACACAATAATTTAAATGACATATTTTTTTATATATAAATATAAATAACATCTTATATATTTTGTAAATAAAAAATAATTTAAATATAATCATTTAACATTTATATCCTTATATGTTAAAATAAATAAAGGGGTAAGATTTTATAGTTTACAAAATAATTATATATAATAGAGATATTTCTTAAATATAAATTTTATTTTTCATTTAGATATGGTTCAATTCAAATAAAAATTATAAAAATTTAATATAAATTATAAAAAATAAACAAGTTTATTTTTTAAAAAAAAATTTAAATTAATAAAATTTTAGATTTTCAACCGTTAACATATAAGCTCTAAGTCTCAAGGGTGATTCAGAAATTTCATTGAGGTTAGAGACCTCTGTGGTACGATTGAAAAAATATCTTATTTTATAGATAATGTAAGACTTTAGTGATTATATATGTTATTGTCTCACATTTAATTTTTTCGGTAATTGTTTAATTGGTAAGCCTGGTCGTGAGAAAAAGGAAAAGATGTATTTTTTTAAAAAAAAAATACATCTTTTCATGGCACCACGCTGCTAAAAAAGCACCATCACCGTCTCATTATCTTTTCGTTCCTCTAATAAAAATCCCAAAATCGCCGTCTCTTTTCTCAGATATCACCATTAACCCCTTGACCCGAAATACCCAAATATCAATTTTGATTTTTGTCCTTCCAAAATCCCAATTTTTCTATCCCAACAACGGCTCCGAAACCCTAATTCGGGAATTAACCCAAATAAACAAAACACGATAGAATAATTTGTGTCACCTAATTCAATCAAACCCACCACCCTTGTTGATGGGCACAATTAGGGTTTGCAAAGACCCTACAAAGCCCACGATTACTCCAGTCACAACCTCCACCGCTCGCAACGAGACCATAAATGGGTCCCACCAGTTCAAGATCAGCGGCTATTCGCTTTCGAAGGGCATGGGCATCGGCAAGTACATAGCTTCCGACACTTTCATTGTGGGTGGGTATGCATGGGCCGTATATTTTTACCCGGACGGTAAGAGCGCAGAAGATAACGCGGCTTATGTGTCGTTGTTTATTGCCTTGGCGAGCGAGGGAACAGACGTGAGAGCGCTGTTCGAGCTCACGCTTTTGGATCAGAGCGGGAAGGAACGGCACAAGGTCCATACCCATTTCGGAAGAACCCTTGAAAGTGGACCCTACGCGCTTAAATATCGTGGCAGCATGTGGTGAGTCTATTTTTTTTCGCCCTTGATTTGTGATTGATAGTTTTGTTAGTTATTGTGTGATTTGATGTTAATGTTTTAGGATGCAACTTGGGGCCCAGTCCCTGTAAATTTATGCGGCTAAGATGTATGGGAATTTATGTAATAAGATTGTAAAAGTCAAGAAAATGCGGATTTTGTGGTTTTAGAAGTTAAAACCGAAAATTGTGCTACCAGTTGATGAATTTAAGTACCAAATGGTGGATGTTGGAAGTTTCTAGTGTTGGTTGGGGGTGTACATGTTTATGTAGTTCTTGTTAGAAGGTTATTTATATATTTTATATCTGCATTTGGAGAGTTTTACCATTTTTGGGTCTTTTATGATATTGATGGAGTTCAGTTTGAATTACTCTTGATTCTTGCAAAGTGCTGTAGAATTTCTTCAATAATTCACTGGGTGACTGGTCTCTACACAGTTCTTTTTTTTTTTTAATTGCAAAAGTAGGGTTGTAGGATGACGGTTTGTATATGGATGTTCTATGAGTATTAAAACTCCATTGATCAGGCAAGCCTGCATTGGCACAGTAGTTCTCTTTTCTGTGTCATCATAGAAGTCAGTGCTAGTTCTGTTATTTTCTGCGGTCTTAATTAACTGGGTTCCATTGTTGGGTATTTCAGGGGTTATAAACGCTTTTTCAAGAGAACTTTGCTAGAGACATCAGACTATCTTAAAGATGATTGTCTCTCAATTCGCTGTTGTGTTGGGGTAGTTAAGTCATATACGGAGGGACCTAAGACATACTCAATTCCTGTGCCGCCTTCTGATATCGGTAAGCAATTTGGGAAGCTTCTGGAAGGTGGAAGGTTTACTGATGTGAATTTTGAAGTTGATGGAGAAAGGTTTGCTGCCCACAAGTTGGTTCTTGCTACACGTTCACCTGTGTTCAAGGCACAACTTTTTGGTCCATTAAAGGATCAAAACACTCAATGCATTAAGGTGGAAGACATGGAAGTCCCAGTTTTTAAGGTTTCCTCTCTCTTCTCTGGCTCTCTTCCTGCAAACACCAGTCTTATGCATAGTGATTTCCTGCATACCATTGCTAGTGAACTGCATTAATTTGTTCCTCTATGTTGAGCTTGTTCTTTTGAAAATCTATTTTTGACCCCATACAACTTCTCGCAGTTTCTATCAGGGGGGGGGGCGGCGGGGGAATGTATGCATGTGTGGACATATAAATCGTTGTCTCTGTTCTTGTTTTCCTTTCCCTTATCCTACATTCTTCCACTATTTTATTGAATGGTAAAATGCTTTACACGATAGTCTTGGCTCCTGTCGTTGAAAACCGTGATTGGCATCAGTCTTTGGAGACGAAAAACTCAACCTTGTTGCTTCTTTTTATTTGTCTGTTTTTGTTTTTCTTTTCTAGCAGTCTTTTTTGGAAAGGGATATCCTTTCTTCAACATGTCACAAGGAAGTTTGAGTTTTTAGTAATGTCTTTGGTTCGGGTGACTGGGTGAAGGCTCATTCCATTTTCGTGTTTATAAAGCGGCATTGATAGATTATTAAGCTTAATCATTTTTATTGTTGTGGTAGACATTTCTTATGCTTTTGGCTATAATAGCTATTAATAGTTGGAAGATGGTTTGGATTCCTGTATACAAATAGTTGTTTTCACCTACTGTGGTGCATATAAGCAAACGTATTTGAATACTCTATTGAGCTCTTTGGGAATCTTTAATTATGATCTGTATGTCATCTGTGATACATAATTTATAAAATTATAGGAAGAGGTCGCTTCATCTGTTGGTTGCCTTTGTGAGGTGAGTAATTACATTGTTGTACAGGATGATATATACAATTGTACATCTGGAACCTTCTCCTAAGGCGCTGCTCCTGTACCAATATCTTACTCAACCTGGCTAAGGTTTACAATCTTCTTGCTTCTATTCCTGACTGCCGCTGCTATTTGCATTATTTCTATGCCTGATCAGTTTTATGGTATAAATATCTTTATATTTTGAAACACCTGTGGAGTATAAATATAACCTAACTGTTGTTTGAGTTTTTGAGCATTTATTTTGAATTTTTTTCCTGGCAATATCTCAGCTGTGTGTAGCAGCGCTCAAGCCAAAAAGATAGTTTGAGAAACTGCCATGCAACAGTTGTATCCAACTATTTGGGTTGTGATTAATATGTAATATTCTAAATTGAATCAACTTGAACTTTCAAAATTTTTGCTGGACTTGTATTTTGATTCAGTTTCTTAGGATTTTACTTAGCTCACATTGCTATGGATTATGGCAAAGAGATGCCGGCATGTGTTTCTGTATCTCTTCCTTCTGTATTCACAATTTATCTTTTTTCATCTAGGCACATTCTTCTTCTAAGTTAGAGTTGGTGATGATACACTGCTCTTTGTTCCATTTGATCAGGCTCTGCAGAATGTTTAGTCATACTTAGGTGTTGCACAGTGCATAAGTAAGCCCGGACATAGATTTGGATGTAGATGTATTCTTGCTAATGTGATTTGGATATATATGCAGGCATTACTGCATTTTATCTACTGGGATGCTCTGCCAGATATGGAAGAGCTTGTTGATCTGAGTCCAAAATGGGCTTCTACACTGATGGCTCAGCATCTTCTTGCTGCAGCAGACCGGTATGCACTTGAAAGGCTCAAATTACTCTGTGAGGCTAAGCTCTGTGAGGATGTTGCTATAAACACTGTTGCCACCACATTGGCCTTGGCAGAGCAGCATCACTGTTCCCAACTGAAAGCTGTTTGCCTCAAATTCATTGCATCACCTGAAAATTTAAAAGGTAGATAAATTCATGCTTCTTGCGCTATGATTGATGATATGTTTGGGGAGTATTCTTTGATAGCAATACTAACCACAGAATTTGTTGACCTTTTTCTGCAGCTGTGATGCAAACAGATGGGTTTGAATACTTAAAAGAAAGTTGCCCTTCTGTGCTCACTGAACTGCTGCAATATGTGGCCAAAATAGGCGAGCATTCTGTCATTGCTTCAGGGCATGGGAATGAGACATTACCAGATGGCTGTGATGTCAATGGGAGGCGGGTGAAGCAGAGGGTACACTGATAAAGGAATGACTGGTCTTCCATTACCTTTACCGCCCAAAAAAAAAAAATGTTAGGTCCTAACATTTTTGGATTATACTAACAGTTGATAAATTATTTGTTAAAATATAATATTAGTGGTTCATTAAACTGTTCTACAATTTTTGAACATATGGGTGTTGAAAGTTTGTTTCCTGTGCAGTTTCTGGAAGTTAAAAGACTGGTGCATCAATTTTAAGCTGAACCTGCAGTGACTATATGTGCTTTGCTTGTTTTGTCATAATTTCATACAAACCTCCGAGAATAAGAACGGGAAAGCTTGTGTACATTTCTTACGAGATGTGTGCCCTTGACTTCTATGGCTATAGTGTAGGTACGCATATAATTCATAACTTGCAGACAGACGCGCGCATTTAAGAAAAATTCCAGATTGGAATTCATAACTTGCATATTAATTTTCAGTGAGACTATTGGCACCCAGCCAACTATCTCTTAAAATTCTTTTAATTATTTTATAATTTTTATTTTTATTAAAATCATATAATAAGATAATCTTTAAGAAAAAAAATTGTTAGGTCTCTAATATTTGGAAAAAAAGACATAAAAATTCTTAATATTTTAAAAAAGACATAAATTTCTTTTTTGTTAATAATTTCTTTTATTTTAATAGAAAAAGGTAATATTGTACATTTAGAACAAAATACACAAAAAAGAACTATTAGTCGCCCAACGTTCTGAAAAAAGGACAAAAAGCTCCCTAATATTTTTTAAAAAAAAGCACATAATCCGTTTCCATTAATAAATTTTGTTTATTTTAATTAAGAAAGGGTAATATCAGCATCATCATTGTTACTTATTAATATGATTATTATTAATAATATTAGTAAATTTTATTGATTTATTATTTTAATTATTATTAGCATTATCATTGTTAATGTCATTATTATTGATATTATTATTATTGTTATTATATTATTATTAAAAGTTACTAATTTTATTATTTTAATTACTATTATTATTCATTAATGTCATCATCATCATTATTATTTTTATTAACTTTATCATTTTAATTATTTTTTTATTGTTGTTCTTGTTGTTGTTACCCTTTTCTCATTCAAAATAAACAAAATTTATTAATGGAAAGAGCGTTATATGTCCTTTTTTCAGAAACATTAGAGAATTTTATATCTTTTTCCCTAAATGCTTGGGGCTAACAGTTATTTTCTATGTATCTTGTTATAAATATACAATATTACCCTTTTTCCATTAAAATAAACAGAATTATTATCAAAAAAAAGGGGCTTTTATATATATATATATATATAAATATATTAAAACATTAAGGGTTTTTATGTCCCTTTCCTCAAATATTCGGGACCTAGCAGTCCTTTTCCTTAATTTTTAACTAAACCCCCACTCAAAAGTCAAACAAAAAGGTTGGATTTTTCTCTAATTTTTGGATGAGAAATTTACCCACTGTTGGCTGCAATAGAGGGAATAAAAACATGTGGGTTTTTTATTTTGAATGGAAGAAACCCTATTATTGAAATGGGGTTTAACAATAAAAATAAATAAAATTTAGAGAATGGAGTTTATACTAATAAGTTTTAATTAAGAGTATTTTTGTCATTGATGGAGGTGTTAAAAGAGATTTATAATTTAATGGGATTAATTAAGAAAAACTGTATTAAGAGATATTTAGAGGGGTGTCAATAGTTCCACTCTTAATTTTAACCCATGACTACGAAAATATTAGGTAAAATTTGGGGTAAATTTGTATTTAAATTAAATACAACTATATAGAAGGGAATAATAAATAGTGAGATTATTTGAATTCGATGCATTTACTTTCTAAACGAATCATCATTACTCTCTAAACTAATCATCATTTAGCAAGGATCCTAATCCCCTGACGCAAACTATGGATGGAATTGATGTCTATGGTAACGGTCAAAAAATAAAAAGTTAGAAACGTGCTATAAACTTTCCTCTTATCAAGCATAATATTCATTAGAAGGCTGGTCACTCACGTAAATTTTATTTCTGTGTGTCGTCAGAACACAAAATCAATAAATTTTCGTTTCAAAAACGTTATCTTCATTAACCCATTTGGTGTTCTTTTTTCTTCGTTGTTACAATGCACTTTTTTCCTTTTAACTGTAAGCTATATAACCATTCATTAAACTAGAGGAAATTAATAAAATAACTTTATCCCAAAACATCAGAAACTAAATTAAGTAAAAGAAACAGGGAACAGGAAGCATGAGAAACGAGTAAAAGAAACAGGAACATTATTGATTCGGATGTACTTGAAATTTGTTACATTTCTAGAGGTTTTGAAATCAAAAAGACATCATGAAAACTCCAAATTTTGTGGGATCACGGAACGGGTGTAGTGGCGTCCCTAGTGAAGGACTTTTGAAGAACGCCCATCATTTCGCATTTGGAAGCACCGGGCTGTTTCATAGCTGTGTAATGTGCATATAGTATATTTATTTAAATAATAAGACATTTATCTGCTCTTTCTCAAGTCACAGTTTGTAGTATCCCATGTCATCCACTCAACTTGAGTTATCTGCTTATGTGTTGACATTCAGATGCCCCAAGACTTGGCTAGTAATCTTATTTCAGGATATCAAACTGAATCTTAACTCAACCTGGTAAGCAAGTCCACACATGGTGCAACAAGCCGAAATATACATGTTCGACAATCAATGAAAGTTAATACAATTTTCTCTACGTCCATAGAGAAGAAATGAAAATAGACAGTTTTTTTTAAAAAAAAAAAAACAGTAAATTAACTGTAATGGTTTTGTCACAAAATCAAACAAGAAATGTGTAAAAAGAAGGTGATAACTTATGAATCGATTTGCAAAGAATTAGGAGACAACAGAACTTCGCAATCAACGAATTGCCTTGCCTTTTCCCAATACGTTATGACATTAGACATCCCTTGTATCTTGGTTATTTATCTCATCATATAGGAAGAGGGTCGTGGACGGTTGAACCCGAACTAACCCCTCCATTTTCAGTTAGTGCTATAAATTACAACTTTATGGCTTTCTCCAACATAAAATATCAAACTTCTAATCCTTTAAACTCTGAGATGGTATGTAATACCAGGAAAACATACCGTGTCTGATATTTCCTGCTTGCGAGCAGATCAATCTTGGATGATGTGTAACTAGCATCATCAAGCTGAGTGTGGACAGTTGAGTCCTCTGCAAGTACGACAAGGCAATGTATCAATACCAGTTGCTTCCAGAACCACCTTGCGCAGCAGCAACTTTCCTTGCCATGTACTGCGGCTTTGGCTGCAATCCATTGGAACCTTCAACGGATTCATCATTCACCCTCTCATTTTTACATGCTGAGCTTCTTCTTGGATATGAACTGGCAGCATATTGAGTTGAAACAGCTGGATTCCTAATCAACCTCCGCTGATCAAGAGCCTCAGCAGCTGCTGCTCCACAATTGTTGTAACGCAACACCGAACTGACAACTTTCCCAGGTCTTGCAGCACCTGCTACACCAAAAACCATTTAGCAGCTGGTATATTATAAACATGCAGGCTAGAGAAATTACATTTTCAACCAATAGCCATTATAACAGTTTTTTTTCTTTTTTAATAATGCAGATTAAAGTACTGTGTTGCAGAAAGTTACAGAGTGTCAAGAAGCTGAATGAAAGTGATATACATTGGGTTAGCATTCAGTAAGAAACCACCACTGTGAGATAAAATTTCACGTCAGAGTAGAAACATATTTTAAAAAGTATGCTGCAAAATCCTTGCATCAAAATAAAATAATTCTTGCCTTGGGTACCTTGTGGAACTTGAATGGGGAGCCTTGTCATAGGTATCCCAGATGTCCTATCCATAGGTGGTTTCTCAACCTCTTTAATGGAGCATTTGGAAAGATCATCTGTAACAGCTGCCGAATTCTGTACCGTTTTATCAGAGTACAATACACATGGTCTGCATACATCAAATCTCATAAGCATACTTGGAAATGACAAATAAGAGAGGACATATAGCAGTGATACAGACACATATTTGATGATATAAACAGAAGTGAAGCCTAATAGTAGATATAGCAGTGATACAGACACATCTTTGATGATATAAACAGGAGAAGTGAAGCCTAATAGATGGATAGCAGCATACCAAATTTGCAAATATGTAGATACCTGGGTAATGATGCATGTTGCCTCTCAGGTGGAGCAACAGTAGAGCCCTTTCCATAGTGCTCCTCGAGGTAAGCAAACTGCTTCTTGAAATGGTCAACGGCACTGCAAACAGTATATAATTAAATAACAACTTCCACAGCACATGTTTTCATCATACTTCAAAACAGAAAAAATTTCAAATTTGAGGCTGTTTAAAGCAGTATGATAATCTAATATTGAATCAGAAACACCAAATTCAAAAGGACCTTTTCAAATAAGAAGTTCCAAATAGAAATCCAATAGAACATCCACAGATTTTTCTATGCAACTGAAAACAATTGCCTCCCCCTCCCCCCCACCCCCCTCCTTTTTGATGCAATTTATCGAGAACAAAGTTAATGCAAAAGTATACGTATCATCAACAATTACTGACAATGCAAAGGAAGGTGCCCAGCAAAAGTATAAAAGGTTCATGAAAGATTAAATAGACTATAATTTCCTAACAAAGTCTAAGGTTGAAATGAAATCAACATGAACAAGGGTGTTTCAAGCAGTAACACAATTAATTGGTTTTCGTAAACTACCTTGGATACATGAAACCCGTTGGCTCAGAACCTTCTAAGAACTCTTTCAGCATTTGAGGATGGTATTCAAGAATTTCTCGATATATGAGTTCTCTTACATCTTCTTTTGTTATCCTTCGTCTCTCGAATTCAAACTCCATCTTGGTAACTGGTTGAGCAGAAGGCTCTCTCTCAACCTTAGCTAAACCCTTAAAGTATGGATCTGCAAGGGCCTAATACAATGCAGGAGGACACAACAGGGCATCTGTTAGAAGAAGGGTATATAAGAAAAGTAGAAAAAAAGCCACTAATAATCACCTCCTCTGCAGTAGGCCGATCCTTGGGCTCAAATGCCAACATTCTTTCTAGTAATCGAAGTGCAAGTGGATTTGCATTGGGGAACTTCTGGGAGAAAGGGATTGGCTTCTTCTTTCGCATACTGCTTAAGTATCTCCGAGCTTTCTCATTGCGTACCTGACAGTGTAGTATCAATAATTCAGTTAAAAAAAAATGCAAAGAACAAGCAGTGAAACGGTGCGACACTGCTCATAAAACCATCATAGCCACACCAAACGATGTGTAATAGCAAACAGACCCTGGCAATGGCTTCGGGAGATGGAGTTCCCAACAGATCAGTCATGATGTCTAGCTGATGGACAACGTTCTTCCCAGGGAAAAGAGGCTTCCCTGTTAAAAGCTCAGCAAAGATGCACCCAATGCTCCATATATCTATTGCCGGTGTATACTGTAAGCAAAATGAGGGTGATTAGAAACAAAAGACATGCAAGCTAAAATTTATGAGAGAATTCTGTTCTGCCAAAATGATCATAATTTGATCTTAATTATGCTCCAATCCAATAGACAACCGGGTAAGTTAAAGATGTAATAGCATACTACTGATCCAACTAGTAAGGAAGAATCGACTCCAAATAACACTCTAAGAAAATAGCACAGTGGGGATAATAGGCAGGAAAAAAGAGTTATTGGAGGCTTTTCAAATTCATGAGTTTACAAACGCACACAGAAAGGTACAAGCACTCAAAAATGATTTTTTAAAACAGAACAAGAATCATGATACCAGATGCATGGATCAAGCTACTTCCAAGGAAATGGTAAGGGGTAATAATTCTTGCACCTTTGAGAAAAAGGATCCACATAATTCAGGTGCTCTGTACCATCTTGTCGCAACATAGTCCTGTTAGTACAGTAAACCATAAATATTATTTGCACCAACAGACCAAGAACCAACAGTCTGTAGACCATATAAAAATTAATTTCCATATATATTGCGGGCTTATAGAGAACTTACTGTCCAGAATATAGCAGTAGGAGTATCATTGAAAGCAACCCTTGCGAGTCCAAAGTCACAGATCTTGAGTTTACAGTCAGCATTTGCTAAGATATTTTTGGGCTTCAGATCCCGGTGAAAGACATTTGCTGCAAAAACATAACAGATTGAAAAATGTAATATCAGACTGGAATGTCCATCAGAGACTACCAAGAGTAATTTCCTTACATGTGCCACATCCACAATTCAAAATGTAGCACAAGCACATAAGAGGAAGAGATAATCTGCAATGAAAGAATAAGATCTAACCTGTGTGGATGTATTTCAGACCTCGTAGAAGCTGATAAAGAAAAAACTGGTAGTGTTCTGGAGTCAAATCGTCATTTGCTTTAATAACCTGGTGTAAATCAGATTCCATGAGTTCAAAAACAACATATATGTCTTTGAATTCCCTTCTGGAAGGCGGTAACAAGATGTGTTTGATCTCAACAATGTCTGGATGACGCAAGAGTCGAAGAAGTTTAATCTCACGAAGGATGCGGGTGGCATCAGAAACATGTTCAAATATATCATTGATTTTCTTAATTGCAACCTTTTCTCCAGTATGTGTGTCATACGCTGAGCAGACAACACCATAGCTTCCTTTACCTATTACTTCCTCTATTTTGTACCTGCTGCCTTCACCATACTCAGTGAAAAAGTCCACATCTGCAGATGACTGCAATACCACAAGTATATATAAGCAACCCACTAAGTGTTATTCATATTAAATCAAATCAACTGGTGCAACAAATATAAATCCAATACTACCAAAATATACAACATACATGTACCGCCAACACTGGCAACTATGATTAGTATGCAAAAATTCATGGACATTGTCCAAGTAATTATTGATTTTAATGAGTTCCATCTCCAATCAAACAATGTATGAAGAAATCCAACTTAAATTTGGCTACACACCTTGTCTGTGACCTCTCATCACCAAGGTCTAGTATAGTGGTCAAAGGAATACCTTGAGGTAAAAACAATACATGCATTAAAGTAAATGTAAAAAGACTACAATCATTGACTTCGAGGACATCAGTTAATGACCCTGAAAAAAGGAGTATTTAACTATCATTTACTATAACATTTCTCCTCCAGGGCACCAGCAACTTCATATACACAAAGGAATACAAAAGAATGGGAGAAAATATTATAACACAAAGTTGTGGTTGCCATTTGCCAACTTCCACAATCTGTAACAAGAAGTGAAATATCTCATACAACAAGAAACATGCCTTTTACAGTTCCTAAACCGATTCTAAACCCAAAACATACAGTGAAGCGAACAAACAATGAGATTCTTACGACAAGAATGTTACAGAGGGTCCATGAAATTACCGAAGGGGATATAACTATGTGACAGAGAACATGAGATATGAAGATGACAAGCTGTTTCTTCCTATCCAGATACAAGAATAATACCCACTATACAACAAAAATATTCCATTACAATTGGACCACAAAATTTTTAAGCATAATAGAGAAAAAACTGAGAATTTTTTTCCCAATGCCAAGTAACAAATAAAATTACCAATGACCTAAACATAAACAACAGATTATGCCCTTATTACTACTCGTTAGGATCTTGCGCCAATGATAGCAACTAATACAAATCTACACATATTCGCATACAATAATTATAAATAAACAAAAGCATACACACATCTAGGAAATGATTGAACTAACCTTTTTTCTTTGATCAGGCTGCATCTTATCAACAAAACATCAAGATCCTTCAAAGCAAACAAATCAACTTGAGCAGCAACTCCAGCCACAAGATCACACAAATCCAGATAACCAAATCCCAAATTCCACAAAAACAAAAGTATCCAGAAAGCAAAGAACACTAAACTCTCGCTAAAATGGCAAGATCACAAAGAAGAGCTAAATAAAGCAATAAACGGAAAACCCTAATCTACAAAGAAGTGATTTTGTCGCGAAAGCAACAAACTTTTGAACCAAAATCAGGACCCAGATACTAAATGTTCATTTGTTTTTTGCTTTAACTAAGAAGGAATCAAAGAAAGAGAATACTTGGAAACACAGAGTGGCCAAAAGATAATGGCGGAGTCATCTAAATGTAGATTGAAAAAGAGCGATAACAGATCAAGTTTAATATTTTTCTTTTTCAAGGGGAAAAAACTAAACTTTGTGAGAATCCAAATGAAGATTGAAGACGGTAATAACTTTTTTTTTTTTGCTTTGTGTCGTGAGAAAACAAATGGGTATACACGTGAACGAAAAAAATAAAAAGAGTTTGGGTTTTGCGAATTTTAAAACTTATGCGTTTGATCAGATGAAGAGATGAAGAAGAATAACGAAAGCGCTTCTGCTTTTTTGGAAAGTGCTTTTGTTGTTTTGGATCTTAAGTTGGCTTAAGAGAGGATGGAAATCTACGTGTGCTGTTGTTGTGTACTTGTTCCGAGTTGAAAAGCCTTTTTGTGAATGAGAGAGAGGAGATCGAGCGACAGAATGAGGGATTTTTTTTTTTTAAATTTGACAGGGTGATATTTAATATGTTTTGTTAAAAGACCATTTTGCCACAAAACTTTGGTCATATTTACCTGCAAAATACCAGTCTGCCCCACAAAAATTTGATGATCACTCTTTTGATTTGCCCTTTTTGGTTATCATTTTACCTGAGGTGATTGGTGATTGGAGTAGTGGCTTTTACCCAAAAAGGAAACGAGGTTAAATTGATAGTTTTATTAATACTTTAATTATATAAGTGATTAATTGGGAGGTGGGAAAGAAGAGATAAGATTGAGAATTGGTGAATCGCATGAATGGCTGAAACTGATTTGCTGTCCGTTGCGAATAAACTATACAATAAATTAACAATGTGATTTTAAACTGTGCGTAGTGTAGACAGCTTGCTGCCAGGTGGTGCTTTAGCAACTAAAATATTATATGCATTCAAATCAATGAGTATTGACAAATTACTTTACGTGTTTGTTTAGAAGGGACACGTTATAAATACTATGTTATCAACCCGAGTTTCCTCTGAGCAGTAGACTATGAAGTGACTGTGCATAAATATTACAATCCGAAAAATTATATGTTAAGAAATGTTTTTAAGAAACCACTCCACGTTCGAGCCCTTACAAAATATTGTGAGGGTTCAAATTTTTTTTTAATTATGGATAATAATTAAGTAAAAGTAATTTTTTTTTAAATGAGAGTATAATAAATATCGTTTGAACGTTAGAAAGAGTTAAAATTTTAGATAGTAGTATATAAAATTTAATATAAAACTAGTCATAGTAATTATCTTATTGTAAATATATTAATAATAATCTCATATAATATAAGTTGTAATTTGAATATTAATTTCATGTAATTAAAAAAAAAAGTGTTTCTAAAATAAAATATTTATAAAATGTTCAATGTCCTTATTTTCTAAAAACCATAATGAAATAGCACAAAATGATGTAAAATCTCTTCTGGGAACTTTTATTAAAAACGAAATAAAATAAACTAGATATTGGATGATGAAACGGCAATCTATATGTTGTTAATTCTCAAAACTATATTGAAGTGTTACCGTCGAAGTTTACATAAAATTGTGTGAGTGTATTTTTGTTATTGTCGCCCCTGTCACTAGCAACTCTCTACGCATACACGTGCTTCCATTTCCTTGCACTCAGCAACTCAACAAAGTTCACAGCTCTACACGTTCCAATGCAGTATGTACAATCAATTTATTTATAGAAACTCATTTGAAAAATAAACACAAGTTTAGAATACCAAATACACAAATTTACACATGCATGTTCCAAGGTCCATTTATCCAATTGGGTAGTGCAAAGAGATGAAGAAGAATTTTGGAGCAATGTTGTGACGCAGGAAGTTGATGAAGATGAGAAACATGGTGAAACTTGACAGATGTCCATGTGGCAGCACATGGGCTTTGATTGAAGGAATCGTCGGTTCATTTGTTAAAACCAAAATACATACACACACACATATATATATATATGGCAGATAATGATTTCATAAATTTAGCGTGTGTCTTGTCCTCTGCATGCATGAATTGACATGATGATGTAATATATATATATATATATAATATAACACCTCACTAAATGATATGAAAATGATATATTTCAATGTGAGTGAGATATCTTGTATATATGATATAAAACTTGTTATTATTTCACATTTTTGTTTCAATGTAGTAAAGTACTGTCATAAACAATATCTATTCATACATGTAATAGACCATTTAAATAAACCGTTGTGTGATTAGGTCTTAAGTATAATATTATGATAAGTAGAGTTTGTAAAATTTGACACGATATTTTTTTTGTTTTTGTTTTTGATATTATTTATTTTATTTTATTAAATATAATTATATTAAATTTAACAAAAGAAAGGTACCCATTCCCACTCTTCTCATAAATATATGTAAATAAAATAATGCAGAGAAAGAAATTCACGATATTCCCTCCCATTTCAATAAATAAACATAACAATAATAGATTTTAAGCTTGGTCTGCTGCTACTTCCTCTTTACCATTCCGGAGTGACATCGACTTCAAACAAATGGTGGAGAGTTTGGCATACACTTGCCTGCTTCATGCTGGATCAAAAACTGAACTACGGCTGTGAAGAGGACATATCAATATAGAAGAACAAATATGAGATGCTTAATTTCAAAATTTGACACGACCTGATTATCCGACACGAACACGACAAAAATAAATGGATATAAGTTGTTAAATTTAATACGATTATTAAATTGGGCCAAGTCGTGGGTCGACATGATTTTTTTCGTATCGGGTTAGGGTTATAGTTCTTGACCTATTTACCCGATCAATGACACGATTATATTTTTTATTTTAAAATAATTTGTAAGTTTTTGTCATCAAAACTAAAATATTATAGATGATTTTATCTTTTATTTTTATTTTTTAAAAGGATGAATATAAACACATTATTTTTTTTATAAAATTTTATATGCATTTAGAGTTTCAATAGTGTAAATATGTAAAATATTAGTAGACATGTATATTTTATAATATCGATATATAATATTATTTACATATATATAATTAAAACTTCAATAGTGTAAATGTATAATATTTTGATATATATGTATATTTTATAATATCGATAAAGTATGTATGTATGTATGTATGAATGAATGAATGATATTGTGTAAATATTTGATGTAAATTTTGTTTAACATATAAATATTAAGTGGGTTATTGGGTAACTTGATTATTTTTCCGTGTCAAGTTTAGGTCTCAATAGTTTAACACAATTATTAAATGAATTGGGTTTGGGTCAACCTAAAGTTGACACGACATGAACACGATGATCTATTTTGCCACCTCTAATGATAAGTGTAAATTTCATTTAATACACTATAATTTTATTTTGTAGTTTTTTTTGTCATACTACTAATGTAGTGCCTCTAGTGTAAAAAAGATTCTCATAGATCAAAGATATGAGTAGCTAAAACAATTATTGACAAGCTCCATAAAATTGATTTAATTAGTAAAATCTCTTAAAATTCAGATAAGTGAGATGATAATTTAATTATTATCTAACTATGTAAAATAGGAAGAAGAGAAGAAAGCTCTACATTAATAATACTGCATTGCCATGTTAGGATTAATCAACCATATCATATTATTAAATAATTAGTGCAGAAAATTGTTTACCATCATATCCGATTAAGGTTGCGTTTGGAATTTAGGTTGGACAACTGCATATTAAAAAATAAAATACTAAAATATTTAGTAAACAATAATTGTTGTGGATTGAAAATTATGTCGATATAATTTTTTATTTGTATGATAAAAAATTTATTATATCTTTAATAATTTTATAAAAATTATTATTTAAAATTTATATTTACTCTATAATATTAATTTTTATTTTATTTTTATAATTTTTTTTACAATAATTATAATTTAAAAGATACATCCGTTCAATCTTACTATAAATGAAAATTTTGAAGCAAAGAAGGGCCATATTGGGCGGACAAAAAGTGCAAGTGAATAGAAGGCCAGAAGAATTTACTGAAAAATTGGAGCAATTGCAAAGTCTACGCGCACAGCCTCTGATGTAACCAACTGCCATTTGCAGAAAGCGGGGCCTACTCCTGGCAGCAAGAGAAGGACGCGTTGAGTGTGGAAAGAGAACACGTGACCGACAGACCGAGCGCGCTCTTCACTGGCACGCTACGCCACGCGCCTCGCGGACGGTCACGCCGCGTGATGACCAAGAGCAGTTGTTTGTGTCCGTTGAGCTGTTCGCAATTACAATAAACGGACCCACGTCACTCATTTTTTTTTTTATTTTTTCTTCTTTTTTTTTTAATTTTTTCTCTGCCATTCAAAATATAAAATTCATTTCAATTTTCTTTATTTTCAAAAAAATAACTCACTTAAATCAGTTATATTATACTTAGTGACGTCATAATTCCCACGAGGGCGGGCCTAA
Source organism: Luvunga scandens (assembly GCA_030449905.1). Taxonomy (NCBI): domain Eukaryota; kingdom Viridiplantae; phylum Streptophyta; class Magnoliopsida; order Sapindales; family Rutaceae; genus Luvunga; species Luvunga scandens. Next base: position 3,062,939 of record JASUUG010000478.1, read on the forward strand.
AAGATCCAATCTGGCTAAATCAAGGTTTGAATGTATTTAACAATAATAATGTTAGAGTTAAAATCGAAATTTAAATGTATTTAACAACAAAATAAATTAGAGATTCTAATATTTAAATTTTAACTTTAGTTTTAATATCATATTTAACTCATTTATTAAATAATAAATTTTATACTTTATAAATAATTTAACTATCAATGTCGCATTAGATAAATTTTAAATTAAGAAATAATTACTATTGTCCAATAAACTCCTGTTTTATGAGAGCGGCTAAGTTATAACCAATTGTAACTTATAGCATACACAAAAATACATACGAGACCCACTATTATTACTGTTCACGTATATTTTTGTGTCTGTTATAACTTACAAAAACTGTAACTTAGAAAAATTCCTATTTTATTTATAAAGATGTGATTCATATAATGGAAATTATTGAAATTATCAATCTTGTCAATGTTGTGTGTTTTGAGTTCAGCCCGCAGAACAATTGTACTCAATTTTTTTTTCATGATTTTTTATCTCACCCTTAGTTATGCCTATCAGCTTCCTAATTCGGTCAAACATTTATTAAGACCATGATTCTGAAATCCTCCAGCAGCCCAGGAACAAAACATGAAGTAATTCATTAAATGAGAATCACCTTTTTATCCTGTGTCAATTTTGAAAATTGGAATCGAGGTTTGTTTTTTTAAAGCCAATTTAACTTTATCCTATGTGTGGTTGTTGGGCTCTCAAGCGTACAATATAAAATTGCTGTGCCATCACGGCTCCACAAGATTCCGTCGGTGTGCTGTGTGGAGACGAAACACTCTGAAATACCCACCACACGCATACAGAGAGCAACCCTGGACAAATCATCCTTTCATTTTTCATCTTGTGTCTGTTTCGACTTTCCTATTTTTGGGATCCATGGCTTTCTTTAACAATACGTGTAAAGTGAAGCAACTAAGAGATAGCGATATCCATTTGATGTCTTCACTTGATAAACTCCAAAATAAAGTGGCCATTACTCAGTTGGAAAGAGCACCACGTACATATGTATCTCTTGCTTAGTGAGTCTCACAATCCCACTACCACATGGCACAAGGAGCCTTTTCCTTCAGGCCATTGCTTTTCACTACTTCAGATTTTACATAAGATTGCTTAAACTTTCTATTCCTTTCTCCCTACTCTTCAAAAGACAAGCGCTTGTCCACAACTTATACTACGATCAATTAATATGTCTATGTGCACAAACACATACATGCATACAATAAGCTTCAAAGACTCCTCGGTGAAAAAATGAGCAAATTTCAATACATATGGCGCCGATTTCTTACTCACCAGATTATTCATTGTTTTCTACAAAAATCACACGTAATATAAGCCTGGGCAGTTTTTAGTCACTGACAATAAATAGATATTGAACTATTGAAGTTATTACACATGGCCAGCACTACATATTCATCCAGGATTCAAAACTAACCATCAAAAAGCAACAAAAGGTAGACACACACCGGGCCTGAGCACTATGTTCAAGGTTCAATTCCTAGGATGACAAAAGTTTTTATTCATCAAGATTTTGTAGCACATGTATCAACCTTCCAAAATTCAGCATCTTCAAGAGAAAATTTCAGGAAATATTGGATCAAGAAGCCGCAGCAGCAGCATAAGAAGAGCGCAAGAGACGCCCTTCAGCAAAAGCCTGACCACATCTAGACCAAAACATAACGTACCAAACTACAAATTTTTTGTTCATCAGATATGCTTTTATTGAATTCTACATGAAAATCACACTTAATAAAAAGTCCAAATAGGTTTTCAATTATTCATACATGATAAATAGAGTTTCAAGTCCCCATACATTGAGCACTACTATTATCTATCCAGTTACTCACTTGACATACTTGGCAAACCACTCCAGCAAATTTTGATGGGCTTCTTCCGCAGCCTTCACAGCAGATTCATCTCCTACATTATATCTCACTGTCCATCCGTGAGCCACTTTAGGAAATATTTTCACAAAGCTATCAACCTGACAAGAACCAAATGGAAAAGTCATTCAAGCTGCATTCAACAAGGTAAAATAATGACAGTAATAGAATGATTGAAACTTGAATGCAAACCTGTTACAAATAAACGGCTAAGAAAGACAAGGAAAATTAAGGATATGAAAAGCAATTTGATGGCTACCCCAGAGAGAGGTAAGGCAAAAGGCAATTTCATGTTGCTGAATGCTGACCCCAAGTATTTGGAATAAGGTTTTGGGGTGAGTTTCAAATTAAACCACTGAAATGGTAATTGGTAATCCTATTCAATCAAAAATAATTTAGAGACACGGCATCATCACATGATCACTAACCCATTACTCAGTCAATATCCATGTGTTTGTGTCACCAACCAGAACAAATACGCATTTATGTCACCAACCAGAACAAATACCTGATGTCTCATTCGTTCCAAACCTAAGATGAATTTTTATTTGCCAATGTGTGGAAACAAAAACAGAAGAAGGCAAACCCAACAGAATGATATAACATTGCTTTGAAACTAAAGATGCCTGCTAGTAGTTAAAAGGAAAAAAAGCAAAAGATCACAAACAGACACAAATTAGAACAAAGTACTGGATTTCCATACCTCAGATTTGGCATTTAAGGCCTCTTCAAATTCCTTCACAAGAGCTGGTGGAGACAATTGATCAATTTCAGCTCCCAGAATTGAAAGGGGAACCTCAACCCCTGAAAGTAAAGCAGAACAATATGATTTTTTAATCCAAACTTGCAACAATAAAGCTTAACAGAACAGTCCAACAAAAAGAGAAACAAACTTAAATAATTTCTCTCAACCTGACAACCAAATGCAATGATCAAAACTGGTGTAAGGACTTATATGTAAAAATAATGCATACATGTTCAACCATAAGCTATTTCTCATGGAAAAACACATACTCAGAAGCTGAAAAAGCTATAAACAACAAGCATCAGAATATCTAAGAATTCATACCCTTGATATCATCTACAGTGACAAAAGAGGGATGTAACAGCACAGCAGCTTGGACGAACTCACGTTTTGCTAGTTGAACAACTACTTTAGCTGAGAAGAAAATAGAGTTGATGTTAGTTAGGTCGTTGCTGAATGATGAAAACTAAGGATTCTACTCAACTTGTCTCTAGTCAAAGCTACACAGTAGTGCTACAATATGTTGAAATATGAGAGACTATAATAATGAAACTATAATAAACAATAGATGAATAAGGCAGAACATTTATCTTACCACCCCAGCACAAGCCCGCAGCCCCAATTGCAGCTATACCTTTACTCTTAAGAGCTTGAATAACTGGCTTTGCCTCTTCAAATCCCTTATCCTGTTAGAAAAATAAATGGCTCAGTACTGATACTTTAACATGGCCCTCTGTAACAAGATAAAATAATTAAATACATTTTATCAAGTATCAGCAGTCTGGAACCAACCACACTATGATCTTTTATCCACTCTTGTACAGGTCTCCCACCATCAGCTATGTATGGATCCCCATGAAAGAAGTCAGGAACTGCCACATAGAATCCAGCTGCTGCAACCTTGTCTGCAAGCTTCCTTTAATGAAGAAAGCATCTGATGTTAGCTCCTAGATGAACAAAAGGTAACAATATAGTAGCAAACCAGCAGATAGACATACACATATTTATACCCAGATACCAAATCACAGTACTATTGACCCATTGTCATTGTCAAAAACATCAATAAAATAAATCCTATATTAGCATCTTGAAATATGCTTAACTGGATAAATGACTCCATAATCAACAAATTAATGAAAAGAAAAAACCATTGATTATGCTCAAATTCTCCCTCTTTTATAATTCTCCTTGGGATTTTCTATCAAAATTTCTCTTGTAGAGTCAATTGGATTAGAGTCTCATCTAATCTTGCTGTAAAGCATTATCAAAATCTCATTAAGTCATTTGGATTAGAAAGAGGTCTAATCACACTTCGATTAGAGGTATCCTAATGGCATTGGTTTCGGCAACTCCTAGAATGATATTAGTGATCATTTATCCTATTAAATGCACAAAAAAAATCAATTAGCTGTAAAAGAAAGAAATTGACCAAGCCATACCTCAAGTTTGGAGCTTCATAACCTGTAAGATAAGACGAAGACAAGCAAGAATTAGAAGCTCGTAGAGAACAGAAATAAAGGTGAACAAAATAGGTAGAATTAATACGAAATCAAGTGGAGGACAAAGAGAACCGACAAACACCCTAGTTAAGTATTCAAAATCTACATAAACACAAGCAACCGAGATGGTTAATTGAAATGAAATTTAACCAGTGAAAAAAAAATTAGCAAACACCATTAAAACACACAGACAGAGAAAACTAAAGCAAAAGAGTAAAACAAAAGCAACCCAGGTGATATTTTGCCCAAATAAACGCAGCCCAGATCATAACTTGCAGTGAAAATATAAAAAATGAATGGATATAATACTGAGATGGGTCAAGTACCATGAACGTCGGAAATGAGAAGAACAGCAAGCTTGGAATCAGGAGAGCCACTGACATAAGTGTTGAGTCCACCAAGTCTCTCAACATGACCTGCTCCACTGTTGGGATTCAGTGTCGGTGGATTTGCACAGCACTGAGGACCTGACATTTTTCTCCTGCTCAACCTTCCTTAGTAAGCACAGCTGTTTAGGAAACACTCTCTTCTGATATCGCCACTACTTTTATGACTTTATCCAATGGAGAGACCATACGGGCAAGAGTTCTGTTGCATCATCTCTGGCGTCACCAAATTTAGCATTTATGTTATGGACTTATGGTTGGTGAAAGTTTGAAGGACGGATCACGCCGTGGCATTGGTGACTTTGTCGGTTCTGTATAGCATCCGGCATTTATTGTCCTGATTTTATTTGGAAAAATAAAACAATTTTCACATTTCTGGTTCGTATCATGCCACAAGTACAGAGATTGGAAAAAATGCCATTAAATAACGAAAATAAGAATACAAAACTAACGAAAATGTGATATGTTACGTACATAACATTAGAGTGAGAAAATAAATTTGGTGGGACCAGATTACTATACATGAATAAATGGATATGAACCATTAAATTTGACAAAATTTTAAAATGAACTGAATTTAAATTAATACATTTTTTTGTATTAGACTAGAATTAAATATTTTGACCTATTTATTCAATTAGTAACATAATTATATTTTTTTATTTTAAATCAATCTATACATTCTTGTCAACCCCCAAGGGCATAATCGAGTTGGTTAGCAGTGCAATTTGTCGCTCCTCACCTGTGTGGACTCGGGTTCGAGTCTTGGGGGTAGGAGGGGGGTAAAAATTGATTTGGGCTTGCCGCCCCCCCCCCTTTTCTTTTAAAAAAAAAATCTATACATTCTCGTCATTAAAACTTAAATATTAAATGTGATTCTCTTTTTTTCTTTTATTTTTTTTAAAAGAAAGATGAACATATACATAATGTTCCACTTATAAAATTCTATATAGATTTAGAATTTTAATAGTGTAAATGTATAAAATATTAATAGATACGTATATTTTATAATATCGATGTATAATATTATTTACATACACACATATAAAATTAGAACTTCGATAATGTAAATGTTTAATATTTTGATAGATTTGTATATTTTATAAATATATATATACATATTAGAGTACAAATATTTAAAGTAAATTTTGTTAAATATAAATATATAAATATTAAGCGAGTTATTAGATAACTAATTTATCTTTCTTGTAAGGTAATGATCTCAATATTTCAATATAATTATTAAATGAACCGCATTTATATTAGTTTAAATTTGACGCCATAAAACATAATTTTATTACCTATTTTACCAACCCTAAATAACATTTTAAACCTTTAATGAAGGATCGTAACTTCGACATAGGCCCGTTAGTGAGCCCATCAATTTGGCTAAACAATTTTTCGAGCAGTTATCTTTGATAGGTCACACGGATTCAAGTTCCCACAACCGTCAATTCAGTATGGAAATATAGGTTTAATTTCACCAAATTATTTAGTTATATTTCAAACAAAATTGATTAGCCGCACGGCTTTAGCAAAAGCCTGACCATATCCAGGCCAAAACACAAGGTGCCAATTTTTCATTCATCAGATATGCCATTATGAAATTCCAAATGAACATCACACTCAAAAAAGAGTCCACATGGTTATTCAATCATTCATACATCATAAATAGAGTTTCAAGTCTTCATGCGTCGAGCAGTATTATTTTCTTCGTCCGGTTACTTGACATACTTGATTAACCATTCCAGCAAGTTTTGATGGGCTTCCTCTGCAGCCTTCACAGCAGATTCATCCTCTACATTGTATCTCACAGACCATCCATGAGCAACTTTAGGAAATATTTTCACAAAGCTATCAACCTGAGAAGAAGCAAATGGACAAGAATCTTTCAATGTGCTTTCAAGTTTCAAAAAGACGCAAAATAACAGCAGGCATATAGTGATTGAAACTCCGATGCGAACTTGTTACAAATATAAGGCCAAAAAGGTCAAGCAGAATTAAGGACTTGAAGCAAAGAAATTTGATGAGTACTGTACATAAAGGCAAGGCAAAAAGCAATTTCGTGTTGCTGACCCAAGTTCATTTGGAATTAGGTATTGAGATGAGTTTCAAATTAAACCACTGAAATGGTAATAGCTAAAGCTATTCACTCAAAAATAAACTAAGAGACACGGCATCATCATGCAATCACTGACCCAGCAAACGCACAATGATGGCTAACTCAGCCAACATTTTCCAACCAGAACAAATGTGCGATGTCTCATTCATTCAAAACCTTTTAAGATTAATTTTATTCAACAACATGTAGAAACAAAAACAGAAGGAGGCAAACCCCAACAGAATTATATCACATTGCTTTGAGAGTAAAGATGCCTGTTAGTAGTTAATTGGAATAAAAGCAAAAAGATCACAAAAAGACAAATTAGAACAAAGCACTGGGTTTTCACACCTCAGATTTGGCAGTCAAGGCCTCTTCAAACTCCTTCACCAGAGCTGGTGGACACAACTCATCAATTTCGGCTCCCAGCACTGAAATGGGAACCTCAACCCCTGAAAGTAAAGATGAACAGCATGATTTTTTGAACCAAACTTGTAACAATAAAGATTAAACAGAATAATCCAACAAAGAGAGGAACAAACTAAAGGAATTCCTCTCTGCCCAACAACCACTTGCAATCATCAGAACTGATGTAAGGACTAATATGTAGAACATTGCATTTATGTTCAAGAATAATCTGCTCTCACTGAAAACACACACTGAGAAGCTGAGATTGCAATAAAAAACAAACATTTGACAAAGCTGCATAAGAATATCTAAGAATTCATACCCTTGATATCATCTACAGTGACAACAAAGGGATGTAACAGCACAGCAGCTTGGATGAACTCACGCTTTGCTAGTTGAACCGATACTTTAGCTGAGAAGAAAAGTGAGTTGATATTAGTCAAGTCATGGCTGCATGATGGAAACTAAGGATTTTATTTTCAACTTGTCTCTAGTTGTAGATATACCATTGTGTTACAGTATGTTGATATATGAGAGACTATGATAATGAAACCATAGTTAACAATAGGTGAATAAGGCAAAACATTTATCTTACCACCCCAGCAGAAGCCCACAGCCCCAGTTGCAGTTATGCCTCTGCACTTCAGAGCTTGAATAACTGGCTTTGCCTCTTCAAATCCCTTGTCCTATTAGAAAAGTAAATGGCTCAGCACTGAAACATTAACATGGCCCTCTATAACAAGATTAAATAAGGAAATGCATTTTGTCAAGTATCAGAAGTCTGGAACCAACCACTCCATGATCTTTTATCCATTCTTGTAGGGGTCTCCCACCATCTACATATGGATCCCCATGAAAGAAGTCAGGAACTGCCACATAGAACCCAGCTGCTGCAACCTTGTCTGCAAGCTTCCTTTATTGTAGAAAGCATCTGATATTAGCTCCCAGTTGAACACAGGGTAGCAATATGATAGAGCAAACTGGCAGATAAATATACACATGCTTGTACAATGTTTATAAATAGATACCAAATCATGGTACTATTGACTCATAGTTGTTTCCATGGGCATACATAATTTTAAATTTTCAATTAGATACCCCCTCAATCTGTTTACCAATGGTTGAGGCAGGTTCTAAAATGTACAAATTTTTCTTGACCCGAAGAATAGCATGAATAATAACAAAGACAAAAACATTTAGAAGCATAAACCAAGATAAGCTCACAAAACAAATCATTTAGCTGTATAAGTAAGAGGAAGAAATTAGAGCAAGTCATACCTCAAGTTTGGAGCTTCAGAACCTGCAAGATAAGGGGAAGACAAGTAAGAATTAGAAGCTTATGGAGGCAGAAAAATAAAGGTGAATAAAATAGGTAGAATCAATACGAAATCAAATGGAGGACAAAGAGAACCGACGAACACCCGAATTAACCAATCAAAAGATACATAAACACAAGCAAACCTGATGATAATTTGAAGTGAAAAAAAAAAGAAGAAAAATTAACTGGTGAAAACAAGAAATGGCAAACACAGTAAAACATACACACAGAAGACTAAAGCAAAAGACTAAAACAAAAGCAGGCCGGATGGTAATTTGCCCAAATAAACACAACCCAGATCATCATTTGCAGTGAAAATATAAGAGGTGAATTGGCATCATGCTGAGATGGGTCAGCTACCAAAAATGTCGGAAATGAGAAGAGCAGCAAGCTTGGAGTCGGGAGAGCCAGTGACATAAGTGTTGAGTCCACCAAGTTTCTCAACGCGACCTGTTCCACTGTTTGGATTCAGTGTTGGTGGATTTGCACAGCACTGAGGACCTGACATTTTTCTCCAGCTTATGCTTAACCTGCCTTACACTACTGTTCAGAAAACACTCTCTTCTTCTATTGCAAACTTCTATGATTTTATCCACCGGAGAGACTTACGTTATGCATATCTATTTATATAGAGTTCAGCATGTTTACTGCCGGGACTCTATTTCCACCCCAAATTTCCCTCCCAATTGTTTATATTTTCAAAAAGAAACATGTGGGTCATGGTCGGCGAGAGTTATAAATTATAATGCCGGAAGCCCCGATCATGGCGTTGCATTTTGCTGACCTTTGTGTAAGCTTCCGACATTTTTTTATTTGGAAAGCAATAATTTCGTATTTTTCTTCGGCTGTTTCTTGCCACCTGCCTCTCCGTTTTATGTCTAGGTTGCTGATTCGGAAGAACAATTATTTGCTTCGTCCATGCCACGAATCTCTTGCATCAAGTAATGGAATATTAAGTTTATCAAGCCGCCGGGTCATTGGCACGGCATGGTGACTGGTATTTATTTATTTATTTGCTTGCTTTTGATTTTACTTGGATGGTAACAATTTCGCACTTTTTCTTTTGTTCGTATCATGCCACTTCATATATATAAATTCGGAATAATGTTTGGTCCATGCCACAAGTCTCTGCCTAAAATGAAAATAATTGAACGCTCAACATCATAACATTTTAACTTTGAAAGAAACCTGTTAATTTCTTAATTTGACCAATTAGTTTTGCAAATAATTTTCTTTGACTGGCGTTCCAGTCCCTTAAACCCACTCATTCATGAACGGTTAATAAATTATGAAATTTTATAAGTTTAAATGTCTGTTTAGTAAGACTTATTAAATGATCATTAGTATTTAATTAGTCTTAAAATTTTATTGGTATTTATTTTTATTTTGGGTAGAAATGTTATTATGTTAAGAACTAAATAAACTATTTTACAAGAAAGCTCAAATTTTAAATTTTTAAGAATAAAAATTAGAGAACTTACAGCCTTTTAATTATCTAAGATATCTATTATTTATTTACGCTTTTATTTCATTGTTTTAATATTATAATTTTCAAAATTTATCTATTAATATAATTTTATAAATTGTAGTAAAAACTCTCATTAACAAAGTTTAATTTTTTTCTTTTTCAAGCGGAAAAAACTAAACTTTGTGAGAATCCAAATGAAGATTGAAGACGGTAACAACTAAGTTTTTGCTTTGTGTCGTGAGAAAACAAATGGGCATACACGTAAACGAAAAAAGAGTTTGCGTTTTGCGAATTTTAAAACTTATGCATTTGATCAGATGAAGAGATGAAGAAGAACAACGAAAGCGCTTCTGCTTTTTTGGAAAGCGCTTTTGTTGTTTTGGATCTTAAGTTGGCTTAAGAGAGGATGGAAATCTACGCGTGCCGTTGTTGTGTAATCGTTCCGAGTTGAAAAGCCTTTTTGTGAATAAGGGAGAGGAGATCAAGCGAAGCGACAGAATGAGATTTTTAAAAAAATAAAAAATTAAGAGGGTGATATTTAATATGTTTTGTTAAAAGACTATTTTGCCACAAAACTTTGGTCATATTTACCTGTAAAATACCAATCTACCCCACAAATATATGATGATCACTCTTTTAATTATCCCCTTTTGGTTGTCATTTTATCTGAAGTGATTGGTGATTAGTGCAGTGGCTTAAGGGGTGAGTGTTCGGATCGGATTAACCGGAATCAAACCGAACTTAAAATTTATTTCGGGTTCGGTTCGGTTCGATTTGAGTTAATCTTTAAAACTCGAATGAATAATGAATTGAAAAGATCAACCCGATTGGTTTAAATTTAAACCCGTTCAGGTTGAGCTTTTAAAATTAAAAAGAAAAAAAGAAAAATCCCCCTGTCACACGCTAACTGCTCACAGTCAGATCTCAGCACTCACAACTCACAAGTCACAGGCAAATCGCAATTCACAAAATGAATTTCTAATCCCTAATCATAGCAACACCAACGACAAGCAACAACCCAGCTCTAGCTGATGCCCAACGCTGCCGTTCACCATAGCACCGCGCTCGCGCTCGCGCTCGCGCTCAACACAAGCTCGTAGTCGCAACCTGCAGCTATTCAGCTCGCGCTCGCTGCTGACTCACTCCCACACGTCCACACAACAATCCACACTCCTACGCGGCCACACTGTTAACAGTCGCAGCCCTCAACCATTCACCCCGTGTCGTTCGCTTCGAAACCAGCTGCCGTGTCTTGACTCCCTTGCGTCTCTACCTACCTTCCAAGTTCCAACCCATCCGATCCATCAACTCATCAACCTAGCTTCCGTCTCCTACACGGCCACACTGCTGACCGCTTGACGCTCGTAGCCCACAGCCATTCTGCCAAACCAGCTGTCGTGTTTTCACTCACCTCCGTCTCTACCTAGCTTCTAACCCATCCGATCCATCAACTCATCAACATCAAGGTCAATAATTATTTGATAACCTAAATTTTTGCATTGAACTATTCAAACCTGAAATAACCCGAACTGACCTGAATTACCAACCCAATCCGATCCGAATTAATAATCCGAACCAAACCGAATTTAATTCAGTTCGGTTTGTGTTGAAATTTTCAACCCAAACAGCTTCAATTCTCTAATTCGATTGGGTTGTAACCCAAACCAAAACCCGAACAACCCAAACTGAAATCCGATTTGCCCACCCCTACTGGCTTTTTGCCAAAAAAGGAAAAGAGGTTAAATCGATTGTTTTATTACTACTTCAATTATGTAAGTGATTAATTGGGAGGTGGGAAAGAAGATATGAGATTGATTATTGGTGAATCGCATGAATGGCTGAAACTGATTTGCTGTCCGTCGTGAATAAACTATACAATAAATTAACAATCTGATTTAAATTGTGCATAGTGCGGACAGCTTGCTGCCAGGTGGTGCTTTAGCAACTAAAATATTATATGCATCCAAATCATTAAGTATTGACAAATTACTTTACGTGTTTGATTAGAAGGGACACGTTATAAATACTATGTGATCAACTCGAGTTTCCTTTGAGCAGTAGCCTATGAGGTGATTGTGCATAAATATTACAATCCGAAAAATTATATGTTTAGAAATGTTTTTAAGAAATCACTCGGCTTTCGAGCTCTTACAAAATATGTGGGGGTTTAAATTTTTTTTTTCTAATTATGGATAATAATTAAGTAAAAATAGTTTTTTAAAAAAATGTGAGTATAATAGATATTTTTTGAACTATAGAGATAGTTAAAATTTTAGATAGTAGGATATGAGATTTAATGTAAAACTAGTCATAGTAATTATCTAATTGTAAATATATCAGTAATAATCTCATATAATATAAGTTATAATTTAAACATTAATCTTATGTAATTAAAAAAAAAAAAAAGAAACGTTTCTAAGATAAAATATTTATAGAATGTTCAATATCCTTATTTTCTAAAATACATAATGAAATAGCACAATTATGATGTAAAATCTCTTCTAGGAACTCTTATTAAAAACGAAATAAAATAAACTAGATATTGGATGACGAAACGGCCATCTATATGTTGTTAATTCTCAAAACTATATTGAACTGTTACCGTCGAAGTTTACATAAAATTGTGTGAGTGTATTTTTGTTATTGTCGCCCTTGTCACTAGCAACTCTCTACGCATACACGTGCTTCCATTTCCTTGCACTCAGCAACTCAACAAAGTTCACAGCTCTACACGTTCCAATGCAGTATGTACAATCGATTGATTTATAGAAACTCATTTGAAAAATAAACACAAGTTTGGAATCCCAAATACACAAATTTATACATGCATGTTCCAAGGTCCATTTATCCAATTGGGTAGTGCAAAGAGATGAAGAAGAATTTTGGAGCAATGTTGTGACGCAGGAAGTTGATGAAGATGAGAAACATGGTGAAACTTGACAGGATGTCCATGTGGCAGCACATGGGCTTTGATTGAAGGAATCGTCAGTTTGTTTGTTAAAACCAAAATACACACACACACACACACTTGGCAGACAATGATTTCATAAATTGAGTGTGTGTCTTGTCCTCTGCATGCATGAATTGACATGATGATGTATGTATATATATATATATATATATATAACGTAACACCTCACTAACTGATATGAAAATGGTATATTTCAACGTGAGTGACATTAGAACTTTATTTGTATCTTGTATATATGAGATAAAAATTGTTTATATTTCACATTTTTGTTTTAGCGTAGTAAAGTACTATCATAAACTATATCTATTCATACATGTAATAGAACATTTAAATAATGGTCGTGTGATAAGGTCTTAAGTATAATATTATGATGAGTGTAAATTTCATTTAATGCACTATAATTTTATTTTGTAGTTTTTCTGTCATACTACTAATGTAGTGCCTCTAGTGAAAAAATGATTTTCATAAATCATAGATATAAGTAGCTAAAACAATTCTTGACAAGCTCCATAAAATTGATTTAAATAGTAAAATCTCTTAAAATTCACGTAAATGAGATGACAATTTAATTATTATCCAACTATGTGAAAGAGGAAGAAGAAGAAAGTTATGCATTAATAAGACTGCTTTGCCATGATAGTATTAATCAACCACATCAGATTATTAAATAATCAATACAGAAAATCGTTTACCATCATACCTGATCAAGGGTGCGTTTAGGATTCAAGTTGGGCAGCTGCAGTTTAAAATATACAACACTTAAATATTTGATAAATAATAACTGCTGTAATTTAAAAATTATATTGATGTTATTTTTTTTTGTATGATAAAAAATTTATTATATTTTTAATAGTTTTATCAAAATTATTATTTAAAATTTATATTTAATATATATTATTAATTTTTATTTTATAATTATAATTTTTTTAAAATAAACATATCTTAAAATATTAACACCTCAATCTCGATAAGAATGAAAAATTTTGAAGCAAAGAAAGGCGAAATTCGCTAGACAAAAAGTGATAGTGAATAGAAAGCAAGAAGAATTTACTGAAAAATTGGAGCAATTGCAAAGTCCACGCGCACAGCCTGTGATGTGATGTAGCCAACTGCCGTTTGCAGAAAGCGGGGCATACCCTTGGCAGCAAGAGAAGGACGCGTTGTGTGTGGAAAGAAAACACGTGACCGAATGCGCTCTCTGCTTTCACGCAACGCCCCGCACATCAGACGGTCACGCCGCGTGATGCTCAAGAGCAGTGATTTGTGTCCGTTAAGTTGTCCGTAATTACACTAACTGACCCACGTCGCTCGTTTTTTTATTTTTTCTTCTTTCTTTTTATTATTTTTCCTCTGCTCTTCAAAATATAAAATTCATTTCAATTTTCTTTATTTTCAAAAAAATAACTCACTTAAATCAGTTATATTATAGTTAGTGACGTCATAATTCCCCACGACGGCAGGCCTGAAAGATTCAAACCAGCTTAATTGAGGCTCGAATGTATTTAACAATAATAATGTTAAAGTTAAATTAAAATTCAAATGTATTTTACATACGATCAAAAGAATAAAATATCAAGAAGTATCATTTAACTAATGGAAACTACACTAATAGAATTAAAAGAAATACTTTTAAATTTAAAAGAAGAAATTAAAGAAATAAGACAAGAAATAGAGAAAATAAAAATAGAAATGACTGTAATACAAGCAGGACAAAAAAAACATAAAAAATTAGAAAGACTTGAAATAGTAAAATCAAGAGTAATAAAAGAGACTCCGAAAATCCAAAATCTAAAACCACAACTAGAAAGTTATGATGAATGGTTTATAAAAGAAAAATATCCAAAAATTTTACAAGAAACAGAAGCATTAAAAACAAAACTAAAAAACAAAGAGAAAGGGAAAGAAAAAACAGGAATCAAAGAAACAACAACAAAAAATAGTACAACAAGTGATTCCGAATAATGGATGATGACATAGAAATATTGACTGAAAAGTTTAGTGACATAAACTTGAGTGACTTAGAAGAATTTGAAAAAGAATATAAAATAAAAATGAATGTAAGTGGAGGACCAAAATTAAAACTAAATATAATTGAACCCAGTAATCAGAATATATTAGGAAGGAGAAAAAGAAGACCTTTCTATGAATACATACCAAATGACATAAGAACTCCATGGAAAAAAGATTATAAACCTAATAATAATGATTTAAAACAAATAAGCATGGCAGGTGTATTTCTAGATATAGACTGTAAGGTAAATCCACAAAAGACCCTTATAGAATGGGGATTACAAATGAGATTATTTTTTACATATAACGAAACAAGAGAAGATTGGGATGTAGAAACTAAAGAACAAAAAATAAATGTATTTACTGAAGTTTTAATAACCAATTTTATAGGAAATGTTTTTAGCTGGTGGAAAGGTTTGAGTGAAGAAATACAAAATTTGATAAGAAATGCAACTAACGCAGCTTTCTTTAGAAGTAAAGAAGAAGAAATTGAAAAAGTGATAGAATATATAGCTAATGAATTCTTAGAAGAAGAATGGGGAGAAAATAGAGAAAGAGAGGTAATAAATGAAAAATTAAATGAGAGGATGAAATTAATAAATTTAACCATTTGTAATATGTGTTATGTAAAAGAATATACTTGTGAATTTAGTAAATATTACTATTCACAATTTTATAGTCATGAAAACCAAAGTGTATGTAAAAATTTATATTACTCAAAACTACAATATCTATAGAATACATATTTCATACATGAATATGATAAATATAAAGCAATAAATCAAGTTCCAAATACTTTAGGCTCAAGAATTAAATTTCTAAACAATAGATTAAGGTGGCGTTTGTTTTTCCATCTAAAATCTGAATAGATCTGAATGTCTGAATCTGAATAATGTGTTTATTTTTTTTATCTGAATCTCTGAAAATAAGTATTAAATTGTTTGTTTTTTAAACTTAAAAATCTAAAAATATATATTTTTACATTTGTACCCTTATTAAATTTAAATGTCAAATAAATAATACACTAAATACCATAATATTTTAATATTTATAAGTAAAACTATATTCAAGTGAATACATAATGATTTTGAAATTATAATATATAAAATACCATAAATTTTAAATTTTATCACTAATTCTCAATAATAGTACATAATATAAAAAAAAAACTAACAAAATGATTAAAATAGTTGATTTGTTATTTCATCTTGAAGTTGTCTCATGTAAAGATGAGATTATGTAGGATAAACGTTTATGGGTGAGTTTTGGAATATGTATGAAAAATAAATTATAGAATATGGATATTTTTGACATTAGAAATTAATTGACTTAATTCATATTCTTCTATTCAGCAAAAAGCTAAAAAATTTGGCTTCTTTTATTAAGTCAAAATTATCTGAAAAGTCCTATTAAGTTATAAAAACAAACATCTCTAATTAACTTAATTAATTAAGTTAAGTCACTTTAAGTTATTAAGTTAAAAAACAAACACCACCTAAGTGAAATTTGTATTCAAAGAAGTCTAATAAAAAGAAGCAAAAATATAAGTGACATATGCTGTGATAAAATAGAAATGTCTAGTCAATGGGGATGTGCTACCCCATATAAAAGGAAAAGATATTATCACAAGAGCAGAGGCAAATATAAAAAATATAATAAATTTAAAAAATATATATATAAAACCAGAAAGAAAATATTATAAGAGAAAATATAAAAAATAGAAAAAGAATTTTGATAAAATCAAATGTCAATGTTGGAATTGTGGGGAAACATAACATATCAGCACTGACTATACAAAAAAGAAAGTAAAACTTTTAAAAGAAGACTTTGAAAATATAAAAGAAGAGTTAGAAGAAATTTATAATTTAACTGATAATGAAGGAGAAGAAGTATACGAGATAAAAGAATCAACAGATGATGAATCCGAATAAAGAAGAAGATATTATATCAAAAAAAGAAGAAATAAATGAAATAGAACAAGAAGAAAACATAGGTAGATATAGTATGGTAGCTACTTTTAATAAAGAAAAATATAATAAATTGTTAAAAACAAACATAGAAAAACCTGAATATGGATTACTATGTAGACTTAGAGGCATGTTTAAAAGAAAAAGAATAATATTACATGAATATTATGAACAAGAAAAAGCAGTAACAATCACACAAGCAGAAGGAAATATAAGATTTAGTTTAATAAATAAAAGAACAATATAATTAGCTTTAAGAAAAAAAAAGAAATAAGGAATAAAATACAATATGTATATTTAGCCGAAATTCAAATATTAGTAAAATCACTTTTTAAAAAAGGTATAAATAATCCAATAATATTATCATTACATGATCAGAAGATCCATAATCCACAAATATGACATTTAGGGATTGTAGAAGGAAACTTATGTTATACCAAATTAATGTTTACATGTCATCCTAGATAAAAATAAAAATATAGATGAGACGTTAAGCATTCATTTTAAATTATTAAAGAAAAACTTAATGAAAGAAAGAAATAGATTAATGATGATTCACTATTTAGCCCTATACAGCTTTTGTAATTCAAAATATAAAGAAATATATAGAAACAAACCATACATTGAAATAAATAAATAATATGAAGATATAGCAACTTTTATAGAACCTTTAGTAACTGACTATAGAATACCCATGAATTATGTATTAACAATAAATGATAAAAAAAAATTCATAAATAAAGAAGATAATGATAATGAGAGTTTAATCATTCCAATAAATTTTGCTGGAAAAACCATATTAAGAGGAGGATCTTCCAGAAGACTTAATATAGATAAACCTTTAAAAAATAATTTAATAAAGATTTTAGGACAATACTTTAATGGAATAGAATATATTACAAAGATTCACATATTCATAGATACAGGAACTAGCCACAATTATATGAACCATTTTAAGAATAAAGGATTATTAGAAAAAGAAAAAGAGATCTCATATGAGTACACATATTTCAATAGAAATAAACATATTTGTAAAAGAGAAGTTAAAGTTCCAATTATAATAGAAGGACTTAGAATAATAGTTCCTTGCTTTATAGATTCATTTATGATAGTAGATCCTGATAAACATATTATATTAGGAAATAGTTTTCTAAATGACTTAAAATATTATAAAATAGAAAAACATAAGGTTACCATACAAATAAGAGGACAAAAAGTATTATGTAAAACATGTTAAACAAAGCATATAAACAATATCCTATGTCTGTATATATTCAAGTAAATATAATAGAAAAAGATATAGATACTTGTAGATTAATAGATACAGGAAGTGAAATAATAATAATGAAATCCTTTTTATCAAATAAATGGAAAACCAATGGAAAACTTAAGATAATTAGAATAACTGGAGATAACCAACAAGTTAATCAATCAATAACAGACTATGAAATCCTTTTAGGAAATAAAATAATAAAGGTAAAACAAATTTACCAATATGATAAAATGGATTGTGATATGCTTATTGGAAATGACTTCATACAACAATTTCAAAATTACCAACAAACAACATGTATGATTACTCTAAAAACTATATGTAACCACATATTAAGAATTCTTAGAGAATTTAAACCATACAAAGTTCAGCCAGCCCAGCGTGGTGATAATCTTGTACATGAAAAATATTATTTATTACAGAAATAAATAACAGCTTAAAGAAGTATATAAAGAAAACCCTTTGGCCTTATGGAAACCAGAACACCCTAAAGCAAAAATAGAATTAACAGAAAATAGAATAATAAGGGTTAAACCTAGGATGTATACAGAAGAAGATAGAGAAGAATTTAAAATACAAATAAAAGAATTACTGACATTACGATTAATAAGAATAAGTAATAGCCCTCATAATAGTCCAGCATTCATGGTGAGAAAAAAATCTAAACAAGTAAGAGGAAAAGCAAGAATGGTAATAAACTATAAAGAACTAAACAAATATACAAAATTTGATGGCTATTACCTTCCAAATAAAGAAGTTCTAATAAATATCATAAAAAGAAAAAATTATTATTCAAAATTCGATTGTAAATCCGGATTTTGGCAAATAAAAAAGAAAGAAAAAAATGTACCTTATCCAGCATTTGGTACACCACAAGGACATTATGAATAGATAGTAATGCCCTTTGGGTTAAAAAATATTTCTCAAATTTTCCAAAATACAATGGATACAATATTTAAAGATTATAAATACATTATAGTATATGTTGATGATATATTATTAGCCTTAGAAACATTAGAAGAACATAGGAATCATCTAAAGGAATTTATATTATTAGCCTCAGAAACATTAGAAGAACATAGGAATCATCTAAAAGAATTTGCTAATATATGTATAAAAGAAGGAATAGTCTTGTCAGAAAGAAAAGCAGTTATAGAACATAAAAGAATAGAATTCCTTGGAACGATTTTAGATAAAGAAGGGATAAAATTACAAAGCCATATAAGTAGTAAAATTGTAGAATTTCCTAATAAGCTTGAAAATAAACAACAAATACAAAAATTTCTAAGATGTCTAAATTATGCTGAAGAATTCATAAAAGAATTGTCAAAGGAAAGAATGGTTCTTCAAAAATTACTCAGAAAAAATAATACGAAAGGATGGAGTGAAGAACATACTCAAGCCGTAAGTAAATTAAAAGAAGAATGTAAAAATTTACTTAAATTAAGGTTATCGGATGATAAGGATAATTTAATAATTCAAACTGATGCTTCTGATTTACATTGGGGTGCAATTCTTAAAACATATATAAATGAAATATGTAGATATAGGAGTGGAACATTTGATAAAGCTCATATAAACTATCTTGTCCACGAAAAAGAATTATTAGCAATATATAAAGGAATAAAAAAGTTTTCATTATTCTTATTACAAAGAAATTTATAGTAGAAATAGATAATTCTCAGGTAAGTTCTTTGATATATAAAAACATATTTAATGAACCTTAGTATAGAAGACTACATAGATGGCAAGCATATTTGTCTTATTATAATTTTAAAGTTATCTATATAAAAGGAACTAACAATTTTCTTGCAGATTTTTTAAGCAGAAATACAGAATTTGGATCATGAATCTGGATACATATAAAGAGATATCTGTGATATATACAGAAATACAAAGGCTGAAGACTGAAGCCTCTAATATGATAGATGTAATAAACTATTTGAAAGAAGCATCAGAGCCTCATGAAAAAGTGATAAATTTGTTAGAGTCATACATAAATGACCTTGTAAAAGGGCTCTCAATAAACCCAAGTTTAATAAATATTGGAAGCAGTAGTGGACTAATCCCACAAAATACTTCAATAAACCAGAATCCAGTTTGTGATCCAGTAGATAGTGGAAAAATCATAAAAATAGAAGTTGAACCAAAGAAAAGTTCTCCAAAAAAGTTCATAAAAACAGGCAATCCTTTTGAAGAAGAGCTTTTAAACCCAAAAAAAGAAGAATATAAACAGTTCGCTATATGGATATACTCTAAGAGTTCCCATAATGAAACCATCTATAAATCTCCTGGGAAAAATATGTATCCCATAATGCTTATCATAAAATGAGCAGACTTAATTCTTATAAAAAAATTAGCCCGATATGGGTATCTAGACCTTATCTATCCTAGTATAGAATTAGACGAAATATCCCAACTAGATGAATTATTAGTTAAAGAAATATCCCGATTTGCAAAGAAAAACCCAATATACTTAAAGTTTTACATGATCAACCCATAATATTATGATAATATTGAATACCAAGCCTTTTACATGATAACCGTGGGGCATGTTACAAAAATATACAGTTGGAGGTTGGTACTGAATACACCAAAGTTCCAGAAGTAAATAAATAATGGATTACGATTCGAAGAGCCAGAGGGATAAAAGCAATCTGGAGTATCGCCAAAGACTTATATAAAAGAAACTTCAGAACTATAATCAGGTTCCAGAACTACATCTGTCTCACTGTCGAAGATGGAGGAGCTCTTTCAAAAGTTCTTCTAGAACTCATAAACGAGATAAGCACTATGAGGTTTCCATCTAGTCCAAATACACTTCATGAAGCCTGTCAACTCATGGAAACAAAATAAAGCTAGTAGGGGTCATTCTAACAAACAGTTCGACAATAGAGTGGCAGACAAAGGCAGCTGTTGAAGATAAAGCAATCAGTAGCAGACAACCAGTGAAAATACACAGTCAAGGAATAGACAGCTCACGACAGACAATTGAGACTGTTAAAGATAAAAAGCAGACAACTTTTGAAAAAGCATAGATTCTTTTCAATAATGTAAAATGATGTAATCCATGATGTAATACAAGTTAGAAAGAATATAAATAGAGAAGCAAGGAAGAGAAAATCTCAGACTCTCTCATTCACTCTAATTTCTCTCTTACTCATTTCTCTTCTAAGAGTTCACAAAAAACAAATGGAAAAATAAATCCATCTCCCAATCCTTTATCAATACATCATTAACCATAAAACAATAACCAAAACAAAAAGAATAAAGAAACCTATAAGTAAACTGGAATTACTAGTCTTAAAAAGTCTAAATCCATACAGTAAAGCCGTCGAGTTCGCCGTTCCCTTTAAGACAGGAGGTCGTTGAGGGAGATAGGACCACCAGGCTGCAGGTCACTAGAAGAAAACTGAAAAGGAATAGTAAAACCAGAAAGCTAATGGGTAATAATTCTAAATTCTTATCTGTTGGTGGAGCTTGTTGATGGTTTTGATGAATGATATAAGGAAAAGGAGAATTTTATTTTCTGAATTGGAAAAGGAGAATTTTATTTTCTGAATTTGCTTAATCTGTATTGGTTAAAAATGAATCAATATTATTTAGGAAATTCAAAAGAGAAAATGATAAATCAAATTACAAGAATAACTTATAATAACTATAGCATGATTATAGATTATAATTGTTGTGCAAATTTTATTGAACTTACAAGCACACGAATCTATTGTAGAATAAATCAACGGTGACGAGTGTTGATCTCACAAGAAGGTGAATTTTAATTGTGTAGAATTAATTTTATAAGTGGGTGATTAAATTTTTAATGAAAGAGATGTAAGCTATCTTATGATTTAAATTAGAGCGGCAGGAATAAACTATCGAAATGAAGTGCTTAGATCTCTGGATCTGTACTCAATATGTACTATCGGCTTAACATTCATTATTAGTATCAATTAAATCATGCAGGGGGATTTTCCACTCTTTATGAACCTCACTCTAATAGATAGGGTGCTAAGTGCTTCACGTGCTAAATAGTAATAACCTTGCCTAAGGAGGCGGTTATATCAGCCGATATCTAGACAAGATTATTACTATTTATCTACAAAAAGTCAAAACATCCACATAAATTAGAGGGGAAGAAAAAGTAAATTTACCAAATTAAGTCCATGGAGCATGTTAAGACTTCACATTCAACCCAAGCTTGAAAGAAAATTAACTGCACATAATTGAACTAGGGGTAAAATGAGAATTTTATTAAAATACGTAGAAAATACAAGATGGAGATGGAATTATAGAAAATGGAACTCAAAAATGGATTCAAGGGTGTCAAATTGAGGGGGGAGCCCCCTTTATAGATATAATGAGTAAATCATAGCCATCGGATTAAAACAATTTGGACGATTAGGATTGCGCCACGTGGCAAGTTCTTATTGAATGGAACACATCATCAGGGCTATCATTCCGTGTATATGCATGTACCGTACGCATATTTTTTCGTTCCACTAACATACTGCCACTTTGACGGTCAATGCCACATCAGCATTTTAATCTAATAGGATCGTGACACGTCATCAGTCAACACCACATCATCAGTCAATGTCACATCATTCGTCTAATCAAATGCTGCCACGTCATTGTACAGTGCCACATCATCGTACAGTATAAATGAACAATGTCGTAAATAGTATCATGAACAGTACCGTATATGTGAACAATACTATTTATATTTTTAAGCACCTCCTAAGGTTTTCGACTATCCTGAGTTCAAATTTGCTGTCCGTTGAAATAACTATAATGTCCCCTAAAATATATAAAATACTTAATTAAAATAAAACATACATAATTAAATTACAAGGGACTTAAAGACATAAAAGTAGGGATGTTTGTAAGACTTGGAGTGTAAAATGAAGATTTTCTCCATTATAAATAAACACTTTCTAGCACTCAACAATAATTTGGGATCACATAAACAAAGTTCATATATATTTTCTAAACATGATATTGTAAGAACAGAAGATCTATTAGCCATAAAATCAATAGGATTACCTCCTGAAATAGAAAAAATTAATTATAGGAAAAATAGAAATGGATAATTTAAAACATAACATAATTTTACTAACAATAGACGAAACAATTGATATAATTAAAAGTTATTTAGAATATGAGAATAATCAAATAGAAAGACTCTTTATCTCAAAATCTAATTCTGATAATAATGATTATGATCTATAAAATAATCCAGGGTATATCGGCTAGAAACCCAAAAATGCGAGCTACTGGCTCAAAGGACAATAACATTTGTCATTTCTCTGGTTTAACAACGCCACGTACTCCAAATAAATCTCTGTAAATCTCCGTACAACACAACAGACACGGACGAAATGGTATCAAAGCCACACAAAAGATATGGACCCTAAAAGAAAAATAATTGAAGCATTGTACATACTAAAAGTAGAACAAAAAGATGAAATGAAAGATTTAATTTAAATACAGCTTATGATGAAACTATGGTAATAAAAAGGATGAAATTTATAGATGAATTTATAAAATTTCTAATATATTGGTATAAAAAAGAAGCATTATGAATAATCAGAATCAACAAGACGTAAATAGAATACAACAATTAGCCAACAATATAGATAACATGAACTTAGGATTTGAAGATAGGATTGAAAATTATATAAACCTGTTAAATCAAAAGATATATTTATCAAATCAAGAAAGAGAGTTTTTAATAAATACCGAAGAAAATATATATTCAGACTTTATAGACTTGTATGAATTTGACAATCATATATATTTATTCAAAGAATTGATTAAAATATTTGAAAGAATAAAAAATAGATGCAGAAATGATAATAGAAGGAGATTATAGGGACTTAAATAAAACTTTATAAAAAACAAAAAACTATAAGATACATTAAACGTAAATTAGGAGGATCCATATTTGAATTCTAACTTTATTTTTAATATTATATTTTTATCATTTAATGTCACATCAATTAAAACTTAAATTAAGAGATAATTGCTACCGTCCAATAAACTCCTGTTTTACTTATAAAGATGTGAATCATATAATCGAAATTATAGAAATGGTCAATCTTGTCAATGTTGTGCGTTTTGAGTTCAGCCCGCAGAACAATTGTACTCATTTTGTTTTTCATGAACTTTTATCTCACCCTCAATTATGCCTATCAGCTTCCTAATCCGGTCAAACATTTATTAAGACCATGATTCTGAAATCCTCCAACAACCCAGCAACAAAACATGAAATCATTCATTAAATGAAAACCCCCTTTTTATCCTGTGTCAATTTTGAAAATTGGAATCGAGGTTTGTTTTTTTCAAAGCCAATTTAACTTCATCCTATGTGTGGTTGTTGGGCTCTCAAGCCTACAATATAAATTGCTGTGCCATCATGGCTCCACAAGATGCCATCGATGTGCTGTGTGGAGATGAAACACTGTGAAATACCCACCACACGCACACAGAGAGCAACCCTGAACAAGGCATCCTTCCATTTTTCATCTTGTGTCTGTTTCAACTTTCCTATTTTTGGGATCCACGGCTTTCTTTAACAATACGTGTAAATGAAGCAAGTAAGAGATAGCGATATCCATTTGAGTTCTTCACTTGATAAACTCCAAAATAAAGTGGCCATTACTGAGTTGGAAAGAGCTCCGCGGACATATGTATCTGTTGCTTAGCGAGACTCAATATCCCACTACCACATGGCACAAGGAGCCTTTTCCTTCGTGCCATTGCTTTTCACTACTCTTCAGATTTTACATAAGATTGCTTAAACTTTCTATTCCTTTCTCCCTACTCTTCAAAAGACAAACACTTGTCCACAACTTATAATACGATCAGTTAATATGTATATATACACAAACGCATACATGCATACAATAAGCTTCAGCAATGCACTGCAAAGACCCTCGGTGAAATAATGAGCAAATTTCAATACATATGGTGCCGATTACTTACCAGACACGATTTTATTCATTGTTTTCTACAAAAATCACACATGATATAAGCCTGGGAAGTTTTTAGTCACTGACAATAAATAGATATTGAACTATTGAAGTTATTACACACGGCCAGCACTACATATTCATCCAGGATTCAAAACTAACCATCAAAAAGTTACAAAAGGTAGACAGCACACCGGGCCTGAGGACTATGTTCAAGGTTCAATTCCTAGGATGACAAAAGTTTTTATTCATCAAGATTTTGTGGCACATTGATCAATCTTCCAAAATTCAGCATCTTCAAGAGAAAAAATTTCAGGAAATATTGGATCAAGAAGCCGCAGCAGCAGCATAAGAAGAGTGCAAGAGACACCCTTCAGCAAAAGCCTGACCACATCTAGACCAAAACATGAGGTAGCAAACTACAAATTTTTTGTTCATCAGATATGCTTTTATTGAATTCTACATGAAAATCACACTTAATAAAAAGTCCAAATAGGTATTCAATTATTCATACACGATAAATAGAGTTTCAAGTCCCCATACATTGAGAACTACTATTATCTATCCAGTTACTCACTTGACATACTTGGCAAACCACTCCAGCAAGTTTTGATGGGCTTCCTCCGCAGCCTTCACAGCAGATTCATCTTCTACATTATATCTCACTGTCCATCCGTGAGCCACTTTAGGAAATATTTTCACAAAGCTATCAACCTGACAAGAGCCAAATGGAAAAGTCATTCAAGGTGCATTCAACAAGGTAAAATAATGACAGTAATAGAATGATTGAAACTTGAATGCAAACCTGTTACAAATAAACGGCTAAGAAAGACAAGGAAAATTAAGGATATGAAAGGCAATTTGATGGCTACCCCAGAGAGAGGTAAGGCAAAAGGCAATTTCATGTTGCTGAATGCTGACCCCAAGTATTTGGAATAAGGTTTTGGGGTGAGTTTCAAATTAAACCACTGAAATGGTAATTGGTAATCCTATTCAATCAAAAATAATTTAGAGACACGGCATCATCACATGATCACTAACCCATTACTCAGTCAATATCTATGTGTTCATGTCACCAATCAGAATAAATGCCTGATGTCTCATTCATTCCAAACCTAAGATGAATTTTTATTCGCCAATGTATGGAAACAAAAACAGAAGAAGGCAAACCCAACAGAATGATATAATATTGCTTCGAAACTAAAGATGCCTGCTTGTAGTTAAATGGAAAAAAAGCAAAAGATCACAAACAGATACAAATTAGAACAAAGCAATGGATTTCCATACCTCAGATTTGGCATTTAAGGCCTCTTCAAATTCCTTCACAAGAGCTGGTGGAGACAATTGATCAATTTCAGCTCCCAGAATTGAAAGGGGAACCTCAACCCCTGAAAGTAAAGCCGAACAATATGATTTTTTAATCCAAACTTGCAACAATAAAGCTTAACAGAACAGTCCAACAAAAAGAATTTCTCTCAACCTGACAACCAAATGCAATGATCAAAACGATGTAAGGACTTATATGTAAAAATAATGCAAGCATGTTCAACCATAAGCCATTTGTCAAGGAAAAACACATACTGAGAAGCTGAAAATGCTATAAACAACAAGCATCAGAATATCTAAGAATTCATACCCTTGATATCATCTACAGTGACAAACGAGGGATGTAACAGCACAGCAGCTTGGATGAACTCACATTTTGCTAGTTGAACAACTACTTTAGCTGAGAAGAAAATGGAGTTGATATTAGTTAGGTCGTTGCTGATTAATGAAAACTAAGGATTTCTATCCAACTTGTCTCTAGTCGAAGCTACACAGGAGTGCTACAATATGTTGAAATATGAGAGACTACAATAATGAAACTACAATAAACAATAGATGAATAAGGCAGAATATTTATCTTACCACCCCAGCAGAGGCCCGCAGCCCCAATTGCAGCTATACCTTTACTCTTAAGAGCTTGAATAACTGGCTTTGCCTCTTCAAATCCCTTATCCTATTAGAAAAATAAATGGCTCAGTACTGATACTTTAACATGGCCCTCTGTAACAAGATAAAATAATTAGACACATTTTATCAAGTATCAGCAGTCTGGAACCAACCACACCATGATCTTTTATCCATTCATGTATAGGTCTCCCACCATCAGCTACATACGGATCCCCATGAAAGAAGTCAGGAACTGCCACGTAGAATCCAGCTGCTGCAACCTTGTCTGCAAGCTTCCTTTAATGAAGAAAGCATCTGATGTTAGCTCCTAGATGAACACAAGGTAACAATATAATAGCAAACCAGCTGATAGATATACACATATTTATACACAGATACCAAATCACAGTACCATTGACCCATTGTTATGGTCAAAAACATCAATAAAATAAATCCTATATTAGCATCTTGAAATATGCTTAACTGGATAAATGACTCCAGAATCAACAAATTAATGAAAAGAAGAAACTATTGATTATGCTCAAATTCTCCCTCTTTTATAATTCTCTTTGGGATATTTCTATCAAAATCTCTCTTGTAGAGCCGATTGGATTAGAGTGTCATCTAATCTCGCTGTAAAGCATTATCAAAATCTCATTAAGTCATTTGGGTTAGAAAGGGTCTAATCACACTTGGATTAGAGAGTATCCTAATGGCATCGGTTTGGGCAACTCCTAGAATGACATCTAGTGATCAGTTATCCTATTAAATGCACAAAACAAATCAATTAGCTGTAAAAGAAAGAAATTGAGCAAGCCATACCTCAAGTTTGGAGCTTCATAACCTGTAAGATAAGGCGAAGACAAGTAAGAATTAGAAGCTCGTAGAGAACAGAAATAAAGGTGAACAAAATAGGTAGTATTAATACGAAATCAAGTGGAGGACAAAGAGAACCGACAAACACCCTAATTAAGCATTCAAAATCTACATAAACGCAAGCAGCCGAGAAGGTCAATTGAAATGAAATTTAACCAGTGAAAAAAAATTAGCAAACATCATTAAAACTCACAGACAGAAAACTAAAGCAACCCAGATGATATTTTGCCCAAATAAACGCAACCCAGATCATAACTTGCAGTGAAAATATAAAAAATGAATGGATATAATACTGAGATGGGTCAAGTACCATAAACGTCGGAAATGAGAAGAACAGCAAGCTTGGAATCAGGAGAGCCAGTGACATAAGTGTTGAGTCCACCAAGTCTCTCAACATGACCTGCTCCACTGTTTGGATTCAGTGTTGGTGGATTTGCACAGCACTGAGGTCCTGACATTTTTCTTCTGCTCAACCTTCCTTAGTAAGCACAGCTGTTTAGGAAACACTCTCTTCGGATATCGCCACTACTTTTATGATTTTATCCAATGGAGAGACCATACGGGCAAGAGTTCTGTTCTTTTTTGTGAGAAGGCCTAAGAGTTCTGTTGCATCATCTCTGGCGTCACCATATTTAACATGTGTTATGGACTCATGGTTGGTGAAAGTTCGAGGCCGGATCACGCCGTGACTTTGTCAGTTCTGTATAGCATCCGGCATTTATTTTCCTGATTTTATTTGAAAAAATAAAACAATTTTCGCATTTCTGGCTCGTATCATGCCACATGTACAGAGATTGGAAAAAATGTTTGTTTGCTCCATGCCATTAAGTAACGAAAATAAGAATCCAAAGGAAACGAAAATGTGATATATTACATACATAACATTAGAGCTGAGAAAATAAATTTGGTGCGACCAGATTGCCATACATGAATAAATGGATATGAATAATTAAATTTGACAAGATTTTTAAATAAATTGAATTTAAATTAATACATTTTTTTATATTAGACTAAAATTAAATATCTTGACATATTTATTCAATTAGTGACATAATTATATATTTTATTTTAAATCAATCTATACATTCTTGTCATCAAAACTTAAATATTAGATGTAATTCTCTTTTCTTCTTTTATTTTTTTTAAAAGAAAGATGAACATATACATAATGTTTCACTTATAAAATTCTATATACATTTAGAATTTGAACGGTATAAATGTATAAAATATTAGTAAATATGTATAATTTATAATATCGATGTATAATATTATTTAAACACATATATAAAATTAAAAATTTAATAATATAAATATATAATATTTTGATAAATCTGTATATTTTATAAATATACATATACGTATACATATTGGAGTGTAAATAGTTAAAGTAAATCTTATTAAATATATAACTATTAAGTAAGTTATTGGATGACTAATTTTTTTTTCTTGTCAAGTTAAGATCTCAATATTTCAATATAATTATTAAATAATTCACATTTAAATTAACCTAAATTTAATAAAATTAAACATAACTTGATAACTCATTTTACCAACCTTACATAACATTTTAAACATTTTAAACTTTTAATGAAGGATAGTAACTTTGACAGAGGCCCGTTAGTTAGCCCATCAATTTGGCTAAACAATTTTCGAGCAGTTATCTTTGATAGGTCACTCGTGTTCAAGTTCCCACGACCGTTAATTCCGTATGGAAATAACGGTTTAATTTCACCAAAATTAGCTAGTTATATTTCTCACAAAATTGATTAGCCGCACGGCTTTAGCAAAAGCCTGACCATATCTAGGCCAAAACACAAGGTGCCAATTTTTCAATCATCAGATATGCCATTATGAAATTCCGAATGAACATCACACTCAAAAAAGAGTCCACATGGTTATTCAATCATTCATACATCATAAATAGAGTTTCAAGTCTTCATGCGTCGAGCAGTATTATTTTCTTCGTCCAGTTACTTGACATACTTGATTAACCATTCCAGCAAGTTTTGATGGGCTTCCTCTGCAGCCTTCACAGCAGATTCATCCTCTACATTGTATCTCACAGACCATCCATGAGCAACTTTAGGAAATATTTTCACAAAGCTATCAACCTGAGAAGAAGCAAATGGACAAGAATCTTTCAATGTGCTTTCAAGTTTCAAAAAGACGCAAAATAACAGCAGGAATATAGTGATTGAAACTCGGATGCGAACTTGTTTCAAATATAAGGCCAAAAAGGTCAAGCAGAATTAAGGACTTGAAGCAAAGAAATTTGATGAGTACTGTACATAAAGGCAAGGCAAAAAGCAATTTCGTGTTGCTGACCCAAGTACATTTGGAATTAGGTATTGAGATGAGTTTCAAATTAAACCACTGAAATGGTAATTGGCAAAGCTATTCAGTCAAAAGTAAACTAAGAGACACGGCATCATCATGCAATCACTGACCCAGCAAACGCACAATGATGGCTAACTCAGCCAACATTTTCCAACCAGAACAAGTGTGCGATGTCTCACTCATTCAAAACCAAGATTAATTTTATTCAACAACATGTAGAAACAAAAACAGAAGGAGGCAAACCCCAACAGAATTATATAACATTTGCTTTGAGAGTAAAGATGCCTGTTAGTAGTTAATTGGAATAAAAGCAAAAAGATAACAAAAAGACAAATTAGAACAAAGCACTGGATTTTCACACCTCAGATTTGGCAGTTAAGGCCTCTTCAAACTCTTTCACCAGAGCTGGTGGAGACACCTGATCAAATTCGGCCCCCAGTACTGAAGTGGGAACCTCAACCCCTGAAAATAAAGTAGAACAGCATGATTTTTTGAACCAAACTTGTAACAATAAAGATTAAACAAAATAACCCAACAAAGAGAGGAACAAACTAAAGGAATTCCTCTCTACCCAACAACCACCTGCGATCATCAGAACTGATGTAAAGACTTATACTGTATGTAGAACATTGCATCATGTTCAAGAATAAGCTGTCTCTTGCCGAAAAAACACATTGAGAAGCTGAGATTGCAATAAACATCAAACATTTGACAAGGCCGCACCAGAATATCTAAGAATTCGTACCCTTGATATCATCTACAGTGACAAAAGAGGGATGTAACAGCACAGCAGCTTGGATGAACTCGCGCTTTGCTAGTTGAACCGCTACTTTAGCTGAGAAGGAAAGTCAGTTGATATTAGTCAAGCCATGGCTGCATGATGGAAACCAAGGATTTTATATTCAACTTTTCTCTAGTTGTAGATATACCATTGTATTACAGTATATTGATATATGAGAGACTAGGACAATGAAACTATAATAAACAATAGGTGAATAAGGCAAAACATTTATCTTACCACCCCAGCAGAAGCCCACAGCCCCAGTTGCAGTTATGCCCCTGCACTTCAGAGCTTGAATAACTGGCTTTGCCTCTTCAAATCCCTTGTCCTATTAGAAAAGTAATGGCTCAGCACTGAAACATTAACCCTCTATAACAAGATCAAATAATGAAATACATTTTGTCAAGTATCAGAAGTCTGGAACCAACCACTCCATGATCTGTTATCCATTCTTGTAGGGGTCTCCCACCATCTACAAATGGATCCCCATGAAAGAAGTCAGGAACTGCCACATAGAATCCAGCTGCTGCAACCTTGTCTGCAAGCTTCCTTTATTGTAGGAAGCATCTGATATTAGCTCCCAGTCGAACACAGGGTACCAATATGATAGAGCAAAGTGGCAGATAAATATACACATGCTTGTACAATGTTTATAAATAAATACCAAATCACGGTACCATTGACCCATAGTTGTTTCCATGGGTATAGATAATTTTCAATTTTCAATTAGATACCCCCTGAATATGTTTACCAATGATTGAGGCAGGTTCTAAAATGTACAAATTTTTCTTAACCCGAAGAATAGCATGAATAATAGCAAAGACAGAAACATTTAGAAGCATAAACCGAGATAAGCTCACAAAGCAAATCAATTAGCTGTATAAGTAAGAGAAGAAATTAGAGCAAGTCATACCTCAAGTTTGGAGCTTCATAACCTGCAAGATAAGGCGAAGACAAGTAAGAATTAGAAGCTTATGGAGGCAGAAAAATAGAGGTGAATAAAATAGGTAGAATCAATACGAAATCAAATGAAGGAAAAAGAAAACCGACAAACACCCGAATTAACCAATCAAAAGATACATAAACACAAGCAAACCTGATGATAATTTGAAGTGAAAAAAAAGAAAAATTAACTGGTGAAAACAAGAAATGGCAAACACAGTATAACATACACACAGAAAACTAAAGCAAAAGACTAAAACAAAAGCAGCCCGGATGGTGATTTGCCCAAATAAACACAATCCAGATCATAATTTGCAGTGAAAATATAAGAGGTGAATGGACATGATGCTGAAATGGGTCAGCTACCAAAAATGTCCGAAATGAGAAGAGCAGCAAGCTTGGAGTCCGGAGAGCCAGTGACATAAGCGTTGAGTCCACCAAGTTTCTCAACGTGACCTGTTCCACTGTTTGGATTCAGTGTTGGTGGATTTGCACAGCACTGAGGACCTGACATTTTTCTCCAGCTTATGCTTAACCTGCCTTACACTACTGTTCAGAAAACACTCTCTTCTTCTATCACAAACTTTTATGATTTTATCCACCGGACAGACTTACGTTATGTATATCTATTTATAGAGAGTTCAGCATGTTTACTGCCGGGACTCTACTTCCCCGCAATTTCCCTCCCAATTGTTTATATTTTCAAAAAGAAACACGTGGGTCATCGTTGGTGAGAGGTATAAATTATAGTTGCCGGAAGCACGGATCACGGCGCTGCATTTTGCTGACCTTTGTCTAGCTTCCGACATTTTTTTATTTGGAAAGTAACAATTTCGTATTTTTCTTCGGTTGTTTCTTGCCACCTGCCCCTCCGTTTGATCTATAGGTTCGCTGATTCGGAAGAACAATTATTTGCTTCATCCATGCCACGAATCTTCATCAAGTAATGGAATATTAACTTTATCAAGCCGCCGGATCATTGGCACGGCATTGGCGACTGCCTGACTGGTATTTGTTTATTTATTTATTTGCTTTGGATTTTACTTGGAAGGTAACATTTTCGTAGTTTTTCTTTGTTTCGTATCATGGCACTTCATATATATAAATTCGGAATAATGTTTGGCCCATGCCACAAGTCTCTGCATGAAATGATGATAATAGAACGCTCAATATCATAACATTTTAACTTTGACAGAAACCTGTTAGTTTCTTAATTTGACCAATTGGTCTTGCTAATCATTTTCTTTGACTAGCGTTCCAGTCCCTTAAGCCCACTCATTCACGAACCGTTAATAAATTATGGAATTTTATAAGTTTAAATGCCTATTTAGTGTGATTTGTTTGACAGTCATTAGTATTTAATTAGTCTTAAAATTTTTTAAAAAGTTTTATTGGTATTTATTTCTATTTTGGGTAGAAATGTTATTATGTTAGGAACTGAATAATCTATTTTAAATGAAAGCTCAAATTTTGAGTTTTTAAGAATAAAAATTAGAGAACTTATAATCTTTCAGTTGTTTAAAATATTAATTTTTTATTTACGCTCTTATTTCATTGTTTTAATATTATAATTTTCAAAAATTATCTATTAATATAAATTTATAAATTTTAATAAAAACTCTCGTTGACAAAGTAAACAACTAATTTTTTTTTACTGAAAACCTAATAAAAACTCCAAATTGAATAAACTTGATTCGAGAAGCTGGGTGCCTAAATTCACCAAAATTATTCACACTTAAAGCAAAATTGATTAGAGTTTTAAGTAGCACATCATATATTTGTGAGAAATATTTTAAAACAAGTTAAACAAAAAGAATTTTTAAAAGAGTCGGACTATTAACACCCCTCAAAAATCCTATCGAAACTCCTTTTTTTAATTATATTCTATGTAATGTCAAAAATATCCTTTTTTTTTCTTAATAAATACTCTTTTCATTTATGATTTTTTCAGTTTTTAATAATTTTCTCCCTTTTTCAGTCTTAATATTTATATTTCTCTCTTCAAACTTTCTTTATTGTTTCATTTCTAAAGAAAAAATCTAAAAGAAAAAGTAAGAAAAATATTACACTTTCAAAATAATCAATATTTTTATTTTATGGGTCTAATGCAATTTTATCCTACATATAAATTTTGGGTTTAACAATTATTTTGAGAATCCTTAAAAAATTATTAGCAATGGAATAAAATTTTATTTTATTTATTTTTCTACTATGTGTGTATCTTAATTGAATTGTTAGTTTATTTCAACAATTTTGTTTTGACTTAAAGAATTACGCCTTAAATTTAAATTATTTTAATGATAGTAAAAAAAATTATATTGTGCAAGTAAAATAAAATTGAAAAGAAAAAGAAATTATAAATGGCTTAATTCCATTTATATTTGTCTTTAAAAGTAATTGTGATATAACATAAATTTCATGAAATTAATAAAAGGGTGCCAATAATCCAACTCTTCTCAAAAAATAGAATAAAATGTTGTTTCTTTTTTTCAACGGAGGAGGCGCATAAGCCCAGCGCCACAAAGAACCTTCAGCAAAAGCCTGACCATATACGGTGCCAATTTTTTCATTCATCATATCATATATATGTTTTTATCCAATTTTAATTACATGAACATTAAACACACTAAATGTTGACATGGTTATTCAATCATTCATCAGATACGATAACTATCAACTAGAGTTCCAAGGTTTACACACATGAAGCAGTTCAATAATCCATTCAATTCGGTTCCTCACTTGACATGCTTGGCAAACCATTCCAGCATGTTTTGATGAGCTTTCTCCGCACAATTCACAGCAGATTTGTCTTCTGCATTGTATCTCACCGTCCATCCGTGAGAAACTTTCGGAAATATTTTCACATACCCATCAACCTGCTAACAAGTATCGCAAGTAAAAGAGTCATCGAAAGAGCTTTTAACTATAGGTCCAGAAATGAAACTTTAATGTGAACTTGTCAAGTGTTGTTACGAATACACAGAATAGAACAGGTCCAGATAAATGAACTTAGGGATATATTGCTTTAATTGAAAAGGAAGATGAGTTCGAGTAATTAATGGAATAACAGAAAAAATTGTCCCATCATACATATTATTAAAAAGCACTGAATTTATATATATACATACACATACCTCAGATTTAGCAGTTAAGACCTCTTCAAATTGCTTCAAGAGAGCTGGGGGAGAAATCTGATCAAACTCAGCTCCCAGTACTGCAGCGGGAACCTCAACCGCTGAAAGTAATACCAACCAATATGGTTTGTTACACCACATGAAGCAATAAAGACCAATCGAATAGTCCAACAAAAGATAAAGAAACAAGCTAAAACACTTTCCCATCCGCATGCAATGATCAGAACTAATACAAGGACTAATAAGTAAATTACTGTGTAGGCATTCAACTGTAAGCTATTTCTTGCCTAAAAACACACACTGGCATGCGGAATATCAATGAATCCGTACCCTTGATATCATCTACAGTTACGAAAGAGGGATGTAACAGCACAACAGCTTGGATGAACTCACGCTTTGCTAGTTGAACCACTACTTTAGCTGAGAATAAAGTTAGTTGATAGCGGTCAGTTCAATGATCGATGACGAAAATCAAGGATTTATACATTCAAATTCTATCTAGTTGAAATATGAGAGACTTAACAGTGAAACCATCATGAAAACAATACATGAGTAAGGGAAAACATTTATCTTACCACCCCAGCAGAAGCCTACAGCACCAATTGCAGTTATACCTTTGCTCTTAATAGCCTGAATAACTAGCTTTGCCTCTTCAAATGCCTTATCCTATTAAGAAAAATAAATGGCTAGCTCAGTCACTAAAAAGTTAACGAGGGACCAACAACCGCATAACAATGAATGGCACATGCAGATTCAAAACGTCATATCAGAATAGTGAATACAACCATGCAGCTCAGAATTAGGACATTATAACAATAGAGTAATTGGGTAGCTTGATCCAATCCACTCACCAATCAAGACAGCTCAAATATGAAAATGTATAACAGCCCTAAGAGTGATGAAATCAACTAAATCAAAACGGCCCCATGCAACAAATTAAATGGCCAAATAAGTTTTGCTGAAGTATCACAAGCACAGAACCAACCGTTCCATGATGTTTAATCCAATCTTGTAGTGTTCTTCCGGCGTTAGGCACATAAGGATCTCCGTGAAGGAAGTCAGGAACTGCCACATAGAATCCAGCTGCAGCAATCTTGTCCGCAAGCTTCCTTAAATTTAAAGCATCTGACATTAGCTCCCAAAAAAGCACAGGGTAATAGTATAATAGCAAATCAGCAGATAATTACATGTATCTTTAACGTAGATACCAAATCACAACAGCCCAAGTCATTGTCAAAACCATCAATAAATCCTCTATTAGCATCTTCAAATATGCTTCACTGGATTAATAATTTCAGAAACATTACACTGACTAGACAAATAAACTTTCTTTCATGATTGAGGTAAGGACCAAACTGTAGGAATTTTTCTCTATCCGTGCAGCTAAAAGCGTTAGCACAGAAGGAAATTAATAGGAAAGACAAAAAAAAAAAACTAGAATTATATGTCAAACAGAATTTTTAGAAACGCATCAGAAGTTCTTAGAGCAAGCCATGCCTCAAGTTTGGTGCTTCATATCCTGCAGGACAGGGCAAAGACAATTAGAAAAGTGAAAAAAAAATAGTAGTAAACAGAAAAAAAAAAGGTGAACAACATTGGTGTATGATCAATAGGAAATCAAACACATGATGTGCAATCTACATCTGCATAGAGGATCAATAAATTTTCATAAAAACACAAACACAGGAAAAAAAAAAACCAGATAGATGATAAATTGAAGTGAAAAAAAACAAAATGAAGAAATGAAGATTACCCGTTAAGTCGTTAACCATTTCAAAACGACAAAGCAAACACACACATAAAAAACAATCACGAAACTCAAGCAAAATACTCAAACCAAAGTAACCCAAACGATAATATATTGCTCGAACAGAAACAACCCAGATTATACTTTGATGTAAAAAAAGAAAACATGAGGAGATGCAATGAGATTAGGTACCATAAACGTCGGAGACAAGAAGAGCAGCAAGTTTTGAGTGAGGAGAGCCAGTGACATAGGTGTTAAGTCCACCAAGGTTCTCAACGTGGCCTCCTCCAGGGGTTGGGTTCAATGTTGGTGGATTCGCACAACACTGAGGACCTGACATATCGTTTGTTGTGTTTAACCTTAAACTCCTGTCTGCAGATATATATATAGACACGCGCACACACACTTGGGATTCACTAGAGGGTCGTAGAAATACGTCGACTTCGAATGAGTTGTCTCCAGTACAACTACTACAGGTATTACGAATAATCGGGTGCAACGGATCATCTGGTGTAATAAAGTTCAGAAAAGTACTTCGCATCTTATAAAAAGTAAGAAAAGTACTTCGCGCCAATGGGCTACGAGCCTATTGGGAATCCATGCGCCAATGGGTGGGTTCGAGTATCTCCCGATAACTTTTGGCACATGGGTGGGTTCGAGTATCTTAACAATGATTGAGACTCCCCTCCCTGTTTAAGTAGAGATTTATCTATATCTGTGTATTAGGAGTGATAAAAATATCTGTCAAAGTCTGAATTCAGGCGGATCTCAGCCATCACTAGTTACACTAGTTAAATTTGAGACTTGACTTAGAATTCAAATTTTATTAAAAAAATATTATAAAATATATATTATTTTAAATATTTATATTTATTTAATTTATTTATTATATAAATATAAATTTTTAAATACTTAAAATTTATAATTTCATATAAAATTTCATTAAAATAAATTTAAAACTTATAAAATTATAAAAAATTAAAAAAATATTATAACATTAAAAAATATAAAATCTGAGTATTCGAATTAAAACCTAATTCAATACCGAGTTTAAAAAACTTAATCTCAGTATAAAAAATTTACATCTGAGTTAGGTTCGAACATTGCG
The DNA here is from genome assembly GCA_030449905.1 of Luvunga scandens. NCBI lineage: Eukaryota > Viridiplantae > Streptophyta > Magnoliopsida > Sapindales > Rutaceae > Luvunga > Luvunga scandens. The sequence continues at coordinate 3,100,829 of JASUUG010000478.1, forward strand.
ATATCCAGATTTGAATTTTGTCAACTCTACTTTGCATTTAGAGTAGACTAAGTTTTTTTTTTTTTTGTGTATATATATATATATATAAAGAAAAGTACTTCGCATCATCTTTGCATCAGCTTGTCCATGTATGCTTTTCCCATAAAAGAAATTTTAGAATACGCCGTAAAATGAAAAAATGTATAATAATGTAGGTGACAAATAAGAGGGCTTGCGGATGAGAATTACTATAAGGCTCATGGGGATGACACTTTTTACCCAGAATATTTGGAGGGTAACAATTCAGTTTGACCCATGCCAACAAACAGTCAATTTGATTATTTTTTTAAATCTTTTCTAAAAACGATTCACATGGAGTGATTCATGAGAACCTCTAAATTTCTAAGTCGCAATAGAAAGTTAGAAAAGAAAAAGGGCTTAATGCTATTCTTAATCACAATCTAATTGCTTGCCCGCAAGCACTAATGTATGAGAGTTATAACCCCAATCAGGATTCAGTTATTTTGTCAGCCTTTTGTTTTAGTTCCAGAGTGAGTTCATTAATTTTCAATTGTTTTTTCAATCGATGGAAAAACGAAGTAATAAGATGCCAGATCTTCCGGTGGAAATTATAATGGAGATCATAAACTGATCTGAAATTATTTGTGTATCTGATTACAGACACTTTAATTTGTAGCGTATAAATATAGAAATTACAACGTACGTAACAAGCACAGAAGTTTAAAAGAAAATAAACTGTACATTTTTATCACAAATAATACAACTATAATACTATATAATCTTATCATAACACTTAAACTTACAATCTGCTAACTCAAGCTAACTTAAATTGCTTACCAGGCCCTGAACTTGTACAGCTTTCTTGCATCCTCTGAAGCCTAAACTTCTGCTTTGCACATTTAGCTTGAAGGTCAGAAAGTATAACTGACTGAAGGTTAACCACTTAGTAAATATATCTACAGTTTGATCCTCAGTGCATGCATAACGAACCTCAATATCTTTATTCAAAATTTCTCGTACAAAGTGTAGGCCAATTTCAATGTGCTTTGTCCTGCCATGATTAACTAGATTAGAAGCTAAAGCTACTGCACGTGCATTATCACACCAAACAACTAGCATATGAATTGGTTTCATATGCAATTCTGTGAGCAAAGATGTCAACCAAATTAACCCTGTTGGCACACTTACGCTTGATATTCAGATTCACAACTTGACATAGCAACAACAAATTACTTTTTAGAAGACCATGATACTAGGTTGTTGCCTAAGTACACAAACTAACCACCAGCAGAACGTCGATCATCAAGGTTACATGCCCAATCAGCATTCGCATAGGCTATAACTTCCATTTGGCTGTGGAAAAAAAGTAAGACCCCGATTAAGTATATCTTTGAGATATCTGAAAATCCGTTTGCAAGCCTGCCAATACAACTTATAAGGACACTTGAGAAATTGACTAAGCTTATTAACAACATATGCCATCTCTGGTCTAGTCACCAACTACACTTCTATACAGAGTTGCAGTAGGGAAGATCTCATTAGTTTGTTCACTATCTTTGGTAAGCTTTCGACCTGTAGCCATAAATGTGTCACATGGCTTTAAATGATCTAGGCCAAGTCTTCGCAGCAAGTAAGTTAAAGTGACCCACTTACCTTGAGACAAATGCATTTCAAATCTACTTCTATATATCTCAATGCCAAGAAAGTAGTGAGGACTGCCTAGATCTTTAAGGGAGAAATATTCTCAACAATCAGCTTCTTAATATTTGTGTTATCATTCCCGGTGATCAACATATCATCAACAAACACGAGCATAATAAGCAAACTGGGAATAAAGAGTAAGGAATCAGATTTTGAATTTGAAAAACCAATGTCAATAGTGCAACTCTCAATTTTTTAAATCAGTTTTTGGAGTTTGTTTAAGACCATACAATGCCTTTTGTAACTTGCAAACATGAGTAGGCTTAGAGGAATCAACAAAACCTTCTATAAATAGAAACATCCTCCTATAAATTCCATTCAAAGAGGCGCTATTTATAATTTATGTCAGCTTGTATCATCAACCAATTCTTCAAAACAGCAACGCTCGATAGCACTCACAATAGGAGACATTGCAACAGGACTAAAAGTTTCAGAATAGTCAACACCTACAATTTGGTGATAGGCAAGCAACTAACCTGGTTCTGAATCTATCAATACTACCATCAGGCTTGTATTTCACCTGAAAGACCCATTTAGAGCTCACCAACTTTTGTTCAGTTGTAGAAACCAAAAGAGACCAAGCATTATTTTTAACAAACGTAGTATATTCATCTTTCATAGCTTTCTGTCAATCTGTATTTCCCAAGGCTTCCAAATTGCTTGTCACCCTCACGTAATTCAACTTCACCAAGTCCTACTCACTAACAGTTTGGTTTTCCAAAACCCTTTGAACTCAGTACAGCGGCCAATACCCCTATAAATGATAAAGCGCAAATCTTATCTCACCATCCTGGGATGTCCTTAAGCCCAAATCTTACCTCATCATTGTACACAGTGATGATCTTACACAACTAATATAGGGAGAGTTTGGGGCAGCTGTGCTGCCAGTGTAGCTGCCCCAGACGCAGCAATAATTGTACAATATCATAACACTTAAACTTGCAATTTAATAACTTAGGCTAACTTAAATTGCTTACTAGGCCCCGACTTGTCTAGCTTCTAACATGGTTCAAGTGCATGAAGGTCATGTCTATCTCTGATTTCCGATCCCAAATTTGCTTTACTTTAGCTTCAACTTAGTCGATGTTGCAAACATGAATTGTCTGCATCGAGAAATTGAACAAATAGAAAGAACAAGTGATGAATGGTTAATTCGAGGAGTTCTATAAACATATTTTTTGTACTTCGATGAAGCAAATATCTCCCGTACAACTTATAGCTGCCGAATAACATTTCAGCCTACTTATTATTGATGGTAATGCTAGTTCAATACTAGCTTATAAAACTTAGAAATAAAGATTAGGAGCACAATTAGATCCATGTTCTCAAGTTTTATAGTTGCCAAATAATGTTCCCGCCTGCTTATTATTGATGGTAATGCTAGTTTAACTACTACCTTCTAGAACTTAGATCTAAAGATTAAGAGCAATTAGACCCATGTTCTCGAGATTTATGTAAACATAACAACTCAAAACAGGTAAAGATAATCTAAGAATAAAATTACCTGGAAATTATTCTAGAAGACCGTATTGGTCGATCTCGCGTCTCTGCTGAAGCTCCTTATGCCGACGCCAACCTCCACTCGCCGTCGATCTATAGACTGTCCAAAAACATTCTTCACTGATGAAGGCGCCTTCGTAAACTTCGATCTTCCGTTGAAGTTCGATGACCCTGGTTTGTTCAAAATCATAGGCTTACGCAATGGCTCGGTATGTGTAGCTATTAATCATTTTAAGAGTTTCTTTATCTGGAACCCTGCAGATGGAGCCTACATAAACCCCGATGCCCATAGTTTTTACTACCAATACTATTGCGGTTTTGGCTACGACTCATTAAGTAATGATTCCAAGGTTTTTTTCCCCCTACTTTCGATATTGATGCAACAAAAACATGAATATTGGAGAAAGCTTCATCACAACTTTTCTCTTGAATGTGAAATTCTCTACTGGCATGGCTTGTCAATGGGTTCCTTCTTAAATGGAACAACTCTCCTTTGGCTTACTGTTTGTATTGTTACGATCACGGCGTCGAGTGTAGAATGATTACCGCAGAGGAGAAGTTCCTTAAGGTTCCATTACCTTGTAACAGACTCCATTTTAAGTCGGCGGGAGTCCTTGATGGGTACCTTTGGTCACTCGGTGTGGGAGAAAGTGGTTTTGAGATATGGGTTATGAAGGAGTACGGAGTGTTGGATTTTTTTATTCCAGTATTGTTAGATTTTTAATGCAACATTAAATTTATATATGAATAATTATGTGTTGTAAATTGTCATATAAGTTTAAGTTTAATTAAAAGTGATCTGTTAAAATTTATGGTATTATGAGCTTTAATGTATTTAAAGGGTGTTAGCTTTTAATATGTAGAGATCCAATAATATTTTAATTTTATGATTGGCAGAATTAGGAATCAGAACAGGAAATTATTGTCACATACAATTTGGTGCCACACGTTACGAAGAAGACAAAGGAAAAGTTTTTTCTTTTCGATATCCCATCAAGAGAGAAAGCGTTAAAACTAAAAAGCTCTTTAGGAGAACGTGAAATCAGCCAACCACATGAGAGGAATTAAGCGTTATGGACCAGATCCGCAAGCGTAATTTATTATTGATTATTGGTGATATAACATGAATATTCCTGAGTTATAAGTGATAGTTTTCACTAAAGATTTTAATTATCCCAACAAGTGTTCTCAGAGCCTATTCATGTTGAATCATTAAGAATCAAATTATAATTTTTTTAATGATGATAAATTTGGTGTTCTTAAACTTAGTAATACAAGAATAATTAAAATTATTAAGTTTAAGGATAAATTAAAGAAATTCAGAATTAAAAAAAAAAAAAAGAACCGGCAGGGGGGAGGATACGGCTTTTCGGCCAACTCAGCAGGAAGCCGCTGTGCAGACAAGCGGCGGCCATCAAGAAAGAAGAATGGTCGCCGCTCAAGAAAGAAGAAGCGTCGAAGAAAAAAAAAAAAAGAGGGCCGCAGTGGCTTTCGGCCGGGAAAGGCGTGGCCAGATGGCCGGGCCAGCAGGAAGCCGCGGCCTTTTGGCCGCGGCTTACAAAGAAGAAGTGGCGGCCATAGCCGCCGCTCAAAGAATAAGAAGAAAAAAAATTAGGGTTTTCTTTTTAATTTGGGACCGGTCTGGACCGGTCGGTCAACTGACCAGAACCGGTCCAATTTAGAACCGGTCAGCAGTGTTGAACCGGTCAAAGTTTGACCGGTCAACTATTGACCGTTGACGGTCAAACTTTGACCGTTGACCGACGGTTGAATTTTTTTTTTTAAAGGTTTTGTTAGTGCAATTTTAAATTTAAATATTGGTTGGTTTATATGTATTTTGAGATGAATTAATTGAAGCAACATGTCACCAAAGTGACCTCTCTTGTAAAAATTAATTTATTTTATAATAAAAACGGTTTGGTATATATAATTCTTGCAAATATTGATTGGCCCAAAAGAATATCCATATTTAATAGAATTATATGTGCACTTGTGGTAATAAACACGTGATGATTATTCGGTTTTTTACATGTGAACAATAAATCGGCCCAAAGGAAGATTCATTGTTTGACATATTCTTATTATCAGTGTTTGATTACTGCACCAAGATATCACTTACAAGTTAATATTTTGTCCAAAGATAGAATATTAATGGAGTGCCCGGTATCTTGAGATGAGGTTTACCTTTATTTGAATTTAATTTTGTTTTAAGACTAATATGAGCTTGTTTTGCTTGTTTGTTGTTCTTTATTGCCCCACTGTTAATATTACCGCCAATATGATGTTAAATGGCTCTAACTTCAAATCGAGAATCTTTTAATAGTTCACATGGATCTCCTTGCGGGTTGATTCTCCCCACCTCCGGATGATAAGCGATGATAAAGAGAAATGAAAAGGTGGGAAGATCTTGATCATGAAGAAGGAAAGGCCAGGAATTCAGGGCTCAATGAGAAAGCAAATACAACTAAGGAGTTTGCACGCATTTAACAAAGGTTTGTCAAGAACGAAAAGGCTGAAATTAATGCGCTCTTGTGCTAATTTCAATGAGATATACGGGTAAAGACAATATTAGGGAGTATATTATGGAGATGTTTGCTTCTAAACCAAGAGCACTCAAGGCGAGGAGCTGGTGCATTTAGTTTTAATATCCTTACCAACACAGTTTAACCAGTTTAAGGTGAGCTATAATTGTCAGAAAGAGACTTGGTCTCTGAATGAGCTCATATCACACTATGTTCAGGAAAAGAATATGCTGAAGAAAGATAAGACAGAAAGTGCTCATCTAGCCTTTACCCCTAAGGGCAAGAACAACGGTAAGAAAATTTAATCAAAGACCTCAAAAAAGAAACAACAAAAGAAATCAAATGATTTAGAAGGCACTGGTTATTTCTTCTGAGGGGCATAAGAAGAAGCATTGCACTAATTATCACGCATGGCGTGCTAAGAAATGTATGCTTCTTAATTTGGTTTGTTCTGAGGTTAACTTAACTTCGGTACCTAGACACACATGGTGGATAGATTCTGGTGCAACCAACATGGTATCTATGTAGGGTTGTCTCAATTGAAAACCCAATGATGATGGTGAAAGATACATCTAGATTGAAGTGAAGCAATTGGAAAATTTAGATTATCTCGGATTTTATTTGGATATTGATGATACTTTTGTTGTTCCGTCTTTTAGGCGGAATTTGATTTCTATTTCCGCTTTGGACAAATTCGGTTATTCTTGTTCATTTGAAAATGGAAAATTTAGTTTGTTTCATGATTCAAAACTAGTTGATTTTTTCTTTTGAGTGCAATGATAATCTTTATATCTTAATACGATTCTTCATTTAATGAATCCCCGCAATTAAGTACATGAGGTCTAAAGAGAAATGCGTTATGGCATAGGAGATTGGGTCATATCTCCAAACGGCGAATAGAGAAGACTTATGTCGACGTGATGAATTAGATTTAGATTTTGACATCTATGTTAACTGCATCAGGGAAAACAAACTAATAAACGGAGATTTGAAGACAATAGGAGTTTGAATGTCTTTTCATACATACATTTGTGGGCCATGGAATGGTCAACAATATTTTATGACGTTCGTAGCGATTTTTCTAGATATGGCTATATATATCTCCTCCATGAAAAGGCACAATCCTTGGATATGTTCGAAACTTTAAACAAGTTGAGAACCAACTTAGCAAAAGAATCAAAAGCGCCACTAGTGGTGGTGAATACTATGGTAGATATGATGGTTGGTGAACAACGTCCAGGACCATTTACGAAATTCCTAGAGGAATGCGGTATCGCCCCTTATACTACGGGTTCACCCACTATGAATGGTGTTCTTTGAAAAGACGAAATAGAACGCTTAAGGACATGGTGAGGAGTATGATTTCTCATTCTACCTTACCAAAATCACTATGGGGAGAAAGCGACTTAAGAGCTAGCCAGCGTATATCCATAGGGTTCCAACTAAAGCTCAAAACCCTTATGAGCTTTGGACGGGTAAAAAGCCTAGTCTCAAGCACTTACATGTTTGGGGATGTCGGTGAGGCAAGGCCTTATAGGCCTAATGAGAAGAAACCGGACCCCGGTAAGTTCTTTATTTTATTGATGGTACGATTTAGGGGATACAAGTTTTTGATCCCACGATTAAGTCGATTTTCGAGACAGAAACGGTTCTTTGAGGATGTCGAATTTGCGGGGGAGAACGATTAGAAACTTTGTCTTTGAAGAGAATATGTTGATAAGGTGCTCTTGGCATTGATCAGGATCTCATTCCGATTTTGTTCAAGACATAACAAATCAAGACAATATTCTATAGAAGAATTTGTTCCAGAAGAACAAACTCTACCATCTTAAGAACCTATGCCATTAAGGAGATCCACTAGAGAAAGGAGAAGTGCATTGCCAGATGACTACATTGTATTTCTCCAAGCACATGAGATAGACATCGGCGTGATGGAAGATGATTCAATCAATTTCTGTCAAGCTATAGAAAGTTCTAACTCTCAAAAGTGGATTGATGCCATAATGAGGAGATGAAGTCCATGAAAGACAATGATGTATGGGATCTTGTCCCATTGCCACAAGGTGCGAAACCTATTGGTTGCAAATGGATATTTAAGACCAAAAGGGATTCGAAAGGCAATGTGGAGAGGTACAAGGCGTGTCTTGTCGCAAAAGGCTTTACGCAGAAAGAAGACATCGACTATAAAGAGACTTTCTCTCCGATTTCTTCGAAAGACTCTTTCAGGATTATAATGGCATTAGTAGCGCATTTTGATCTTGAGTTACATCATATGGATGTAAAGACGGCGTTTCTCAAAGGCAACATTAATGAGACGATCTATATGGTGCAGCCAGAAAACTTTGTGTCCAAAGACCCAAAGAATATGGTTTGCAAACTTAAGAAATCTATCTATGGGCTCAAGCAAGCATCTCGACAATGGTATTTCAAGTTTCATCAAGTGAACATCTCATTTGGTTTCGAGATGAATTTGGTCGATGATTGTATATACCATAAGTTCTGTGGGAGTAAGCATATTTTTCTGGTTTTATATGTCGATGACATTTTGCTTGCTAGTAGCGATATAGGCTTATTACACGACACCAAGAGATTTCTAACTAAGAATTTTGAGATGAAAGATCTTGGTGACACCTCTTTTGTATTAGGCATACAAATACACCGAGATCGCTAGGTATGCAGGATTGTTCAAAAGAGCTATTCGAAAATTCTCAAGAGATATGGCATTAAGACTGTAAACCAGGTGATACCCCTGTGGCTAAAGGAGACAAGTTTAGTCTCAATCAATGCCCTAGGAATGACTATGAAAGGAAGAAATGCGAGAAGATTCCTTATCGTCGGCCAATAGGAAACGATGTATGCTCGAGTTTGTACGCGACCGGATATAGCGACGTTTTTATTGGAATGTTGGCGATATATAAGTAATCCGAGTAGACCATTGGGCTACGGTCTTACGGTATTTGCAAAGAACAAAAGATTACATGCTCACATTCGGGGTCGGATAAGCTTGAGATCGTTGGGTATCCCGATTTTCTTTGGATGCCAAGATAGTATGAAATCGGGTTACATCTATTGAGGTCTTTGTTTCTTGGAAGAGTGCTAAATAGTCTCTTATAAAACAGAGTTCATAGCATGTTATGAGGCATCCAATCATGGGATATGGCTACGGAATTTTGTCACGTGGCTGCGTATAGTAGATGGTGTTGATAGACCACTCAGGTTATTTTGTGACAACAAGTCAGCAGTACTATATTCTAATAACAACAGGAGCTCGACGAAGTCGAAGCATATAGACATCGAGTTCCTAGTTGTTAAAGAAAGAGTTCAGAGTGGACAATTGTCTATAGAGCACATTGGCACAAACTTTATGATTGCAGATCCGCTTACTAAAGGACTACCACCCAAGATGTTCCATGAGCACACTGCTCGTATGGGTGTCATGTTATTTAAAGATATTCAGTTTTAGTGGGAGTTTGTGATTTTAGATGCTCTTATAATATAGACATTCTCGGTTATTTCAGTTTTTGGATATTTAAGATTATTTTCTGCAGAAATAAAGTTTTGATTTGTTCATACTCTGATGTTAGTATAGTTTGATCTCAATAAGGTTTAAGGTGGGCTAGTTGGAAATAGGCATGTTAAGATCACATTGCATGACATTTCTATGCTACACATCCACATCATTATCCATGTCATTCAGTTGTATTGGCATAGTGACCATTGAGGGTCAAGTTACGAAAAAAATGTAACGAAGGCCGCTTTGATTCTATGTTGATATAATTGATGGACCGGATTGATTATAAATACATTTCGGTAATGACAGTAAGGTTGAGCTCATATAGTTATTTTTGCAAAACATAATTATGAGGTTACACATATAGCCCAAGTGGGAGATTGTTGGATTTTTTAATCTACCATTGTTGGATCTTTAATCCAACATTGAGCTTATATGTGAATAATTATTTCATATAAGATTAAAAGTGATCATTAAGGTTTATGGGAGCTTTAATGTATTTAAAGTGTGAGCTTTTAATGTGTGCCGATAGTATTCTAATTTTATGATGGGTAGAATTAGGAACCTTTGGTTGTCTTACTCGGGTGGGAAGAAGACAAAGGAGAAATCTTTCCATTCTTTCTCGATATTCCATGGTTTTGAGAGCGTGTCTGGCGCGCCAACCACACAACTCTAGAGAGGAATTAAGCGTTATGGATTCAGGTACGCTTCCGCATAATTTATTATTGATTATTGGTGATATAACATGAATATTCCTGGATTATAAGTGATAGTTTTCACTAAAGATTTTAATTATCCCAACACTGTCTTCCCGGAAAAAATTATTTACAGTAGCCAAGTCTGGTGAAATTAACCCTCCTTCTCGGATGATGCCGCTCTGCTTCGTAAGATGGGATGAAGGTGTAAACAATACGGGGGACTTGTTATGGTGCAATACTAAAGAACATACACTTGATATTATGAAGATTGCCTGTGATGCTCCGAGTAAAGTTAATCTAGAAGCGGCTCCTCATGCAGGGAGTTTGACCTCACCTGATGAATTCTTTTTTTTTTGGGTGACAATGTTCAACTATTTATTTATTTATTTATTCATTTTTACATGGCTTTGTTTCGTCTAGTTTCAGTTTATTTATGTAAAGCTCGTATTAGAAACCAAATTGTCTCTCTTCCAAATTAGTTGAGTTGACGCTTTTCATGTTTTGACTTATTGTAGCTTTTATCCATTCTTCTTAACAAATTTAGATAATGTGTCATTTTAAAAATTGCATCCCTGCCTGGTCCGATGCATGTAGTTATCTACTGCATATGCACAAATTCGTTTTATTGCTTTGTTGGCAGTTTTCAAGTCTTTTTTTTAAGACAAGAAGTGGCAGCTAATATTCGGACAAGCAAACTGACTTGTGAACTTGCGTATATTGGTTATCTGATTATTAAACAACCCCTGTTGGGTTGCCCTCTTGAAAAAATTAGAATAGCTTAATATGTCGCATTATAACCGATTTCAGTTGAACTTCACTGGTTTGGTCATTTGTATTCCCTTCTTTTCAACTTCTTGTTTGCTTCTGAATTCATAGTTAGGATTTCTGTTGACAGCTTTAATGAGCTATTTGTTGTTAGCCTTAGCATATCAGTGACATTTTTTTCTTACTGTTCTTCTGCTTATTATTGTTTTGAGTTGCAGTTTGGGTTCAGCTTGTTGATACATTTACGTTCTTGCTAAGATGCATCCTGATCACAGAACCAAGGTAAAATTCAACATCCGAAAATTATCTCTACTTTTTGCGTATACATCTGTTGGTAAATTCAACATTCAAAGAATATGGACATTAACAATGTTGATACTGGGTTTGGAAAGTGATAAAAGAAAAATAATGCATCACATTCCAATTCTTAAATTGAGCATATTTTTGGCATAAGGAAATTCTCAAGTGAAACAGATAGAGGAAATATTGATACAAGTAAAATTGCACGCACGTAACTGACCATATTGCTTTCAAAGCTTGAAATACGAAGTGGGTTTTAGCCCGGAACAAAATGGTGATGTTTTCTGAATACAAACAACCAGCAATATGCAGATAACACAATGAAATTATAAGGATGATAATATGTGTACTCAGCCAGCTTATTGATGTTATTTGCTTCTAAATGCAAATAGCCTCCTGCTTGAGGTTCATTTATCGCACTTGACATGCTTTTCAAACCAGTTTATCATGTCTTCATGTGCCTCTGCTGCACTATTGACAGCAAATGTATCGTTGACAAAGTACCTCACTGTCCATCCATGACAAGCACCGGGGTATGTTTTGACAAGGTGATCAAACTGCAATTAGCAATCATTATTTATGTTTGAATATGCAAAGCATATGTTGGAAAGCAGAGTATGTAATATGCATCTTTTGAACTCACTTGGGAAATTTAGTGCTAAAGATAAATCTAGGTTTCATCAAATGTCAACAAATTCATGACAAAACAAATTAACTTTGCATTGCCGAATATTTGAGACTTTGATGAGACAGCAAAGGACCAAAATTACTACTTATGAGATCTCTTACCTTAGGTTTTGCAGATAATATCTCATCAAAACGTTTCATTTGAGCTGGTGGCAAACCATTATCGCGTTCAGCTCCCAAAACAGCTATTGGGACTTTAACCGCTGCCACAAACAACTGTTTATCAGTGACAACTATAAGAGTGAGCTTTGGAAGCATAAATTTACCTTTTATCTCGTCCTCAGTGACGTTAGTAGGATGCAGCAGAACAGCAGCCTGAACATCTTGATTACTTGCCAATTTTACAGCTACCTTTCCTGATCAAATTCCGAGCAATGAAATCAGATTATCTAAGTTGATCACTCTAGATTCTTAGTACTGGGAACATTCTATGAAGAAATGTATAAAAAAAGAGAGCAAAAGTGGCTCACCTCCCCAGCAAAAACCTGCAGCCCCAACAGCAGATACACCTTTTTCTTTCAAAGCAGCAATTACTGGTTTGGCATCTTCATATCCTTTATCCTACAAGGAAAATAAGCTTATTGTACTTCAAAAAGGCTCTATGTGATCATTTAATTGCAATTCTCACTCTTTACCATACCATAATTGGCATCCTCTGTAGTCTAACAGGGAGGACTTTACCAATTTTTATGTTCAAGATAGTTGAGGTTCCACTCTCTCGATATGGCATTTTAAATGAGTCTAATTCCCTTTGATGTCATTTATGTCAAGTTTAATTAATATATTTTTTTGAGAAATTCCAATTCATCTTGGTGATCTCCTCACTAGGAAAGTTAAAACTATATATATATGTATGAGTATGTATGTATGTGTATATATATATGTGTGTGTGTGTGTGCATACATACATACATACACACATACTTGAATTTTCAAATCAGCTAACAGGTAAGAATTGTGCTCTCTCAGTCATATATTCCAACACTAGATTCTACAATATAACCAGTACTGCAACAAGAAACTAACCGTAGTATGATTTTTTCTCCATGTATCTCTATCATATTTAGGGTTGCTAGGGTTAGCAGCATCACCATGAAAGAAATCAGGAGCCACGACCAAGAATCCGGCACCTGCAACTTTGTCTGCAACGCTCCTGTAAAGCGAGATATTCAAATATGTAACCCACGTAAGCAAAACCTACCGGTAAATGCATGCATAAATAAAATTCAAAACAGTACTGTAGGAATGGAGAGGAGAGAACTATCAACTATCATATCAAAACCATAGAACCGTTTCCATTTTTATTTAACCAAGAAGCAGCAAAGTTCATTAATGTTACTCTGACATGGTGCTAGAAGTAACATACGGCCGGTAGTGCTTGTGTTACAAAGATCCGTCTCGGTGAGGCTCAGTCCACTGGCATTTGGCTCTTTTAGTTCCCCTCATAGCAAAACGAAATGCAATAGTTCCCCTCATAGCAAAACGAAATGCAATAGTTCCCCTCATAGCAAAACGAAATGCAAGTTCTAAGCATGAGAGGTGGTATTTTCCCTGCCTAAGCCTATCTATGCCGAATGAGTTTTAGCATGAGACCATTTCTGACACATCTGTCTTAGTTATTACAACAACACGTGGTTCAACTTCAATAGAATTCCCTTTCTAAGTTTTAATCCTTAAATTTAACACTGATAAAGAATATCAAACGCATGAGATAAACTTTCTTCCCATTATAAAATGAATATCTGGCCACCAGCCTGAAGACTGGAACTTCACAATAAAGAGTAAATTAAAGAGTATTCATTCATTCAACAGGGTGTTTGGGACTCATGTGATACAAAATGCATAAAATGTACCCTCATTTAATTAAACATAAAAATCAGGGACCTAGAAGATAAAAAGCGCCCTTTAACTGGTCAACGCACCTGTAAATCGGCGGTTCATCCCCTGCAAAAAAAACGTTACAAAAGAAAAACGCTTTACCGAAAAATGATATTTAAATGGGCTAAAGAATTAAGAATGAAAAAAAAAAAAGGCTGTGTTTTCTTTTTTCGGTTACCATAAATATCAGAGATCATAAGAACAGCTTTCTTGGAATGAGGAGGGCCGGTGACATAAGCCTTGAGGCCACCAAGTTCGGTGACCGTCCCGGCTCCACAGGTCGGACAGAATGTTGGCGGCTCTCGATAGCAGGGAGCCTGAGCCTGAGGCTGAGCCTGCGAGCTTGCAATATTTAAAAGTAAACTTGATAATAGTATCAATTCCATCATCTTCTTTTCGATTACTTGATTGCAGAGGCTTAGACTCGAGATCAAGCTAAGACGTTAATGAAACATGTGATGTAATGTAAAGAAGTGTTGGATAATTATGAGTCTTTATATAACATTACTTTTACACACACACACACACATATATTAATATATGGAAGGCACGACCATTTTCTCCCCATTATTCGGTCTTACCATTTTTGTTTCAAATCTCGGGGTGTGTAACGACTTACCCCAGTTGTTCCAAGTTGCAACTACCAAGTTGCGACCGTTACTTACAATACAAGTCATCGTTAAAGGAAACGAATTTTACAAGCCTATGCTCTTTAGCTTCGACTTAACCAATAACCATGCATTTTTTTTTTTTGACACCACTGTAAATGCGAAAGTTGTAAAATATAGTCAAGTCAAGCCCGCGGCCCGCCGCAAAAAATAAATGAATACATGGATGGCGACGTTGCAAATGATGCGTGGAGGAGTACACTTTATTCAAATGGAATGGAAAGAGGTCGAGAATTCTCGACCAATCGTAACTTCTCTAGCAGTTGACTCTTGACCGGATTTATTTTATTTATACAATTATTTAATTCAGGATGTAGAATTTTTGCGTGGAGACCATCCTCCAAGGACTTCAGCCTGGATATCAATAGAACTTGCCCAATTTCGCAGCTACCTTCCCTGCTCAATATGCAAGCAATGCAATCATATTCTCTAAGTTGATCATAAATCATAAATCATAAAAGAGAGCCAATAAAGAAGCTCGCCTCCTCAGCAGAAACTTGCAATCCAAATGGAAGATACATCTTTTCTTTTCAAATTAAGCAGCAATCATTAGCTTAATGTAGTTCAACTATAGGGGTAGGCCTATGATATCACCTTTTCAATTTCACTGTGTTTTAAATTGTAGCAAGAAACTGACCTTGGTATGAGAATCTATCTATGCCTCTAGATCAAACTGAGGGTCACTCATACATAACAACAACAGGGTCACCATAAAAAGAAATCAGGAGCCACCACGAAGAACCCGGCACTTGCAACTTTGTAATTTGATCAGCAACATTCCTATAATCTATATATGCAAACACTTTGTCCATTGAATTATATCTGGGAAGGATAAACTATTGATTGTTACTTGTTAGCAACCCCATACAAATAGTAAACTATATCGTCTTGTTTGAGAACATATGGACCTGCCTGTAAATCGGTATTTCAAATCCCGTAAAACGTTTCAAGGAAAATCGGTTAATGAGTGATTAATGGTTAATGATGCTCTATGCGGAAAAAAAAAAGATGGTCTGTTTTTAATTTACCATAAATATCCAGTCACGTAAGTGTTAATACCACAGAGCTCTTGTACAGTTCCTGCTCCATAGCAGTTGGGAAGTACTGATAGCTTGTCATATTTGCTAGCCAATTTGTAAGGATATGTGAATTATATCAGTGTTTTCACAGTTGCAAAGGCTCTGAACACAGAGACTCTGTGTGCAATTTCTAAACATGTAACATACAATGGGTTATATAAGAATAATAATACTGCGCATACAAAGTTTGGGATCTAGCTTCGACAAACTTTCATAATGATGAACACATGACCATAGTTGATTGGTGCCACGTCCAGCTTAAAAATCAAATAAAACATCCTATTTTGGTAATACTTCTCTGAGTGCTATGGTCACCAGGTAGTGACTTATTTAATATGTCATTGTAATTTAGTGAATTTTAGGATTTTATTTATTTATTTATTTATTTCTTATTCTTATTATTATTATTTCTTTCTGCAATTTACTGATTATGCGCAACTAGATCTATACAACTAAATTTAGTTTTGATGGATCTACCACTTGGATAAATTGTATTAACTGGATAAATTGTATTAACCTGAAACACTTTGAAATTGAATCTTTATAAACGGCATAGCGTCTGTGTAAAACATTACCTGGCAAAAGTCATCTCTTATAAACCTTATTAGACGACAAGTAATAAAAATTACGCGTGTAGGCATACTTTTAGAACAAGTCGTCCATGCACAATATTGGTAGACAACGAGTCGGATTTAATAAAACTCATCAGACGATGTGTACTTTACTTCAACAGGATATGATGAATCTCTATGAGTCTATGTCTAAGATAAAATTAAAGAAATCCCAACTACAATCTTCTTGAGAGTATGATGTCAACTGATAAAATATCTTGTTGTTTCAAATCTCCTTATAGATAGCCAGAGAATCTGGCTTTACCATCTAACTCCTACGGAAAAAATGTTTGGTGTGCCATAGAATTTATTTATATATAAAATTATATTATATGTAAATTAATTATCATATAAAATATAATTAAATTTATAAACATAAGATCTATATAAATATTGCTTTATTGATATTACAAGCTGCTTATGATGTAAAGCTTTGAAAGCTTGAAATACATAGCAGGTTTTAGGCACCAAAGCAAATGATGCTAATAACATCATGAAATTAAGGAGGATGATACGCCAGTATTGTGGTCTCGTTTCTTACAAGTGCAAATACCCAACCGAAGGTTTACTCGTCTCACTTGACATACTTGGTTAACCAATTTATCATATCTTCGTGTGCCTCTTCTGCACTCTTGACGGCAAATTCATCTTCGACATTGTACCTCACTGTCCATCCATGAGATACACGAGGGTATATTTTCACAAGGCAGTCATTCTGCAATTAGTAATCACAAAATTAGCTGTAAGCTTTTGAATTCTTTGGGTTGGTTTCCCCATTTATAATTGAAAGATGCGGTTCTGTTTGCATTAAAGCAAAACAGGGTCTCCTCACATGCCTAGGAATCCGGAATGTACAATAAATAAATGTTCAGCTGCCTAAAATTTGAGATTTTGATGGGACAATATATATCAAGTTTTGTTTTAAAGGCTCCCTAACCTTCAGTTTTGCAGATAATATTTCTCCAAAACGTTTCAGATCTTCTGGTGGGGAAACATGATCAATCTCAGCTCCCAAGATAGCAACTGGAACTTTAATCTCTGAAACAAGCAACAGCTTGTCAGTGGCAATCACATAGAGTAAGCTTGGGATGTTTCAAATTTACCATTTATATCATCGACTGTGATAGGACCAGGGTGCAACACAACTGCGGCCTGAATATCATGAGAACTTGCCAATTTTGCAGCTACAACGCCTGATACAAATATGCAAGCAATGAAATCATGTCATCTAAATTGATGGTTCTAGATTCCCAAAACCAGAGCATTTTAAACAGAAAAGTAACATCAAAGACAGCGACAGATGCTCACCTCCCCAACAAAAACCTGCTGCCCCTATGGCCGATACACCTTTACTTTTCAAAGCAGCAATTACTGATTTGGCATCTGCATAACCTTTGTCCTACAAGGAAAAAATTTACTAATTAAGCTTAATTTAGTTTAAGGAAGGCTACAATAAGCCCTTTCATTCTCACATAAATGCACAAATTGTACCGATACAGTAACAAACTAACCGTGTTATGAATTTTTTTCCATGCCTCTCGATCAAACTGAGGGTTGCTCAGATCCACAATAGGGTCGCCAAAAAAGAAATCAGGAGCCACAACTAAGAATCCGGCACTGGCAACTTTGTCAGCGAGTTTCCTGTATATATATAGCCAGATGTGGGCACACTTATAATCCAATGAACCAGAAACTACTGATCTGTGCATGCATAACTAATTTTAAAAGATTTATGCTAAGCCTACAGAGTTGAGATATAAAATTCGTACCCCGCTTGATGTGGGCATTTGACTTGTCAATTAATGATAATCCACAAAGTCAACTAAAACCTAGGCGACACATCACGAATAGAGATATAAACTGAAGCTACTTCAATAACATACCTGAAAAGAGGAGCTTCATACCCTGCAAAGTTCCAAAAGAATGCATTAAAAATAATATCCCACTTCAAAATTTATTTAACCAAATGATTCTAAGTCTTAGATGATGACTAAGTGGGGAAAATGTTGATGAAGCAAAGATTACGGGTTGTTACCAAAAACATCAGGAATGAGAAGAATAGCAGACTTGGAATCTGGTGGACCAGACCCGGTCACATAAGTGTTGAGGCCACCAAGTTGTACAGTCCCTGCTCCACAACCCGAACCCGGGCTCAGCTTTGGTGGGTTCTCAAAGCACTGTAAGCCTGACATATTCAAACCCAAATTCGATAACGGAATTAACCGTATTACTTTCAGAAAAAATGGAGGGAATCTGATTATTCACCGGAGAGTCGAGAGAATATAATTAACTGAGTTGGGAGTGACCTGAGCTTCGCAATCAACAATTTAACGTCACTGCTTTCGTCAGCTGACGTTTCAGCCCAATTTGACCCAAGTGTTGGGCCCATGTTACATCTCAAGTCCATGCTAACGTTGCCAATGATCCTGCCTTAAATAAATAATTTTCATTCCCAATCGCAAATCCTTTGATTATTATCTAAATTTTTTTTCGCATTTAACATGTAAAATGTGATTCAAGCGACAGAAAAACAAAATGCAATTTAAATGATTAATAAGTAAGTTGAGATCGGGGTGAATGAATCCTAATTATGGAAATGCAAGGAAATTTTAAGTAAGAAAAATTGTGTGATACATGCAAGCAAGTTGGAGTTGACTGTTTTTATCTATTTGTCGCGTTTAATTTATGAAGTCATTATATGGCATGTTTTTCAGCAAAATTTATACAAATTTATATTTGTAGATTTATACTAAAATCACGTAATTTCAAATATCTAATAATTAATAAATTAATAACACTATAGTTAATTTTTTAAAAGTTAATTCATTTAATCTGAGCCCACTTTGATTTACCAAAGTGCCCTAGGGCACTTCTGTAGTTGCATGTCTAATTTAAACAGAATCATGCAAACTATTTTTAAGGTAGGGGTATTATCACGCACACTGGATGAATTTTAGAATAAATAATATAATTAACTAATTCGATTATGACATATATATAATTAAATTTAATCTAATCACTAATAATAGTTTTTTAAAATAAATGTATAGTCAGATATAGAGAATTCCTGCGCTATAAGAAGGGGAGTTTTAACTTTTAGTAACATCTTAGGATGTGTGCTGAAATCACTCAAAAAATTGCCAAAGCAGAGGCAGAGAAACGAAACGCATGATCGTTTATCAGTCACTAACGATTTTGCTATCCATCAACAATTGAAATTCGGTGACTTCTTCTGTCCGCTTGCTCTCTCTAACAACAAGAGGATTTTGCAGGGTTTTATTACTTTTCTTTCTCTTCTCGCTACAAATAACAAAATCAAAACTTGTCAAAAAAATGGGTTCTTTGAAAAACGAAACAGAGAATGAAGTAAACCAACGTGAACAGGAAGACCAAGAGCCAATATTAATGGAGCAAAACCAGAGGTTTTGTATGTTCCCCATAAGGTACAAGCAACTTTGGGAGATGTACAAGAAGGCTGAAGCCAGTTTTTGGACGGGTAGTTTCTCTTTTTCTTTATCTTTAACTGTCTGTTAACTGTCTCCGCCCCCCCTTTTTATTTTTTTTCTTGTTTTTCAGTGTATTGTTCTCTTGTTAATATTTGGCCTTGTCTTTGCATGTGTTTATGTGGGTATCTTTTTGTTTTTATCAAATACGAATTGAATCGTACGTTTGGCGTGTCCGCTGTCTACGTTTATTCGCGAATGTAGTTACTTTCTATTCAATTATTGATTTTTGTCTTTCCATTGTTGGTGAGTTTTGTTGGGGATGTGCTTTATATGTTTTTTGTTTTTCCTCAATTTTGTGAATTTTATGATTAGAACTTAGACTTGAATAATGCTCTTTGAGAATTGGAGTATGTTTGTCTATGTTCTGCAAAATGGTTCTTTTATTTTTCCCCCCTAATATTATGGTTATTTTGAAATGTTTTTGGAAAATTTTTGGTTTCTCTCTGTTAAGTTTTGACGTAGGCATGAATTCTTATCTAATTGGCCAATATGTGTTTGTGGACCTTGGATTGGGGATACTTTTGTCTTGTGTTCTTAGTAACTGATTCTGTTACAAATGTGTATGTTTATTCTTCACCTGTTTGTTTTTTCCTTACTATAAGTTCTGATCTGTTGTGGGTTTACAGCCGAGGAGGTTGATCTTTCCCAGGATGTACAGCACTGGGAACGACTATTGGATTCTGAGAAACACTTTATAAGCCATGTGTTGGCATTTTTTGCTGCTTCTGATGGGATTGTTCTGGAAAATTTGGCTGCAAGGTTCCTAAATGACATTCAAATTCCAGAGGTGATGTTTTAGTTTTTTCCCCAATCTAATTTTCTCACAATACCATTTGAGGCTCAATATTTATAATGTTTTGGATTTGTTTTTCTGCTTGGTCAATCTTGTTAGTGACTGTCTGCGTAGTGACCATTGCTGCTTTTAGTATTTTTTTTCTTACTTTGTATCTTTGCAACCCTTTTAGTGAATACTGCTGGTAAATATGATATAGACACAGGAAAAGAAAGAAAATTGCTTAGTTCTTTGGTGCTGGTCAGTTGCCTCTTCTTTTTCCTCCAAATTTATTAATCTAATCTCAAGGCTTTTCATTGTCTCAGGCTCGAGCGTTTTATGGATTTCAAATAGCAATGGAGAATATTCATTCTGGTAGAGCTTTCTATATTTTGTTTCATGATTTTCTATTACTCGTTTTATGCTTCATGTGTTATATTATTACTCATTATCACAACATAATTGGTGGTACTTTATGCTGCTTCTTATCAGAGATGTACAGCTTGCTTCTGGAGACATACATCAAAGACTCAAAAGAGAAGCATAGATTGTTTAATGCAATTGAAAACATTCCCTGTGTGGCTCGTAAGGCTAAATGGGCTCTGGATTGGATTCATAGGTACTGCAGCAGGACTATCTTTTTAGCTTGGGAATCATACACAAGTGAAAAAGGAAAAGAATTCCTGTGTAGTTTTGTTATTATTCAAATATTCTTGAAAGTTTTGTTTCTATAGCAATCGAAAACCATCCTTGAGATGCTCAAAGGGTTAGGTATCATTGTCTTATCTTCTCTAAACACATTATTAAATGTGATTTTAAATTCAAGATATATTGACCTATATTGGCATCATTTACTCTTCTTTTGTTCTTGTTTCAATGAGTTTTCCAAGATACATGGTTAATTATGATTTTCTTGATCATTAGTTGGCATGTGCATGTTTTCTTATTAAATTTATGATGCCGCCAGATTTTAGTTTGTTAGCAATAGGCTCGGTGGATCTCTTAGAAGCAATGCTATCTTTGAAACTCTGTTTGAACTATCCTATTGGTCCTTGTG
Source organism: Luvunga scandens (assembly GCA_030449905.1). NCBI lineage: Eukaryota > Viridiplantae > Streptophyta > Magnoliopsida > Sapindales > Rutaceae > Luvunga > Luvunga scandens. Next base: position 3,122,083 of record JASUUG010000478.1, read on the forward strand.
CTAAGGCCTTCTGTCCGACTGGAGAGATGTTGAACATTTAATGAGGTTTAGATTATTAATGCTTCAAGAATAGATTAACCGATGATTTAATACCTTCTGCATATGTTCTTGCCTTGTGTCATGACTACGCTCAACTCATGGCTTCCTCCTCTTACATACTGCACTTTAATCTCAATTTTTATTGTGGTAGTTAAACTTTATTTTTACTTGGCTCTGCAAAAGTTGATGCAAAGGGAGGTCTGTCATCTCATTGTGCCCCATGTGCAGTTCCAACTCATTTGCAGAGAGACTTGTAGGTTTTGCTTGTGTTGAAGGAATCTTCTTTTCAGGAAGGTAATGCTCTTTAAGCTTCATGTCAATGTAATGGGCTTGTATGTTATGCTTATGTGTTGAGGTTTATGCTATATATCATATTTAATTCTCTTTGTTACGTTCACTCATATTCTCAGCTTTTGTGCAATATTCTGGCTTAAAAAGAGGGGACTGATGCCAGGTTTGACGTTCTCAAACGAGCTTATATCTAGAGATGAGGGGCTTCATTGTGACTTTGCTTGCCTTCTTTACAGGTGAATTTTTCATGTTGTACATTTATTTTCTTTTATTTGGTTTTAGATGCTTATCTATTGTTAAGAACACTTCTTTGCCAGGTGCTTTTGTGCTGCTATTTCCTGTTTGGTTGAATTCATTGACTAAATTTTGGATTCCTTTGTAGTATAAGAGATGGAAAATTATTGAAAGTATATTTATTGTGGTTGCATACAGCTTGTTGCGGAAGCAACTTCATTGGCAAAAAGTTCATCACATGGTTCATGAAGCTGTGGAGATTGAAACTCAGTTTGTGTGTGAGGCCCTCCCTTGTGCACTGATTGGCATGAACTCAAGTTTGATGAGCCAGTACATTAAGTTTGTTGCTGATCGCCTGTTGGTACATATTCATCAATGCTCACTTTTTATAATTGCACGTGTAAAAGGAATAGCATGAGCTGTTCTCTTTTTTCCTTTTCTATTTTCAGGTTGCATTAGGGTGCCAGAGGAATTACAATGTGGAAAATCCTTTTGACTGGATGGAATTTATATCTTTGCAGTGAGTACCAATGAACATGCAGTTTCCATTTTGTTGTCTTCCCCCTTCTCCTTATATCATAGGATGTTTGATGGAACTTTTGCAAGCTAATTACCCACATCTGATTCTTTTATTTGTACTTAAAAATTCCCTATAAATATTCAAACGGTAAAAAACCCCTACGAATAGCCTCTGAGGAGGTATCAATGGCAGGACTCGGGAGATTAGACTTTTTTTTCAAACCTTTTGACTTAAACACTCTTCACCTTTAACATAATATAATAAGAGTTTTATTATGTTTGATGAGTTTCAATGATGAGTAATTGGAGGGACCCATTGGATTTGATTCCCCACATCTAATCAGCAGTTTTCCTGTTTACAGAACATGTTCCTTTCTAGAGGTCTAGAACCATAGGTTACATCACATTGTTTAAATCTTCACCTTGAAAATCTGTAGCGTGTGAGTGATGGTCACAAGGCTCATTTCCGTGAGAGTTGGAAGACATATTGGAAACAAGTTGAAAAAATTCAAACTTTGACTTTTTATGTTAGACTTTAGAGCCAACAATTTCTTTTTACTTGTTCTTGAGCTGCCTTGACTCACAAACTAGATGGTGAATCAACTCTGGTATTTCAAACCAGATAGGGTATCCATTCTTGTGTTCTCTTATTATAACGTATTTTACTAAGCATTTGTTTTCTGTTTGACTTTGCAGGGGAAAGGCTAACTTCTTTGAGAGACGGGTGGGTGATTATCAGAAAGCTTCTGTTATGTCAAGCCTTCAGAATGGCGAGAAAAACTTTGTCTTCAAGCTGGATGAAGACTTCTAGTCAACATTTTGTTGCCTCCCTCTAGTAAGTATTCATGTGCTCAAGTGGGCAATTTAGGTTTGTTACTATTCATTATATTCATATTTTGACCATTTAAGGACTCCTGCAGGTGATGCGAAGGATCAGTTTATGGTCCTATTAAACTGGTAATTTTAAATTCATATTGACCTTCTTTAAACTCAGATTTATGTACATTTTTTAATTTGATGTTCACTGCTATACTTTGTTTGCTAACATTATTGAACGTCTAAATCATCAGGTAAAATGTATCTATAATTTACAATATATAATTTCTAGGTGAAACATCTAGATCATCATTGCTTTCACTTTACTCTTGCTTTATATTTGTTTAGAATGAAAATGAATTTGGGTATAGAGATTTCATCCCCATGCTTTTGTCCTCGCAAATATTTTGAAATATATTTTTGCATCCTGGGAATTTGGAGTAGGTGCAACAAGATGCAACTGGTGTACCCAATTAGGGCCTTGACATTTTGGTGAAAAGATTAAAGAATCATGAGAGAAAGCTGGCTTCATTTCTCCTCTAATGAGCTTTCTCGGTCAGATACACTCAGATTAGCTTATGTTTTATCAAAGCTCCTGAGAATTTGAAAGTCAAAAAGAACTAGTGGTTGAGACTTTTCGAACTTACCCAGAACTGGTAAAAAGCTTCATTATGTACAGCTAATAACGATCATGTATCAGAAAATCTGCGAAATTTCATAGAAGCTAAAAATAGAAAACTAAAATCAGCAGAATGAGGCACAAGAATTGGCCACGAGGCTTTACTGTAAAGCATCAAACTCTCATGGGCCTTGCAATTGGCCATCTGCTGATAATTAGATTATCTTGTGCTGTCCTGTTACGAGGTTGGTGCACGTATCCCTCCCATGCCATGTCTCATAGAGTCACAATATTTTGACCCAACAATTAACAGGTAAAGCCGCCAAGTACCAGTGTTTTTGCGCCCCAAGAAAGGAAGGAGGGTGGATGGTTTCATCATGATGTCCACAGTGTAACTATGATTTCTTCTCTTGGCCGCCTTGATTTCAGCTGGCAGGTCATTTTCTCGAGTGACACGTTTAATATACGATTTAGCTTATTCACGTTTTAAAAGTTGCCAATGCACATGCCAGATAATTATTTAAGAGTGCTTTTAGCTCATTGCATTACATTAAGTTGTATTATGTTATGATGCATTAGCATTATATGGTATTACATTGCATTAAGTTATAATACTATTTTATAATAATATTTATATTAAAATTAATTTTTTATAATTATTAATATCTTAAAGTTTTATATTTTGTTTTTATTAAAATTATTGTTTAATTTTTAAATAAAAATAAAATTACTCATTGATGGTCCTAATAATCAGAATTCGACATTTGTTGATGTCATTTTTGGTACCATTAGAGTTCCCTTCTTTAGAGCTACTCAATGGTACAAAGTTTACCGACAATAGTGCTTTCCTTCGCCGTAAATCACCGGTCAAAATTTTGGGATTCAAAACTTTAACCATAAATCCATGGTGAAATAAAGCTTTATTGCCGGTAATACTTGTACCCTTGTATAGATCTTATAATAAGTTTCAATGGCACCAAAATGAACATTAACGAACGTAAAAATTGGCATCCAAAGGTGGCCCTCGTGGTGGTCGGACATGGCATTCTGAAAATTACTTTGAATACTCTATTACTTTGTATATTTATTTATTAAATTTTTAAAAATAAGTTTTATTTGTATATTCCTTAAAATTCCAAAAAAAAAAAATCATTTCCTAAATCATTTAAACTAATTATCTTTATTTAATCAAAATGCCAATAAAACATCATGATATACCATTCCTCTTTTTTAAGCAATGGTTAAGTCAAGTTGTAAATAAATTTTTTAACAAAATTTTATTTATAATTGGTTTTTATTTAATTTAACAAAAATGTTCAATATTGGAAACGTGCACCCAAAAAATAACCTGCAATCAACGGAGAACGTGATCGCAAGAAGAGAAGACGGACGAAGAAGAAGCTGAATAGATTTAACACATTTTTAAATTTTTATTTTTTAAAATTGGGGAAAAATTTCATTTTTTATTGTACTTTATTTTCCTTTTTGAAAAATTAAAAAAGTCATACAGTTCTGGTCAAAACCTTTCAAAATAATAATAATAATAATAATAATAATTTTTTTTACCTTGTTCAATTAAGTATTGTCTAAATATTGGATATAATGTTTTTTTTATGGTTTAAGACATGAGCATTATATGTTAAATAATTGGTGTATTATAATAGGCGTTCATAGTAATTATGTTGTATTAGTTCATGATAAATTATCCTTAATAATAAATTCACATAATGAATATTGTTATAATGAATTATTTATTGAAATAAGAATAATTTTTAACGTATGGATAGCTGCGGATGCGAATTAATTTAAAAAGTTAATGTAATAAAAGGTGATCCTTCAAACGTTGGATAACATTATCTTATCGAAGAACAATATTCTAATATTATGCAATGCAGTGTTCCAAACATTACCTAGAGGGCACTCTTTAACGTACCTCTCAAGACAAGTCACCAATGCTTATCAACACCTGTGACTTGCAGATGTTTGGATCTTAAGTTCTTTACATCAATGACTTAAAATCACTTGTTCTTCTTTTTTTCTTCACATGAACGGCTTAAAATCATTTATTTTTTTTTCTTTTTTCTTCATATCTTATCCAACTTAACAACCTTCTAACAAGATTTAACCAAATGGTGGGTACCAAGAATGACAGAACGACCTCACCTAACTCACCTTATTGTAATCATAAGATCCATTGGCCACGGTAAAACCATTGGCTCACACACTCTCAATCAACAGCTGAGGAAAGTTTTATCAGTCCCAAAATTAACTACTGATTAACTTTTAATAGCCAGCCAATGAGCTGATCTCTCGTCTTTACACGATTCAAAGTTTTACTCATCGTCGCAGAGTCTCACTAATCCAAATTGGACACTCACGGTGTTCTGCTAAAAAATCAATATCAAAGCTTGCTTGGGGTATCATTATTTCCCTTTCCTTTGGTAGGATAGTTGAACCACACTCGACACTTGATGACGTAATTAAGGCAGTGAAGATAGAGATGGATCCAAAGCAATCACTTTCATATAATATTAGCGCTAATGATGTCAGCCACTGGTGCTTCATTCACCAACCCAACATCAGTTAGGCTGAAGAGAGAGACGGACAATAGACTAAGTAAAAAGAAGGAAAAATTGGCAAATGTTTTGCCTCCATTGGAGAGAAATGCAAAAGTGGGCAAAGACTTGGCTTTTTTTTCCTTTTTTTTTTTATTTGTATTTTTTACCCATTCCAAAAGCAGGTGTGATTCTATGACCGTGCCAACGCCGATGCCAGTGCCATCACTACCACACAGTAGGAGTTGGGGGGCCAAGTCTGTAATTGGAAGAATGCAGCATCTCCTGTCATCATCTCCACCTACCCCCAGCCACTCTCATGCGCTTATTTCGAGTTTTTAAATATAAGCACGATCAAAATTCATTTTTTCTCCCGGGTTCCAGCCTCAATTTTTACAGTAAAAATTAAAACCAACACACACACACACACCCCCACAAAATTAGCTTTCGGCACCCTTATCATCTCTTGAGCACTCTTATCCACTGAAGAGTTCATTTACGCAAAGACTCGTTGTTAATTTCACCGAGTTTTTAGAAGAAAATATCGACCTCTAATTCCAAACCTTCTCTACAAATGTACGTGCTCTGACTGTGGCGCAAAGCGAAAAATATAATAGAATTGAAATTATCTTAAGTGGCACATATGAATAGCTGCATAGGCGGGCCGTTCGGAGATGTGGACCCCACTAAGGTTGGTGGTTTTTTGTGGTGGTCCATGGCAATTTTGCAGCACATGATTGAGTATGATTCTTCACAAGTGGGTAAGAAGGTCCACATCAATTACTGATGTTGAGCTTCTTATCTATGAATCTAAGTACTTAGGCAGTTCAGGAGTTTTCTTTTTTTTTTTTTTTTTTGTGAAAAGGAATCATAACCTTCAACCATTAGAAGAAAGAAACAAATACATAGTGGTTTTCTAGAACGTATCCTTCTAAATAACAACGGACTCCTCATAATATAGAACTAATTTAATTAAAAAGTGAGTAAAATATCATTACAATATCCTATGACGTATTGAATTTTAACATTACAAAAATATTTTGCTAGATCCTGAATTTCCGATACCGCCCTTAAAAAACTTTAGATACATCGTTCTTCTTGTTGTTGACAAGATAGAAACACTTTTGAGAATCAGTTTCCATCATAAATGAAGGCGGTTCGGGGGTTGCTTCCAAATGGCACCCGAAACAGACCCTGTAGCGGCCTTTTTGGATCATCAGTCTTATCACTCGAGTTGCTTCAGATAATCAATAAATCCAACCCTTTAGAAAAAGTCCTCGTCTTTACAGTGTCGCCAAGCGTGTGATTGGGGTTTTGTTAAATCAAATGTTAGACGTATTATCTCCAACTTGGTGTTTTATTTTTTAATTTTATTTTAAATTTTTTTTAAAAAAAGTAATTTAAAATTCAATACCGAACATTATTTTAGGTTATAAAAATGTTAAAAGCGACTTTAATTCATTTCCACTCACAAGTGTACTCTTACCGAACTCTTAGTTAATAAATAAGCTACTCGATAGTACTCTTGTCCCACTATCTAAAGGGTCCCCCCCCCAAAAATATTATAATATTAAAACCGAATATTTTATTGTGTTTATCTCATTTAAATCCATAACTTTCATCAAAAATAAGACACGGAATACAACCTATCATTAGTTTTTTTTTTTTGTAAGAATTACGCTTAATAGAATCAATGGTATGAAAATATTGAAATAATTAAGCCTCTAAATATAAACTAATTTGAAAGTATAACGTCAAAATCATCTATTTTTGTTAGACGGGTTTGGATGAACATGAAAATTCCACCCCTAAAAAGTAAAAACCAACCCTAGTATTCTATTATAAGAAATATATTTCATTAACAAATTTTTTAACGGGGCGCTTATAGTTAAAACAGGGACCCTTGTAAAGAACTCACAACTTACTTCCCTAGTTGCGATTTTATCACAATAAAAGGGGTCCGAATGTTATTAGCTCAAATTTATCATACCACTTATGCCCTCGTATCTGTTTGACTTTTCGTACCAGACACCCAATCAATCCACGCCTTTTTAACATCCAAAAATGGTAATTAAATTCGTCAATACAAAAGACAAGACAACACACGCTGAAAGAAAGAAGAAAAAGAAAAACAGAAAAATTTAAAAGAACATAGATCAGTGCTCTTCTCTTTGTCGTCTGAAACTCAGTAGGCGCGTATATCGTCTCCAGCCCCTCTAATGGCGGCGAAACTTGAAGAAGACGGCGGCGTGTGGGACAACGTAATGGAAGTAACAAAGGTGGCGCAAGAGAAAGGGAGTGACCCTTTGCTGTGGGCCGTACAGTTGTCTTCGAGTTTGAACTCGGCAGGAGTTTCATTGCCTTCAGTTGAGTTGGCCCACGTGTTGGTTTCGTACATTTGTTGGGACAACAATGTGCCCATCGTTTGGAAGTTCGTAGAAAAGGCTCTCACCCTCAGGATCGTCCCTCCTCTGCTCCTCCTCGCTCTGCTTTCTACCAGGTGTTCTTTTATTTTCGTTTTGTTGTCCTGTTTTTGATTCACTGATACTTTGTATTTCTTGAGCTAAATGCTAAAGAAAGGATACATTTTGACAAAAAAGGTTGAATACTTTTTGTGTTTAATCAAATTGAGCTAGCTGGCCATGTGGTTGCTTCTGGGTCATCTCAGTTGGTTACTTGGTTTATTTACTAGTTTTTTTTTCTTCTTTTTGTTCATTTCATGTTGCTATATTCTTTCTGTTGTGTTTTAAACAATGTTAGTTTCTGTTGTATTTTATTGTTAAATCATGGTCCATGTCGAGTTAAATTTATTGCAATATGCTCTTATTTTTTTCTCCTTCTTCTTGATATGAGTCGCAATTTTTCATTCCTCTGTGGAATTTGTTTTTGTTGTAAATAACTTCGTTTTATATGATATTATAAGACTTTTCATCTCTTGTATGTTCAATCTTGCAGCAATAGAAAGTTTTTGCTGTAGCTAATTTCCTGTAGTTCCGCGATCTCTTCTCTTTTTATTTTACTTATTATCATTATTTTTTTGGCGCATTGTTACACCACATTCATGTATTATTATTTCCACAGGGTCATTCCAAATAGACGTATGCAGCCTGCAGCTTACAGGCTTTACATGGAACTTCTTAAGAGACACACATTTCAACTCAAATGTCAGATTCATGGCCCAGATTATCAAAAGTGAGTTCTAGTTTTTGCTTAACTGCTGATTAATATCATGTTTTCGATTTTAAATATTTTCTCCATGCAGGGTTATGAAAGCAATAGATGCTGTTCTTCATCTTTCTGAGATTTTTGGTCTGCCAGCAAGTGAACCAGGCATTCTTGTGGTTGGGTATATATTTTCAGTTTTGTTGCAGTTGCTAGATGCATCGCTAGATGATGAAAGGTTGTTGGAACTTACTCCAGAAAGAAAGTCTAGATGGCCAACTAAACCTTTGGAAATGGAAATAGATGGCGATGATGTTTATGATGAGGAGAGGATTGAATATCACGAGAGACTGCGGAACATGAATACTGTAATGGCAATTGAAATAATTGGGCAAATTTTGCGAAATAAAGTAACTTCTAGAATTGTTTACCTGGCACACCGTAACTTGTATGTATTCTGTTATCTTGAGCTGTTGTTTCTCAAAATCTCATGCATCTACTTTGGCTTTCTGAAAGTTTTGATTTTTAGTTTATTATTGATTTTGTAAGGATGGACTGGGTTACTGTTCGGAAAGTGTTGTGTATATTGTCCTAGAAATTTCAACTCAATAAAGTTTCATCTTAGTGTTCTGGAACATATGTAAATCTGCTTTGCCTTTCTTGCTTTCTTTCGATTTACCCCATTTGAAAATCTATAACCATTATATCTTTTCACAAGCACTGTAGTTAGTTATCTCTTTCCACTTGAATAAGAGATATGTTGCTTAGCCACCTTTTGCCGCTTTTCAGGCCAACTCATTGGGTAGTTTTCATCCAGAGGTTACGGCTACTGGGAGCAAATTCTTCAGCTCTAAAAAGTTCAACAATTTTAACTCCTGAGGATCTTCTGCAATTGACATCTGATACTCATCTAGTCTTGTCTCAAGAATGCAAAACAAGTCCACAGCCAAAGTTTGATGCAGTTCTAGCTTTTGGATCTCTAGCTTCTTCTGCCGGTCTGTGTCATGGAGCTAGTCGTTCTGCTCTTTGGCTTCCACTTGATTTGGTGTTGGAGGATGCTATGGATGGATATCAGGTTAACGCAACAAGTGCTATTGAAATAATAACCAGTGAGTGCAGATTTTCTACTGTCCTCTGTAGCCTTTTTTTTTTTAATTATTATATAATTCAAGTCTTAAGAAATAAGTATTTTAAGAATGCGTACTTAAGGTTTCATATCCACAGGTTTGATCAAAACACTTCAGGCAATTAATGGCACCACCTGGCATGAGACATTCTTAGGCCTGTGGATTGCAGCTCTCCGTCTTGTCCAAAGGGTTAGAATTTTTTCTTGCTGATTGAAAACTCTCTGTCTTCCTTCCTTTCTTCCTTTTCAGCTCCGGAATAAATTATGAACTTTCTGGAACTTGTGTTGCAAGAAATATTTCAGAATTTATTACTATTATTAAATTTTACATTGGGGGAAGAATTTCAGTTTTGTTGAATGCCTTGCTTCTTGGCCGAATTTTTATCCACAATCGTATTAATTGCTTGTGTTTGTCTTATTTTAAATTAAAAGACAGACATGAAAGGATGGTTATTTCATTTGTCTTATATAGTCATTTTAAGATTGTGCTCTTATTTTTGTTTTTGTAGTATTTAAATAGTTAGTTCTCTTTTGACAATTAGGAAAGGGATCCCATCGAAGGTCCTATGCCTCGCCTAGACCCTCGCTTGTGTATGTTGTTCTCTATCACAACTCTTCTGATTGCTGATCTCATTGATGAAGAGGAGAGTGCACCAAATGATGAAAGGCAATGTGGCTTCACCAATCACTGGAAAGAAAAGAAGGTTCCAGGAAAGCGTCGCAATGATTTGGTCTCCAGCTTACAGGTACTGGGTGATTGTCAGGGGCTACTGACTCCACCACCATCTGTTGTTTCTGCAGCCAATCAGGCTGCTGCAAAAGCAATGCTGTTTGTTTCGGGCATTGATGTTGGGAGTGCATACTTTGAGTGCATCAACATGAAAGACATGCCGATTAACTGTTGTAAGGCATCAATATCTGTTCCTTTTCAAGCTTCTTAAACTATGATCTCAGTGCATTGGGTTAATGAAGGTCAAACAGTTTTGGCATATGTGTGTGTGTGTGTATATATATATTTTAAACATGCACATCATGGGTGGAGCCCAAATATAGTTTTTAACCCCCTACCTGCCCTAGGAGTTGAACTCAGATGGTTAGCCAAATAAAGAGGCTGAAAGCCACTCAGTTACGTCTTCTAGGGGCTATGGCATATTTTAAATGAAGCTAGTGTGCATCTAATTTTTGTACGAGTTGCCCAACAAAGGAATGATGGTAGAGCAGATTGTTAGAAATCTTGGAACGTTTTCAAGATGGTAAACTTCTATTCAAACTCTGAAAGTTGAAAAGTACAAGTAGAGGTGCAAGATAAAGTAGGTGATCCTAGAGGGTTTCTTTGGGATATGGATGCACCTTGCTCCTTGCTAATTTCTGGTCCTGTATTCTGCTTGTGCCAATATTTCTGCTGTAGAATGCAGACATCAATGATCAAACTGATCCTAGTACAGCTTTCCTCAAAACTGATAAGAACATATGTTAGACCCTTGTGCAAAGGAATTCCTCAGTTTGTTTTGGAAAAAATTGAATGAAAATATGTCTTTTAATGATGAGATTAGAAGGATTAAAAAGAAAGAAAAGGAGAAGATGCTGGTTAACATTGGCTGCCTTCGTGTTTTGGTCAGTGAAGTTAACTTTTTTCCATCGGTTCTGAGGTTTATGTCCAAAAAATGTAAAAGAATTACTTATGCTAAACAGCTGTTGAATTTCATGAAGTTTGGCAAAGTTGATTTTCATTAATCTCTCTTCTTCAGTTTCCATCACCCCAAAAAATTTGGTGCTTTATCCTCAAAATTTCTGTGGTGCCAGCATTAATCCTTCTGTTAGCATCTGTGAGACTTTCAAATCTAAGATTTTTGTCCTTGTTCAGCTGGAAACTTGCGGCACCTGATAGTAGAGGCTTGTATCGCAAGGAATCTTTTGGACACATCAGCATATTTCTGGCCAGGCTATGTGAATGGACACATCAACCAGATACCTAATACTGTGCCAGCTCAGTTGCCTGGTTGGTCATCATTCATGAAAGGGGCCCCACTTACACCACTGATGGTTAATGCTCTAGTTTCAAGTCCTGCTTCAAGGTATAATAAAATTATTATGCTCAAAGTTGATGTGGATGATCATACCTTATATGTCTTTGCTATTGAAATTTAATCTCCATAAAAACTAGTCCTACCCATTGGTCCTATCAAATTTAGTTCTTTTAGGCAGCCTTGAATTTGCTCTGGATTTTCTTAGCTTTAGTGATAATGGGTAAAGGTTAGGGGAAGGAGTTTGTTTGACTGGGTCAACCTTCGCTGTCTAGCAATGCTGATCTCTTGACTTCAGGAAAAAGCATAGCCACTTTCCAATCCAAATTTCTGTTATATTACTTATAACCTTCTCCATTTTTCCACAATTTCCATCAAATTTGATTCTCCAGTTCCATTGTAACTTGATAATGGTTAAACTACAAAGGTTAAGAATACAAGTTTGTTTGACTATATCAATCTTCACAGGGTCCAGCAATGGTGATCTCTTGACTTCAGAAAAATGTGTGCTGCCCCATAGCCTTGCAAGAAGTGAATGTTGTAACTGCAAATCTTTTTAAGACAAGTGTATGAGTATGGAATATCTTTGTATTCAGCAGCTAGCACTAGGTGTCATTCAGTTTGTTCACTGTTAATGGGCAAAAACCCAAGGATGAACCCTATGTGACTTTTAAATTATCTTCTAGTTTCTTTGACTTTGGCCTGTTCTTCAGTTACTCTTTTTCTTTCCGGAAGTCAGGTATATCAGATGCTCTTTTTTGTAAATTTACCAAGGGTAAAGCAACTGAATTAAGCTCATGGATTTGATGGAAGTTTATCAGAGCTCGAGAAAATTTTTGAGATAGCTATCAAAGGAGCTGATGATGAGAAGATATTTGCTGCCACCGTACTCTGTGGAGCCTCTCTAATTCGAGGTTGGAATATACAGGTAAGGATGTATTAGTGCTGAATTCTTTGACTGAGCATGTAATTATATTTTTTTCGTCCTGTTTTTCCTAATTTGTTTGCTACTTACCCAGTTCTGAAAATGCCATTTTGTGCAGGAACACACAGTTCAATTTATTACTAGATTACTGTCTCCTCCTGCTCCTGCAGATTATGATGGGGGTGAGAGCCATTTGATAGGTTATGCTCCAATGCTGAATGTACTAATGGTTGGGATAAGCCCTGTCGATTGTGTTCAGATTTTCTCGCTTCATGGATTGGTATGTTTCACTTTCAATTACCTAAAAGTTGTCATTATATTAAAAAAAAAACAGCATGAATTGGATTTTTTGTGTTTTGAGCCAGAACATCAATTATACTGGAGCAAAAGAGAGGATTGGTGTGTTATATTTCTTCTGTTTTTTGGCTTTTCTGTTTCCTTTTCAGGTTCCACAACTTGCATGCTCATTAATGCCCATCTGCGAGGTTTTCGGATCATGTGTGCCCAATGTCTCTTGGACTCTTCCCACAGGAGAAGAGATCTCCGCTCATGCTGTTTTTTCAAATGCTTTTGCTCTTCTTTTAAAGCTATGGAGATTTAATCATCCTCCTATTGAACATGGCGTTGGAGATGTTCCTACGGTTGGATCCCAGTTAACTCCTGAATACCTCCTCTCAGTAAGAAATTCCCATCTAATATCTTCTCACAGCATCCACCAGGACCGAAACAAAAGGAGACTCTCTGCTGCTGCAAGTTCATCATCACCAGAACCTATATTTGTGGACTCCTTCCCAAAATTGAAAGTCTGGTATCGACAGCACCAAAGATGTATAGCTGCAACTCTCTCTGGTCTTGTTCACGGAACCCAAGTTCATCAGACAGTAGATGAGCTTCTTAGCATGATGTTCAGAAAGATTAACAGAGCAAGCCAGGTTCTAAATTCTGTTGCCTCCGGAAGTAGCAGTTCATCCGGACCTGGAAATGAAGATAGTTCTCTAAGACCTAAATTACCTGCCTGGGATATTCTTGAAGCAGTTCCTTTTGTGGTTGATGCCGCTTTGACCGGCTGTGCTCATGGAAGACTTTCTCCACGTGAACTGGCTACAGGTTAGTATTTGTTGTTTCTTGATTTTAGCTTTATTCACCAAGACATGTAGCACAAGATTAATGAATACTTGGGACTCCGTTCAAAAACACTATGCCTGAGAATCTAGGGCGCTTTTGTCAAAGTTTTCTCTAAAGTCTCTATCAGAATCTTGTATTTTCTCTGTTGTGACCTGGGTACTTGAAGCAATAACAAAAATGCTTTAGTGTTTGTTAATGTGGCCATTACAGAAATTTAAAATTCATTTAGGTTGAATCAAATATATGCTTACTTAAATTTTTTAATATCTCAGGACTGAAAGATTTAGCTGATTTTCTTCCTGCATCTTTGGCTACAATCGTAAGCTACTTCTCAGCTGAAGTAAGTCGAGGTGTTTGGAAGCCAGCTTTTATGAATGGTATGGATTGGCCAAGCCCAGCTACAAATTTGTCCAATGTTGAGGAACATATAAAGAAAATTCTAGCAGCCACCGGTATTGATATTCCAAGTCTTGCCGCAGGTATTCTTGTCAATAATTTAAGTATAAAAATGTTTGGTGTAGCTAATATGTAGTTCAAGAGTTCACCTGGCTCAAATCGGCCTTTTTTTGTTACTCTCTCTCTATCTGTTTTTATAACATCCACACTTAGCCCCGAGGACTTAACAATATCTGATTAGAGCACATATTAGGGATCAAACTTTCACGGAAAATGGTTTCTCTTAAAACATGCTAGAAATTATTTCCTCTAAGGTTATTGACTAAGAATTGTTGTTCCAACAGGGGGGACCTCTCCAGCTACACTTCCACTACCTTTGGCTGCCTTTCTGAGCCTAACAATTACTTACAAAATCGATAAAGCCTCAGAAAGATTTCTCAATTTGGCTGGCCCAGCTTTAGAGTCCCTTGCAGCAGGGTGCCCATGGCCTTGCATGCCTATTGTAGCTTCCTTATGGACCCAAAAGGCAAAACGATGGTTTGATTTTCTTGTCTTTTCTGCATCCCGCACTGTCTTCCTTCACAACATTGATGCAGTCGTTCAGCTTCTTAAAAGTTGCTTCACTGCCACACTTGGTTTGAATTCCAATCCTATCTCAAGCAATGTTGGTGTTGGAGCTCTTCTTGGACATGGATTTGGGTCCCATTTCTGTGGTGGAATATCCCCAGTTGCTCCAGGGATTCTCTATTTGCGTGTTTATCGATCCATGAGAGATATTTTGTTCATAACAGAGGAAATTGTTTCTCTCTTGATGCATTCTGTGAGAGAAATAGCATTCAGTGGGCTTCCTCAAGAGAAAATGGAGAAACTGAAGGTGTCAAAGAATGGTATGAGATATGGGCAGGTGTCACTAGCTGCAGCAATGACAAGAGTAAAACTGGCAGCTTCCCTTGGTGCTTCTCTAGTATGGTTATCTGGGGGCTTAGGTTCAGTTCATTCATTGATAAAAGAAACTTTGCCTTCTTGGTTCATATCTGTTCACAAGTCTGAACACAAATGTTCAGATGGGCTGGTTTCGATGCTCGGGGGATATGCGCTTGCATATTTTGCTGTGCTTTGTGGAGCTCTCGCTTGGGGAGTTGACTCATCATCATTGGCATCAAAACGGCGCCCTAAAATCCTGGGGTTCCACATGGAATTTCTTGCAAGTGCACTTGATGGGAAGATATCACTTGGTTGTGATTCGGCCACTTGGCGTGCCTATGTATCAGGATTCATGAGCCTGATCGTTAGTTGCACACCAACTTGGGTGCTAGAAGTGGATGTAGAAGTCTTGAAAAGACTGAGTAAGGGGCTGAAGCAGTGGAATGAAGAGGAGCTTGCCATTGCTCTGCTGGGGATTGGTGGGGTTGGTACAATGGGTGCAGCAGCTGAACTGATAATTGAGAAGGATTCATGACTTCTGTGTTTTTCTTCCCATCTGTTGCCGTTTCTAATAGGATGGCAATTGTACTCTAAAGCATGTACCTCTAAAAGGTTGTGCAGAAATTAACTTCATTTGTAGTCAGCCCTAAACTTGTGTTTGAAAATGACATCCGTGTACATGATGGTCCTAATTTTGCAACTCTGAGGTCTTGAGAAGGTGTTGTTAACAAAGTTTTATCAACCAAATCCTGCCTCTTTAATGCTTTGTAAATATACTAAAACAGTTCCATCCATCGATAAAACCTAGATTGGGGCGGAGTAATTCTAATTGAGTGATTACGAAGAATCAATCAACAGAAACCAAATTGGCAACAGAAAGTGATTAAATAAAATTTAACCAAAATCTCTGGCACAAAAAAAGGGCCTTTATGAACATCAAAGTTGTCAAAATTTTCCCAAAGTTTTGTGTAATACATGTGAATTTACAGCAGATGGTAAAACCCATCACTATAGTAATATTAAACAACGCCACTGAACCCAGGTAATCTCTTCATTCCACGATCTCGCATTTCTTTCCTGATTGAAAAGGCATCCTCCCACCTGCCTGCATCTGCATATATATTAGACAAAAGAACTCTACTTGGTCCATGAGATGGTTGCAACCCTGCCAAGCTCTTGGCAGCCCTTTCTCCTACTTCCACATTTCCATGTGTTCTAGATGCAGCCAACAGCGTGCCCCAGATAACAACATCTGCCTTCATTGGCATGCTCCTGATCAATTCCTCTGCGTCTTCTAATCGACCGGCCCTGCCCAAGAGATCTACCATACAGCCATAGTGCTTTAAGTCAGGTTCTACATTATACACACTCTTCATGCTCTTGAAGTACCTCTCCCCCAGATCTACCAACCCAGCATGGCAACATGTACTGAGAACTCCAATGAATGTAATTGAATTTTGCTTAATATTTCTCCTTTCCAAGTCAGAATAAATTTTGAGAGTCAAGTTTGCGTCTCCATGCATAGCTAATCCACATATAATTGCATTCCATGGTGAGACAGAGGTTGTCGTGTCTTGGATATGATAAAATAGTTCTAAGGCAGTATTGATGCTGCCACATTTGGCGTACATGTCAATAATTGCTGCACTTAAGTTGTCATTAAGAGTGATGGAATTGTTAAGCACATATTCATGAGCCCATCTCCCTTCTTTTAATGTGCCTAATGAGGCGATTGCACAGAACACACTCACCATTGTGATTTGGTTAGGTTTCACTCCAGCATCTACCATTTCATGAAAGAGCTCCAAAGCCATTTTAGGTTGCTCTTTTTGTGCATAGCCAGAAATCATGGCACTCCATGAATAAACATCTCTTTTCTGCATGTTATTGAATAATTGCCTTGCATCTTCAATCATTCCATTACGCATAAACCCTGCAATGAGGGCATTCCAAGATGCAATATGGTCCTCAATTCCCAATTCAAACTGCAAACGAGCATGATTGATCCTCCCACAAGCTGCGTAAAAGTGAATAATCGTTGCTTGAATAAAATCATAACAATCAAAACCTGCCTTCACAATTATACTGTGAATTTGCAAACCCTCGCCAAATGCCATTGCTCGCCCACAAGCTGAAATCAAGTCCACAATCATAACATCATTAGGTGCTACTCCATCACATAGCATTTCACGATACATCGTCAAAGCTTCACTCAACCTTTCCACTTGCAGATACCCATCAATCATCGTACCCCACGAAACTACATCCTTTGAAGGAATCCTCTCAAACAACTCTCCAGCCAACTCAACTAGGCCTGCCTTTGCATATCCATTTAACATCACATTCCATGAAACAATATTTCTTTCCTTCATCTCATCAAACAAACTTCTTGCTTCCCACAAACTCGAACAAACACAATACATGTTCAACAAATTTGTTGAAATAATAACAAACTCATCAATCATCAATTTAATCACCAGTCCATGCAACATCCTACACTCCCGAATCCCACCTAAATGCACAGAACTCGAAATCACACTGGCTAAAGTCACCTCATTCGGTATCACACCCGATATTATCATATCCTTAAAAACCTCAACCGCTTCCCTCCAACAATCATTTTGAGCTAACCCCATTATCATACTAGTATATGAAACACAACATTTACTGGGCATTTTATCAAACACTTCCCTCGCATCGTTTAATCTATCATTTCTAATAAACCCAGATATCATAATGTTACAAGCGACAGGATCCAACGTAGAGCATGAATCAAACATGGATTTGGCTTTAGAAATAAGCCCACATTTTGCGTACAAGTTAATTAAGCTGTTTTGAATGAAAGTGTTTGATTCAAGTCCTGATTTGAGGACTAAAGAATGGATTTGTTGGCCTTGAGAAACAGCGATATGGGCTGAACAATACCTGAGGGCTGAAACTAACGCCAGCTCGTAATCTGAGTTTTGAAGATTGGTTTTCTGGGAATTGAAGACAGAATGAAAATGGTCTAGTGGGGTTTCTGAGGATATGCCGGAGACACATTTGAGATTTAGACGTTTTAGTGCAAGAAAAGGAATCGAGGGCTTGAATTTGAGAGATTTGATCATCAGACGAGATCATGGGAAGCCCTTTGAAGCCTGATGTTTCACTTTACGAAATTGAGGCTTGTTATTTAAAAGTTATACTTATATTCTTCAACTTTTTGGGAGTGGTAATTTTGTCAGGTAGTTGTTAAATAAATCTTGTAACTTGTGAAAATCTAAATCATTATATTAAGATTTTTTATTTTCTAAAGTGTGATTATTCAATTCACATCTTTATAAAAACAAAGAGTGGAAGGCTGTCCTTAAAGAATGGTTGAACTTGTTGAAGTTGATGCAAAACTCAAAGCCCTTACAGTAGCAAGTTATCGAGGGAGATCTCTCAAATGAGAAAAAAGAGTTTGTGTAACATGTATTGGTGGGTTTTTTTTATAATAGTAGTTTGTGTAATAGGTGCTGATTGTGTAAAGAGCATTGTTAGTGGTCCAGGTAGTTAGCCGCTACTTTCCTATATTTACAAGTAGATAGCCGCCACATTTTGGGCCGCAATAGTTTTAATATTTATAATTTAGTCTCAAAACTTTTATAAATTATATTACAATTCAAAATGTTTTAAAATTTTTTAAATATGTTCTCTTCTAGAATTTAAAACAATACTTATTGATATCAAGCATTTCAAAAATCTTTCATTTTAGTCCATAATTTGAAAAATAATTGATTTTATGAAATTACTTATCTTATAATTATAAAACCTTTAGGTTATAAAAAAATAATGATTTATTATGAAGTGTTAAATCACGCATACATTAAATCAATGCATTAAAGGCATTATTTACTTTCTACTAAAATTTACATTTTCTTTATACTATGCATCGAAACAAAAGTTATAGAGATTTTTTTTTTCTCAAATCATTGTACATAAGTTGAATCTTTTATTTATTATATACTCAGTTGTAGTCATATAATGAATTCTTTACCTGACTATAGTCATGTAAAGAATTATTTACTCAACTATTTTACTCGACTGTAATCGTGTAATGAAAACTGTACTAAACTGATATGTTGTGTAATTTTTCTAGTTAATTTAGAATATACTATTATGCAACTTTTTTATTGTATTTATATTATAATTAAAATATTTTTGTGATTATGTAGATGAAACAGAAAATTAAAGAATATGATTATTTCAAAGAAAAAATTTCTAACCGATCATCATTGGATGCAATTGAAGACATCAAAACAACACTATCTAATGAGTAGATTGGTTTATTTTGACGTTATGCTATATGAATTTTTTTAGTGGTGATTGTGGAGTATTTTTGTTTTGGTACTTAAAGGTCCGACCCCATGACCTTGACGTCAATACATATTGCCAACAAGATGATGTTACACAATTTCAAAAAGTATTAGCTGTCAAATTATTTGGACATAGGTAGTGGAAAAAAACTACATAATGTCACATATTTAAAAACTTCATTGTTGTGATTTTGTCATTTTTTGGATTATTTATCATGAGATGCAATAATTACAATGAAGATGTTGACACTTGATATCATTAAATATAATTTGATTGATACATGTGTTTTAAATTTTTGTTAATTTTCATTAATAAAAAAGAAGATAGTTTTGTATATTGTATGTAATATAACAAGTTATATACAGTTAAAAATATTCAACCCATGTGATATAACAGGTTATATATAGTTAAGGAATGGTCAGCCCAAATACACCACTAAAGTCAAGTATTTTCATAGATACAAGACTATAGTTAGATATTTGCATAGGTACACGGCTACAGTCGAGTATTTACATGCATACACGTCTACTATCGAGTATTATCATATTTATACAACTATAGTCGGGTATTTTTATATTTACACGACTACAGTTAAGTATTTGCACTCATGACTGCGGTTGGGTATTTGCATACATACATGACTTTAATATTTCTACCTCTTAATAAATAATGCTAATTAAGCAAAATTAGATATACACAACAATAGTTACGTAAATTTATAAATACACGATTGTAGTCGAGTACGTGAATATAAAACAAAAAATCACATAAAACAGTCATTATAGTGATAACAAAATCAACAACATCTTTAACATATCAAATTTCAATGTCAGTAAATAACAAAAGTTATTTAACATTAAACAATATAGGTCAAAGACATGTTCAATTCGTAAATAAGTTTTAATAACACAGAAATTGCTACACAATCACCATAATTATTAAAATGCTTAGCCCAAACACTCAATGCATGTATTATAAACCCTTGGCCACCTCCATTTGAAAACAACACAAGCCACACAAACACAATTATCCACCTGCGAAATAAAAAGTTAAAATTTATCAACTAGCTATTACATAAATTAAAACAACAATGTATGACAAGTATATAAGGTTCAAATTAGTACATGTGCTTGTTTTTCTTTCATTCAGCCCAACTACAGGCTCACGGTTAGACAGTGGAATTGATACGCTACAAGTTAATCGATTGTGTCCTCAATAACCACACCTACTACACTTACGATGTAACTTCTCTTCACCTTGTGATAGTATCCTAATTTCTTATGCAAATAACCCGAGATATTCTTTTTATCAATTGTTCATACGTTGTAGAACGGGCCACCATGATCCCTCATGCGTCCGTACCATTAAACCTATAATGATTATTTTGTTCAACTCATTTACAACAAAAATATAATAGGCACATGTACTGAAGTCATTTTCTGCAATAACACAAAACATGATTATACAACAGATACAAAAATAAAATCAAACAAGGTATATAATGAAGTGTAGAACCGACTGTCTATTTACACGACTGTTTTCGTGTGATTGTTAGTTTACGCGACAGTAGTCTTGTAACTTGCTAAAATACACAACTATAGTCCAACAAACAGTTAAAGGATATATTTAGTAAAAAAAATATATTATTTACACTAACAGAATGCTAGGTGTCATATCAACTACTATATTTTCACATTTTGCATAATTGCTGCCATGTAAATTCATACATACACGAGAAAAGTAACGTAAGTTATAAAAATACATGACTCAATAACTAGTCAGATGACATATTTCTTCTCTAAAAAATATTTTTCTTGCACTAGTAAAATGCTAGACTCTCATAACAGTTGGAACATTTTACATATATGCTCAAATTGTCGTATGTAAGTTCATACGTACACAATAGTAGTCATGTAACTTATTAAAATACACAGCTATAGTTCGGTAATAGTCAAAGGACATATCTAGTGGAAAAAAAAAATATTTTTGCACCAATGGAATGGTAGGGTTTCATAATAATTAGAACATTTTGCGCACGTGTATGACTACAGTTGTGTAAATTCATATATACATGACTGCTGTCGTGTATGTCGGGTGCAGAATAAAATTTTGGCAACAAATTCAAGTTTCAATGAATGTAGTTATAAAATCTATTTAAATAGTAGTGATATGATGCAAATGTTATGAAAATATGAGTTGCTTTATTATTTATCACAAACCAAATAAACCCTAAAAATAATATAATCTCAACAAAATGAATAAATAACATAAAATAAATATAAAGTTTCAAATACCTTATTTATTGGATGAATAATGCACTTAACTATAAACCAAAATCTCAGTTGTTCATGAGTGATTTTGAAAGTGTAAAGTGAGTTTTTGTTTGGAGTTAAAAAGTATGAGAACTAAAGAGTGTTGGAGATAAATAATGTGTGTTTTATATATATATTTTTTGATTATTTTAGACAACGGTACTACAAAAAAAAGGCATACTTACATAATTTTAAAACCTGAGATATATTTAACTAAATCCACTACTTTTAGGATATCTTTAATTAAATACCCCATCAGAATTGGACTTCAGATGTACTAATATTTTAATTCTTTTTTATTAAAATTAGGAAAATTTTATTTACACCATGTCAAACCTCGACTTCAAAACGCACTGTCTTACTTAAGCCAAAAACGCACCGTTTGCAAAGTGTTTTTTTCCTTTATCGATAACGGTCAGACAACAACAATTCACCCCCAACCCAGCCATCACGAGTACCCCCAGCCGCCGCCATGCAACCACCGACACCCATCACGCGACAGCCACAACCATTCACAAAGCGGCAGCCACAACTCCAGCCACAGCCAAGACTCCACACAGAGCACGACTCCCCACAGCCATCACGCGATAGCCACAACCAATGTGCTTGAGTAGAGATTGAGTTCTTTAACATTCGGAGAGCGGATTTGTGCGGCTTGCATACCGTTGATTATTATAATAAAATTCGTCTTAATCACCGTCGCAAGTTGCTTTCAGTATCTGCCTCCAGTTCAGAAATGCGGCTTTGACGTTAGAGATCTTGCTTGACTTGCTGCTGAATCTCAATGTAATTTCTTCTTTCTTGCACTTTAGTTTTTGGCTGTGAGATTTGATTTTTAATTTGCTTGCCAGCTGAGAAATATCGAATTCTCTCTTTTCTTGAAAGCTACTAAGCCAAAAGCTTTGCATAAGCTTCTGCGGCGGTTTTGCTAGTATGAGAAGCAAATTAAGAGATTTTTACTTGTTTATTTATATTTTTAGTAGTTGCTGCAAGTGATTTTTCATTTTGAATTGTTTTCTCTTGACACTTGTATCGAACAACAAAGTGTAATGTCATGGAGAAGAGAGTGACAAAATTTGAAGATTATGAATGGGCAAGTGTTATTTTTCCTTTTCATAAATGTGTCATTGAGAGTTTGAACTTTAATTTTTTTAATCTCTTTTTCATAAATTGCTCATGGTGCAGTTTCTATCAGTGAACTGGAGGCATTGTACGAGCTGTATAAGAATCTCAGTTGTTCAATTATCAAAGATGGCGTTGGGAGGAAAATGAAAAGAGAAAGGAGAAGTTAAATCCTCGAAGCAAATAGCATTTTTTATTAAAAAAATTAATTCCTAAAACGGTGCCGTTTTCTGAAACTTTGGGGTTTGACTCGGGATAAAACATCAAGGCTGTTGAAATTAATATTGAAAAGTAAAAAATTTATCATAAATTATTAAATTTTTATTTCAGTGCCAATAAAAAACTTATCAGAAGACTTGAAAACTTTTCTAAAAAATTGACTTTTATTACATTCGCAATTAGTTTCACAAGCTTGAGTCCTTGACTAAACCCTCGATGTGACTAGGGGTGTTCACAAATCAGATTTTACAGATTGGACATTAATTTATATTTGATCCATGATTTTACGAATTATAAATTTTCAATTCAATCAAATCCACGGATCAGTGAAACTCAATCAAAATCTAATATATACGTTTGTGGATCGGATGCGAATTTGACTCAATTTATATCTAATCCACCATTTTGTGGATTAAATTTTTTTTTAATTATTTCCAATCTATGAACAAACTAAATAAAAAAAATTTAATATAAAAATAATTTTACTATCAATCAAATTCAAAATTAAATAAGATTTAAATAAATTAATTATTAGAATAAAACTAGAAAATACATTCAAAGTTTTAAAGTATAACACACTAAAAAAAAAATCTCATTTGTTTAGATCAATATGTAAAAATTAATTATTTAAGAAATTATATTTGTTTTTTTAATTATTTTTTATTTTATATTATTATTGGATAAGATATAATATGGTGTATGTAATTATATTTTAACTTATTTATTTATTAGTAAGTACTAATGCAATATTTACATATTTAATTTTTTAATTAAATAAATATTTTTTATTTTTTTACAAATTTACAAATTTTTATAGATTTACAAAGATAAATCCATATCTATTCTATTAATTATGAATTTTTAAATTTTTAATTCAATTCAACCTACCAATTCATGGATCAAATTTCTACTGATAAGCATATCATATTAGATATATTAGATTCTGAATATCCTTATATGTGACTTCGGTCAGGTAAAAAAAAGGGCTCGATGTGACTTTGACAACTATCTGAGATGGATTCTCAAAAACAACTTTTGGCGTACTTTTAGAATTGACTGGTAGTAATTCTAGGTTGCTATAATATAGTTAGGAGGGGCTAATTGGTTGGTTGAACTAATAAAACTTTGCTAAGGATTCAAAACTCGCCCCCCGCTCACATAATAAGAGTATCGAGGTGATTTTGATTGCCAGTCATACAATACGATGCCTGAAATGAAAAATAAAATATATACGTTACTAACATAATCAATTATGGATTAAAAACCACAACATCTCAATTTCAAATATACTCTTAACATGACTGAAAATTGTGAAATTTCCAGGATGAAACAGCGGAAATCACGCAATTGCCTTGTTCAACGATTCCCCAAGTTACATACGCCTCAACAATTTCACCGAATCAGCCCATTCGCTCTAAAGAATTTACCACTTGGTTCGGTTCATTTTCTAGGTATAATTAGTTTCGCAGCATACACGATACCATATGAGTCGAAAGTAAATCCTCAAAGGTGGCCCGAAACGTTAAACAACCAATAATATGGCTAATGAATACAACTCAAATTGAAGTGAACAAATATCTGAACGGCATTTTATATATTTATTCCCATTAAATTTTGTATATCCTCCCAGAAATAAGTGATAATTATCCAAGGTAATTTGGACACAGGATGTTTCACATATTGAAGGAGCAGCGCTGCAGGATATATGATTAGGTGATTGTTCGGATTGAATGTGAAGTATCCTGAAGGATAAGTGACCATTTTGAAATCTGAAAGGTAAGCAAATAAAGTGAAAAGGTGATCTATAAAATGGGGAGCCTGGTGATGAAGCCATCATGAATCGTCAGCGATGATCTCCTCCTCCGTTTGCAACCACATTAGCCAGAGCCCTGCAAGTACAAGCAGCAAATATATGACACTCATAACAACCAAATTATAGTAATATAAACATTTTGATTTTGTAGTCAACTCTGTCAAATAGACAAAATGAGAATCGAAGACTATGAAACCCCAAAGGAAGAGCCAATATTAATGTCATCAAATTATCAAGAATCTGCAAATAGGTCAACCTAGATGGTTTATCCTTGCCAGGAAAAAAAGGTCACCATAGCTGGTTTATCACTTTACCTACTTTTTCAATTGCTTAAGCAAGAATTTAAAAATGTGTTATGACTAGCATAATCTACAATAAGAGAAATAAAGTACCTCTTGAGAGCTGAAATCCACAATTTCAAGCAGTTTCAAATTCTTATAAACTTTTAAAGACTAAACTCCCCGCTCCCCCCCCCCCCCCCCAAAAAAAAAAAAAAAACAGAAGGAAATATTTAACAATCAATTAAATTAATTTCCCTTGGTTAAGTTTTATAAAAATGGATATGACGCCACTTGCACTAAAAGCAAAAGATTCCCAAATAGAGACAAGCGAGTGAGCCAGCCAGGTAGGAGGTCCTTCTTGGTTAAATCAGAATATATTATTGTTTAGGAAAATGACAGAACCATGTTTCCCAACAAATTGAACATTCTTTTAAAATAAGAACAAGACGGCATTGGAGTTAAAGTTAAACAATGATACCCGAAATGTTAAAATACTTGCTCAGAGATTGCCAAACCATAAATATCTCATTTGAAACACATGCATAACCATGGTTGGGAACATTTGTAAATTGCATATCCTAGTTTGCAATTGTTTACAAGGATGAGAGTAAGTATATTTTCCATGAAATCTAACTCAATAAAACATAGAGACATTGATCCACAATATTTGAGAGTTCATCAGGGCTCGAACCAATTCCAATTATTAGTCTGTCAAAGTATCAACTAGACATCAGACGGAAGATCTCTCCAGGTGGTAGGAGGCTGTAAGCTAACCCCACGGTAACTCAAAGAGATTTAGAACTGGCAACAGCTAGGGAATTCAAAGGGTTATCCCAAAAGTGTGCTATAAATGTAAAGTTATAGCCAGAAATTTAAGAGGAGAACCATATATTAATAAAGCTCAAGTGTTCCCCATTATGATCTATCATACTCATGAATAAAATGACAATTTGCAACCAAGAGTGCAGATTTTGGAGCTTTGCCAAGTTCACCATATTTGTGAACACCTTGAAGTTTAAATTTCTGAAGCCTAAACACTGCCCTTCAAAATCAACTTGTATGATAACCATTTTGACCAAAAATAATTGAACAACAAGACGATAGGAAAAAATGATTAGACGGATATACAAGTAAAACAACAGGACGAATGTAAACTGTACCTCAAAAGAATGCCCAATTAAGAGCTGAATATCAGAGAACAGCGCAGAAGTATTTGTGTAGGGTTGATAAGATATACAACATGGCCAATTGACTCAACTACAGTTTGCAAAAATTCCTAACGAGAGCCTGGAACAGTTTGGAAAAGCTTAGATCATAATATCCCGTTTTCATTATATACCTATAGGGTAAATTATGAGAGAACTTTTTGAGCAAGACAGTTAGAGAAACCTCCAAAGTATGTTACTGAGGGATATCTACTTGTTTTCATTCTTTAACTATAAACAAGTAGCATCATTAAATGTGATTAGCACTGCTCCAATGAAGAACAAGTCTTGCACAAGTCTTACTGATGCTTGCCCGTAGCACTTGAGTTAAAACAGATTCAAAACTATTGATGAAGTTTTGCAGGTCATATCATAGAAAAACCAATACATTCTTCATTAAAATTGACTAATCACTATAGACTTCAACCAAAGTTTTGCTGATCATATAGTCAATAACAACCAATCTGAATACCACCGCAATGTAGTCGCAATACACAGTCATAAAATGTCAGACAACAAAACCATCATCAAGACAATCAATCAATTAAACTGCCTTGCAACCAATAAATTTCTCAATTCACTATAATCCTCACATAAATTCATGTATTGCAGAAAACCACACCACTTCACAAAAACTAATTAGATCACCATCATATGAACAAAAAAGGAAAAAGGAAAAAGGAACTCACTTTTTATGCTTTCTGCCACGCTTAGGGCCCCAACCCTGGAGTTTGGCAACGGGACACCCACATTTGGCCCGAAACAACAAAACGGCCCGCCCATTAGGCGGCGCCATCTTACGCAATTCGGCGCGAAGGCACTCGTAATCAGGATTCACTTCGCTGCCGCCCTTCCAGGGCAATTTATCAATAACGTCATCCGATCTCACGCACTCATCGGTCTGGAGCTGCAAATCGAATTCCATAGCCTTCTTAAGGCCCTTGCAATTAGGGTTGTGGCATTTCCTGGCGCGTGAGCCGCAGCAAAACTCGACGGCGAGTAGGGCGGTGAGGAAGAAGAGGACGAAGCCGAGAATGTAAGGCAAGTGAGGGGATAGGGAGGAGGAGGAGAGGAGGAGGGAGAGCGAGTGGAAGATGTAAGACAAGTACGACGATATCAAGAACGTCCCCGAGAAGACCACCAGGATTAGGATCAGCAGGTCCAGGGTAGCCGACGGGGAATGCTTGCAGAGGAGAGGGGTCGTCGATGACGTGGCGGATGACGGCGCGGCGGAGGGCATGGTGGCTGCCGGGATGAGGTGGTGGTGCATGTTACGTTTCTATGATGGCGGTCTTTGTTGTTGTGGCCTTGAGGGCGGGCTTTTGAACTTTTTGGTGGGGGGGATGTGAGGAGGAGGTTGGGCATGAAATGGCAAGTGGTGATGGGTGGGATACACGCGCCTTCGGTGAGAGTGGTGGGACAATTTTTTCGTTTTTCTTTTTTAATTCTTTATTCTTTTCTTCCCTTCGCTTTTCTTTTCGTGATGGATTTGGTTTGGGATTTTAATAAGTTCTGGGTTTAATACTCAACAGTGGTAATTTTGAGGATGATCTCCCTCTAATCTTACATTTTTCTTTTTTCTCATCCAAGTTTTCGCCGTTCAATTTAGCGAAGGATTTGTTCATAAAACCAATAATTGACTATTATACCCTTATTTATTTATATTGATTGTCTTTTGATAAATTGATTTCAGGGTTGTAATAGTCTTATTATTAATCTTGTGTAGCGGCGGTTGTAATGTAATTTTGTGAATTAAGTTATCTCACCGTCATTAGTATTAGAACTCAAACTAGTGGGATTTTGATATCTAAATTAAGGTCTTCAAGATGAAGATAAAATCAGAGATGCTGATGTGGAAAATTCAGTAAGTAGAAGTTTCTTCAACTTTTTTTTTCCTTTTGAAAAATTAAAAAAAAAATTAAATAAGGAAAAAGATTACAGGGGAGAATCTAGATTATAAGAAAAATTGAGATATAAAATTCCTTTTTTTTTATTTTTATCCTTCTTTCGGTTTAGCATTCTAATCCCGGCCAGCCATGTAACAACGTCACTATATTGACAATGCAAACTTGTACTTTAGTTTTATTATGAGATTAAGAAAATTCTGACGTTATATTCATTGTCAACTTTGTTGGGATTCGACAACAATTGAGATCTGTTACAATTTTCTAATAAATTATCTTTCCTCTTTACGGCTATCTCTCAATTCTCAGTATCAGATTGTTTTTAGTGTGTTTTGACTTCATGACGAGTCTAAAACCATTTTCCATGCTGTCCAGTTTCCACATTATAAATCAACATAGCCACACAGCAGCAGCCACATGATTTGTAGCTTGAAATTTGCATAATACAGAAACGTTCGTGTTTAGTTCCTCACATTTTTCCACCACAACTAATGCGCTAGATTGAAACTGGACCATTTACATGATAATCCCTCACACTCAGACAACTTAACATGGAAAAGAGCCATACATGGCTTCCTGTATTGCATATACATGTGTACAAGGATATAGTAACAACTACAAGTCCACCGCTAAGCTCTTCTCTTATGAAACAACCAGAGCATAGAACATTATCAAACAGATCAAGTTCATAGGCTATTACACAACAATATCAAACAGATCGATTTTGTAGACTATTATCAGCATCTAGAATCGCCAAGACGTCAAGAACGGACGAACTAGAACATCTAAAAGAACTCACGGTCAGGAAAAAGCACAGGGGCTGCAAGTGTCCAAATATAGAGTCCAGCGGTGAACCATTCAGAGCATATCCGAACCCAAACTGATGTCCAGCCAACATCTATCAGGTCTGAGCTTTCAGATGAGCTGGTCCATCCAGACAGAAGCATAGCTGAATACATGCTGGCCAGAGCAAATATCAAGTGGAAGAATGAATAGGAATAACTAACTGGCCGTGCTTCTCTTTCCTGCTTGTTCTCTGTTCCCTCTTCCACGTCTTCTCCTCCAAGAAGTGGCTTCTTTCCAGCTGCAACACAAGATTTGGCAAACATTTGGAATGGCTTAGAATGAGATAGCTGCATTAATTCAACTCTTCCAACAAACAATGATGTAAATCTAGCATTTTTCGAGCTAACCATTAGAATAGCTAATCAATCAAAATGACTGATCTGTCTTAACAATTTTTTTTAAAAAAAAGCCATTTTGTCTGCAATTTCAAAAAGCTAAGAAAGGTTCCATGTGATTGAGCACCTGACTTAGGTGAAGATGGTGGTGACAGAAATGTTGTTGAAGAACCAGCACGAAGAGCAGAATATAGGACTGAGAGAACTGTAGTGAGCATCCCAAGAACAAGAGTACTTATGGTAACTGCTTTGGATTTGTTGTGGAGCCCATTGCAGACATAATCACGAGGTTCACTAGAGAGAGCCGTATAGCATACATAAGCACAATAAACTGATATTACTGAAGCAGGCAAAAGACTGCCGTTTACCTGTTACAAAGTTTCATCCAGATCACATTCTAAGTCATAGAATCTAGTTGTGCTCAAGTTCGATAAAGGGTAAAGCGCCTCTTTTGGTGGATACCTACTATAATACCCAAGTCTGTTATGATACAAGGTACACTGATAGGTCATATACAGAAGGAGCAATTTCATTAGCTTTCTTGTGGTGAATATGGGTGGAACAAGGAATTCTCACTCAAGGAAAAATGTTAGCAGCTCTACTGTTACACATATCAGTGGAACAAGATAACTATATCATAAGCGATTATGACTTCAGACCTAGCAATGGGATGACCGTATGAAAAAGAATCTGGAC
This sequence comes from Luvunga scandens, assembly GCA_030449905.1. NCBI lineage: Eukaryota > Viridiplantae > Streptophyta > Magnoliopsida > Sapindales > Rutaceae > Luvunga > Luvunga scandens. The sequence goes on from JASUUG010000478.1 coordinate 3,151,909, forward strand.
TTGGCCACCACTTAATAGGAATGATGAAGTCTACACTGGTCATACAACTTTTGTATACAAGTCAATCAATCATTAGATAAAACAGTCAAAGCTAATTTTCACTTACGTAGTACAATTCTAGATTGGGATCTTTTAGCATGCCATATATCCAATTTATCATGACTCAATGCTTATGTCCATTAGATGTCACTCAAAGCCTCAAACTGTTGAGGAATGGTAAATCGGATATAATGGTTTATACAGGACATGCACACCAAATAGTTAGAAGTTGTCCAGAAATATTGACACAGTGATTTGCTCATGAGGCATCAATGAATGAAAAACATGATCCAATACTTACCGAAGGATTCAAGGCTATAACAGCGAAAAGGAATGCAAGAATCATGGTCATGACAATGAAAAATACATTCAGGCCACAGTCATGGCCGGAGGGATTGAACCATATGAACAGAATTCCCAAGAACGTAAATGCTGCAAGGTAGCATCCAATTGATATGACAAGCAATGCAACATACCTGAACAACCCAGTTATATTGTTAGAAAGCAAAACGGAAGGAACAAAAAATGATGAGACATTGGAACTTGAGCTAACCACTTCTGTTCATCTTTTGCAACCCATGCATCATTCCACGTGTGGACACCGTCCAGTAATATTATCACTTGAACCAATAAAAATAATCCCGCTCCAAACTTTGATATAGTCTCTGCAAGTATAGTAAGCTTGGCATTTGATGTCTCAAAAGAATTACATAAAACGAAATGTGCAAACCAAAATAGAAAAACAGTGCCAACATAGTAAAAAGGAATATAATCATTGACAGACAGAGCAGCTAAACTTCCTTCTCCAATTTTGCTCCAATATGAGTGTAGGGTACACATAGTGGGCATATAGCAAACAATCAATTGATAAAACCCACTGTAACAAAATTTGAAGTATAAACTTCAGATGAAAAGATGAAAAAAAAGGGAAAAGAAATAAAGCATTTTGTTAGATCAAATTTTATTGTTCACTATATAAAATTAACAAGATCTGACTTATGCATGAGCTACAAGGTGGACCTCAATAAGAAATCAGTCCTTACCTTTCATTTTTAATAGTCCCTTGGAAGTGATACTACAAAGAAACCATGAAAAACGTTTTACTTCTATTAATTCAGCTTGTTCAAATCTTATCCTTACAAAAGAAGGCAAAGAACATACAGCATGCTGCAACATATAGATCACAATATTAAATAAATACAATTATCTCATAGTCCTATAAAAAGACTGGTTTAAGTATTTAAAGGAAAAAAGGAGTAAACCGATAAATCCTCTGGATCAACATTAACTGCTGGAGTAAGACTAACCGTAAATCGAGATGACGACATTTGGGAGGAAAAACATGAGGACAACAATCATAGCCCAGATAATCATCTTTGCACACCATCCACCATGGTGCCATGAATCACGTTTGTCATTTTGGTCCTTAATACCAATCATTATGAGGGAAAGTAAACCAAAAAATAGAAAATTCCCCAAGCTCACACGAAGAACAGCTTGTATTTGATACCATTCCTTTGTATGTGTATCACTATCAGAAGTGTTTATCCCTACAAAATAATAATAATAATAATGAATGAATGAATATATAAATAAAAAAAATCAAATTTGTTTATCACTATGTCAGAACTGTTATTTTGACAGCTCTACTAAATTATGTGCACTCATTTATTATTAAGATTGAACTCAGACTTGCAGAAGTTTGGCTCCTAAACTCAAGCAAGTTTGGCTCCTAAACTCAATACCAATATACTATGTATGATATTACATAAAGATTACTATGAATATGTACAGAATCTACCATTCACTGCTCTGGTATTCCCCATCCAAAAGTGATAAAGAAAAGAGTTCACTGTCTAGTCTTAATTTGCTCCATAGACCATAATTTTGCCATGCCCACTTTTCTTTTTCAAGCTGCATCAAACTTGAACCAAGCTAATCATAAACATTCAACTGCAAAATCATCTATGAAATTGAATGAACCCGATTTACATTCCAAACCATTCTGCTAATTATCAACCTTATACAGCCAATAAATATCAATAGTTCAATACCAAATTCGGAATTTGCATAACTATTAAGTGTATAATTAAGAATCAAACTCACACAAGGGGGATAACAAACTTGATTCATCTAATAACTAATCGAAATTTGATATTTCGAAAAGGAAATTAGAGCAAATATCGAAAGGGGTAAAATATCCGCAAGAATATCACACAAGAATAAAAAAAATCCCAGTTATGAATTATGAGAAAGTTTCAAGCCTGTCATCTAAATTAAAAGTATTTTGTGAAATAATGAAAAGGGGTTGTCAGAAATGAGACATACAAGGGAATTTTTCCAACAGCGGAGCACCAACTTCTCGGAGAATCCAAGAAACGATTAGTGAAAGACCAAAGAGGCCACAGTAGGCGAGTCTAGCCGATTTTTTGGAGATCCCGGAAGCCACTGATGAGCAGAGGCCGCATGTCAGCGATGCACAGCATGATGCTAAGCAAGACATTGGTTCTCTTTCCCCTCTGTCTGTCGAGAAACTCCTAGTCACAGCCTACAACAAGAGCACCGAACACACTGGTTAAGGCTAAGGAGGTAAAATCACCTCTCTTGCCGAGTGCCGACTCTTAGGATATCTGGCTGACTGTTAGGGTACTAGGATGGGCAGGCAATGTTTAGTTTTTGTCTATTCACGCACGTAATTTGTTAGAACTTATTTTATTTTTATTTTTTTTGGCATAGGATAAGATTGATTTTTATTAATTTAAGGAAAAGTAGATAATTATTTAATTTTTATATTTTGATTTAAATATATATTTATTTTTTATATTTTAAAAAATATTTTGGTATATCTTTATTATTAAATATATTATATTATTATCTTTATTTTTTCTTTACTTTTACAATAATACATTAGCAATAATATTTTTAGTATTAATTAATTTATAAAAAAATTTAATGAATAAATTAATAAATAAATATTAATATGAAAGAATTAATATTTTTTGTATCTTTACAATAATCTCGCTAATTATTTATAAATAAACTAATGTCAGCCAACTTAAATTAATGTTTAATATCATTATAGCAATATTACTAATATTTGTACATGAAAATTTAATATACCAAATAACTTCAAAAAGTCAAAAAATAATATAAAATTTATATTAATTTTTATTTTATTTTTAAAGCTAATTTGATGTATTAATATTTTTTTTCTTTTCATTAACATTCTCAAAAATATTATTGTGATGGTATTATTATAAAAAAGAAAAAAGAAAAATTAAGGTAGGAACATAATATTTTTGACAATGGAATATCTTGAAATATTTTTTAAAATATAAAAATTAAATTAGCTCTTAAGTCTAATATCTACCCCATTGCTCTTTGTTATATTGGATATTATCGAAGCAAAAGAAAACCTCCTCAATACTTCCTGGGTCTCTATCGTTGCTAGATGCCAAGGATCTCATTCCATGATTACGCCCACCGGGGCCAGGGGATCCGATGGCGAGTACATCCTTTCTCTGTTTACTGATCCAGAGATGAGATGCTTCACTCGCTGGAACAATACAATAAGAGCTGTAGGTATCCGCGGCTATAACATAGTGAGACTTGTATCATCAGCAGTTTTCTTTTGTCGTGTTAATAAATAGAAGATTTATCACAACTCTAAAACGGAATAGAAAAATAGCATTGATTCGGTCTGAGGTTGATTGTAATGGTGGTTATGAAATATCAACTGATCTTCGACTGCAGTTTTGATCCGAGAAAATACAGCAGAAAACTTCATCCTGATTGCAGCCACTCGCTGTCTTGTTGTTTTCATCAGCATACTCATTACTCATCGTCAAGAAACAGCACTTGTGAATATACAGTGCACTACATTATCTTATGTTGAAAACTACAAGACTACAGCTTTAATAATTCATCAAACAGTAGGGATTTGAATCTGCTTTTTTTGAACTTCCAGGTACACACATTACTGCCACAGCTAGCACTTTCAGTGATGTTTCTTTAAAGGGGATAATGCAGTGACTCTGGTGTTTCAGTTAGTCACATCTTAAACTACAGATAGAACTATGATTCCCTCTATTATTATTATTATTAATTGCCCTTTCCCTGACCACCAACACACTGCTATTAAAGATAAAACTCCCCACCAACTTGGAGCTTTCCTCTTTGCTCTTTTCAGTTCAATTAAAGCTAACAAAGCATAACATTCCAATTTTCACATCACTGCTTGTCTCCCAGTTTTTGATTAAATGTGTCTGCAGCCACGTGTGTTCATTGTCATTCGTTCGATATCTAAGCAGTGTGTCCGTGTGTCAGCCATCAACTGGGGTCTTTATTAGCTGCAAACTCAAGTAGGTTAATTATCAATAAAAGGTCCACAAAAATCTCTCTCTGTTAAGATTAAAGATCTTATCTTTGATATTTATGCTTTAGGATAAGGTATGTGACATTTCTCTGCCATTCTTTTGCATAGCCAGGGGACATGATTCGACGGGTGGATTTAGACCCAAAGAGATTGTGATTTTGCTTTGTTTTCTTTTGTGGGGGGGTGGGTGGGGGGGGGGGGTTTGACATTCTTGAACATTAATGGTTTATAAGTGATCAAAGCTTAATGTGTACCTTTAAATGGGATTTAACGATCATATATATATATATATATAGATAAAAGAGATGCAAATGCACGTGAGGTTGTTTCACTTTCTTTAGTTTGCTTGTTAATAATGTTACATGTCCCAAAAAGGACAATCTTGTGGGTTTAGCAACTCAACAAGATAAGGCTCTTGTTTGAAACTTAGGAACTGCTTTGCAAAATTTGAAGTTGACAGTAATCAGAGGCCGGCAAGTTCAAACAGATACAAGAGTGGGCCCTGTGACATGGCCTCTGAACATACATGTGGATCCAATGTACATATATAAAGATCTCAACAGATTTTACTTGGTAATTGTAGCTTTGATATATGCTTACTGCAAATCAAGGAGCGATTGAATTAATGGGAAGGGTGGCTCGGAGATTTGCAAAGTGGAAGAGAATGGTGAGGCAACAGAGAGGGAAGCTCTATATCATGAGAGTCTGCATCACTATGCTTCTTTGTTGGCACAAGTACTCTTAAAGCTCAGAACTGCCACATATAGTTTCCACTTTCAAGGAGCCTTCCTTTCTTCACTCTTTTAGCTTTTTCCCATTTAATTCTTGGTTCTCATGATTAGCAGTCAATGTTCTGAGCGTGTATTATTATTCGCCTAGCTAATTTTCTTGTCTGATGTTTCTCACTGACTATATATCAGAATGTAATGAATGCATATATGAGCATGAATTGTTCGATTTGCACACTTGCATAAGTGACATGTATATATATACAAAGCTTGCATGCATGCCTATTTGCGTTTCGTATTATTCGGTTTAATATCTGAAAGCCTCAGAAGGCGACTCATCCAGAGAAATTAAAGAGCATAAAATTGTACAATTGTTGCTGGTCCCCACGTAAATTTGTTGCTTTCAAGTTTGAAAATTGCTTATTAGGATGCCATACAAAGTCCATATGCAGCAAATTACCCTGGTGATATTGTCTGCGAATCGTTTCTCAGTTTCTAATATTTAGTAGATATTAAAGGAAGCATCATAACGAATCCATCCAAGCACTTGCGGAACGTGGGGGCATCAGTTTGTGATAGATTGCAGGGTGTGGGGTAAATTTACCGCCACATAGAGACAGGGGAGTATCTTGGAATCAGGATAAGTTATAGCAAGTCATTTTCCAGGGCGATTTGGCAGGGAGACACGCTGATGACTCTGTCTTGTCAATTTTTGATTCTCTGGGGCCTTCATCTTCCACCACAATTGTCACCCACTACTACAATCTTCCCTATATAAACCTTGTTTCCTTAAGCTTTCCCTATTGCCTAACAGCTAGCTACACAAATACAACTATATACACTCTCCATAATTCAAGCAACATACTAATACGTAGAATACTACTACTAGTCTTCTCTTCCGGGGAGTTGAAGATGGCGAGAGACTCAACTTCAACGGGGATTCGGAAGCTTGGATCATGGCAACGGTGTTCGAGGCTTGTACGGGAGCAGCGAACGCGTTTTTACATCATATGGAGGTGTGCAGTGATTCTTCTTTGTTGGAACGATTGAGCCTGAAGGCGAGTCGTAGGTTCAGACCTTTGTTTGTACATTAAGAGGCTATTGCATATAAAAGCAGTTTTGTGCTCTAAGGTTGCATCTGCACAACCAAGTTTGATCATTATGAAAGACCCAATTAAGGTGGAATTAGCAGCAGTTGTTGCAATAGGTAATTTAGGATAAATTTAAAGAACAATACTCGCTCCCTGTAAAAATAGAAAAGAGATATGTTTCTATGATACTTTTTGTCTACTCAGTTACCCCTCTCCCCCCCCTCCCCCCCCCAACACACAAAGACACACACGGGACTGGCTTTTTCATATTGGATAACAATCAGCAAGAAAAAAAAGAAAAACATTGCTAATGAAAAATATGAAGGCAATCTGTTTATGGCCTTAATTTTCTATTCAATATCAAGCATCTCTTGGCCGGCCATCAGTACATGTAGTTCATTATCCATCACAGCTCATATTCTTTGCCGCCTCGACATATCAAATATTTTCCATCCGATCAGTTTCCCCAATCATCCCTACAATCCCACCGGACATCTTTCTTTTTTAATTTTCCTTTTCCAGTAAAGACGTGGCATCATGAGCAGGTAATCTCAAATAAGGGCAGATCATAAGAATCGTTTTACATATATCCAATTCCAAATCTAAAAGGACCATTTACTTTCTGTGCATGTTCGTATCAGCCATACAGAAAAGAGTTTTGCTGAGAAGCAACAGATTTACCATCCACTCATTAAACTTCAAAATTTTTATTACATTTCACAGCTTTAATGTTCATTTTCTAGTTGGTACAACTTCCCAGATAAGTGGCAGTTAAAATTCTGAACTTGTCATCATCCCTTCATCACTTGCTGTCAAGCAGAGGGTCACTAGGAGTTGCTCTTGTTGAACTCGAATCACTCTCAGCAGCTTTCTTTGGAGGTAGCCCTTGCTTACTTTGACCTCCCTGATTCTGAAGAATATAAATAACAAGAATCCACACCATTTAGCTCCACTCACAAGCGGAAATTTTGGGTGAATAATTATAATAGATAACATATTGTGACTGTTAGGCCAAATATATCACTAGAGTAATTGTATGCTACTAATTGGACCCACTTATTTCTAAGTCCTTCTTTGACAGTGCAACAATAATACAAAACTTAGAAAATGGCTACATTCAGAAAAATGGGCAGGGACACTTGGCAGCACTCTTTTAAAACTAAATATTGATAGCAGGATAAAAATTTTTTATAGGTCATTCAAGAAACAAAGTTTGTTGACTTGTTTCACCAAAAGCAGTCCCAGTGCCATCATATCATATTGGATTAATAGTTCTGGCTTCTGAGCAGTCTAAAAGGATTAACCATGGAAACCTAATTTCAGAAAATTTGCTTAATAATTTTTATTCTTTCTACCTGAAGATGTATAAACTGCATGTCCACAGCATAATCAAGAAAATTAATAAGTAATACAGGATATCTACTTACAGCTGCTCCTTTCTGGGCAATTAACCTGCGACTTGATGGAGCCCTGGCTACCGATGAAGCAGCTGCAGCTGCAGCCACACGAATTCTGCAAAAGAAAATTAAATAGCATCGAGCTTCATTTTATGTTGCATTAATCCTACATCACAACTGTAAAGTTTTCTGTAGTACCTTTTATGCACATCAACATATTCATCTGTTTCATCTACAATCTCCTCCTGCAGTGTTCAAGAAAATCATCAAAATACAGTCTGGTGCAACAAGCAAATAAACGAAAGAAGTCAAATACCAAGGAGTTCTATTTCACCTGCAAAAGTTCTTCAAATACATCTTCCAGGGTGATGATACCAATGACTTCACCATCTTCAATATCCTCAGATGCATAAGTTAATCCGCTTGTTGTCGAACCACGACGCTGTGAAGAGGATAGCCGGTTCATACTGCCTGATGACAAAGGCCTGTCAATGTCAACAACAACACTTTCTGTCTTTTCATCATCCTTGGATAGAAAAGGAGCAGTCAGGTCACAATCCTCGCCTGTGGCTTCGCTCTGTTTGGGTTTTTCGCCATCAGTCAATGATGGGAGAGTCTTGCTTTTTCCTTTAGCCTTCACAACAGCCGCCATGTGGCTGCTGCCCTTTTGAAATTCATTCAGTATATCATAGAGAGGCATATCTGATGGTACTCTGGAAAAACATACCACAGCAGAATGAACATTAAATATTTCCATATGATGATGATGATGATGATTAAGAATCATCATCATCATCATCATCATCAAATTCAAAGATGAATTTGCACACCTTGGAATTCTCCTTATGGAAACAGCACTAACTGGAGTTTCTGTTTCAGGTCGTACAGTGAGAAGGCTTTTCACCTAAATCCAAACCAGCAGTAGAGAAAGGGAAGAAATGAAATAAACAATTAACAAAAGCTTCAAACGTTGAACTTAGGAATGCAATACAAAAGAGAACTTTATCAAATGTTTCAGATTCTAACACCCACCAGCAGAAGTCCAATAATATTTTTTGGATTCCCAGAGTAGACAGGCACCCGACTATGACCTCGAGCAAGAATTTTACCCATAGCCTCCCTGAGTTATTAGTTCGGAAAAAAAGAAATAGCGGTATGAGTAAACGAAAAATTGCGTATGACAAATTATGGAACTTTTCCAGCCAAAACAAAAGGGAACATAGAAAGGATCATGATTGAGACTTCAAACATCCCTGACATGGGACCTTCATGGCATACAAGCAGCATAGATTGGAAAGAAGCAAGAAAAGACACAAATACACGAGTCAACATGAATGTGCAATGCTGGTTATGAACACGGAAGCATCAGAACAAAGAACTAGTTATAGAAGGGTGACCATATAAGAAGGAAATTACCTTCAATAATTACCCCGCCATAAAAAACATATACTTGTACGAAAGAGACTCCAAAAAAGAAAACTATTCAAAAAAAAAAAAATCAATTGACATGCCAAGATATTCAGGATCAATACTTACCAATCCAACTTTGAATTGACATCCAAGGAAAAAGTTGATTCAATAGGGGTCATGGCCTCCTCAGCGGTCTGTTGAAACAAGAAGTGTAGCAAAATGAATAAGTTGAGATACAGTCAGCAAATGTAAGCAACCATGATGCTAAGAAAGCAGCTACCCACTTTACAACACATTAACAGCTTGAAATCTCAGTTATAAGTTGTAGATAGTGTTAAAAAGAAAAAAAGAAAAAAAATTAATAAGTATTGGATACAACTTAAAATGTGTAGATGATGAGATTTAACCACATAAACCATTGCTAGCCAAAACCAACTGCAAACAGTTTGCATAAAAACACATAACATTCACCCTAGTCCATGCACAAGCAGCATGGACACAAGAATAAATATAACCAACCGAATGATTTCAGACGCATTCCCGGATTTTCATTTAGCAAAATAGAAAGGTACAGATTGGCAGTTTAGCAGCAATCACAGTGCATACCTTTTCGGTCAGATCCAGAGCTCCACTAATAATAGTCGTCTCATCATGAGTGAGCTCACCTCCCTTACCTGCCTGCATATACCAGGAAAAGCATTCCTTATTGTGATGAATAGTCAAAAGCAATTTCGGTAACATTATGTATATTTAGCATTCTTAAATTGGTACTTCACAAAGCTAATGTTTATGCTATACCAATTGCTTTATTTTACCTCCTTGCCATGTATCGAGACAAGAGCTTTTAACTGAGCCCGCCTAAATAAAGCTTCGTTATGTCCCAATACCCAGTCCAAGATCTGGAGTACATATATCAATTAAAGTAATTTGTCAGCACTATAAATAAAAAGATAAATATACCCATTTTGATACCAAGGTGCAGAATAAAATCACATTAAGTGTTCAAGACAAAAGCCATGTGGAAATACAAATTGAGGAGAAAAGAAAATCCTTTACAGGAGAAACCAAATAGAAGGTCATGCAAACCCTTCCCAGTTATCTAGAATGGTAGAAGACATTAGAAAAGCCCCACAAACTATCATGAATTTCTATCCAAGAACAGGCAAAAATAAGAAAAAGCAGTGAGCGGAACAGACTTAATCCACAGTAGGCAGTATTCCTCAGGCCCATAAGCAAGATTTTGTCATTGATTTTCTTTCCTCTTTTTTTTTAAAAAAGAAACTAAAAAATGTATCAAACATGAAGAATCATTAGAGTGATGCGAACCAGTTGTCCACCAAGTAAGCAAAAAACTAAAATTTTCTGTGCTATACAAAAATATACAATTGATGAAAAAAGAAACTGGCTTCACAACTCCAAAAGGAGAATAGGGGTTGAAAATTGGAAATTTCTCATGCCTCCTTAAGCGACTGTTGTCAATTTTCTAATATAAACATGCAAGAAAATAAAAAAAAAATATGAAATATGGCAAAGAAAAGCTCTCCAGGGCTTTCAAAGAGACATTCAAAAGTGCTATTTATTTCAATAAATGATGCAATGAGATGAAATATTAGTTGTCATAAACTCCTAAGAGACCCATGCTAGAAAGTCAAAGGTCTCAAATGTGTTGAACATAGGTAAGTGACACTTGATGGCTCCTCTAGTGCATTAGGAAGAGCAGATTGATTAGAGATCACCTCAGGTTGACAGCATAAATACACATTTCTAGCCATATGAAATCTTACAAAAATCTCGAGCATCAGTCCCAGATTTTTACCTTTCCAATGGGATAAGCTATCGGATAGCAGATAATCATCAAAATTCGCACAAGCAATACAAAATTAGCACCTACAGCGAGTCCATACCTTGTGCATATTGCTTGCGGAATAACCTTACAAATAAAAGGACCGAAAAAGGAAAAAAAAAATCAAATTCCAATGAATTCAAAATCAGATAGGAAGAAACTAAAGGTCTAATAAATGAAACTTCTTAGGAGTTAAGATTACATACCTCTCCAAAAAAGAGAACAAAAGTGACAGAGAGTATTATGGCAACATACTGATTGAAAAGCTTATCGAGATATATAGGAAGGGCCTGCACGTGGCAAGCATCTAAGCCATTAGCTGTAGCTAGAATTTGGACCATATCTCAAACAATCATAGGGAATTGAAAACCGAAGAGTTGCTAAAATTAAGATATTGATCAATAGAGCATCAACATCTCATGCAAACAAACAATCTCTCAACATCTCATGCAAACAAATAATCCCTTTTATAACTTACAAGCAGTAAGTGCCCAGCTAAGCTTGATGATAGTAAATTGGCAATGTGTGATCTCAGAATTTATTTAAGTTGCCAAATAATAGAAGCTACGAAGTTGAAAAACAAAATTTTCAGTTATCTACCTCCATAGAAGCGGCATTACATAGTAGCAAAGTCACAAGAAGCTGGTGCTGCTTTTGAACCACAGGAAAAATCGCCGCTAAATACACAAACAAAACATGTGCCATTTTGTCATTGTCATTCATTATCACTGATTACGAACAAAAACATTTCTACAATTCGACGATATTTTGATCCAGTTAACTAGTTTATTAATAATTAAAGTATAATATCACGAATCAGCGGATAAATAAAGACCTGCTTGTTTTTTCTCGGAGGGAGTGCCGCTGCGCTGGAGGATCTCAAGTTCGACGAGGCCGAGAGACATGAGGCCTAAGGTGAGTCCAGACATGATACCAGCAAAGAGGACCAAAACGCAGGAAATTCCGGCGTATACGAACCACCAGACGGAGCCAAACGGTATGCCTTCAGATGAGGCGCCGCCGCCGTTCATCATCGTCGACGTCAGCATCCGCGTCGCCATCACCGCATTTAGTAATTGCATCGTCGTCTGGATCTCTCTCTCGCTCTCACTCTCTCTTGTCTTTCTTCTCTGATCCAGATGAATGACGACGACGACTCTCTCTCTATATTCGTTTCTGTTAAATTAATTTGAAAAACATAAGATTAAAAAAAAGAGGGGGAAATAAAAAAGGCTGTGTTTGTGCAATGTGTGTCAGTGACTTATTCTTGTTATGAGTTGTTTGCTGCTATGAGCCTATGACCAGGAACGGAGCGTGTACCGGATTGAAAAATGAGGACATTTTACGATTAATTTATTATTACAATATTATTGTTGTACGCGTGGCGCAGCCGGGTAGATTCTTTGACTAGCACAAGACTCCTCGGCTCAGGCCCGTACTGATCAATTCTTTTGGGCTTCATGGATGGGTACGATCACCTGAAAAGGTCTAATAAAAGTTCTACTGGACCTTTTTCACAAAGTTCAACGTATCGTACACAGTGTATTTTTATTATTGAATTCACGCCATGTGTCCCTATTTTTGTCAAGAAGATCCGATTCAGAAGTATTCTCAGTTTCAAAAGAAAAACGGACTCGTCATTTTTCTTCATTACTGAAATTTTAAACACATCCACAACCCACGTCAACACAATAAATTTGACAAAAATTAAGTAAACAAAAACACTTCTCGGTACATGATTGAATCGGTTTTCGTGAGGACGCATCAAGTTGGACTTCCTAACATACACATATTGGATTGTATTACATTTAAAAATTATACTCCTTAACGTAATATTTTAGAAAATAAAAAACTGCAATAATAGTAATGGCGTTTCCCTTTTTATCTTATGAAAAGAGAATTAGTGAATAAGAGTACGAATAAAAGTTTCCATTACCATAAAGATCAAGATTTATCCTAAGACTTTTTAATGTGAAAACAATCCAATCATCACGGATGACCATTGCTCCAATCTAAAGTCAAACCAGTTCATCAAAGATCATCAGGAAGGGAATTCAGGTTGTAGTTTGAAATGAATTCACCGTGTGTATAACGACCATATAAAAGACCCCATTATGTTTACAATGATATCGACAAATTCAACATGATTCCGTATAACAACAAAACAAGTTTGAATCTCTCTCACAACACAGATGTAGTTATTACTATCTTTATCTGATCTTGATGGCTGCAATTACATCTCCACAAATAGCAGCAGCTTACTACTATAAATGCTTGCAACTTTCAAGTCACTGGACTGGGTCACTTCGACTCCAAGTTGCTACCTAAGGTTGTATTCAAGAATTACAGATTCCCAAACCGTTGTATGTCACAAAGATTTCCAGAGGTATAATGTTACAACCAGAAATCCTGCAAACGTGGTTAGTCTTGATCCAAAATTCTAAAAGTAGTGGCCAAAACTCCATTGAGTAATATCTATTCTCCATGGTATTGACTGTGCCAACAATTCTTAGTTCCTAAATGCTTTCCCATTTCTTGGCTTGACAAGATTTCAAATTAGAACTTGTATCGTGTTCTCCTCCCCCTATTTTTGGACAAGCCAGGCTCAGCAATCTTAACCAAGATAAACCTGCCATCAAAAAACTGAGCATCGAAACATATCACAAGCAGTGAAACACAATTTTCTGCATAACTAACTACACGGAAGGTAAAAAACTATGAAGTTACATACCTTTCCATTCATAGTTTCTACTGCCAGGTCGGCAGACTCTTTCCTTGAAAACCAAACAAAAGCAGATCCTAAAGGCTGCTTCGACAGTTTCTCAGCAACAATTTTGACTGCAACATTAATAACGAACTATTGAACATTAAAATAAAATCAGAATAGATTTAGCTCTCAGCATTTCACAAAAGCATGAAAGCTACAGCTCTGCATAATTAGAAAATATATGATTCGTTTTAGGCAATTCTCAAGAAGAATAAATCACGATTGATCACAGCACTACATTCCTATTGCAATGAACTTCTTGCCTATGTGGCTATGCATCACAGATTCAAGGATCTAAATTCACAAATAATAAACAGACTTGTATAACATTCAAAAAGATAAATTACTACACTATGTTGTTACATATAGTAATAAGCCATTCCTTCAAGGAGTCACTTCCGACCACACAAGACTGGAAAAAGGCATAAGTAGAAAAATTCACCTTGGACAACTTCCCCAAACTGTGAAAAAGCCTTCTTCAGCCGTCCCTCAGTCATAGATTCTGGCAGTCCTGCATCAATTTTCTGCCTAGTCTTCACAAACGCGACCACTCAAAACACATGAATTCTACAGAAATATAGCCTAAACTAAAGAAGAATAGCAACATATGAAAAAAAAATGACAATTATTAATAAAAAAAAAGATTATTTTTTGGAAAGCTATCTATCAAATGCGACTGCTAATAAACACTTGTAAGTGCTTTTCAAAACCACTACTCAAGTGCTTCTTCGGGGAAAAAAAAAAGCACTTGAATCATGAAATAGAATTTCAAAAATAATCATTGTCAGTTTTAACCAAACACTGCAAAATCAACAAAACATTCTCGATTATTCGAGGGAGCTTTTGGGGAAAAGCACACCCGAACACAGTACTCTCTCATTCAAATCAAACTTCGAAATTACAACACATTGATATCAAAATGTTAAAAAGGGATGAAAGCGAAGCAAGAGAGGTATATTTTCACCTTTAATGAAAACGCCAGTTGGAGACGAAGTGGCAGATTCCGTTGAATTGCTCGAGCTCGAGCTTGAACATTTGCTTTGAAGAGAAGGGTGGCTGTAAATGCGTGAAACAGAAGCTGAAGAAGAATTATTGGAAGTTAGGGCTTTAGAGATAAAGGGTCTTGGAATTGCAGCTCGTGTGTGCTGGCGGGAGTCAAGCAATAATGATGAGAAAGGCGATGGACATGGCAACCACAGCGCCATTTCAACTCGAAGTCAAAACCCTGACACCACACTCCACTGTAACCGTAGGGTTTATGCAGTTGGTGAAATTTGAGTAAAATGAACGATGATTCACCGGCCCAAAAATTGAAAGAAACCCAACATTTTTTGGGCTAAATTTTTTGAGTGGATCCATTCCAAACCCAACATCTTAACTTTTCAAATTCCTTTCATATTGGATAACGAGAAGCATCCCAACAAATTTTGAATACGTGAAGGTTTTTAAAATTAAGAAATTTTTAATAGTTTTAACTTTTAAACTAGAACATAAAATACATTTAATTGAGGACTAATTATAAGAGCATCACTCTTTCTATTTTCTGTTTTTTATTTATTTATTTTTTTTACATTTATATATAGTTAAAAGGCTCCATCTAATTATAAGAGCATCACTCTTTCTATTTTCTGTTTTTTTATTTATTTATTTTTTTTACATTTATATATAGTTAAAAGGCTCCATCTACCGTGCCCCTTACCCACCGTACCCCTTTATTTGTCTAGTAGTGAAGGCGTTGTTGGATGAAAACGAGGAAGATTGTGGAAGTGGGAAGTCGCCAGGTGGCAGCTGAAGGAAACTAACAGTGCAGGTCAGTACTCAGTAGACAAGAACTGTTTACAGTGCAATAATTTTGTTGAATGGAACAACAAAATATTGGTGTAGGTAACAATAAAGTAGTTAGCTAGAGCAATTATATGTAAAAGCAAGTGGTTAGTGAGGGACAATTTCATGTACGTTATAACAAGTTTTTGGTTCGAAGAGGCATATAAATGTGGTTACTGTAGCATGGAAAAATGGAATGAGATCAATTGATATTTGATTAAAGGATAAATGAAGCAAGAACGAAGGAATAAAAAGTAAATGTAGTTGATTAGAGGTGTTGAGAATGCACTCAGAGTCGCAAAATCCTGCAAGTCTGCAGAAATTGGAGCAAAAAATAATCCAGCATGTGGAGGGATGAAGTGGATGGATTAGTGAACTGTTAGGAAGTATAAAAAAAATTGAAAGCCGCAGTTGGTGGACCATTTGTGGCATTAGTACCGAAAAATGGGCAAATGGGGAGAAGATTATTAATAATGGAATAATACAGAAGCAAGAAAGCTTGTGTAAGTGGCATTATTTATAATGTATGGAAATAATGGGAAAACGGGGAAAAAATAATAGCACAATACATAATAATGAAACAAATAGGAAGGAGAGAAAATAATGGAATGGAAATGAATATAACTACGTAGATAGTGACATGGACAAAAGAAATGAGGACAAATTGTAGAGTGGAGAGAAGGAGGAATATATAATCATAACAATGGTGGATTAGAGTGTGTGAAATTTGCATCGAATCTAAATACGTATAGATTAGATTTGAATATAATTTGATTGATTCGTAGCTAGGATTTGAATAAGTGGAAATCTAAAAAAACATGTAGCAAATAAAGAATGGCATGAAAGTAGGATGATCAGTTCAGAGAGTATGAGTTATGGAATTGACGATACTTAGAAAACCCATGCATGTGTTGTTATGGTCATCACCATAGCCGTGTTTTGAAATAACAAATATCTAGGAAACTGGGTAATTACTTAAGACGTGAACGACTATATACCCATTATCTTTATTTATTACCATGAAACTACACTTTATAACACCATATATATATATATATATATACACACACATTTCTCATTCACAAAACAAATACATGTCCATTACATTGGTAGCCCCAAATAAACCCAAAAAAAAAAAAACACATTTCCAATAAAATCAATAAAACATATCTACAACGAATGGTAACTCTTAAGCATGTACCATTACCATCATGTCAGCATCTTAATGCTCCTGATTCACTTCTTTCCATTACTTATTGCAACTCCACTTTACCTGTTCTTGACTTTCCACATAGGTTTATTGTAGAACTTAATAACACTGAAGCAATTGCAGAACTTTCGGTCATAGATTCAATTATCATTACATGTACTTACAAAGATACAAATCAAATAAATTAATCAATCCCTTGATCATTATACAAGTGCAAAAAAATATGATGTAAATTTAATAAAAAAAAATATGATGTAAATTTAATAAAATCAGTTGGATTGACAATTGACATTTAGGATGTTAGGTGCTTCTAAGAAGTTAAAGTTGAATTTACAGTCAACATGAAAATAAAGAAACAAATACCAAATATCACCAACACAACAAAATTTCAAAGCAAAACAACTACTTTCTCATTAACCCTACCGTATTAAATGGGCCTAATTGAACTAGTGGTAAATAATCCCTAAATCAATTTGAAAATTAATGCCCTTTACTCTACAATTTTGCCGTTCTTTGTACTAAATCTCACTTTCCAATAGGTTTATGAAGAAATATTAATTATTCAACTCATAAATCTCAATTTTAGCTTCCACTAACTTGATATTTTGTTGTTGCGATCACTCCCTCGGTTTTGTTTGATGTTACTAGTCGGAAATTAAACTCACCACGATCCACTTCATAAATCTGAGCTAACACATCGTTGTTATGCACTTGACTAATCTCAACAACTTAGGTCTTTTCCTTACACCGATTAAAATCAATTCCAGTCACGGTTTATAGCACCCTCAAACCAATTTTGAAAGTGAAGCAAGTTGGGTTGTAGCCCAACTTTAACTCACTATTCATTCTCAAAACCCCAGCCGTTAGATTTTACTCATTATAATCTAACGGCTTCCCAACAAAGCGACAAATAAAGGGCGCACGGTGCCTAAAGGGGCACAATAGTTGGACCTATAGTTAAAATTATTAAAACAACTTTATTAAAAGAAAATCTCCTAGAAGATTTGTCTTATTTATTTCTTGCCCACAATGATACAATAACCACTTACTCTTTGTACAAAATTTATATGGCACAAGGTATTGGTGAAGAGCAATGCACTTAATGAAAATAATTATAGGAAAAATTAGCAATATCCCCTGCTATTTATCAAAACTAAGTGGAACTCTCCTCAACTTTTAAGACTAGTTAAAAAGTCCTTATGTTAAAATATTAACTATGAATTAACTTTTTTAAGGGGTAGTTCTATCTTTAAAAATAATAGAATTGTCATCATTATGTTAAGGGGCCATATAGAAATAGTTTTAAATTTACAAATTAATAAATAAAAATAAAAGTCAATTAAATCAATGAAACAAATTACCCAAAATATTTCATCTCCTCAAACACAAATAAAAAGAAATAATTTATGATTAGACTTTTTGGATAATTTGTCCTTAAAATCAATTTTACCCATATTTCCATTGCCACCACTAATAAAAAGTAAATATGCGTTTAATTCTTTTTTTTTCTTTCTTATTTTTTTTTATATGTCTCCAAAAGATAAGCATAAAGCCACTCAATTAACATACTTCCAATGTAACTGATAACCATGCTTGAGACGAGGAGTCTAAGACTTAGTCATTAGTTGTCTTGAAATAAATGGGTGTTTGACATTTGGTCCGCTAACTATGCATGCAATGACACGACTTCAAAGTGATTTCCAACTCCCAAGTATAAGAGTGTCTTGTTATATTATAACTCGATGAGTCTGAGGTCGATCCACAGAGAAAAGATTTAATTTATTTTATTTTATTTTTTTCTAAAAATAAAAATAAAACTTGAATATATGAAACTTAATTTAAGTGAAACTATGAAATTGAATTAGTTAGGGTTATGGATTCACTCTTAATAGTAAATAAAATTTAACAAATTCTTTTTGCCATTTTTATTTAGATCTATTGCCCAAAAGATTAATTATAAATTATTATTATTTTCCCATTAATTTTATTATGGATTAAGTATTTATTGTGCCAAAATTTAATTTTTCTACAATAAATCAAAATACCATTTTACCATAGCTTATATTAAGATATTAAGAATTTATGGTGCTAAAATCCATTTTTTTTGTCTATAATAAATCAAAATTTCAAAATATAAAATATGTGTAAAATTAAATAGAAAATAATTTAATTTATATAATTAAAAATAGAATTTGATTAAATTATATTTATTTCTTAAGAGTTTCACCTAACCCTAACTATTATTATTTAACTAAGCATGATCGAAACAAAAATAATTCTTAAAATTAAATTACTCATAATTAAAAGGAAATGAAACAACTAAAATTGAAAATAAAACTAATATTTATTTATGAAAATAATTATAAAAAAATTAAAATATACCTGGAAGAGAAGATTACAAGGAGATTGAGAGAATTTGAGAAGAAGAATGATGATTTAGTGTTTTGTGGTCCATCATTAGCTTGATACATGTGCTCCACACAACCATTGGATCAAGATCCAACGGCTGGTCAAACTTCAAAAGTCAACCTTACACATGGCATCATATGAAACGTTTGATTCAGTCAAAGAACGATTGAGATTTGGCGGTTTAATGGGTAGGTCTGGTCAACCCGAATACAAAGATTCGAATCCTTCAACCTACTTCACCAACCATTGCCATGTGGAACAATCATGGCCATTGAATTATGAACGGCTGAGATTTAGTCAAAATTAACAGCTATCCAGTGCATCCATATCTATTGTAAGCCTATTTCATCATCCAATCAATGCTATGTCAACTGAAAAAGTCAACTTTTCTTGTAAAAGCTCAATCCTAAGTCGGTCTTGACTCATGCTGAGGTTTTCGGACCTCCTGAATCTAAATTTGACCTTCATTTCTCTGTTTAAAGCCTTAAATTATGTAAAATTAATAATTTACCTAATAAATACATAAAAATACTCAAAATTAAATATAATTAAAATATAATTAATAATTCTTAATATATTACATAAATACAAATGTAAATTATAATATATGCATAAAATAACATTTTTATCCCTTAATAAACATACAATTTTTAACAATAATCATGCAATATTACCATACTTCCCATTATTTCCTGTGTTTCATGAATTAAAGCTTAGTGTGTCTTTTGTTGGTTATAGTGTAGATAGTAATGTAGATAGTATGTTTTCAATTGGCTCTTATAAAAAGTCTAGAAGTTATTTGAATAAAGGGATTTAAGATAATTTATATCCCAAACTGCTCTTTTCTTTATATTCTTTTCTTTCCTCTACTATTTATAGTTCAAATCCTTACAAATTACATATCAAATGGTATGAGAGAGAGGTTTTTGGTTAGAAGAGAATTTAGGCGATGATAAAAAACTAATGAAGAAGTTAAAAGAGAAGAGAAGGTTACTTTGGTGAATTATGCTTGACCTTTTATTCAAGATGCTTATGGCTAGCTATTTATAGCCTTACAATAGTTTACAAATAAGATAACAAAACATGTGTAATAGTAAAGCAAAATAATATGGAAAGGAAAAAACAAGTTACCACTTGTACTAAAGATTAGCAACTTATTCATCTAACAGCCTAACTAAATTGACTAAGTCTGCCAACTTGACTATCTCAACTATAAAAGATGACTAAGTCTCTGCTCAACATTGCCAATACCTTGCCACTTATATTTGCATAATTAAACATATCAATTTCTGCAACCCGCCACCCCTTTTGAGGATCCTTGTCCACAAGGTTGAAATCAGCATATGATTTGGAGACATGTAATTTATTTTTTTAGGTTGCATCTTCTACTGTCTTATCCACCTATTTCACCAACATTTAAATTTGAGTCAATATTTTCCTTTGGAATCACACAACTGTTGAGCATATATTTAAGTTGCAAAAAGATGATCGAAGCATTCAAAAAATCAGAGGTAAATGGGTTGAAGTAGAAGTGACTAAGCTTCAATAAACTAACATGGAATACATTATGGATTTAAGGGGCAAAGCCAACTTGTAAGCTATTTTTCCTACTCATTTCACGATTTAAAACAAACTAAAAACCCTAAAGGTAAATGTTAAGCGCTGGAGAATATATATATATATATTGATAAATGGTAAAATCATTATTTTTCACTTCTAGTAATAACATATATACTTTTATGTATTTAAGTTCTTTAGACTTTGATTTTGTGTGTTTTGTTATAATTTGAATAGATTATGTATTTCAGGACCATTTTGGTCATTTCATAATTAACCTGAAGTCAAACAGCAAAACGGATAGTATTTTTTAGTTCAAAATAGCTGAAAACTTTAAGAATGGCATAAAGGGTAAAATTATAATTTTAGAATTTTGGTGGGACCCAGCTGTCGTGGCATTAACTATCTAACATGACATTGATCGATGATGTGACAGTATTTTATTGGACCAAAGAATGTTGATATGGCATTGACCAATGATATAAGGCATATTATTAAACCAAATCACAATGTGTTCTGCCCAATTAGAGCTTTCCGTTTGGTGCAATCCTAATCGTCTGAATTATTTTCATTTTATGGTCATAATTTACTTATTATATCTATAAATAGAGGGCGTCCCCACCTAATTTGATAGCTTCGAATCCAAATTTGAGTTTTATTTTGTACTTTTACATATTTTAATATAAAATTATCATTTTACCCCTAGTTAAATTATGAGTGGCTAATTTATTTTCTTTAATTTCAAACTTAGATTGAAGGTGAAACCTCAACATGATCCATTGGCTTAATTTGGTAAGTTTATTTTCTTTTCCCATCTGTTTTATATGGTTGTTTTGATTCATTGTTGACAGACAGTGTATCTTGTTTATATTTTGCATAGTATATCGGTTCTCTAGTGAAAGATTATTACTATGTGGCACAATAAGTACTTTACATTATATTTATTAGAAAGGAACTCTCCTCTAGTATTTGTGGGTCGTCTTGACTCAGTATTGACAAAGAATGTATCTAATTTGTTTAGTGGACAATCTTGCCACACCATCGACAGAAGGATTATTATCTTCTAACACAATGTGTGCTTGACATCACACTTATTAGAAAGAAATTCCCTTCAAGTATTTGTGGGTCATCTTGACTCGGTGTTGATATAGAGTGTATCTAATTTATTTAGTAAACAATCTTGCCACATTATCGATAAAAGAATTATTATCCTCTAACATATCCTTGACATCACACTTAGCAGAAGATCGTTACCTTTTAAAACATTGAGCGCTTGATGCCATGTTTATTAGAGTGTACCTTATAAAGAGTGAAAAAAACCCTTTCGTAAATTAATTGGATCTAAAAAGAAATATTAAATCCATAGTGAAATGTTGAATGTGAATTTAGAAACTCAAACATTTCATTTGAATTATTTTCATCTTTAATTTATTCCTACCATTTTTTATTTTTAATTTTAGTACTATTCAAAAAACCATCTCCAGCCATTTCGCATACAAACTTGAAAAATTAATATGGACAAAATTAAATCTACATTTTCATAAGATTGACACTCATCACCATGAAGCTATATTATAATAGATTCATATACTTATGAGTACAATAAATTTTGCAACAGTAAACTTCAAAGACCAAAAACCCATGAAATTTGGCAATATGGCCGATGTTTCAAGTATATATAATTGCCCACAGCAAAGGTGACTGCACGCCAGTGTTGGCCTGCCTGACATTTTATTTGTTATTGAACAAGTCGAAGGTGGTGATGCAACTCATATAAGATGGCATCTCGACCACGTAGTTGCTTATCTACTGCTTACATTTAGGAAGAGCTTGGAATATAATCTAATATGCCTGAAGTTGGAATTCTATAAATTGTCTCAAAAGATCTCATCTTGTTGCAGGAGTGAATGGATGTATTGTAGCTAAACTCTACTCAAGAAAGCCATTTAAGCTGTTTTCGAGGTTGATCACCCGTAAAACACCATAAATATTATTCCAAATAGTGATTTACAACTTTGGTTTGTAGAAGGTACACAAATTGTTGGGAGAAATCGTACACTTGTAAAACTGGTGTTAAAGTTATAGCCTCTTTTCATTATTTAAAACCTACCTCTACTACCTCATTCCAATGAAATCTATCCTTGGTTAAAAGTTGAGTTAAAGAAGTAGCAATGCCCCTGAAATTTTTAATAGTATATTGTTAATCCCAAGAACCTATAAACCTCTCTCACTGATATTAGTCTAGGCCATCTAATGACAGCTTGGATTTTGGCCAAGTCTATCTCTACTCCGTAATTCATAATTATATATACCAAGTATTCAACTTGCAAAACACCAAATCGACACTTAGATTTTTTTGCAAACAAATTGCATGGACAAAATTTGTAAAATAGTTTGCAAGTGACAAAAATAGTCCTCCCACGATTTTTAATAGACCAAAATATCATTAAAACAATAAATTTCAAAGCAAAACAAGTCATTCATGAGACTTTGAAAACTTACAGGTGCATTTGTGAGATTTAATGGCATTACCACAAACTCGTAACGTCCTTCATGTCTTCAAAATGATGTTTTTTTAATGTCCTTTCCTTTTACTCGAATATATGATATCCTAATCATAAGTCTAATTTGAAGTAAAATTTGGCACCATGGAACTCATCCAGTAATTCATCAATCACTAGAATAGGGTACTTATATTTGAGATTGAAACCAGCTTCTTTGAAAACCAAGCCAACCAATTCGCTCCCATTTATCCTTGATTGGGCAGAGACCACTACTTCAGAAGATAAGCATTAAGCCATGTAATTAACAAGCTTCCCATATAACTAATAGCCATGTTTGAGAAGAGGTGTCTAGGACTTAGTCATTAGTTGTTTTAAAACAAATGGTGCTTCACATATGGTCCACTAACTATGTATGCAATATTGCCCTAATTCCCCAATATTTACAGTGTTTCATGCATTATTGCTTAGTGTTTTGTTGGTTGAAGTATAGTTAGTAGTGTCAACCATGTGTTTTCAATTGTCTCTTAAAAGTCTACAAGTTATTTGAATAAAGGGACTGAGATATTATTTACTTCCCAAAACTACTCTCTTTTCTAAATTCTTTTCTTTTCTTTATTGCAGTTACTTCAAATTCTTACAAATTACATATCATTTTCATATTTCTCATATTTGAAACCCATACCAGTCGTTGGCTAGTCATTGCCATTATGTTGCTGCCACAAGCCTTGGCGGCCCAAAGATGATGGTATGACTCGTAAGCAACGCCATAAAAGACCTTAACCTTATGAATTTTTTTTTAATTTATAAATTTGTTCTTATTTTTGGATTTTAATGCTTTGAGGTGATGGAGGAAACAAATGTTGGCTATGGTTGTGGGAAAAAGAAAAGGAAAATCTACTAGGCATAGAATTAAAACTGGCGGCTTGGGTGGTGATACTTCTTACCGTCCATGGTATTCAAGTGATTCAAAGATTAAGAAAGAGAGGAGAAAGAAAAAAAACAGTAGAATTACAACTTTTTTATAAGTACCAGTAATTTTTTAATTTTATTTTACGTTGAATTGTATCTAAGAAGTATATTTATTTTAAAACTTGTTGAACTAATTTTTAAAGACACAATTTCTCTTCGAAAAAATCAATTCACAATTAATATTTTAACATTAGGGGGAACTTTAACTAAGTTTAAAACTTGAGGAGAATTCCACCTAGTTTTAGTAAACAACAGGGGTTTATCGCTCATTTTCCCAATAATTATATAAGCGGTGAGCCTTTCGTTTATTTCAACTCTTTTGTGTCTTGCAAGGCACAACCAAAAATCTCACTTGTTCCATATTTTAGGCCCGTACTGTATTTAAAATCTTGATTCCGCACTAAACATAGCCGCATCATCATTTATGACTTGGGTCTTATCTTCAAGATTTTAAATTTATTGATCACAATTTTTTTATTTACAACCCAACTAATATAGGCAAGATAGCTTAGGCGGTTCCATTTCCCTTGAAGGTCTCTAAAAAGTGTAATTATTATTCTCATTTCACCAAACGTAAAATTTTAACTAACAAGAACAATCAAGGGTTGACAATAACAAGAGAATTGAAAAACTGATCCCATTATATAAGAATAATAGGGAAAGATTCCAAGAGATAATAATATTCTCATTTGATTATAAAAGATTAATAATACTAGTCGTGAACTATAAAAGAAAAATTGTGTGCAGTTCACATAGCAATAAAAGACAATTGGGCAACAATACTTTATGCATGTAAAAGAGATAATATTCCTTTTTGATCGATGAACTTATAAATTAACGATGGCAAATGTAGAAAGCTGGTAAAATAAAGGGTTACATCCAATATTTTATTTTTCTACACTTATTATACTTATTCTCGTAAATTTAGTTTAATTGGAACTTCCGTTTGCTGATTCATTCCCTCTAAGTTAAAGTCTAAATTGTAAATTGCATCTTGCATTCGAATTTCAAAGAGATAAAAAGTGAATCTTGAAACTGCAAGAGATAAAAATATACCATTTAGTGTATTTTTAATAAAACCAGGAGCAGAGTCGGTGCATTTTTTCTTACTACTTTTCGATTCCACCAATACAATTGAAACTTGATTGATAGGCATTGGGTTAAAACTTCATAATTAATTTGTGGATTCTTCTTTCTTTTGGAAAATGATTAACTACTAGTAAAACAGAATCTGACCCTTCTTCAATAAAAGGTGCTACAAAATTATTGCAACACTTGCATCTTATCTCGACAACCTAGCTCTATAAAAAGAAAATGCTTTGGCAATAGGTTTTTAGCCGAAAGTATATTCGATAAGATTAAGGATTAGCTCATAAGCTAAATCTAATAGGTTAGGAACTTCACCTCCTCTAGTGCAATATATAATTAAAGGCAACGAATTAATGCATCAAACTCGAACTTCTTAACAAGTGGAAACCTGATTATAATTAATAAATTGTCATCGAACTATCTAATCCTTCAATATTTTCATCGAATCAATTATTAATCACATCGCTGAATGAAAATAATATAGAACTTGTTAACTCTTATCTCTGAAAAAAAAATTATGTGGGTAAAATTTGAATTGATCCATTTTTTTAATCCCTACCTTCTTTAAGATTTGAACTCAAGAGACTCTATAAAAAACTATTTAAAAATTACTCGGTCAAATCCTTAAGGTAACCACTTATGTTAATTCATTAGCTTCAAAAATGATTATTTTCATCGAATCAATAGTTATAGAAGAATTAATGGTAAGAATATTTCGAGTCACTTTTAGAAATATGAGGAGTACAAATGAAAATTAATGTTTTAATTTTAGCTAAGTGAAAGTTTGTCCATGATAATGATACTTCCGTAAGTATGATATTAAGGGGAAAAATTCACTATATGCAAATGGGAAATATCTAAGCTTTATTTGTAAAGTAAATATAAGCCACCATGAACTTGATTGAGTAGTTTTTAAACAGGAGCTAAAACATTTATTTCGGATTTTACCCACTACTTAAGTTTAAAAGAATAAAAAATTGAAAAAAAAAGGTTAAATAAGAGTGGTTGCTGTATCACATTCGTAGCTGCTAGCAGCAAATCAAAGTCCTCAGCCTTGCCATGCAAAGACGTCTCTCTCATATCATGGAATCATCGCACGCGTCTTTAGGTTGTCTATTACTATTTGCATTTTAGTTTATATAGATCGAGATAATGCATGCGCGATCAACAAGGAGGAAAAAAGGAAAATGACAAAAAAAAAAAGGAATCATTGAATATGTGGGGATGTAAGCTCTTCGTTTGCAGACAACATGAAAGCCAAAACAGTATTAATGAAATATAGCTTCGAGAAAACTTCGCACGTTGAAGAGAATCCAGAGGACTTTGTTTTTGAGAAAGGAATTGAAGGGAAAGAGCACAAGGCTGCGTCTGCATGAGAGCTATCTAGCTCGTCAAGATTCTTACTTAGAAACGAAATTGAAATAGATAATATTCATGTCTGACACGACACTTATTTGGCTGCTCTTGCCGCCCAAGATGTGGACTCTTTCTCTCGGACTCAGAATTATCATGCATTAATTCTTAGCGAAAGATATTATTCATATCTGGGCTGTCGACCGTTTACACGTTCGTAAGTATTAATTTTTTTTGTTTGTTAGCTAGCAACGAGTTAAAAAAAATGCATGCATGCATGCATACGACAACAAGATGCATGGATTCATTTTGCTAAGCTCGAGTAAAATGAAGAAGACAGCTATAAATCTATCATCAATATTTAACATGCTAACATATCCGTTTCTCTTTATGAAAAATTTTGAGGTGCTTTGAGTGTATACAATCGTTTTCCTTCAATATATTTCTATCGTATTAATGAATCAGGAAAGAGTAAATCCGCGTATAATAAGAATTGAGTGGCCGAGGAATATGTATACACCGATACAAGCACAAATATTTCTTTATTGAATCACAAGAATAAGAAATTTTCGTGGCCATTCGAATAAAAATTACATTAGGCACACGATATCTTGATGTGACTTTGCCGTCTTTCTCACCGTGCAACAACCGTAAGATAGACTGTCCTCACGCATTACCTACCGGCCGTTAGTGTCTTTAGTTAATGGCTTGATGATATTTTTTAGAATACAACAAATATTTGCTGGTTTTGGCTTATGTTATGTAATTAATGAGTGACACTTACTGACGAAACTATGAGAGTGACTGATGGAGTACCGTTTGATCTTTATTTTGTATTTGTTCCAAAAGAAGAATTGTTTTGATGAGTTACCAATGGTGATGGGCATTGTGCCCGTCAATCGAAATTCTCCCGTCTAATTCAACCTTTACCCTTTCCAGTTTCCACCATTAAAGATGAGAGACAAGAAGAAGAAAAGGATCGATAAGTACACAATCATCTTTCGATTTCTTGTGTGTTTGGCTATATACATTGTGTATTTTGTCCCATTTCTTGACAATGAGGATCAAATGATGCGCTTACTCGAAAATGATTAGCTAACAATACAAAAAAAAGTGCCACTATTGAGCAAAACGTCCAAATATACGTGACATATCTGCAAGCGAAAACAGAAATTAATTAGCCCAAAAAAAATAAAGAAGAATAAGACATTATAGGCGTCAATGATATGCTCAGTTCAATGCTAAATTTATACATGAGTGCGATATAAAATGGCAGAATACTTGAACTCCATGCGATTTAAACGCAATTTTTCAAAGGGTTAATATTCAGTGTTCGTCAAGCAAGAATAAAATTTCGGATAACGATTCGGGGTGTTTTTGACTTTGTGATGACAGCATATTAAATAGAAAATGATATTTGAACAGTGGCAAGACAGAAAAAATAACTACTGTGGCATGAACATTACTGTCGTGTTTGTACAATACACATATCTCTATCTTCATGGTATCTTATTACTGTTCAAATAACATTACTTTTTTTTTTTTTTTTTTTTTTTTTTTAAAAGGAAAGGGGGGCGGGCAAGCCCAAATCTATTTTTATCCCCTTTACCACCCCCAAGACTCGAACCCGAGTCCACACAAGTGAGGGGCGACAGATTGCACTGCCAACCAACTCGACTACGCCCTTGGGGGCAGTTCAAATAACATTACTTAGCTACAAGAGTTATATCTGACGATAGTTTGTAAAATTTTCTAGACAGCTACGAGATAAATTATGCGTGTCAAACAAATGAACAACACTTCACGTACGAATGTGGTCTCTTAATTTAACATTAAATAACAATTATAAATTTATCGCGATCCATCCGGTTCATCACACTAGTAAGAACTACCTTTCTAATTAAAAACAACTTCAAAATTGAGGGAATCCAAAATTAAATAATTGGTAACAATCTATGCCACAAGTATAACTTTGGTTGATCTTATTATCAACACTCATGGCATATTTCGATTTTACATTGTCAATTAAGAAATAAGTAGTTCATTTCATCATTTGGTTAGTTTATCTTCATAACCTAGTTGAATTCATGTTATTCAAAAACCAAAATAATTTAAAATAGCTAAGTTGAACCTCTTTCTTTCTTTCTTTCTTTTTTGGGGGGGGAAAAAATCTAATTAAAATTTTAATTCTCACCAGCTGTTCAAATTAATTTGGGTGACAAACCAAAGAAACTACTTAAATGGCACTCCATTACTAAAATTGAAGGAGTTAAGTTGAACATCTTTACTTTATAGGCTACTAATAATAGTAATACTTTTTAATGGGCTTGATTCCAACTGGATGTTTTTCAATGTAATTAAAAGATTAATTTTTTTTTTAGTTTATATTTTTGCAAATCAAATCGCGCCAAAGTATTCACCTTTTACAAGTTGTTCCTAATTCAACTATAATTTTTGGATTTTTTTTATTCCCCCCTTTTCCTCCCCTCGATGGGATGAAAATTCAGCCCTTTTAGGCCTTTTGCCAAAAGGTGATATTTTCATACTACCCCGTATGTAAAGAAAGAGGCTTAAAAAACAAAAGAGGTGTTTTTTTTTAAGTGGGCCCAAATGCCTTTAAATAAGGGGAGGTAGTGAGTGGGGTATAAAGCTTTCATCTCCTCTGTATCATTCAATTGGAAATCGGAATCATGTGGCATCGAAACGACAAGCGTTACTGTGTTGGACCCACCATATTCCTCTGTTTTTTGGCCTTTTGCACCATTTTTAAAGATTCTCATTCCCCCAACAGCGCATTAATTTCCATTTCCCATACATTAAATCAACATGTTGAATCACAACCGTTGATTCATGCCATCACTGCCAAGAAATTTTAATTTCCCATCAAATCAAAACCATTCTGACCCCATGTTAAAAGCTTCCAGAACCCTTTAGATCCTCAGCGGAGGGTGACTGATCAATCATGCAGGTAACGGCTTTTTTAGATACTTCCACACAAGCGCAGTAGAGATAAAATAATATTCCCAATCATGTAAATTATATTTTTGTATATATATTGTCATCAAAATTCAAGCACACGTTGAACGAAAAGGTTAAAAGACCAAAATGCCACTCCAGGCTAGCGTTACAGAAAAGTGAGGCCTATTCCCAGGTCACAATCACAATCGGACCCCACCAAAGAGAGTCTTCTGTATCATGATTGATGAAGGCGCAGCACAGCCTAGTACGGAAATCTTCAGCAGCCCGCGCGGATTTTTAAAAGGCTCTCATCTGTACGGCCGCCAACTGTGGGCACTTAACGACCTGACAAGTGACGGCTACCTGCGTAAATTCCATATTACCCTTTTTTTTTCTTTTTCTTTTTTTGCCGCACTTTTTATTTTTATTTCAAGGCTTTTGCTAAATTACATCTCCAACTTACAACCAGTCATCCTCGTGCAAATATAAGTAACACAGTGAGTCCAGTTGATGGAGCCAGCTTCTAATTTAACTGGACGGTAAATTACTGTAAATGTAATTTCACATGACGCTTATTTTAAAGTTTATTGCAAGCGCATATATGTACCATACTCAAAATTATGACAAAGGTGAGAGAAAGAGCCAAAAACTTGCTAATTTGCTATGTGACAAAATGCCACATGGCATCATCACACGCATTTCGCCGTGGATTATGTCGGTCCCAATATTTGTTCAACGGGTTGCGGCAGCCACAGCGGTGGGAATAGGGACCGGTGGAGTGTTGATGATAGCAGGGGCGGCTTCCGGCATAGCGGCCACAAGATCTTCGTCGTAGAGGAATTGACGAACAGTCATAGTACTGGGTAGTATCACGAGCTTCTCCCACGCTTGATCAGCTTCTTCGCCTCGTTTTAAGAACACCTCCGTGGCATCAATTCGATGCATGTTCCAATTCCATATGTCGTTGAGCCTATGAATCTTCTGTAATTGGCGACAGGATAGGTTACATGTATTTTCTTTAATTTTGTTAATGGCTACCTCGAGAAGTTTAGCACGGATCTTATGATCTAGGAGTGATTCAGCACGTATATATTGGTCCAATTCTGGCACCCCAATGGCCCGCCTAATCCCTCTTGAGTAATCAGCTTGTGGATCAAACATTTGCTTAACCTCGTCCACTAGGCCCAATTCCGCCATCCGATCAACTCTTTCGGATACAAAAGAATGTAACACGGGCAATGACACATCAACCCAAAGAAAGCAACATTCGTACCTTAATTGAAACTCAGGAGCATCTCCGTTCACTAGGGCGTCGATGTAAGAGTTGGACCCACCGGCGATGATCGGGAGCCGGTCACGGCTGAGGATGGATTCAATGGCTACGGATGCATGGTTTCTGAAATCGGTTGCTGTGAAATTCGCATTTGGTTCAACTATGCCTAGTAAATGGTGAGGGACCCCGTGACATTCCTCTTCGGTCACCTTGTTGGTAACTATGTCAAGACCTTTGTAAACCTGCATCTTATCTGAATTTATAATCTCCGCCGGGAAACGGGTGGCGAGATCAATGGCTAGACGGGACTTGCCGGTGCCTGTTGCTCCCATTACGAACACGACTTTATCTTTCCGTCGGAAAAAATGCTCCAATTTGTGTACCGCTTGGAAATTCACCAGGGGCTCTACAGCTTGTTTACAGGCGGACATCGAAAGCTTCATATTTATATAACAACAGCTGCCAAGTTAAGCAAAACAAGAATAAGGCTATAGCTAAATAAGCATGCAACAAGTTATATATACTAAATCCAACAACCCCACTTGGTTTCATGGACCGCTTACCTTTTTTAATGATCAAATATGCGGCGAATTGTGGAGGACAATTGGTGAAGGGAAGAAGAGAGCTATCTGTGAATCAAAAGACGGCTCAAATGGGTTGCAAGTTTGTGAGGAATAAGAAGCAAACAATAGACAGTGGTGGCGTTACTTGTAAAGGTATATGCAAAAGCTAACGGTTTGAGCTACCACCACGCATAAAGCAAGGCTAGCCTAGCAATTTGAAATTTTTTGTATGCAATATGTACACTTTGGGGTAAGAAAAATAGAGATCATTTGAGGGGCCTTGTGAAAAGGAATATTGTTCACAACACAAGGGTAACAGGCTTAGGCAGCCATTATCAGATATCTTTCAAAGCTCAAGGCTTTTGCATAAGCATGAATGACGAGCTTGGTATTTATAATTTTATGGTACTGAAAGCGGGTTACTTTTAGAATTTATTCGATTATTTTGTGGAATCCACTCAAGACACAGGTAGCCCTTACGTAGGATAATTACAACCCAACGATGAGACAAAATTAAGCTACGATTATTAATTACCAATTTTTTTTTTCTGTAGGTTTAATTTCTGGATTTGATTTTATGCTAATCTAATCTTATGCTGAACAAAATGCAAGTGAGCTGAGAATTTAATTGCCGTAAACAAAATAATATAATATAATAATTACAAATACAAATATGTCGCTAGGGTTAGCAAATTAAGGGCTTGGGTCATACTTTTTCAAGTTCAGGGCCAATCCCATTAGAGTAGGAGTGCAACGGCCTAGGCCTGGCTAGGC
This sequence comes from Luvunga scandens, assembly GCA_030449905.1. NCBI lineage: Eukaryota > Viridiplantae > Streptophyta > Magnoliopsida > Sapindales > Rutaceae > Luvunga > Luvunga scandens. The sequence continues at coordinate 3,184,042 of JASUUG010000478.1, forward strand.
TTAGGCTGAGTTTGAGCTTTTACTTATTTTTTTATTTTTTTTTAAATTATTGTAAATTTGAAATGAGTTAATAGTAATCAAGTTGTTATAATCAACAATGAATTAAAGAAAATAAATATTTCAAAATAAATAATAAAGAAAGAAAATGAAGCAAATAAAAATTCAAAGATTTATTTTTTAGTATTTGACTCTCTAATTCAAGCACCCTCTTAATCAATTAACATTTAAAAGAGAGTTTAGTATTATAATTTTAAATTTTTTATTCATTATTGATATATAAATTAGGAATTTAAACTTTTTTTTATTTCTCTATTATTTTTAAATTTAAATTTATTATTTTAATTTATAAGTCTATTTTTTTTAAAAAAAAAATAGAGAGCTTAGGCCTAGCTCTGGTTTTTTTTAAGCCTTTGTCCAAGTCCTCATGTGTGAGGTTCCCATAAGTTTGGGCAGGACCTAACTTTTTTACCATCCCTATATACCGTAAAAATTTTTAAACTCTTAAGTGTTCAACAAAGTAGGAAGATATTAACAATTTAGCATAAATTCAAATTTCAGTTTTTCCTCTTTTGGACATGAAACTTAACAATCAATCATAGCTTAGCCCCCCCCACCCCCCCTCTCCCCTTTTTTTTAAGTTTTGCCTTTGGTACCAATGTAGGGTTAGGTCAAAAGGATTAGTTGACTTAGAGTTTGGCTCTTAGTAAATAATAAAACAAATTTTTGGACCCATTTAATTTTTGCTTTCTCAGATTAGAAAGACAAGTTTGTTTGCTCATGGATCACCACGATAATTGTATTGAATTAAAATTATATAATTGGAATTGTATATGAATTATCAGCTTAATGTCTCATTCATCTACTTATCATTAATAAACTGAAATTTGTCAACTCAAAGCATAAAGCAAGATACAGAGTCACGGTGGGAGTGCAGGCTTGATTTCCTTTTTTTTTTTTCAGTTTGATTAAGATTTACTTTATATTTTTCTTGATTAAGTCATATTACTTTTTTAATAAAGAGGTAAATACTCATTTACTCTATTTTAAGTTGAGTATTAGTTTAATACTTATATTTAAAAAAAGCATTTCAATGAATGTTGTTAAATATATTACATCCTACCTTTTTTCTTTTCTTTTCTTTTATATTAATACCATTCCAACATTATTCTTTGCATTTTTCAAGATATTAATGAAAAGAAATGTTAATTTATCAAGTTAGTCTTAAAAGTAACTTAAAAATTTTCGTAAATTTTTATGTTATTATTTTTCTTTTAGGAGTAATTTGATGAATTAATTTTTTTTATAAAATAAGTAATAGTAAAATTGTTGCAATGATATAAAGATTACTTTAAGTTGGCTTATATTAATTTATTTATAAATAGATTATTAACAAGATTGTTGCACAAGTTCAAAAAATATTAGTTCTTTCATATTAGTATTTTATTGGTTAAGTTGCGAATTAAGTTCTTACAAATAAATTAATTAATATTAAAAATATTATTTTGAGGATATTTACGGTAAAAGTAAAGAAAAAGGAAGAGCACGAACGTACCTTATTTAACTATAAGGTTACTTTGAGTTTCTTTAAAATAAGGGACTATACTTAAAATATATATATATATATATATATATATATATATATATAGGGATTAAACAAATATTTTTTCCTGCTAAAGAATCATAAGTTTATTATGATTATAATCAATTACAACTAGTATAAATAAACTTATTATGTTTATTTCTTTTCAATAACTTTATCAATAACATTTAGCTTATTTTCTCCATTGAGATCTTTTCCTCTCTCATAAATCAAGAATCTGCTTAAGCTAACCCATTTGTTTTATATAGTCTTAAAAAGACTATGATAATTTATAAAAATTGAAAAAAAAAATTGACACTCACATTACCTACAATTTTTGGATGTGTGGATTATAAGGATGTCAAAAATACCCAATCTAACTCAGACTAAACTCAAGCAACACTCAACCGGACTCGAGTTTCACTTAGTAACCTAGAGTCTGACCTAGAACCCGAATTTTATGAAAAAAAATTATAAAAATGTAAATTATTTTAAATAATTATATTTATTTAGTAACCTGTTACATATACTTAAAATTTTAAACATTTAAAGCTAATATTTTCAAGTGCAATTTGGTTAAGTAAATTATAACAATCATAAATTGGGTTTTTGAAATCTAGATTAAAAAAAAATTAGCCCCGGGCAATTTTAGGCCCGGCTCTCATGTTCAAAATAATATACCCTAACTGGATCTAGACATTGCCATAACAGTTACGGAGATTACCAACCCCAATGAACTAGTTTTAAATAAAAGCATGGGCAAACAGAGAATTTTCCTTTTTGTGGTTTTGATACCTGAACGATAGTACTTTATGCGATGAAAAGACAAGCTAAAATAGCTTTAAAGAATATAAAAAATTTATTTAATTAATTTTTTAAATCAAATTACATCAAATCGGCTCAAAATTGCATCATCGTTTAAGTGAAGAGTTTAAAGTTAGAAAAATTGAGCACTCTACCACAATTTGTTTGTATGTATCCTTAGTTTTCTAAATTATTTATGGATGAAATGAACTCTCCGAAAAAAATTTACAATACATTATCCTTCTTTTGAGTATATCTCTATTACTAAATTAGAGTTTTTTGAGTCCTTAGATTTATCGTCACATGACTAAGTATAGTGAAACCTCACTACACTAATACTTCACATATGAATCTGCATAGTCATAAAAAATTTTGATCTATAAACTTCACATTATAATAAATTATAACTTTTCTAAACTTCCTATTAAGGAACTTGCCTCCATATAATAATAATTATCTATATATTATGTTATATTAAAAGCTTAAGATATAATAAAATATTTTTTTAAACATGTTTAGGATAATAATTTATTTTTTGGGCTTTTAGTAAGATGGCTTTGCATATTCCCATTACCATATAAATGATAGATTTGTTGTACTAGTTTTTTTAAAAAAAACTATATCTATCTTTTTATCAATGTCTATATATTAGATTTAACTTGCTCTATTAATTAATTATCAATGTAACACATACTTCACTTCTATATTGATTGCACTAAGAATAACTAAGTCAAAACAATAATTTTTGTAATTACGCCTCTATTAAGTTATAATTTCCTCACAATGTCATAGTAATAAAATTAGTTTGGTCCCAACAATATGACTATAGCGAGATTTTGCTGTATCTTTAAGTACTAATTAGATACTTCACTGAATATTATTTTAAATAAACATTACAACAAAAATATATGAATATTTCATGTTTCATCTTTTTAGTTTATATCAAACATACATTCGCATTTTTTAAATCAAAACATTATTATGCGATGTCATATCAAGCACATTCTTAAAAATTAAAATTGATACAAAAACAATTCAAAATTTTAGATTATTTCCAGTTTCTGAAAATCATCTTCAGATCACAAATCATTTTTTTTTCAATATATATAGCATAATGTTTTGAGCATTTGTAAAAAATAAAAAATCATTATTATTATATTGAACTTTTAGTTTTATGTATGGAAAAATACATTCAGATCCTCTAGATTTGTCTCGATGATAATTAAACTCCCACCATTTTAGAAATTGACAACTGCACCATATAATCTCAACGATGGACATTGGAGCCTTTTTTGTCAGGGAAGGTACGTTTTTTTGGATGAGGATAAGGGCATGATGCTCTATGATACCCTTATCTCCATTTTATATAAATGAAGTTTACTACTAAAGATGTCCAAAATGTCTACTTCTAAAGTGACAAGAGTTTAATTGTTCGAATTAAAAAAAGGAGTCTAAGAGCCAATTTATTTGTTTATTTGACTGAATACTAAATATGATTTAATTTCAGCTTTAAGTATGCTCCTTTATTGATTTAAACTGAAAGCTTGGTAAAAATATCTAACTAAAATTTAGTCGAATTTTTTTATTTGTCACCGAATCTGAATGATTTAATATTATTTCATGATAAAACATTATTTTTTAACTTAACAAAACATTATCTTTCATTGACAACAATATTCATAATGATAAATGTAAAAAAATTATAATATTTGCCCATATGATATTATAGTGAAATTCATTACTTATGTTTATATACTTAGTTATATTCATATTATAGTGAAATTCATCTATTTAAATTTCATATGAAAATACAAACTATACCTAATTGTGTATCGAGACAATTGTTGATCCTGAAATTTAGTCAAGATAGTAGTGACCATGTGGTCACGCCAACACTTGAATTTGTAATTTTTGGGAGAATGGCTCTACAATGCAACTATTTCCACTCAAGCAGACAACTTTGACCATGTTCTGGCTAAATTCGTCCACTTGCACTCACAACACTTTGTTAGAGAGCACTGGATTTTTTTAAAAAAATAACCCTTCGACATTCAAGTCAATAATTGAACCTTAATTGAAAAAAGTTATACCACAAACTTGTGGTTTAATTATATCAGTTCAAAGTTAGAAAAACTTAATTCTCAAAAAGATGAAAAGCAAATAGAGAGAATCGAGAGAGAGATAATATGAAAATCAAAGAAAATTTGTCCAACCCTTTTACATTCGTCCCCTGTAGCTTTTATACTCAAATTGTAATATTTGATTTCTTCTTTCCCATGATTGCTATTAGGTTAGTTGCACCATCATGGGTAAATGAACAACATAACCGTCATTAAGTGAGTTTCGAGCCAGTGCCTTTTGGAGATATCCCGCGATTTAGCGACGGTTTATTGAGTGGGCTTTGTGCCCGAATTCTATGGAGATAAGTAGCATGCCGACCTTCGACTAAGTATTTGATCTAGCTCGACTTTATCCTCTCCTTGCTCACTCTCAAGCCTACTGTGCTCATGCCTCTTCGGGAAAGGGTTCCCACGAGGAGACGATTTCGACCGAGGCGAGCACATTTCTGCTCGTGAGTGCTTGGTCGTAGAGTTTCTCACCCTAGACAATGATGTTTATAATTATATTATCTTCCTATCTTTTAGATTATAGCAAAAAATTGTAACAGTAATATAATATATATTATCTTTCATTTTTAGCCAATAGTCGTGGGTTTCTAAAAATAGTAGCTTCAGGAATCATGTAATTAAGACTTGCAAATTAAGGGAATATAAATATAATTCTATAATGACGGTGGGTTACATCTGGGGATCTCGGAATTCGATAACTGTTTATAATTCTATTACGGCTTGCAATCTCGATTGACTACTCCATTGCAATAATTAATGTCGTGGTTCTTTTTAAAATAATTATTTTATATATATCAAAACCCTATTCATTACTTGCACAACTGAAAGTGATATATTGTAGTGCGAGTGATCCACAATGCAAATAATAAAAATGACTTTTACAGATACTTAACTAACTATATATATTGATCATTATCATCATCAATATGCCACTTTTTGACTCCCCCTTTTTTTTTTTGATAGCCACCAAAACTTGCAAGAAAATAATATCTAGAAAATTGCATTCCAAGTGGGTTTATTTGTTTGGCATTTCTAGTCCATAAAATTAAGTTCAAATTACGCATTACAAAATACTGGTTGATAAACTGGCTAGGCATAAAATTCAATATGTAAAAATCTAAGATAAAAGTGGCGTTGTGTCAAAGATTAAATGTAGGGGATTGTTAATTTTCTTATACTGAAAATCATATATATTACTTACTTTTTGCTGTTTTCATCATATGTAAAAATCTCCTCAGCGCGAAAAAATGTAAATGACCTTGATATTTTATATTTGAAAATAAGAATAAAGTTATGCCCCATAGAATTATTTAGCTAATTTTCAAAATTATCACAACTAACGATCTTCCTTAAATATAATCAATTTGTCATGTATCATGTATCACACATGACCCACTTGATCCGCGCCTTATAGTGATAATTTTGAAAATGGGCATGATTTATAATCATTAGCAAGAGAATATATATCATTATCTAAAGTACCAACTTGACAAATAGTTTAAGTTATAGTTTGAAAAACTTTATAGTTTTTCATAGAATTAGATATATGGTAGAGCTGGGATTGTACATAAATAGCAATTGAAAATTGCTTTCTGATGTGACAATGATGGATTCTGAGCGTGCTCGTGGGATCACAAAATGTCACTTCAATCATCATACACGAGAAATTTCAAATGGAAGTGGCACTAACTAGTTCCATCTATAATGAGTGTGATTAAAAGGACTTCCACAATCATATACATTAATTTTCCTTTAGCCAAAGTCCGGGATTGCCTTTATAATATATCCAATCATTCCATAAACTTTATTGGGTCGTGAGCTTTGGTTTCCATTAGCTTCGAGGCGAGGTGCTTCTCTTAAAAGTACTTAAATTAGTTAATTTACTGGTAAAGACTCTGCTTTTGAAATGAAATGAATAAATGTGAGTCTTCACAAATAATAACTCATCATAAGTATCTATTTTTAAATGTAAGATTTTGTCTATGTTGGACCAAAATTCAGTGCTCGCTTGAGTTTGTTTTGAGTAATAAATGAACAGTGAGTAACTAATTAGGTCTCATATAGAACAATTGCTGACCATTAATTTAGCGTTTGGCACAAACCCAATTGAGAACTAAATCTATTTCTAAGATTTTTAAGTTACATATGGTAGTTTTTTGAAATATGCTATAATACTAAAAATTATACGTACTATGTTAATTATTTGTAAGTGTGAGTATATTTTCAATTTATATTGAACACATATTTATTGTTGAATATATTATCTCACGAGGTTGAGAATAATTATTAAATTAATAATAAAATTAACGATAACTCTCCACTCATAAATTAACTTTTTGAGAATAAATTATGTTAATATACTTTGTATGTACTATAATTTTGTAAATTTAGACTACTAAAAAGGGGCTCTTAATGGAATTTCATTAGATTATTTTATAATTTTCAAAACAGAAGTCTATCTCTTCTCGCCATGTGTGTTGCGCACGTTCTTGTTTGGAAAAAAAAAAATCAGATCGATCAGAACTTTCACATCCACCAAAAGCAGCCATTCTTTTGATCTCACCTTGAATTTTTTGTGGTTAATATCTTTTCAGGAATCGCTCTTCCCATCACAATTTAGAACCTTAAAAGCAATCATGAGCAAGTCAATAGTGGGGTTATACACCTTTTTTAAAAAAAAAAAATTTCCTTAATAGAATCCACAGTTTTACTAAATTCTTATAATGACAAACCCTAAAAGGGACCCGTGCAAAGCCTCCATTTACAATATTAATTAAATAAAAATTAACTTTAAAGAGGGAGGAGCATATTCATTTGTTTGTTTAATTAATTTATTCAAGGGTTGTTTCTTCACTTGAACCCACCTTCTTTTGATTCTCATGACCCCATCATTTCAATTTCATTGATAATTGCATTAACTGTTCATCCAAAAAAACACATTACCATTTTATAGATATAATTTTTTAGTAGCAAACCTGATCATCATCATGTGCTTGTTTGCATCGCGATGTCGTCGTATAATAAGTCAAATACAAGTTTAGTGTTGTTATGAAATAAACAATAAATAATAATATAATAGTCTTGAAGCTTGATTTGGAAGAGGACTCCGTGGTCGTCAACTCTTGGCCGCTGTGGAATCCTATTCTTTCGAGTCACACACAGAGAAATATATATTATTTGTTAATTGCTCATTGACTATATGGTTTAGGCTCATTAGTTAATGGATTTGTTTATAATTTTGAATGTATTCTGATATCGATCATTATGTCGTATTTAATAATCATCAAGGTAGCTCCGCTAGACATTTGTTGTTGCACACCGTAAGCAAAACACACCCATTAACGCGTGTGCTTGCAGCTAAACAGTGATTAAATCTAGGTGATTTATCCTTGAGTTCGATCTAAACTCAAGCTCAGAATACTATTGTCTAATCTCTTTCCTTCAGCATAGTTTTTTAGGTTAAAAGGTTTCTGGGCATAGTATCATTAATTAAGTGTTGTAGATGAGATAAAATGTTAGACAAATTCGAAGTATTATTATCTTGACCCTAACCTTCCAATTTAAACTCTTAAGTTAACTGATTTGTCATAACACGAGCTTATCTTTTATATATATATATATATATATATATATATATATATAAGAGAAAATCAATATACAGTAAATTGCGGCATTTTTTGCCCCTGTTAAAAGTCTCAAAAGTAAATGTCCTACGTGCACTGTATATACTCCGTACCTCGTGCGGCTGAGCTGACATCATAGAGCCGTAATGATAATGAAATAACGAAAACAATTTAATTTTTTTACACGGAGATGAGTTGGTGTGCGTGGCAGAACTTAAGCTTATCCGAAATTAAAGCGTGCTTGGTAACCTTGACACTGATGTTGGTTAAAACGATGCTTTCGAATACTTCAAAATCATCACTTTAGTTCTTTTCGCTCAAAAGTTGGCAAGCTACTTTGTCGAAATTCACGATCACACTTTTAACCTAGCAACGATCCTGCCACTAATTACTTCCTGTAAAATTCTTTATGAAATGACAAAACAAAACTACATTTATTCTCTTGATATATAGCCAGCTATAAAGCAAATTATTAATAATACAATTAATTCAAGATCGATCGAACACTTGGTTACCCTTTTTACCTGAAAATTTTTTAAAAAAGAAATTAAAGGTTTTAATTTTCTTCGTTTAGTCACATCCCCATTCCCCACACAACTTTGGTTATATTCTTGAAGCATGCTTTAGGACTTTTGTCAATAAGATGGATTAAAAGAGTAATTCTCTTCTATTTCTCTTATAATTTATGTGTCCACCCATAATCTAAATATAGAAATATCATTGATATTTATAGAAGAGTGTTCCATATGTGAGGGCATCTTAAAGTACATAATTTTACGCGTGGCAAACTTTCATAAAAAGAATTCTATTGTGAAATTCACAACCCCATAATAAAAACTTTTCACATTTAAAATAACGCACTGAAATAACTCTTAAATTTATAAATCAACAATATTCTTCGATCAATGTTAGCTTCTCCCTCAAGAATGCAACGGGTACGGCATCAAAAGGGCAGAAAAAATTATATAAATGATGATTGATTGATTGATTGATTGATTTGAGGGTTGTTTTTTTTTAAAAAAATTTTGGGATGGAAGTGGCAAATTGGGATTGCACATGTAAGAAAAGGATTGGAGGATCCTTGTTATGTGATACGTATGGTACTACTAAAGTCTCCGTACTAGCTCTCGGCTTTGGCTACTTTGGACATCCAAGAATCATTTACATAGAATATTTCCCTGGTTTTTCACGATAAAGTTTATTCTCGATTCAATTTGCAATTCAGCATAATTTTTCAAGCAAATAATCTGTCAATTTCAGGAACAAGTCTTGACTCTCAAGTATTTCTGTCAGACACTTTTTTATCCATCTCAGAATAAATACCTGTGTGAAAATAAAAAAGATAACATGCACCTAAAACAATATTAGGGAATGCAAAAGCCGTCACCAGAACTCTTCCTGTTTAAAAGACAACTGGTTTGGGAAAAGGCCTTTTACTTTTTCCGATTAATTTTTTTAGGTCTGGCTCGAGAATGACAACCTAAGCCCACTAGCTATATGGATGCCAAAAATTGTTTCATAGGCCTGCAGAAGCGCGCACGTACTGGCCCAAGATCAAACTTATTTAATTGTCCTTGCAAAGCAGTTGCGCTCAGATCCAAATTTTATTTTTCCTCAATTTGTATTTCTAGTCCTTGTAAATGTTTTAAGTGAATAAATAATAGAAAATTTTCGAACTAAACAGAGTACTAAATAGTACCTTGTTATCAAGCTTATATTAAGCTTATTTTCATTGATTACAAAACAATTAAAGGTATTGCATATTTATATAGCTAGAAAGCTTTGCAATTCACAAAATAGTGAAAGTTCACCGACTTTACAACACTCTCTCTTAAACTTCACCATTTAGGTACTTTACAAAGTGTGCTTAATATTGACATTAAAACCTTGCCATTCAAAATTGGTTGAAGAAAAAAGAGTGTAGTACACAATTGCTTAATATAGCTACTGGAATTCTTATCTTCAAAATGTACTCCCCTGAAGAAATATCTCCTCAAATGTCATCTATCAATTTGATAGTTTGTTGAGTCGACACATGCCAATATTGTGAACTAACTTCTCAACTGTCGATGTGGGCAAGGGTTTAGTAAAAAGTCATCAAAATTATCAACGAAGCGTATATGCTTGACATCAATTTTCTTGTCCTGCTGTGGCTCGCGAGTATAGAAAAACTTTGGTAAAAAACACATGGATCTATCTCCCATGATGTATCCTCATCTAATTTAAGTAATACAAACAACATTGTCTTCATATATAATTATTAAAATTCCTGTTATGGAAGTGAAATTGCACGTGCTTTTAATATGATTGATAATAGAATATAGCCAAACACACTCTCTACTTGCTTCATGCAATGCAAGGATCTCTTAGTGATTAGAGGAAGTGGCAACAAAAGCCTGCTTAGTAGATCGCTATGAAATTACTATATCATTTTAGTGAAAACATATCCTATTTGTGAACAAGCTTCGCGAGGCACCAAAGAGGTGGCCTATATCTGCATAACCGATAAGACTAAGATTCTTTGTTAGCTTATTTAAATAAAATAACCCCAAATCCAATGTTCCACGAAGATATCGAAAGATATGTTTGATGCCATTCCAATATCCTCATGTTGGTGCTGAGCTAAATATGACTAATAAGTTCACAAAGAATGCAATGTCCAGTCTGGTACACAAAGCTAAATACAATAAAGCAACACTTGCATTGAGATATGTTATTTATGGACTAAGTATTTCCTCATTATCCCCTTTTGAGGAAAGACTAAACAACCATAAGAGTGCTTAGTAGCTGAACATTATCTATGTTGAAATACTTTAAAAAATTTTCAACATAAGCTTATTGATGGATAAACACTCTATTTGTTTTATGCTCAATCTACAAACTAAAACAAAATTTCATATTTCCTAAAACTTTCATTTCAAATTCTCTCTTTAAATATTTAGAAGTTTTCAGGAGCTCGTCAGAAATTCTGATTAAGTTCATGTCATTAACATAAATTGCTATAATTTCAAATCCAAATTTAGATTTTCTAAGGAATACATATGGGTGAATAGGATCATTTTTGTATCATTCTTTAATCAAATAGTTACTCAAATGATTATAGCACATGCATTCAGATTATTTCAATTCGTATAAGAACAATTGTAGCTTGATTAAACACATATTACAATCTTTTGATTTAAATGATTCACACATTTTGAATTATTTAAGGATTTTCATTTAAATATTAGTGTCAAGTGACCCATATAGATATGTAGTCACTAAGTCCATGAGGCACATGTCAAGTCTTTCTCAAATTGCTAAACTGATTAGAAATCGAAATGTAATAGCATTTATCACTAGAGAATACATATTCTCATAATCAATATCAGGTCTTTGCGAGAAACTTTGTACAACTAGTCGCACTTTACATTTAGTGATTTCATTATGCTCATTATGTTTTTTTACAAATACTCATTTGTATCCAATGGGTTTGACATCTTCATGTGTCTGGACTACAGGTCTAAAAATCTCATGTTTAGATAGAGAACTCAATTATGCTTGAATTGCTTCCTTCTATTGAGGTTAATCATGCCTTTGTCTATATTCATAAAAAAATTTAGTTTCAAACTTATTTATAATTCCAATAGTTACTGTGAATAAAAATACATTGTCAATGTTTTTATAAATATAATTTGTATACTTTTTCCTACTTTTATATTTCTATACCTCTTAAGGGATTATTGCCTCTTGAGAGACTTGTCTCTTTAAGGACAATCAATTATTCTAGTAATATAGATAATGTGGGTACATTTATACCTCGAGTGTTATTTTTAATAATATCATGATTTTTCATTTTGATAATGTGGGTACATTTATACCTCGAGTGTTATTTTTAATAATATCATGATTTTTCATTCTCCTTTTTCTAAAAGCATTGTCTTTATAATCAAGTGGTCTACCACATTTCTAATGTTTAACAAATAAATTATTAGCTACTTTTACACTTGATTATTAAGTAGGAATAATCACACGAGCTAGTGTATTAACAGTTGTAATATGTGACTTAGTTACCTTTGTTATGTCTGTAAATGCATTTGACAATTCATTTGCAATTTACTACAAATGTACTACCCTTCGTACTTCATTTTCATATTGATTGGTACGAGAATCTAAATGAGATAAAGTGAAAAGTTTTTAAAAAATTTATGTCTAATTTGAGGAGGCTTTCTATTTCCCAATGATGAAAAAATTGTCTTATCAAAGTGACAATTCGCAAAATGTACCGTGAAAAGATCACTCGTTAGGGGTTCAAGATATCTAATAATTAAAAGTGAGTTAAAACCAACATAGATCCCTAAACAAAATTGAGGTCCTATCTTTATGCATTGAAAGATGATATAGGAAAATGCATAACACAATCAAAAGTACGTAAATTGGAGATGTTACGTTGTTGACCAAATACAATCTATAATAGAGAATATTGATGATAAACAATGGGTCTAAAATGAAATAATCCCTAGTATGTAAAATAGCATGACTACATGCAAATATTGGTAATTTTGTACATATCAGTAAAGCTCTTGGAACTATCTCTAATCGCTTAATCAGTGATTATACCAATCCATTTTGTGTATGTACATATAGAACCGGATACTTAACATTGATATCCATAAATGTATTTGTAATAACAATAGTCTTATAATTGCCCCCAAGGGCGTAGTCGAGTTGGTTGACAGTGTAGTTGTCGCCCCTTATACTCATGTGGACTTGAGTTCGATTCTTGGGGGTGGTAAGGGGGATAAAAATTGATTTAGGCTTGCCACCCTCCCTTACCTTTTAAAAAAAAAAGAAAAAAAAACAATAGTCTTATAATTTGGGCAAGCAATCTTGCAGGTGCAACATTGTGAGTAGACAATAAACAAATAGGTGACCATTGTGTAAACGTATCAATCAAAACCATAAAGTAACGAATGATTTATTAGGTGGATGGATTGGTCCACATATATCTACTTGAATTCTTTGCAATAACAATAGAGATTAATAACCAACTTTAGATAAAAATGGTATGACCATAAATTTTTCTTGTGAGCAAGTAGCACAAATAATCTCATTGGACAATAGAATCTTTTGATTCTTTAATGGATGTCCTCAAGAATTTTTAACAATTATACGCATCATTATAGATTTAGGATGTCAAAGGCGATCATGCTATAACATAATTATTTTTGAATGTGTGAACTTTTGGTTTATTACTGTGTATTTTCAATCACATTTATGATTGTATAATACAATCCTGATGAGAACGCTTTGAGCTTTTCTAATATATATTTCTTTCCTCAAATATTTTTAGTAATGGAGAGATATTTTGTATTATTTTCATTTAAAGTCTCAATATGATATCCATTTATATCCATTTCGATGAATATCTTTAAAACTCAACAAATTTCTTTTAAATCTTACTGAATATAAAGTATTTTAGATTATTAATTTTGTTCCACTTGCTAAAAAAAGTATGACTCTTCTAGAGCCTTTTATCAGATCTAGATATAGTATTTGTATTTTTTTAAGTCATTTTATCTCCAAAGACTATTTTTTTTTATCTTAAATAATAATATTTATGGTTACACTGTCAACCAAGCATACATTCCCAACTTTTGTTTCCAAAATAGATAATTTATTTATAAAATCCATAACCTTACATTTAACAAAACTTTATGTTAGACATCATGATTAGATATGAACATTAAGTACATATGTTGAAACTATAAAAAAGTACAAAAATTAACATGTTAGTAACTTAATAATTATGGTCTAATAATGAGAGCTTAATTAATATGAACATTTCCATCACTAATTAAGTGATCATTTCTCCTCTATGTCTTTAAACTAATCAGAGGCATCAAGATAAGTTACATCAATAAGATCTGAGTTATCGATTGAATTAACCTCAATCTTTCCTTTTCCTTTCTTGGATACTTGGTAAAAGTCCACCAAATGTTTGTCATTCGACAAGCTTACATCAATAGGATATGAGTTATCGATTGAATTAGTCGCAATCTTTCTTTTTCCTTTCTTGGATACTTGATAAAGATTCACCAAATGTTTGTCATTCAACAGATGCATGATTAATGTCCTTTTTCGCTACATCGATAACAAATTTCTTCATTATTATTTCTAGTATTATTCTTCCCTGCATCATTGTATTTATTAGGTCTTTTATAGACATTCCATATCTGATGGCATCTATTTTTATTGTTTCGCTGTCTTGCATGCCTATAACCACCATAATGGTAGTAACCACGGTCTTTCTTGCCTATTTGATTATGTCTACCATTAGTATATGTATTTGCATTTGATTTTGGGAATGGTTGAGAGCTAGTTGGATGTAATTCATGGTTTTTCATCAAGAGCTCATTATTTTTCTTAGCAATTAAAAGAGCCGTTATCAACTCTGAGTATTTGTTGTATCTACACTGCTAATATTATTATTGCAAGACAACATTTGATGCATGAAAAGAAATGACTATATTTTCAAGCATATCTTTACCAATAGTTTATATACCACACAATTTTAATTATGAGGTTATGCAGAATAGAGTAATAATTAAAGGGTCTTGCATAATCCTGAAATCTAAAGCTTAATCACTCGTGCTTGCCATTTGGGAGGAAATATTCATTTAGTGGTCAAATCTTTCATTGAGATTACTACACAAAGTTACTAGATTCTCCATCTTTAGATATTGAGTTTTAGGATTTTATATAGGGGGTGGAAGAAAATTATGGCTTTTGATTTTTCTTATAAAGATGCCTCGTTTCCTTCTGCTATAGTAACTTCCATGCATATAGTTTGTAAGTGCATTTTGGTGTCCAATATCCAAGAAAGACTATTTCTTCTGAAAACTTCAAAAGTGAGGATTTGTAGGTTCGTGAGACTTATTATTTATATAATATAAATATATATAAAAAAATAGAAATAAGTATCACAATTTAAATATTTCATATTTAAATATAAACAAAAACAAAAATTATGAAAGATGTAGAAACTTCATGCATATATTTAGAATTTCAGGTTTTGACTTGAAATCATAGCTTGCAACTTCAAGTTTTGAATTATAATGAGGTTAGAACTTCAAGTTCTCACTAGCTCATTTGTGTTATAAACTTTAGGATACAACAATAATATTTAAAGACAAATATATGTAAGAACAAATCATATTTTATTGAAACTAAAATAACTTGATAGGTGGTTAAACGAGTGACATAGCTAATAAATTAAACAAGATAGGTGGTTGAACTAGCCATATAAATTAAACATGTAATATTAACAAAATATTAGCATATTAACAAAATAATAACACTATAAAGATAATAAAAATATAGGTGGTACTATAAAACCCGCTATTAAAATTATCATAAATAATAAACAATAAAAATAACAGCATAATAAAAATAATGATAAAGCATAAAAGAAACAAGCATAAATAAACACAAGTAATAAAAATTAAATTGTCCGCGTCAAATTAGCCATTGTGCTAACAATGTGTTATAAATAAACAAATAATAAAAAAAATTTGAACTAAACAAAGTATTAAATCGTACCTTGTCATTAAACTTATATTAACCTAATTTTTATTGATTACAAAACAATTAAAGGTATTGCATATTTATAGAGCTAGGAAGGTTGGGGGGGGGGAAGAGGGATAAATAATCAATGTGGGATTTTTTGGTCACAAAATGGTGAAAGTTCACCATCAACTTTACAATAATTAAACCCTGGTTTTAACCATTGTTTTATTGTTGGAGAAAATGACATAAAAGGGCTACTATGTATTTTGCTAAACTAAAATCAAATTAGTGAACCATAATTATTTTTAAATCCTGATATATGATATAATTAATTTTTTCACAAATTAAAATAATTTTAAATCAATGAAGAAACAAATTACTTAATAATAGGAATTCTCTTATGTAAGAGTATGTTTACAATCTAGTTAATTTATTCTAGATGATAGTAAAATTTTTTGTCTTTTTTATAATTTTATGAAAGAAAGAACTGTAAATATAGAAAATAGTTACAAAAGGGTGTCATCAAAAAATATTTTGATGGTGCCATGGTGCCGTAGTTTCGGAGAGTAAAAGCCCATTGAAGCCCAAATGAGAAATTGGAGACATCGGAAAATTTCATTTTGTGGTTGGGCTGTTCACCAAAGACCAAACGCCACAGCCGAGAAGAAACCGAGAAAGGACTAGAGGCATATTCCTAACTGAAAATCTGAGTATGTACCACGCGCCTAGTGGAGCGACTGCTGAAGGATCCCTTTGTTTTTGCATGGTCTTAGCATCTCACATTTGTTGGTACTTTATTGCAAAAACATATAAATACTGTGATAATGAATAAAGATTTAAAACATTCACAATCATAATTTTAATGCAGTAAAGATTAAAAAATAATAGAATTAATATAGGAAAATATTTTTAGGAAACTAGAGGAGATCGATGATAATTTAGATATTGAGAAATGGGAGAGATAAATTTTTTTTTAGTGAATGTATAATTTTATGTTACATTTTATGACTATATGTTGTAAAACGAATGTATATTTTCAAAAATAAAATTTTAATCTTGTCTATCTTAAGTGAATTGACATTCATCTTTATATGACAAATATAATGACAAGTATATTACATTAAACTATAAAATTAATAAAAATATGATCATTCAATTAATAAATACTATTATTTTGAAAAGTAATTAATATCACCTTATTAATTGAGATAAGTATTACTTTTATAATAAAGGAAAATTGGTCAATTAATAACAAAATTTTGACAAGTAGTTAAATTAGTTATTAAACATTCAATATATCAAGACATTGATAAAGAGTGCAAATGCATGTAATACACTATACTTAAAAATTTTTATTCACAAGTTTTCTTAATACATTATTACTTTTTTTCGTAATAAAAAAGTTATTCATAACAAATTTAAAGCAATAATTATGTTATAATACACACCAAAAGACAAAAAGAAAACAAAAAAAATAGAACTTTTCACAAAAAAAAAAAAAAGAAATACAGAAAATGTACAAAATCATCATTAAGGATGCTTTATTATATTTATGGATTTATTTATAAGCACAAAAACAAATTATATATCATCTATTTTTATTTTTATTTTCAAAAAAGGAACTTTGTCACGCGCTCATAACTGGCGTGCGTGAATCAAAGCCCTTCACTTTCAGTTTGAAAATTGGTGACACAGGCAAATCTAACTTTCCAGTTTCCAAGTATAAATCATAGATCCTCTTATTATCCTCAAATTTTCACAATAATTACAAATTCCCCAACAAAATGGGATCAAAATCAAAGTGAAAAATACTATGAATCTTTCTCTTTCGTCTTCAGCTTCCTCTTCATCATTAGCATCCAATTCATCTTCTTCTTCTTCATCAACAACAACATCGTCGTCAACTTCTTGGTTCTCTGGAATTAGAGGCCGCTTAAATAAGTCCGCAAGTTGTAAAGTAACGAGCAATTCAGATTCCGGTGGCCAGGATATGGGTGGCCCTGTTGTTATGGGCAAGAACCAGTTTCGTGGTGTCCTCTTCAAGTATGGTCCCAAGCCTATTCAGGTCTATTTCTTTATATTTTCTTTTGGTATTTTTTTTAATTATTATTATTGGTTCTTGAATTGGGTTCAAAATTTAACTTTGGTGAGATTTTAGGTGAATGCTGCAATTGAGAGTGAAAATTTTGATCTGGGTATTCTTTGTTTTGATTCATTTGTAGATATGGACTTATCACTGTGGCAGCCTTTAATGACTGGGATTTTTTTTCTTTTTTTTTTTAAAAAAGCTGTTGATATTTGAAAGATTAAATTTTGGTGTGTATTTGTTGTATTTTATTTGTCGATATTGCTATTGGATATGAATTGTTCATTTGGGTCATTTGCGTAGATGGGCTGATTTAGCAAGAGTTTAAAATTTGACATTGGAATTCTTGTATGATTCTATAAAGTTGAGGTTCAGAAATCGGATATCTTGGTCGTATGTTCATATGTGAGATTGTTAATTGGATAGTGAGTGTTGGAGCTCTGGATAATTTGAAAACTGATTTTCTTCAGGATAAGAGTTGTTCATTTTCATTGGTTGTAAGGACCTACTCAATGGCTTTTGAACAGTATAAGAATTAGATGTAGTTCTTGCGGACCAAAACTCTGGTCTCTCTTTGGAAGGGAATGGTTTTATATAGTCTGCAGCATAGAAACATGTAATTGGGCCATGTACTGTGTTTTCTAACTTGTTTTCAATTTATGCTGCCTTCTGGTACTTTCAAGTCTTTGCCTTTGGATTTATTTTTTGAAATAATTTTTACTATATTTTCTTTGCCTTCCAGGTTGCATTTAAAACTGGTGACTATCAACAACAAGTTATTTTTATTGGCGGATTGACTGATGGTTTTTTTGGTACCGAGTATGTTTGATGTTTTTAGCATTATTAACTCCACTTCTTTTGGTATTTCTTTTCAACAGAAAAGCCACCCGGCTTTAGTTGTTCCCTTCATCTCATAGAGGTTGTCTTACTTCAATCTATTTTATGCAAACATACCTGAAGACACAGCAGTCACATGTTTGAAGTGTGAGAGTAGATACTGATAAAAGCATGGAGACTGGCAATTGGAAACTTAGGCAAATATAAATATTTATTTTTAAAGGACATTCATTTTGGAGTTGCTGGAATATAGGAAGACAACCTCTGTGTGATAGGAGGAGCAAATAATTAGGATTTGTTTGTTATTAGTTTTGGCTGAATACCGAATTCATATTTGAAACTTAACTTCCCACCACCTGCCATTGCCTAACACGGCTTTCATCTTTTGATTTGCAGATACTTGGAACCTCTTGCAATTGCTTTGGACAAAGAGAGATGGTCACTTGTTCAGTTTCTTATGTCATCTTCATATACCGGATATGGCACTTCCAGTTTGCAACAAGTACTAGATGTCTGCTTGTCAATTGTTATCTATGCCTTGTGACTGAAAATTTTGGCAAATTTTTATACTTACTTTTCTTCATATTTCCACCATTTTGCTCAATATTTTGGTTGACTAGAGATGGAAACTGACATCTGTTACCTGCCATGTGTTTTGCTGCATTTATAATGATGTACTACTGCTTTACTATTTAGACTTATGATATTCTTGCACCAATTATTTATAAGGATGCAATGGAAATTGATCAGCTGATTAGCTATCTCATCAACAAAGACAATTCTGAAGGTGTGGTGTTGCTGGGTCATAGTACTGGCTGCCAGGTGATTGGTTATTGCTTTTTAATCTGTACTAAGTTTGAAGTGATCTGAACACTCACCCTTTGCATTTCTAATAAGTAAGATTATGCTTCTTGTATTTGCATAAATCTAGGATATTGTGCATTATATGCGTGCAAATGCAGCATGTTCGCGAGCTGTCCGTGCTGCCATTTTTCAGGTACTAACCATCGATTTTGAAATATTTGTTGTGTTATTGAGTGCGAGTCATAAATTGTTGCTCTCTGTACTTACAAATTTTCTACAGTGTATGATTAGTTTTGACTGATAATCATTGTTTCTTGTGACCCATTCTCGTTTTAAATTGCAATTATCAAATTAACTTATCTGTTAATACTTGATACCATTTGTAGCTAAACTACAGAGGATTGGTGTATCACCAATCAATGTGAAAGTTTGTGGCTAAGCTACCCAACAGATTTTTTATGCTTGATACCATTTGCACAGACATTCACCTTTCAGTAATAAATGATTGCTTTGATCCCTTATGAAGTTTCTATCTTCCCTGATTGAACATTTCATGTCTTTGGTGTTTTCTTCACCTTGTGAATTTACATGCTGCTTTGGTCATAATGTGAATTGGAATGCCCAGGCTCCAGTTAGTGATAGAGAATACAGAGCAACTCTACCTGAAACAGCTGCTATAATTGACCTGGCTTCAAGCATGATTAAAGAAGGCCGGGGATCTGAGTTAATGCCTAGGGAAGCAGATCCCTGTTCTCCAATAACTGCCCAGAGGTTGTTATACTTCTGTATTCTTGCCATTGTTGAATACAGTACATTCTCACTTTTCTTTATCTCGTTACTTTCTTCCATTTTGGTGTTGTGAACTTCTGAAATTGAGTTGCAGTCAAAGTTTAATAATTAAAAAATAGTTTATTTATATCAAGGTAATTTAAATATGATCTTTGCATATCATGTTCATGCCTTTAAGAATTTTAGTTAACAATGTGGAACATGAAATATCAGTGATTTGCACCACAGATTTACTGGATTGCTACATTACATAAACGGTCATATGATTGTTTAGGGCTTTATAATGGTGATTTATTGCTAAAAGACCACAGTTTTTTTGCAGGTATCACTCTCTTTGCGCCTACATGGGCGATGACGACATGTTCAGTTCAGACCTTAGTGATGACCAGCTGAAACAGAGACTGGGTCACATGGCTAATACTCCTTGCCAGGTGAGCACTTTTTTTCGCTTCTTACTTTCCTAAAGGTTTTAACTACTGTCACCTTTCAGCTGGGGCTATCCACATTTTTAACACGGCATAGAATTCTGTGAAATTTTAACATGCCATAGAATTCTGTGAAATTTTAACACGCGATAGAATTCTGTGAAATTTTAACACTTCAGGGAATCAAATTCTGGGGTATCACATTTTCCTTTGTTTTGTGATGACTAATATTTGTGAAGGCTAAAATGAGGAAGGGGTGGGTAGTATATTCGATTATTACAAGTGAAAGCAATGCTTCATTACTAGGAACTAAGTGCGTGGTAGTTGTCTACAACTCAGGTATTTCATACTCTTTCTGCACAGGTTATCTTTTCCTTGGCTGATGAATATGTGCCAGAGTATGTTGACAAGAAAGCATTGGTTGAAAGGTGAGAATGTAGCTATTTTTTAGTCCTTTGCATCTCAGTCTCTCTGTCTCCTGGCTACGGCATTTTGAGAGTATTGACATTTCTGACTTAAACAAATGATATTTGTTAATATTTGAAATCATGCAGATTGTGCAGAGCTATGGGTGGTGCAGAGAGAGTTGAAATTGAGCATGGGGTTCACTCGCTATCTAATAGAGTGAAGGAAACTGTCCAGGCAATTATTGACTTCGTTAAAAGGGAAGGACCAAAAGGCTGGGATGATCCATGGAACTGATGATGTGCATCCTGTCGTGTTTATGATTTTCATTTTTTGTTTATTTTTCCTCTTCGACTATTTGATATTGTTCCCCCTAAGATTCAGCATATTCAATTCTTTATATATGTTAAGAGGCTGCTGATTTTATCTTATCAATTGAAGTTGTGGTGATATTGTGATGGGTGAACAAGGGAATATTGTGTAAAGCGATTCAACATTGTAGAGTTTTTGGTATTAATATATTCAGAATTTTGCATTTTTGCTTTATAACCATTGCTCTGCTTGATGATTGGAGCTATGGGTGTGTCTTACTCTCATTGTTTTGATGAATCTCGTGTTGATATTCCTCACAATTAAATGTTTAACTAGTTGCACTTGTTGAACATGCTGAATGAGCTCCGTTAAAAAGTGTTGAAGTCGTGCATTGAAAATTTGAAATTTTAAGACCTAATTGTCACTTTAGTTCGAGTTTTTAATTTCTAACTTAAGGGTGTAATTAAGTGAAGAAGAAAGTTGTTTTTTTTTTTCCCTCTTTTTTTTTTAAAAAAAATTCTTTAAACAAAACTTGTTGAAAAAATCCCAGTTTTCTGTAACGTAACCCACCTTATTCATTCGTTACCAAAATTTTATCCCACCTTTTCTTTCCTTTCAACCAATGCAGGCTCTGTTTTAAGACACTTATTGAGGCCTATCTTTAGTTTTAAAATCTACTTTTAACATTTTTCCTTAATCTTCATCAGGTCAAGACTTGATGATTTCAGCTTATCAGCTTTTCCTTCATCTTTCTTTTTTTATTATGATCAATATTTTTCAAATGAGGAATTGATGGTTTGAGCTGTGGATGATGAAGGAATATGGAGTGCAGTCACCCTGGGAAAAATTATATACGATAGCCAAGCTTGATGAAATTAAACCTCCCGCTCAGCTGGTTCCGCTCTACTTTGCAAGATGGGATGAAGTTGTACTCAGTAAACAATGGGAAGGAATTGATATGGTGCAACACCAAAGGCGATAGACTTGAGTGCATCATGATTGCTAGCTTGTGATCACGTCGTCTGGTTTCAGTTTATTTTAAAAAATTATTTATTATCAGAGATAGATTGTATCTATTCTAGAAGAGGTTGTTGATCACACTAGAATTTCTTTTGCAGCTGTATAAGCGGAACACTATATGAGTGTGTGAGATCCGATTGGCTTCTCCCTCCCAATTTGTCACGTCAATTGCATCTTTCTTTCACTCACGCATTTTCTGCTCTTGTCGATCGAAACCTAAAAGATCGAGCATAAATGGTTCAGTTAGCATTCTCTCCAGTAAGCTTCGTCAAACATGGTGATACTGACGTCTTCTGCATTGGTGCTTCATTAATCTTTAGTGTTTCGGTTGCACTACTCTGCTTGATCATACATTGACATCTGTCAGTCTCAAATTAACTAGTTAAAACATCCCAGTTTAGGCTGCCTATTTAGTTAAGCATCCTATGGTAACAGTTTACCTGAGAGGCCGAGATTTATCTTGGACTTACTCTGTTTGCTTGATTTTGTAAATATGGGGTGAAATTGTATTATCATCTCGTTTGGCTGCTGTCCATCCCTCAGGTCAGTGAAAATATTACGTACTTTCTCCCTTGAGGACCTCAAGTTCTCACGAGGGTTATTGGAAACAGAATAGACATTTGGTCTCGAGTTGACTCTGATGCTAGTTGTAATAGCCCAAGTTCAATATCCAAATAGATATTATTTGCTTTGGACATAAAGTTTATCATGGGTTTTATTATTGGACTTTTCAACCTAAAATGTGTCTCTTTAATTAAGAGAGCCCATAACTTATAAACCAATCAAAAAACTTCTTAACTAGCGATGTGAGATATTACATATATATTGAGGGTACTGTATCAAATCCAATCTGCTTTTGAATTTTACTCACTTTTTCTTGTCATTTTGATTTGAGATTATGTGGTGTCATTCCTTGACGAACAACATATGGAATTGGTTGGAAGTAAATCGCATCATGGAAGCTGAATTTTCAACAAGATACATTAGGAAATATCAGGCATTGCATGTATGATGAAATTTGAAGCGTTTCAGAGCACTCTGTTTATCGATGTCTTTATCTTGAACTTTTTCAATTCACTAGACAACTTTGTTTATCAAACTTATTTTGAGCAGCTTTTATTAATTAGTCAATGATCATAATAATCCTGGGCAGCTTCTAAATAAGTAGAAGAATGCCCTTTTGATTGCGCAGTGGGCATACAAAGCTTGAGCTAATCACCACTGTTTTTATGCATAAGAATTTGTTGTTCATGCATGCGAACTGTTTTTATGCATAGGAGTTTGTTATTCAATTCACAAGTTGTTAAATAGACAATGGCCATCTCAGGCGACATGAACTCCAATCCGATCGAGTATTGATGCAATCAAGCTTTCTCGAATAATAATAAACTCAAAGGATGCACCGTTCAACTTTATTATGCAAGAATTATCTAAAATTAAAATTATTGTTGAAATGAATTAGAAAAATAATGGCAGCCGATAATGCACTATTCGACTTTATTTAAGAACCATTGAGTAGTGTGATTGTTAACATGTTCAGTTACATCAATCAATGTAGAGATGAAATCTATTAAAACTTCAAATCTCCTACATGATTCATACCTGCAATCAAAAGCAACAATTAAGTTTGTGTTGCTCCTTTTAGAAATAGTCAAGGTGCTTCTGGAACAAGAAATAATTACGAGTATTTTCCCGTCAAACCCAATAAATAGACTTAAGGGTTCGACCACTTCCATCGTATGTTACTAACTATTTTCATTGGTTTAATTTCTTCCGATGTTTTCAGCATTATTTGTTTATAAATTTTGGTGATGTCTATACATTTATAAAGTTCGTTTTTATTGAGACTTCATGTATGATAGTTTTATTGAAATATGATATGTGTGGTAGAGTTTTATGCAATTGGTAATACGAGGGTAAAGACGTGGTTACGCTGAAATTTCGGTTTTAAGATAATCCAGACTTCAAACAAACTTTAACTAAATTCATATCAATAAAAAAAAAAAATTCAGAATAAAATGTTATGAAGTCATTTCCATTTTTTCCACACACACACACAATTTTTTTAATAAATAATTATAATATTATACATCCTAAAATTTATTCTAAAAGTGTTATCATAAATGAGGTTACATTTTATTCAACGATGGATTATTCATTAGAAAAATTATATAATAAATTATTTTAATGGATACGATTAATAAATTAAAAAAATAATTTATTATATAATTTTTCTAATGGATACGATGAATGAATAATGAATTTTTTAAAAGTGAATTTTCCTTTAACAAAAAAAGTGCTGAATCTTGATACGGACGTACGTAGCATTTGTTTTTTTTTTTTTTTTTTGGTCTGAAATCTAAATGAGTCTAAATTTTTCTAAAGTCTAAATGGGTCCGAATATGAAAATTTGAATAACATGTTTGTTTTTCTTTTTTTAATATCCAAATATAAGTGGCATCTAATTTGTTTTTACAATAAAAAAAATCTTAAATTTAGTTATTTGACATTTATGTCCTCGTAAATTAAAACAAAAAAAGAGGGTTAGATTTTATAGTTTATGAAATAAGTTATTTTATCGAGATATTTTTAGAATATAATATTTATTTGTCATTTAGATTTTTTTTTCATTCCGATAAAAGTCATAAAAATTTATTTTTTTTATTCATATGTAAATATTTAAAAATCAAATATAAGTTATAAAAAATAAACAAGCATATTTTAGAAAAAGTTTGAAATTAACAAAATTTTAGACTTCGGACATTTACCTAACAACCTCGTAGACTGTTGTTTTAGTAATTGAGTGTCCAACATATCCTTCGTGAGTGGAGCAAAAAACACTTGGCTTATGACAAAGAATTTCTTGATTCAGTACCATAGATTATAGAATATGCCCGCATGTGTTTTTTGTTTTTTTTTTTCTTTTTCCCAAAAGATTGAAAAAACAAAATACATCACAGACAGTTGCTTTTGGCTATAAATTGCTACTTGAATGTACAACTCTAGCCATCAGATTGGTGAAAAGCCAGACATTTTTTTTTAATTATAATTTTCTGTTAAACACGGACCAAAACAAAGAAGAGCTTTATTGAATTAAGAAGAAACAACACAACACCCCAAATTATTGATCTTGAAACAAAGCATTAAAAAAAAAAAGTTGGAAGGCAAATTAAAAAAAAAAAAAAAAATCTCTAAGCCTGAGATGTAAAGTTGAAATTGGAACAAGTTGTTCGGTGGAAGAGGAGAGAAGAGCTGAAGCCTAGCCTTGATGTGGCCAAATCAAACTGCAGAAGATTATCTTCCAATTGATGCCCACCTATCACAATTGAAGTCCTCGGGTTTACTCCACCATCAACAAACCCTAGGCAAAGCACATCGTCTTTGACTTGCACCATTGAGTTCGCGCCAAAAATACTCCAAATCACTTTGCTACTTTGCAAGACGAGATCAATCTGAGGCACAGCTGCACCAACACGAGTGCTGCCAATGTGAGTAGAGCTAAAGCATGTCCCAAAAGGTGAAACTGGTTTAACTCTAGGGACATTCGCCAGCTCCTTGATGAAAGCTTTAGTAAAAGCTTTGTAGATTGATGTTTCCATCACTGTGTAAGGATTGACGGTGCTTATCTTCGTTCCTCCGAAACCCTTTTTGTCAATAGAGAGCAATGATGTGTTCAACGGGACAACATTTCCATTGATCTTAATAGACTTTACTCCGATGAAGTAATCAGAAGAAGGTTCGGGGAAAAGAGAAATTGAGGCTGTGGTCACAGGATTGAGGATTAGTGGGGTTTAAGTGAGAGACTTGGAAACATCAACATCAGGGAGCATTACATAAGGGCCGTCACCAAAGAAGACAGCTCCGTTAGCTTTGGTAGAGGAACTCAAGCAAATTGCAAATTTTCTTGGAAAGCTAAAAGCAGAAGAGAATAGGGATGGTAGCGAAATTTTGGCTCTTCCCAGGCCAGCCATACCGGTAACACCCTTAGCAAGATCAGATAGATCAAATGATGCACAAACAAAGAGGAGCTGAGGCACTGAAACAACCTCACCAGGATTCTTGCCATTGGTGGATTGGATAGACACAACATCCATGGAGACCGGACCATTTGAGAAGATGCCTCTTATGGGGTTATCCGGTAAGATATTGCAAGTTCTGTTTTGGCAGAATTGCCTAGGTTCAGGAAAGCAATCCCAACAAATACGAGCATTGGCGAGAGAGCATGGAGCCGAGTGGCATGGGGCAAATTTATATGAAGAAGATTTATAAGTTTCTTCGTCACAATTAACCCAAAGTGACCGTCCACCAAGATCAATGGTCAATTTCACTGGCACGTGAGGGGTTCTTTGCTTGATTTGAGTCACATATTGGAGAGTTGGCGAATCTTTGGTTACTGGAAGAACTAATGCCTTTGGTCTAAAAGACGTTTTGGCAGTGGAAGGAGAGATCAATACAGAGTACAAGAGAGCAAATCAGGGAAAAATTGTAAGATAGAGCTGCCATTTATGATGTTTAAGATGTTATTATTTTAAGTGGCTGTGTAGTGTAGAGTTGTGAGAAACCAGTGTCTATTTATGGTAAGTCTTTGCTGTTAAATAATTGATAGTGGGGCTTTTTTTATAGTTTTGTCTATCTGGAGGGTCGACTGCAGCCGCGAATCTATGCATATGCATGAGATATATAATAAGTTTCGTATGCCATAATTGATAAACATGCTGTTCTACCGGAATCTAAACAGATCTAATCCTAAATTCGCATTAATTAATGGAAAAAAAAAATAGATGTGTCGTGTCCTCCATTTTATAGATACTTAATACGAAGGGGATAGATCTTTTTGATTAATTTAGGCTTCTTGTAATGAAAGCAAAGTGATCAAATATTTAAAATTTGCCCATAGAAAAAGAGCCGTCAATGATGACCACTGGGACACCGCCGCCTTTAGCTAAGCAATGATACCTAGCACTAGCTATCTCTGACCCTTTAAGAATGTGTAGAAGCATTTGACCCATCCCACGACCAAATTCAATTCATCCGTGTTGACAGCCGTATTAGAAAAATGAGAATACACACACACATATATTAAATGAGAAACATACACGTGCGTGAACTACAGTAAATATTTGTTAATGCTCAAATTTTTTGTTGTTGAACTTAGAATGGATACAAACCAATCTAACCCCCAAGACTCACCACACACTGATCTTGCTTAGTAAGAATGTTTAGAATGAAATGAATAAGAAACTGATTGTAAGCTATTTTATTAGAGAAGGAGATCAGGAAAATGGAATAAAGAATTATGGAGGTTCAGCTGAACAGTCTACATCCTCTTGAGAAATAGAAATCAGAATTTTATTGATACTCAATAGATTACAAGTTTAATGAGAGGAATACAACGAATTGAACTCCTTTTTCTTAAGGCTTGGAAGCCTTATACACACCTCAAGAAGAATCTGAAAGATGTATAACACACTAGCTCACATTTCTAGTGTGCTTGTAACAAACTCAGAAAATTCCCACCAAAACTAACTGCCATCAACAACCTTAGCTTCTCAAAACGACACTCACAACTGCCGTTTTGTGTTGGTTGAATTAGTAAAGCATGTGTAGATCACGTGATTTACTTATGTTGTTTGTATGACAACAAACTAGTGCCATGTGCATAGTACAATATCTTTTTACCGACTTGTCGTCTATTGAGTTGTACTATAACAAAGTCGTTCCTTCTATATCTCATAATCCAAGTTCACATTACAACATTTGTATTGCACCACTACTACTACAAGAGGAGTTTGGCTTCAATACTACATTATATGAAATGTGAAAATACGTATCCTTTAATTACTGCTATACGTGCAAGTTAGGAAGTACTATTTGATTAGTCAGAAGAACTGAGATGGACGTTTGTATTTGAAAATGAAAATGTAACGGCATCCAACTTTATACTGAATATATAATATAATACATTGGAAAGTAAAAGCTTAGTCACTATATTTATGCTAATTAAAATGATAATTATGGTCACACTATATCGGCAATGAGATCATTTAAATAACAAGAAACCACAAGAACTGATCAACTGTAGAAAAAGTTAGTATGAAATACCTTTGTTTCCTACTTAAAAAGCAGTACTCTTCAGAATGCTTATGTCCACTTTTAGCTATTGGTTATACTATAAGCAAGAAAATGAGATAACGTCTTAATTTTTTTTTTTTTATTAAGGAAGTTGGGTGTAATTAGATTTGTAATCTGTAACCAGTTATGATGTACCTAAAAATTGGAAATTTACAAAATTGAAATATCAAGTTATTGAGACGAGCATCTAAGATGTAATCCAATGAACTAAATTTGGGACCTCGAAAAAACAATTTTGTGATGTGAAAAGAATCGTAGAAATTCATGTTTCTCTTAAAATTTTTGTACCACGAGCCAACAAGCCCGACCTGCCGTTTTCCATCTTGCCGATCATATATAAATTCGTCTAAATTAATTAATAGGAAGAGAAGCTTATGAAAAGCATTCATATATATTTCAGAATTTGTTGATTTTCTATAACAATTATCCAAAAAAACTCTAATTTCCCTATTTAATTAATACTTCTCTTGAACAGATTAAATAGTTTATTGTTATAACAAAATGTATACCACAATAAATGCAACGGATGAATAATAATAATAATAATAAAAAAGCTTACCCTGAAAATAAGTTTTCTCGTTTGACATATATATATATGATAAGATTTGGTGTGTTATCACCTTCTTTTTAATAGAAAATATTAATACTAATCTTGTTTTGATAAGGAGACTGTTATATAGTAGTAATCAAATCATTTAATCGAGTCTCCGCATAAGCTTTGCGACAAAGACTTCCCTGCTCCCGGTGCACCACACCAGAACGCGATCATATCCAACTCATGCCTTTGATGTGATAATTAATGAGTAAGAACATAAGACATAAGTTAGCTATTCATAAATAAATAGTAATAAATGCATCACCAACATGCTCTTTACAATAAATTGCCAATTGGATGTAACCTCGAGTGAATTGGAGAAAAAGCCATTTGCCACTCATTCTTCAGGCAAACATGTAAAAATCGAAACAGGGAAAGCTTTATTGAATAATAAGAAATAAGCTTTGTTCAATAACAAGAAATTTAACCACACGACAATTTATTGCACAATCTTGAAAGGAAAGAAAGCCTAAAAGAAAACAAACCAAAGGCGAACATTAATTCTCCAATATTTAAGCATGAGATGTAAAGTTAAAATTGGAACAAGCTGTTTGGCGGAGCAGCAGAGAAGAGCTGAAGCCTAGTCTTGATCTGGCCAAATCAAACTGTAGAAGATTGTCCTCCAATTGATGTCCTCCGATCACAATTGAAGTCCTAGGGTTTACTCCACCATCCACAAAACCTAAGCACATCACATTGCTCTTAACTTCCACCATTGAGTTTGCACCAATAATTCTCCAGTACGCATCGCTGCTTTGCAGGACAAGATCAATGTCAGGCACAGATGGGCCAACAGGAGTGCTGCCAATTCTATTAGAATCAAAGCAAGCCCCAAATGGTGAAACTGATTCGACTCTACGCACATTGCCCAACTCTTTGGTGAAGGCTTTAACGACAGCTTCGTAGATTGATGATTCCAACACCGTGTAAGGATGGACAGTGCTGATCTTGGTTCCGCCGACGCCGTTTTTGTCAATAGATAGCAAAGATGTGTTTAACGGGACAACATGTCCGTTGATTTTAATGGACTTGACTCCAATGAAGTAATCAGTTGAAGGTCGGGGCCTGAAAAGAAGAGTTGCTGTAGACACAGGATTGAGGATAAGTGGGGTGTAAATGAGAGACGTGGAAACGTCAACGCCAGGGAGCATCACATAAGGCCCGTCGCCAAAGAAGACAGCACCGTTAGCTTTGGTAGAAGAGCTCAAGCAAATGGCAAATTTTCTAGGAAAGCTGAAAGCAGAAGAGAACAGAGATGGAAGTGAGATTGAGTTTCTTCCAAGGCCAGCCATGCCCCTAACACCGTTCGCAAGATCTCTTAAATGAAACCTGTCGGCACACACAAAGAGGAGCTTAGGCACCGAAACAACTCTACCCGGGTTCTTCCCGTTAGTAGACTGGATGGACGCGACATCCATGGACAACGGACCATTGAAACTAATGCCATTTATAGTGTTATCCGGTAAGAGATTGCAGGTATTGTTGTGGCAGCCTGGCCTAGGTTCAGAATCAGAGCAATCCCAACAAAATGGAGCATTAGCAAGAGAGCATGGAGCGGAGTGGCAAGGAGGAGATGTGAAGGAAGATGACTCGTAATCTTCTAAACAAACCACCCAGAGAAACTGACCACCGAGATCAAGGGTATATTTCACAGGCACAAGTGGGGTTCTTTGGTTGATTTGAGTGAGGTACTGGAGAGTCGATGCATCTTTGGTGACGGGAAGAATTAATGCTTTTGGTCTAAAAGATGTTTGGGCTAGGGAGGGAGAGATGATCATGGAAAAGACAAGTGAGCAAAAGAGAAGATAATTGTAAGAGAGAGCCATATCTTTGGTTCTTAGCGCTGCGTTGTGGATGGAGTACTGTGGTGGAGTTGTGAGGAGCCAGCTGGATTTATAGTAGATTTCTGAACGCGTAAAAGCTTTGAATCATGGCCAAATTCAAATTACACAAGTTGACAAGTTGGGTATGCTTGAAATTCTATAACGGCTGCTAGCAACCAGTGGGCAAAAGCAGTTAATTGTTTTTTCTCTCGAGCATAACTTAGATCAGTAAATTGGTAATAACAAGCAGTACGTACGTACTTTGTCACTTTTGATGAACATATAAAGAAAACAATACGGTAACAGTTAATTCTATTCATAGAATTGGTCAAACAGAGTCATCAATCATAAATTTACGTTGCTTGACGAATTGATGATCACATTGTTGCCAAGCATCGCAATTCTCAGCCCCCTGACCGAGATACTACTAAAATCAAAAGAAAGTACGTAACATAAAGCGAAAATCCCATTTACGGTTTGCAATGGCTCTGTTCATTAACACTCTTCTTAGGTAGTGGGATTTGTAGTAGCTGAGCTGAGCATGATTGCTGGTGCTTCTATCACCTACGTAAGGGTTCATATTTCATTAATTTTGTACAGCTAGGCAACTAACTCCAAACATTCTAATTTACTGTAGATAGAATGATTGCTAACCATAGCGTAGCTGATGGCTAAGTTGGCAAATTTTTGGGTGCTGATCTAGACTCTTTCACTTGGTGAGATTATGCTCCTCCTGACAGCTGACTTTCTATCTCTGTCGCACAAGAACATTATTAAGGTGCCATATTATCGATTCTGCTAAGTTAATTGCCCCTTAGATTTTTGTTTTCTAAATTGTCTAGCCTTTTTTTTTTCTTTTTTTTTTCCCCTCGGTTTTGAGGAGTACGTCTGGTCTGGTCTCTCTTGCTTCTTTGCTTTGTGCCGCTACTTTCTTTACTTATTTTAATTTATCTCCCTCAATTTTTTTGAGGTTTATTAAAAAAAAAAAATCATCGTATTCTTCATCGTTTAGGCAAATGTGTACTACGAAAATAAACATTCATTAATATAAATATTAATTAATACTAATCTTATACTCGAGTAATCAGTTAGTTAATTTTACCAAATGAAAGAGGATTTTGATCATTTTCAATTTAAAATAGTATTTTCTATTGTGATCATTCATTGCTTTTTTTTTAATTTTTAATAAGTGTTTCTTAATCCAACTCAACTCTGAATCCAAATCTATTTCATAAACCACTATAAATAACTAAAAGCACACTATAAATGACTAAAAGCCTAAGTTTCAAAGAAAGATCAAATTATATTAGTGAGAGAAACTAAAAGAAGACTGGCTTGTGAGCTGTGAGAGTAAACAAAAGGTGCAATTTCCTAATTAAATGGAGAGCCTTGCTAGAAACAAGTTCTCCGGATAAGAGTGAGAAGAAGAAAGGTGCAAAGGCATACGGGGTTCGGTGGTTGTTTTGCTGGCCATGGCTATTATTATTTTAATTAAATTAGGTGGTATATAATTTAATAATTGAATAAATTTATTAGATAATAAAGATTAAAATAATTATTTTCCTATAAGACCCAATTAATATATAAATTAATACTTAATTAATTTAAAACTAAGTATATATGATATGTTTATGATTTTCTTTGTTGCATATACATAAAATGTTTTATGTATTTCATTGGTTATTGTTGCTTTCATTAGACCTTTTAAATAAGAAGTTATTGATATATTCCATGTGTTGTGTTAAGAGAAATAAAGAAGAGATCGACTAGTGGCGGTTTGATATGGCTTTTTTTATAGTCATAAGTGTTCATTTAATTTCATAAACTTTTATTATAACTTTTGTTATTGTTTGATTGTTTTTCTAGTAAAGCTTTTGAAACTTAATTAAGTTATTTTACCTCTACTAAAAAAAACTCAAATTTTAAACTTTTAGGAGTACAGGTTGACAATCTTATTTTATTATTTTCTTAACATAACTTTAAAAACATTATCTATTAGAGTAATTTCATAAATTTTTAATAAAAACTCTTATTAACAACCAAATAACTAAAATTTTTAGGGTAAAAGCTCTATTTATAAAATCTCAATTAACAAAAATTTTACTTAAATAAGTTTTACTTGAAAAACTGTACCAAACAAAGCCTTAATATAAAACCTCCAAGAGTTCTTCTCTAAAGTTTCATCATGTAATCCTTATTCAACTAAATTATTATCAAATGACTGATTCATTCAACTAAAATCAAATTAGAATTATATCTTACAGCTTGATAGAACCACTAAATTCTTTAATTATATTACCTCTATATTTCATAAAAATTCCTATTATGAATGAGCTATTATGTTTATAAATTAATAAATAATCAATTTGTCAATATATTAATATTTGTTAAATTAATATTTTTTTAATGGTCCAAGGATTATTAATTTATCAAGGATCTATTGCATATAACTAAGTAAAAGTAACAATTCTTTGATGAAGTACTACGATTTTTACTAAAGAAAGCTATGAGCCAACTTTTTGTGAGTTCTTATAAGGTAATGGTTCCTAGGGGTGGGCAAAATATCTGATCTAATAAAAAAAAATTAGGTTAGGATTTGATCAGATTGAAGACAATATCTTATCGGATGCTATTTTGCCAACCCGATCGGATAGTATATTGGTTTCGATCCGAAAACCCAATTGGGTTGGGTTCAACATAAAAAAAAAAAAAGAGAAGTGAAAATTGAAATAAAATTAAAAGCAAAGCAACTAAGCTCACAGTCAAACACCCTAACACACCACACATGTTGACACATATATAGCACACACATAGAGCAGCCCCCCTCACGGCCTCACCCTCAACAGTAGAACAGCTCAACTTAGAAAATAGAAACACACACAGCCAACATCCAACGAGCAACACCATCCTCCTTGGCTCTCCCAACTTCCCATCTTACTCCAAAGAAGACAAGAAACAGTGAAACACTCACACTCACAAAGTCTCCACTCTTCACGGTCACGGTTTAACACACAAACGTGTTGGAAAAGAAAGCGGCAACCAGCAATCACTGCCAACGCCAACCGAATCTGTTGCTCCACAAGGACTGCGACCGGATTTGCTACTCCACGCCTCCACCATCACCAAGTTCCTCCTCCCAGCTCCATCCGAACCCGACAAGCAACAACTCAAATTTCCCTTTTGAAGAATTGATGTGTAATGTGTAATATATAGTTGCAATGGTATATATTATGTTTGATTCGGTTTTGTCCGACCTGAATTGATGTGATTTAACCTGAATTGACCCGAATCTTTTTTGAATTATCTGAATCGAATTCAATTCGATTTTTTGACCTGATCCGATCAGATTGGATCAAGCTATAGGTTTGGATTGACTTCAAATGAATTTTTATCCAACCTGATTAACTCGAAACTTGATCGTGTTGATTCAAACCCGATCTTATTGATCAAAACTTGATTTTGCCTGGTCCTAATAGTTTCTCGTGAATATGATGTCTATACCAATCAACCAAAATAAAATAAAAAATCCGATAACCAAATGCTAATTTAAAGGTTAGTATTTTGTGTTAATTTTCTCCCAAAAGACGAGTGAGCAAAATAGAAGATAATTGTAACAGAGAGCCATATTTTTAGTTAAAATGTTTGTGGATAGAGTATTTTGGTAGCGTCGTGAGCAGCCACTATGTTAGATTTGTGAAAGGGTTGAAGCTTTTGTCCATGACCAACTCCAATTGATTCATCCTTTCGCTGCAGACAGTCTGTATTTGAAAATTACACTAGTTGACGAGTCGAATGTTCTTAGAAAATTACACGAGTTGACGAGTCGAATATTCTTAGAAAATTACGCGAGTTGACGAGTCGAATATTCTTAGAAAATTACACGAGTCGAAACAATCGGCTAGCAACCAATGGGCTAATTTCTAAAATTAGACAAAATTTTAGAATGTCTATTAAATATTATATTAACTATACAACAAATAAACAGTATTATAATATATGTGTATTTTAAAGGATCTAGTATGCAATTGGTGATTATATAAAATTTAAATTATACATATTCTATATGTATTAATTAATTATATTACGTCTAATTTGTTCTAAAAAATTAAATAGAGATATGAGTACGTAGAATAAATTCTCTTCCAAAATGTACGAAAACAGAAACTTGGACTGTATCTTAATAAATTTAATTTAAATATACAAAATGATTTTTTTTTAAAAAAAAAGGGCTTAACCATAGATAATTAATGAAAACAGCCATCCTTAAATTAATGACTTGGGTCGGTTTCTTTTGGGACTCAACTTAGAACAGCCCCAGTCTACTTCTTTGAAAAAGACATGAAGGTAAGAATGATTCTATTTGCACCCCAGACACTCTTCCAAAATCCCTGCTTTTTAAATTTTAAATACCCCTGCACCTTTTTTTTTTTTTGAGAAAACCGATTCCCAAGGCGACCAGAGCGCACTAAATCTTTATTTTCTCTCTAAATGACCTCAATTTTCTCTGTTTTTAAACTTTATCCACATAATTTTTTTATGAGTCCTAATAATATTCATCTCTAATATAAATCATTCGAGCCCTTTTCATACCTTATTTAGATCATTTTCCTTCATTTTTATTTCTTAACTAAATCCCATAAGATCTTGACTTTTAAATCCCATAAGATCTTGACTTTCTCTCTTTTAAAAGAAAGCAGCAGCCTGCAGTCACTGTCGATGCTAACCGAATTTGCTGCTTTGCAAGGACTGTGACTGGATCTACTGCTCCATGCTTTCACCATCACCAAGTTCCTCCTCCAAGCTCCATCCAAACTTGGCAAGCAGCAACCCAAATTTTCGTTTTGAAGAATTGATGTGTAATATATAGTTGCAATGGTATACATTATGTTTGATCCTGTTTCGCCCAACTTGAATTAACATGATTTAACTCGAATTATTCTAAATCTAATTTGAACCATATCTAATCTAAACTCCATCCAAACCAAACTCAATTAGATTTTTTGACTCGATCCGATCTGATTCAAATTATATTTGAAGCAAATCAGATCGGATTAGGTTATGGGTTCAGATTGACTTTAGATCAATTTTAATCGAATTTGATTAATCTGAAACCCGATCAAATTGACTAGAACCCGATCTGAACCCAATATTGGGTAGTCCTAATGGTTCATTGTGAATATGTCCATACCAATCAATCAAAATAAAATTAAAAAATCCGATAGCTAAATGCTTATTTAAAAGTTAGTATTTTGTGTTAATTTTCTCCCAAAAGACAAGTGAGCAAAATAGAAGATAATTGTAACAGAGAGCCATATTTTTAGTTAAAAATGTTTGTGGACAGTATTTTGGTAGCCTTGTGAGCAGCCACTATTATGTTAGATTTGTGAACGCGTTGAAGCTTTTGTCCATGGCCAACTCCAAATGATTCATCCGTTTGGTGCAGACAGTCTGTATTTGAAATTTGCACGAGTTGGCGAGTCGAATGTACTCAGAAACATACACGAATTGACAAATTGAAACAATGGGCTAATTTCTAAAATTAGATAAATTTTAGAATATCTATTAAATATTGTGTTAAATATACAACAAACAAATAGTATTATGAGATATGTGCATTTATTTTAAAAATCTAGCATGTAATTGCTGGTTATTTAAAATTTAAATTACACATATTATATATGTATTAATTAATTGTATTATATCTAATGTGTTCTAACAAATTGAGTAGAGATATGGGTATGTAGAATAGATTCTCCTTCAAAATGTATGAAAACAGAAATTTAGACTGTATCTCAATTTAATTTAAATGGGCCAATAAATTTCTAATTGTAAACATAAACTTTAATATACAAAATATTTAAAAAAAAAGGCTTAACCGTAGATAATTAATGAAAATGGCCATCCTTAAATTAATGAGTTGGGCCGATTTCTTTTTGGACTCAACTTTAGGACAGCCCCAGTCTACTTCTTTGAAAAAGACGTAAGGATAAGAATGATTCTATTTGCACCCCGGAGACACTTACAAAACCGTCCTTTTATAATTTTAATTACAAAACTGTCCCTGCACTTTTTTATTTTTTGAGAAGACCGATTCCCAAGCCAACCAGAGCGCACTAAATCTTTATTTTCTCTCTAAATGGCCTCAATTTTCTCTCTTTATAAACTTTCTCAACATAATTTTTGTATGAGTCCTAATAATATTCATCTCATAATATAAATCATTTGAGCACTTTCATACCTTATTTAGATCATTTTCCTTCATTTTTATTTCTTAATTAAATCCCATAAGATCTTGACTTTCTCTCTTTTAAAAAAAAATTAACATTCACCCTTTAAGTAATTTTTTTAAAAAAATTACTTATACTTTCTTGTATGAATTGTTATAATTTTATTTCCGTTGGGATTGTTTCCTACAATCTAAAAAGCACTATACTCTCGATTCTCTTCCCTTTCAAGAAACTTAAACTTTCAAATGTATTATTGTTTAATTTTATTTTTTTTTGGGTCATATGTTTGTATCAAGAATCCTTGCTCTAATGTATCTAAATAATTATGATTTTTTTCCCCTTCAAAATAAGCATGAAATAGGTTAGCTATATAGTCTTGTATCCATGCCGAATGTTTTTTCAGTCGGTTAACTCTGAAGATTTTTCCTTTTTTTTCTCCTTATTTCACATTGGATTAAAGGGTTTAAGTGCAAAATAAAAGTCGGTTGGTGCTCGTTAGGTGTAGTTGGTAACTGCCATTCTGCCAATAATGGGTTCATTTTCCTATCACTTGAGGGAACCAAATCCAATCTTGATTTTTGATTAATGTTAAATTTGCCTTTGATGCATGTCAAAACCTGTCCAACTCCACCATATCCGAAGACTGAACAAATTTCAGTGTGCACTCAAACCCACTAACTTAGTGCGTAATAAAACTTAACAAATTGAGGAGTAAGACTCACTTTGGATTACCATTACAACATATTTTTATGAGATCAGAATTCTCCTATTTGATTTTTTTTTTCTTTTTTGCCCGAACAAAAGAAAAATGGTGGTCAGCGATGAATGGATAAGAACATAAAAATAATTAAAGATTAATTATTTACCATACTTAAAAGTATGTTGTCCATAATTGTTAGAATTTTACGAGAGCTCTATAACTCTAATTCATTTTTATAACGTATAAATGTAAAATATTATCAATATAATCTCATATTTATTTATAATAATATTTGATCTTTATCTCATGGTAGAGGTTCAAGTCATTCCATGCAGTTAATACACTTAAATCTTAAAAAATTAGTAATTATTCAATAAATGACACATTATTTAGTATTAAATTTAAGATAAAAATTTAAAATATTTAATTTTTTTATGGGCACCTTCTTTAATGGAAAAAATAATGGAGCAGTATGGTCCACCGTTTCACTCCAAAAAAAAAAAAAAGTCTCTCTCCCTCTTTTCATTTACATGATAGAACTCATGCTCTCTTGTTAATACGTGTGGTGTGGAGACATCGAGATAAAATAAGACCAGTCTGGCTTACTGTGCTTTAAGTTTGTGCATTCATATGCATGCCACTAAAAGCTCCATTTCCGTGAGAAATAAGTCAATGGGGCTTGCTTGTGCTGTATTGCCCATTTTGCTTTTATCTGAAAGCAACCCACAACTATAATAATTAAATTGACAGTTATTTAATCATTCCAGAACGTCCAACATTTCCCTTTTAATTGCCAGGTTTTGAGTTTTTGACGATTCAAAATTTTCCTGCTTGACTTGAAATTAATTGATCATTCAAAATCTTGTAATTCAGAAAGGTACGTTTGTTACTTCGTTTGTTGCGTTAGACATTTCGCGAGTCGAAATGAAAATCATTACTGAACAGAATACAACATTAATAATAATAGCCAACAAAAGCTGCCAGTTATGTTTTAACAATCATACCGTTATTGCGAGGACGTAAAAACTCGACCTTCATTAGCCCACACCGAACGCATTATCGATTGATTTTTTGTGTTCCTATCATTTTTAAGTGCCACAAAATTAACGTACCAAACAATAAAACTTTCTCAACATATGGAGTCCATGAAAATTCGGTTTGTGATTTTAGCTTCTTTGGGGCAAAATTAAAATATCTAAATCATCTAATTGTATAATAATAATAATAATAATAATAATAATAATAATAAAAGGTCCCTTCAAAGTCCAAACGCACACTAAAATATCCAAGTCATGTATCCAATGCAAGGAAATAAGATTTTCTATCGAAAATGAAGCCCAAATCCAACTACAAAGAAAATGATGATGCGATGCTTTTAGTTGAGTTCATGTTGTTGAAGCATTTATTACGTAGAACAAAATTGGCCCTTCTTTTTCCTAAATTATTACCAAGAAAATAGAAATTTAATTTAGTGCATGCAGTTGCCCACATGCTTCGTTTATTATGAAAACCCACGATCTCTCCAATGAGCGCTTGTGATATGTACAATCACACATCGTAATTTATCTGACTACGCGCACTAATTAGGTCTAACTAAAGTTTTTTTTTTTTAAAATAAAGCTGAGCATCACCAACGGAATCGATTATTTATTAATTATTTTAATCACCGAAATAAAGAGGGCATGGCCGTCTTGTATTGTGTTTCACAAGATGTCCGGATCAAAACATCTCATGTGATTCCCAACTGATGAAGCGTGTGCGGTGTGGCCCGAACCCACCGGGCAGAAACAATTTATTGATATTACCGTAAATGACATTATTACCCTCGGCCTCACCCGCCGACTATTGATATTTTTCAGTAGCCTGTGTCGGTGCCGATCCAGCACGTCACAGCATTTTCATTACGGTCGAGGGTAATATTGTTAATACACAAAGTTTGTTCCCTACCCTTCTGGGCCCTATAGCTTTCACGTTCGTTTTAGGATTCTTCGTCTTTTCCCTCGGTCTCGACTTTGTATTCCCCGCCCTCGTAGGAAATAGCTACGAGAAAATATTAACACCCTCCTTAACCGTTTTTTTTTTTTAAATTTTAAGTGAATTTAGTAAATTTTGAAAGTACTTTAATGAATCTGGATTGGATCCAAAGAATATTGACAACTGTAAATACAAAATAGTTGATAAACATGTTAAACAAATTAGCACAAAATTTGAAGTCTATCAATCCACAATCAATGGGAGTTTAAAAATCCGCATATAAACGAGGGAGAAAGCACCTTATTTGCAATCCATAAATTTTGGAAATATTTAAATCCAACGATAAATACAACTAAGAGGATGTTGCCACTTTAACTGTCTTCAACAGCAATCAATTTGTCAGTCCCTACTCTCTCTTTTTGACAGCTAAAAGCCGTATTTCAATTCGTACCCGCACAGAAAAAGAAAGGAAGCAAATTTTTTTTAAAAAAAAATAAATAACCCTTGTTTTTATTGTTGCTCATAACATAAGGTCTCTCAAAGACTCACAACGCCAAGAACTGGAGCAAAATTGTATGGTATCACGGTAAGTATTATTATATAGCTTTTCTCGAGAAAGTAAACACTTGGGCAGTAATAAAATTTTCTGGGAATGTGTTTTGTCGTCAAAGTTTTTCTTTTTCTTGTTAAAACAACTATAAAGTTTTGTTTTTTTATGTTTTGTTTTGTTTGGTTTGGTTTGGTTTGTTTGGTTTACAGATGCCGGAGAAAGTGGCGTTATCATCACCACCACAGAAGAAGTGGGTTCTTTCAGGCCACATGCATCAATGGCGATTTGGTTTACTAACAGCTCTATTGTTTATGGGGATGGTGGTTGTGTGGAGCATCGATGGCTGCACTATAATTAACTTTGTTCGAGTTTGGAATCCGAAGCAAGATCATTTTGAAGCTGTTAGAGCCAATGCCACTGTTGATGTAGCACAAATCCTGTTAAATATTACTGTAAACACCAGCAATGTTCTAGATTTAACCACCC
The DNA here is from genome assembly GCA_030449905.1 of Luvunga scandens. Classification (NCBI taxonomy): domain Eukaryota; kingdom Viridiplantae; phylum Streptophyta; class Magnoliopsida; order Sapindales; family Rutaceae; genus Luvunga; species Luvunga scandens. Next base: position 3,224,890 of record JASUUG010000478.1, read on the forward strand.
AAAAGGAAAAGCCTCAACTAATTGACGTAAAAAACGTTACTTCCGATGATTCACCCAGTTTGAATCTGACTCACTTGAACCAAACTAGGGTCGCAAGTTTTATTTCCAAGAATTCAAGCAAGGCAGCTCAGCAGAATCCACTGGAGCATAAGCCCAGTGGGGTTTTGCCAAATCGGAGTGAGAGTCCAGTTTTAGAAAGTTTGAAGTGGGTTTCAGTTGATTTGGAGCTTAACTTGAGTACAAATCTGCTGGCTCGTTGGTTGGCTCCAGGTGGGGAGCCTTGTAAAGATTCAAGGACAGTGGAGATTGCAATTCATGGCCTTGATGGAGAGAAACTGATGGAGTTGTCGGCTGGAGATATTCATGAATTTTACTTTCAAGCATTGGGTGAGTCTGGGAATCCTAGATGTGTTGGTGGGGATTACTTTGAGACTGATCTTTCAGGGGAGTCATGGAAATCTCGGCCCGCAGTCAAAGATTTTGGCAATGGTACTTACTCGCTTTTGCTGCAGGTTCATCCTGATTTTGTTGGTGATTATAATCTAACCGTGATTTTGCTCTTTAGATATTTTGAGGGTCTTAAGTTTTCACCTGCTAGGTTTGTTTATGATAGGGAATTAAGGCATATACCTATTAGGTTCTTTAGACGTAAAGCTCAGTTGCCAGAGATAAAAGTTTGTCAAAAATCTGATTTTGGTAGAGATGTTTGGTCTGGAAGGTGGACAAGACATGGAAAGAATGATGATTGTCAAATTAGCGCTGATGGTCGGTATAGGTGCCTGGCTCCGGATTTTCCCTGTCGAAATCCTTGGTGTTATGGTTCATTGGGGTTGATAGAGAGTAATGGTTGGGTATACTCTAGCCACTGTTCGTTTAGGATGTTTTCAGCTGATTCTGCATGGAATTGTTTGAAAAATAGGTGGATTTTCTTCTGGGGCGATTCAAATCACGTTGACACGATAAGAAACATGCTCAATTTTGTCTTAGATTTGCCTGATATAAAAGCTGTTCCTAGGAGATTTGATCTTAATTTTTCAAACCCCAAAGACCGTTCTCAATCAGTTCGAATCACAAGCATTTTCAATGGTCACTGGAATGAAACACTAAATTACCAAGGGTTGGATTCTTTGAAAGATGAAGGGTATAGGAATTTGTTAAAGAAATACTTCTCGGAGGATACAGTTCCAGACACGGTGATCATGAACTCGGGCTTGCATGATGGCGTTCACTTTTCTAACATAAGAGCATTCATTAAATCAGCCAATTCTGCTGCTTCATTTTGGAAAGAAGTTATGGAGTCAATAAGACAGAGGGGATTGGTGGTGCCACAGATTTTCTACCGGACCACGGTGGCAACTGGTGGGTATGCACGATCACTGGCATTTAATCCTAGTAAGATGGAGGCATTTAATGGGGTGTTGTTAGACAAGTTGAGGCAGGCTGGGGTGGTTTCTGGCGTGATTGATAATTTTGATATGACTTTTCCGTGGCATTTTGATAACCGCTGTAATGATGGTGTACATTATGGCAGAGCTCCATTGAAGATGAAGTGGAGGGACGGTCAAATCGGCCACCAGTATTTTGTAGACCTCATGTTAGCTCATGTGCTGCTCAATGCCCTATGTGCACAATCGTAGGATTTGAATCCGAAGTAACTGAAACATTTAAGAGGTTTACATGGAGTAGCTCCTGGATTGCGCATTTTATGACATGCTACAGAATTTCTGGAAACTCTAGCCATTGCTATAGAGTAGGCATGGTTTCCAGTTGTAAGGCATGGAGACAAAACTTACCTGGTGTGCAATGAGCCAGAGACAAATTTGTGAGGCAGTTAGCTCCATATACATTTTGATTCTTATTCACTATTAGATTGGGATTGGCATTCATTATTTGTTTATAGATTTGTTACCACATATGGTTTTTGATTCATTAAGTTCTCACGCTTGTAGATTATAAGAGGTCCTTGAAGACAAATATGTCAGTGAATATTGTTTATATCAAGTAGTATATCCATTGCATATATGTGGAGAAGGACTGAAATCTGCACTGCATTTAACTATGTGATGTACTTTTATAAATTGTATTTTAAATAATTTTTTGGGTGATTAAGTGCTTTAGTTCTGCCGATCATTGTATGGAATCTTAAAATCTTCAGAGCACAGCTATGATTTCATAGGAAGCATAAGCTGCTTGTTTATTGTTGTTGGCTGCTAATTCTTAGAATATTCTGAACTTGTTGTTTCATATTTGTGATGCATCCTCAATATTCTCTGCAGCATTGGGAAAATCGTGTGTGTAATTCCAATTAGCATCTGTTTTTTAATTACAAAGGCCTTCTTAACGGAGTGTTCAATGAGCTGAAACTTGTTTTATACACCACATTTCGGTATTATATTGCCAAATCATCAGATACCGGTCGTCGTCCTTATGACTCATTAAATTGTTCAGGAAAACTCATCTTGCTGCCTTCTCAATCAGCAGTGAAAATGTTTAGAATTTAATAGCTTTAGATGGATTATTTATTTTATTGGTAACTTTTATATCCGTTTATCGCTTGTTATTCGTGGGGCAAAGCGTGTGTTGATATGCTGCATACTTTCTCCATTTACTTTCTTATTGGCTTGGACTAAGTCTATAACACTGCAGCGTGGATGCGTTTACCCGTTTTAAGTCTAAATAAGATGAAATCTACACTCGTTCGGAAAAGATGATGGCTAGTCCCTCATCCTCGCGGACTTCTAGTGTATTCCACGTTAAAATGTGAGGAGTTTAATTTTTGGCATCCAAGGCATTGGTAGAGAGAGTACCTTTAGGCTTTAGCTCAAAGAAAGTAGTGTCAAAAGATGCATATCATATAAATTTGGTGCGGAGATGGCTGTTTACGCATCTTTCAAAAAAGTTTCTTCTTTAATTCCCTTCCCCTTTATGGTTGATGTGAAAGTCCTACTTTTCAACAAGAAATAATGGAAGGCGAGGTTATCTACAGTGCTGCTTACATGTATTGCATACATTAGAAAAAAAAAATCGATAAATATAAAACATCCATTATTAAATATGAAATATCCACCATTAAATTTAAAATTTGAGACTATTAATTTAAGTTTCAAGTTTAATTGTAGTATTTTATATTTATTAGTCTATTTTTTTTTTCATATATGCAATACATACATGTATTGTATCTTAAGCCTGAAAGGTGTTAGTAGTAAGTGGCCAATATTAATTATCTTTACACAGTTCTTGGCAACATAAATAAAAATGTTCACAAATTCGATTATGCTTCGCACCACCTAAGGGCTAAGGCAGCATGGCTACATTTCTCCTACAGTCCAGGGCTATGTTTCCCCCGATAACTTAACTGTTCTTTGAAACCAAACTTTTTTTTACAATTTTATATAGCACTAAGAGATGTCTACTCCACTCTTATTTAAAAAGGGGAGATAATTTTTTCTCAATTATCATCCACAATTAAAAAGAAATTTAAACCCACACAATACTTTGTGAGGACTCAAACCATTATGCTCACAATCGTGAGGGCAGTGGCTCTATTGCTAAGCCAAAGGTTGAGTAGCCTTGAACCCAAATCTTTTTTTTTTTAAAGGTAAAGAGGGTTAGGTAAGTTCAAATATAATTTTAACATTTCTTTCCACTCTCAAAGATTGAACTCGGATCTTATAAAAGTGACAGTTCTACTGTCAATCGACCAAACCACGCTCTTGGGGGCAACCCAAATCTAATTGTATAATACAACTAAGGGTCTAATGGGAGCTTAAAATTGAATAATTATACTTGTAATAAATCAGAAATTTACACTTAATAGGTGCGAGATTCACCAATAGAAAATATACATATAAGAAGGAGTGAGTTCCCCTGAAACTTAAATTGCTACCGTTCAAGATAAATTAAAGAGTGCTTTGCTTACACATATGCGGTGATTAAGAGATGAATTTTGCTAAACGGGTGTCTTAGAAGCATATATTAAGTTATTGTTTTGGGTTAATTTAATTCTTCGTAGAGAAGGGTCTCAAAAGAACTTGTATCCCTTGATTTTGACACTTCGAAAAGTAAAATATATTTATCCTCGCGTATACCTTTCAAAAAATACAATGATCTTTCTTTACTCTTAAGAGAGTTTTGTGCTAGTTAAGAATTCATGAGAACATTCGAATGGTTCTTGTGTATCATCATCAATTAGAAGCCATGATTTCGAAGGATGACTTGGAAGTAACAGCAATCACTCTTTCTAAGAAAATCCCACAAAAGTGAAGTGCAAAAATTTTAAGAAAACTATTTCTCACAGGTTATACGTAGCTAGGTACAACTTTTTGTTTCCTTTGGCATTCACTACCCAGGCATAAATAGATCCTGACTTGGGCCCAGAATTGTCAGGAGGTGGACCAAACAAACAGCCCAAATCACCAAGTGCTAAGGTCATGAGAAGAAACGGTGAACTCCGAAAAAAACTGGGCTGTACTAAATAAGGACACCCACATATAATCATGAATCATCATTCACCCACAAAGAATTTTTTAGAAATTAAAGGAAACCTTATCAAAAAAAAAAAAAGAAAGAAATTAGTGGGAACCATTAATTAAATGTTAACAACTCACATACATAAATTAGCCAGTCAATTAATTGAAAACTTAGGGATGCAAACGTAAATTCAACTAATAATTTCCTTTTAATAAAGTAACCAAAGGTCATGTCGCACGCTACCGAAACAAAACTGATTCTGCTCTTTTAATTAAGCACACTGGGAGCATCACACACATTTTGTTTGTTGGATTGATGGGATTAAATCACAGAACAATAAAAAGAAAAATAAAATAAACCAGTTGCAGTTTCAGTTGTTGTTGGAGGGGTGGCGCGTAAAAGAGTGTTTTTTAGGTTAAAATCTGGCAAATTTAGGGGGTTTGAGAGCTCGCTTGTCGTTGAAGCAAGCACACTCCGACTTTGGTGAGGACGACGAAGAGTGCAGGCCTTGGCGTCGGAGATTATCCATGGCCTTCACCTGGGGTTCTGCTCTTCGGATCACGCTTTTGATTCTTCTTGTTGCCGCTGCTGTCACCGCCTGTTTCACCCTCCCTGTCGAAAAGGTTTCGTTTTTTAATCTTTTTTTTTTTGACATTTTTCTTTGGTTTCTTTTGATTGGGTTTTTGGTGATTTTTTGATTATTTGGTTTTTGGGTTTTCATTGAAATTCATTTGCTTTTTTGTTTCCATTTGATTAATGGGACGGTGATTATTTTTAGTGTTGAGTGACAACAGATCAGTTGTATGGGATTTAGGTTTCGGGAATGGATTTTGACATTACATGTAATTTCTTTAATTAAACCCTCTATTCAAGAGAATTGTAATGCTGTATTTTCCATTCAAATTGCGGATTGTGGCTATGTGTTGCCACTTTTCTGATTTATTGCATTAGTTCTATGAGTTTCTTGGCTGCAATAAAAGGGTTCTGAATTGGATCTTAAACCTGAAGGATTTTGATGCCTTGAGTTTTCTGCCTGCTAAGTGTATTTTTTGAGTAGCCTCCGGGCTTTTTTGTTGATGAAAGTGCTGTGTCTTGCAGATATTGAAGGACTTTTTAACATGGGTTGAACAAGACCTTGGACCTTGGGGTCCACTTGTGTTGTGAGTTAATTGCAACTCTTCCGTGTTAAATGATTTACCTGTTTACTTGAAATTTCCTTTTTATTTTTCCTTATTCTTATTTCTGATATGACTTAATGCTGAAACGTTTTGGCTTAGTAAGATTTTCTATGGGTTATATGCAGGGCTGTTGCATACATCCCTCTGACAATATTAGCAGTTCCAGCATCAGTGCTTACTGTAAGCATTAATCTCCTCGGTTAATTTAGCTAGTCTTACTACCTGTCTGTAGTTACTCAACACGCAATGCTAATGCAAATGTGTATGGCACTTAAATTAATGTGTTTATGTTATATAGGATGAAAAAAATCCTCTAATCATTTTTTGAAGTGACCTATACTTGAATATGATGTGGGACGTTATTTTAGGATTTTAGAATTTAATTATTTTAGGTCTTTGATGGTCAGTGTCTTAGTCTTTTATTTTTGTTATAATTGTTATTTAGTTTCCGGTTTTAAGTTAACCTAGAGAAATAAGTTTACTCTATTATAAATAGAGAGGCCTTGTTATTATTTTCATAACTTCAACCTTTGCTTAATTTTATATATATATATATATATATATATATAACCTCCTTTATAATTCCCTTTGGGATTATCTATCAAAATTTCTTTTGTAGAGTAATTTCAATTAGAGCATCATCTAATACTGCTTGGCACGTTATTAAAAAAAATCTCATTGAGTCATTTGGGTTAGAACGAGATCTAATCATGTTTCAATTAGAGCATAACTCAGTCACGTTGCCTTGGTACGGTACTAGAATGATATCTAGTGTTTTTCTATCTTATCAATTCGCTTTTGCTACACCGCTCTATTAGAATATGCCTGGTTCTATTAGGTGTTAGAAATGAACCTAAATTATGTTTCGAAAAGAACTATGTCATGTCCACGTTAATATATCATAGGGAATTGGCATGTCTAATGTGTTTTCTCTTTTCTGAAATGAAAATGTTCTTTCTGCCACAAAATTTTATTGTTTAATATTGATAAATAAACAATCTCGTAACTGAGGAACCATGGGCATTCTCTTCAAAGGCATTTGAAATAGTAAATAACAGTTAAAAACCTTTCAGCTAAGCTTTCTCCAAGATTTTAATTCCTTGAAAACGTTATAATTTTCTTTTCCCCAAATTAAATATTTTATTCATACTTGGATGTAACTATGATCTTTGTAATGTATTATTCTGTTTCTTGGAATGGCCCAACTACTTTCTTTGCCTGTGGGTCATACAAATTATTGTTAAAATTTAGATCTTATGGATCTTTTCTGGGGAAGGGATCACTAGTCTTTCAACCATTTAGACCTTGTTATCTGAGTCATAAACCTCTGTTTTAGAGGAAATGATGCTGCATGACTGCAACTATTGCAGAAACGTGAGCAGCAATTTTATGCCCCACTCCTCAGTTCTTGAATCATGTAGATACCTTTATAATATATAAATGCAACCTTATGTGGTAATTGGAATCCTCCTTTCAGCTTGGTGGTGGTTATCTTTTTGGGTTACCTGTGGGCTTCATTGCTGATTCTATTGGAGCAACTATTGGTGCAGGCGCTGCATTTCTTCTTGGCCGAACAGTGAGTTTATGAATTCTTATGATGTTATATGCATCACAAATTCAAAATTTTGCCATTCCAGATTGATATACATGTTGACAACGAAAACTATATTAACTGTTTCTCTAATCATTATTTTCTGATGATAGTGATAGATTGTTGCCTAACCAGTGTATGGCCCATTTCTTTTCCTTCAACATCTTTTTTTCGTAAACTTGAGTTGTGTTTTTGATATCGATTGTGATTTGTATTTTATGTATCTTATTCGTGAATACTTTTCCAGATTGGTAAACCATTTGTTATTTCTAAGTTGAAGGATTATCCGCAATTCCGTTCTGTTGCCCTTGCCATTCGGAGATCTGGTTTTAAGGTTTGTGTGCTTTTTACTGGATATCTGGAACTAAATCGATGCTTGTGATCTATCCTTGTTATCATAGTTTTGCTATTTTAATTATTATTTTTCCTATTTTTCACGCGTAGCTTATATGCATAGGAAGGCAAGTAGGTTTAGTGCAATTATATATATCTCATTACTATTTAGCGTCATAGTGAATCCTAGCCTTAAATTAGAATTGATATAAGTAATATCCTTATTGTTAATAATTAGATATTAAAATAATGATAGGAATAAGATTTAAATCAATGGTAAAAATAGTGAATATCTGGAACTTTGGTGTCTCTTTCTATAAATTCTGCACCTGAAGTGCTGGACTCTGAGCTAGAATCACAATTTAATTTAAATGTAATGGCTGTTTGAAAGGGTTTGTCTATATAGTCTTGCTGTAACTAAGAAAGTCTTTCTCTACATAGTCCTGATGTAGCTAAGAATCCGCCTTTTACTATTAGACAGTTAACAGTTATGAGGTAATTTTTATTCTTTATATGTGTGTGAACTGCTGCATATTTAACCTGCACTTTCTTAACTTGCTCAACAGATTGTTTTGCTGCTTCGGCTTGTTCCCTTGCTCCCATTTAACATGTTGAATTACCTCTTGTCTGTGACCCCTGTTCCACTCTTGGAATACACGCTAGCATCCTGGATTGGAATGATGGTATTTTTTTCCTTATAGTATTCACTCTTTAGTTATATCAAATGATGTGATGTCTTAAACAATTCTTTGATTTATCACAAATTTTGGATGTAAATTTGGCTGCTAATTATTTTTCATCTCTTTTTCATCTCTTTTTCTAACATGCATCGTGTAAAATCTTTATTCTTGCTTTTGTGTGTGTACTTAGGTGCATGGCATTTTAGTGGACCTTGTACAGAACCCTAACCTTTTTTTTTTCCGAATTGGTGAACCCTAACCAGTTAGTATTATAATGCATATGAAAATAATTTGAAATCTAGATTTTGGTGGGTGTATGGGTTGGTTCAGTACTGTACCCATCTATTTTAATGCCCTTATCAAGTAATGTTGAAGACATTGAAAAAAATAGCTCAATCACCTTTCATTTACTATCCATATATGATGGTGCACAGCAGCGGTGAAATTTCAGGCTTTTCTCTAATCTTCATAATAGTTAATTACAAGATTTATTTGAATTTTAACAAGTTTGGCACTTAACACTGGAACAAGTGCTTTCTGCTTAGTGCTTTGAAGATATGTGTACATGGATGTGTTTCTTCCTCTGTTTGCATGTGCTTGCTGCTTTGCTTGCTTAACAGTTTTCTTTTACTTTTTTTCTCTCCTTATTTGTTCAGATTTCAGCTGAGTAACATGTCTAATGTGGTTACTGTTACAGCCGATAACTCTTGCATTAGTTTATGTTGGAACAACTCTCAAGGATCTTTCTGATGTGACACATGGATGGAGTGAGTTCTCAAAAACTCGTTGGGTAAGTCTTTTCAGCCTTATATTTTTTGAGGTTTACTAACAGATTTTCAATTTTTGATTGTATTGGCTCCTTCCCTGCAGTGCAATAGTTTTCTTTTTGATAGTCAAATTTTGCCAGAGTGGTTCATTATTTTATTTTTCATGAGTCAAGGATATGTTGATGCTTGTTTTATCTTGCCATCTTTTGTTCTGATTTATATGTATTATCCTTTGCCCGGTGCAGGCTTTTCTCATCTTTGGCCTCGTGGTATCTGGTAAGTTGAAATAAACCTGCAGACATGCCAAGTAGACCTTTTTCAGGCTTTTTACACCTTCACTTGCCAAATATGTCTGTTACAAATAAAAATTATTCTCCCAAGTTTGATCCTTTATTCAGTTGGAGGAAATAATATGAAATAAATGCACAACTTAAGTTGGATATGATTTTGAGATATTTTTCCTATAGTGAACATACTAGATGAGTGGAAAAGTATGAATCTTTCTATTACTGATAGTGTTTCTTTCCATTTATGAGGGAAACAGTATCTAGTTTTAGTAGTTTGACATTGAGGTTGACTTTTGGCTCTAACATACTAACTGCAAGATAAAAAGGAAGAGATGAGATCATAAATAAATAAGCTTATTCTGAAGCATAGTTCTCTGTAGTTTTAGATCCTTCACCCTCTTTTACCATCGATCTTGCCTGCTTAAAACTCTCAGTTTATAGGTGAAGAGTTGGCATTTAAAATGAACTGTACTTAGATTTATACATGGCTAAATATTCAGAAAAAAAGAAATATAAATAGAGTAAAATAATCTCAAATTGTGTTTAAGTGATTTTTCTCGTCTAAAATAGTCTATTTTCTGGCATATATGCAGTAATTTTAATGGTTTGCGTTACCAAAGTTGCCAAGGCCGCTTTGGACAAAGCTTTGGCCGAAAATGAGGATATAGATGCCATTCTGGGCTCACCAGACTTGCCAATTATGGCTGAACCACCGGTGGATCTCAACCAACCTCTCATAATCAAGATAGAAGGCAATGATGACAGTCATGAAAAATAGATCTCATATTTGTTTGTAAATTCTTTCACCATTTTTACAAGTTTTGATTCTGCTTAATGCTTTAAACATTTGGCAATTGCCCTTTGTGATCTGTACAGTTGCATTATTCACAAATGTAGTTTTGGACAGTAGTTGATTGATTAAACAACTGAGGATATTTTGTTTAAGTATAAGTTATCTCTTCAATTAGAAAATAAAGTTTACAATCAATGAGTATTTTTCTTTACAAATGCATCTTGCTTTAGATTTATATCATAGGAAGCAATACATAGTGTAATATTACTAGCAATATGTAATAATCTCATTTCCTTCATCCCCTTGCTCTCTACTCTCTTTTTGCTTGGAATATCTCATTTCCTGGCTGGAGGGAGTGTTTTCTGGATTTACGTTAATCCTCATCAGTCATTTCACATCCTGCACTGCTGTTTGATGCAAATACTAAGCATGTTCAAAATTTAATCTTTCAACAATCAGAGACTGTAAATGGAGAAATAATATTGAGGCTCTTCGGATAATTGGCGTCTTTCTCAATTCATTTAACGGTCTTTCATTTCCCGTTGAAATTTGTAAAATCAAGGAGGACACCAGAGTTTTATTTGCTGCTGAAAATGATGCGGTTGTTAGATATGAGCTGACAATGTGGGTCATGGGTAGGTTGGTGATAGACTGATAGTTAGATTGGCAGAAACTCTATAGCATTTCGGTGAATGGTGAGTTCCATTGCTAATGCCATAGCTGTGATTGAAGGTACTGAATGTTAGGTGTTTTCAGAACATCACTTATAAAGACAGTGTTCTGCTCTTCAATGTGATCCAAATGATTCCAATTGACCTCATTTTGAGCAACGGAAAATGCGGCCAGGACCCACCAATCAGAATGAGATGGTGCGGTCCAAAATGATTTGCACTTGGCACTTTGTTAAAGTTGCAGCTAGATTTCTGGGGAGAAAAAGGTTATGGTTCGAAACTTGCATAAAAATAATTCCAATGATGAAAGGTGAAGCAAAATCATCTCATACTTCATCATGAATCTTTGAATAGATTTTGAGGACTATTGGTATCCTTTTTCCTTCCCAACCAAAGTTGGGAAAAGCAATTTGCTGGCATTTTATTAATTTATGTTGCTACTTTGTGTTGAAATTTGGGGGGTTGCTGGGGACCATACCAACTCTTTAGTAATTCTATGGTACTACTCTTTGTATTAGTTTTATGTGTTCTCATTCATTAGGATTGCAGAAACCAAAAGATCTTTTGGATTGAGCACAACCTATTGATAACAGCCATTGATTGAGTATAAAAGCTATAGAGACTGGAAGGCATTGCTGAGTGTCTATAAATGCTTTAACTAAAGCTAAACTGGTGAATGATCTTTTATTTGTAAGAGAATGCCTGTGCTTTCAAAGTTGAAGGTAATTAAAAGCATCGAGTCCTGCACAGGAAAAATGCCAGGATTTGGCATTTTTCCTTTTGGTGGGTGCTTTGATGGATGTCGTGATCATACTCAGGCATCGGGATTTGGGACAAGAATCTGGAACCTGAGTGACAGGCCTGTGGAGTTGCAAGTAAGGGTGGGATCAATACTAAAGAAAGTGCACACTCTGAAGCCGGGCTACTCAAAGAGGCTGAAATGCAAGAGCATATACAAGGCTTACATGCCTGGTAGAAATGGCAATAATAGTACCAATGGAGGCATGAAGAGCTTGCTGTATTACTACGACGAGACTTGCCACCCCTATATTTGGATACACGACACCGGCTGCGGTACGTTGAGGATGGTGAAGCAACAGTATCTTAGTCTTGACGACCTCAGAGACTCTTCGGAGATCAGAGTTTTCCGGGATCATCAGCGAGGCTGCATATCAGTTCGCAAGAAATCCAGGCCAGATTTTTGCTGAAACTATTTACCTATGTGTAAGATGTTGGTGATGGAATTGATGGTTGTTTATTTTTTTCCCCTTTTTTGGGTTCTTCCACCTTTGAGTCTTGATTCTTGCTTCTCTATTTCTTATCATCTGAATTGCCAGCATTCAGTTGCTTTTGTTTTGTAGTCATGCAATGTGTAAAAGATTATAGGGAATGACATTAATACAGCTGTTATGGGATTTGTTTTTTCTCAGCTGTCATTTGGATATAATTTGTATGCTATAAGCTGCCGCATTTGACTAACATTAACCACATTTTCTGAGAATTAGAGGAAAATTTGACCCCCCCCCCCAAAAAAAAAAAAAAAATCTCCGCAGCATGATTTAGCTAGCTACAAAACAATAAAGAATTACGAACTCCAAGTAGTTTGTAATTTTTTGTTATTTTTGTAACAAGCTGACAAGTTAAAATTCGCATTTTACAAAATAAGAAATTCCAGAGTACAGAAAGGACTGAGAATCACATGTCGCAAAATTATTTTTGTGCAAAAAACAAAAAAAAAAGGACATTTTGTCCATGTGAGTCAACATTATTACACGATCCCTTCTGTTTTAAGTATCTTGAATGGCGCCTTTCTTATTCTTGTCTTCAGTTAACGATTAGTGCCCCAAAACTGCTGGACCACCGAGGGTTTTGCTGCTGTGCTCAAATTTCAACTATCTTTAAAGTTGAAATTATGAACTGGGTTGCTTGGATGGGAAGAAAACATGATAAAAGTTAGGAGCAATATAGATAAACGACCCCTAAAATGATTTGTAAATGAAGTATTGGTAGCTAAATTGGGACGATGACGCAGCTGGAAGTATAACTATTTATTCTTTTGTCTTTTATCGTAAAATTATCAAATCTGCTTATTAGGTTCATATTCGAATTGATTCAACAGATCATGCAAAACTTATACGTAGCCATATTTAACCAGTATCGCTCCTTTTCTATTAGTTCTTACCATGTGTATACTTCAAGTCAAGTGATTTGACCCCCTAAAACTTTAAAAAAAAAAAAAAAATCTATTAGAAAAACGCCATACACACCAATACAAAATGTTGTAGCTATAGAGTTAATATATATTATATGATATGTGTGGTGTGGTAAATAGTCGACTGCTTAAATCTTTTGACTTTAATCGGATGAGTAAAGAGTAGTAGATTTGGTTCAACTAATTTCTACAACGTGTGTCGTTTTGTATTATAATTTTTAGGATTTATTTTACCCGGAATATCTATTTTTATTGGGGAGTACAACAATAAATAGATGTTAGGTCTTCGTGTTGAGCACAGATATTTAAACATCATCTAAATACCACACGGAGAAATAAAATAGGATTATTCTATTCTGTAGTATTATAATAATATTTCATTGATGGTCAAAAATTATTTTGTTTGGTGTCATTTTTGTTTTGTAAAAATAATGTTTCCAGAATAGTGCACGCGCCGAAATAAAAAAAAAAAAAAAAAAGCCAATGGAGGAACGAGGGAAAGAATTGAAAAAACACGAAAAAAAGAAACTTCTGAAGCGCGTGTAATTGTCTTCTAGAGTTTTTTTTTTTTTTTTTAAAATAAAAAACAAAAAAAGACTTTTCTTCAACAACACGAAGAACAAATTTTACAATTCCTCATTCAACAGCTGCTACTGTAATGAAACAAAAATCATCACAAAAACACGACTAATTCTCTTAACAAATCCTCAATCTTCTTTTTTTTTTTTTTTCCCTTCTTTGCTCTTTTTAGAAAAAATAATGGGAATTTCATGGAGTAACAGAAGAAGAAACAACCACCACCACCATCATTACTTGCCCCCGCCGCCCCCGCCACCGCCTCCCCCACTTCCGCCATACCAAGAACCCACTTTGTACCCCGCAACAAACCCACCTCCGCCACCTGCCCCACATCCTTATCATCCGCCCCACGCGCCTTATCCTCTACCCCAGCCACAACCGCCACCGCAGGCACCCGTAAACCCTTACTATTATCACTCGCATGGGTACAGTACTAGCGGTTATGCGAATCCCATGATGGGAAGGTTCAGCTATCAGTTTCAGTTCCAGCCTCCTTATTATGCCAACCACGCTCAGGCTCAGTATCACGGCTGGCCCGCTGCTGCTAGGCAGTCTCCAGTGGGCCCCCCGCCGCCGTATGTTGATCATCAGAGTGCTAAGAAGGTGAGGAATGATGTGAATGTGCATAAGCACACGTTGAAGATTGAAGTTGATGAGGAAAACCCGGATCATGTGCTTGTGTCTTTTGTTTTTGATGCCCTGTTCGACGGGAGGTTAGTGATTTCTTTCTTTCTATTGCCTACAACTTTATTTTTTCAAATTTATTTTTCGGCTTCGTATCTTTTTTTTTTATTTTATTTAGTGGGTATGGTTAGATTTAGAGTTTTGGATTCTTTTTTAGCTGAGTTTTTATCTTGGTTCGGCTGATCAGAAGATGAAAGAAAGAAGTGAAATTTTGATCTTGTGATGAACTAATAACACAAGAGACTACAATTTCTTAACATAATCCATAGAGAAGAAAAGCTAACTACTGTGGAAGGATTAATGTAAAGGCATGGAAGTGGGAAGAATGAGCTGTAGTAGAGATGAAGCTGGCCAGGGAATTGTGATAACCATTTTCACAATTTTTGTGAAATGACAACAACAACAATATGCTTATGCACAATGCTACAATGTAGCATTCTCGTGTCTGGTATTCAACAATGATTCAGGATTATGGTTGACACTTTATACTTAGATTTGATTCTTTCAATGATGCATTGATTTATGATGCCAATAGAACAAATGCTTTCCTTTTACTTTATGTAGCAAGTAAAAGTAAATAGAGAAAATTGAAACGAAGTAGGCTATATGGCAAGCCAACTGAGGTCTTCAATTCAGATGATATACATAGACTTGGAGAAATATGAACTAGAATCTAGTTGAAGAGACTCTTCTTGAAGTAATTTCTCATGCTTTTGAAACTGCAGGGTTGGAGTTCATATTAATGTGTAATTAAGCACTAGGCAGTTTTTCACCCTTATCCTGTTTGTTTAGGAAGTGTAATATCTAAACAAGAGAAGGCTGGTTTAAGAATGAGGTATGAAATTTGGGATGCATCATGTGATCTTTTGTCATAATCACCAGCAGAACCACTTTCTCATTGCTAGCCTCTAGTTTGTTGGCTGCTCTCATGTTGCGTAGGGCACGGGGACCTTACTGATACATCGTAATCTACAGTCATGTGGTCAAGCCTATGATATTTGGATGTCATGATTTCCCTTATGCCTTACTTTTCTTATGACTTTTTATGTTTTGTTCTCTGCCTCCCCTGGAGTTTAAGTGGATCATCTTTGTTCCCAACATTGGTAGTCCGTCTAGTCTCTCTGCTCATCCGTTTTTTCAGGAATGGATTGCCTAATTAAACTCATTGCCGCAACCAGGAAAAAAAATCCCAATTAAATTTGAAGTGTACAGTAATTGTTGATGTACAGTGTCTCTGGATTATTATATTGACTTGCTTTATGGAAAACAATGAATTACGCTGTCTAGGCTTGAACTTGACACGGACTCACATTAAATACCTTTTTTTTTTTTGAAACAAAGACTCATATTAAATACTTATTTAGTCCTCAAGTGTCCTGAGAGACCATATTTCAGCTAGTTTTATGGATAAATGTTAATGGCCTTTGTCTTAATTTCTCTCGCACTCAACGTGATCTCTCCTTGCGGTATATTTAAGTTTTCTATATTCCTAGTGCTTTAACAGTTAGTTTCCAAACTAATTGATTATTTTGAAGGCAAATCATAATTTAACAAAATGGTCTGAAATAAGGATTTTGATGACGACTTTGTGAATCAGAATGAGTGGTCTCATGCATTGACTGACTCTCTAATCATCTTGCAATGACTGTTATAGTTTGAGCCATGCTAGACTTGCCTCTGCAAGTGGCTAAATAATCAAGGCCTCCAGTGCTCTAAATGAAAACTACAAATATCCAGAACGAAAGAAGCTTAATCCTCCTTGGGAGTTCCCCTAGTTGGACATAGAAACTTGGCTTGGCTTTAATCAATTCAAGTACCAGAAAACTCTTTCGAACTCAGTTGGAACTGAAAAGCAGTCAATTATAAGGTTGCATTGGTTACACTAAGAACAGTAGTCATAGATAAAAATATGTCAATTTCATATATAGTCATAGATGAAATATAATCTTTTATGTCGTAAAAACCATTGATTATATCATGAAATACTTTTATATAAGTTTCTCTTTATTTTCTTTTCTTATCTGCAGCATCACTGTTTTCTACTTTGCCAAGGAAGAGGCCAACTGTAAGTTTGTTCCACTGTTTCCTGAAGCCTATATGCCAGTAAAAATTCCCTTTAAGAAAGGATTGGGTCAGAAGTTTTGTCAGCCTTCAGGATCAGGCATCGACTTAGGCTTCTATGAGTTGGATGATCTCTCAAAACCATCACCGGGAGAAGATATATTTCCTCTTGTAATATCTGCTGAAACACATCAGCCATCATCTTCAAATGATGGACGTCTTGCTGATCCTGTGTCAAATACATCTGCTCATATGCAGATAACTCAAGCAGTTCTGGAGAAAAATACTGATGACTTATTCCAAGTAAAGGTAATAAGGCAGATATTGTGGGTTGACGGCGTGCGTTATGAGCTACGCGAGTTATATGGAATAGGAAACTCAGCAGCAGAAGGCTTTGAGGACAGTGACCCAGGCAAGGAGTGTGTGATTTGCATGACTGAACCTAAGGATACAGCTGTACTACCATGCCGACACATGGTAAGGTTCCACCTCATAATCTTTAGCAATATTGCTGTCAATTGCTCAAGTTTTAAACAGTAGTGAAAATAACTTCTGTTAAACAGTAGTAATCAGGCAGGCCTATGCAAATAGCACATTATGTTAGAACCTTGAGTCTTCGGATAATTTTGCCCTGGGTTCTGAGTTTGGTTCTTTGTTTCCTGTTCTGTTTCAGATCAGTTATAGATCTAGCTGATAAATATTCAAAGGTAGAAAGTCATTATGCTTGTATGCATGCGTCTATATGTATCTTGTCACACACCATCTTAACATTTGCTATCACATTGAAAAGGAGGGAATATAGCAAGAAAATTCCAGTGATTTTAATGATACCGAGGTTCAACATAGCATGATGATTTTTTGTAGTAATACATCAAACATTTACGACATTTTTTGACCCTTGTTTAATGTCTAAGCTTCTCATGGAATACCTGTCTCTGCTATGGTGATTGCAAGTCAAAATAATGTCTTCCATATTTTACCTGCATTTTGCCTTTAAAACCCAAGCATTTCTAACTCAAGCTGTTTATGTTGCATCTTTTCAGTGTATGTGCGGTGAGTGTGCAAAAGAATTGAGGCTTCAATCAAATAAGTGCCCCATATGCCGTCAACCCATTGAGGAACTTATAGAGATCAAGATAAACAATGGTGATCAGCAATGAATTCTTTTCTCCATATAAAGTTTGGTTGTATGGTATGACTATGAAATTCTTTACCACTGTGATTTTCTCTGCAAGCTCTCATTATGTATCTTAATTGTTTGTGTATATTTCAATCATATAAATGAGTTGTTTATTCATCATGTGACATCCTACAAAGCTATTTATGTCAAATCTAATGTAGCTAGGATGGAATTTTTCAATAATTGTGCAAGTGTGAACCTCACTGGTAAGCTTTACTACTCACTCTGAATATAACCTTAAGCCAGCTTCTACATTTTCAGCCCGCAAGCATTTGTTCATTTCTTTTAAGGAAAGTAAGGTTTTAAGCCACTAATTTCAACCATGTAAAGCTTGAATAAGTTGGAGCAGCCCACTTTTTGCTAAAATAACATAGTCCAATGTGATGGAGGAATAATCTTTTACCTCCTTTTGCCAAATGATGTTATGAAGCTTTTGACAACTATACAATATCAAAACAAATTGTTGATATCTTAGCTTTTCTTTATCTCCCGACCCTTTTGGGTAAGTCCTTAACCTTTGCTGAATTATCAATCCATCATTCGTATTACATGTTGATCAGTTGATTAAGCATTAACATTCATTAAAGCAGAATATATATTGAGGCTACTAGAGTCTAGACTTGATGAACATTCTAGGTTTGCAGAAGCACCTTTTCCCTTTGGGTTTACAGCCAAAGAGAGAGGCAGTGAGAGAGAATATTTGCCTTAGAAGTTAGCCTTCACTGAGAATCTTCAAAGCTTGGATGGACCTTGATTGAATCTTATCTTAGAACAAGTGGGGACACAAGAGTTGGGCAGTAATACTAAATCATATCTTGGATCTTATTGAATATCTTTCCCCCCACATGGCCTCTTAGATACCCTTCCTATTACTTTGCCAGAAGTATTTCAAAAGCTATTTCTTGCAAGCTGCTATAATTATCTATTATGCAGCTCGTTAAGATAAACAATTTTTAGTGCTATAGAATTCGTTGCACTTTGATTCTACAATCATCCGGTACTTGAGGTACACACTCGCTGCATCATATGCTAGTGCTATTACTACGGATGATGTCATGGATCAGTCTAGGCCATATTTGTTGCAATTGCAATTTGTTAGGATTTTACTTTAAGTGGTGTTGTCTTTAACCCAACATGCATTTGTTCACTATCTTGAAAAACATAACAGAAATTTCAACTAATTTTGAAATCCACAAGGATTGCTTGGGCAGTTTTTCTGAAATTTAATTAATTATGGCTGCAGGCTTGCACATGGAGTGTACTCAGATGCGCACAATTATTTGTGCTTAATGCGGCGGCTTCTATAAGTGAAACCGTCATTAAGCTTCTGCTACAATTCTTCTAATCTCGTATTATAATATCTTCACTTTCAAGCTTCCTGGGATAAAAGATTAAAGTAATGTGGAGTGCCGGTTATTATTAATTGGAGAGTAATCATTTCCACACGACATGTTTATGCCCAACAATTTTTTTAAACGAGGAAAAAAACCCCTATTGGGCTCCAAAGAAAGAAAGAAAGCAAGTGGTAGCCTTTCATCAGCAGTTGTCTTCCGCACTGCACAGTCCACACCAGCAAGCACCCCTGAGAATTTGACAAGACAGTGAAACATGCTGCCCTACTCTGGCTGTTTCTCTAGCTGTGGCATAATTAAGCATTTTGCTAGGAGCCTGCGGACGATATCTAATACTTGTTACAGAGAGATTTTATTTATTTGTCTTTGGAAGCATTCTATGGGGTGGCTCTCCTCCAAGCTCCTGTTCAAAATCATTTCCAATGGAGTAGAAATGATTTCTAGAATAATACTCAAAAATCTACTCACAAGAATAAAGGGGTTCTTGTGGTCCAAGCAAATAAATCAATCTTTAATTTAAATTTTGGGTAAGTACTCGTTTAATTCTTATATTTTAACTTAATTGTCTCATTAGTCCTTAAATTTAGAAAAAAAAAATACCTCAAGTCACTCCTGTTATTAAATATGTTGTACTTTTATTCTTACTTCTTTTCATTTACAATAACACCTTTATAATAATATTCTTAAAGATATTAATGAAATTTTTTTAAAAAAGTTGATAATCAAATAGCCTTAAAAGTAACAAAAAATCTACCAAATTTTTATATTATTATTTTATTTTTGAGATTAGTTTGGTAAATTAAATTTTTGTGAAATGATTGTTAGCAATACTATCAAACATTACTTTGAAGTTGGTTGATGTTAATTTATTTATAAATAATTATTAGTAAAGTTGTCGGATAGGTACAAAAAATACTAGATTTTTATACTGATATTTATTGGTTAATTTATTAATAATTATTATTAGTTAATTTACTAGAATTAACTTTTTTAAAAATAATTTAATTAATGTTAATAATATTATTGCAATGATATTATTGTAAAAGATAGGATAAAATAAGGATAACAATGCAACATATTTAATTGTGAGAATTTTTTAAGTCTTTTTAAAAATATAAAAACTAAATAAATATTTAAATCAAAATATAATGACTAAAGGAAACATTTACCCTTAAATTTTTGTACCAAAATCCTTTCATTCTCTCACAAATGAAAGGAAGGGCGTTGGATTCCTTGTGAGTCCTACTTGAGAAAGAAAACAAACCCTTTCCTGAACAGTCAAAACTTTTGAAAGATCTACGTCTCCATTATTCTTTACCATAACACACTAAAAATCACGAGCTAGAACAAGGAAATTTGTAGAGGCCATGTGAGGATGAAGCTAAAGATCATAATTCAAGGCCCCCTCTAGCTGTATTTTCTTGCCTTATCAATCACTATCACCGGACCGTGTGGTGCTCATGCGAGATGCCATGAACTTAAATGCATTGTTTCTTCACGCATTCCATTTAAGAACCGTCGAAACGAAAGTAAGTACGCAACATCAAAACCCAAATCCCGTTATGCTCCAAACAACTTAAGCCAACTTGGCTATATTTGAGTTCTCATATTCGATCCTTTCAGTGAGTTATTTGCAGTCTCATACGTCATAGGGTTAATTAGAGTGCTCGATTGACCTCCCAGTTTAGTTCAAGTACTTGCGCAATTTGTTCACGTCGATTCACAAATACTAGGTCGCTAGTAGGCTTAAAACATTCATGCAGTTAATAGCAAAAGACTAGTTTATTAGATAGAGTGACTCATCCCATTTGTTATAAATGAACTTAAGATCTTTAGACATCCAACTCAAAAATTGGTCTATTAGATGGATTGATTTATTACAACTTATAAATTTAAGTGTCTCTCCTTTATTAATAAATATGATACACAACTGAACAATTCTATCCTCAAAATAAAACTTTTTTTTTCATCTACTATTTCATTCAGCGTAATTGAGATTTAACATAATCTGGCAATTGGAGTTTGTTTTTTATATTACTTTACGGAGGGCAGATCTAAAACATCCTCATATTCAATATAAAAGACTAGCATAGAACTTGCGAGTCACTAAGTTATCATTCTCATCATTTATAAGTCTTTAAGTATTTCTTTTTTACGAACCTTATTGATACTATTCAAACCTCATGTTTTGCTAGATTAAATCTAATTTAATTATAAAGATAATTAATAAAGCGAGGAAAGACATTTCGTTGGGGTCTTTTTTTTTTTCACCATCGAAATGGCTTTCTCGTTTTCAAAGCAAAGCGACAACTTCAAACAAGGGAAAAAGAGAGCAAATAGTAACAAAAAGGTTGAAGGGTTTCATCACGGTTTAGCTTTCGAGAAGAAAGAACAATTAATTATTCACGTCGAAAAGAAGGGTGTTTAAGTTGGGGAAAATAGTCGCGTAAACGTGAGTGAGCAGCAGATTACGGGGGGCTGGTTTTGGGGTAGCTTTCTTACCAAATTTCTTCCCTAAAATAAGACATGATTAAAACAAAAGATGAAAGCTTTAATAGTATTACACACATAACATGACATATTGGCCGCTTTCTTTTTGAAAGTTCATGCAACAACTAATGCTTTGATTTTTCATTCACATGGCTCCACTAGAAAGGAAATGCCATATATATGTAGACTGGATCAAAAATATCTTCAGAGTTTTGTGCATGGCTAAGAGCCTTTGGCTCCACTAGAAAGGAAATGCCATATATATGTAGATTGGATCAAATATATCTTCAGAGTTTTTGTGCATGGCTAAGAGTCTTTCACAATATTTAGATAATTTTTTTTTTCTCAAATAGCGGTGCTAATTCACTCATATTGAGTATTAAAAGAGCTGATTTTTTTTTTTTTTTGAAGTATTGTCATCGTGCAAATCAATATTTTTTCCGCTCATATAAATAGGGATTTAACCTAAAACTTTTATATCACCTACAAAAATTTCATTTGATTCATGTAATATTCCACATTATCAGTGACTAAAAAAATAAAAGAATCTCTGGAACCGATTTACTCAATTCAAAAAGATGTATAAAGGGAGAAATTCGATCCTTATTTGATTATACGAAAATTAAGAGCGTTTTAAATTTGCGTATTACCATTTCTAGTAAATACAAAACTAATTAGTTTACCCAAAATCCCAATAGTATGTTGTATAAAATCTTCAGAGCGTATTTAAAGACCAGGATTCAATGGGTTAAGTTTTCTGAAGAAAAGAAAAAGGAAACTAGCTAAATTATGTCAAGTATTGAATCCAATAAGATATACGGGTCGGGTTCGGATAAGACTAACATTTTGGAAGGGTAAAATTATCATTTGCTATTTTAGATGAATGCCAAATGTAGCGAAGTAGCTAAAACAGTGCAAACCAATAATATTTTACAAAAATGGGGAGCAAAAGGCCCCATTAAATGTCATTATTTAATCAACCACCCAATATTGGGATAGAAAATCTGACAGTAGTTCGTTCACATCTGCCGATAATTATTATCCGATTTTAAAACCAAATCTGGCAATCTTCTCTCTCTCCCTCTCTCGCTCTCGTCATCATCTTTATCAATCAATCCCACGGCTCTCTGTTTCAACGGTGAAGATGCGAATAAAAGTTTGGCCTATCGTGGAGCCACCCACACTCGATTACTTCACCTCGTGGCTCTTGTTGTAACTTGTGCGACTCGTAAGCTTTACCCGGGCAGCCAAGCTAATAAGCCGACACCGCAAGGCCCACGTGGTTATATCACTCATGGTTAAAATTTCATTTTACTTTTTTGGTATAATATAGTTGCTCATAATTACACCAATTTCCTTTTCCATTGCAATTTGAGCACGCATCTCATGATTCCCCATCTCACCTCACCTCACCTCACCTCACCTCAAATTATTTGTATATTTCCTTAAATTTGAAGCTTTAATCACTGGAAAAATAAAAATGTTCAGCTTCTACCACAAGAGACCAACTAACCAAGACTGTCTTTAAAATAACAAATTTTATTATGCATAATTTCTATAAACTTTTGCCTGATTGAGATGATAAAAACGAACAAATTGGAAAAATGTATAGAGTAATAAGATATTAAAATTCGAGAGTAATGAGTTTCAAATTCCACGTTAAGAGCTTTCACATTATTAAATTTGCCTTTATTTATAACCATTGTCGCTAACCACTGGTTAATTTTTTATTAAGATGATAAAGATTGATCTTGTTAGAGTTGGATCTATTTGAAGCGAAAATTCAACCAATCAATTGAAAAAAAAATCAAAAAGTGTCCAAAGTAATAAGATGTGTGAACTTAAAGTAATGAGTTGAAAGAACAGAATTTAAATGGGTCTATATGGTTGAATCTGTCTGACTTATGATCGTAAACTAAAAATAATGAGCTAAAAATTCTAGGGTGAGAGCATCCATGTAAGCCGGGGTCTACCTCAATTATATCCACAACTATGAATATTAATTAATTTTTTATGACCGGCAAATGATCAAAGATCGATCGACAGAGAGTTTGGAATTTTATTTATCTTAGAAACAACTCCACGAATTAACATTCTTTTTAAAATAAATGGCATTTTAATTTAAAATTTAAACTCGATAGCCGTAGAGAAAAGCATTTTTGACTTGTACTTTAAAATGCCACTTATTATTTTACATTTCTTTTTATATACCATGAAAACAAAAAACAATTTTTCCCAGCTGTCCTGTTAAAAAAACCAGTTCGAGTTACACTACGCATCTGAAAAAAAAAAATGATGCGCAAAATACTAATAAATAAAGCCCCCCAAAAGAAACACCGGAGAAGCCTTGCAGCAACACCTCTCCTGCAACAACTCAACACTCTCTTTCTTCTGTTTTGCCTCTCCTCTCTCTCTCTCTCTCTCTCTTACTCTGAAACAGAGGAAGCAGATGTTTTTAATGTTCAGCCATCTCCTCCTCTGACCTTTGATTCTTTTTCTCTGTTTCTCTTTCTCTTTCTCTTTGTTATTCAAAGACCGAACCTTGCCGTTGGTCGATGTTTCTTCAACTTTTTCTCTGCTCTGAGTCTACGACCCATTTGTTTTATCTCTGCTTGTTAGCTTGTAACAGAATTCATTGTGGTTAGCTGCTTCTGTCTCTCAGATCTATTAGCATTGTCAAATCCTTTTTCTTTTTTTCTTTTTTTTGTGTTTCATCGTTGTAGCTGTTTGCTTGTTTTATTTGACTGGACGGGAACAAAAAATAAGAAAAAAATGAGTAAAGAAGAGTTCATGAAGATTCAGGTAACACTTCCCCGAAGCTTAGAAATTTCCCATCTTTTGAACTTTTGCTTTATATGTTTTTGTTCATGTATTTGTGAACCAGAGTGAAATTCTTTTTTTTTTTTTTTGTCGTTATTAATTTGAATGGTACTTTACTTCTCTATGGGTTTTTTTTATTTTGGTTACTTGCGCATGCAGACTTATGTTCTGAAAGTGAACATACACTGTGATGGGTGTAAGCACAAAGTGAAGAAAATCTTGCAGAAAATTGATGGTATTACTACTATTGCTACTCTTCATGTTATTTTTAATTTTAATTAACGTCCTTAAAAAATAGTTCTCTTTGATCTTCTTTAATTTTGTAATGCTTAAAAAAAAATTCCAATTTTGGGGTCGCGTAATTTTGCTACAGGAGTATTCACCACCAGCATAGATTCAGAACAGGGGAAGGTGACAGTATCTGGTAATGTAGACCCATCAGTTCTGATAAAGAAGCTTGCAAAATCAGGCAAACATGCAGAGCTTTGGGGCGCTCAAAAGGCCAACAACAACCAAAACAATCTACCAAACCAGTTCAAGAACATGCAACTTGACAATGGCAAAGGTGGTAACAACAACAACAAAGGCCAGAAAGGTGGCAACAACAACAACAATCAGCCTAAAGGAGGCGGCGGCGGCGGAGGCCAGCAGCCAAACGCGCAGCAGCAACTTCAGCAACAGCTGCAGCAACTACAGCAAATGAAAGGGTTTCAAGATCTGAAGATGCCGCCACATTTTAAGGACATGAAACTGCCTAGCATGCCAAACCTAAACCAAAACCAAAACCCGAAGGCTGTTAAGTTTAATATTCCTGATGATGATGAGTTTGACGATGAGTTTGATGATGAGTTTGACGATGATGAGTTTGATGATGATGACTATGATGATGACTTGGACGAACCACATCCACCACTCAATAAGATGAAACCCATCATGGGTAATGGTGGCCCTCCGGGTATGATGCCTAATAACTTGATGATGATGATGAATGGGAACAATCCCCAGCTCATGAATGCTCAAAAGGCTGCTCCAAATGTCGCTCAAAATGCCAAGAAAGGTGGTAACGGAGGGCCTGTGCCCGTTCAGGTAAATATGGCTAACAATGAGGGCAAAAATGGAAATGGAGGCAAGAAAGGTGGTGGTGGTGGTGGTGGTGGGAATCAAAATGGAGGAAATAATCAGAACCAAGGTGGCAAGAATGGTAAAAATGGTGGTGGGCAGAATGGAAATAATGGAGGCGGCGGCGGCGGCGGAGCTAATAACAAGAATGGTAATACTGGCGGTGGGGCTAACGGTCATAATATGAATGGTAACGGGGGTAAAAAGGGCAATGGTGGTCCAAATCCAATGGTTGATATGAATGGTGGGTTTCAGAACATCGGTGGCCCTGCTGCTATGGCTGCTGCTAGTACTAAGATAGGTCAAATGCCATTGGGCCAAATGGGTAGCATGCCAATGGGCCAAATGGGCAATGTTCCAGCTGTTCAAGGCCTACCAGCAGCTGCCATGAACGGCGGTGCCGGTGGAGGTGCTGGGTACTTTCAAGGCGCCGGGCCGGATCTTATGCCCGGCAACCCATACCATCAGCAACAGCAACAACAGTACATGGCCGCTGCAATGATGAACCAACAACGTGCAATCGGCAATGAAAGGTTCCAGCCCATGATGTATGCAAGGCCGCCGCCTGCTGTTAATTACATGCCCCAACACCCGTACCCACCATATCCATACCCGCAGCACCCATACCCGCCGCAGGATCCCGGATATACTCACTTCTTCAGTGATGAAAACACCTCAAGTTGCAATGTGATGTGAAAATATGTCAAAGTTCGCTAGAGTTTGTGACTGTAGTTCAGTTCCGGAGTCCGTGGCGGTGGCGGTGGTGGTGGTCCAGCTATAGTTCGAGGACTAAAATGTTTGGTCATATGCCATATTATACATGGAAATGGGTTTTTATTTTAGTTTAATATTTCTCTTCTTTTTTGTCTTAATTTTTTTTTTAATCCTAAGTTGAATTAGGGTTTTCTAATTATCATAGGGAGTATTTATTATATAGATAATTATATATTAAAAAGTCATTTAGGGAGGAGGAGGGAGTAGTGTTGGGCTCTTTTTATGAGATGTTTATATGTGTTTATATGTTTGCAAAAACAGAAATAAGTAAAATATATAACATAGAGAATGGGGTTAAGAACGACAGCCCATCTCTCTGCTGCCCATTTCTCTCCCAAAATTTTATATCCCATTTTATTTGAATGTTTATATGTGCGTTACCTTTTTTTTTTTCTTTATTATTATTAGTATTTTTTAAAATTATTTGTTATCATGCATTTCTCTCGTTTGTTTGTTTGTTTGTTTCAAGGTGGATGATAATCATGCCGGCCTGTGAGCTGTAGGGCGCACAAGCATGAGTTGGGATTTATTATTTGTGGTTGGGGCCCCACAAGCCCTGCGCGTTTGGTGTTTTTTTTATAAATAGGCCCCACTCATGACCAAATAAAATCGATTATAATCGGAGAGAGTAATGAGCATTATTGGTCATGCTGCTCATGTACTTTCGGTAAACACTCCACTCATTTACTCAGTAGCAGTAGTAGTGACTCAGTGACTAGAGAGAGAGAGAGAGAGAGAGAGAGAGAGAGGGAGAGGCAATGCAGTGTAGTGATGCTTTGCTTGCACTCACTACAGGCCAAAACCCTTTTCTGTCTGTGCATCAGTAACCGCAGAACATGTTGACAAAGACAAGCTAACTACTTTTAATTTCGAAAATCTAACGGCGTTGACACTTTTGACACGAATTCTAGTGAGCGTCTAGTCTTATCACCAGAAACAGCATCAGTTATCATCCATTCAAGAAGCCAAATCCCCACCCGTCTCCAAAATGTATAAAAACAAAATTATGATTAGAAAACACCCCCAAAAGCCAAATACCGAATAACAATTTACAACCGCACATCATGCGTGTGATTTTTCACGTGATCAAGATGATCATGATGATGGCTTGCCATTAAGCTCCATCTTATATCTGTCTAATCAGACACTGAAATGGTACTTTGCGCAAAAGTACTTCTCTGTTTTCTTAGAGCTCACACATACGATTCCCCTTGGCAAGTCCCATTACACAAAATCAATTACATTCGCCAAAAACGGGGCTCTAGATTTTTTATTTTTTTTTAACTCTTACGTTGGATTTGATTCGGTGAATCAGAAACTACGTTAAAATCTAGTGGTCCCCACGTGGTCAATATTTATGATGTATTTGCTTACGCAAGTTTTTGTAATGCATTTTCAGGCCAGCGTTTGCACGGGCGGTGTGGCCCTCTGAGGCAAACATTTAATGTGAGTAAAGCTCGAGATCCAAAATCTGTTGGTTGGGGTGGGGGGGAGTGTTTGGTCACCGACATAACTCTATTCTTCCGGTGGATCGATCTTGCATGTACATTTATCCTCATCTTAATCCAACGGCCAGTTTGAATGCCAATTGGCATCGACCAGATGAGGACACGTGGAGGATGATGAAGGCAGATGATTTTGACGAGTAGTTTGGGAATCACGTGGATCGAAGCCAAGGCATGGGGACGAGGGTCTGGGGGTTTGTGGGCTTTGTTTGGATGTATTAGTATATAGTGAACGTGAATGATCAGAGTGCTGAGCACACAGCCACAACAGTGCGCAATGTTACTTATGTGTGTGTGTGTTTTTGCTTAACAAACTCCGCTCTCCCTCGTTTTTGTCCCATCAAAATAAATAAAAAGAATGTTGTCATTTTCTTTGATTTTAACCTCTCGTGATTCAATAATACGGATAAATTTGGATTGCTTATTATGAACAAATAAAACAACTAATTGATGAAAATTATTTCTGGTGTTTTATTTTCCTTACAACTGATGAATCGAATGTACTTTTAATTTGCATAAATGATGGGGAGGGACAGTTTCAACGTATGTGCGTAGATTCTCTCTTTTTTTTTTTTTCTTTTTGACGAGGTGGGCGATTCATTATGAGACCTTGAACTTGTGTCTTCCACATTGTTAAGAACAACAGCTGCCCACCATTGGGCTGCAGCAAGCCCATGGCCATGGCGTTGAGGGGTCATTTGAATGAAATGTAAAGCTTTGCGTGCAATTTGTGAGAATAACAAGGTCTAAAACTTTAACCTTAGTTAGGGGAGAAAAACCAGGGAAGTTTGAAAATTGAAAGAAAGGAAAGAAACAGATGGAGTAAAAGGTCAGTTGCCAATCATGATGACGCTGACAGACCCAAACTCTTTTTATTTATTTTTTATTATTTTTGCTTTTTTTGCCCTAAATTTTGACTATCGTTGGCTTCCGCGTGGGACCCCACACTTACCCCTCTGTTACACCATTGTCTCCCCGATTGATTAAACCTGCTTTCAGTTTTTCCCATTCTTGTATTGCCATGCCAATCTGAACAAAAGGTAAAGCTTCAACCACCCACCGTCCGATCAAACTCCAGTCACGCACAAGCCACGTGATCTGATGATTTCGGCATTTCACACATGTCATAGCAGTATATCTCTTACAAGGGAATTACGGTGCACGATTATATGTACGGCGAACTCTCATTAAGAATTTTGTTATGAGACCACAATCCCTCAATAAAAACTCGCCATGTAATCGCGCGTAGGAATTATTGTGTACGACTGCGTGTATGATGTATTAAATCATATATCTTCTTATGAAAAAATAAATTAATAACGTCAGCAATCGGTAGATTTTTTGAGAAAAGTTAAAAGCAGCAGACATTCAGACTACACAAAGCTTCCGAAATACTGAGCTAACTGAGATTCTTGAGAGAATTAACTCCATTTAATTTTTCACCATACATCTCGTGGAAATATATTTCTCCATTAAGGTTTTAGATATTGGAGATGATAAACTAACAGCATCGCTGTCAATTTCGTCCGGTATATTTTTTAAGTTTAATGTTTTTTAAATTATACCACGAATATTTATATTTACTGTCTCAAATTATATGAAACTGCATCAAATTGAAAAAATAAAATAAAAGTTAAAAAAAAAAAAAAAAAAACCATTGGCACAGCCTAATGGTTCCAAATAAATTTCGACGTCCAAGATGGGGTGTAGGACCCACCTGTTGCCTCGTTTGGTCTACCGCCAGAAAGATCCAAAACGCTGGGCCCCGCAAAATATCAGAAAAAAGAAAGAACAAGCTTGACTATTGAACAGTGCGAAAACGCCGCTAACGGAAGCAACAAACTCCGTTAAGTCTTATAATTACGACAATTAAAGCAGCACTGGCTGTAATAATTACAAATCTAAAAAGCAAAGCAGTATAGTGGGAATTTCGTACCAGGGAACCATTAAAAATTTTAAATCAAATCTATCATATCTGCCATCGAACGGCGGAAAGTATAGGACTTTGTTTCCGCACTGTGCATACACGCTCTTACCGTACGCTGTCTCAAAGCCCTAAAACTCCCAAATTATCCTCACAAAGTCACAATTGCTGAACAGCGAACGCCATTATCATATTAATTTCTAAAATATGTTGGTCGGCTAAAATAGAGTGAGCCCATCTAACACGATCACCAAATATTTGAATTCTCAAAACACCAGACGAATTTTTTACCCTTTTTTTTTTTTTAATTATTTATGCCTGCTAAGTCAATAACTTGTAAACGAGTTACTGATTCATTTAAGAATAAGATCAGTTTGTTCATCGAAGGTGAGTTGATGACTTTATTTATGGATGAATTTCAATTGTGGGGAGACCTTGATGTTAACTCCATAACGGGAGTGGATCCTCCACTCCCCTTACCACTTCGCATGGTCTGAATCATTTCAAAATTAACATCATCATCATCATCATCAACAAACTGTTTAGTACGTATCACATATCTCAACAGTGAATTCAAGTCCTGTAAGATTGCTCCGTAGGCCCCCATCGTAGTAAAACACAGCCGCATTTGTAATGATATTGTATATGAAACATGCAATTAATATTGATTTTGATTGTCACAAAATGTTGCGTGGACTACATGCTGATAAATCAATAAGGAAATTAAATATGAATGATAGCAACTTATCATTCTTGCATTGTGAATGATGGCGACAACATTATCCATCAATAATATCGTAATGTGCTCTTTATTTGTGTGCATACATATACATAAACAAATCAAGGGCATGCCATAACAAAATAACTCAGGGGTCGAAGCATTGGAATTGACATGACCGCATATTTTCAAACAATCTATCTCAATCATGAACCTTGCTGAATAATCCAAAACATTAGATGCTGCAATTTTCTTTGAACTTATTGGATGATATCTACAAAGAATTGAAAATTGTAGCTTCGAATTGAAGGGTCCACCACAGGGGTTAGGTTTGAGAATAGGGAAAATGTATGCACATAAAAGTTGACGAATGAGCAAAAATTATGGAATGTGTTTGTTGGGTGGAGCGATACTTGAGTCTTGATAAGGTGAATTGATTTTTCACTTTCTTCTAACACAAAATATGAATGCGTATATACATAATTACTGCTAGAATTATTCCATCAAATACACGTGACTATGTTACCTTCTAAAGGTGTTTGATTTGATATTTTTTCAGCCACTAACGTACGTTGAATGGTGCCATGGATCACGGAGCTAGTTTATTCAATGTTTGTGCAAAAATTGTGTAACATCCAAAAATCATTTAACAATTTAAAATCTTTAGGTTGTGGACAAAAGGAAAAAAAAAAAAAAAGTCTTACCGTGTATCAATTATACCATTTTAGGTGGTGACCTCTGTCACAAGCTGATATAATTCCTAACTAACTAAATTCTGCAACATAAAGGAAAAAGGGGGAGAGAATCGAAACAGCTAATAAAAATGTGATCCTCATCTTGTGGGAAAAAAGAAATTGATTCTTTTGAACACTTGTGGGGGTAAAAAAATTTCATAAACTCTAGAAGTAGAAATTTGATTTTTAAAAGAAATGCCTAGATATGCTCACGAATGCTATCTAATTTAGTTGATAAAATTTCAAAAGTGAAAATAAGAAGTTTGAAATTCGAATCCCTCTCATATCTAAATATTGAGTGAAACATCATGAAAATATATAGAAAGAATCAAAATTCATTATTAAAAATCTTGACGGATATGATATAAATTGTGAATCGAACAGATCTAATCATTCATTTATCTCACAATTCTCAATTCACTAGCAATCTCTTGATTCGATTTGTCGCCATCTCTTCCACTTAACTCTAAGGCGATAATGAGAGTGATTTTTTATACAAAGTTTCAGTTGTATAATATTTTATGCTATGTTGGAATTGACTTAAAAAAGTGTAGGGTTGCTCCCATTCATCAATTCCAAATTTACAAAGACTCTTAAGTATTTACTTAATTTATTAATAGAATATATATATATATATTATTATAAATGAAAGAAACCGTGCATGTGACCGAGGGTCGCATAATAACTTCAATTATGTACCCAAAGGTTCGGTCACAATCAGTGGATCCAATTGTGATCTAGGGCCAAGATTTTGCACAGTTACGGTTTGGTCTGATAGCATTAGCAAATATCCAAGAGTAGGGTCCATCTACAACTTTTCACATTTACAAGTAATCAAGATTTTATTTATTGACGGCAAGATTTTGACTTCTTACACAAGAGCTTTTTTCACAAGACTTGACATCTAGTGCACGTCCTCATCGATCGTTCCCGCATTATGCAAGTGCTTCTCCTATTTCTAGTGTGCAATTCCCATCACGAAACAGGGGAGTCGAGTAATTGTCAAACAAACGTTCATATTATTGTTGTTACACTTGTTAGCCTTATGGGCACGCAGATTTTATCATTTTTTTATGTCATGTCTATGTCATATAATCGCTTGCCATTTGTTACTTTGTAGGTTGATGAGCGACCATATGTGATACACGAAAATGTTTTGATGAACGATCGATTAGGCAAATAACGAACAATCAGTTTACATAAAAAAATACGTATATTCTGGTTCCCATAGATTTCAGATCGTAATGTAATTATAGATTATAACAAATTTGGAAAGCACCAAACAAAAAATTGTGTAAACACCATCCGCTTCGATCATTCTGTCCACCGTTTGTAACAACATATGTGCTTCAATGGGTTTTCTTATTATTTTTGTCATATTTTTATGCTCAGTGAATCTCTTTGCAGAGAGATTAAGGGTGCATTTAGAATTGACATATTGTACTTTTTAAATTACAGTTGTTTTAGAAAAAAAAATTATAATTATGAAATAAAAATTAATAACATATGGTAAATATAAATTTTAAATGATAATTTTAATAAAATTATTAAAGATATAATAAATTTTTTATTTTATAAATAAAAAAATATATTAATATAATTTTTAAATTATAAAATTATTATTTATTAAATAATTTAATACTATAATTTTTAAATTATAACGGTTCAATTTCAATTTTAAATACAGACAAAAACTTACGATAGTTGTTTATTTCCTATTCTTTCCCCTTTCAAAAGGTGACCATAAAATAAATAACTAGTTGCCTAGCAAGTGCCAGTATCACTGCACAGGCAGGAGGGCGAAAGCACTCGGATACATTTGCATCCTTACATATATACATATATATATATATATAATTCAAGAGACGGATTGGACTTTATGCTAAAGAATGATTATTTCGAGTTGTCTTGATTAAGAACTGAGATGCATTAAAGCTGCTGATTTATAGGCGGTTCATTTGATGACTTTTCATGTACGCTGTCTGCTCACGTGCCTTTGGATTTCGAAGCACACAAAGCCACAACCACTGCTTTGATTAAAAAAAAGTAAACAAATTATAACTCATCTCGAACAAGAACAGCATCGAATCATGACTTACGAGTCTTTTTCTCCTGAGTCCTGTAGCTTTTGCTGTATTATTACCTGGAGAAGTAAAGAAGCAAATAACGTAGCGAGAGTTGGAAAAAAAGCCGCTTCCATTATTGTTTGATCTTTTGCTGCTTTTCCGTCAAAGTCAAAATTCAAAGCCTTCAATTTTACTCCACACTCCCTTCTCGATTATAAAATTCCTGCTTTGTACGAAGAAGAAACCAAAAGTTCTTACAAAGCTGTAATTTGTGAACCACATTATTTATTAATTTTGGGCTGCCTGAAAATGACCGCTGCTAGTGTGTGTGGAAATAATCAAGATTTCTTGTAATAGAAATAAATTTAATCATGTTCATGTGTGTATTCATACAACAATCAACATCAATCAATAGTTCTATATTTTGGTATGGATAGATATCACACGATGTTGATATGGTATATATGTTTATTATGAGTAAAACGTCAAATGTTTTAGGTTTTTAATATTTCTGCAACTTGTGCACTTTTTCTTTTTTGAAAAACTGACGTATAAGACAATTACTGATCTTTCATTAAATTAGAACTAATATTTATAATTAAACTATACTCCTAAGACTAATATACATTAATCTTTTAAAATATTATCAATACTTTTAAATTATTATTAATATTTAAGTCATATTTCGTAAGTGAAAGAAATATCTTCATTCAAATATAAAATATAAAATAATTGAGAAAAAACTGAACCTAACCCATACTACTTTTACGAGGCTTGCAACAAGTGGTCTCCATCCGCCCAAACGTCCATTGGTTCAACTTCTACACCTAATTAGCAGATAGAGAGATATTTGTTAGGTGGGTCGTTGGGGAGCCAAGATAATGGGCGATTGGGATGATTATAATGCCGGGGGTGGACGTATAATAATGTGGGAGGCTAATGTCTATACTCTATAGTAACGCTTGAAATTAGGAAAATAAAATACTATAGTCCTCTTAACATGATTGAAGCCACCAGCGGGTTCAGTGATAAAAAGCACTTGCTTTTTGTTGGAAAGCTTGTTTTTTTTTTTTTAATTTTTTTATTACTTCGTGGTAACACACCAATTATTATTATTACTGTCCAAGACATAACTTTAATTCATCGTAATATCATATTCTTTATACGTTCAAGGAGATAAACATAAGGACAAAAGTCATCACACTATTCACTTGTACCAGCTAAATTATTGTCACTCGTTTGCCTTTTTTTAAAATCTTATTTTATTATCTTGTCAGTTATTAGCTATAAATAAATAAAAATTTCAAAATTCTCATTTTTTAAAATAATACAATGAAAAAAAATTCAAAATATTCCCCTCAACAATATTATATATATCTGCCATTGTACTCGTGGTCCATTGGCAATCCAATGGGTTTACTTGTTTTCTCACATTTGCAGTAAAATAATTTTTTTTTTCAGTATTAAGGTGAGAGTATGTCTTTCTTTAATAGTAGTGAGCGAGAGTCGACCTTCAAGTTGTGTTATAATAAGATTATTAAGAAGAGTCTTAAATGATTTTTAATTATAAATATCAGTAAAGATCTGATTATAATATATTAGTATATCAAAAAAATAATATCATAGATATATCTACTCTTCCCGTAGCAATAAAAAAAAATATTAACATCTACCTATTTTTTAAAAAAATTAAAAAAATGATATAGTCTCCAAATAAATATTCTCATTAATAGCCCAAAGACTTGGTTACACATAAATTTGGGGTTAATAACAAAAGTTTTAAAAAAAGTTTTCAACCAAAAAAATGGAAAGTATTGTAGTGACATCGGCTGTATTGCAATTTTTTTTTTCCTTAAGGAAATTATAGAATAAAGTTCGATGACAGATGAAATCGTAAGCCATCTTTTTAACCTAAATAGAAATTTATTTAAAAGATCTTAAGAATGGGTAATGTAATCACGCCCTAATATGGCACAGAATTAGATGTCCCGCATATTAGTATTTGAATACGTTAAGAGCTTCAAATCACCAATCAAATAGGGGAATTATGTTTGCTTGTTCCCTTTTTTGTTGTGTGCAGGAAAGCAAGTTTTATGGCAATCATGCAAGTGTTCGCTTAATTTAGAGAAAGCAATTGAGTGCTTCGTTAGATAGAGACTTGAGAACTCTCGAAGAATTTTTTTTTTTTTTGTTTTTGATAAATGTTTATATAAGTTACTAGAAAGTGAGCATAGATGAGTCTTAAAGCTTTTTTGGTTGAGATCAAAATAAAATAAAAATGGTGGCAAATAATATCGGTGACTGCACTAACTTTTCAATTTTTTTTTTCTAAACATGTATAGTAATTTCATTGTCGCTATATTACTTATTAATTACATTCAGAAAGGCAACTTGATAAACACTAGCATCTCCCACTTCAATTCCGCAATTTTTTTTTTCTTTTTTAAACTTTGCAAAACAATGGAAACATTTATTGATGAAAAGATAAACAATGACGGATGCAAATCCTTTCTTGACCTAATTTTTTTTCATAATCATCTATATGGGGCAATTATTTTTTGAATAGTCAAGATTTATTGACTTTATTTTATTGCTCTAATTGAATATGACCCAGTAAGCAAATATTATCTTTTTGGCTAAAGAATTCTCATTCTTAAAATAACTTTTAACTCCGGCTTTTTTTTTTTTAATTCATGAATTCTGAAAACCATCTTATTGTTGAAGAATTTGAGAACGAGAATTTCACAAATGTAATCATAAATTAAGATCTTTTTTGATGATTCATGAATTCTTAAAACCATATGATCGCTGAAGAATTTGTGAATGAGAACTTCACAAGTGTAATCATACATTAAATTTTCTTTTTGATGATTCATGAATTCTGAAAACCATCTTCTTGTTGAAGAATTTGGGAAAGAGAACTTCACAAATGTAATCATAAATTAAAATTTCATTAATGTCAGGGATCCAACAAATGTAATTAAGTTTGAGACTCTGAGGGAAAAAAATTGGAGTGTAAAATAGAAAGATTATTAAGATTTTTACTTGTAGTAAAAAAAAAAAAAAGGAGCGAAGAGTTCAGGACAATTAGATTAAGGGAGGATCTATATCCAAACGTAATGATATATTATCCCTAAATGATAAAGAATTGTGAACTAAAACAAATAAAAATGCATGCAAATGGGTAGAAAGACTGCTTATTAAACCTGCAAACAAAAAAGACGAGAGCATCAAAGCCTACAATACAAAATTGGAAAAAACAAACAAAAGCAAATTTATAAGAATGTCCATGTGTTGGACCGCTTTCTTCCAATAATAGTCAACTCACAACAGAATACTTAATTAACCGGTGTGTTAATTAATGCGATATTTGTTGATACAGATGCTAATTAGAGTTATCAAATGCTATATCCTCCTTAGAGTTAGTAAAATTTAACACGATCTAATTACCAGACACGAATACGATACGAATAAATGGGTATGAGTTATCACATTTGACACAATTATTAAATCAGCTTGGTCTGAGTCAATATGATTTTTTTTTTTTTTGTGTTGGAGCAGGGTTAAAATTATTGACTCATTTACTTGACTAATGACATGTTTATTTTTTTTCATTTTAAATTAATTTTTAGGTTCTTATCATTAAAACTCAAATATTGTATATAATTCTCTCTTTTTATTTTTGTTGGAAGGGTGAACATATACATAGTGTTTCATTTATGAAATAGTGTAAATGTGAAAAATATTAGTAGATATGTATATTTTATAATATCGATATATAATATTATTTACATATATATAATTAAAACTTCAACAATATAAATGTGTAATATTTTAGGAAGGGTGTGTGTATAAAAGTAAATGTTTGAAGTAAATTTTAATAAATATATAGATATTAAATGAGTTATTGAATAACCCGTTTATTTTTAGTGTCGGATTTTAGTTTAAATATTCTGACACGATTATTGAATAAGTTGTATTTGAATTGACCTAAATTTAACATAACACAAAACTGATACAATACAAACATAATTCGATAACCCGTTTTGCCAACTTTAATCCTCCTCATACCCGAGGCGCCTTGTGCAACTAGAAAACTTACGTGTGTGTTTGTGAAAATGTAACAATTAACCACCCAAATTGAGGTTGGTATTGTTTACATATCTTAATCTTATATATTTTATATAGGGTCTAGTTATGTTAAAATTGCTCCACGAAAGAGCACTAATAATTAATCATATAAATTAACATTAAATCAGTACTTATTATTATGATTCGACTATTATCATCAATACTATTACAGTGGGGCACCTCTACCGCAGCCATCATTTTTATATAAATCCCGTGCTATCATGGTATTCTAAACATATATTAGAATTGTTATTAGACACAAAATCTTTTGAAGATACTAATACCCAATTCCAATAGAACTTGGAACTTGTGCTTGAGCTATTCTTGCAGACGAGAAGGGTAAGGTGCGGCCTCAAAACACTGACTCATGCAGCAGCCTGGTTCACATTACATATCAAGTTAAGTTCTGTGGGAGCAAAACAAGATAATAAAGAAATAAACAAACAAGTAGTCTTGTAGCATTAGTAATTAATTAATTAAAAAATATTAAACTAATAAACAAATACTAAAGAATTATAGAAAGTCAAAGTGAGAAATTCTACATTCAAAGCACAAAGACCAAGGTATTTAGAATCACATGGGAGCCATGTTTACCAATTGTGGCGAATAACAAATGCGGTTGGACTTAGTTTTTTTTTTTGGGTATAGTAATTAGTGCCCTAATAATTCCTATGCGTAATTAGGACAATTTCTTTAATTTTCCAAGAGAGTACTAGGCTTCATTTTCTGCTGCTGCTCCCTGCAAATGCATGTGTGTTACTGTCTCTTTCATTGAATTATCGAAGTTTGAAAAATCCCTATCTATTGCTCTATGCTACAAGCTATATATACAATGACTGAGAGTCTCGGCCTCGGAAATATTTATTTTGATTGATTAATTAGGTGCGTTTAATTTTAATTAATTCGATCGATTGGCTTGTAGTTGAATAGTTGTTTTGATTACTCATTACGAATGGATATACACATACACAACAATATTTTATTCTCTATTGAATTGTATTTATGTATGTTTTCTTTTTTAATATTAAATCACAATTTTATCACTCAAAAAAAAAATCGCAATTATGAATATTATAATTTAAATTTACAAGGACTAGCCTCGATGAACGCAGGCCAAATTTCGGTACCTACTCAAAAAACCCACGAGTTAACATGGAAACCTAATCCTTACTTAATGAAGTGACCGAAAAAAAGAAAAGAAAAAAGAAAAAAAAAAGTGAGAACCGGCCAATCAAGGTTTGGTTCTCATGTTAACTTGTATTCTAAAACACATATACAATGAAGGATAATTATGATTTTGATATCCAAATTTTCTTAAAAGCAGTCCAATTATCGAAGCTAACAAGGCGCAAATCAATTCATGTGGAGTATTCATTATTCTATCAGTCGAAAAAGCTCACTCCACAAATGGAGAGTGAGTTGATCGAAGAGCGATATTCTAAGGTGCTACACTGGTATTGTTATGCGCGTTGTTAATTGGTCAATGTATTTTCTCGAATTAAAAGTATCTCATACTTTACATGCTCAACGATTTTCACTTTATTTGTTACTAAACCTTAATCATATTGTGCACGATGTTTCCGTAAATAATGGATGCATATTATTGAACTTGTAATATTGCATTGCTATATATAGTTTGGTGAAATGAATCGATGAAATCAAGTGAACTAAAAATTAAACCATCAACCCATGTCTTTTATCAATTTTTAATTGATGTAAAAACCTTTTTGTGTGTGCATATGTACATGTATGAAGGATCGAAATTTATTAGACAACAATTGATTTTCGGTGTAGCCTGGGCGGTGACCGTCAAATGATGCCCCAACTTTTAATACGTTATTAACCGATATAATATTCTTGGAATTTCTAATAATTTAAAGCAATGAATAAAACAATTAACCTATGCTCGAAGAACTAGTTAATTTAATACTACTT
The DNA here is from genome assembly GCA_030449905.1 of Luvunga scandens. Taxonomy (NCBI): domain Eukaryota; kingdom Viridiplantae; phylum Streptophyta; class Magnoliopsida; order Sapindales; family Rutaceae; genus Luvunga; species Luvunga scandens. Next base: position 3,263,944 of record JASUUG010000478.1, read on the forward strand.
GTCACTAAGAACTAAATACAGCTTGTTGATTCCATTTTACCTAAAAAAGAACAAAAGGGAAGAGAACTTTTGGGCATGGACCGACGCTTTCCCTGAATTCAGCCTATGCACTATGGACAATTAGTTGATTACTGAATTCAAAAATTGAACCATAGATAGCTCCAAATTCCTAGCCTATGCATTAATTTAACACATTGTTCCTCACTGACTGCTACGTCCGTAGCACATTAATTTACAAGCAACATTATCGTCATCATCTATGTATATATGTATATTTTAATCAAGTTCGATGCATCAATTTACATGGTGATTATTTCATAGAATTAAGGATCCAACGGCCCACTTTTCTTTGGTGATGTCCTGAGAGCTGAGATATTCAGATTGGCTGCTCGGACCGGTCTAAATTAATCCACAAGCAACCATCATTACAGCTTGCTACAAATCACATTTGCAAATCATTTTTTTTAAAAAAAACTTTCAATGCGATGATAATAACTCTGCGTGCGTAGCATGGTGCATCGTAAAAAAGCACGCTTTCATTTATGAATTTACGGCTGCGGGTCTAAAAAAAAGTGCCTGCAATTTTGATATTTTGTAGAACACGATCGCGAAGATCTTCATATGTAGTAGCTTTCAGTGTACTGGGCAGTTGATTCCTTCAGTTGCTTTTCCAATAATGCCACCAAAATATCCGATCAGATGGCTCAGTTATATCATTCCGTGCAGGGTTATTTGCGTGATTAAAATTTTGTCACTCAGATCTGGCAGGCTAATATATCTTTCTAAAGATTTTCTAGCCAAACCAAAATCCAATGGCACAGCCCACATAGTTTAGTTCTTTTCTGTTCCCTTATTTTTTTCTCTGTCCCATTTTGTTTTTGTTTTTTGTTTTTAAATTTCCTCTCTCTCTTTCTTTTTTAAAATTTAATTGAATTTTTATCTCTTAACCAAGTGTCGAGTTCAATTTTGACTTTTGATTAAGGTGGTATGTGCCGAATCAATAATGGATTACGGAATTTATAATTTAATAAATAAATGGCAGATAATAATTAAGTCAAAAAATGGAGTAGTGTTCCAATATTTCTGTTTTATAATCGATTGAATGTTTAGGGATTGTGTGCGTGTGCGTGTTTATTTTTTAATTAATTAAATTTTTTTCTTCTCGGCCCGGCTCGTATAAAAATAGAGTAATATTCCAAATGGTCAGAAAAAAAATTGTAAAAAGAAAAGGGGATAAAAGTAAGCAAATACGAAACCTGAAGGTTAAAAAAGAATATTTCAGAATGTTAGCGCCTTGGGAGTCGAAAAAACGCAAAAAGAAAAAAAAAAAAAAAAAAAAGGGAAAAAGGCAGGAAAGCCGAGCCGACAGCAGAGGGGAGCCGAGAGGGAGACAGCGCAACAAGGTAAATAGTAAATCGGTAAAAAAACGGTTAAAAAGAAAACGCGTTAAACGGAAACAAATAAATAACAATTGAGTGAAAATCGGAAAGGAGAGGTAAAAGATGACGGGAGCTAATAAACGGGGAGAGTTGTCAGTTAGCCTGCTGCTGCTGCTGCTGCTGCTGCGGCCCCTTCCGTCTGAAGAGGCGGAATCTTTTCTTTTCATTTTGATTTTTGAGTCTATCTGTGTACGGCCGGAGCCTCTCTTGAGTGCGGGACCCACGTTATCAAAGCAAAATGCACCACGCCTCAATGCCAATGCCTGTCCCCCCACCCCAGCCCCAAGGGGCTAATTGTAAATTGTTATTACAGACGGTACATTAAGAATATCATTTCCTTTTCTTGTTAGATGATGAAGGTCAAATTTGTGTGAGAGTGAAGAGTTTTGGTCAAATTTATGGACAGATTGGGGTGTGAAGACTGAAGCGCTCTACTCGAGACACGTGCCATTGGTGTTGGGGTGTTCACAAGTTTTGATTTGTCGACAAAGGTCGTACATGGGAATTAGAATTTTGGTTCTACAGAGAACATAATCATCAAAAAACAATTTTTTTTGGGAATTAAATATAAAATTCACATAGAAATAGGTTAAAGTTTAGATAAAATTCTAATTCTTAAAAAAAAAAAAAAAATTCAACTGCAACCCCTACAGACTAAAGATTAGAGTCGTAAAAAAATACCCGCTCGATCGAGATCTTACCATCCCTGCCCGCTAAGGTGCATGCAGCAGGGACAAGGTGAATTGCATTTTTCAAAAGTCAATTCCGATATTTTGAAGCAATGAGTGGGGGCTAAATTAGGCTGAAGTCCTTTTTGCACTTTTATTTTTTTTTTGTTTTCATCTTCCGAGAATTATTTCACTCGTTCATGTACTGAATGCATGCAGGAAGACGGTCAAGTTTTGCTGCCGCGGTTTGTCAACTGTCAAGTTTCAATTGAACAAGGGAATATCATTATTCTTCGTTTTGGAATCAACTCGTGCCACATCGAGCAAACTTTTGGGTCCTCACCCGAACGCATGTTTTTGTATGAAATGATTTGAAATGCCCGAAATGAAAATGCTTTTTCCAAAATTATTTTTCTCTTCCGGGAGCGTTTTGCGCCAAATACGTTGCATCTTTTTCACGGCTTTAGAAATAAATATATTCGCACCGTTGATTAAAAGTCAGAACAGCTGGAATGAGTGATAAATGTTTTCAGGTTTAACAATGACAAAAACATTTTAAGCCACATTTTTTTTATGAGTGTTTTTCAACAAATTCATAAACAATGTGTATTTATATATAAAAATACAAAAATCTCTAGAACTTTTGAAATCAATCATCTAGAATTACAGTGAACTCGGGCACATCTTAAACCATTTCAATGTGGGCGCATACATCCAGTGAAAAAACAAAACACTGCCGCATACCGTGAATTAGCAATTATGAAGTGTGCATAATTGAAGATCAAGATCAAGATCCATCAATCTCTGCAACTAATGGGCCCAAAACTTTATAGACATGATATTGAGAAGGAAACTAAAGGAAGCAGTGGGGTCGGATTGATTTATTGAAATGCTTAATTAGATTTAAGATGGTGGTATGCCACTAGTAGAGAAAAGGAATTGCAGCCCAACTGTTTGATGGAATTGACTCGAATGTTCAGTTTATTTAATATGGCATTCCCATTATTTTCAAATGGGCCAAAAAGGTGTCCCTAAAACGGGAGTTAATAGTAACGAGTGCTTTGATTGCGTTTTGGGATTTTATTTTTGTGGGCCAAAAGAATAGATGGAATTGTTCGGTTTATTTTATTTTTATTTTCATTCCCATTATTTTATTTTCATAATTGTGCATTCCACTTGGATCCCCCAAGAATTTATTGTATTTTGGGTTGAAACTAGTGATTTGTGAATGAGTAGTGTTATTAAGACCCCATTTATTTATCTACCGTGATTTTCTCCCTTCAAACTCAACACACCCACGAAATTATTATTTTCTCTGCAAACTCTTCCACTGCTTGTCTCTTTATAAAATCTGAAAAATCAAGAAGTCCTTTTCTTTTGTTTGTGACTCTTATTTATCCAAAAATAAGACTTCAATTTGTTTTATGGGTGCGGAATCAAAAAAAAAAAGAAGAAGAAAGAACTGTTATAAAACTTTTCAGCTTTCCTTTCTCCGAAGTTCAATGTTCACCATCACGATCGTAATTGGAGTAACCATCAAGAAGCTCCACTTAACTTTGTATATTTTTGCAAACTCATCATCTACTCCATCCGTGTGGCTGATTTAAAATAGTTAAATTGGAAATCAACTGAAAAAAAAAAAAAAGGGTAAATGGGATTAAATAGAAAAAGGGTATTTTTGGTTAAGAAAAGAATCATTGGAAAGGGGCTTCATAAGAATTTTGAAGGGGGGTTAGAACCGCAAGTCTTTGTGAACAGATGTGGCCCATGTCCAAACAGTATATTTGAATGATCAATTGGGTCGCAAAATTGGGCCAGAAAGTTTCCAACCCGAGAGATGAAAGAAGAAAATTCCTACTCAATTGACCAAACACTGTAGTCTACACGATGAAAATAAAGCAGAAATTTAGTTTTTAACTTACAAAGGAATATGTTGAGGTGTTTTTGTTATTAATTTGTATACATATTCTATAAACATGTTATATAAAATAATTTATTCATATATGCTCGTTTTGTTAGTAATGAGAAGCATCCGTTTACAAACCAATAAGACTAGCTTAGCACAGTATGGATGAAAAGAATGGTCATACGGTAGATTACCGATGTGATAGTAGCACCAATTAATAATGATCATATGGTAGATTATCTATAATTGGCTTTTATACCATCATGAATGTGACAATTACAAGCAAACAATTAATGAGTGCCTTGTCAATTAAGAAACAAATATTGTGAGATTTAGCAATTTTCTTTTACGAAATTAATATTATTAGGGGGCAGGCTTTCACTCAACCTGTAATCGATTCGATCTGTTCGGATTTCAAGTTCAATTTCAAATTTTATTAACCGGCCGGTCGCAGTTGGGATTGGGTTGGCAGAAAATTGATCCGAACTCGAAAATGCCACCACTAATTATTAATGCACACACTAAGTTTATAAAGCGTCGATTGGCAATATCATTAACCAAATGGTTTAATCTTTTGAATTGATTATAAACATTCTATTTATATGATATTAATCACATTCGAAGCTTTTGCCACAAAGATAAGAAATGCTCTCATCAGAATTGATATTATAGCGACAATGATTGAACCATGTTCGGTGAACCATATTGCATTCATATATATTATTACAAACACGTCCCTTTAAGCCATAACATGACTGTGTATCATGTCTCTCATATCATGTGCATACTTGTTACCATATGCTTACAACAAACCATGTAATAAAGTTTAACTAAGACTGCAGTCAAACTATATATCGTTAGCATAAACAGCATTTGGAAGGAAACTTTTTTGAACCTCCAGTGCCAATTCCTCCAGACTTAGCTGACATTCCAACCTTATCTGCAAAATCAACAATACTGTTTCTTTATATTTTGCAAATCATCATCATCAAGACATATACTGCCAATCAAAAGTTCATTATATATGTTATGTACCAGAGTATGAGTTAATACATATCATGATTTCTACTACGAATATGTAATGCAAGGACACAGCTGTTTGCTTCATTCTATCTTCAGTCGAACAAACTAAGTAGAATTTCCACTCGCTGGGAAAAGATAAGAAAAAAAAAATATATTTTTTTTATTGGGGAAATCAAAGTTCAAAAAGAATGTTAAAACCTCATAAAACTGACAAAAAAATATGCTGAATATATGTAACTAGGTGATTTTAGTACCACCAATGCTTAATGGCCGCATGCATGCGCGGGTGCCATGAGTTGTGTACGTGTCGCCTTGATCCACGATGACTTTTATGTAAGCAATGAATGAAAATAATTAAATTAAAAGCTCTCATGACGTGCCTGAAGCTAATTATTCAAATCAAATGAGAATACGCACCAATGCACATAAATGGCATGGGTTATATTTTCAATTAGGGTTTGAGACGATTGCATCTCATTAATTCCCAATATTATTGGCTTATAACTTATAAAAGAGTTGATCAATAGCTTAACTAATTCACAGAACACAAAGTAGAAACTATGTTCTAATAACTTTCATCTGATATTTGCAAATGATAATTAACTCCAAATGAATTAATAATATATACCTTAATGACAAAGGAGTATAAAACGGTGTCTTCCATGGTACTAATGTTCAAATGAAGAACTTCAAATGAAAGTTTCTCCAACACAGTGATTATCTTCACAATTTGACCCGGTATTTGTTTTGAGATTACTTTGAGCAACACGTTCGATCCAGAGATTTTTGCTTCGACATCTGCAACCGAAGAGCTGCAACATGCTCCTAGTTCCTTAAAATGTTCAACCCCAAATGAATTACCATTAATATCAGGTGGTTGCTGAGGAGAGAATTGGTGCAACAGCACTGGCCTCGGGCTAGGGCTAGGGCAAGGGCTCAAACTCTTCCTTTGCTTCTTAGACTCCAAAGCTTGTAGAACTTGATGCAACTCCTTGATAAAATCTATTACACCCCCTATAATCGAAGCTTGGTCTCCCTAATCAAACATCAAATAAGAGCAAAAATATATAAGCGAGGCAGCATATATATATAATTAAAAGAAGAAACGACTGTAATTAAATACCCTTTTGATGTAGAAGCATGGGGTTAAAGACCTCAAAACTTTGAGATGCTCGTTCATCTGTCTTCTTCTGTTTCTCTCCACGGCTATGTGAGACATGTTTGTTTTGGTTTAATTCGCAGAAGCGATATATAAAACTAACAAACCCTAGTTAGCTACCTCTTGCTTGTAATTAGTTTTTGGATGTTCTTACAGCAACTCGATGGGTTTGTCTTGTATATATATAGACACACACACACACACACTCCATCATCATCTATTAGCTACTTGGTGGTCGTGGTTAATTCATAATAAATGCTTTATGTTAGAGTCCCGTGAGGGTTTTGGTTACTGTCACTGATCTCTCTCTCTCTTTCTCACTCTATATATTACGTCTCACGTTTATTATCTTGGGTCAATTACATACACCGCGTGAGAGTTAAAAACAAACAGGGGATCGCTCTTTCACTTCTTTATATTTCCCATGTATGTACATGAGTTCTCTCCTTCCGAGTAAAACAAAGTCTTAGTAACATGTCACACCATGCGTCAACATTTTTGAGTACTACGTACTTCCTTTGTTAATTTAATGAACGAGACGTGTTCTCTTCCCGTAACTGTAGGTAAGGATAAGTATCTCCTTTTAAGTAGAAGTCTCAATTGATCTCCATATTATATTCTCGGTAGACCTATGCCGTATTATAATCGTATTGTTTCAAATTCCCAGAAACCATCATTCATTCCGTAAAGGTTTTGCTAATAATAATAATGATTATAATATAATACATTCAGGTGCGTATACTAACTAGCTTGTAAGATTTCAATTTTGATGTGCATAAACACACAAAATAAGAAAAGGTGCCCCACCAAGGTCATTAGTCGGATTGTAAAATACTTTTTTTTATATATATATTTGAAGATAAGGTTTAGACGTTTATAAGTTTCAATGATAAGAAGCTGCATTCTTAGAGATCAGATCCTAGTTCGAGCTTCGTGAGTGAGTTGTAAATAATTAAAAAAAGAAGAAAAAGGCCAATAACCTGCGTACGTAGCATGGCAAGCTGTCAAAACAAACTAACTTTTTAAGTTCAGAATCAAGGCGTGATATTGCGCACGTCGATGCTGATAAAGCGATTATAGCGCATGGAAAAGGAAGAATTTTTTTTTTTTTGCCCTTTTTCCGTGTGTGACCGTGTGAAGGCTGCTCTAATATTGGCCTTTGGAAATGATCAATGGGCGCCAAGCAGTTACAAACCGAAGGGACTGAAGTGATAGGATCCTAGTTTTACTCAAATATACATGCAGAGTAACAACATTGATTGGAATCTCTAATCGTAGCTTTCAAACACTGAATCGAAAAGGAGACGAAAGAGAAAAAGAAAGTTGATTTACGTCGAGCTCGATTCAAATTTCTTCCACTCTTTTGCAATCTGAAAAACGATGGCTAGACTATTCATTTACATCATATTCTATGCAGTCATTAACATCGTATAAATCAGAGGCATGTTGAGTCATTGAGTCATCTTTTTATGTAATAACTGGGACACAGTTCTCTTCCACTGAGATTTACTCTCATTGTTGGTTTTGAACCAGAAGCTAAGTTCTGCTTTTGCAACGCTAAGACGTTCATACATACAAGCGATAAGAATCTCTTTTTAAGTAGAAACCATGATGAAAAATTGGGTCACTCTGAAAAGAAATGTGATCTGCTGGTCTGAGTGAGCTTGCAACTTCAAGTACGACCTGCAGGAGTAACCAGACCTGTTAAGGTGAAGCCAATGTGTTGAATTTCTGAAATGATCCAATGCATTCAGAAACATTTATTGTAATTTCACTCTAACGGCAAACAATTTTTCATCAATCCTAACACTGCATGAGACACACACCTTTTGAGTCAGAACACTCAAATTGAACCATGGGATAAGCGAACCATGCACGAGAACTGTGGTGTGCAGGTTCAGACTACCAACTAGCCATTCACAGGTATCACAACAGTAAGGAAGGGTATTTGCTGAGATCGAGTGCACAACATTCATAAATCAACCAGGTCTTATACTTTCAATATAACTCATTCATCTACCATTTACTCAATAGAAGGTACTTGGACATAAAATATATGTTTATGGTTTTCAAATCTAATTTACAGAAATCACAGCTGTTCATTATCAGGAATTTGCAATAAAACACACTGCTTTGTGAACTACAGGCGCTTAGCGTTGCTATGTCCAGCAGATTATAATCATCTTGAACACATTGTAAGTCTCGGAATAGTTTTATAATGGAAGTTTTCTTTTTCAATTTACTTGGATAACTACCATCCTTTGTCGATAAATAGGTTTCTGAAACCATAAAATATTCATAGAGGTGACTTTTCAATGCCTCAAGAAGAAAATACTTAAAGGTAAAAGGTTACCTTGAAGAGATTTCTCTAACTCATGCAGTTGCAAAAGAAAACCAGGATTTGGAGCAGCCTGAGGGCGTCTGCTTTTAACATGCCCCATAGCTTGAGATAGGCTCATGCCATGCTTTCTCATTAGATAAGCAACAACAATAGTCACACTGAAAAGGAAACAATTTCATTAATATTCATTTCCTTCCCCTAGATTTGGAGGATAAATAGTTCACTTTCCAGATTCGCTTGGCCTATTATCATTAGAGTATACAAGTATAATCATAGAAAAATAGCCAAAATGGGGAAACAAATGACACCTTCTGGATCTTCCCACAAAGCAATGGACCAACACACCACCACCCTGCCTTTTAGCTCCATCAATAAAATTGATACACTCATCAAAATACTGTGATAAATTTGTATCTTCTTTGTCCGCAACTATTTCACAGAGAACAATGGAGAATTAACAACGAGTCTAGCCATTAAAAACAGCTTCATGGGGAGATAAGAATCAATCTGGCTAAAAACAAAGTTAATCACAAATATAATATGTGCCATTACAGCATGAGTTCAACGCACTAAAACTTCATGAAGTAGGAAAGAGATACAAACAGAATGAAGATACCAAAATGCAAACAAAGTTAAGTAGAATGGGACTGCTTTGCAAATGAAGCATTGGAATGTATGAATATGCCAAACAAAAGCTATGCAAAGAGCATATTGACTTTTAGTTAAGCAATAAAACATAAAATACTACATGATTTGAAGAATTACTTCATTTAAGACAATGATCTCATGGATGCGAAGGCAACGAGTAAAGCAAGTGAAAAAACATCTTTTGTTGTCAAGAGCAGTATCAGATACACCCAATATCTCATGATTTACTACTTCAAGAAAACTTTCATGTAAAAGTATACAGCAGATCAAAGAACAGATTATGATACCTCCAATAACTTTATATACAAAATCATTTGGATGTGCAGGGGCCAGCGAATTAGCTACAGTTAATATGTGTGTAATATTCCTCCTTTTCAGTGCATCCTTGTTACTAGCCGCTCCAATCGATCCCAAGAAGAGACCCTGCAAAAATAAAAAGAATCACAGAAAGCAAACTCAATTAAGAAATTTAGGGCTTAAGAAACACAATTGAAGCAAATTCCTAGTTGGTAATCATATAGAAACTGTCAATTATATGGCTGAATGATGAAATCAATATTTAGTTACCTGTTCAATCTCACAAGGAACCCTGTCTTCTCTCAAACATGTTGTTAAATTTAAAACTCGCAATATTGCAGCTATTTGGTTCCGATAGGCATTATCCATCTGATCCATCCCCAGCAGTTTCCAACTCCCTTTTCCTTTCCTGTTCCAAACAAGTAGAAACTGAAATGAATTAAGAGACAGCGAACATTGTTCCCGGGGGGGGGGGTCGGCCTAGGATTTCTAGGTATCCAATTAAAAAAACTAGTCTATTAGGTAGAGTGACCTATCCTACTTGTTCCACCACCACATTCTATCTGCTAGAGTTTAGCTCTAATACCAATTGTTGCCGGGCCTGCACCTAGGATTCTTAGGTATCCAATCCAAAAGACTAGCCTATTAGGTGGAATGACTTATCTTACTTATAAACCTAAGTAACTCCCATTTACTAGCCAATGTGGGACACAACTGAACAAACATCTATCTCAACATGTCACGTCCATCTGTAATTCCAACAACGTTGCTGGTATATACATTTTAATGAACTAAAACAGCAATAAAACCACATTATAAATATGAACCTATGAAACAAAATACCCACCAGAAAGATAACATAATTTGCACGAAAATACAAATTTCAGAACTTCTCTTCCCCTCATCATTGTGGAGACTTATATCTGTTATTACTAAAACAACGCCCCAATCAAACATCCTATTTCTTCAATTAGAAATATAATATCCAAAGAATTTAAATGAGGTTACATTAAACTTTGAAATAAAAGAGCACAGGCACATAAAGGATGAAGAACTCACACAAGCCTGCATTCCAGATGAATTTGTGCAATGTTTAAAAAAAAATGAAGAAAACAATACTAAAAAAAGTGTTATATCACAGATGCTTTTGTTCTTTTATCCAAGTGCATCATAATACCCAAATTCAAAAACTCCCTTGTTTGAGCTCGTTTCTTGAAGTTAAAATAAATCAAAACATGGGTTATGATAATGGTAAAGCATTTTTCAAATTCGCAATCAAACAAAATCAGCATTAACAAATCCGAATGCTAATCAAATTCCAAAAAGTAAACAACCAAAGCCTGATTATGAATAAACACGATGAAAAACTGAAAAAAGAGAAGAAAGAAAAGAAAATGAAGCTAACCCGCGAAGCTCTCGAATTCTGAGAATGTACTGGAATTAACTATTTAATTGAATGATTGTTTCATTGTCTATATCAAGTTAGCTCATTTTCGTTCTTCTCTGCGTTTAAGAGTCTATGCTGTACAGGCCTTCCTTTGGGCCCCTGGGATTCGGGTAATTTTGGGCTATCGTTAACTCATAAAAAGCACTGAAAATAAATGCGGCCCATCAAATTCGTGAAATACAGACCACCAGGGACACGAGGTACGCATGCTAGTGGCATATATTTAGCACTCATAACTTATAGGGACAAATTAAAGAAAGAATGGTCCGGATTCACATACGTAAAAGCAGAATCAAATGATAAATTACGTGAACTTGAATATCAATCCTTAATTGTTCACGTTCATCAAAAATTAAATTCGATCACTTACCTGTAAAAGATACTCCAATGCTTTTGTTAGTATCTTGTGTTTTCAGAGTTTTTCAATTTCAATTTTGAATCTCTTGACTTAAGCGAGAATTACCCAAAAGATTCTTTAAGTTCCATCTATAACAATGAGATGACAAGATAAGTAACTACTTAAAAAATATAAATAGCCAAAAGATCTTCTAAGGCTCCCTGAGCCCCATAGAGTTCCCTGAGTTACCCCAAACATAATTTCTCAGCTAATTTAGGGCATCACATCACCATCTCCCGATCAGACAAATCTCTATTGTCCCTTGGGCCTCAATACTTAGAAGAGCAAAAAAAATGGATTGAAACATATCTTTAATGTGAAAAGTTATAGAAGATTATATCATTATTTTAAGAGCTAGTCTAGGAAATTATTAAAGTCTTTAAAAGCTCATTAGTTTAATAACAAAAATGCAGAAATGCTATAAATACAAAAGAGAGATAGAATAGAGTCAATAGACTGTAACACGTACTATGATGTTATAGTATTAACTGATTATTATATTTTGTTCCCGTATCATTTTCCTTTATTTAAACCGGTTTGTCTCGTGACTTTCTGGAAAGCTAGGGCTTTAAACACTGCTGTCCTGTCAAATTATTTTACTTTTTGTTTTTACAAAGTCCCCATATTCGGATATGAAAATTTTATATGGAAGGAGTGGGATATACTCAATCCTCGGTGTTTCCTCTTCTGTGTTATTAATTATTATCATTATCTTATAAAAAAAATTATTATCATTATAATTATTGTTATTGTTATTTTTTTTATTGTGCATTCAGTCATACAACTGCCTCGAAGGTCTCTATCTATCTCATCAGCTCCTATCACTCACTCTTACTAAAAACGACACAGCATTCAGAATAGATAATGCGGCACATGCTCATTGTACATTTCCAAATTAATGTAAGATCGATCTGGAGGAGGAAAATGGAAAGGAGCTAGCATACTTTATTCATTGATTAGGGAAAAGAAACAAAAACACTCTCACAAATCTTGATCTGGAGGAGGAAACTGAAGCATATTAAAAACCAAAACAGGAAAACAAAGTTCAATGATCTTCAAAATACTCTTTGAGAGGCACGTATATGTTGCGTTATGGAGCAGGAGCGAAGAGCTAAGGCCCATATAAGAAGATGCAAGATCAAACACTAAGAAGCTGTCCTCCAGCTGAGACACTCCTAAAACTATGTAAGTTACTGGGTTTGGACCTCCATCAAGGAATCCCATGCACGTTACATTTTTCTTGACTCTCGCCACTGAGTTGGCTCCGTAAATTCTCCAATATGTGTTACTACTATCACCAATTCCTCTTAGCTCCAGATCTATAGCCAGCGCAGCCGGTCCTGCACTCTTGGTGGTAGCAACATTCTTATGTTGAAACGTGCACCAAATGGTGCCACTGGCGCCACCCTGATCATCTTCTTAGCGGACGCACTCTTCACAGAGTCTTTAGTCAAAGCATTATAAATAGCAGAATGTAAAACAGTATATGGAGTTAAGGTACTAATTTTCGCCCCCCCCCCACGCCTTCTGTATCAAAAGATAGCAATGAAGTATCGAAGGAACAACTTTGCCATATACCTTAATGGATTTCAAATTAATGAAGTAGTCCTCAGAAGGAAGGGCCAGAGTGCCTATGAGAGGTATTTTGATAAGAAGCTTGGAAAAATCTTTGCCAACAACAGTATATGTGTACATATATGGCAACTTGGCAAGGGCTTGTAACAGATGTGCACCTCCACACACGACCTCTTCAGTAAACAAGTTTCTGATGCCATCTGTATAATATGTTAACGATGTATCTTCGCCAACCGCTCCGTTAATTGCATATGCACTACCTAATGGATTGTACGGTGTTTTCACGCATGTTCATTTTCTTCCATCATGCATATGATCAGCTGGTGGTGATCGTCTGTAATATTTGTGCTGTTACTGCCCCCTTGCAACTTTGCATTTGGATTTGTAGATGAGCTGGAGCATTTACAATGGAACCACGGGGACTCACCTCCAAGATCAATCACCGAATCCATATTGACTAGAGGCGCCGTTCGAACTGAAATACTTGTTCCCTTTCCTTCTATACTAGATTGCTATGTTTTATATATTCATTGATTTCATGGTCATAAATGGTTAGTGCTTGAACTTTACTTCAACAAATTAATTTATGGCCATATCTTGACTGCAGAGAATGCAACACGTGTCGGACACGTGGTGGACACCACCACATGAGCGGGTGAAGTGGTGGTGTCATCACCACGGAAGACTTCCTCTCCTCAATCCAGAGAAAAGAGCTGCCGCTTCTAATTAACGTCGTGGCTTCGTCAGTCCATCACGTGCAAAAGTTTTCGTGAGAATGCCATCATAATCTTCCCAATTATAATAACATCGGCTCTTTCTTTCTTTTTATTTTTTTATTTTTCTCGTGTTTCGGCCATCTTTCCGAAGGATAGGAGGAGAAAGGTTTTTGGTGTTGTGACGGTCAAGAAAGTGTAACCTCACAATCACGGGCTAATATGCATTTCTTGCCGTGAATTAAAAAAAAAAAATTGAACACTTCTCATTTTTGTGCCATAATATATTGTTGACGCTTGTTTTCAGTCAGTAACAAATTAAATAAAGTGTTAAATAAACGGAAGATATTGAGAATAAAATATGGAGAATTTATATGATTCATTACTTGACCTATGATCAAGGAAGTTAAAACAGTAATATTCACTATTCAATAAGAATTATAATGAATTTTTCTTTTAGCTATTTACTAGTGTCCCCTCTATGCCTTCAACAGCTTTTTATTTATAATATAATTTTCATTATTTTAAGTTGTTGATATCTCATTCTTCTTATTTGTTTCCACCATTTAATTAAAGTTTGATTTAGATTCTATATATATCTCCTCCTTCTCAAAGTTGGTTTATTGAATCTTCTAGATTTTTTTTTTCGTTCACCATCACTTTAATTAATTATTTTACTTTTTATACTCCATATTTCATACTCCATGCATGCTCTATGTGTTATTCTTATTTTAAATGGTACACTTTTACTTTTCATACTTTATACTCTTTAATTAATTATTCTCCATGCTCTGTGCATACTCTATGTTTTATTCTTGTTTTACATAATACATTTTTATTTTTCATACTTCATACTTCATGGTCGATGTTTTTTTTTTTTTTTACATGGCTGACTTTTATTTTTTATGCTCCACTTTGCGCAAGGCTTTGCATGCTTCAATTTTTCCACTACCATACATTCAAAGCCCCGATAAAGAAATCTCTTCGAACCCACTTAGCATTTTACGGATTCTCATATTATATTATTATTACAATAGCGCCCCAAAAAAAAAGATTAAAAATGGCATGCTATTCAAAAACCAGAATTATGAAATACGTCTTCACATCTTCTCACATGAAATAGTTAGTGGGACGGCTCATTTTTCTAGAGTACTTCCGGAAGTCAAGGCGAAGACTTTAGCTAATGAATGGCGCTTTTACCACCTCTTCACTACCTTGATAAATCCCCTCTTTTATTGAAATTATATTTAAATACAAATTAAATTTACATCTATCTTTTCTTCTTTATTCAAATTATATTCCAACAAACATTTATATAATTTATTTTTTGCGCAAACTTTAGTCATCAGTAATGCATTTTTATTTTTTGTTTTTTTTTTTAAAATTCAACAATTAATTAATGGATTTATGCAAATTTGTAATGATCTCTTTTTTTCTACTTCTTCCAAATTATACTATCTCAATACAAGAAGGCTATTAATCAAGAATTTTTTTTATAATTATTTTAAACGAGAATTAAAAATAAGTTGAATTTGAATTAATTATTGACATTCAAATCCTAATTCCTTGGAATCTTTAATGGAGAATAAAAGATTGTTGTATAATAACACTTCATATACAAAAATGTAATTTCGGATGGGGGAGGTGGAGAGGCTTGGTGTCGAAGTTACTGAAGGAGTGTTTAAATCACCAAGTCTTACTTAATTGCCCCTTGTCCGCAAACGGCCCAAAAGGGATCCCCGTAGGCCCAAATTACACCATAAACAAATTCTGTCTTCTTCCTCTGAGAAAGTTGTTTTATTTTCCTAGAAAACAACTGGGCCAATTGGCAAACATGACAATGAATGAGGTCCGTGCTTTGCAATCCCTTGCTGTATACAAAAAATCCTTATGTTAACCCAACACTCTTATCACGTGTCAAAAGCAAATGGAAAGGGATAGAGATAGACATTACCCAAGACCCGCAACCCGCTTAGTGGACACAGCCACTAAAATCGTAAGGGTCTAGTCAGCAAAACAATCAGACAATTCCAAACACTTATCCACCGATCTGTTTCAACCTCAGCCACGTGAACAGCGTCGCTCCCCCGCATATTCTAACATCCAGGATATTCCTCAGTCTATCTTTACCAATAGGCGCTCAATCGTCTCCCTCTCTCTCTGTCTCTGTGTAACTTTTGCTTTCATGGCTTCCCCTTCATTTCAATTCCTTCTTTTTCTCTGCTTCGTTTTTCTTGTTGACGCAAGTGTTAATTCTATTGCCATCCCCGTCGTCAAAGATGCTTCAACTTTGCAATACATTGCAAAGATTCATCACGGCGTTGCGCAAGTTCCCATCAACCTTGTTCTTGATCTCGGCGGTCCGTTGACCTGGGTTGACTGTGATTCTTCTGCCGACGTGTCGTTACCATCCCGTCGGTTGATTCCAAGTCAGTCAATCCAGTGCTCAAGAACTGGAAAATCCCCTGTTCTTGGGGATGGTAGCAACACAACTACCAATACATGCGATGTTTTCGCACAAAATCCCATCTCAGGATTGGCCACTGGAGGGGATTTGGCGGAGGACACCATAGCTGTTCGATCAGAACTAGAGGACCCATCAATCACAGCCGTTGATCAGTTCCTCTTCTCTTGTGCGCCAACTTTTCTCCTCCAAGGGCTTGCAAGCGGTGCCAGAGGAATGCTGGGCCTGGGAAGGGCTCCAATTTCACTACCGTCACAGCTCGCCACCGGAATCGGCCATCAAAGAAAGTTCTTTATGTGTCTCTCATCTTCAAACGGTGTCGTATCGTCTCACTCCACAAGCACGACAAAGTTGCCACTGATGTACACACCTCTCATTGGTAGGTCTCAAGATTACTTCATTAATGTCAAATCCATCAAAATAAATGGCAGCCCATTATCGGTTACTGTCGAAGGATTGACAAAATTGAGCACAATTGTTCCTTACACGACAATGGAGAGCTCAATTTATGCCACATTTGCCAAAGCTTTCATGAAGGCTGCTGCTGCTTCTTCTAGGAACATGAGCGTGGTGGCACCCGTGGCTCCATTCGGTCTCTGTTTTAGCTCAAAAGGGTTTAATGGGTCAGCGGTGCCGGTTATTGACTTTGTGTTGCAGAGTGAATTGGTGAAGTGGAGGATTTATGGGTCCAATTCTATGGTGAAGGTGAATGAGGAGGTGATGTGCTTGGGTTTCTTGGACGGTGGCTCTGACTTGACCAGCTCAATTGTGTTAGGTGGATTTCAGTTGGAGGATAATGTTATGGATTTTGATTTAGGTACTTCTATGCTTGGATTTAGCACTTTGAAGGGAACGTGTTGTTCCGATTTTTCACCTAATTCTCTGCTTGACGAGTCCTTGTGATTATTATCAATTATATTGTAGCGGAATACTACGTACACTGATCTTTTTGTATTTTGTATACATATATAAAAGAAGCAACAACAAAATCAAAATCCTCTCGCCTTCAAAGGATAGGAAGGATAACATATGCGTACTGTTTTTATAAATCCAAGTACTTTTCTTCTGTCAAACAAAGACCCTACGCTTGTTCTAAGAAAATAGGGGAGGAAGATGTTTTTTAGATTGTGATTATTAAATTTATAACTTTATATAGTTAAATGAAATGCAACCACATAAAATGGACCGTCTTTGTATTGATGAACAAATCCTTTAGCACCCAAGGCTTTGTATATACTGAAATTTTGCTCTCGCTATAGCTTTCTATAGATGTCACGGTACAGCCATCAACGGCTAAGAACTTACATTGATTTATCACCCTCCATCTGTCTCTGTACCGTCCTTGTACCTTCTAACGGTTCACATATGTTGTCCTTTTAACGTGTCATCATTCTTATCCCGAAATCATCTTCAAGTCTCGCGTCTTGCGTGTCTGCCGATTTAATTTACATGTTGGGCTTGAGCAAAGATGATTTCCCAGCTGAATTGCTGACATTTCATCGATCAAACACCTTTTGACATGCTTGCAAATTCAACATTATCACCGATTGTCGCGCTAAATAAAACCAATTAGTATTCTATATTATTTTAGCAAAATCGCAGAGATTTCAAACCATTTGACATCCCAATCAAAATATTTAACATCACGAGTCTTCTTCGAGAATCGCATCCCCCATCAAAATAAAACATAACAAACTCTTTATTCATTATCACTTGCTGTCTCAGAGATAGCGGATTAATGCGTGCACGAAATTGTTGATGTATAATGAAACTTCTTGTTTTTGTTATATTTATTTTTATTAATCATCTGAAGACAATAAGATAAGATAGACTGGCCCATTTATCCAATACGACCCAATTAGATACAGCACCTACAGTCATACAGAAGATAGAACTAGAACAACCTAAAAATACTATCAATCAAAGTCAAGATTCTGCCCCATTGTAACGAACAATCGTAAAGCTAGCGTGTCCTGAGCTGCAATTGTTGAAATCTTTTTAGCGCCTTGAGACAGCACGCTACAATTGCCAGCAGCCTAGCCTCTAGTAGATTTGAAAATCTGCATGAGTCAATACTCCTAAATCCTATATAAATCGAACGAAACCACGGACTGTAATCACAAGCAAACCAAAATGGCTCTCTCTAACAATTTTCTTCTCTTATGTTCTCTTCTTTTATTTGTATCTCCCATTATAGCCCAAACATCCTTCCGCCCCAAAGCCCTCGTTCTTCCAGTGCAAAAAGACGCTGCCACTCTTCAATATGTTACCCAAATCAAGCAAAGAACCCCCCTTGTACCTGTAAAATTAACGGTTCATCTCGGTGGTAACATTCTCTGGGTTGATTGCGAGAAAGGCTACGTGTCGTCTACCAATAAAACAGCCCGCTGTGGCTCAGCTCAGTGCAATCTTGCTAATTCTAAAGCTTGTGGAGGTGGCATTTGTGGCGCTGGTGTAAATAATCCCATCTCAAACACTGGCACATTCGGTGACATACGCATAGATGTTTTGTCCATCCAATCTACCAACGGCCGTAATCCAGGGGGAGCCGTTACTGTGCCTAATTTCATCTTCCTTTGTGGTTCAGAATTTGCCTTGCAAGGCCTTGCTAATGGCGTTGTGGGTATTGCTGGCCTTGGAAGGAGTAAAGTTGCATTGCCTTCACAGCTTGCTGCTGCTTTCAGCTTCGATAGGAAATTCGCCATTTGCTTGAGCCCGGCTTCCTCGCGTACTAATGGTGTCGTAATTTTTGGTGATGGACCATATGTTCTTTCCCCAAACGTTGATGTATCAAAATCTCTCTCCTACACCCCACTTTTCATCAATCCAGTAAACACTGAATCAGGTTTCTTAGGCGAACCTTCAGTTGAATACTTCATTGGTGTAAAATCCATTAGAGTTGGCGACAAAGCTATCCCATTAAACACAACATTGCTGTCCATTGACAGTGAAGGCTTTGGTGGAACAAAGATCAGCACTGCCAATCCTTACACTGTCCTGGAAACTTCAATCTACAATGCCCTCGTTCAAGCTTTTGTAAATGCCATGCCAAACGTCACGAGGGTGGCTCCCGTTCCGCCATTTGGGGCATGTTTTAACTCTAGAGACATTGTTAGCTCCCGTCTTGGACCATCTGTGCCCCCAGTTGATCTCGTTTTGCAGAATAACGTGTCCTGGACCATCATTGGTGCAAATTCAATCGTGCCGGTTAACAATAATGATGTGTCGTGTCTGGGCTTTGTGGATGGAGGGGTGAGGCCGATGACTTCAATTGTTATTGGAGGGCATCAATTGGATAACAATCTTCTTCAGTTCGATTTAGCTTCTTCAAGACTTGGGTTCAGCAATTCGTTACTGTTCCAGAGAACAATTTGCGCCAACTTCAACTTCACATCCATTTAATTACGCACATAGGAGATGTCAATATTAGTTATTAAATAATAAATGGCCACGGACAGCTTGGCCTATTGTTTGTTGATCGTTATGATTTTCATTGAACGGTGTCCCTTATAATAAGACTACGTGGCATTATGTTGCAAAATTTGTTGTATTTACTCGATAATAAAGACTGGGGGAGAGTTAATCATGTAACTAAGACAGTACATGCTGGTTCTATGCTTTCAATTTATTTCATGTTGCATTATTGCTATCTTCACATCGCTCTTGCGTGATTGGTTTGATAATTACATAAGGATTCGTTCAGCTGGCCGTGATTGTCTCTTGCATCGTTAGGGTAATAATAAGTGGAAATAACTGGTAATTAATTGGTGACATTTTTCATTCTTATCCAATCCTTTTGGAAGAAAAAAGTGATAAAATTAATATTTACTTTGAGATATATGTTCACTCATAATCTAGAAACCTTAAATATATACTTTTCAGAACCAAAAATAAAAATAAGAAAAGACAGAGAAAATCAAAACTACAACTTCAATAAACAAACAACTTTATTTACATAGAACTAATATCTATTATTCTTGAATTTAATTTAATTGTGATAATTGTTTGAGTACCAATATCAAATACAAAACAAAAGAAGAGGGAGTTAAATAAAATTTAAAAAATAAAATAAAATAAATTTATATTCTAATGTCTGTTAGTATGAAGAAGAAAAAATAGTTTTTTTTTTTTAAAAAAACAAATGAAGAAGAAAGAGAGTTTTAGTATTTAAAAAGAATTAATGAGTAAATCAAATTTTAACCCCTAAAAGAAATAAATGTCATCATCAACATGATGGTGATGATGATCATCTAGCAAGTAGCAATAATTGCACGATGATCATCGCCACGATGATCATGTGCCCACGATTATGTTTCATGATGATATTTTGGGAGATGAAATACCTTATGAGCAAGGGCAACAACAGGCCTTTCGGCACTTCTGCTACCAGGCACTTGGTGATCAGTTGAATATTGTTAATAATAGCTATTGGTAATTTCCATTTCTAGGGTCACGTCCTGTTTCTCTCAAAGGGACAGCTTACAACTATTAAGGCAGCGTTATAACCATGCCACTTGGAAGGCCGATGGGACTCGACACGTGATGCTTACAACCATGGATGGGTTCAAATGGAGTTTCCTTGTGTCAGACGCCACCACCGTCACTACACACTGCTCGATGGAAGATGATTGCCTGCAGGATCAGGATCAGGCTCCTCGAAGAAGATACTTTGTCCACGATATCACGGCTGTTAATCAAGTGCCTCTCATTAACCGGCTCTTGGATTAACGGTTGAAGATGCCTGAGAAACAGTACATTGAACCACGGATCATCAGCGTGGCATTCTTGAGTTTCATTACAAGTACGATACATAAAGAAGCATTCAGCGTCAAGAAAAAAGACTTTTTCTGGCTCTCCTCTGTTACCAAGCTGTTAAAGGACTTTATCCCACGGCTTTTCCACCACGCGGATGGTCTTAAATTTCAGCCTTTGGGATGATCCTTATATATGTTCCTCGAATACAAGAAGCCCTTTTGAGGTAAAAATATGGATTTTCTATTCGAGCTCAGCACTGAAGATGATCGTAAATGTTGCTGCAAGGCCATTATTCTGTTGTATTTGCACATAGAGATCCGCGTCTTTAATCGGGGAAGATCATCGAGTGTACTTCGGAGCCAACTACTAGTACAGCAGCTTATTATAAGGATCATCATCATCATGCGTATGGAAATGTATGCGACGATAATAAAGTGACTAAAAGTATAACGGATAATGTTGCAGAGGATGCCTTGTTTGGATAAGATAAATCACATCGTTCACCTCTCCATCTACTCCGATACCCTGGATGTGATCTTTACATGGAGAGGTGAGCTTAATAGATGATAGATTTCATTTAATTCTTCAGTGAATTGTATGTAGCTAGCAGGGTTCAAACAATCAATCTAATTCTTCACTCGATGTATTTGCCGGCAAAATATATGTATTATCATGTGACAAAAATTAATATAAGTAATAGTGCCTCTTCAGCCGCCGGACCCCCAAGAATTTTTTGTAAGCTCATGTGGCATTATCCCTGAACACTATAGCAATTAGCAAGCACATGAAAATTTGTCTTGTGAGTAAATAAATCTTCTCTTTTAAATGTCCATTTTTTTTCAAATATACATATATATATCTTTTATCTGCGACTCATTTGATAACTGATGCTCATGATTCAATTCTTACAGCTATTCTAGCTGAAGTAATATTCGAAACATGCGGCATTACTGTTTAATAAAATTTTAACCAAGTAGTAAGTACTTGTATCTAGAATGAAAAAAAATGAACAATTAATCAATGAAATAAAATTTTCTCAGTATTACAAAATTCTCCAATGTTAATAGAAATATCTGCAACAATAATAATATGGCATTTATTTATTGATCGGTGGATGATAAAATCAACAAAATAAAATTAAAATGCAATTTTCGCTATGTGTTGGATTTATGATATATTATGTGCAACTTACATCAAGTGGAAATTAGTTTTTTTATGAACTTAACAGCTGCCCTTGTAGAAACTACAGGATTTTCATCAAGATGCGGGGGTTTGAGTTTAAGTTTCCTTAAGTCTCTTTATGGCTGATCGTTCAGGAATTTTTCAATGCTCTTTTATATAATTATATGGCATGATTTGTATAAGAGTAGTGTTACACATTTTAAATTTTTTATTCCAAAAAACTACCATAAGTTATGTAGCATTCATAAATTGGTTGATGAAAAAATATAATTAATTGACTTAAATCTATGAAAAAATTAATATGCATTCAATAAATGACACATTATTTGAAATGAAATTTGACGTAAAATATTTAAAATATCTATCATTACTCTTTCCATATTTAAATGGTTTTAATTTTCACACAAATTAAGGCATAAATGGATTAATTATCCACTTACTTTATTTGATTGGAGTTATTCATCTGTGTCTCATAATTTAATTATTCAACTCGAATAATTTAGATAACTTGTAGACTTGACTTATGCAATTCTAATTTATAAATAAATGAGAAACATGATTAATTCAAATAAAAAAAATTATTCTCAACCCATTCAATACGAGACATTAATATTTGGAAATATCAATTGGAGTCCAACAAAAGAGAGTTACAATTCGGTTAGGACTGCTCATCGTGTGTTTTCATGGGCTTCTATTGCTTGGCTGACCGTTCTCAACAACGGTTTGGTCATTTAGATGATTAACTGCCGTGATCTGCATACAGATGCATAGCAATCCACCAAAAGCATCATCTAAAAGAACCCCACAAGCAGCGTCGCCAAGAAAGAATATGGACTTAAATATGGGAGTTTTACCAATAGAAGGCTGACATTCTAGATCAAGAAGATTATTTCTATCCTCACAATAAAGCACATCCCCTCGACAAAAAGGGCATGAAGTACGCATACGTCTGATTTGGATGAGTTCGCAATTCACTGAGCATTATAGTTTAATTTTCTATCACCCAATGGGGTTAACCCAATATTGCTTATAATGTATATGAATGTATGGTATATATAGATTATAAGAGGATCAAGAACAGTATGTGATACATATATGACGACGATGAAGACCGTCATATCATATATTAATTGTAATTAGTCAAGATTTTTTACGTGATGCGTATATAGTAATTAAAAATTAAGACTACTATATCTTACAAATATGGAAAGAATCATGATCATTATGTGCACGTAAAGGAGAAAGATTAGACTTTAAAATATTACATTTGATTATTTTACCTTTTTTGAGTTTGATTCTCTTATATGAATTGGCATTTGGGCCATGTTGACTGAAGAAAAAGTATGTTTATTCTGTTCTTCTACGTTGTAGATCAACAGTAATCCCAAACTCCCGTGTCCCTTGGCCAGGTGCATTTGCTTGATTTTCACTGTGGAGTCAATCGTCTGACATGTATTATTCAGTAAATGTATAAATAAAGAAAAATTTGTAAGAATTGCATATCCTGAGATTACGTTTGTTTTCCGTCTTAAATTTGAATAAATTTGAATTATTATAAATTTTGAATAAACTTGAATTTGAATAATATATTTATTTTTTTATTTGTATATCTGAAAATAAATATTAAATTATTTATTTTTTTAACTTAAAAATATAAAAATATATACTTTTATATTTGTACCCTTATTAAATTTAAATGTAAAATAAATAATATACTAAATACCATAATATTTTAATATTTATTAGTAAAATTACATTCAAGTGAATATATAATGATTTTAGAATTATAATATATAAAATATCATAAATTTTAAATTTTATCACTAGTTCTCAATAATAGTACATAATAAAAGGAAAAAAAATAACAAGATACTAGAAATAATTGATTTGCTATTTTTTTTCGAAGTTGTCCCATGTAAAGATGAGATTATGTAGGGTAAACATCTATGGATGAGTTTTACGATATGCATGAAAAATAAATTATAAAATAAAAATATTTTTATATTAAAAATTAATTGACTTAATTAGATTCCTCTATTTAATAAAAAATTAAAAAAATTATTTTTTATTAAGTCAAAATTATTTAAAAAATCTCATTAAATTATAAAAAATAAATACTTTTAATTAATTTAAATTATTTTAAATTATTAAATTAAAAAATAAACACTACCTCAGTCTAAAAAAAATTAAATGTGGATGGAACCCCTTTATCCAATATGACTTAAGCACAAATGGCCGGGACTCCATCAACACCTTTATTATTATTCAATGGAAGTCAAAAGTTAGCCCCATCTCAATCAATAGGTACAGCAACCACAGCACCATGTCTTGAGTTGCCATTCTTGACATCTTTTAACAGGCCACCCGTGAAACAGGACACCACAGCTTGCCCTCTGATAGTCTTGCAATTATCTCTGGAGCCAAAGCTCAAATCCTATAAATAAAACACGTACTCGAGCTACGAAAACACAAATAAACTTTCCGAATGTTTCAATCGGAAGCACACATAAATGGCTCTTTCTCACAAATTTCTTCTCCTCTGTTTTCTTCTTATCTTCGTTTCTTCGGCCATTGGCCAAACATCTTTCCGCCCCAAAGCCCTCATTCTTCCGGTACAGAAAAACGCAGCTGTGTTTCAATATGTAACCCAGATCAAGCAAAGAACCCCTCTTGTGCCCGTAAAATTGGCTGTCCATCTCGGGGGCAACTTGCTCTGGGTTGATTGTGAGAAAGGCTACGTGTCATCTACCAATAAAACTGCCCGTTGTGGCTCAGCTCAGTGCAATCTTATTGGGCCTGTAGCTTGCGGAGGCGGCTTATGTGGCGAGTTCCCAAGTAACCCCATCTCGAACACTGGCACATTCGGTGAAATACGCATAGATGTTGTGTCAGTCTAATCTACCAATGGGCGTAATCCTGGAAGACGTGTTACGGTGCCTAATTTCATCTTCCTTTGCGGTTCGGAATTTGTCTTGCAAGGCCTTGCTGCAGGTGTTACGGGTATTGCTGCTCTTGGAAGGACCAAAACCGCATTGCCATTACAGCTTGCTGCTGCTTTCAGCTTGAATAGAAAATTCGCTATTTGCCTGAGCCCTTCAGCTCGTTCGAATGGTGTCATCATTTTCGGAGACGGGCCTTACGTACTTCTCCCTAATGTTGATGTATCAAAGTCTCTTACTTACACACCACTTTTAATCAACCCAGTAAACACCGAAGGAGGTTTCTTAGGCACGCCTTCAAATGAATACTTCATTGGTGTAAAATCCATTAAAGTGGGCGGAAAAGCTGTCCCATTAAACACAACTTTGCTATCCATCGACAGCAAAGGCATTGGAGGAACAAAGTTCAGCACTGCTGTTCCTTACACCGTCCTGGAAACTTCGATCTACAAGGCTCTTCTTAAAGCTTTTGTAAATGCCATGCCAACGACGGTCACCAGGGCGGCTCCAGTTGCGCCATTCGGCGCATGCTTTAACTCCAGAGACATTGGTAGCTCCCGTCTTGGACCATCTGTGCCTCAAATCGATCTCGTTTTGCAGAATAGCAACGTGCTCTGGAGCATCATCGGAGCAAATTCAATCGTTCGGGTTAGCAACAATGTGTCTTGCCTGGGGTTTGTGGATGGAGGGGTGACGCCAAAGACATCAATTGTTATTGGAGGGCATCAATTGGACAACAATCTTGTTCAGTTTGACATAGCTACTTCAAGACTGGGGTTCAGCAATTCGTTGCTCCTCCAGCGAACAATGTGCTCCAACTTCAACTTCACATCCGCTTAATTATATTGTAAAATTTTTTGCTTTGTTGTTTAATAAACAGTCGGGGTGAGTTAATTATATATAGTATACGCTGCTGTGAAGAAATTATAAAATTCATCGATCCCTACGACAGACCGCTCGCATTAACTTGTTATCTAGCCTGTGTGTGTGTTTGCGAGCGCAACCAAAATTATGAGTAGAAAATTAAAAAATAATTTTTCTTAACCGAAATAACGGACATAAAGAAAAGATAAGGATTAAGTTAGGATCCTAAAGATATAATTTTGAAGCTTGTTAATCAAGACAATTATGAGGCAAAATTATTGTCGTTATGTCATTAATTATGACAAGTATCCTCGTAATTATAATATCGCAAATATAGAAGAAATCACTAAACCATGGTGGTTGATTCTGTTTCTTTTCAACTCTTTTACTATAAATATTTGACCATTAAAACTGAGTGAATGCTGCATATAATTTTACATGTTTCTGAATTTGGTGTATAAAGAGTAATATTAGATATTTTAATCTTTTAATTCTAACTTAAATCTTAATTAATGTAATATTATTCTATTCAATGATATAACGATGAAATAATAAATAATTTTTTATATTATAAAAATCATCAGCCAATACTTAAATCAAAATCTAAGGGTCGTTAAATCAAATGATGTAAAAATAGAACAATTTACTCGCTTAGGGAAAAAAAAAATCAAGTACGAAGTTAAAATGTGTGGTAAAAAATTGAGTAGCGAAAATGTGTGAGTTAAGTAAAGAATTGTGGCCAAAATTGTACGCCATTGTCGGTGCTGACGCCCATGACTAATTTAACACCGCTCTGTCGTTGTTTCATCATTTTGTGTGCCATTTCTTCATCAAGATTAATAAATTAATGGTCGTTTTCGCTCTAATCGTTGTTTGATTCCACTTTGGTCCCACATGAAGCTGCAATTTGCGCTAAACAATTAAGAAATAGAAAATCGATGCTGTCAGCGATATAAAGAGCTTACTTCTTTACACAGCACGTGCGAGTATAAGCTACTGTTTTGGTTATTTAATGCATAAGCTATTGTGCCTCCACATGCGTACGCAAGCGGGAAATTCCAAGAATAGGTTGATACGTAATTGCATGTATACTCGTCGGCTTAACTCTTATTTAAAGATATTTCATCTCACAAATTGAAAGCTACTCAAATTTATAATTTTTACCCAATAATTAATCTCACATCAGTATTTTTCCTATCAATTTATCACGGAAATATCTTTTTTGGTGTAAATTTTTTTTATCAAACTTATTTATGAGTGTGAATGGATTCGGTTATGATATTATTTAAAAGCTTATGAGTCAAATTTAATTCAAAAAATAAATTTTTAATTATGTGTTAAGTCCATGACTTCTATATATAAAAAAAAAAAAAAGTGGATTCTTGCTTCTTTTTCTTTTTGTAAATTATATAAGCGGATTCCTGTCATTTTCTCTTTTTTAAAAAAAATTGGGCAAATGAAATGAAAGGATAAAATTGATATGCTCTTTTATGGTCATCTAGAGATCAATGTTCAACTTAACTTGAGCTACACAAGTAACATCTCTTCGATTTTATAACGGTTATTGGAAAAGCGATGCGACCCTGGCAAGTCATGCAAAACACATACGTGCTAATAGGCTACTTTTGTATGAACATCCCGTGGCTTATCTGAAATAAATAAATTATGGCAATCTCTAAGTTATATTTATTGTCACTTAACTTACAAATTAAGTTACATTTCTATTTATTGGTTCTTCATTTAATGTACAAATGAGTCATATGCAGGTGCATCATATAGTGCCAAATAAATGTAACTTACATCCAATAAAAATAATATAAAACTAAGTAATGCACGAGTGGATTATGAAGGACCAATGTATTACATAAACCTTATTTTCAATAGTTGTAAATTACATTAAATATAACTTAATAAAAAACCCATAAATTATAGATACACATATGCTCGAAAAAATCCCAACTTAGATGAACATGCAGTTTGGAATTTCATTGGCGCCTCAAGCAATATATGTACATAAGCTTGAATAAATCTTCTAACACATGAGCTGGTTTTAAGTGCGAAACTAAAAAATAAGGAAATTATCTATCGACTATCTCTTTTTTTGGTTGAATTCTATTTGAAGTTACATTTTTTTTTTCCATTTCTGTTTGTTGACCGTTAAGATTCCGTTAGTTTTCTTAACAAAATGACGATTTTACCCTCAAATTAATATTGTAGGATAAAATTTAAATTTTACATTTGGAGGGAAAAATCATCATTTTATTAAAAAAACTAATGAGAATCTTAACTAGTCAACAATTAAGTAAAAAAAAGCAAAAAAATATAATTGGGTGGAATTGGTTAAAAAATAAAAAAATTATGTATTGAAAAAGAGCACGGATAATATCCCTAAGAAATATTCCAAATTCAGAATGTCTACTTGCTAATCTCTTGACAATTATTATGCGAAAATGAGAAACTCCCCCATTATTTTATGTAAAATTCTTATCCACACGTGCGTTTAAAAATTGATGGATTTGTCCTCTTTGCCCATTGTTTCAGGACCAAAAACATTGTCCAATTCACTAACTCCCGTAATCACGTTCGCACATAGTTTTTTTATTTATTTGGGAAGCAAGCCGTTTCAAAATTTAAAGAGTCTGCGCAACTTGTCGACTTAGGAATTTCTTAATAATAATTTACTGTCATTATTGTTAAAAAAAAAAAAAAAAAAACGACTGAATGTTGATTGGTTGAGGCAAAAATTATGAAAAATATTTCTCTTGATGGAGTTAGAAATTCATTTTATACAAATGGTGTGATATAATGAAATAGTAAAAATAAACTATGTGAGTTAAAAGATATTCAATCTAATTAATTAAATTCTACCTCATCAATTTATACAAAGTTATTTTATACAAAAATTTATAATTTTATCATTACTCTTTGCGGACAAAATCTTCATACGCATGGTCCAAAACTACTTCTTATACTAGTGATAATAGTGAGAGTGCATATTTGAATAATAATTTGAATGGACGGATCTCATGTTTTCTTAAGACTGTAAAATTTATAATTAGAGAATGGTTCTTTTTCTTATCGATTCGGCTAAAATTATGTTCTTATGATCTTACTTTGAGGTATTGGTTTTGTCTTTTCTTTTTTCTGTTTAATCTTACTTTCCATTTTTTTTCTTTTGTTAGACTCTTGTCTCTTTCATGTCTCACTCCAAAGCCGAAATGTCTTTTAAACCAAAAGCGTTGGTTGTTTTGGTTACCAAAGATTCATCAACTCCCTCTGGGATCCACCTACGTTGCAACAGTTGCAACGTACAACACTATTTGTCTTCATTCGGATATATCGTTGGATTAAAAGTCATTAGATATAATAGCTGGAGTTAGATAAATTTTAAATAAGAACTTAACTGGCAACTATTGAAACTAGTTATGCATTTATGTAATAGGGAACGTCAGTTTCACAAAATGCATCGCAATAAGAAAAATTCTACTTTATGGAGGGAAAAAAAAAAAATTTGGGTTTAACACATCGTGGCTAACAATTAATCTGAACGTGAAATTTAAAGAAGATGATGGGAAATTCTTAGGGGGAAAAGATGAAGTTTAAGAATTAAGAAATGAAGTCATTTTTCATCAACCAAGTGTAGGCCATTAACATAACTAAGTTAATAATTCATAACCCCAATTTCATCCGTAAATAATTGGTCAACAACAGAGAATATAAAAATCCAACCATATGAGAACATGCCCAGAAGTATGAACTCATCCATTACCAATATCGCCACATTTAATCTCTACAAAAACAAACATACATTTATCTACATAGTTTGTTCAAAAGTAAATGGCAAATCCTTATTCACTTTCTTCTCCAACAAATTAATTCCCTCTCCCTCGCTCCTTCAATATAGTGCTTCTTAGAATGAAATTAAACAATCACTCCTTTCTACTAATCTCACATTCCCTGATTCTAACAAATAAACATAACCAGCCTTTCCAAGTTCATTACCACTATCTTTCTCTTTCAAACATAATTAATGTTTTTTTGTTTTTTGCATTACCTGTTACATCAGCTCCAAGGCCACAACAACAAATCAAACGGATGCCATATTCACTGTATTTTCACATAATGAGATGTGCCTATTTCGTTATCTTCCAGCATCGCCCAATATCGTTTTCGATTATCCTGCTCTTTGCCTTCACGATCGGAGTTTCTGTTTACTTTAATTGACGTCATTCCTCACTTAATCTACACACATCGAAATTGAAGTTTCACAATCGTAATTTGTGCGAGATGGACAAGATCTTGATGATCGGAGTTTCTGAGGAGTGGAAAATAGTTAGATGTCCATAATTTCTACAATGTGGAAAAATTTATGGTGATGACCTCCCAAAACAAAGTCAATAGCAATATGTATGTGGACCTTTATTTAATTTATTATTTTGTACAATTTGTTTTAGCAACCGGCTCCTTCATTTAAGTACTTTGAAACTCCAACAGCTAGATTCAATCACTTTTAATCCAACAGTATCGCCGAATGAAGACAAATAGTATTGTACGTTGCAACAGTTACAATGTAGGCAAGTCCACTCTGAATCCCCAATGCCTCACACAAATACAGTAAAGCGCCACTCTCGTTCCAACAAAATTGACCTTAGATCCCGGTGGCAGGTTCTTTCGGTTATTTGTGAGTAAGATTTTATCTCATCTTCATACAAACCTGTCCGTTGTGGCCTGGCTCAGTGCAAGCTTGCTAGGTCTAGATCTTATGT
This sequence comes from Luvunga scandens, assembly GCA_030449905.1. Classification (NCBI taxonomy): domain Eukaryota; kingdom Viridiplantae; phylum Streptophyta; class Magnoliopsida; order Sapindales; family Rutaceae; genus Luvunga; species Luvunga scandens. Next base: position 3,294,527 of record JASUUG010000478.1, read on the forward strand.
CGAGTCATGTTTACCCAAAGGGCCAAGTTGCAACAATAACATGTGTAAACTTGACAGACAGAAAATTTTCCATTTGCTTGCGTTCAAATGGTGCCGTCTTCTTCGATGATGTTTCTTTTCCTAATATTGACTCCAAGTCTCTCATTTACACCCCGCCGATACTAAACCCTGTCAATATTGTCGACTCTTCTTTCGAAGGTGACCTTCAACTGAATACCTCATTGAAGTAAAGTCTATTATGATAAGCAGCAATGTTGTCCCACTAAAAAAATCATTGCTATTGATTAACAACGAAGGTTTTAGTGTAACGAAGATCAGCACCGTTGTTTCTTACATAGTCTTGGGAACACAAATTTAGAAAGTTTTTATTAAAACCTTATTCTAACATCCCTAGAGTTAAATTACATGTATGCTTCTTCTTCATCAAATTAGGTTCTAACATCCCCAGTGTTAAACCAATTGCACTGTTTGGGATGCATCTTTAGGCGAATGGGGTCTCTCCCGTGGCAGTTTTATAGGTAGTCATGTATGCCTATAGAACACTCAATAGTTCATCTACCCATGCTCTTTTTTTTTTTTTTCTCTCAAGTGAGTTTTCAAGAGCTTTTTTATCATCTTGTTGGCAACTTCCACTTGCCCATTGGCCTTGGGGTGAGCAGACAAACATAATTTCTGCTCTATACCCAAGTTCTGATAAAAGTCTCTAAAATTGTGATTGTCAAACTGGTTTAACTCTTTTATTATACTAATCTGAATCTTTAGGACTGCTCCTCAGTTGGTATAAAATTTTTACCTCCTCGACTGAAGGTTCACCCATTTCACATCTCTTTTATAACACGAAGAGGCCAGAAAACACTCTTCACCCATTACGGTTAAGCTACCCAAGAGCTAAGTGGATCTTACCTAATATTTTAACAAAATAAGGTTGGAGGGAAAGCCTAACACCTAATCTAAAGCACTCAAAGTATAAAGTCACGAATCCTGAGGGAGGGTGACTAGGGGTGTCTCCTTTACCAGGAAGCATAAGGTCAATGTCATTAGGAATGCTATACATTTCTCTTAGCATATTTAAATCCCTCTTGGTGGTGCTACATCTTATAAAGTCAATCGGGGTAGGACTCTACTTCGATCTTAGGACCAATTTGCCTTCTTCTAATTAGCCTAACCTCCTCAGAGGAATTCTCCTCACCTGAATCCTCGTCATTGGAGCTCCCACCTTCAAGTGGTTCAAAAGCTCTAGAAGAACTGGTGTTGTTGCCATCACCATTATATTTTGATTGGCCTTTATCTACAATAGGGTGAGCTTCAAGGGGAATTCTCATAAGGTAATTGATCCTTCTAAACGGACCTACAATCTCAATAGGAGCTAGATGGTCAAGGGGTGGCTCACTCCCCATATAAAAGAGGAGATCCATTTCATCTTCTTCTTCTTCGCTCTCAACCCCAATAATCTTCCTCTTTCTATGAGACATCGTGACTACAGAAATAAAATCTTAAACACCCGAACAAGAAAGAATAACACAAATACAACAACCAGGAGTAAGATCAGAAGTAGTACATGAAAAACCAAAACCCAGTGAGGTGGCAGTAATAGAATTAGTGACGAAGACAAGTTGGAAAAATCTCAGAGGGTTATGAATCCAAAAAGTGCGAGAGACAAAGGAAATTGATAAAGGAAAGAGAATTTTTTATTTAGGGATTTAAAAGGAAAGATGAGGAGAGGAAATGAAGAGCTTTGAATTAGGAGGCTAGTTAATTGATAAGACGAGTCTCAAGACTGAAAAAGCCGCCATTTGAAATTTAAACATATGGCCTAGCAAAAGCCACGTCTACTACATTTAAGATGAGAGGACAACAGATTAGACTGGTTAGGAAAGCATAAAAGACAAAAATTTTTACTCTCAGTTGCACCTCTTATAGTCAAACACAACTGGACAACATTTAAGGTCATATTCGATCTGCTCATCTCAAGAACGTGACTAAACAAGTTATAGCTACTGATAAGTACTTCTTTTAGTTTCTAGTTTTACTTGTTTCGCTTATAATACTAGAAACTGGGGGATCAATGATTGAGCAAATAAATATTGTCACTCACTTGCCCACGTATTAAGCCCATAAGCAATCTGGTTATGATAGACAATATTCAAGCTGATTCTTGTCACTTGGCAAGTAATAGGCTCAAGGATTATGAGCATTCAGGTCTTCTTGTTGTTTGCATTTCCTTCCTGGTCAACTGAGTTTACCAAGAGCTCTATTCATGTTAGTTCAAAGTTGTGAACAATGACGGTAGCCAAAACGTGGGTATCTACCAAAATATACTGGCATGACACCCACGCATAAGCGATTGAGTACTTGTTTTCTCACGATGAGTAACAAGCCAAATAGCAATGGAAGAAAGGGGGGATTGGTGTTCGAGACAAGGTATAAAACTAGGAAGAACAAAGATAAATGAGTTAGATAAAAATTATCTCAAAACTCATATAGTAACTACATTGCTCTTCTCCTTCTAAATATTAAGTTCTTTCCCTTTTTGTGAATTGAATTACTTATTTCAGTACAATACAAAGACAAGGCCATAAAGTTGTGGTCTTAGTTTTTCGAAGTAAAAGAAACTCAATTATTGACTTGAGCGTTGGAGGGTTTTCGCAGGAAAAACATTAGACGTCCTCTAACGGGAAATTGTGGGTGCAAGTATACAGAACAGGCCTAGTCGTGTTTGAGTTGGGACATCGATAGTTGTAAAGGCAAATAGGACTGAGCTTCGGTGTTTCGAGCCAGTTTGCAAAGGAGATATTCGACTGTTTCATAGATCCACCAAATTTTGGCATCAACACTTCCTTTATGCCTGCTTTTTCTTCATCAATTAAGATGAATAAATTAATGGTCATCTTCGCTTTTGCTGTTTTGTTTGATTCCACTTGGGTTTTACAATAAGCTGCAATTGGGGCAAACCAATTAAGAAAAGCAAAATCGGTGCTGTTAGTATCATATATATAAGGCTGACTTATTTAGTGATTAATTAGCATGTGCTCCATATGTTTTGGTTATTTTAAGCTTAAGCAATAATGTCTCATCCTTTCGAAATTAAATGTTTAAAAAGTCTAAGTGCCAATCTCTCCGTTAATTATACGAAAATGAGAAAATCCTTAGCAAATGCTTAATCACGTACTTGTTGAGGATAAATTGAGAGCGAACGCGGTAAAAATATATATCATTAACAATACTTTTATCAATAATACTATATTTATTAAGTTTAAATACTTAGTTAGAATACTCACTAATATGTCAGTAAGCATACATTACTCGTACTCTTATTGTTACTTTTATTCAAAGCACTAATTTATACCATAAAAACAAAATAAAAGATTGATATAAAAGGAATATATATAATTAATTGGCATATTTTATGATTTTCTTCCATATTTGCTTTCCGTAATGTTTTTTATTATACATATTTATATGTTGTAGTGATTGTGATACCTGCCATATTCATATAGCCCAATAATGAGTTTAATTATTTTGATTCAGAAGGATATTCGAGGTCATCGCATAATTCTTTAGTATGATCGTGAGATTCAGTTGCTCTTTGAATCATAATGCAACATATATGTTATGTTGAAATCCTCCTACACATAAGTAATTTAAAGTTCGTCATGTGAATCATCGAACTAATTTAATTTGTTTGAGATTTCTTTGGGAGCATTATTTTATTAACCATAGTTATAGATGGATATATTTAATTTGGAGAGGAGGAGGGATGGGGGTACATTGCGACTACTAAAAAAAATTAGTTTCGTTTTATATTTCTTATAAAGAGATACAATTGCGAATGCTCATTTAAACAACCCTAAAAAGACAATAAATAAAGTATCTCAAAGGAGAGTCATTTTGCGAAAACAATAACGAAATTACTTTCCTTGTTAAAAGAATGCACAGGTTAGAAGATATAAACATCCATATATGTTTATATGAAATTTATTACAATATGTCTTTTACTTTATTAAAATAAAAATATCTTTTATTGTGAAATTATTGTTCCAAAAAATAGTCTAATTAGTAATTACCTTAGTTTTAGTAGTGAAAACAAGAGATCAGGAATTCAAGTATAACTGGATACGTTTTAGGGTAGGGTTTGATGATTTTGACGGCACAGCAGTTCCGATGCCAATTAAATATTCACGTTATTAAATTTAAAAACTTTACTTGGCTGAGATCTGGAGGTCCATAAACATACGGCAATCGTATATGCGTATGTTATACGAAAAGGAGAAAATTCTCCAATATTTTATTTCTAACCTTATGCGCCCATAACTAATGTCAGGAATCTTAAGGGCTACGAGCACGTTTAGGACAAGCCGGTAAGGTTTTACAAGTTGCCAACCTGTAACTCTGTAAAGAACGATCGCCGCCAGTGCAATTTGCCAACTTGACGTTGAATGTTGTCAAACTTGTCATCTGGTCGAATAAATGACAAGGTTTATATCCAATTAATGCTTGTAAGGCGACTCACTCAATTACATCGAACATGCGCCTTTTATATATATATATATATATTATTTTCAAATGTAGACAATCTCATTTTTAATATAGGTGAGCTGTTAAACTATATAGTTTAATAAAATTATTTTTTAATATCTTATAAAATTATGTACTTTAATAGTATTAAATTTTAATTCTATTAAACAATACTGTCAACACAGTTCAAAAACATATTGACAAAAAAAAAATAATAATAAAGGTAGTTACGTTATAAAAGGATTGTATATGTATGTATGTGTATATATGTGTATGTTTTTGTGTGGAATTTATTGTCATTTTACTACTTTAAGAATTTTAATCTATCATTTTACTACCATATCTTTACAAAACTTATCATTTTACTATGCTTCTCATTAGTTGACCAATTAATTGATTAATAAAATATCAATTTTTTTCTTTTAATAAAATTTTTTGTTAAAAAATTAAATAACAAGCAAAGCATTGCAATATTATAAATTTAAAATATAAACCAGCAAAAAATAATTCCTATAAGCCTATAAATTTAATATTTAATACCTTTATTTGTGTAGTTTTATTTTCAGAATAAAATTAATATTTTATTACTCAACTCACCCGTCAATTAATGGTAATAAGAGAAATGTAGTCAAATGTTAGATTTTGTAAAAATATAACAATAAAATGATAAATTATAATATATATTACAATAATTTAATATATTAAAATTCTTAAAGCAGTCAAAAGATAATAACCTTATATATAGGCAGCAAGCAATATTAGGTACACGCAGTACTACCTATTGATCAACTAAATGGCCCCCTCGTACAATTGCCTTGTCTTTTGCTTGATTGTCTTTTTCATCATTCCTCGCATCACCTCCATAGCCAAAACATCTTCAAAACCAAAGGCATTGGTTCTTCTGGTATCCAAAGATCCATCAACTCTTCAATATCTTACTCAAATCAATCAAAGAACCCCACTTGTTCCCGTCAAATTAACTCTGGATCTTGGTGGCCAGTTTCTTTGGGTTGATTGTGACCAAGGCTATGTCTCATCTTCTTACAAACCTGCCCGTTGCCACTCGGCTCAGTGCAAACTTGCTAGATCTAAGTCCTGCGTCGATGAGTACTCCTGCACCCCCGGGCCAGGTTGCAACAATCATACGTGCAGTCGCTTCCCAGCCAACTCTATATCACACGTTAGCACAAACCGCGGAGAGCTTGCCACGGATGTCGTGTCTATTCAATCAGTTGGTATTGATGGCAAGATTAATCCTCCAGGCCCGTTTGTTTCAGTGCCTAACCTCATATTTTCTTGTGGACCAACTTTTCTTTTAGATGGTCTAGCTAGTGGTGTTAAGGGCATGGCCGGCCTTGGAAGAACTCAAGTTTCACTTCCTTCACAATTCTCAGCAGCTTTTAACTTTGATAGAAAATTTTCTATTTGCTTGAGTTCTTCCACAACATCTGATGGTGCAGTATTCTTCGGTGATGTTCCTATCCCCCGTATTGACGTCTCCAAATCTCTCATTTACACCCCACTGATACTGAATCCCGTGCATAATGAGGGTTTGGCTTTTATAGGTGATCCTTCGACTGATTACTTCATTGAAGTAAAGTCTATTCTGATCGGCGGCAATGTTGTGCCACTAAACACATCGTTGCTATCAATTAACAAAAAAGGCGACGGTGGAACGAAGGTCAGCACCGCTGATCCTTACACAGTCCTGGAAACATCAATTTATAAAGCATTTATTGAAACTTTCAGCAAAGCGTTATTATTTAACATTCCTAGAGTTAAACCAATTGCACCATTTGGGGCATGCTTTAACTCTAGCTTTATTGGCGGCACTGCTGCCCCTGAGATTCATCTAGTGCTGCCAGGCACTAACCGCGTGTGGAAAATTTATGAAGCAAACTCGATGGTGCGAGTTGGAAAAGATGCCACGTGCCTTGCATTTGTCGATGGTGGAGTAAACCCTAGAACTTCAATAGTCATCGGAGGATATCAACTTGAAGACAATCTTCTAGAATTTGATCTTGCCAAATCTAGGTTGGGGTTCAGTTCGTCTCTCCTGTCCCGGCAAACAACTTGTTCCAAACTTACTTCTAATGTTTAATTAATAAGTGATCTAAATATCGCTGAGTCGTCACTTAGTTTTTACCTTATGTATGCTTTTTCTTCATCAATATTAATAAATATGGTCACCGGCTTGATTTTTGTGTTTGATCCCACTTTGGTTTCACATTAAGCAGCAAGTTGCTGTAAGAATTGATGCGCTTAGCACTGTTTACTGTTAGATATTTAGTACGATAAAAAGAAAAATAATAATTAACAAACAACGTTAAAATGGACTTTAAACCACTAAAATGAGATATCGGGATACAATTATCTATTTCTATACAACGATTTTACTAATATTTTTTAATGGCTGAATTCAGTACTCATAATTTGAGTAAAACAAGTTTGAACTTAGAAGTCCATGAGTAATTATTTATTCAAGATTGTCAACTGAAATTCTACTTAGGCCCTAAAAAAAAGTTCTCCAGAAGGGTGGAACTTAATTAAATTTAGATTTCTAAAAATAAAAACTAGATGAGTTGAGTATATTATAGTGAGTTGATTGGGTCAAATTTTAAAGAGATGAACTACTGACACCTCTCTAAAATCCTCTTAATATCCCTTTAAAAATTATTTTATAAAATTATTTTTTTTTCCATATGCCCATTTTAAATTTTTTTTCCCGAACTAAGATTTCACTTCCATCCCTGTTCTCTTCTGCCTTTAGCTTTAAGAGAAAATTTGCCATTTGCTTGAGTTCTTCTATCAAATCCAACGGCGCCGTCTTCTTTGGCGACGGCCCATATGTTATGCTTCCTGGTGTTGATGTTTCCAAGTCTCTCATTTACGCTCGACTTATCCTCAATCCTGTGACTACAGCGACTATTACTTTTACAGACCTTCCTTCTTCAGATTACTTCATTGAAGTAAAGCCTATTGAAATCAACGGACATGCCATCCCTGTGAACACATCTTTGCTATCAGTTGACAAAAAGGGTTTCGGTGGAACTAAGATAAGCACTGTCCATCCTTACACAGTATTGGAATCATCAATCTACGAAGCTTTTATTAAAGCTTTCACCAAGGAGTTAGCGAAAGTCCCTAGAATTAAACCAGTTTCACCATTTGGTGCATGCTTTAATTCTACGCACATTGGCAGCGCTGGTACTGGACCAGCTGTGCCTCAGATTGATGTAGTTTTGCGAAGTGGCAAAGTAGTTTGGAGTATTTTGGCGCAAACTCAATGGTGCGAGTTAAAAGGGATGTGCTGTGCCTACGTTTTGTGGACGGTGGAGTACACCCTAGGACTTCAATTGTGATAGGTGGCCATCAATTGGAAGATAATCTTCTGCAGTTTGATCTAGCCACAGCAACGCTGGGGTTCAAATTTACGTCTAATGCTTAGAGAATCTTTAATCTTCTCTACTGTTCCGCCAAACAACAACTTGTTCCAATTTCAAATTTACGTCTAATGCTTAGAGAATCTTTAATCTTCATTTCATTTGTTTGTCCTTTTTTTGTGTTTAGATTAATAAATTTTCACGAACCCACTTGAGTATTGCGTTTCGGGTGGAGATTGTATTAAAAAGTAAAAACAGGTTCGCGACGCATTTACTTATTCTTGAAAGCCCGACTCACTCATTTAGGAATTAGCTCGTGCGGAAATATGCTACATATACTAGTAATGAATCCAAAGACTTGAAGATTAAAAATAGTGTTTGATTACTCAGAAAAGAAAAAAAGAGAAAATGAAAGAAAATTAAGAATTAGATCCGAGAAGCTTCTGGTATTTTCATTAATCATTATATATATATAAAGTGTACACTTAATTACATAATCATGTCATACCACATCATTAATGTATAATCGAATGCTACTGTTGTTATCAGCCTCTGCTTTGCTGACTATTCAACATGTGTGAGCTTCCTTAACAAAGAGATATTTTGTTTTGCTTAGAAATTATTTTTATTATTTACATTTTCAATAAAATTTTTAATAGTAAATAAACATATTAAATGAGGATGAAAAATCTATCAAGAACTCAAATCAATGATGACAATTCTCTTCGGTTAATATCATACAGCTCCTTGTCTTTTGTATTATCTCTGATGTTTACATTATTAAATACAAATTATTTTCATATAAATAGTTAATTATTTAATAAAAATTGAAATATGTGGGCCTGAGCAACCACGACCCAACTTGGGTCCATAGAGCTTAAGCTTGGCCCATTTATCCCTAGGCTTGGACTTTTAAGTGCTTGGGCCTTCCTAACAAATAAAGACTTAAACCCAATTGCCATTCCTAAGCCGAACTCAAATATATAAATAGTAATTTCATTTATCGTATTAATAATAAAAGTGCCCAACCCAAAAAAAAAAAAAATTAATTTCAAACATTTCTTTCTATCCTTTAATAAAAAAAGAAGAAAAAAAGAACTAGCTATCAATATACAATCAATACATTATAGCTAATAAATTGGTTTATTATTGAAAGCTTGATGACAGTGGATTCCATAAATTTAAGACGACAAAAGTTTAATAAATAAAAATTTAAATCATTATTTTACTATTACATTGAATGGATCTAATTATATAGATGAAAATTTAAATCATTACTGCAAATGAAAAAAGTTAGGTTAAGAGAACCCAGCTCGTTTTCTGTTATACTAATAAATAATTTTATGATCCATTCCATTGATGTAGCATTAATTGGCCCAGTTACTCCAACTTATGTCTTGTTCGATTTTAGATTACATTATTGTTTAACAACATCCATTTTTATTTCATAAGATAAACACCCCTAAAAAAAATAACCGAAACAAAGCACGACATGTAGTGACCGCAACAACGCCCCACGCAAGAGGTAATATAAGCGGTGCATGCATGGAACAAAGACTGGCCAAAATCCTTCCAAAAGGACTTACAACACGTGGCATAACTCATAGTGCGTGATAGGCCCAACCTAAGTTGCCAATCTAGAAGAAATCTTCAGGCCACCTTGACCCAGCCGAATACAACTTGCATTAATTGAATTATTGAACAAAAAGGGTTAAAAAGAAAATATTGGTGACAAATTTAAGAGAGCCCAAAATCCTATAAATAGGACATGTCCTTGTACTAGCAAAACACAAATACTTAAGAATATAAACATGTCTCTCACACCAAGTCTCCTCCTTTTCTGCTCTCTTCTTATTTTCTTTGTATCTCCCATCACAGCCCAAACATCATTCCGCCCGAAAGCCCTCGTTCTTCCAGTACAAAAAGACGATGCCACTCTCCAATATGTGACCCAAATCAAGCAAAGAACCCCTCTTGTTCCTGTGAAATTAACTGTCCATCTCGGTGGTAACATTCTCTGGGTTGATTGCGAGAAAGGCTACGTGTCATCTACCAATAAAACAGCCCGCTGTGGCTCAGCTCAGTGCAATCTTGCTAATGCTAAGGCCTGCGGAGGTGGCATATGTGGCGCTGGCCCAGAGAACCCCATCTCAAACACCGGCACATTTGGTGACATACGCATAGATGTTTTGTCCATCCACTCTACCGACGGCCGTAATCCTGGCAGAGCTGTTACAGTGCCTGATTTTATCTTCCTTTGTGGTTCAGAATTTGTCTTACAAGGCCTTGCTCATGGCGTTGTGGGTATTGCTGGCCTTGGAAGGAGTAAAGTTGCGTTGCCTTCACAACTTGCTGCTGCTTTTAGCCTCAAGAGAAAATTCGCACTTTGCTTGAGTCCTTTTGATAGTGGTGTCATCGTTTTTGGTGATGGACCTTATGTTCTTAATTTTGATGTCTCCAAGACTCTTAAATACACCCCACTTTTCATCAACAAAGTAAACACGGCCTCAGGTTTCTTGGGCGAGCCTTCAGTTGAATACTTCATTGGTGTCACCTCCGTTAATATCAACGGAAAACCGGTCCCATTAAACAAAACATTGCTGTCTATTGATAACGAAGGTGTTGGTGGAACAAAGATCAGCAGCGTTAATCCTTACACAGTCCTGGAAACTTCAATCTACAAGGCTCTTGTTCAAGCCTTTGCTAGTGCCATGCCTAAAGTCACCAGAGTGGCTCCTGTGGCACCATTCGGGGCATGTTTTAGATTGCAAGACATTGGTTTCACCCGCATAGGGCCAGTTGTGCCTCAAATAGATCTTGTTTTGCAGAATAAGAACGTGGTTTGGAGTATCCACGGACAAAACTCAATGGTACAGATTGGCAGTGATGCGTTGTGCCTAGGGTTTGTGGATGGAGGTGTAAACCCTAGGACTTCCATTGTCATTGGAGGGCGTCAGCTGGAAAACAATCTGCTTCAGTTTGATTTAGCCACTTCAAGACTTGGCTTCAGCAACTCACTACTGTTCGAGCGAACCACTTGTTCCAACTTCAACTTTACATCCATTGCATAATCATTTTAAGTACGTTTGCCTTTTATTTGTGTGATGAATAAAGTTGTCATGAACCAATGATTCGATGTAATGGTCTGACCAAACAATGTAATTTGTTGCTCTCGATCAATTTAATTTATTATTAAGAGAATAAAGATATGTACTTGAAGTATATGCTGCGAATTGTGCTGATAATGATATCGATGACCGTACAAAATTCGGAGGGCCCCAGAATTCATTACTAGTCTTATCCATATTGCTGATTTGAAAGATTTTGTAATGAGTCAATTTTTTATTATCCTTAATTTACGAATTACCAGATACTTTTTTATCATGATAGAAACTACTGAGTCAACATTGCTGCTAGCTCGTATGGCTCACAAAATCTAAAGAAGTTTGGTAGCACATAGCTTAGATAAGGATTTTATAATTAAATAAAAAAAGGCGGTAGGATTCTTGAATAATCTTCCTGGTTTCTCTTCTTTGCTTGATTATGATCTATGTTATCTAAATTTATCTTTCAGACCAAATCTGATCACAAAAGCGCGCAAGTGCATGCTTTTGAGCATGATTAAAATATAAAAATAAAATAAAATTAAAAGTAATGGTAGCAAGCATGAATTTATTACTTTCTTAAGAAATTGACTTCATGTAGCTCAGCGGTTTTGAATACTACGCGTACAAGCTAATAGTGTACGACAATAACGAGATTAAAAAAATAAAATTTCAACGTCAAATGTAATTAACTAATAATTTTACAGGATAAATGAGCTGGATTAGTCAAAGTCAAAATTCTAATTAATACACCTCAGCAATCTGGATAAGTTAGAGGTTTGCATGTCACTCTGTCGCCATTATTGACGGCTCCACCCCGCGGCATATTTTATGTAATAATTACATTCAATTTTCAATCAACACGTTAATCATTATTAGTAAATTTTCAAACCCAACCAAATTATTATTAGTAATTCTTATTCTCTTAGTCTGACCATAAATTATAAATAATATATTTAATACTGCTATAAGTATGCACTTGGCCACTCACTTCTCCGAGGCACCCAATTAAGCCAAATATGGCTATATCCTCTAACGGTCTTCTTCTCTTTTGCTCTCTTCTCCTTTTCATCACTCCCTCTTTAGCCCAAACATCATTTAGGCCAAAAGCACTACTGCTTCAAGTCACCAAGGATGCATCGACTCTCCAATACCTCACTCAAATCACCCAAAGAACCCCTCTAGTCCCAGTGAAATTGACCCTTGATCTTGGTGGCCAGTTCCTTTGGGTTGATTGTGACCAAGGCTATGTCTCGTCTTCTTATAAACCCGTCCGTTGCCGCTCGGCTCAATGCAATCTTGCTCGGTCCAAGTCTTGTGTCCAATCCTGCTTCTCTCCCCCAAGGCCAGGCTGCAACAATGACACGTGTGCTCACCTCCCAGATAACACGATAACAAACACCGGCTCAAGCGGCGAGCTTGCTACAGATATTGTGTCTATACAATCAACCGATGGCAAGAATCCGGGCCGGGTCGTCTCAGTGCCTAACCTTATATTTGCTTGTGCAGCAACGTTTCTTCTAGACGGTCTTGCTAGTGGAGTTAAGGGCATGGCTGGCCTTGGAAGAACTAGGATCGCTCTTCCTTCGCAATTCTCAGCTGCTTTTAGCTTTGATCGAAAGTTTGCCATTTGCTTAAGTTCTTCTTCCAGAGCAAACGGTGTCGTCCTCTTCGGTGACGGGCCATATTTTTTCCTTCCGCGCGATATTGATTTCTCAAAGACGTCTCTCATTTACACCCCGCTGATACTCAATCCTGTGAGTACTGCCGGTGCTTTCTTCGAAGGCGAACCTTCAGCTGAATACTTCATTGGGGTAAAATCGATCAAGATCAACGGAAACACCGTCCCACTAAACACATCATTGCTATCCATCGACAAAGAAGGCGTTGGCGGTACGAAAATCAGCACCGTCAATCCTTACACAGTGCTGCAAACTTCAATTTACAATGCTTTAACTCAAGCTTTCATCAAAGAGGTAGCTAACATCCCTAGAGTCGCACTAGTGGCACCGTTCGGTGCATGCTTCAACTCTACATTCATTGGTAGCACACGTGTCGGCCCAGCGGTGCCTCAGATTGATTTAGTGTTGCAGAGCAATAGTGTGATCTGGAGAATTTTCGGTGCAAATTCTATGGTACAAGTCAGGGATGATGTGCTGTGCCTAGGTTTTGTGGACGGAGGAGTAAACCCTAGGACTTCAATTGTGATCGGAGGGCATCAATTGGAGGACAATCTTCTACAGTTTGATCTGGCCACATCAAGGCTAGGGTTCACCTCTTCCCTCCTGTTCCACCAAACAACTTGTGCCAATTTCAACTTTACTTCATATGCTTAGAAAGAGTATCCAGTATCATATCATTGATATGATTGTATGATTTGTATTATTTATTTATGCTTGTTACCGCTCACAACTTCAATAAATGATCATGGTAGCTCGTCATGATCCCACCCATGTAATATTTTAACATCAAGTTGCAGTAAAATCCGAAAGTTTGATGGATTTAACAATAAAAAGCTGGCTGTTTTATTAGCACAAATTGTGGCACATGCTTTTATATATATTATACTTGTAAGCACCTTATGCTCTAAACGAGGATATTCGGTTAGCTTCCTGAAACAATTACATTCATGATAGGAGAATTTATTGGCTATTAAAATAGCGGCTCGTGCTTATCAACTAATTGACTAAAAGTAGTTGTCAGGAAGATTCGTTTATTCTTTAACTAGTAATTAATATACATGAAAAGGGGCGGGTGGTAAGGAATTGATTCCATAATAATGTTTATAGTGATAAGAGTCAAATGAAAATAAATTATAAATAAGTTAAGGGTGTGGTTGGAATTAAGGTTGAGAAGTTACAGTATTAAAATATTTAATAAATATTAATTGTTATATCTTGAAGTTATGTTGATATGATTTTTTATATGTATAAAAGAAATTCTATTATATTTTTAATAAATTTATAAAAATTATTATTTAAATTTTATATTTAATATGTATTATTAATTTTTATTTCATATTTACAGTTTTTTTTCCACAACATCTGCAGCTTAAAAGCTACAGCACCATAATTCCAAATACATCATAAGTATGGTCATTTATAAGTAATACTTCCACATTATGAAACTCATCATCCTAACAAACAAATATTTATACACACTTATATTATATATAACACGTACTGCCATACGTGTTTGTTAACATAGCAGGACCCTTGTATTCAACATGTCAACTATAAAAATGATGATAATAGCTACATCTCTTTAATTTGATGCTCATAAAAAGAAAGGTCTTGCATGCATTTCAAAATGTTAGACAATGTTTTCTATTATTGCTTTTTGTTTAACAACTACTGTGCAATATCTAGTTATGGTAAAGGAGTAAATTATAGCTGGACGATCATGTACGGCTCAAATCCATATTTTATAACATATATATAGACATCCACACTCAAAATTTTTTTATAGGACTGTTAGCATACTATTTAAACTAATACATTTTCCACAATTGATAACTCATTGTTTATTGGCATTGATAGACCACGTCATGATTTTGTAAAGACTTTCAGCTTTTTATCTACTCATGATTTATTAATTAAAGCAAATTATGTCTGGAAATATGAAAGAAACTAAAAGCAATTGTTGATTGGAGAATCGTAATGAATGATTGATCAAGTTTCTGCAAAAATGTAGGAATGGGCCCGAATTAGGACACAAGTTTGGGAAATTTATATTCGTGGGGAAGTGGGAATCAATCTCCCATTGGTGAACTTCCATTTTTATCCTTCTGAAATTTCAATATTTTGTTCATTTAAATCAAAAATATAAATATAAAAAAAAAAAAGCCCAAAAGCTGTAGACGATAATGTTCTTCAAACCAACGGCTTTGACCTTGTTCTTCCTCGATCAAAGGAATGTAAAAGTTTATCTTGAAATACGAACGCTCCTTTCTTGATCATCTTCTTGATGGTTTGAGTGTTTGACCGCCCATCGCGCTTCACGTCTCAAAGGATCAGTTCTTTGTTGAAAGCGGGCTCAAAATGACCTTTTATTGGGCTTAACGTCTCAAACAAGCCAGTGGGTTCTTTGTTGAAAATAAGTGATAAAAATAAAATTGGGAGAACGATATTATGATTTCGGTTCTTAGTGGTTGAATTCTGAATTATTTATGACATATTTTTCTTAGTTGAAAATTTCCCAACATTTCTACAATAATATGTTGCTGTAAGAGCAAAAAAGAAACATATGGATTAATGTTTGTCTTCGATTGGTTCCCATCATTAGACTGTTATCCACAACTTTGTCTTTTAAAAAAAATGAATTTGATTTTTGGGCTTGTTTGAACCAAATGATATTTCATTTGTTGTTTCTGGTATACGATGAAGATGAAGATGATAACTAGGCTTACTCTATGGCAATTGGTTCTGTTTAGTAGAACATAATGGCATCCATAACGATACCGGCTAACCGTTTTTCGTTAGCGAACTCGATAAATTTCGAGAGAGCATCAAGCGATCTCGAACCGTTTTTCGTTAACGGCTTACCAATTAATTCCAGAGAGCATCTAGAACGATACCGGCGAACCGTTTTTTGTTAACGGCTTACCGATAAATTCCAGAGAGCATCCAGAATGTTACCGGCGAACCAGTTTTTGTTAACAGCTTACCGAATAATTTACAAAGCAAAGTTAATTTCACTTTTATTATTATTATTATCATTATTATTATTATTATTATTATTATTAGTAGTAGTAGTAGTAGTAGTAGTAGTAGTAGTAGTAAATAATTAATTAATATAATTATTATAACTAATTAATATATTAATATATTATTAACAATAACTATTAATAATTATAGTTTTTTAATAAATAATCACAATAATTATATATGTTATTATTATTATAATTAATTAATTTATTGTTATAATAATTATTAATATAATTATTATAATTAATTCATATATTATCATCAATTAATTAATATAATTATTACTATTAATTATTCTATAAATATATTATTAACAATAATATATTAATATTTATAGTTTTTGATTAAATAATCACAATAATTAATAATATAATTATTATAATTAATTAGTATATTATTATAATTAATTAATTAATTTTATAATTAATTAATATATCAATATATTATTGACAATAATTAATATATCAATACATTTTTTTGAATAAATAATCACTATAATTAAAATATAAAATAATGATTATAAAAATAATTCATTAAGTACTTTTTGGTAATTTATTACAATCAAATTCATTCTGATTCCGATTCCAAGATAAAGTAAACACATTAATGGCAATCCAGCTCATTCCGATTTCGATTTGGGTAATTGGTACAAGGAAAGCCAAGCCCGCTTACCGTTAAATTTATATCGTGGGTAAGTAAGTTGGTGCTTTCGGCTCGTTCTGTTCTTTGTTCATTAATGGAATTTTGGAACCAAAGCTGTAGCGATAATGTTTTCTATTTGGCTTTGACCTTGTTCGGTTACCGATCAAAGGAATGTAAAATTAGATGAAATACGAACGCTCCTTTCTTAATCATCTTCTTGATGGTTTGAGTGGGCGCCCGTGGGCTACATTCCTGCCAGGATCTCCTGCATGCGGGCTCAAAATGACCTTTTATTGGGCTTAACAAGAAGCCAGTGGGCTGGAAAAATAAGTGATAAAAATAAAATTGGGAGAATTAATGGAGCGGATAGGCGGAAGTGGTGCTGGATAGACGAGAGGATAAAAAAAATGTTATTTTGTAATGTTCTTACGGTTTTACATAAAACATATATGTGCTCTCATGCACCCAATAATCTTAGCCGCATGAGTTCGAGTCCAGCAATAGGACTCGACTCCCCTTCTAATAGGAGTTTATATGACTCTCTACATTAGAGGTAGTATATATTTCTTTCTAGTATTAAGTAAGGGGTTGGGACTCGACTCTTCTTCTAATAATAGTTTACCTAACTCTCCGCATTAAAGGTAACATAGATCTCCCTCTAATATTAAGTAAAGGTTGTTCTACAAACTATGTCATAAGAGAAGTCTCTGGTTCTACATACTGTGTCATAAGAGAAGTCCTAATTAATTTCTGACTGTAAAAATATCAGTAAAACTCTAATTGTACTATATTAGTGTGTGTATATATATATATATAAAAAACATATGTGCACAGTAACGTTGGAAATCTTTTGATAATTTGCAATCTTATTGTTACTTTATGCCTATTAACCGTAAAGAAAAAGTTACTAAGCCTAAGTATAGGTAACATGAGTAATTAGTTGTGAGGTAAAAATTTTAGTCATTGTGATTTCATACAACCCAACACTCTAGTAACTTACTTTGGGGTACAAATCATTTCCACATGTAGTCCCCTCCTTATCCATGTTTATTTTTAATGCTTTTTTATGTATGATCAGATAATTGATTTGTGATCTGTGAGCTATTTTATATGAAGATATTTGTTAAAGTTGACACGGGAAAAGTGACGGTGTACTCGATGGAGCCAATCCACAGAGAGAACGTGAACTTATTATTGAATCAAATCATTTAGCGGGAGAAGGTGTTTAACATGTTGGATTTCAATCAAGCCCAATAACAGGCAGAGGTTCTCGATCAGAGCCATTATGCAGCACAAGAAATTGATGGTCCACAGGCTCTGGAACCAGAATCCTTATAAACCACCAATTGCGCACTAATCTTTTCCTCTTCCTTTTTTTCTGGAAGTGACGAAACTGAAGATATTTTGAGAAAAATTGTGATTCGGATTACTATATTTGTAAACATTATCTTCTAATGGCATAAAGATGTCGGTCCCATTTGAAAGAGTCAAGAAATGGCCAATTTGAGTCGATTACAGAACAATCTTCTGTCATATATTCTCAGTAGTTAGAACAACACTATCGTCATAACTTGCAGAAACAGAAACTGATTCCAACACTTTAGTTTAGAATAAAGCCATATTAAGATTGTGTAGTTGTTGTTGCACCAAAATATTTGATAAACATTGTAGCAGCTCTAATTTAAGAGTTAAATTGATTTAATTCATCGCTTGTATCATGAAAACCTATAATATCTTTATTATTTTTGTTAAAATTATTATTTAAAATTTTAGTTATAAGTTTTTTTATTCAATTGTTTTAAATTTTCTATACCAAACAAAACTTTTGTCATTTTTCTTTATTAGTTAATGTAAAAATTGATGAGGTAGCTTTCCAACTCAACAATCTACAACATTTTCTTTCTCCTTAAATAAAACCATTGTTAAACCCCGCGTCATTTCGTTGGACACACTTGAGTTGTTTCACCACTACATTCTGGTTACTAAAGTTTAGTTTTGATCCTAATTGTTGAGAGCGGGGGCTTGGTTAGGATTTTTAAATATACAGCCCAAAAGACTGACCTACCTATTAAATGGAGTGACTTATCTTTTTTATAAACCCAAGTATCTCTCATTTACTAACCAATGTAGGATACAACTCCATAAATAATTAAATGAATAAATTTGAAAAAGGCAAATTAGTGATGATCTAAGGTGAGAACGTTCACCGTTACCTATGCATCTGGGGACCTTGTTACAATACATAGCCTGTAACAAACAACCCTTATTGACATAATATTTGTTACGTAATTATGTAAGTTAACCCTGTTTGCTTTTGGCCATGTGATAACAAATATTATCCCTCTATTTTGGGCCATTGTAAATATTTGTAGTTGTGGACTAGGTTCTAGTTTTATTGACATAAATTTTCGAGCTTATAGGTTAAAAAAATCCCTAAATTATGCTATAATTATATTGATTTAAATTGTCGATATACCCTTGGCTTAAGGTGCAACAATTAAGTTTATAGCTAGCAAATTGTAGTCGTTGAATAAATTAAAAGTGGGAGTTTATGAATTTACTTTTTGTTGCACTTCGATACGAGAATGATAAGAAAATTGTCGAATAAAAGTAGCCCTCAACCAAACACTCTAGACCTTTTTTAAAGTTTAATAAAGCAATATAGCTCCGGATATAGTTTTAGTTGCACATTATGACAACGATAAGAAAATGAATATAAAGAAAGAGGGGAATGAAGTAAAGCTAACCAAAACTGAGATCAATTGTTGGGAACTAAATGGTTAGCAAAAAAGTTGCAAACTAGTGTCTCTTGCATTGCACTACTTGAGAGCTAACACATGAATTGTGTTGAAGTTCTCACTTGTATCGCCTTCCAAACTTAACATCCCACGGGGCCAAAACTGTGTGAACAACAAACACATTCTGTCGTTTTATTTTTAATAATTAATATCCGACTTTATTAATTCCATTATATGTGTACGCACATCAATCACATACAAGAAACAATTCAGCTTATATAGCGTGCATGATCTTTGCACCTCCTTGTCAGCATTATTTAAGACTCAAAGTTTCTGACCTATGAATTTTCTAAGAGAGCTAATGAAAGGTTGATCATGAAAATGAAACCTTGTTTTGATAAGCAACCATCTTCAGAAATATCAACTTGTGCATCAACCAGCAGCCAGTCTAGGGATGATCAAGAGACGGGCTCCAATGCAGAATCGATAAGGAACAAGGGTTTACTCTGCATTCCACATGATATTGATCTAGACCCGGCACGCATGGTAAGTAAAAAAAAAGTGAAAATATATGCCCCTAATTATCTTTCATCTTTCTCTTGTGGTCACCAACCACATTTATTTGGCCTAGGCATTCTTTTTGTGTACAAAGCAAAGATCTGCCACATTGACAATCTTATAATAAAGGCCGATTAAGTAAGACTCTAATCACAGAGGTGGCCTGAGTTAATTGGTAACATGCTTGAAACTCAGAACGTTTCTAGGCATTTCACCAGAGTCGAGCATACAATTTCCTTGCCGAGATATATATGCAGGAAGTGATTAGAGTTTGATAAAACGCAGGTTATAGCAGAGCTGGTGGGGACTTTCATTTTGATGTTGTGTGTGTGCGGGATCATGGCAAGCACAATTTTAACAAGAGGTGAAGTGGGACTCCTGGAATACGCCGCCACAGCAGGATTAACAATAATCGTTTTGGTTTACAGTATAGGGCCAATCTCCGGTGCACATGTTAATCCTGCTGTCACTATTGCTTTTGCAGTTGTTGGTGATTTTCCTTTGTCCAAGGTAACTTTTATTAATTACACAAATTCTACTCTTTAATAAGATTGATCACGTAACAGAATTGAAACTAATAATTATCTGTTTAATTAACAGGTTCCGTTTTATATAATGGCACAAACAGCGGGTTCTGTTTTGGGAACATACATTGGAAAATTAGTGTACGGCATAAAATCTAATCTTATGATCACTAGACCAGCCCAAGACTGCGTTTCCGCCTTCTGGGTTGAGCTCCTTGCCACTTGCATTATCGTGTTCCTCGCCGCATCATTGGCCTGCGAAGCTCGATGCGTAAGCAGAACTTCCACAAACAATGTGACTCGAATCAGTTTCTATAATTTTTTTTTATAAAAAAAGTTTTAACGTTGATAACTTGGATTTTAAATAAAAAAAAACTGCAGTTTGGCAATTTATCAGGATTTGTTGTTGGAGTAGCAATCGGACTTGCAGTGCTTATTACAGGGTAAGTACCAAGTACTAAGTGACATAACATTGGACTGTTCCTTGAAAGCACTTTTTTTTCATTTCTTAACTTGCTGCTTTTCAATTTCAGCCCGGTGTCTGGGGGATCAATGAATCCTGCAAGATCACTAGGACCCGCAATTGTGTCCTGGAACTTCAGCAACATATGGATTTACATCATTGGCCCCACAATTGGAGCTGTTGCAGGCGGCTTCGTGTATCGTTTTCTCCGTCTCCGGCCCCGAGCTTGTGGCTCCAGCACTTCCCCTAACACCAGTCTACTTAGTCACTCCTTTATGTTTGTTAGGTGACAGTTCAGAAGCCATATCTGACAGTGCTTGAACAGCTGTTTATTAGGTAAATTTGCCCACCAAATTGTATTTTCAGATTTGGAATCAACAGAATAAAATTATTTTAAGTGTCGATAGTCCTTGGGGCTTTATGATATTGTCAGTTAAAAAGAATTGAATTGAACCCACCATTTTACTGCGACATAGAATCTTTCTTATCAGAATATTTAGCTGTGTGTTATATGATGCATTTCCGTCTTGTGTAAGTGTGACGAAAAATATTCTTGGGCCAACACATGGAATCGAGGCCTTTTTCGGTAAGGAAATTGTCCTCTTTATAAAAGTAAAAGAAAATCATATTCCCATCAAATAAGTATATCGTAATAATATAAAAGTAATATAAATTTAACTTTTATTGGACTCGTTATTTGTGTTTAAATTTTAGCAAAGATGAAGGACAAGAACGTTAACAGCTACTTTTATAAATATTTCTTAGCTTAAATTATTGGAGATCCACATACTTTTCAGAAGAATTCTGCGTATAAGGTAATACACTCAATTAATATATATATAGAGAGTTGAATTATATATAATCATCAATCATACACTGATTTTTTTTAATAAATATATATATATATAATAACATCATTTATTTATTATAAATTAACAAATATTTTAAAATTTCTTATATATTTATGTAAATTAATCTATCGAATGGTAGTTTCGAATCGTGTGTGTTCGAAACTCAATTGTGAGATTCTCGTTGAATCATAAATCATAATCGAAACTTTATCCAAATTGAGAATTGTAGACATCGGTAGCCAATAAGAAGAATACTTGAACTTCACTATCGAAGTTTGGCCACATCGTCTTGTTATCTCCTTGGTTGCGTTACGTCAAGTCATTTCAACGTGATGGCCGTGGACGCCACCCGCCATAATCAGAAAGACGGAAACGAAACCCAAGTGGAGGATTTGTTGTTCGTGACAAGCCATATGGCAAGCCCTACTCGTAAGCCGTAATATACATAATTGATGAGGATAATATTATATTATATATATGCATATTATTTATCAAAACTTTCATAAAAAGAGATGGGGTCTTCTTGATTCCTCAAGATTTTATCCAACCATTCCACAATACAATTGAATGACCACTCCGATTAGACCAAGGAACTGTCTAGAAAGCTTAGCATTATTTAAAAATTAAACGTGAAATTATACTCTAAAAAATTCAGGATTTTTTAGAGTTTCATGATAGTGTAGTCAATAAACAAGAATCTAGAATACACTAAAAATTTATATGAATCAATTATTTGGTTGAGTTTTTTTTTTTTTAGTGTCTTCAAATATTTTATTTGCTTCACAAAAAACAAAAAAAAAAAAACAAAAATTATGTGCGTTTTTTATTTTTCAATCTCTAATTATACTACTGTACATGCTTCCAACACGGACCCACCTTAAATTAAACATATTAAGTTTCGCTTTCTGAATTTAAAAAACTTTCTCGAAAGTCGAAATCATATTTTGTGAGTTACTCCAGTATTTAAGCTTAAAATTTAACCATCAACAAGCGGCAGATGCACTGCTCCGAATGTATAAAAGACATGCATTAAATTACAAATGCCTCGAGATAATCGGTCTTCCCAGCACAATGGATATGATGCAACAACTTGACAAAGTTAAACCATTTCTCATTGGCTTATTAATGTTACTTTATGATTTTTTTTCTTTAATTATGTAAAAAAATTGAGAGCGATGGTTGAATAATTAAACAATATCAGTGCCCCATTTAGTACGTTGGTACATTCGGCTTATCAACTCCACGTCAAAAGTAACCCCCAAGGCATTCAAAGTTCTCTATGTGGCTTCTGGTGAATAATTTAATTACTAGTTGCAGCGGGTGATTGTTACACAATCATATTACAAGCCAAAGCCAAAGTATACGAAATCTTCAACCCCAAAATACTCGCGACTTATGAGGCAGCACTCACCCCTGTATGAGGGGCTGGTTTATATATTGCTGATGACGAAAGGGAAAACAATAAATTAAAGAACAAAATTTCCAAATATGTTACTAATAAAAGTTACGTAGCTCTATTAAGGCTTTACATCCTTTTAATACTAGGAATAAGCGGTAATACATTCAATTGATACACGAATGACATGTGTAATTGAATTTAATGTAACCACTACTTATAAAGTGATCTTTCAAAATAAATACTTATAGGTCATAAGATTATCCACTTATTGTATGGCTGACATAGTATCTCTGATGTATTATAAAATTTTTTATACATAGATGACATGTGTAATTGAATTTAATATAACCACTACCTATAAGGTGATCTTTCAAAATAAATAATTACAGATCATAAATTTATCTGCTTATTATATGACTGACATGGTATTTCTGATGTATTGTAAAATTTCTTATTTCTAAGATACTAGATGAACTTCGAATTAATATGGTTTTCATTTCCCAAAACATCAAAAATTGATGAAAATACCGTAAATTTTGCAACTACAAAATTAATATTGTTTTATTTGTGTCATTGTAAGTTAGTAACATTGTAAGTTAGTGATAGTCACAAATAGTACACTGTAAGTTCAAATGCGACATCTCAAGTTACGCCATATCAAAATTATCGTTGCCACACAATGTCATACATTAATTAATTAATTATTTGTTTGATTTAAATGATGACAAGTTCTGAATTGTACAGATTAAGGCTACACTATTTTGCCTATAACTGGTAACTAAGTACGTATCATATATGGAAGGCGAATCAAAGATACTACAAAGTCTTGGCGACAATATATCAAACAATTCGATTGACATTCCAATATCCAAACGGGAATGCGTATAAGAATGATTCTTTGCCATATGAAATCTGAAGTATCTTTCGAAACTCTCGCCACCTCAAAATCTGTTTTTCAATTTGTGTGTGGTGGAGATGCGCGGCCCCCAAGGTCAATGGAGATTTTAAAGAAGTTGTGGCCATCGCTTTGCCCTTGACATATTGTGATTAATTTTTGCGCAATGTTTTTATCGTTTGTGGAACTAGGGGTTGTGCTTTTGTAACTTTTTCCCTTTGTTCATTATTATCCAACTTTCTCTTGTTTGTATTAGAAAATTGTTACTTAATTTATACACCAACATTTCAACATCACATTTGGCCCCGAAGCCACTCCTCACCAACTATTTCCTCTCATAACTTTTTGCTAAGTTATTCATTAACAACATATTAAACCTCAAAGACTTAATTATTGATCTATTATTAGTTTGATCGATCAATATTCTTCTTAATTTATATATTTCATAATCTTCATTAGGTTAGATAATGTTAATCCGCAATTTTTATTTTATTGGGCCAATTTATTTGGTGAGAAATACATATGGGATTGGTTTGAAGTACCCATTGATTGTGATGCAATACAAGATATTTACATTTAATGAATTTCCCTGTTGATAATCAATTAGTTAATTAATACCTCGATAGTCGTTTAAACTCAATAAATTAAAAAGGAAGAAAGCTCTCTTTACTCTTAGGATTTGATACAATATCTTATTTCATCTTTATTTTTTAAATAATAGCTCATTTCATCTTTATTATTCAAACAATAGCCCAAAATACCTTCTATAAATTTACAATTAGTTTATTTCATATTTCATTGAGTGCAAAATAAAAATTTCAATTAAATAGATATGAACCATTTTGAAATAAAAATTTCAAAAATAATTAAATAATATTTGAATTTATATGAACCACTTTGCAATATACATGTGTGCGCGTGTGTGTGTTCATTAAATATTTTTAATGAAGCCAACTAAATTTTTTAATATAATAGTAGTAGTAGTAATATTTTAATAAGGAATCGTTGTCCATATTAAAATTAAGGATAAGTTAAAATATCAAAAAAATACATATAATACATATTATTTTATTCTATAGTATTTTTAATGTGTTTTTGTGCCTTTAGTGTGCATTTTTTTTAAATAAATGAAGGAGCTTGTGTTTACTTTTGGTAGAGTAACAGTATTGATTGATTATTTATTTACTTATCTTGACCATATTAAAGTTAAGAACAAACTAAAGAAGGAAAAAAAGAAAAACAACTCTCTCTAGAATGTATGCAATATATGTTACTTATTATTTAGTGCTATTATTGTTCATTTATTAAGTTATTTTAAATTTTAAATTTATGTAGAAAGACAAATTGAGAGTTTATTTTAAAATAATTTATCATTACTTAGAAATCTTATTTTATCTTTAATGGATTATATAATATATTAACACTAAATTAATGAAATGGTATTTTAAACTATTATTTAAAAACTAAGGAGTAGGGATGAAATGAACTATCTAAATAATAAAAATAGAATAAACTACTATATCAAATTTATGGGTGAAAAGGATTTTTTTTTAATTAAAAACTATGTAAGTGCGAGCTATTGTGTTACACTCACAAATTAGTTGAACAAAAATTTTAAACATAAGTCCGCGCTATCGTATCGACTTTGATTTTATTTTATTTTTCTTGGGACAATTGACTGAAAAGGTTGTAAACTAAAGCCAGTTCCATTGTAAGTTATCTTTCAATTACCCATTACATTCTCAAGTAAATTTTATACATAAAATAATAAAGATTTTACATCTTCTTCAGTCTTATCCTCCGAACTCACGAGAATCTTCTTGGGTAAGAAAATAAATTTCGATCAGTAAGGTTAAAGAAAAGGATTTGGATCCTCTCCTGAGTATTTTCTCTTCTATTCCTCTTAAGTTTTCAAAGATCTATTGACATATGTAATTAATAAAACTAAATGGTTGAGACTATATCTTACATTATAATATTATTTTATGACTCATGAAAACTCAAAAGTTTTTTTTTAAAAAATTATTGTGATTTTCTTTTCCTTCACAATCTTGAAATTTTAATTGTTAGATTATGACTAAAGCAAGCTTGAGCGACACACTTGCAATCTTTTGCTACGAACTCAAAACAAAAAAAAGAAGAAGAGCTACAACTCCTTAAACAATGCGGCAGTAAATAGAAAAATAAACTCCTATACTACGAGGGAAAACCAAAGAAGTCAAGCAAACACACCATGTGGACGGTTGTTTCCACCATAAGAAAAATCTTCCGTCCATGTATGATGAGAAAGAGGGAACTTAAGTTTTTTTTTTTCTTTTTTTCTTTGTTCTGGCTGTAGCTTCAATCCAATTTAGAGATGTCCTCCTTTGTCGCTTCAAAAATGCATACGAGATAGACAAAAGAAAGCCACAGTGACCTAAAAAAGAAAGGACCACAACCATAGGGATGCTGCTATTTTGTTGTTTCTTTTAATTTTACAGCTGCTGTTTTGAATTCTTTAAATCGTTATAATTAAAAATTTAATTTTGTGAAGGGAGAGAAAATTGCAGTAATTAAAGGAAAAAATTTTCAGCTACCATGAGTTTTAAAGTAAGGTGGCGTTTGTTTTTTAACTTAATGACTTGAAGTGACTTAACTTAATTAATTAAGTTAATTAAATGTGTTTGTTTTTATAACTTAATGAGACTTTTCAGATAATTTTGACTTAATAAAAAAAACTAATTTTTTTTAGTTTTTTTACTGAATGGAGGAATCTGAATTAAGTAAATTAATTTCTAATGTAAAAAAATATTTATATTTTATAATTTATTTTTCATGCCTATCCCAAAACTCGCCCATAAACGTTTACCTTATACAATTTCATATTTACATGCGACAACTTCGAGATAAAATGGTAAATCAACTATTTCAAGGATCTTGTCAGTTTTTTTTTCCTTATATTATGTATTATTATTGAGAATTAGTGATAAAATTTAAAATTTATGGTATTTTATATATTATAATTCCAAAATCATTATGTATTCACTTGAATATAGTTTTACTTATACATATTAAAATATTATAGTATTTAGTATATTATTTATTTAACATTTAAATTTAATAAGGGTACAAATATAAAAGTATATATTTTTAATTTTTTAAGTTGAAAAAACAAACAACTTAATACTTATTTTCAGATATTTAGATAAAAAAAAATATATTATTTAGATTCAGACGTTCAGACCTATTCATAATTCAGACTAATTCAACTTTATTTAAATTTTAGATGAAAAAAAACGCCATCTAAAATTATAATATAAGATTTAATCTCAGTTATTTTACCTCATTAATTACACATGTTGATGAATCTTTACAAATATAAGTGGATTAAGAGAGAAAATGACTAGAGAGAAACCGAATCCTAAAAAAAATGCCGTGCCAAAAGAAAAAGTGAAAAAGAAATGGAATCATGCATGCAAGCAATCAAAATTCCAAACCGTGGGGCATAAAACCATGGGCGAATCTGGCCCACTGTATTAGTATTATCATTACACGTCATTAATTATTTTTTAAAGTCCTTTTTTTTTTTTCTTTTAAAGTTCATCTGCAAGATTCTCTTTTCAATTCTCCACCTACACCGTTTTAGGTGGGCCTTAATGTTTATACCGCTTGATTAGACCGGGCGAAACATTCAACCACGCCCCATCACATTTGATGCGCGTCACAAACCCACTGATCCACCAACTACAGCTATCAAAATTTGACACAGGCCAATTAATTTCTCAAAATCCGATCCAAATAAATGAATTTAGATGATTATATTATATTGATTAATTATATTTTAATTAATAAAATTATATTTTGTAATACATTTGAAATTGACTTATTTACCAATTTTATGAAAAAAGCATTTTTTTACAACATGATTATACTTTTTCGTTAAAAATATTAAATTTAATTAAAAAATAATAAAATTATAATATAATAATAAATAAATAATATTTAAATTTAAAATTATTAATACGATTAATAAATTAGCCACGTTTGTGTTTGCTGAAATTTAAAACACCGGCGAACACGACCGCTAACCTAAACTGCCAGCACCTACACATTACCCTCTCTAGATAGCTCGGTCCCACGTTAAGTCATTATCCACTCTTCTCATCACATCCTGACCGTAGTCGATGGCCCAAAATTTTGATCACGATAAGATTGGTGTGAAATTAGAGAATTTATATTCATTGTTAGATAATTCTGAAACAACAGCAACAACAACATTTGTCAATGTTTCTGCTGACGACAATTACCGAGCTTAATTAATTTTGTTAACATATTTAATAGAATCTTTGGATTCCTGATTAAGAAAAATTCGCTGTTAGGAAGGGATTATAAAATAAAAAAAAAATTAATCAACTAAATATTCCTTTTGCCTTGAATCCCTGATGCATTTGGTTAACTTAAAAATTATGTTAAATGCTAAAAAATAAATCTTCAGCATGTGGGATTGGCAGGCTTGGTCGTCTCTTCAGGTGTAAAATTGAAGCTTAAAATAATAAAGAAATTTTGATGCTCAGAGCCCACACTAAGTGTCACTGTGCAAACAATATTAATTTAGGTTCAAATTGCTCTCGGAACACAGGAAACTCTAGATTGCATCCATGGTTTTGTTTGTTTGGAATTTGAACGGAGATAAAATAATTGGAAAAATAATTTGGCTAGAATGCAAGGAGGAAGCGATTAATGAATATTTGCTTTCGATTTTGTAGCCAAATTGAATAAGAACACTTATAATCATATACATTTCAACTCTTGAAGCCGGAATCTAAAATGTTTTATGTAGTAGAAGTTTCTTAGAGTCTCTTTTGACTGATTCCATGGTATTTTCTAATTTTGTTAACGAGAAACATTTGATTAGTCTCCAGTAAATCCACAAATTTATTAATAGTCAATAAAAAGTTTGTGATTGCAGGAGGGACATATATAAGTGCACCTTAAGAACAATTGATTTGGAAAAAGATTTCCCAAAATATAAAAGAACAAACCAGATAATTCTTTAATCTTTTTTTTTTTAATTTTATAATCTAGCTACCGCTCATTCGTATTCAATTTTATTTCTGAACACAACTTTTTTCTTTTTGAAGCACATAAATTAAGTAGCTTAATTACGTTACCAATCTAATGTCCATTTTTATGCTTTAATATTTGGCAAGAGAAGCAGAAGCTATGATTTGGCAAGAACCTAAGGGTGCATTTGGTATTATTTTCAAATATTATTTTTTGTTTTCTGAATTCAGAAAACATCAAATATGTGTTCGGTAGATTATTTTTGAAAATATTTTAAAAAATGTAGAATTCATTCTACACTTTTAACAAAAGAAATAAAAAAATAATTTTTTCTTATTTACTTATTTTTTAATACAGTATTAAGTTTCAAAATGAACAATTTTACTCCACTATCTCACAAAATCATAATACTAGGATCAACAACATTATTATTATTATTATTATACCCGAAAACCAATTTCCCTCACAATAATCTTTTCTTTTTATATACATTATAATATTTATGTTTTTATATATTAATTAAATCAAATATGTAGAGTTTATCATTCTTCTTTAAACAAAAAAATTAACAAGATCACCTAATTTATTCTTAAAATTAAAATAATGAAACTAATTAAATAATAAAATAATTATTCATTGCTTAATTTTAAGTTTATGGAAATTATTCCAATAATAATTCTTTAAAATATTCCTACCGAACGTATTTTACTTTTTTTCATTTTCAAGATTTTTTTTGAAAATGATATCGAACACATTTTTTAATTTTAAAAATAAATTTAAAATTATTATTTTCATTCTCATTTTTGTTTCATAAAAACAACATTTGAAAAACAATACCGAATAAGGCCTAAGCAAACTCATTAGGCATAGTACATCTTTGACAACAACGTCATCAGCACAAAACCTCCAAGCCCATTTGAACAACATAGGAATTTTGAATTCATTGCATCATCCATTTTTTTGGTCACTTCTTTTCATCTTAAATAATGATGGCAAAATCTTCCGCGTGTTTGAGGCCTCATACGCCTCCACCCGAAATGGGATGCTTTTTGAATAAATTTTGGAGAATGGGGCGGGGAATGAAGGAAAAATAATTTTTAAATTATTAATGAGATGGGGTTTGGTTTTGTACTCTCTACCCCACCCCCACCCTAATCTCAATTATATATAAATATTTTTTTAATTTTTATTTAATAATTTTTATTTTATCAATTAGAATGTTAGTTAATAAATTGTCTTTTTATTTTGACTTGATTTAAATAGGCTATGACTAAAACAAAATCCTACAATATAATTTTTATTCAACCTTAAAATATTATTATGTTTTATTTTCTCTCTTAAGATACTTCTCTCTTCAAATATTTTTCAATTTTGATATCATTTTATGATATTGTTTCAAATATTTGGAGACTTTTTAAAATAATTTAAATTTGTTATAATATGGTAATGATTTTATTTAAGCATTTAATTTTTAATTTATTAAAATAATATATCTATATATATTATAAAATAAATAAATAAGAAATAGTGTGGGAATGAAAAAATCATTCACCACGTGAGAATTCTTCATCCTCACCCCCACTAAATTTATTAAGGAATAAAGTGGAGAAGGAAGACAATTCTGAATGGGGTGGGAAATGGGGTAAACCTCTCCGCCCCCACCCCATTGCTATTCCTAATCTCAAACAGAAACCAAATGCAATGTCAACAAAATCAATTGTGTTCCTGCCAAATAAAGGATTTTCTTTGATGTACATTGTTTTGGTATTAAGATTAGATTGCATTTTTTTTGCCTGAAATATTAATAGACTTTAATTAGTTTTAAAATTTAAATAGAATTGATATTTGAATATGAATGATATACCTTTTTTTTTTTTTCTAAATTGTTAAAAATAGATATTAAGTTGTTCTTTTTTTAAAAAAAATCTAAAACCTACTATTTTTATATTTGTGCTTTTACAAATTATAAATGTTAAATAAATAATAAACATATCAAAAACTTAAATAAGATAACATATTATTATAATATAAATTATGTTCAATTGAATACAACCATTTATATTTTAAATTAATACATGTTAATTAATTTTATTGTAGTCTATAATTTTTTATATGAAAAATATTAATAAAAAATATAAAAATAAATTAATGATAATTTAAAGAAAATAAGAAGATAAAAATAATAATAATCTACCATTATATCATCATAAGTTATAAAGACAAACAATAATGCTAATCATTAAATGTTATTTAAGTGATTAAGTATAGATATTTTGAAGAATATTTTTTTGATGTTATTATTGAAACTTTTTAGATTAAGTAAAAAGCTAAAAATATTAATTTCATAACTTAATGATTGAAAATTTTCATTATATTAAAATAATAAACGAATTTAATGACTTAACTAATTAAATAAACAATCCTTTATTATTGTAACTTAAAAATTAAATTAATTAATTTGATTCTATAATTATATGACAGAAAAATTTATAGTATCATAAATATTTTTATAAAAATTATATTTATTACACACTCTCGATTTTAATTAATATCGGTAACCCCAAATCGAAGGCCTTAATTTCCATTAAAAAAAAATCAAACGATTCACAAGTGTTCATGAATTGTCCACCAAACATTAACGCTCTCGTCGTTACTACACCGGATAAAAAGTTCTCTCCACAGTTAATGAGGCGACATTTTAGCGGCCTCACACATAATCGAGCTTAGCTAGAAGACAAATCATCATGTGGGCCCCACATATCACTACACGTCATCATCAACGCTCAAGAATTATCGTCCACATGCTGGGACCCCACCCGTCGCCATACTATCTTTACTTTCATTGGACGATAAAACAAATAAAAATTAAAATTGTAAAATAAATATCTTCTCAAATGACGAAACTCCCCTCGCATATCTTCCTATAAATTGAAATGCATCCTCTTTTGCTCGGAATCCCATGTCCGAGCTCTGAACTGTCTAGTTAAAGCCAAAGAGTTCCGAACGGATCAAGTTTTCTTGTAGGAGAGAGAAATTTCTAGGCGAGAAAGTGAGAGAAAAGGAAATTTGGTAGTGTAAAATGTTGGGAGTGTTCAGCAGCGCGATCGTTTCACCTCCAGAGGAGCTGGTGGCTGCCGGAAGCCGGACTCCGTCGCCGAAGATCACATCGACGGCGCTGTTCAACCGTTTCCTCCAGACCAACGCGTCTGCTGTGTCCGTACAGGTCGGGGACAACGTCGCCCTGGCGTACACTCATCAGAATGAATCTCCTTTGCGGCCAAGGTAAAGATAACAGTAAACTTTTTATTAATAATTTAAGCGACACCGTTTCTGTTCTTCGTCTTCGTGTTACAAAGTTGGTTTTGGTATCTTGAAGTGCTGAGAGTTTTCCTCTGACAGAGAAATGATTAGTTTAAGGAATAGTTTTTTAATTCTGTCGGATGTACAGAATCATTAGCTTTATTGGAGCCATTTACGGATCAGACGGTGCAGAGCGTTTGATGAAGTTGGTGATATGCCTAAACGGCTACACCAAGACACTTTTGGATCTGCTGACTGGTTGATTTCTGAAAACTGAAAAATAATAACTAATAACAAAAGCGAGTTGATTGCACAATTACTCTCCTCTACTCAAAAATGAAAAAAAAATTTCCCCGCCTTTCACTGCGGTGGTGTGCTTTTTGTCTGATCCGGACCTATATAAAACTGAGGTGGCACCTGACTTGCTTCCATTTACACAGAGGTGTTTCATTAGAGAGATGACATGTTTGCAAACTTCACGTGAGGTTAGTTGATTTATGGATATGGCGTGACATACTTAATATGATTTATGAAATATACAAGTGTCAACTTACTCAATTATTTCAATTAGCTGAGGATAATAATCTGAGTTTTTTGATAATTTTGAGATTATTTCTTTAATATGGCTACAATTTTTTTTTTTTTTTAACTTTGGCTGTAGAATCTCTTACTTATTATACGCTGTTTGAGCTAAAAGATAAGCAATAGAGAAATAGAAATTTTTCTAAAAAACAAAAAAGAAATCAGTTTCGACGGCCATTATTTGTTTGACTGTGGGCCATCGACTAATATCCATCCCGTAGTGACAACCTCGCGGGAGGTGTTATGGCATCCTAAATGCCTGTCACGTAGTCAGCCAAAGGACTGCAGAGTCCAGATCGTCTTACTGTCGATTTGTCTCGGAGAGAATACTCACACGCCACACGTGATGTCTCGTCTTGCGTGTGGCAGATATTCCGATCAACTTATCATCTGAGCGTACACGTGGATGACGGACCACATGAACGGTCAGTGGTTGCCACCGCTTCGACTGGTTGCAACTTGTGACTTTACAGTGGGATCGGTTGTCCAACTTTAGTAAAAAAATGGAACTTTTGTGGGCAGCGTTTTAAAATATTATTAAGTCTTAAGTTTGGTAAATTTTAATAAAATAAATATAACATGTTTCGATCTTCTTGCGGGTATCAACTTGGTAGTTTTTGATAGTGAAAATTTCAGCCATGCTGCGAACACCGAGATGATGGCAATTTTGAATTGTTTGATTAATGATAACTTGTTGATTTTTTTATTTAAATTAATTTTTTTAAAAAAATTTCAAACATTACAAGTAACTTTCATGATTGCATCTAGTGGTGGTACCCAATAAAGTTTTATGTTATGGGTGAAGTAAAGGGTAAGGATAAGGGAACCTAGATGGGTCGTAGGGACCCCCACTCCACTTATTTGTAATAACATTTGAATCATAAGATTAATAATTTGACCGTGGATGCTGTGCACCGCAGATCATTTGCTGTGAAAGATGAGATCTTCTGCTTGTTTGAGGGAGCCCTTGATAACTTGGGAAGCCTGAGGCAGCAGTATGGACTAGCTAAGTCGGCAAATGAAGTGATCTTGGTGATTGAGGCATACAAGGCTCTGCGTGATCGGGCCCCTTACCCACCAAACCATGTCGTTGGCCACCTTAGTGGGTACTTTGCCTTCATTGTCTACGACAAGTCCACCTCCACCTTGTTTGTGGCTTCGGTAGGTTTATTTAATTTCTTACCTACCAAACAGCCTATGTGAAGCTTATTGCTTTGGTTGGTTTTTGATAGCAACTTTTTAATTATGTTAACAACTGTGACAGGATCAATTTGGGAAGGTTCCTCTTTATTGGGGAATCACTGCTGATGGACATGTTGCCTTTGCTGATGATGCTGACTTGCTCAAAGGTGCTTGTGGCAAGTCACTTGCCTCTTTCCCTCAAGGTGGGTTTTAGCTAAACAATTTCAGAGGCCTTACTGAAGCTACTTGTTTACCGCAATTTTTCACAAGGGGACCTTCCGGATTTTTCAGGTTGTTTCTACTCAACAGCGGTTGGAGAACTGAGAAGCTTTGAGAATCCAAAGAACAAGATCACTGCAGTTCCTGCTGAGGAAGAAGAGATCTGGGGTGCTACATTTAAGGTATTGTCGTCGTGACATTATTGCACTCTCATCAAGGGTTTCTTATTGATTGGTCTAGTCTCGGTCACCATCAATTGTCTATTTCCACCCGCTATATAAACCAGTTCTTTTTTTTGGGAATTAATAAACCAGTTCACTTAGGTGAAAACGAACTTTAACCACAAATATATTATATATCTCCGATTTGGTGGGGTGAAATTTCAGGTGGAAGGGCCAACAGTTCTTACAGCCACAGAGTAGAAGTCTAGAAGATCTTTCTTCTCCACTTGAGATATTAGCCAACAGTTAAAAATCGGCGGTTTGGGGGGAAAAAGTTTGCGGAGGTCAGGCTGCAAGAGGGTCCGTGTGAATAACAAAATGAGTGTAGCAAAATATCAACTGGAATGGAGACAGTGTATGCCTGTGAGATCTGTAGCACCCAGCTTTCTTTGTAGCTATAGCTCTTTTGAAGTTTCTTAGCTGTTTGCTTTCAAATTAACCTTTTATCCAGTCTTGTCCAATGTATAGTTATGTTTGCTGTTTAATAAAGTCTGCCCTAGTGTTCGAAATATATCATCAAGTCTTTTGGGTAATGAATGCCAGCCATCCTGTTGTTACTGTTGCCAATTAATAGCGCATTGTTTGTCTAATATAGACTAAAATAATGCATGAGGCAGAACCAGGAATTACTTGCTACACGATGTGAACTGGTAGAACTGGATATAAGAGAAAACAAATAATCAAATACGACAAGAGGGGTGGATGGCAGCAAGTTTCTTCGAAACGACTTTCGTCTAACCAATATCTTGAAAAGATTGGTAATTAGACAATACTGAAGTTTGAACCGGTGACCCAAATGATTAATTACAGATATGATAAGCTTTTAACATCTAAAATTCAACTCACACATGATGTAATACAAATTATGCAATAAAATTCAACCCTTTTCTTATTACTCTAAGGGAGAAAACATAGAAAAGTTTGTCTTGCAGCCTTTAAATGATATATAAATTGCAGTACTTGAAAACTCTGAGGTGACATGGAACTAGTAATGGTTCTCGCTTGCAAGAATCTAACCTCCAAAATGACAGAGTGGTGTGGATTTGTCTCTCTAGAAATTTATAGCATCAACAGGCTGGGCAAATATTCTCCAAACTGCAACAATTCAAATAAAAACTTCGATTCAACTTCCCTTTGCTAAATCATTCTTATCATTTTATCATTGATATTTACCTTCTCCCTAAGCACTCAATGATGTCGGTTGTCAGAGTTGACCTTTTCTTGTCTTTGAAAGCAAGAGATGCAGCCTTTCTCAGTAGAGCAGACCCAGCAATGCAGCCCAACACCATTGGATTCATCTGACTGCTACAATCTCGTTAACAAACAATAAATTGCCAAACATGAGACAAGACACAGAAAACAAAAAACTGCCTGCGAAGTTTGAAAGACAAAATTACAATACAACCTGGTAGAGGATTTTCCTTTGGCTCGGGCCCAAGATAAAAACACAGCAACACTGCAGCAAACACAATAATAGGAAAGAGATGAAAATGGATTCCACCACTCCAACAAAATAAATGTAATTGTCTCTCAAAAGCTGAATTCTTGACACAGATGGATAAGTTAGTCTCATCTATCATTTTCAAACACCTAAACATGCCATCACTAGAAGAGACTGCTCTCCCTGTAAGAACTTCACATTTCACATGGAATTATTGGTAATATTCATGAAATTGATAATATTTGTACTCAAATAGACTTATTGGGAATATTTATGAGATTGATAATATCTGCACTCAAATCGACTTTTCAGAACTCTTCATCAAGGCTGTTAAATACAATGATGCCGGTTCAGCACCCAAATACATACATAACCCACCCAAATTGAGGGCCGTACAACCACAAGGGGCAGATAAGACAAAGCTGGAAGAATGTTGCTATGTTGAGATTCATAAAAATATACGATCAACAACAAAGTGGAAATGAATAAGAACTATACACGAAGAATGATTGCTATGAAATCTCACAAGTATTGACAGAAACGGGTAAGAATTAGTTTAAGACAAGGACAATAAGGAAGGCTTGGCAAACATCTGAAACGAAGCAAAGGAAATAAGAAATCCACTCCACATATGTAAAGAAGTGATCTAAATATCAGCAAAGTCTTCAGAAAGCAATTAATGGGCCAAAGATGAGAAAAAATCAATTACCTTCCGGATAGGATATCACCTTGGCCACCACAGCGCCTGGGGGAACCATAGATGCTCACTGATTTGGCTGCATAAAGCAGCATCGATAAGTATCAAAGCAATTTAACAGTACTAATTAACTGGTCAATCAGAAAGTTATAAGACAGGCCTTAAACTTTTCCAGCATATAACTTAGGAAAACATCTGGAAATTTTGTACACAAATTCAACCAAATTATCATTTAACTACATACCTATCTCACCATCACTAATGAGATCAGATTTTCCTTTCTGCAAGATAGTTACACCACCTATCCTGGCAAATGAGGCTACTTTGTATTAGAAAATTTTAAACACTATATAAGAATTTCAGAAATACCTCTAGGCACTGATTTCTCAAAACCTTTATTGGCACTAAAATCTAAGAGATGAAATGAAATAAACCAGTAACTTATATGTCCTACCATGAAGTCACAAAATTTAATCTACATTGCGGATTTCTCTGCTCCTCTCTCTCAAAATTAAAGAAAAATAAATAAAAATAAAAAAAAATTCTGAAACTATTTTCGCAAATATTATATTAGACGAATGTATTAGGATAGACCTAACTTCATAATTTAATTTCAAGAAATTTGAGAGTAAAACTCACTGCTTGGCCAGAGATTGTAACAGCTCAGGAGAATCTCGGTCATTCACTTCACAATTCAGTACTTTCTGAACCAGACGCTTGTATTCATTTACATTTGGAGTTAAAACAGCTAAGGGATAACCACTAACAAGATCAATACTGTCTGTTACAAGAAAGAGTCCATCCTGGGTAATATCCATGTGGTCAGAAGCTGAGGTCTAAGGTGAATTTCATACAGCTAAATATACAGAGAAGCAATGAAATCATCGAGCAAACATGTTTAGCAGATGATTTTCATACTTCCAATTACTAATTGCTTACCCCATCTATTACAATTGGAACATTTGACTGTCTTGCATGTTTCATGATTTCACTCACGCATTCCTGGACATTTAATAAGAAAGTGTTAGCAATATGAGCACAAACAAAAAAAAGGAAATAAGGAACAGCATATGAAGGATAACATCACATACTCTATAGCCCAAAATAATAATAATAATAATAATAGTAGCAGCAGTAGTAGTAGGAAAAAATAAAAGAAAGAAGAGATAAAGTATCTGAAAATATAGTCCTTTGAATCCTAATAGAAAAGATAAGGGATTTAGAACTCAATAAGACATCAAGGTAACAGTTTCAAGCTGAGCCTGTGTTTCTCTCATTTATGAATATGAGGTCACTATCCAGCCATAGGTCATTAAACTTCTGTAGCCTATCATTTTGTCCACGAATGGATATATTTACACCAAGAAAGTAGAATCCTGAGATTCAAACCATAATCATATCTAGTCTCACAGCAGATGGACACAATATTTAAAAGTGCAATTTGATGTGGACAACCTTCAAACAGAAGAGAATATAGATTACAAAATGATCTCTATTCCGTAAGCAGACATGGCACACCACATAGCCTAAGTCAATATTCAGACACAAATGACAATCAGAAAGGGTCAGTCAAGAACAACAAACCAGCAGATATGGATCCCTCCCAAGGCCTGGACCAACAACAAGACAATCAAATCTTTCCATCCATTTGTCAACCTCAGCAAGAATCTTGCTTGAGATGCTTCTTCTCTCCTCATCGTCCAAACCACTTCATCATAAATAAATACAGAACCATGCTCATTACCAAAGGTGTATAAGTTGAAAAGAGTAAAGGATAAGTTATAAAATTCACCTAATGTTATAAGATTCTTCCAGAATTGGGTGAACTATTAATTCAGGACTATAGCTTTTTATAACTGGAGCAGCATCTTTTGTACAGAACACATGAGATAAATCTGCACCCTAAAAGTAACACATAACAATTGCACTCACTCAAAACTAGCTGGCGTTAAAGGATTAAGACAACTCAGTAAATATGAGCAGAGCACTAACAATTTTCAAAGCTGAAATAGCAGCGAAATAGGGTGCACCAGTGTACTCACGACACCCACCAATCACAGCTATCTTCCCTGATGGAGTTAAAATACAAGGGCAATCAAACAAGAACACGAAAACGAAAAAGAAAATAAAAATAATAAGGTGAAAAAGATAAAGAGTCTTTTCGGGCCTCACCAGCCTGGCCCTTGTGTTTACTAGGGTCGAGAACTGGAGTAATTTCTCTCATAACGTTCTCAGCATCAGCCTCAAACGTAGTTTCACTCATTGATCTTATTTCTTGCATTCTTCTCAGATCAAAGTGATCACTATAGCCTCCAAGAGACCTTATCAAAAACTGTTGCCTTCTAAAAACAGCCGAAGAAGCCAGCATACAATTTTTTACAGAACCCAGTGATGTGAACCCTGTACTCACGCCATATCTAATTAACATGGGCAAGCACTACTTTCTGTTCAAATGAGCCTGAAAATTGCATATAATACATAAATATAAATCATCCAACTGTCTCATAACTAGTAAAATCAGGCAAAATGCTTTTGTGTGTGTATATATATATATATATAAACTATGTACTACTCCCCACTGCATTAATTTATTAGGCTCTTAAATTTTTGCCTTCAGCTTTTCAAACAAGTAATTTTCACACTTGTCTTTTCTTCTTCATATCATCAATTAAAACAGAGAATGTGGTGTGAAACGTACTACACAAGTAGAAGGAGAATCAATTAATTCATATAACTTAGTTACAAACGAAGGGAAATAAAAGAAACGAAAAAGGAAACGAACCTGTCAAATAAAAGGAGGCGAAGTTCACTTATCGTTCTTAAGAGGCAGCTGGAGGGATTGTTAACCAACGCGAGCACCGAACCAACCGGAACCAACCCAAAGTTGATGGTTTTTGGATGTGACGGATTGGACTTCAGCTGTACGTCAACTTTAGTTATCCACCGTTGGATCAACTCATGGATAAAAAATATAAAGCCACACTAAACGACGACGCTTTTCCCCCCACACGCGCGCACACACATAAATTGTCTCGGCATCCATTCCCTCACAGATAGGTACTCGAAAACAGCGAACAAAAGAATCTAATAAAATTAGGAGCGCGCTGCCCCAAAAACAAAGCCAAGAGGAGGGGAATGGGGGAAAGGGCGAAAATGAACGCGATAAGATCAGGAATAGTGGTGGTGGGATTTTTGGCATTTGGGTATGTAAGCTTAGAGCTTGGTTTCAAGCGTTTTCTACTCAAAGCTCAGCAACTGCAGGAACTGGAACAAGAAGCTCATCAACAGAATTCCACAACCTCTACCGAAGAACAATCTTCATAATATCTATACAAACAACTTTGCATCAGGTAGCTAGTTTTTCTTTTTCATTTGTTCTACTAAACAAATCTGTGCTTTCAATTTGTGAAGCAAGATTAGTTAAATCGTTTTAAATTTCTTAGCAGTTATAGTGTTTGTGACACACTTAAATGTCTTGTGGGGTAAGTCGAAGTAAAGAGTAAAGACTAATGCTTGTTCTAGTGGCACTTCAAAATCTAGTGATCACATTGATTGGTATGGCTAATTTCTTTTCTTTCTTCGCTAGTGTGTTATATTTGGTCATCTACATATACATATGATAATTGATCTAAAATGTAGTTTGTGGCCATGGATATGGTGAGGTCTTTACCATCGCATCTGTTAGAAATAGTCCCTCTCACAATAATTTGAGGCAGTTCCTTTCTGATTTTATATTTTGTTGACAAGAGACATTAGTAATTTAGTGATGAGGTCGAAATTTTGAGCTGAAGATGAGATGGATTTTAGTCATTTTGTGTTGTTTGTCTTAGACCATTGACGAATTTTTGGCTGTGTGGCATTCTCTTGGGCTATTTAATAGTTGCTTAAAGCATGTGCTGTTTCTATGTAGTCAAAACTTTTGTGTGGTATTGTGGTTCTTGTACTATTTCAAGTAATGGAAAAATGTATTGGATTGGCGAGAAACTTGTGAAGGTGATAATGAGGGAAATTGGGACTGAAGGAGGCAAATGGCTGTGGTTCAATTTTTTTGTTATGTGGTATATGCCATCTACTTGTGATGTGTTTCTTGGCACAGACAAGATGATCAGTGTGCTGCATCTTTTTTAGGCGGAACACAGAAGGCTTGTGCAAGAGAAAGGAGACCGAATATTACAAAAGGAGGCAGTTAAATAATGTTGTGAGGCAATTTGAGAGGTAAATGTCATCTCAGAGAAAGTTTGTAGTTTCAGCTGTCCATGAATGATGAAATTGAAGCTTGTTTTTGAATTCTTCATGTGGCTCTTTACTTGATGGCGTGAAACACAGATGTTAATTTGAATACACTGTAAAAATTTCCCTCAAGTTGTGGTTGTTTCTTTCTAGATTATACCTACGGGCTTATGGCTGGCTGCCTTATAAATCACAATTCTACTCGTGAAGGGATTTTAGTACACTCTTTTGATGATTTTGAAACTCATTATACATCTGTTGGATTCTTCGGCATGCATTGATATGGCAATTCATTGATAAGTGAAGGAATTGCTCCAACATTATGTACGCTTGATGTTCCGTTAACAAATGGGATTATGTGGTTGGCGTGTTCCTATTCCAATGTAGTTTCTCTTTTTCCTAACCTTTTAACGTGGCCAACGAAACCGAAAAACTCAGTTTCCTCTTGTATTGAATAGGGGAGAGGAAGTTACCTTTCTCTTTTCTCTGTTTCTCCCTTGGTTATCCAAAATGAATCCCTGAGATTTAATTCAATTTAATAGAAGGGCACACTGTTACGCCACTTGTCTATAATTTCAGCTTTTTACTTCAGGGACCAATTTTCATACCTTTTTACTGTGTGATTTGCTAGTGATCTTGATTTATGGTTTTACAAATCTTTCTATCATTTTTTTTGTCTCCTCGTCTTCCTGAAAGAAATTGTAGATCAATCTCTCATTTGTTCAAGATCATTGGACAAAGATGGCAACGCCGAGCAGGGCTTTACAAAGCCCAAGCCGGGCCCGTGCATATTTGGAAGCCGTGGTTGGTCTGGTCTTTTGGACTGGATTTTGTTATAGCAGGAAATCCCTCACTCTCGGGTTAGGCTTGCTTGATGTTTGCGTTGAATACATCAGTACTTTTAATTACGTGACCATCATTTTCAGAGTTTCAAATGGGCAGCTGGCATTGACAAAGGACACATCTTAGTTTCGATTTTGACTTTGATTTTGATTCTGATTTTGATTTTTTAAAGTTCTGTTTGACATGCACTCGTCATTATGGATTATTATTTCGGATTTAACATCATATGAATATTGTATCATTAAGCAGTCGAAATTGCATCGCCATTTTAACCAATCGGACTCGCAGTTAATAAGCCCAGTAATCAGCATCCCGAGGCACCGGCATGGAGGATAGAAGAAAGAATAAACAATTTCATTGCACATATTGAGAGTCTCTGGAATATCAAACTCTGTCTGTCCACGCGATCCAACTCCCAACCCTCCATTTAATTTTAATTAATATAAAACACTTTTGAAGAGTTTATTAAAAAATACTAATAATAATAAAAATTGGGCAACTCAAAAGAAGAGTCCCGTAAATATGAGCATGGCTTTGCGGGTACGTTATGGTTTATATTGCATAATATATCTCATTCTGTCCCAGACAAGTGGCATGTGATGTTTCTAATTAATCTCCCTAAGCATTCATTTGCACTTTCTTAATTATTCTCACATGTCACATATGCATATGTTATTTCTTAATTTAATCATTTATTAAACGCAATGTCCCTAACCTATTCAAATTCTTCGCCTCCTTCAGCTGCCCTTCTTTGGTCATTATTATTGAATTTTATCAACAGAACTTTTGGTTTGGGACGGGGAAAGAAGATGCTTGAGACAAACGTTAAGAATTATGGAAACGTGATGATTTATTGGGATTATTATTAGGATTGTTATTGTTGGACCCATCAATTATTAACGGTAATAATTCAACTGACAAGTCACAACCCCATCAAAACGGATTGAATTAATCGGTTTGGGTCCCATTCAATCAAAACCAACACGTACGCCCACAAAGTAGAGTTTATGGCTTTGGCTAGCATCCACTGATGTCCATTGGACACTCAAGTTGAACACGCCTCTTCGCCTCCTAATACAATTTTGAATTTTTTATTTTGGATTATGTTTGGTAAGTAGTATTAGATTGAATTAATTATCAAGACCAAATTAAATTAGATTATATAATATTATCTTATGTTTAGTACAATGTTAGATTAGACTATGTTAAATCATATTTGAATGAAATTAACTAGTATTTAAGTTGACATTTAAATATAGATATGAACTATTTGTGAATATCTAATAAGAAAATAATTATTAATATTAATTTAAAAGGCAATTAGTTAGAATTAAATATATAGAAAATTAGTTATTAAGTAATCATAATTATAACAAAAAATATAAATTATATTAGGTTAAATTAAATTAAAATTATTTAAACATTTAATTTAATTTTTATTAAATATTTTAAATATATTTGATTTTATAAAAATAAGAAAATAATATAAAAGCAAACAATTATTGGTATTATTAATTTTCATGATTAATTTTAATATAGTTATTACTAAATTAAATATTACATTAGATACTCATGTAATAATTAATTAAATAGACAATTGTTTTTAAAGATAATCCTAACTAAACCCATATTTCAATTGGGATTGCTAATTCCATGATCTTAGGACTAAGTTCAAATTTAGTCCCATAGTCTAATCCAAAATGGAACTAACCAAACATAAGATAAATAATTAGTCTCAAAATTAATCCAATCATACATGTAATCCCAACTCCCAAACATAGCCTTAGTTTTAAAAAAAAATAAAATGATAGTCAAAACATCTAAATTGAACACAATCCATCTTTATATGTTATAATAATTGTGTAATCTACTTAATTAAGTGTCACAAAATTTATCGTTATTATTTTTTGGGAAATTGTCAAATTTTCACTACTAAAATTAATATATATCATTTACTTCCTTATAATTTTTGTAATAGTCCCCTAACATTATAATTTTATAGTATTTTTCTTATTTTTAAATTTATTTTTTCACATTCATTGTTATTTGAAAAATTATATAAACAAAAATTGAAATAAAAATATTGATACTAAAATAAGAAATGTAAGTTTCAATTTGAATAAAAAATTAATAATAAGATATTTTCTAATTTTTTGTTATTTTTAAACATCTTCACTTATAATAAATATATATCTTATATTTTCAAGGTTAAATATCAAGCAAATAATCTATTTATCTTTTTTTTTCTTTTACAATTTTTATGGGGGTCAATAACTATTATAAAAATAATAGAAAATGAGTAATATATACAATCTCCTTTATTTTTTATTTTTTTTATGTACAACGGTGTTGTTTCCTTCTAATTTAAACTTAAAAAAAAAATCATATTTGGAGGAATTAAATCCTAAATAATAAATATTGAATTTTAACACATCTATATCAAATAAAAAAGTCAATTTGAATGGTGGATGGGCAAATTGTTTCCTATATATGAGGATAACTCTATAACACCTTTGAAGACATTAACGGCGTCTTGTTTAAATTTCTTTGAACCAATCTCAACTTAGGAATTCAATTTGATTTGAAAATTTCTTTTTCTTTTCAGGGTCTTTTACAGACACGAACTGCAATTTGGAACTGATTGGATTCTGATCTAATTTCTAGATAATTAGTCACCAAATTGTACTACTGATTCGGGTTGATTCCGTTCAGACACAATCCCCAACTTATGTTATTACACTGTTATGTTCGTTGTAATAAAGTTGACGTTAAAAAACAGAAAATTAACGTAATAACACTAATCATTATCCTCTCAGCCTCACGATTGTAGAGCGGAAAAGCTTATTACAGAATCTAACAACTAATCACACGAAGCAGAAACAGACATTTTATTTATTTTTATTTTTCGTCTCCAATTCCTCAAGACAAAACTACAACGAATTAATAATCCGCTTTACAGCAGTGTTCGTGGTCGGAGCC
This sequence comes from Luvunga scandens, assembly GCA_030449905.1. Lineage (NCBI taxonomy): Eukaryota > Viridiplantae > Streptophyta > Magnoliopsida > Sapindales > Rutaceae > Luvunga > Luvunga scandens. The sequence goes on from JASUUG010000478.1 coordinate 3,339,042, forward strand.
ATCATTTTCTTGCATTAAAAGTACTTCAAAATCAAAGACCGTCCCTCGAACACTGGCCAATCAAAGCTCAACACCTGTCTCCATACCAGAACGACCATACGACATCATTTTCCTATCCGTTGGCCATTTCTTTCGCCATTTTTATTGTTCACACAATCCCACGATTCAAGCACTTCTCTTCCCCACTTCGCAGAGTCTTCCACTTCAAAATCCCATGATTATTTTTATCAAATAATTAATCGTTTGTTTATTTATTTAATTCACACCAAAACGCAACACTCTCTTTCTCTCGTTGTAATAAAGTAACCGCTAAGATCAAACAACGAGAGAAAAAAAAAAGTTGCCAACGTATATAATTTCTTCCTCCATGAAAGGCTCCTTTGCTTCCTTCACACCCATCCGTTTCTCTCTTTCTTTAACCTTCTCGTTTTTCATTACATACACAAAACTGAACTATCAAGCAAAGCAGCTCATAGAATGGCTCACTTATGAGTGTTATTTTGCTTGCACATCACACTTGTTCCCTTTGTTTTGATGTATATATGCTTTTTCTTGCGTATTGTGACAAAACCCAGATCGCAAAATTTGATTTTTATTACCAATGTCTAAGAACCAATCTCAGGATGACAATGAAGCGTTTCAAAGTTATGATTTTTTCAAGAAATTTAAGCGGTTAAGGCTAATAGAGCCATATGTGGGGGTTCTTGGATTTTTTTTCGTTACGGTGTGTGTGATCTTTTGTTTCTGTTACTTGGATTACCGGGCGGTGGAAAAAGGTTATAGAGTTCCCGGTAAATCAGAGAGATTCAAGTGGCTGAAAGTTGATGGTGCGTTAATGGTGGATAATAGGAAAGTTGAATTTTTGAGCGAGCTTGGAAATGGGTGTGATTTGTTTGATGGTGATTGGGTGTGGGATGAGAAGTACCCTTTGTATCAGTCTAAAGATTGTAGGTTTTTGGACGAAGGATTTCGGTGTACTGAAAATGGGAGGCCTGATTTGTTTTACACTAAGTGGAGATGGCAACCAAAACATTGCAATTTGCCAAGGTAAGCTGACGTATCCTTTTTTGCTTTTTCCTCCCTCACAAGGTCTTTAGTAATCACATTGAAAGTTGTCCTTTAGTCATTTGAAGACCAATGATTTATGCTGAAATAAGTATAATGAATACGTGATGGAGTTGAATTTTTCATAAGCTGGAGACGTGAACTCTAGGAAACATGAGGCTTGTTCGTATTGTATATGAAGTTTTTCTGCATTTTCTCAAGAACCAAACGGGCAGGGTATCATATTTGGGATTTTATTATTGTTGTTATTATTGGTTTAGTTGTTTGTCTGTGTCTATTAGCTTGGCTTATCTTGAATGTCTTTATAGAAGTAATTGTCAAGCCTTTGTAATTTATGGTATTTGAAAATTACATCTTTTCAGTATTGCATACTCCCATTCAAAAACGGACAAGACTTGAATTTCATAGCCAAGTTGGAGTAAATGCTTGACCATGATTTCTCTTGTCTTTTTTCCTCTGTTTTCCTCTATTAACTTCTTAATTACACGTTTCCTTGTTCCTGTCCTAGTTTTGGTTCATTTCCTCTGTGGGAAACCTCACTCCTCACCTTTCTCCCAAAAAAAAATTGTGAACTTTAGGACTGTGATCCCAAGCATTTAATCAAACAAGAAAAAAGACTTTTTTCTTTCCTAAATATTGAAATTCTTTTGCTGGTAATATTTTCTGTGAGATAACTAACTAGGACTTGTGTCTTTATTTACCTTGGTTACCTTCTGCGGTAAATGAAAATATAACTTGTGGACTCTAGTCAATTTATAATTTTATGCGTGATTGGTTGTGTGAAGTATTCGTAGTGTTGTTCTGTCTCTGTATCATCAAGGGCTTAATTTTTCCCCAGCAATGACTGTAACTATCAGTCTTGTAAGCATTGATTTATGATTTTGCTTTATTTTCAACTTTCAGCATTTCATTTCCCAGTTATCATTTTTTCCTTTTTGCCTTTTTTGTCACTACTGAAAATAGATTCGATGCAAAATTGATGTTGGAGAAACTGAGGAACAAACGGCTAGTTTTTGCTGGCGACTCAATTGGTAGGAATCAATGGGAATCACTTCTCTGCATGCTTTCTTCTGTGGTTCCCAATAAGGATTCAATCTATGAAGCCAATGGCAGCCCAATAACAAAGCATAAAGGGTTCTTGGTCTTCAAATTTAAAGACTATAATTGCACTGTGGAGTACTACAGAGCTCCATTTCTAGTATTGCAGAGCAGGCCTCCTGCTGGATCATCAGAAAAGATTAAGACAACCCTCAAATTGGAACAAATGGATTGGAACTCTTGGAAGTGGAGAGATGCTGATGTGCTGGTCTTCAACACAGGGCATTGGTGGAATTATGAGAAGACCATAAGGGGGTAAAGTAATCGTTTAACTCTTCTTAATTCCTACTATATTTTTATTTATCGTTCCTTTCTATATGATAGATGTTTCCTTTTGTTTCCTTTTGAAAAGTTATAAAATTTCGATAAAATAATTTCATATTGGATGAACTCTTCCAAAGGGTAATGCATTTCTTGTCATTGAAGGATATCATAAAAGTGGCTCCTCAGATTTAACGTTGAATTGATGAGCTGATCTTTCGGGTTTAAGCATATTCAGATTTGGAAGTGATGTCATAATCAATGGCCTAATTCAAGATGAATAAGTATGATCTATCTCATGGTGATCATTGACAACTATTATCCTGGGTGATTGGTGACATTTTTAAATAGAGATGATGATGGAGGTTCCCTGTGGATTGAGATTATAAAGTGAACTATAGGTTTAAATGAATGATAGGATGTATACCAGTGGCCTTCCAGCAACTTTACCATAAGAAAATCTCCTTTTCTGGTTTAGGCAGTTTTTTCCTAGTTTCTTCTTGGTTTATTTGTGCAATTGATGGCTGTGAAAGATTGTGATCTACATTTCTTTTTCTATATGGAATTTTTTGTTTATGCTTTTTGCATAATCTATGAATGCTCAATGCTGTCAAGAAAAGGACTGAAATCTAGTTATTATTTGAGTTTTGGTTTTTTAAGATGGTTGCAATGTAGTACAGAAATGATATTTGGATTCCTTGAAAAGAATGATGGTGGCTTCCATGGGTTCTTTTTCTAATTATATCAACAGCAATAAACCCTTCACTTTGTCAATTAGTAAGTCATATATTGACTGGATTAGCATATATATCTCTGTGAATGTGTGTTTGTGTGTGTCATTCAATGGATATGGGATGTTAGTTTTTGGATTTTATCTCGTACATGGGAAGTTAAATGTTCCATGAAATAGATGGGTAATTGTTGGTGGCAATCATGTAGCTGCTTGTAGTGTATCTATATGCTTTTAATTTGAGTTTCAACAAAAATTTACCGACTTCAACCTCCTTTCTTTCTTTTCAATTGATTGATCAGGGGTTGTTACTTTCAAGAAGGAGCAGAAGTAAAACTCGAGATGAAGGTAGAACATGCGTATCGGAGGTCCATAGAAACTGTGATGAAATGGATACACGATGATGTTAATACAAGCAAGACACAGGTCTTCTTTCGTACATTTGCTCCTGTACACTTCAGGTTTGTTTCAATACTATCCATTTCCTCCACTGATTTCCTTGAATTGTGCATGTTTGATTCTTTCAATACTCAGAGTTTTGTGCTCTATTAGATTGTTATGTCTCAAGACCAAGCAAAATACTCAAATCTTGTAATTGGATTGAGCAGCAAATTCAAACTCGTACTAATTCTTGGGCATCGCATTCTTTATTTGAATTTGGTGGAATTTTCACATCAATAGGATTATGCTATGATAGTCCATACTACTCAACTATGCAGGCTTGTCTTTGTGCATGTGATTGACATGTTGATGCAATGTTCCACGCTAGATCTTAAGCTTTCACACAACATTCATCTTTTGTTAACACATTGATTGTTTCTGCCATCAGTTTGCAAGTTAGGAATCAATGTTGTTACTTGGGAATTAGGATTCTGTTTATATCTGTTCCATCACAAAGTTATTCTTAGTCTAACCCTTTATGATTCTGTTTATATGTATCCTATCACAAAGTCATTCTTAGTCTAATCCTTCATACCGGTGCTTTGATATGACAAAGGCTGTTATAGACACTGTAGGTTAGGATTCTAACCTTTGCTTAGATTTATATGAAATTTTCTATACTCGGGAGCTAAATTAGCAAACACATCGCAGAGGTGGAGATTGGAGGACTGGGGGAAGTTGTCACATGGAGACACTGCCAGAACTTGGAATATCCTTGGTGCCACCTGAAACTTGGGTCCAGTTCAAAATGGTGATTGATGTGTTATCAGCTAACACAAGCACATGGAAATTTGATGTTTTAAATGTAACCTATATGACTGCTCAAAGGAAAGATGGGCATTCATCACTCTATTATATGGGTCCCAAAGCAAGCCCTGCACCCATTCATCGGCAGGACTGCAGCCACTGGTGCCTGCCTGGTGTCCCTGATTCTTGGAATGAGCTACTCTATGCACTATTCTTAAAGCGCGAGACTACTCATGCATCGAACACATCAACTTATAGCACACAGTCTTGATTGTTGAGGAAAAAGTCTTTTTAGTTGAATGCCAAAGCCATTGTGGCAGATGGGAGTTTTCTGCACATAGTGTGATTCATATTATCCAACAAATCAAAAAGGGTTCTAACATGTAAAGAAAGTTTTGTTATACTTTTGCAGCTAGGGATCTGATGCAGTTCAGAGGTTTTAATGTTGATGCAGATTAGTTTCAGGGACCAAACTGATCTCTATTCCATTAAACTGCTGGCTGTTTATAAGAAAGAGGAGGGAGGCATAGTTTCAGGAGCTGGTGAGAGGACAGGGATTTTTTGGATTGGAGTATGGAACTGTATTATTTTTATTATGTTAGCAGTTAGCTGATCTTATTTTTATTTTTATTTTTAGAAATAACATGTAATTGTAAATTTTTTGCTGGTATAGTATAGCTCAAAGACTACTGTAAAGACAGTTATAATTGCAATTTTACCAATTGCTTTATGGTTGCTTGATGAAAATTATTTGTTTAAGGCTAATGATGGACATTTTTGCCACGAGACAGATGTGGGGAGTTATGCAAAATTATCAGTAGCCACTAAATTTTGATTATTTTCGAAAACTTCCCTTAAATTTACGTATTGATAAATTGAGTTCAAGTACATGGAATGTGCATATCATATAAAGATTGATGGATGACTAGGGATAGCAATGGTACCCGCAAATCCGTAAATTCTTCTAAATTCGCTCGCTAAAATCTGTCCGTTGCGAGTGGGTTTGATATTAGTTAAAAATCCGATGGATACCTGCATGAATATCCGCCAAATCCGCAGTTTTTTTTAAATTTTTTTAATTTAATTTTAATTGAAGAAATGTTTAAATTTAAAAATATAGTTATATACTTATTATAATTTTGATTAAATTTTCTTTAATTTAATACATATATTATTTCAATATTATAATTTTGTTATTTGGATTAATATTTAAAAAGTACTATTCTTTAAATTTAGTATAAAGTACACAAATTAAAAAAAAAAGTCACAAGTTATATATAAAAATAACAATTATGTTGGATTGATGTTAAAATTTTAATTTTTTATTTATATTGGTTACATTTAGAATTAAGTATGTTAGATAGAACTTTATGTTATTATTATAAATTTACATATTGAATATTTACGATTTCAAATGTGAAAATCCATCCGATATTCGCTGTGGGTTTGGTAATTGTTAAATTCACAATAGGTAGGTTTTTCTTAAAGAATTAAAATTTATAACGGATTACAAGTGAGTTTGATAATTATTAATTTTATACCTGTATAAATTTAATAATAACAAACTCACTGCGGATAGCGCCCATTACCCTCCGTATGGATGGGCCTTTGTGTCAGAATGAATCCTTTTCTTTTTAAGTAAATCACTTCAGAGCTACTCGTGATTTTCATAAGGCATAAAATTCTTGTCCGACGGTCCCAAATTCTTGATAAAATCTAAAACCCATAAACCCATATTCCGGTCCATGGTCGACTAAAATTACAAAAAGGAACAAAGAAGGCGCGGGTTTAAAAGCTTCACAACTGACACTCCCCACCCAGCGTCAAAGCCAAGCTATCAGCATATTTTCGCAACGGCTTGTGCCTTTCTGTTGGCTTTCTTTTTTCATCTAAATCAGAACCAAATACAGTGATAGTAAGCGCCCGTGAGAATTGTCGCAAATGGCTGACACCGCACCGAGCCGATCCCGAGACCTAGACAAGCTCCTACTCCGAGCCGGCAACCTCGTGGGTCCTACTTTCGAGCCCGGTTCAGAAGTAACCCCTCTCTCTTTCAAATTTCTCTCTGCGGCATTTTAACAAACGTTATGCCTGCAATTTCTGTTACCCTTTTTCTTTTTTGCAATTATGTTTGTTGCAGTTGAGAGATGACTTACAAGAGTATGCGCGAATTTTGGTTGTTGGAGCCGGTGGATTGGGCTGCGAATTGTTGAAAGATTTAGCTTTATCGGGTTTTAGAAACCTAGAGGTCATTGATATGGACCGTATCGAAGTTTCGAATCTCAATCGCCAGTTTCTTTTCAGGTTTTTCAATTTTAGTTCGATCTCATGACTAATTCTTTTATTGTTCGGTTATTTTTTGGAAATTAGACCCAGATTGATGATATTGAGGTACTTGTTGCTCTGTTAAGTAATATGTTTTGCCAAAAACTTAAGCTTAAGACATGTTACTGTTTAAGAATAAAAATGTGAGCTTTGGTTCATTCAACTTGTCTCTATTTAAAGTCTGAAAAGTACAGGTAGGAAGGATTAGGTACTCATGAAGAAGGTGGCATATGTGATAAAATTTGTCAGTTGAAAGGCATACTGTAATTTTGTTGCTGTTTCTGTAGGATGGAAGATGTTGGTAAGCCAAAGGCTGAGGTGGCAGCGAAGCGTGTCATCGAGAGAGTTAGTGGTGTAAATATTGTCCCACATTTTTGCCGAATTGAGGATAAAGACATTTCATTTTACAATGATTTTAATATCATTGTCCTTGGTCTTGATTCCATTGAGGCTCGGAGCTATATAAATGCTGTAGCATGTAGTTTTCTTGGTGTGTATTTTAACCTATTCATTCATATTGTATGTCTCTCTACATTCATACACGATTCTGTTTGGTGCCTGTATTTGGCTGTTCTTTCTGATGTGTTGCTTTGCTTGTAGTCTAGAACCTACTAACCTCCACTGAAGTTGGAATTATTAATTTTTTTTTTCCTACAGAAATAGTTTAATTTCTTTCACATATCAATTTAGGCGATATTTGGAGTCAACTTTCTCCTCCTCCTCCTCCTTTAAGTTTCTCTATGGTTTGACTCATCTAATGAGTTTCCTTTATGAGGCATGGCATTAGGCATAAATGCCATGTGGGCCTTGACACTGGCACTTGTAGCATGCACATGAAGAAATTTGGAAATTTCATCCTTAGATTGACCAGAGATGAATGCAATTTATGCAGAGCAATACCAATATGGGTGTGGCGGATATGGTTTTATGTCGGGTGGGCTTTCCACTAATTATATACATTGGAGTAACTGCGTAGGCAATTGCCAAGAGATTCACCCATTCCTCATCTATGCCTGTCAGGGTTTTTTGGACCTTTATATTTTCATATTTGAAATTTATATTCTTTTGTATGATACCACCTCCAAGTTATGAATCTAAGAATTTAACCTCAATATCTTATCTCATGCTTCCTTGAAGCTGAAAGCCGTCATTCTCAAAGTACACCCTATATTCTGCTTGAGCTTACGTAGTGTCTGACGTTTTTTTCATCCCCATTATTTCAGAGTATGGGATCGATGACAAGCCACGAGAAGAAACAATCAAACCCATGGTAGATGGGGGTACTGAAGGTTTTAAGGGTCATGCAAGGGTTATTATACCAGGAGTCACACCGTGCTTTGAGTGTACCATCTGGCTTTTCCCCCCTCAAGTGAAGTTTCCTTTATGCACTCTTGCAGAAACTCCTAGAACAGCTGCTCATTGTATTGAATATGCCCACTTAATAAAGTGGGATGAGGTAATGCATTGTCATATTTTGCTCTTTATATCCTCGAGTGATGATTTGGTTTACTGCTTATATTATAATGGTTCTTAATTCAGGTACACAGTGGAAAGTCTTTTGATCCAGATGACCCGGAACATATGCAGTGGGTCTATTCTGAGGTTAACTATATGGAGCTACTGAGTGATGTTTCTATTGATATTGATTTTCATTATTGGTCCCCTGACTAATGCCTAGCAATATCCCATCCCCGTAGGCCATCAAGAGAGCTGAGCTTTTTGGCATTCCTGGAGTTACATATTCTCTGACTCAGGTATAGTACATTCTGTGAAGATAAAAAGTAAATTTTGTTTGAAATTACACTTCCTGAATATCACATTCAAAAGTCTTAATTCGTTGATACCATGTTCTGCTACAGATTATAAGTTCTTGATTTGTTTACAGGGTGTTGTGAAAAACATCATACCAGCTATTGCTTCTACCAATGCAATTATATCAGCAGCATGTGCTCTTGAAACATTGAAGATTGCATCAGGATGCAGCAAAACTCTATCAAATTATCTAACGTATGCCCAGCTTTCTTTTTTCCTTTCCAATAATTTTGCATCAGCAATGCAATTCTTTATGTAGTTACTTAATTTTGGAAGTAAAATGTTAAGGAGAGAGATTTTAGGGTTTTGGATTTTGCTCTGTACCTACCAGTGTGTGCTGACTATATTAATTTTTCTTATTAAAAAAATATATATTTTTGCAGTTATAATGGTGTTGCAGGTCTACATATAAAAGTTACTGAATTCGTGAAGGACAAGGACTGTCTTGTATGTGGTCCAGGTGTTCTTATTGAATTGGACACTTCAGTTACTCTAGAAAAGGTCATTTTCTATATCTTGGCTATTTATCTCCTGTTGTGTTTGTTTTCATTGGCAATACTGTTTCTCATCATAACTGTTCTTTTATTTCTGATGATATATGGGATTTTTCTGCATTTTGCATATTTGGTCACTTAATTCAGCTGCAGTGTCTTGGCTTGAGAAAATGGGGCTTACCTCAGGGTACATATGTGTGTGTGTGTATATATATATATATATATATATATAGATATATAGACATCACAGTATTTTATTTTCTCTTCTTTTTTTTTCAATGTTCTGTTTTGAGGCATGGGCCGTGGGGAGTTCTAAAAATTTGTCAAGTGCAGAGTGGTAGCTAGTCATGGTCCATGGACAGTGAAAATTTTGCTCTAACCTCCAGATTCTTTCAAGTGGAAACAAGCTAAATCAGATCTTGACCTTTCTGATTTATTATGATTCCCATTGGCTTGTTTTTAATATAAAGTGCATGAAGCTGACAACAAAGTTCTGCTTTTTGTTATGTCTATTTGTTTACATCGTGTGCTAACTGTACCTTTGCAGTTCATTAATCTACTTGAAGAGCATCCTATGCTGCAGTTAGCAAAAGCAAGTGTCACATACCGAGGGAAGAATCTGTACATGCAAGCACCTCCAGTTCTGGAAGAGATGACCCGATCAAACCTAAGCCTACCACTTTATGACCTTATGGATAAAGTTGCAAAGGATATAATTCATGTGACTGGTGTAACAGGCCAGAATGATAAGAAAACCTCGTGCCTGAGAAAATTGCGAGTTGTATTCAGGGGAGTTGATGGGGTTACAGATATGGATATGGCTGGTGGGGCGTAATTTACATACTGCCCCAATGTTTTATTGAAACCAGCACTCTTCCAAGCTCCACATGGACGCTCTGCCTGTCAAGTTATCCTTAGTGAAAACTAGGAATTGAATAGGCGAGTTTGGTTATATTTGTACTTGGTAACAATTTTAATTCTACATTCTATTCTACCAGAGATCTTCTCTAGATGTGAATCTGTTACCAAGGAAAGTTTGATATGTTAGCACAATTTTTGAGTTCATTTATGGCATTTGGATATGGTCCTCTGATCTTATCTCGTTATTGCGGTCAACTTTAAGTTGTGTTAAAAGAGAAAACAAAGTTAATAGGAGGCTAAGATCTGTGACATCAACCATTTTCATTTGCCTGTTTTTACCTGGGCATCATATCTTCTGGAGATTCGAGGTCCAAAACAGCAGTGTGAGTGAATGAAGAAAGCCCAAGCATCCCCCATATGGAATGTCTTTTCCTAGCTTAACACATTGAATTAGCTGTTAGCGTTGATGCCGGCTTTACCAAGATTAGCATAAGCCATTAATCTGCCGGTGGTTGCTGCCAGCAAACTGGATTTCCACTCCGAGAAACAAGGAATATAAACATAACGATTAAAGTTAGCGTCAAATAAATACGAAAATGCAAATCAAAGATCTGGAAAGATCATCAAATCGATCCATGCACCATCATGTTCTTGCATATGGGCGGGTCCCTCTGCCAGCCGGCAAAACGTGTGGACCAAATGACTCCTTTATCTTCTATAATTCAAGTTTCTGCTTTCTAGTGAGAGTAAAGTTCACGTAGCTGGGCATTGGGTGACGTTCATAGAACAAAGAATAAGTGGCCAGATTAGACTCATGTGGCTGTTAATGCAAGTGATTGCGATGCTTTCTTTCTTTCCTTATTATTTTACCATGAGATATAACATTTATGGTACACAGTGGTATGTGACGACCCATCGAACACGTGGGGAGCTCAAGTCTAGAGGTGGCATTAATGAGTTGGTCCTACAAAACAAACAAGGCTTCAAAAAGATGGATCCTTTGACTAACTCGTAGTTTAGAACGATCAACCAACTACAGTATCAAGATGTCTACCTGATAAGGAGCTTTCGGTAACCCATGTACGATCTTTGTGGACTACGTATTTTGGACCATACCTTGTTCCCCGTGAGTGGAAGGATGGCAAAGTTGATAAAACAGATATAGCCAACCATTTACAACCAAGTATAATACTATTAGAGATTGAGGCTATCTTGGATTAGATATCTGGGGGAGTGGCTGTTGCTTGCTGCTTCCCTCGTCATCGTCTATATTTTTCATCCCACAACTGGATGGTATCATAACACATCTTCATGATTCTTGTGGGGCTTTAGCCAGATTGGCCAACTGCCACTCGAGGACCCCGCCATCCCGCATGCACATTCTATTTTAACTCTTAACTCAAAACCCCATCATCTTTTATCCCTCTCCCTGGCTTATTTATAACCCTTATATCCCATGCGTTGGAGAAGGGAGGGAAAAAAGTAAAAAAAAAAAAAAAAAAACAGCTGAGGTTTCAAGATCGCATATCCGCAAAATCTAAGATCTCCTATTCTGCTCTTTCTGCCAAAACATAATATCTATTCCAGTGAAGCGGAAGCTTGTTTCAGTAGCTATGGAAGTTGAAGATGATTTGCTCTTTGCAGACTTAAGCAAGCAAATCTCTCTGCTTATCATGGACGACGACCACGACCACGACCCAGTTGCAACTTGCCCTTCAGTTTCTTTCCAGGTACATGCAATTTTCTTGTGGATTCATGGACACTTTTAGTCTAGTGTATGAGTGCAGTAGGGGCTTAAGCTAAAGTAGGTTAAATTTTTCAGGGTTTCTCTAGAGCAACCTATGCAGCAGCAGCACCATCTCCATTTTACTATGAGCAAAGCTGCAGAAGAGAGAGCAAAGGAACTGGAGTTTTTATCCCTCAGTCAACGCAACCTAGAAGGAAGCACAGACAAGGGAGATTCAATTCATGCAACTCATCAAAATCTCACAGGCAACATAATAAAGCAAGAACAGTTCATTCTCATCAAGTATCTTATAACAATTCTTTTAACACCAACAAAGGCTAAGAATTGTTTACTTCAATAATACATAACTAATTACTCCCTTCACCAACAAACTGCCGAGGCAAGGATTTTATTATGGTTTCATTATTTGTTTACATATTTATGTAGTGATATGTACATTGAATTAAATTAAGCTGTTCTTTAGCTGGTCTTGGGGTACGTAGTACACAAATTAATGTTCCTACCTCTTAATAATGAAATAAAAATGTCTGGTTGTTATCGATTATGATATAGAATTAAGCTTTTCATGTGTCCAGTATATGCAAGTGATTACTTATTTCATTGTTTAGTGTTCTACTAATTGGTTGTGTCACTTCTTCGTGTGATTCCTTCACCTTTCTTCATGCTAGCTATATCATATAAACATCCCACTGGATTTTGAAAACTTGATTAGAAGAGAGGAACAACTTCTTGTACCACCAAAGTCTAATATTGGAAGGGAATGGCTGGCTAGTTGCAAGCACAATTCAAAAGCGAAGGATATTTACAACATATTTTAAATTTGCTCCTGTACATAGGCTTGGATTCCATTAAGGCTATACCAACTTGCGAGCGAAGCTGTAAAAATGTGATTTGGTAATAAGAAAGAGTTCTTCCCTGTAATCATGATATTAGTAATCATCTAGTCTTTCAATCTTCTTTAATCATATTGCTTTGGTTGATAAACTTTTTTTTTTATGTGGAATGAAACTTAAAATTTAATAAAGCTGAGAATCCAATTCCCCCATTTGCTTTCATAGTATAAGTAGTGGCCAAGAAAGTCCTTTTTATAAAAATGGTCTGCACTTAATGTGCCACAATCATTGATGATAAATATTTCTTCAAACAGCAGTATCACTAAATTAATTTAGACCTTGATACGTCTGCATTAATTCATCACCAATAGCTTGGTTTTGCATTCGGCCGGTGCGGTTTCCCTCAACTCAAACATATGAATGTAGGTCATGTTGAAGTCATTTTCCACCAATCATGGTTTCCAGAATCTTTTTTAGGGCGTCATTTTTAATTTTTTTATTTCCATTTCTCATACACCATCATATTCCTTTCCCCAAAATGACAACCCTTCATCCATTCATCTGCCTTAGAACCCAAATTAAACCTAATCAATTAGATGGCTAATTTGGTTCCTCGAAATTACTCTGATGGTTTAAATTTTGAAGGGGTCCCTAATGTCACTCCAAAGAGAAGATATAACAGAAAAAACAAAAAAAAAAAAAAGTAATACAAAGTTGTTAGCTAGGGAATATTTGCTTTGATGTTATATATTATTGATTATATTGTTTAAAGTAGATAAAATCTAGTACTGAATAAGTTGTATAGATTAGCACATCAAACATTCGGTGAATTATTAAAATGAAAATGATGGATATCTTGTGAGTTCCCACACAATTTGTTCTCCATATCTCAAACCCCCCACTAGCTTCACAAAATAAAGAAAAGAGGAGACCAGTGGGCACATGTACACCAGCTGGGCTTGAAAAGTAAACGAAGTTACGAAAGTGATGCGGCAGCAGCAGAATTCGGAGATTGCACTCAATATTTTCTAAAGATAATACAAATTGCATGCTCCTGTCCTAATTCCCTACCCCATCAGCAACGAGGATTTTTCCATGTCTCCAGCTTAATTGAATTTATCACTCACCTTTTCGAAGAAGAAATTTGAAGCTATTGGCTGTACTGGTCAACAATGATCATTTAATGGCTTTGGAAAATTAGTCATGCAGGCATGGAAAAATTCCCCCCGCCCCCGCTGGTCTTTTTTGAAGCATTAATTTTTTAATATATTGATATTTAAAATTAAAAATCAAAACCCTGCATAGATGGTTGATAGCTCGAACATGAGCCAGTCTGAATATTTAGGTGGATAATAAATAATCTGCTTTGAAATAACTGGAAGAAAATGTTCTTCACAACAGATACAGAGGCTAGAACTGAAGTGGAGTATTAATTTATCAGTTATCAGCTGATTAATTAGTGGTTCCGGCACAAGTTGGCTGGATCAATGAGTGTATGTGTAGTAGAAGAAATGGAAGAGCGTCCTTGCTTTAGCATTTAAGTCTTGAGATCACTTTTGAGCCTTTAGACACTGAAGAGAGGTGCAATTAAATATATGTATAAACTCTTAAATCACGCCGTTTAAAAGAATATAAAATTAATTTTTTTTAATTTTATAGATTAATAATATATCTACATAAAAAAAAAGACGTCTGCCTTATTTTTCTCTCTCTTTATATATGTATATTTCTTATTTAATTTGGGCGTTTATAAAGACACATTTTTTAAATTATATAGTTTAATAAAATTAATTTTTAATATTATTAACTATACGATTTTATAATATGTTAAAAATTAATTTTATTAAAACACATTACTTAATAATACATTACATCAATAAAAATGAGGATCCACGTACATGAAAATAATTATATATATATATATATATATACATTTGCCCTTGAAATGAAGTTAAAATCTAGAAATTAGTACTTGTCGTTGTCGGTGAAGGTCAGCTACGTGACATGGAGGGAGGAGACCTGTACCTTGTTTGTATTTGTCAGTTAATTACGTAATTGACAGGCCGGAGCGCTTTTACTGCTTTGTTCATCTTTTGCAATTAACTGTTTGTTGAAGACGGAACACAGATAAAATAGAGTGCGGGGAACCGAAAGACTTGAAAAAGCTCCTTATTATCATCAAAATAACAATAATTAGAAGTAGATGAGTTATTTGATGCCAAAATTATATTAATTTTTAGCTCTCGCAGAGACTCAGAATATTTTTTCTAGTTCCCTTGCCATCGTCTATGGAAAGAGGGTTAAACCACGTCTGGTGTATGATCTTTTATTCGTTACTTTCACCTTGTATATCTCTTAACTAAAGTGCTTGCCTAATAAATCTAATTAATGAACGAGAGAGTCTATACAAAAAATATTCAAAAAGAAATTATATTTATACCAAGGTATTTTTTGGAATATTTTTTTTGAACATTAAGAGTGAAAGAAAATCAACGAGGGGCTTGTAAAGTGGTAAATTAGATTGACGTACATGAAAAAATAAATAAATAAATAAAAACATCTTCATGTAGTATAATTAAAAGCCTAAACTACTAACTAAACAAATCACACAACTCCCAAATCCACCAACCGATGTAACCAAGTTCATTCAAGAAGAAGAAGTAAACTTAGTAACAGCCTTGGTACCCTCAGAAACAATGTGCTTTGGTGGCTCACCAGGAAGCACAAGTCTAACAACAGTCTAAATTTCCCGAGATGTAATCGTCGGCTTTTTCTTGCACCTCACCCGCCTTGAAGCTTCCTAAGCAAGCTTCTCGAAAATATCGTTGACGAAGCTGTTCATGGTTCCCATGGCCTTGCTCGAGATTCCGATATCGGAATGGGCTTGCTTCTGGACTTTGAAGATGTAGATCTTGTAAGTCTTGATGCTCTTCTTCGTGCACTTGCTCTTCTTGTTGCTAGAGGCGGCTTCCTTCGGAAGTTTCTTCCCGGCCTTTGGCTTCTTATCCGCCACGCCTTCATGGAAGATTTGAGCCAACACCAAAATCTAAAGCTAAAATCTTTTCTAATCTTTGATTTCTTCACAGCATTGGATAAAAAGACGAAAATGGTGTTGGCCTTTTGCTTATCTGAGAGAGAAAGGTAAGTGGATGCTTTATTCAGTGGAAATTTTAGTTTATTTTGTCCACTACTTATTGTCAAGCTTAGTTGATTTCAAATGACGGAAAATTCTCTTAACAGTAAGTAAATGAGATTTTTTAGGATATAATTAAAATTTTGCATACAAACATACACTAAACATAATATCGAGTCTACTAGCAGTTAAATAAAGTAAAGATTCGATCATTCCTCGATATGTTTTGACATCAACATCTTTACCTTTTTCATCTTTGTCAAGCTTAATTGTTGAGCTCATTAGATAATTATTGACTTTTCCATCTTTAAGTCTGAATCTTTTGAATAAATTTCTCAAATATTTGGCTTGATTGATGAAGATTCTTTTTTCGTTTTGTCTTATTTGTAATCCAAAGAAGTACTTCAATTCTCTCATCATACTCATCTTAAATTTTTTGCTCATACAAAATGAAAAATCCTTACACAAAAACTCATTAGTAGAACAAAAAATAATACCATCAGCATAAAATTGAACAATAAGTATATCTTAATTCTCATACTTGATAAAAAGTGTAGTATTTGTTCTACCCATTAGAAAATAACTAAGAAGAATGAATTGATTTTGATGAAACTTTTACACCCGTAGCAAGATTAAAATCCATTAGGATGGTTTTAGCATTTACATGTCATAAAAATTTTGTCTTGTATCAAATTGATTTCAAAAGTGCATTTTAAATGGAGTGACATCGTCGTGGAAGAAGTGTATGTGAATGAAAATTTCCTGGTTTGAAAATAAAAAATTTTCAAATCATGTCTATAAGTTGTCAAAAACTTTTTATGGATTAAAACAAGCACCTAGAGTTTGGTATGATAGGCTTAGTAAATTGTTTTTGGAGTAACAGTCAAGATTTCTCAAATATTAAGCTTCACTTTGAATTATTTTGAAATTTAAATATATTTACTAATGGTACATACTTTTATACTAGCAACAAGGAAAATATTCATAATTACATCAATATATTTTATCTGAGTATTAGTACGCCAAACTTCAAGGTAAAAGTCCTTAAAAATTGCCCTTTTCAATATTGAATTACTTAAACGCCATTGTCAACTATGCTTTACGAATAACGACAAGTCGTATTTTTTTTGAGAGAACGACAAGTCGTATATTTTTTGAGGGAACGACAAGTCGTATATTAGATTGGTTAAATTCATCGGAATCTGCGCTAATGCATGATGCAAGTATGTAACCGTCGATTACGTGGCAAGATCTAGACGGGTAAATGAACATATCTACAAGACTGCGCTACACGCAGCAAGAGTCAAAGTTCCAGTACTCTCACAGATCAAACGCATCATCGCCGTGCATTTACCCTCCATCGCCACCATTCAATGGCGGCTCTGTCATTTCTCGGTTTCCTCGTCCTCCTCCTGCCACTCACTCTCCTCCTATTACTGTACCTCATCGTCCGTCCCAAGCCCGTCAGGATCCCAATCAAAGACCGCCACGTGTTCATCACTGGGGGATCCAGCGGCATCGGCCTGGCCCTGGCGCATCAGGCCGCAACAGAGGGGGCCCGGGTCTCCGTCCTGGCACGGTCCGGCAAAAAACTAGAAGAAGCGAAACAATCGATCCAGCTCGCCACCGGAATCGAGGTGGCCACGTATTCCGCGGACGTTAGGGATTTTGACGCCGTTAAAGCGGCGCTCGATGAGGCGGGGCCCGTCGACGTGTTAGTGGTCAATCAAGGCGTGTTTGTGCCTGGAGAATTGGAGGTGCAGTCATTGGATGAGGTGAGGCGCATGATTGATGTCAATGTCATGGGGAGTTTCCATATGATCAAAGCTGCATTGCCGTTGATAAAGAAGAGGCAAAATGGTGGGCCCGCTTCCATCGCTTTAATGTCCTCTCAGGCCGGTCAGGTAGGATAAAAGTGGTCTCTCCTTAATACCACGATAGTCATACGTTACGACCGTCGCAAAATTTTGTTACTGCTGCAGTGCTTCTCCAGTTTTCATGACGTTGTTATGTATTCCATGCTAAAGCTTAAGTTTGTACATGTAACGATAAACTTGTGATTAGTAATGTAGAACTTGTAATAGTAACAATACATTTGTAACGCTGCAAGTGTAGTTGTAGTTAGGTAGTTATAGTTGTAATTAGGTAGTTTCTCCCCACAATAGTAACATTATATGTAACATATATCTGTATAAATTGATGTGACAGTGACATGAAAGTGTTAGGCTAACAAAAATACCAATATGAAGGAAATAAATGAAAACAAATTATGTGAGCCATCTGGCAAAGGCCATGGTGGGCACCATGTGACAAGTTGATGCTAGCTATTGGGGCAATTTTTCTTACTTGGTGCTCTCTTGTGGATAGGTGGGTGTTTATGGTTACACAGCTTATTCAGCCAGTAAGTTTGGCCTACGAGGTTTAGCAGAAGCATTACAACAAGAGGTTATTGCAGATGATATTCATGTCTCTCTTATATTCCCTCCGGACACAGAAACTCCTGGCCTAGAGGAAGGTATTGTTTCTAACTGTAGACTTCTTTTATGCTTCGTAATCTTTTCTGTATTTCTCTCAGCTGAATTGCTAGGTAACGTGACAGCACCTAATGCCTTTAAGGTTTGGGAACTAATAATATGTCATCAAATTGTAGCTAGTACTGATTTTGCAGATTTACATTGTGCTTTTGCTGTAACTTAGAGCTTGCAACTTGACTGCAGAAAACAGGAGAAGACCACAACTCACCAGCATTATAGCTGCCTCATCTGGTGCAATGAAAGCTGATGAAGTTGCCAAGAAAGCTCTAGATGGCATCAAATCTGGTAGCTTCATTGTACCTTGCAATTCTGAGGGATTCCTGCTGTCTATAGCAACTGCTGGCTTGTCTCCTCAGAGATCAGTCCTGATGGCATTTGTTGAAGTGGTTGCCGCTGGTTTGATGCGCTTTGTTGGTCTATGCTTCCAGTGGAATTGGTACGGAAGCATAGAAAAGTGGCATGCACAAGGGAAAAGTAAGTAACTAGACAATTATAATTTCACTGCTGCTATTCTCTCTTATACACCTAGAGTGTACCCTTTAAAATGATTAAGAAAAGGAAGTGCAGATGACTGAGAGATCTGATTTGTTTCAGTTTTATCATTATTGCATATCAAAACAGCCTTGGTTTTGCTTGGTTGTTTAAGTATTGTGGTAGATTGAATTTCTTTTGTGTCAATACATTATGCTGGTAATTTTTATATTTCTTTCACCATGGGATGTGTTTGAATTTTCCTGCTGTTATTGATGATTTTCATTTTGATAAAAAATGTTTCTCGTTAATGTCTTCCAGGGACATAAAGTATGAGTAAAATCTTCTTCTTACCCAAATTCAGACCAGTCTATAATTGCTATCATCTTTTCTTAAATCATAATTGCCAGTTTCTTTTTTCTTGTTGTTGATGAACTTCAGTCTAGGGTATGGTGCTTGAGGGTTTGCTAAGCTGCGTGCTAGGATCTATATCCAGAATTAAAATCACTAGATAGTGAGTGGAAAATTATATCTAAAAAGTTTGTAAAGGAAAAAATGAGCTACATCAGATTTGTTACAGGAAAAAGTGAACAATTTCGTCAACTTCTAGGTATCAGAGGTAGAATACCAATATGCAATTATGTTTCTTATTGCCAATGAATAATAACTATGTTTGGTAGTTTTTTTTTCCATCTCTCTATGACTGTCAATAGTCTTACTCGAGTGCTGTGAATACTTTGCAATGTTTGTATTTTGATATGGTTTTTGGAGTCTTTAAGTGTAAAAAGTATCTTAATTAATTATGATTTTCTTAAAACTTTTTCATTCCAGATTGACTTCTACAAATTTATCATTTCTTCAACTGATAGATTTTATTCTATTTGGGATGCTGTTTGGAAATGAGAGTTGCTGCTGAAATGTGATGGTCTTGAATAATTTTTTATTTCAGGGTCAGGGAATTAGAAGCTCTTGGTGTTTGAAATAGCTGCACATTGTTGCTGGATTGCAGCAGGTGTTAATCATGCAGACCTTCGAGTCCTTACAATAGGTGAACATTGCTGACAGCTGATTTTCGGACTTCAAACTAGTTTCAAGGTCAGCCTTGAAGAAACAAGATTCCATGCCACTTCTGGTTTCTACTTTGTAATATTAGGCAGATGGAATTTCGGCCTCCATCAAGATGCACAATGCATTGTAATTGAAATGCATAGAACATATCGAGAATCAACTCTGCAGCTTCGAAAGCCTTTAGAGAGCGTATAAGAAGAATTATTGGCAGGGATTGGAATCAGTTATTCAAATAAGAAACAACTTAGTAATTTCCTCCTATTTTTAGCTTAATGCAGGCTCTTTTAGTACTTTTTTAGTGTTATTTTGGTAATTGTGCTCAGAATGAGCTGAGTTTACTTTTAAATATTTGAAAAAAAAATAATTTTCTTTAAAAAATACATATAGATAAATAATACAATATTAATATATATAGATACATAATACCATTTGTTAGCCGCATGTGAAAATATTCCGCATAAACTGTATATACGTAAGGTGATGTCCCTGGAAAATTAAAATTTTATGGCAAGGGGCCACAATTGTTGGACTCACTTGGTCACACCCAGGCCCGTCAATATAAACCATTATTACCACCCTCGTAAGTCATACGCGACAGAACAAAACAATCGAGAGAGCACGCTATCACCATGGGCATGGCGTCACTTATACTGAAGCGAAGCAGCCCTCATGCCATAAGGTCAGTGATCGACAGCCTGCGAACCCCCACGTCATCAAGAGCGTATGCGTCAGTTGCAGTGGGCAGTGACATAGTCTCTGCCGCACAGGATGTTTCTCTCCAGAAAGCTCGGAGCTGGGACGAAGGAGTCTCTTCCAATTTCTCCACCACTCCTGTTAAAGACATTTTCAAGGTTCCTTCTTTACTTTTCATTTTTAATTGGATTTCGAATTTCATTTCATTTTATTTTCTTCGTAAAGTAAAGTTCCTTATGATGATGTTTGCTTGAATAGATTTTTGTTGTATTTTTCACATTTTCAGGGAAAGAAAGTAGTCATTTTCGGGCTCCCTGTAAGTTACTCCATAACAAATTATACATTTACATAAGTTTGTTGTTTGATGAACAATTCCGGGTTATCTTGTCGGTACAGTTGATAAGTGTGTGCATGATTTTGTGAAGTCTGTGTCGATGCTTTAGCTTATGGAACCAATAGTGTGATAAGTGTGTCCCATTTGCTGAAAGGACTTTTGCTTAAAAGCCGAAGCTTAACATAGCAAGAGTTTGTTCTCTTAGCAGCATAATTAGCCGACTTGTTATAATTAGTACAGGAGCAATTTTCACTGGTTGAAATAAAAATGTTGAAACTTGTCAATGTGATTTCAATATGTTTCCTGCTTGGGGTTTAGTGCTTGAGCTAAATGAATAAACTGGAATTTGGGGGCTTCTGTAGTAAGCAGTTTATCTTTATTTATCTGTTTATTTATTGTTTTTTCTTGTTATAGTAAATGCAAGTAGGACAAGTTTGTTTGATAATTTTTCACTGGACAAGGTATAATTGTGTTATTTGAACCCACATGATCGCTTTTGTGTTCATAGAATAAAAATGCTGATGCTTCACTTAGGACTAAACACATTTTCTTCAACGTGATGGTAAAATTCATTTTACAGATGTTGTAGAATTTAGTTTTAGACTTTGGAAGAGATAAAGTTACCTGAAAGATACTGATCTGTACGTAGACAAATATCTTTTATTCTTAATTTATGTTTTGCTTGGCATCTTACCATCTTCTAGGGTGCATATACCGGAGTTTGTTCAAATCAGCATGTCCCTAGTTACAAGAATAACATTGACAAGTTCAAGGCTAAAGGGATTGATTCCGTAATTTGTGTGGCCGTTAATGATCCATACGTTATGAATGGCTGGGCAGAGAAACTTCAAGCTGAAGATGTTGTAAGTTATTTGCTTTGCTTTTACTCTCTTGGCTTGAAGAGAATTTTGATGTGTTTGGGATTTTACTTCACAATTGTTATAATGTTATTGGTTTAATTTTTGTCATTTAGTTTGGTATTATAACTTGTTAGTCATATAAGTTTCCTCTCAATTGCTCTCTTCCTTAATGAGGGGTGTGGTTAATAAGGCTATTATAACTGTCTTCACTGTATCCTCCTTGTCCAAGCCAATAAAATTAGGTTCTAATCCAAGTCAACCCTATATTTAGTAGCTAGAAAATCTAAAATAGAAGGAGACAAATACCTGCTTTTGGTTGTAGATTTTGGTATAGTTTCTACTCCCTCAGTGATTAGTCTTCTGAATCATTGAATTATGCAGGTTATAAATGCTATAGTTTAAAATCCTATTTTGCTGATACAGCACTTTTGTTGTTATTTATTTTTCTTTATTTTAAATGACTTGTGTGTTGATATGCCATTAGTAACATCATGTTTTTTTTCCTTTTGCCTTTAATAGATTGAATTTTATGGTGATTTTGATGGAAGCTTCCACAAGAACTTGGACTTGGGAAAAGATCTTTCTGCTGCTTTGCTTGGTCCTCGCTCTGAAAGGTATTCTTTGAACTATTTAATATACTAAAGTTTAACAAGTCTATTACCTTATTTGCGAAATATTATCCAGCCAAGACATGAATTGTCAGTTTAGATTTAACCTCATAATTTTACTTACTAAGATGATGCTGTTTCCTTTTTTTTTTTTTAATTTTTATTTTTCTTTCGTACAGATGGTCAGCATATGTAGAGGATGGGAAGATTAAGGCTCTTAATGTAGAGGAAGCGCCATCAAACATGAAGGTTTCTGGTGCCGATGTCATTTTGGGACAGATCTAAAGATGTTTAAGTATCGTTTGCCATCGACTCAAGCTTGTATATGCTTAAAACATGTTTTCTAATTACTCTTAGCAGAGAAGATCAGCAAATAATAACTTAAATGTTGCTTTGATCTAGTTCTAGTGTTATCTTTCTTAGTTCTGTTAATCCTCCAAAAATAAGGTTGCTCCTACATTGTGAAACAGTTTATGGTAAAAGCAGTTTGAGAGAACTGCCTCTAGTTTTTCATTTGCTTTTAAAGATAGATGCCCCTTTTTTTTTCCCCCTCTTTTTTTTTTCTTTTTTAGTAAGAAATTAACACTATTATTCATTCAACAGTGTGAATACATTATCTATTTGTGCTGGCGTAGGACCTAGCCATACATCAGTTGTATTATTCACTAAAGTAGATTTGGCTAAAGCATGAGCATGAAATTACACAATTTGGGGATGTGTTGAAATCTCGCATTTGGAAAATGCTTGCGCTGGTTTTGGATCTTGGAGATTATCCAGAAAATTTCGATCATACAACCTTTCTAATTGTTGACCAAATCAGCAACTTCTTGATGAATGCCTCTTGTTAAATACACTGCTACCAGCTTTGCTGTGCTTTGGCATAACCGATACTTAGCCTCTCATGAAATGGCCAGCTGGAATTTTCTGATACGCTGTGGTGAATTGGTGATGACACCAGAAAAACGAGTGGCCGTAAATAATTTTATTTTCATTCCTCAAAATGATATACACAAAATTATCATTTTAATCAAGCAACGATATTACTAGTGTAATGTTGCATCTCAATTGATGTCATATGACATATCTTTACCAAAAGTTTGATGCATTTTTTTTTAATTTAAAATTTGACATATATATATATATATATATATATATATATATATATATATATAAGACTTGTAATAATTTTAGGGTGCATTTATTAATTGGTAATGGGAACACACTAAATAAAAATGAGCTGAGAATTAGAATAAGATGTTTACTTAAATTATAAGAATCAAAATTAGAATAAGTTATTTTATCATAACGCATTTACTCTGTTTTAAAAAATGAAATAAAATATTACAAGTTACTAAAATATTACTACTACTACTGTTGTTATTACAAGTTATTAAGATGAGTGATAACAAGCTACGAATACGAGTGACATGCAAAAGACCCCACCGCTGTACCTGCCATGTCGGATTTGAAGAGAATTGCAAGTGGGTAATTGATCAAGTTGTTAATGAGTATGGGAAGTTTGGTTGATGTTCTGGTGAATAATTTCGGCTGAGCTCAGCAGGACATGATCTCTCTGGATGATGATATCATCAAGACCCCATTGGAAAGGGTCTTTAGAACTAATATTTTCTCCCAGTTGTTCTTGTCCATGCATGCTTTGAAGCACATGAAAGAAGGAAGCTTTATCATGAAGTTCAACATGATCAAACCATTGACTAGGGCCAATGGTACTAGATATTGTGGTATCCGGCCATTGACTAGGCCCCGTTTGGACTCCGTTGCAGGCGGCATCCATGCTGGAGGACATCATCAAGAAACTGGGGACCGAGGCGCCAGTGAGGGGGCAGCCTAACGTGGTGAGCATGTTATGATCTATCGTTGTATTTACAGTACAATGTCTATACTGTAGTTGCTCATAAATTATTTACCAAGCCGATGGGTTGTCTGTCAATGCCTGATGCTGTCGGTTGATCGCGATCCTACTGGATATATATCAAGACTATAAGCCGCGTGTTATTTTTTCCGATTTGAAGGGTGTACTCAGTATCCTGTATCGTACCGTGTAACAGTATAAGAACAGGTGTAGGAAGTAAAGAGTGTACTGAATAAAATCAGGACACCACTATTGGTCCAAAAAGTGTCCACAGAAAACGATTTCGTATATATATAATGTTGTTGTTGTATCCGCCCTTACCAATATAAAAAAATATAGTTTGTGATAGGTTTTTTTGGGAAGGGGGGGGGTGTTGTCAAGCTCATCTGATAATATGATGTTAGATCAGTTTATAAGACGATTACGGTAAAGTTAAATGTTGAAAATAGATTATACCAGTCTAAGGCAAAGCAGAAGGTACAGTTTGGTAACAAAACAGAAAGTGCAATCAATAAAAGCCAATGGAGGAAAGGCTGAATTCTCTAGGATTTCTACCTTGATTTCCTCAAAATAAAAGCGATAATAAAGTAACTCTACAGGCTCATGCTGAATTAGTTTTTACCAACTGACTAAAGTTTTCAGCTTGTATACGGTAGCAATGCAGGACGCCGACCAATGACCATGTCGGTTTCTTCACTGCCGTCACTTACATTGCTATTAACATATAAAAGGTTAGCAACGAGTCCCCCATTCTTCAGCATCAGAGTCCTCTCTGCCAAAAGAAAAAGAACGTCTATCAAAACCAGCCATGAGTCACTTTTTTTTATTAAAGTTAAATAATTTGAAATAAAGGCAAACTTTATTTTCTCTACACTTTCTCCAAGTATGGGCAGGGTTGGATCTCAAAAGCTAATTCAGAATGGGGTGTTCTATGCAGTCAAATGGCCATACAGCATGTGAAAGTAATAAAGAGATATCAACAAGCACAAAGTGAGCAACAGAGCAGCAGAAGGAAAAGTTCTATAACCTGTTGCGATACTTCCAATTGAGCTGAATTGGTACCAGGGACATATGAGGGTGCAGCTGACATTAAATCAGGAGCAAGTTCTCCACTTCTCCCGTTCATGGCACTCTCTTGAACACCCTTTCCTTTAAATAAAACACTGGATGGCCCCTCTGGGTTAGCAGAAGAAGGGGCAGAGGTTCCACTTCGCTTCGAGGCAAGATCTAGGCGTTCAATCATTTTTGCAACGCCAGCAATTCCTGCACTCATCTCTCGCTGAACTTCTTTGCTTAGTTCCTTAACTGAGGTGTTCCGAGAAAGCAGCCTCTCCTTTAAACTGCGGGTACCTTTTGAGATTGATTCCTTGTATCTGTTAAGAAACAAACACAATTCAGATTGACAAGTTGAAACATATAAAATACCAATTCCAAATGGAACCAAGTTGCAGAAAATCTACCTGGCTGAAGCAGCAGACCATTTCAATTTTACCGATTCTGAGAAGGAGAATACCTCAGAAGGGTTTGGCCTCCTTGGACTATCAGGTGGTGACTGTCTGAAGAAAACTCTGAACAAAAAAATGACCCATTGAATAATACGAAATATATATATAAATAATGGAAATCTACGAAATGTATATATGATTACAAAAACTTGCGCAATGGAAGCAAAAGCTTTATAAGGATCCACTTGTGAGAGGAAAAAGACAACAACAAGCTTTTCAAAAGTGCATTTACATAAAAACAAATGGGGAAAAAAGAATGCAGATCAGCTTATATAACTAGGCAGAAATCCTTCGTAGTTCGGCCCAAGTTGACAATCATTTCACTGCATCACCGAAAAAACTTCTACAGGAATAATTAAGCATTCCAAGCCAATTCTAGTTTTCTTTATCCTTTTCAATAACATCTTGGGCTTTGCCAGCCAAATGCTAGTTTAAAACAACAGGAATATGAAAAACAATTGGACTTCTGAGTTCTGAACAAATACCTGGATTTAAAAGGGCCATCTCTGTTAATAACAGGATCAGATGAGGGAGGTTGAGCATTGTCAGTTGATCTTATGACAGAAGTTGGGATATCAGTGTCAGATGAACCATGACAAAAATTTGGTAGATTCGTATTTGTTGGCAGCATTAAAGAAGCATTCATAGCAGAACTAGAATCAACCACTTCGGAAGCATCAAGTCCAGGGTATCTCTGCATCTCTCTTCTGTGAAAATAGCGAGCAGCGGCTAGATGCTGCATAACACGTGCTTCCATATCGTCGTAATCAAAGTAAGTACCATCCTGAAATATCCCATCTCGCATCTTAGAAATATAATAATAAACTCTATCTTACCAAACAAATATTTCAAAATACAAAGTCAACGACATAATCTGAAACCAAACTAAATAATCACCAGCCCATTATCAAAATCTTCACGGAAAGTAACAGAAGCAGCAGGAGCTATCTGCCTTGACTTGGAGAGCCTGTCACTCTCGATGGCAGCTAGAAGCTCTTGGCTACAGAATAGAAAGACAAACTAAAGTCAAAAGGAGACTATGTTCCTTTATCATTCGACACTGGACAAATAAAGACATCTGAATGCAGTGAAGTAGAACTTTTGAAAAGAATGTCATGTACCAGGCTGGTTCTTTCAGGACAAATTGCTGCCAACATATTGGACACTCTTTGCTTCTCTGAGACCTAGACGAGAGACGAATTCAAGTAGAGCCATTCAATTTATCAAATTATAGATTATCATGGCGGAATACAACCAAAACATAATTACAAGAGCTTACCATTCAAGAATACACTGAAGATGATATTCATGCTTGCAGCTGGTAACCTGAAACAAGCAGTATTGCATAAAAGGTTATTGCTTCTTCAAAGCTAGAGTTCTTGTACATTTGTAGGAATCAATATTACTTCAAATCCTCAAATAACACCGTACGTTTTATTAACAAAGACACTCATGATTGAATAAACCAAATAATTCCAGGAATAAAAAAAGGAAACGCAAGTCAAACGACAGAGATCATAACAATTCATATCAATCGCACAGTATGATCGAGCGGGCAAAATAAAAAATGATTTCAAAGAATCAGCGAATGGAGACCAAATAAGTAGTTTTTCAGACTGAAATGCTAATCCAACAGTTCAGTACGGTGACGTTTTAACTGCATATTTGAAGAAAAGCGGTGATGAGAGAGTAAACACCGAAAAGAAAGAAAAGCAAGAGATTTTTCATACAGTGGCGGGGTCGTCAGTGGAGAAAGGCTCGAGGCAGATACTGCAGGCGTCTTCGAGTGCATCATCGATGGCGGCTGCGGAAGACGACGATGAGCCGGCGGAGGATGAAGCTGTGAAATTGGCCATCTGTAATTGAGAGAGCGAGAGAATGTGAGGAGACTTTGAGTGAAGATGACGAGTGAGTCTATGAATGAATGAATGGAGGGGAATTGGAGAGAAATGTGAACAAGGAAAGGAACCCTAGAAAAGTGTAGAGAGAGAGAGAGAGAGAGAGAGAGAGAGAGAGAGAGAGAGAGAGAGAGAGCGAGTGGTCAAAGAGAAGAAAAGAATTATGGAGAGAAAAGTAAAAGGAAGAATATGAAAAAAGCGCAGGAAAATCATCCGATTCAGACGCTTTTGTTTTGAATGGAATCAATCTTCCTCCTCTAACCCACTCCTCACTCCCCCCCTTTGCTTTCCTTTTCAATTTCTTCTTTTATTTTCTTTTTCTTTCATTTATTTATTTATTTTCACAAATTATGTGGCTCCCAATCTATCACGAAGTGCCATGTATTAAAATTGTTTTTCCTGATTATTTGACATTTTTTACATTATTTTTTATTTTTTAATTTTAATTGCCCCTTATTTACATCCTTTCTGTAATTAACAGATTTTGTTACTTTGGTTTTCTTGATCATATTGGAAGGTCTTATCTGCATTCCTTCTGCTTCTTAACAGATTTTGTTACCTTTGTTTTCTAATCAAATTGGCAACAGATTTTGTTACCTTTGTTTTCTAATCAAATTGGCAACAGATTTTGTTACCTTTGTTTTCTAATCAAGTTGGCAGGTTAATTATTGCGCTGAATTTTTTATAAATGACATTCATCCATATTTGAGTACTAATTGTTGTAACTTTTATTCATTAAATAATAAAATAATAAATTTATTAATTATAAAATTATTATCTAATAAATAAATGATACATAATAATTGAAACTCAATTAAAATTATTATTATTATTTTATAATATATTCTTAATTTTATACATATTTTAAAATTTATTAATTATAATTTTATTATTATTATTATTGTTGTTGTTTTAAGACATTGGTGGCACGTAACTTTTTCTTGTGGGAAATTGTATTAAAGCCATTATAAAAGTGTCTCATAACTTTTCACGCTAGACCAACAATTACCTTAAAGTCATTGAAGAACTCTAATTCTAGAATCTAATAATTAATTAATCAATTTTCTTCCTTGCATCCCAAAAGAAACCGAGAACGCACTCTTGGTTTTGAAGGCTCATCATGCTTTAACTTGATTCAAAACACAAAATCATTTCATTGTTCGGTTACGTCGAAAATCATCAACAAATAAATAAAGTTTAAGAAAATGAAAAAGGTATGAACTTTCGGCCAAAGAGAAAGCAGAAATTAGAGAAAGATGGCGGTTAATTTGCGGCCCATCAAGAATCGCTTAAAACATAGATTTACGTAGCGAGTTGTTTAATAATAATTTGTTTTTTTTTTAAAAAAAAGGAATGAGAAATATTATAAAGTTATAACAATTCGGATGTAATTTTTAGGAAGCATTAGCAAGGTCGAACTATGGTACCTCACATGGGATACCCCAGTCCCTAGTCACATCTAACGTTAGAATAAGTGTCATTGACAGATGGTCAAACTTTTGAATAACTGACTGTAAAAAAAAAAAAAAATTGAATAATTGGATTCATGTAAGTACTCTTTATGAACAAAAACTAACTTTGTTGTTATGCATTGAAAAAGAAAAAAAGAAATTTACTCTTAAAATTAGACAAAAATTGCGCAGAAAATCTAATTTTTATAATAAGATATTTTATCCATATTAAATTCTTATAATGCAATCAAAATTTGTTAGAACTAACTTCGATAAGCACAACACAACAATGATGATTGTTGTAAGAAGAGAATGGACTCCAATCAATTTGAAAATTAAATTACAATGAAGAATAAAGTAATCAACCACACAAAATTCGTTTTATAATTACAACAGTGACATAAGTATTAAAAAAATACACAAAAAATAATATATTATTATTACAAGAATATTTTGTTGAGGTATTTTGTATTATTTTCAATGCAAAAAAAAAAATTACAACTTTTTTTTAAAATTAATATAATAACTATGCCTACTAGTCCAAGGAAACCGAACCTTTTTTTTTTCACAAAATCTTATATTGGAAGTCAAACACGGTTATTTTCAAAATCAATTTGTGTTCGTTTATTCTTTTAAACTTGACCGTCCAGCAGCCCGGCGACGCTGACGATAAAAAAGATGCGCGGATGAAAAAATAACCAAAGAAGCAACCAAAAAGTCTTGGATCCTGTGTAGACGACGATAAGGAACCAGCACAAGTTGACAACTTACACTCGCTAACAGTCCTGTCTCCGTCCATTTTTGTCAGCTGCGGCCTCTAGTAGTCTTTGATCTCATTCGCACGATGCAAAATTTCAAATTCCGGAATCCGGAGAAACGACTTCCGCTGTCATTCTTGTACAAGTTCCGGGCCTTGACCAGTCAAGTCAATGTTTGGGCTTCGTTCATTCAATTGAGCCCGAGGCCCATACACATTGGGCCTAAGACAGCAATTTCCCTGTTTAGAATCAAAACCTCAATCCAAACTTGAACAAGAAGACAGCCATCATCGGCTCTCGGTGTTTGTAGTGAGAAGAAAAACAAGAAGAACAGAGCAAAAATGGCTGCCATTGCCATTTCAGCTACTCATTCGATTATTTTTACAAGAGTTAATTACAAATTATCTTCTCCAATTTCAATCAACTCTGCGAACCGAGCTTTCTTACCTGCATTAATTTCTTGGAAATCTTCACAAGCCGTTCTCAGCTCTTCGGCAGTCTCCACTGAAGAACTCGCTGCTGGAACCGGAAACAACTCTTTGACTCTGCGTGAATTATGCCAAGGTCACGTGCCCGAGCGCGTGCTTCGCAGGTGAGTCTCCAAAATGACCCACTCGTTTTAATTAATCAATATATTATTTCATTTTTCTAAACTAAGCAATCAAGCTAGTTAGCTAGTATTTTAAAAAAAAATATTGAAATGTTCGCAGAATGGAAGAGACTGGATATGTTTTACCGACGGATATACAGCGCGAAGCGCTGCCTGTTCTGTTCTCGAGCCGGGATTGCATACTTCATGCTCAGGTTAATAATTAACTTAATTTTACATGATTTATTAATTCTGAAAGTACCATTGGTGAATAAATTTATATTTTACGGCTAGTTATTCTTCTTACAACTGTGAATTAAAGCCACGACAGCTCAAACCTAAAGATTACTCATTAAAGAAATGAAGAACGTTGCTGATAACACTAATGTATTTCTTTTTCCCCTTTTTTATCTTCTAGACAGGCTCTGGGAAGACGCTGACGTACCTGCTGCTGATATTTTCACTAGTAAACACTCAAAGGTCTGCTGTGCAAGCGCTAATTTTGGTGCCAACTCGCGAACTTGGCATGCAAGTAAGATTATGATTTTTTTATCTTGAATTTGAAATTATTTTTGGGAGTAAAGGGCATTTTTGAAAATATAGATGAAATAAGTGATTAATTTGTTTTGTGATTCATGGTAATATTGTTGTTTCTTTTGGATAAGGTTACGAAAGTTGCTCGGGTGTTGGCTGCAAAGCCATCGGATACTGATTTGGAGCGCAAGCCATGTACTGTGATGGCTCTTTTAGATGGAGGAATGTTGAGAAGACACAAAAGTTGGCTTAAGGTGCTGTATTTTCTGACTTCATAATAAGTAATTGTCATTTGAGCCTTAAAACTCCCTTATCTCTCAAACTGTAATAATTTAGTCATAGCAGTTGTTCCAATCAGTAGAGGACAATTATATTTTACAGTCCAATATTTCTAATTTGGCTTCTTGACTTAAAATGCTTTTTGTCCTGAAAAGCATTGAACAATGCTGCAATACGTAGTCTAAATTGGTGAAAATTTTGTTTGTTTTTCAGTGTTAGAAAAGCTAAGACAGCTCTGAAGAAATATTTTGGTTATTACTTATTGTAAAACAAGTTGCGATTGTGGAACTTAATATTCTTCGTAACCTTCCAATAACCTTGCTTATGACTCATTAATGATGAAGAATTTCTCAGTTGTCCACGTTTGCTTTTGTCTTTAGGGATGGCATCATGAAACATTAAAAAACACCGTGTCTTTATCGTATGGGGCATTTAATTCTGTGGTCAAAATTTTCAGGCTGAGCCCCCAACGATAGTGGTGGCAACAATAGGAAGTCTGTGCCAATTAATTGAGAAGCATGTATTCAAACTGGAGTCTGTGCAAGTGCTGGTTATTGATGAGGTAAGTGGCTATTTTTTGAGAAGCGTATATTTAAGTAATATGGATTATTGTTTGTTTTGAATGGTTATTTGTTGGTTATCATGTCAATAACAGGCAGTTCAAAATTTTGATTAAGCATGTCTCCTGTAGTTATAGAACTTCTTAAATCTGAAGAGTCTCTTTGTAATATTGTGCTTGGATTTTTTTATTTTGTTAGGTTGATTTCTTATTCAATTCATCAAAACAAGTCAGTTCTCTTAAAAAGCTGTTGGCATCATATTCATCGTGCAATAACCGTCAGACTGTTTTTGCCAGTGCATCAATTCCTCAGCACCGACGGTTCTTGTACGACTGCATACAACAGAAGTGGACCAAGGTTTTTCACTGGTTCTAGTTCTTATGAAACCTTTGTCACAAATATTACAATGTCGCCACTGGTCGTATTACATGCATTCTGATTTTGACTGTTTATTACAGAGTGATGTGGTTCATGTTCATGTAAATTCAATAAAACCATTGCCTTCATGCCTGCATCATAGATTTGTGGTAAGCAAATTTATATTTGATAATTATTCTACTACATATTCTCTTTGGCTGTTAGTAACTCATTTTCAGAGTTTTTGAACGCAAATTTTTTTTTTTGCCCCAACTACTTCTGTCCTAAATCACCCTACTACAATTGTCTGTTCCTTATTCTTATATTGGACCAGACACAGATGGTGCTGATACCATTTTACTTAACAGATCTGCGGGAAAAAAATGAAGCATCAAACATTGCTGTCCTTAATACAGTCTGATGCACCTGAGTCTGGCATTATTTTTGTTAGTGAGCAGGTACAGTGTGTCCTTTTCTTAAATTGTTCGACTAACTCTTTGAATTTGATCATAAAACAGATTTAAAATCTGTTTCATCTTCATTATGCAATGGTATTTTATCAATTGATCATCAATACGATATTGCTTGGTCTTAAATAAAATTCCATCCAGCATGCTGAAAATCTATGATCTTCTTGATGCTGTTTAAGTACTTTTTTTATATATTGAGTCAACTAAAGAGAGCCAGTGGCCATCATTTGGTTAATTATTTGATTGGCCTTCTGTTGTAGTCTGAGAAGTCAAAGAAGGCTGGAAATGCTCCTTCAACAACTCTTTTGGTCGATTTCCTGAGCACTTCATACAAAGGTTCTTCAGACATCCTTCTTCTAGAAGAAGACATGAATTTCAACTCACGAGCCGCTTCACTATCAGTAAGTTCTGCTTTTCCTTTTCTTTTTTCTTTTGGATGGATAATATCATCTAAGTGCTTCAGTTCTTTAACTGGGTAAAGGCGAGCGCATTTTTCCTTTATGGCTGGGTTTACATGTGGTGTTGTTTCTGTTTCTCAATACAGGAAGTGAGACAAGGAGGAGGCTATCTGCTTGTGTCTACAGATATAGCAGCTAGAGGGATTGACCTGCCGGAAACAACTCACATATACAACTTTGATCTGCCAAGATCTGCTATAGATTATCTTCATCGAGCTGGGAGAACAGGTAGGAAACCATTTTCAGATGAGAAATGCACTGTTACCAGTATCATAACATCAGAGGAGCTGTTTGTTTTGCAAAGATACGAAAATGAACTGAAGTTTAAATCTGAAGAGCTCACTTTACAGGCTCAATGTTAAAATAGAATCAGAGGAAATCTGCCTATTGTTTCTTGCTTTTTTCATTCCATCAAGTTGCTGTGCTCATCCATATGAAAAGACAAGAAAGTGAAATTTGATAGTGAGTCTTTAGAAACAAAGAATTTGAAAGAAAAGACCATTATATACGTAAAATGTATGTGAAAGAAAAAACCAATATATTCCTAAAATGTAATAATCAAGCAAGCTGGTAATCTTCTTATTTAGACCTTGATTTTCACTAGAAATAGGCTAGGTGTAATCAGATGTGGCTTTGAATATAGACAAACAATGCAGTCGTTTAGGGCCAGTATTTAGGAAAAACTTCATTTTTTTAGTATTTTCTTAATAATTCTTTAATTAATAATTTTTTTTTTAAATTACATATTGGAGGGAAGCTTATTAAACATCTTTTTAATTAATAATTATCCTATAATTAAGAATTATTTCTTTATAAAAAAATCTCTATTTAGTAACGTTAGTACTAAAGAGATATAATTAATACTATTTTCTAACGATTAATTTATTTATTATTTGGCTTTCCAAGAAAAAATTAAATTGTTTACCTTTTTAGTTTCCTAAAAAAAAAGTTAATTAGTTAATGGTAGAATCATTGACTTTTGATATTCCTTTTAATTTCTATTAAAAATCTTATAATCTCAAAAATTAGTGGATGAAAAAATTTCTTTTTTAGTTTCCTAAAAAAAATTAATTAGTTAATGGTAGAATCATTGAATTTTGATATTCCTTTTAATTTCTATTAAAAATCTTATAATCTCAAAAATTAGTAGATGAAAAAAATTTCTTACTCTCTTCTTTACAAGAAAATTATTACATTCATTAGTTCATTTAAAAAAGAAAAATTAGTTTCTTGAAATACAAAATCTATATCTATTATCTGATTACTAATTCATCACCTCAATTTTATATGCTATCAATCTAAATATTAGATTTGAAAATAAGATTATTCTTATTAATTTGTTTGTTTGTTTTTGCAACAGTTTTAATAGAAGTAAAAAGTTATCTTCTTAACTCTTTTTTTTGGTTTTATTTTTAAAATTTTTTAGAATCTTGTTTATTATTATTGAAATTCAAGAATTAAAGATGGAATTGATTTTAAACCCCCTTTAGTATTGAAATTATAGAATAAAAAGAGGTTTTATATAAAAAAAAAAATCACTTAAGATCCCAAATACTTTTAAAGCCGTCCTGAATGTAATTAATGTTTTACCTAGGTTTGCCTTGCTTTATCCTCCAAGCTTAAAATAGGCCCATTCATCATAAACGCGTTGAGAGATACTGATTTTATATTGATTTTGTTTTGCGTTCTTTAATCTATAAATGAGTGGATCCTCAAGTCATTTGTTTTACTTTTAAGTCGTGAATGCATAAAGCATTCATGCAAACAATTACCACCTTTTGGCCCACACATGTGCTAGTTGAAAACCCCACAGGATTTCCTCTTCACAGCAATTATCGAACTTGTGTGTTCCCCAAGATTGTCAAGAAAACATTATTGCTAGTTTAGTGATTTCCTTCTCAAAAGAAGAGACTTGCTTTCATCATTTTTCCCCTTTTTGCCCCTGAATAATCGTTCTCAGGCTTATCACATTTGTACTTCTCATTCGCTCACATACCTCATATCGTACAAATTTTTCTTGATTTCACTCCTAATCAAGCAAAAGATGATGGACGGAAATATCTTTTATATCACAAATCCGTCTTGAATAACAGAATTTTTCAATATGATGGTAACCCCTGAGCGGATGTAGAACCCTTCTGCAGATCTATCGGCCTCTTGGATGCCCTGTAAATCCATGGAGTAAGAAATACGATCCTTAAGTTTGAGAATTTGAACGACAGAGATTAAGCCTTAAAAATCTTCAACTTATGTTGATGAAAGAATGTATAAACAAGTCAGACCTCCGAATTTGCAATAACAACATTCTTCCCTATTCTGGCATTTTTGTCAATGATGCAGTCTCTGCACAACAACATAATTAAAAGAGCCGTGAGAGACAAGAGATAATTGAAGAATCGTATTTCATTTAAACAATGTGACAAATAGGTTTAAGTTGTTCGCACTTTATTTTTGTGTTTTCACCAATTCCAACAGAAACTCTTCCTTCAGCTAGCAGTGATGCTACTTCAGCATCTGTCTCATAAAAGTCAGCTCCAAGCATCACCGTATCCTGCATTTATTTGGCCATCTAAATTACATTGCACAAGCTACATTTCCAAATTCTCCCGCAAAGAGGATTTGTCGAACTAACCTTTAAGTGAACGTTAGCATTAATTCGAGATCTGATGCCAACGACACTGTGTTCTATGAAGCTTTTTGTTATGAAACTTCCATGTGATATGATTGAATCAGCAATCTGCAAAAAGAATTTGGAGAAACGTCAAGACACTTAAAAGATGTGTTAATAGTCGCCCAAGATCATGCACCCAGTACCAGCAATTCTTTTGCGGAATATTTGTATAATTATCTGCCTATGGATCTTTTACGATTCTCCTATACTAGTTAGATTAACATCGAGGAAGATGCTTGAAACATAATTTTGCTGAAAAAAAAGCTGAAAATGCAAGGTGAAGACATAGCTTTCACTAACCTTGCTATCATCAATCTTCGATGGTGGTAGGTTTCTTCTAGATGTGTACATTGGCTTTGTCGCATCATAGAAACTAAACCTCGGCGGCTGAGAGTCACAAAGAAATGTCAGATCCCCTGTTTTAAGGATAGCTTCTGTTTATTTAGACATGCACATTAATTAAAACCTAATGAGATGAAGCGATTTTTATGTAGATTTCATACTTACATGCTCAGTGAGGGCAAGATTTGCCTCGAAGAAGGATCTGATGGTTCCTATATCTTCCCAGTAATCATTGAACAGATAAGCCTACTCAAAATTTTTGTATTAGAGGCTCTTTCTGAATTCTGAACCAAATAATTAGTTTTGATTCTACCACTCTCGTAGATATGAAACCGAACACAGACCTTTAAGAATAGTTCACTGGCTGATGCAGGGATTATTTCTGATCCAAAGTCATTCGCAGTTGGAAAACGCCATCTGATTCAACAGCTATTAGTAACACTCAGTTTAACATCACCTCCTTTGCTGTTGTTCATATATGTTGAGCTAAAATTTTAGGGTACCTCAAAAGATTAAGAAGTATCTCCTTTTTGAAGAGATACACACCCATTGAAGCAATGTATGGCTTCTTTTCAGCCTCTTGTTTAGAAAGTCCCAAAACGGTTGTGTCTACTGCCTATATCATGCGCAAACTTAGCACAACTCTCAAATCAGAGTCATGATTCAGAATTTAAATGAATCAGAATCTTCAACGTTACCATTGCTTTCAAGTCGTTCCCTTTGGGCTTTTCACTGAAAGAAAGGACCCTTCCCTCGTTGTTAATTTTCATCAGACCAAAATCTGAGGCGCGACTATCATGGAAACAGATATTGCAAATGAACATTGAATTAGCAACTGTAAAGATGCCAAGTTGTGTGATTTATTTGCAGAAGCTAATCAGAAACTATTAAATCTGAATAATTGAATTTATCCACAAAGCCTGAAATGTTCATATGTTTCGGAGTTGATATGAATTTTGCTAAAAGCAAGGGCGTACCTGTCATCCATAGGCAGACAAGAGACAGTGATGTCTGCACCACTCTGCCGATGATTCTAGAAATGAAGAAACGAATCTTAGTTATTGAATATACGAAAAATCATCCTAACAAACGCACACGTCATACGAACTCTGAACATTTTTCCGAGTAAAACTGCATGTCTTCCTCTACCTGAACAAAGTCCATATAGTCCATTCTATACAAGTGATCGCCAGATAGAATCAGGACATCTTCAATTACTTTATTTCTTGGATCCTACGGCAAGATGGGCATTGTGTTAAGAGTTTCAAATTTGAATGAATCATCAACCAAGATAAAGTATTGGGTACCTCAAAAAGCCAATGAAATTGTCTCACAGCGTCTGCAGTACCCTGGAACCATCTTTTACCTGCTTCTCCAGGAGTTTGAGTGGCAGCTAGAACCTGTGAATTCCCAGTTAGTTGAAACATCAGCTAGCAAAGAAAAATTAAAGCATTCTGAAACAAACAATTTACTTTTACCTCAACATATCCATCTCCAAAGGTTACCCCACTGCCGTAGCTGTAAGCACGAGCAAGATGCCTGTTAAGTGATGCTGAGTTGTATTGAGTGAGAATGTAGACTTTGTTAATTCCACTGTTAATGCAATTGCTCATTGGCACATCAATCAGCCTATATGCACCTCCAAGTGGAACCTACAATACACATTTGTCAACTATTTTGCAATGCTTAGAACTTAATGAAGAAAGAGCACTGGAAAAGGATACTTACAGCTGGCTTGGCACGTTGTTTAGTGAGAGGGTAGAGGCGGGTTCCAGCTCCTCCTCCCAGAATGACCGCTGCAACTGTACGTGCATCTCGCTTCTCCATCTCCAGATCTCTTAACTACATGCATGCCCCCAACAAAACAAATATGCATGATCCATATTATAAGTTGAGGATGTTGTGTCGTGAGTTTATGACAATGTATGATTGAGATTTAATTACTTCGACATTCTTAATCAACAAAATAATCACTAATCTCAAGTTCGTATTTGCTGAGACGAAGCTATATATATTATCTAAGATCATGCATAATGTATATGGTGATTGTAAAATTGCATAAGTTTAAATACTAGTATTTGGACCTTTACAAAATTAAGCTTTTCAATCGAGCGAATAATTGGTAACATTAAAATAGCATTGGAGTAACAGTCGCTTAAATTGGAAGAGTGTATTACGTCGTTCAATGAAAATTGCAACGGACGAAATGGTTCACTCACCTTGGACTCGCCTGCTACGTCAGCCGTAAGAGTCATACAAACTTGTTTCCTAACAAGTTTGCTACAAGCCTCATTTCGGTGTTTTGTATTCATATTAAGCTGTGTGCCCATCAACTCTCCATTGCAAAACTTGACAAGCCTCCAGTTCCTGCTCCCTGCTGCCAATCCCGTCTCGCCACGTAGCTGGCGGGTTGCCGAGAGGGAAAACCGGCCATCGGCCGATAGTGCCATTTCCTTAAACTCAAGGAGAAAATTGTAATTCAAAATTATCAATGCAGCGCTCGTATGTTAGAAATACATGTGGTAAAGAGTGAGACTCAATACAGTCTGCTTACATGGAATGCGAATGCATATTCATGCACGCTATTGGAAGATTGGACACGTTATCCAAATTCAATCGCAGCCACCAATTTTTTTGTGTTCGTGGAGACCGTGAGCCGGTCCGAGCAAATCTCGGGATTACGTTCTTGTCCTCCTGGTTTGTAAATAACTACGAATCCAGGATTATTCTTAAGCTTGCTGGCGCTACACTCGTATACTGACTTCAGATTTTTTGTTACGGGTGGAAGCACCGACCAGGGAAACATACGTAAGGAGGGGACCATGCTTTTGTCTCTACGTCTTATCATTACTTTGAATTTCGAATGTACATTAAGTAACATCTTGCAAAACATTAATGATAATCTTTAACTGTCTGTGCTCAGTATTATTGCTGTAACTAATAAAGATATGCTCGCGCTTACAACTGACATATTGTCATATTATAATGTAACATATGTCATGGCCGAGTAATTTCGTCGGCTTACTTATTTCGAATTTTAAGGAAGTAATGGACTAAAAGATTACATTTGAGCTTTACCCGGATGTACTTTTTTAAAAGAAACATATATTATAATTGTAAGTGTCAAGAAATATTGTCACTTACACCGCGCGACATGTCCAACAAACATTATTAGTTCATATGACAGCAATAGCTTATATCGATCCTGGATTAAAAGATTTATGCGGATACTGCTTACGTTGATTCCATATTAAAGATCAATATAGATATAACTTATTTTGATCTTGGATTGGAGAGTGTATGGTAATTTATATAAAAAAATTCAGAAATAATTAACTACGTTTAAATTTAAAAATATTAAAAAAAAAGAAGCACGTGATTACTAATTAAATCATTTACTAAAAGTATAGATACAAACAAAAACGATTATCAAATCTAACGATGTAAAATCAAACAAGTACAATCTAAGCCAAAAGAATCGAGAAAGGATATTTGGGTTAAATAAAAAAAAAATCCATAGAAAAATACAGGTCTAGTAATTCCCTAAAACAGGCATTGATTCGAGCATCAAAATGCCTTTTGTTGGTACACGCTCAAATCTAATTCGTGAAATTCTTCAAAGATGACGATCACTTTCAGAGTTCTCGAGATAAACGGGCATATATTTTTTATTTGTTTTGCTCTTTAATCGTCTGATTTTGGCAAACGAAGGTTTTAAGAACCTTCAACAATATATTACAAGCTTATTGTAATGTAAGTAATATTTCAAAAGAAATCCCTTCAAATAGAAATTTAAGAAAAACTAATTAATCCAACAAAATTTAATTCATACACACTTCGATTATACATGACAAACTCATTCTATGTAAGCTCTCCTACTTGATACGATCTTCCTCTTGGGTGAAAATTGGGACAAATTTTTCTTTTACTAAGATGGAATTAGAATTACGACTTTATTGGCGAGTAGACTCGAGCGTGGAATTGAGAAGACAACGACGTCGTGGACTCTCTTAACAGCCTCCTAGTAACCCTTCGCTTTCAGGCACCTACTTAACTAATAATATTTTCCGCAAAGAACGACAACTACAGGATCCAACTCCCCTGTCACTCGACTCATCGCTTTATTTTCAAAAGAAGAAGCAAGCATCTTGCAACACCAGGTTTCTTCTGCTCATTACCATTATCGCCATCACCAACACGAAGTAACAAGAAAATGCCATCTCCGTGGCTTCATCTTCTCTTACTTTTCTCCTTCCTCTCGATGAATCTCCTTGTTAAATGTGATACTGGTGAGTGAGCTTCTCTTCGCTTCTGCCACCCTCTCTAAGTTTGTTACTCTTTGTTTTATTCTCTTAATTACTCCCATTTTTATGAGATCTATTCAACGTATGTCGATCTGGGTATTTGCTTTCTTTGCCTTGCCAAGCAATGCTCTTTACTAATTGCGTAAATTTCATTTTGAACCCTAATTCTTCCTTTAATTTTTTTAGGGCCTTCTGTTAATATGGCATTAGATCCAACATAAAGTTGTGATGTAAAGCTTTTTTATAAGCTGGTTGCTTGTGATTTTCTTCCTTCAATTACCTTACAGATCAGACACAGATAAGATGTGAACGATTGATTTTGATCCAAGTCTTTGGAATACTTGACGCATTGTTATGATGTAAAGCTAATGTGCTTGACACTTTTCGGTGATGCCATCTAACTTGGGAAATGGGGGATAATCTATGGAAAAAGAAAATGGAACTTGAACCCAAAAAAGGGTGTAGCTGATGGCTTGTCCCTTGCTGTGTTTGTATCATGGAAAATTGACAAAGTTCTTCTATTTGTTTGGATTTGTAGATTGTGAACTTTAAAGTGAGGTTAGGAATGAGATTGCATTTGCATCGGTCAGTTCTGACACTCTAAACAAAACGTAGAGTTGCATGGTTAT
Organism: Luvunga scandens; assembly: GCA_030449905.1. Classification (NCBI taxonomy): domain Eukaryota; kingdom Viridiplantae; phylum Streptophyta; class Magnoliopsida; order Sapindales; family Rutaceae; genus Luvunga; species Luvunga scandens. Next base: position 3,379,835 of record JASUUG010000478.1, read on the forward strand.
CAAATATGGTGTTGCATAAGTCCGTTATGGTCATCAGATTTGTTTTCTGTTTGATCGTCCTTCCTGAATGACATAAGAATTACAGAAATTCTTTCTGCGCTTATCTCACCTTTTTAATATAATGGAACTTGTTTTCGGTTAAGCTGATATATATACACCACTTCTCCAAATGGAAGAAACTGAATGGTATGATATACAAATACTGATTTGCGAACTGAAGTTGATAACAATGATAGACATTGTTCTGTTTGCATATGGTTTGTTTTTAAGGAATTGATAGCATCAAAGATGTGATTTGCAACTTTTGTAACTCCATGAGACAAAATTTAGCTGTTCATTGTAAGTTCCAAATGTGTAGCTACTTGTTGTTACTTATAAGTTTTTAGCGGAGATGGCATATGGATTACATACATATAGCTTCCTGAAGATCTTGGAGCTTCTCCCATCGAGGTTAAGTAATAGCCTATAGCTTTCTTTGCTTATGATGGTAAATCTTCACATGTGACTAAAGCTATTTGTGATTTGATGTCCATATAATACTTGATGGTCTTGTTGTTAAGCAACTAGGTGTGTGATTATTTGAACATGACATGAAAAACTTCTCTCCCTAAATTGTCATCTTGAAACTTCTCTTCACCACTTATTTATTTATTCTCTGTAGATGAGGAGGACACACTGCTTCAAGGCCTTAACAGCTATAGACAATCCTTAAACCTGACGTCCTTAACAAAAAATAAGAATGCAGAGTGCCTTGCCGATGAAATAGCAGATCAGTTCAAGCATCAGCCTTGCACAAACAGCACAGGTGCTAACACAGTGCCTGGCACTGAGACACAGTTGTCCAACTACCCAGACCTTCTAGCCAAATGCCACTTGAATGTCTCCAACACCAGGGATGGGACTGTCATGCCCGCTTGCGTCCCTAACTTGGAACCTAGCCTTGTGCTGTCAAACTTCACAAAGTCTCAGTACTCTGATAGTCTCAATGACACCAAGTATACAGGAGCTGGTATTGGTTCTGAAGACAACTGGATTGTTGTTATTTTGACCACAAGTACACCTGAAGGGAGCTATGTGACGTACAATGCAGCTGGTTTGATTTCCAACATTGGTTTGATTTACTGCTTGCTTTTCTGGTTGATCAGTGCTTTACTGATGTTTTAAATTGAACTAATGGCTCTTTTCCATCTCTAGTGCTTTTATTTGGTTAGTACGACTCAAAAGGCTGCAATAGATACAGAGAATGGTTTTGGCCATTTCCATAAGATAGGAAATGTGAAATTTTCAGACATTTGTTTTCCACCCTCATCATAACAGAATTCATTTTATTATATACCCCTGTACTGCTGACCTCGGAGGAGCGGATCTGTATTTTCAAGTTTTGAACCTTTCAAGTTGGTTGTGAAAATTGGGAATGAGAGAATTGTTTGGATATTTCATTTTCTTATCTTATTTTCCCGTGCCATGCATTTCTGATGTCTAATAACCACTGAGATATCCAAAACCGAAACAATCAGTGGCATTTATATATTAGTCTCCTGACAATCAGTGGTTGTGAGAGTGTTAATTGCAACAAATTACCATCGGTTATTCCTGAGGTCACACTGTACAAATATTTCACAAGAATCAGTGCAATCATCATATAGCTGACTCATTTTGATGCAGCTGAAATATGGGGTCTGGGTTCTGTTCTTTCCAATCTTTACAGTAAAATTTCTACTTAAATTCCACAAGACTCTGCAAATGAAATATTATGCTTAATTGGGCAAATAATTCTAAATAGCTTCCATGGGGTTTGGTACATAGAACCGTTTGTTTCAATCCTCAACCAATGAAGGAAAATGATGACATACACAATAACACAATCTATTCTAAACCTAAGAAATACTTATCAGCTGTTTGGTGATACAACACTTAATTAGCACAAATTGGCTTAGAATCTGGATCAAGCCAGCTCGGTACACCATCTAAAGGCAGCTGCCTTAAGAGTATGAGTTTACTCATACTCTTTAAGTATGAGAATCTGCGTATTGATTCTCCCCCATTATATTACCTTCATATCTGATGATTCTTTATTCAATAAGTTTACTCATGCTGAATCAGGTGTACTACCTAAATGAAGAGAACTGGAATTTAAACCAATTTTTATTTTATTGTCCTTACTGCTACAATAAGGCTTCTTCTTCTGGAAACAGAAACTACCTCCTGTCCATATTAAGATAAACTTCTCTCAGTGATTAAGCACTCTTCAGTCTACCACAGGTCATAAAAAGAATTTTTTGAAGTGCAAGCAATAGAACCCACGAGGTCTTTGTAATCTTCTCCTTTATCATTAGAAGCAATGCTGAGCTTAGCACAGTCTTTAGGATCTGTGCCTGTACACCTTTGTAAAAGCCCAGTGGACCTTCTCTTTTCCAAATGGAACAGAGTGCATCTGAAACTGCATTTTTGTTTCTTTGTGGAGCTTGGTTGATCCCATCTTCATCTGATTCTGCAGCCTGAAGCATGACCTTACACCTGGCCGCAATTCATATTTAATTTTGCCAACATAGCTGTCAAATGATTGAGATGAAGGATGTATTGCATAATGTTATCCAAACTGTTAGGGCAGACTGGCTTAATAAAACTGTTGTACCTGATAGCTGGGTAAGTCGAGAAGGTAGCTACACACTTTGAGAGTGCTCCTAAAAAAAAGGCAGAGAAGGCTGAAAGAGCTTCTGGAGATGGCTCGCTTCCACTTTCTCTCTTCAGCCGCCCCCTCAGTAGTCTTTGTTTCAACTGATCAAAAACGGTGTACTGTGTAACACAAAACTTTTTTTTCAGCTCATTTCTATCTGTGCAAGGTAATCTCTACCTAAACCAATATTTATAATGGATCAGAGAAACTATAGAGTCAAAATTGAAATGGAAGCTACAAATTTTGAACAGAGTTTAGGGCAGGATGAGGAGCCACACGAGCTAGCTGCTATTTCTTGTTTTACTTTTGTTCTCCATTTATTTTGCCATGAGTGTTGCTCTTCAATACTTACAAACCTGTTGTAGTGGTACATATACTGTAAATTAAAATCTTATGTGAATCTCTTTTTTCTTTTCTTTTTTTAATTCTTTCTTTTTTGATAAACTACGATGTAGATTCACAAAGCAAAATCACAGTGGTCCTAATACGACCTCCCATATCTAACATAAGTTGAATTAAACCAATTATTCTATACATGAGACACACATACAAAAATATAACAAAAGGAAGATTCAGTTACCTGGATGGAAGGGTTTGATGTCAGGAGAAGACATATGCCAAGGCCATCAAATGCCTCACTCCAAGTGCTCTCTGAAAGGCTTTTCCAAAGCCCTTTGGATTTCCCAAATTCACTTGTCTGCATCCTCGAGGATGCTGTATCCAAGGGCTGAAAGAATATTAAAGTTAGATAATAGAACCCCATACAAGAACTTGGAGTAGTCATTGGTACCTAAAAATTGTAGGCACTGAGGGAAATGTAATTTGCCACCTAGAAAGTAATCAAGAAAACACATGCAATTGATTTTGAGTATTTGAAAGTATGCATTTGAATTTGAGGTTTACCTAACATTACATGAATAATGAAGTGAAAATTTATTCAAAATTGTATTTGTAACTGAGGAGGAAAAAAAAGGAGAGAAATGCATAGAGGTTCACACCCTGCTGAGGGTGAGCTTGAAATTACTCATTTCCAACTGGTAACAAAATTCCATGCTTTGTCAACTAACACCTGTTCTATAAACTCATCCCATACCCTTTTATGCTGAATTCGCAAATCAATAGGCAATTGTTTTTTAATTCTTAATAGCATCAGCAGCCACTCTGTCATTCCGTTTTTTTTCTTCCTAGGATTTCATGGGATTATGCATTTGCTTTCCATGCTATGTCTAATCAGCAACTCAATCAGAGGACCTGAAGCGCACGGCGACCGCAGATTTCTACTTTGAAATCTTAATCTAGACAGCTTCCATTTATCAATCAAAACCATAGATAATGAAGCCATTAAAATTATTTGCATATAAAACGAATGCATCTGCCAAGAAGAAGAAAAGCTTCAAAATATCACTTACTGACCTGTGTCACTATGACAGTACAAGCCCCAGCAGCTGCAGCAACAATCAAGTTTGCCCTTGTTCCAATGCTCTTGTTACCACTTTTCTGTAAGTACAGCCTCTTAAAAAAGCTGTACCCATAGAAGTAGATGAACTGCGAGATAAAAGATTGCAGATTCTTTGTCCCAAGTCCCTGATACAATGAAAGAACCTGATGCGTAGAAATTGCTTCCCAAAGAACATCAGAAATGTTCCTGAATAAAACAGAAAGAATAAATAGAACAGCTTTATCTCAGAGCGGGCTCTTCTGTAATGGCCAACAATACAATCACTTCAATTTTGAGCTGTAAAATTTTACGTAAGCTATCCACTACATTGCTGGAAACAAATGAGCAAGGCATGTGATTGCAGTGCAAAGAACATCAAGTTCAATTTCTACTTCTCTTTTAACATCTAAAACAAACTAGTTAACATAATCACATTATGAATCAATTAAGCTCTGTGTAACATTTAAGGTCCTAAGACATTCAACCCAGAGCTGCTGTGAAATGAAATCACCAGTTGTCAGGAATAAGTGGATTTCAGTGATTAGCAGACGTTAGTTGCCAAGCACAACAATTACAAATGAAATATCATCAAGATTCATGTATAAGCAAAACATATGTCATATACAGAAGATAGAAACCATTTGAAACAAACTGAGAAGCTAACACCCAAATCATTTAAAAAGAAAAAAAAATTGCGAAATATATAAAAATATCAAGAAGCAGTATGCGGCAAAAAGAAAGAAAGCAAGAAAGCAACCTGTACTTCTGCTGATGGCGAGCTCTAACTTCAGCTTGATATTTGGTCTTGCAAGTATCAAGAGGGTACAATATGGTAGTGCTAACAAGAGCTCCAATGGCTCCTGAAGTCGCCTCAGACAAAGATTCAAGATCAAACCCCATCTTTGTTTTGTCTTATCTGGTGAATTAAGATTTTTTTTCCCTTCTAAATGTCCATGAATTTAGGAGGTAATTAGGTAAGAAGAGCTGCTGTTTTTAAGATTATAAATGGGATGGTGAGCTAAGTTAAGCTAAACTAAGAAAGACGAGAGGGGCAAGAGTGCGCAGCGAGGGATCTGATGAAAATGACGCCTACAAATTTATTGGCTTGGCTTATGCTGACTGGGTCTGGATTTGATTCATCTTCGGAATCACAAACGGGACCGCCCTGGCACTCTTCTTCTACTCCTGAAACGGCGTGGACCACCAGTAACGTGGTCATGTTACTAAGCGGGTGGATAGTCCAGAAACCCACCGGGTTTCCTCCTGTTCTGTTGTACAATTTTTTTTTTTTTTAATAAAATGTTCTAAGCCTTTCTACATTACAATTAAGGGATTTGAGACATAATGACGTCAACAGTTTGATAGGTGCAACATAAATTTGTTGCGGAATAATAATGAAGATAAATATTCAAATTCGTAGTTTGAGCTTTGTCAAGATTTGTTTCGATCAAACTTGTTGAAAAAAATACTTAAATTTATGCACCAAGTTTATGTGCTAAAATTTGATAGAGATTCTATCTTCCTAAAATCACGGAAGAAATGATAAACCTCCATATAAATAATATATAATTCACTTTTAAAAAGTGAGGCAATGTAGTGATTAAAGTCTAGTTTCATTGTTAACAATTGGTTTCTTTAAAACTCAACTATTAGGTTCAAGCTTTACTAACATATTTCTATAATATGTAAATAGTATCCAGCGTTTAGTAACAAACATAAATTTATCTTAATGTAGATTATTACAATTAACATTTTGTGAGCAGATTGAGTGATAAGGATTATTGTTTTCTTTCTTTACCAAGTGTGAGTGAAGGTCGTTTTCTCTCTTATTAAATGTGAATGAAGTAAGCATTCCTTAAATAATGGAAATGGTCAAAAATTTGAACTGTACTTTATAAGAATCGTTGTAATAAATTAGTATCAGTAATAATCTGATTTATGTAATATGAGTTATATTTTGAGCAATAGTCTCATGTAATTAAAAAAAAATATATTTTATGTGCAATTCTTCTATTGCTTCTTTCATAAACTATATTAAACCAAATTTTTAAGTACAAGTGTCATTTATCTAAATTTGTAAAGCAGCTAAAATAAAATGGAGTTTTAAAACTATATTTTGAAAACTATTCTTAAAAATGCTTTTAGTCGAAATTATCTCCTTGACGTTGTTCTTGTAATTTATTACAAATATAAAAAAAATTATATTCATAATTATAAAAGTTAAACTAAAAAAAAAAAAGGAAAAAAATAGTACGGACTACTGTGGGTCCAATTTCAAACTCGAGTACACCTCTCAAACAACATTAAAAAAACAGCATGAGAGCCACGTATGTGGAAAATTATTCAAATGGAGGATATAATGACATAAATACCCTCAAAGCCTCAACGGTCTACAACTCCACCTATCATTTTGTCTTACATTTCTTTATTTTTGAAAAATTAGATCCTCTCCTTTTTCCCTCCTTCAAAATTTTGTCTCTCTATCACTCTCCCATAACTTCGCTTTGCTAAAGGATGCACCTCGCAAAACCCTAACTTCCACTGTCTGTACAAAATCGCCGTTCGAAAAGTAAACGGAATCATCAAAATCCGATACGCGAAACTTTTATCATGCAAGATATTCTCGGATCGGTTCGGCGATCTTTGGTTTTTCGGTCGACGTCGGGAGACGACAGAGGAGGAGGAATCGGCGGCTTGGTGGAGAAGATCGGCTCCAGCATTCGAAAATCGAGAATTGGTTTATTTTCTAAACCGGCGGTTCCGGCTTTGCCGCCGAATGTGAAAACCGATGCGCCACCGATTCGGTGGAGGAAAGGCGAGTTGGTCGGATGCGGCGCATTTGGTCGCGTTTATATGGGGATGAATCTCGACTCCGGAGAGCTCCTCGCCGTTAAACAGGTCATTGAACTTTAAACTGGGATTTGATGTTGGATTGCTTTTGGACTTAAGTTTCGATTTTTACTAATTCTTTTTCTTTTTTATTGTTATAGGTCTTAATAGCAGCGAACAGTGCTTCAAAAGAGAAAACACAGGTGTTTGTTTCGCTTTTGCAAAAATTTAGTTCTTTCGTGAATTAATTAAATTTGATTTGATTTTACTTCTCTAAAGATTTATCTGAATTGTCCTCTCTTTTAATTTTTTAAATTAGGCACATATTCGAGAACTTGAGGAAGAGGTGAAGCTGTTAAAGAATCTTACACATCCAAATATTGTTGTGAGTACGATATCTTAATATTTCTTTCAGAAATGTTTGCTGTTCCTTACTGTCTAATTTATTTATTTTTCTTGAATGTTATTTCTTAGAGATATTTGGGAACAGCCAGAGAGGATGATTCGTTGAATATATTATTGGAATTTGTTCCTGGTGGATCTATATCATCACTATTAGGAAAATTCGGATCTTTCCCTGAGTCTGTAAGTGATAACTGATAGTTAGGTTTGAATTTTATAACTATGTGTGTTTCTGAATGCTGAGGATGCTTCTCAAAATCATTTGCTTGACAGGTTATTCGAATGTATACAAAACAGTTATTATTGGGACTGGAATACCTTCACAAGAACGGAATTATGCATAGGGACATTAAGGTAATTCTTTCGTTAGACAAAGCCTCTATCATTTCTCTCTAACTGAATCTAATAGTGGGCATGTTTAATTCAGGGGGCAAACATACTTGTTGATAATAAGGGGTGCATTAAACTTGCAGACTTCGGTGCATCCAAAAAAGTAGTAGAGCTGGTATGAATAATTTTTTCCTCCTTAGGGAATAAAAATATTAAAGAAATTTCTTTGTCATTACTAATGGTCTAATGTTCCTCCAGGCTACAATAAATGGTGCCAAGTCAATGAAAGGAACTCCATATTGGATGGCTCCTGAAGTTATTCTCCAGACGGGACATAGCTTGTAAGGAAAAATTTCAATTTCATGCTTATAGATATTGACATTCTTTTGTAATTGTTTTGACACTAATAGAAATTTTCTTTCGTCAAAATGTAAACCTCATTCTGTAGTGGGAGTAACAAGGTCGCTGGTCAAGACAACTAACATCCATATTATCTTTCTGATAAACATAAAATGAAAATATAGCAGAGTACTGAAATTAACATATGCTGGATATGGCAATTACAAAATGTGTTTTTTAGTTTTTTGTTTTCTTGATTGAGCTTTTCTTTACATTTCAAAGTAAATTGCCTGCCAATATACTGAGCTATTCTTTTCTTTAAATTTCAAAGACGCATTTTTCTTTACTTGGAATAGTCTGGTGAGTTGTGTTAGTTACTACTGTAACACATTTCTGTTAGCTTAACTGGATTCTCAGCTAAGCATTAATGCCAGTTAAACAATGTTCAATGTTTTCTTTTCTTTTTAGCATCAGTCAGACTAAATCTTCTGGAAATCTCTTGTTTTTAGTTTCAATTTGAATTGCATTTCCATGTTCTCATGAGGCGTTTATGTTCCTTTCTCCAATGAAGTAAAATAGTATCACATACATGCCTTCATTATGAATTCTCTGATCTTGGTAGCTCATTAGTTTTTATATTAAATGCCTTAGTTCTGCTGACATATGGAGTGTTGGATGTACGGTGATTGAGATGGCTACAGGAAAGCCTCCGTGGAGCCAACAGTTCCAGGAGGTACTCACTTGATTGATGTCCAATGTTTAACTAGGATTTACACAATTTCTTTCATTAGTTTACGGACTAAAGATCTGAAGTTTCTTTCAGGTTGCAGCTCTCTTTCACATTGGGACAACTAAATCTCATCCGCCCATACCTGAACATCTTTCCTCGGAGGCAAAGGATTTCCTGTTAAAATGCTTACAGAAGTATGCTCTTTTGTTCTCCCTTCTGGCGTCACTTTTTCTTATTGTTTCTGTTTCAAAGTTTTCTTTAAAGATCATTCTTTCTTATTGATAGAGCCAACATTGTGTTTCTATCTTTGCCGCGAAATTCATATATCATGGTCTTGTTTTGATAACTCTTATAAGCATCAAAATGTGGTGGCAGGGAACCGTACTTGAGGTCCACAGCATCAGAGTTGCTGCAGGTACTTGAAACTTTGCTTTATTTTACTTGCAAACCCTGCCACAGCGCACATACATAAATAAACATAAGTGTAGGTTTTTGCCCGTAATATCTTTTTGCTAAACTTGTGTGCAGCATCCATTTGTCACCGGGACATATCAAGATCCTCATCCAGTTTTCCGCAATTCAGTCATGGTGAGTATAACTATGACACCATAAATGTCTTTCTTTTTCTACCAATCTTAGTTTTTTCTTTTACCTCTATCATCACTCATCAGGAGTTTGGAAATCAAATGGCTACACCGGGGATGAATCTTAGGAACTCGTAAGTGTTCTATTTTCGTGAATTTTTGAGCTTTCATGATTTTTGGATGTTGGGAAAGGGACCCACACAAGCAGCTGCTTGGGCTTTTTGGTCCACCGAAAGGAGAAGGACCCCACATCTGATTACTGATTGTATCTGAATCATACTTCTGGAAACTAAATTGATGTTACAGCATGAACTCATTGGTTAGACGTTCAACTGGCACTGGCTTGAAAGATGTCTGTGAGATGGGTAGTGTGAGATGCTCAACTGTGTATCCTGAAAATTTATCAGCTGGATCCTACTGGAAAGCAGGCAATTGTGATGATGATATGTGCCTGATAGATGATAAAGATGATTTTGGGATTAGCGCATCAGTAAAGTTCAACTCTTCCTTTGCACCTGCAGATTTAGATAAGGTGATAATTTATTTGAAGTCTCTCATGTCGTTCATTATTTATTTAAACTTTAGTAACATCGGGTTGAATTATTTCTTGAATCAGAGTTTTAATCCTATGTGTGAACCCACTGATGACTGGCCATGCAAGCTTGATGAAAGTTCAGATGTGGAGAGGAACAGAATGAATATATCTTCTAGTCAAGCAATCAATGAAGCTGCTGGCAGCACGGGAGTATCTAAGGCGGAGAATGAATTCACTTTTCCCTGTGGTTCATCGGCAGCAGAGGATGATGATGAAGTTACAGAGTCAAAAATTAAAGCCTTTTTGGATGAAAAGGTACTATCTCTGTTCCTATCATGCTACTTCTTTTTAACAAATTGACCAATGGGATCATCATGTGATCTTTCTTCTCCAAGCAGAATAGTCCATTAGGACGAATCAAAAGGGCTAAAGACTCTAGTTCATGAGATATGTACTGATAGCCTTCTTCCTATGGTCTTAAAGTTATTATGGCAGTGAGAGAATCTATAATAGCATAAAATAGTAAAGAAAAATTAGTCGTTTCACCTTTGCTCTTAAAAATTTTGGCTAGCAAGATTTTGCGTGTTAGCTAACTCTCCATGCTTTGTGGGTAATAGGCCCTAGATCTGAAGAAGCTGGAAACACCTTTATACGAAGAGTTCTACAACACATTGAATGCAACAGCTCATCGAAGAGGAGTTGGCATTACAAATAGTGAAAATCTTATGAACTTACCTCCTAAAAGTAGGTCACCCAAGCGGCTACCAAGTAGAAGACTGTCTGCAGCTGTTCTTGGTGCTGCCAACAGTGCTAGCCCTGGGCATCAAAAGGATCATGTATCAAATGTTAACAACATTCAAGATCGAGCTTTGCAGGAAATTCAGCCACCTCAGCTTAATGACTGGAAGGAGCTTCTTCTCAGTGCTCAGAAGGAAACAATCAGTCCTAGGTCTGCCGTTGGTCTTTTCATGCTTGTTTTAGTGTATTTCTGAATAATATTTTTGTGGGACCCTTCCTCTCACTTGAAAAAAGATTTTATTGTTCTTGTAGTATGAGCATCTCTGAGAGACTAAGGAAATGGGAAGAAGAGCTTGATGAAGAGATTGAAAGAAATAGAGGTAAGTTTTGATTTGTCAGCACATGATCTCAAATTTGCATTATCCTCTTTTTAATTCTTTTGTTGGACTTCGGATCTTATAGACCATTGTCACAGTAAACTTCGGATCTTTTAGAATAAAGGTGGTAAATATGTATATCCATTCAAAACAAGTTTGCTTAAGAGTACTTACTCTGTTTTAAAGAGGTTCTGATCCTTACTCAACACCTTAAATTGCACTTGTGTAATGTAAAGGGGATTTCCTGTCAGAATACATAAAGCACGGAGATCTCCTATCCGAGCACGTAATCTAATGGGTTCTTATTTTGGAGGCTGTTTAATGAGCAAGTGGAATCATGAAATTTCTGTTTACATCACCGGGTTTATTTTTTGAGATTCAAGGGGTTGGAGATTTGTAGTTTAGCATGTAGAAGATGACTGAAAGTAACTGTTTGGCCTTGAAAGTGCGAGCATAGGTTTGGCCTGTAAGCAATTCAAAGTGTTCATGAGTAAACTTGGCTTGTCTTGGGTTGTCACCAGATTTGATGTAAACATGGCATAGAGTTTATATGTGACCTGCAGCCTGACAAGCAATGGATCACCAGATTATGTAGGGGAAATTTTTTCTCATTGGATGAATATATGTAAATCTTACATTTCGGTGCAAGATTTTAGTAAATCATACTAAAACCTGCTCAAGTGAGCATCTAGATGGAAACCATATAATATATTCTTCTATGTCCTCCTAAGTGCACATATCATAGCCCTCAAAGGGTTTAAGCACTGATCCAGCTTTCCTAGTTTTCTATAAGATAAAAGAAAAATTGGAAAATTGTTATTCTTGTTGCCTGGGAGTTTGGAGGTCCTTCATAAGCTTGGTCTCAATTGGAAGGAGAAATATCATGTTTGAAGAACATTCTTTACGAGTAAATTTACAAATCTGTTGGTGCTAGTCAAAATGATCTGAAACACTATATCTAAGACTAAATTGACAGAATGAGATCCCTGCTATTTTATTCTTGCTTGATTACTGTTATTTTTTTTAAGTGCTTTCAGATGAAATTCATGACGTTCAATATATTAAACTTCATTTGTGGTCTGACATGGAAAGTGCCTGCTGCAGAGATGAGGCGACAGGCAGGTGCAGGGGGAAAAGCATCATCCCCGAAGTATCAGATTCTAGTTCGACCAAGATAGCAGCTACAATTGGCATTCGCAGGCAAGTAAATGTATGCACATCAGCTCTACCTGTATTATGCTTCTTGTCCAACAGGAGTGTTTGTGTATGTAATTATATTTTTGTAAGACACGATATCCAATAATACTTAGCGGTTACCCCACCATATCCTGCATGAACAGCAGCACAAACTCCTCCTGTGCTGCATTATGTTCATGTGATTTAGTTGAGAAAATTCATATAGGCAGCATTTTGCATGCATTTCCCTTTTCTTCAAGTTATTGTATGTTATTGAGGATTTCGAAACAGAGAGTATAAGTAATCGCTGAATGTGTGTTTTAATAGCCCGATTTCCACTCTTCGAAGCATAAAGCAAGTGGTTTTTACTACATGGTGAAAAGATGTGAACTTTTTTCTTAGATGGTGGGCATGTGGCTGTTACTGCTTTTATTTATTCAATATTACATTTTTAGTTATATATTATACTAAATTATAGTTAGGAAGTAGCATACTGGTTCTTCATTGGCAGCTGATAACATGGCAGGGGAAAAAGATTATTATTAATTTATTTCATATATCAATACCTCTCAAGCAGATTAAATATTCTTCTCAAAAAGATGTAGATTAACCTTGCATAAAATAGGTGTCACTCCACCTTGAAGCGCTTGTTAGGGAGGCAAATATTTTTTTTTTATTTGTTATATCAGTTAACTTTACATGTTTTATGATATGTTCCTTTCTATTAGTTATAGGGAGAAAATCGAAGTATTTCATCTGTTCTAATCTTCTATATTTATCTTCTGTTTCAACAATCAATTACCCAATTCTTCATTTGAGTTGTTGGCAAACCGCAAAAGCTTGAAAGAGCTTTTATTTGATAGTTGTGCAAAATTTTCTTGGCTAGAAGAATCTGAATGGTATATTCAGCTGAGACAAAAAAAAAAAAAGGTGAATAAAACAAGCCAATAACTGCAGGCGCCTGTCAGTTTTCTTGACTGGTTGCGCGGTTTCGTAGCTACTGTATCAATAGAGACATTCCTGTTAAGGACTAAACCACGAGGTTCTTGTTACCACCACATATATTTTTCTGGCTGTGGTAAAATATTGTGAATTGCTATGTTTTAAACGGGAATGCAACGCTTATAGCTCCTTTTTATTATTTAAAAAACAGAAAAACGAGTATTCAAAATGTGCATACAAATCGAATCATTGATATAACAAATTCGTGTCAAAAGAAGCTCGAGTATAGGTAAGACTCATGATTATTGCAGGTGGTAGAGGAGCAAGAAACTATTGAGATGCCCACAATGTTGTTAAATTACGAGCCGCCCTTAATTTGTCCTCGTGTTTCGTAATGATGGAACCCGCCCTAATTGCCAAAGTTTCTAATTTCACGTCTAAGAGACACCCAAAATTCTCTTAAGAAATGATTCTTGTTCCCTCAACAAATGGGTTGGTGAGGTCAAACAATTACAATTTGTCGAGGCCTTTTTCAAATTCGCATCCTTTCCATTTCTTGAATTTTGCTTGGAGACGCAAATTAAAGCATGATTTTGGTTAAAAGGATGCTGGATTTTGATGAGATAAGAAGAGACCGAAGTGCATGAAAGGAATATGCGTGGGATGAAATGGACAGCTCTCTTTTCTTCTCTTTTGCTGTGGTGAAATGAAAAGAGAACCCGACTTAAAAGACCTGGATTCTGGGAGATTATAAGCACGATCATCAGAAAATATATACGATCAAAAATATCAAAGAGAAATCTAACATGGGAAAAGATGAACCGACAGCTTATGATTTGACATGAAAAGAACGAAAGCAAATAATCTATGCTCTGCTCTTTTCTTGAGGGCCAATTGTTTAAAAAATCAACTTCATCCTCATCTCGTCTCTATTCTTCTTGCTTAAGTTCTAAGGCATACATTATTAGGAAGTGGGTTTTCTTCGATCATAAAAAGGAAACGGTTTTTAGTACAGTAGAAAACTACTTTCAAATCCCCAAAAAGAGAAATTATATGTTCTCTCATCTCTCTATCACAATAAATTTTTTTTTATTATTATTATTGTTCTTGATTCGTGTTTCTCAATATTATCACTCGATCCTTACTCCTTCGTTTTTACCTATAAACTTAATTTTCTGAGTCAAGCAATTTCCCTAACTTAATATTGAAGGCAAAAATCTCATGTTCAAACTCCGACCAATACACAATCATGCATGCCTTATTATTAATACTGATCTTAATTTCTGACAGTAGTTTTCAAATTTTTCAGACCCGCACCACAAAATTATCCAATCAAATCAAGTCAACAGGATAACCACAAAGATTGTGGATTGTGGTGGTCCTGAAAACCAATTTCATGGAGCTCCCAAGCTTTTGTGTATATACTTTATTTGCATATAACCCGACCTAGTTTCTCTATTGCTCTTCGGGTTAAACCTCGTGACACTTTCCATGTCACGAAGCAATTTATGGGTTTTTTGCATTTAAGGAAAGAGACAATACGAATCCAGTGCGTGGTGATGTAGACAGTCGTTAACTAATGAAAGAATAAAGAATCAAAGCTGAGGAGTCGAAGGAGGTTCAATGGCTTTTCTGTGGATTGCATCAACTCATTGCACCCTCCACAGCACAGATGTGACGTATGATTTTGCAGCCACAGATTATTGATACAGAGCATAGGCTGCCTATATGTAGGCCGTATTTCTTTTGTACCACATACATATATCATATTTGCCTGTGTGTATTTGCCCAAGGACGCCTTCTCCTAAACTTTGAACATTATTTAAATCGTGGTGCCATCTTCACACTTTTGTGGTGTGCATTAATCTCTTATTTATTTGAGGAAAACACAGTCTTCAAATTAATACTTTTCCAATTTATTATCTTAGCTCATTTAATTTGTAGAAAAATAAAAATTTATAAGTCTTCCTTTTGCACTATGTCGTGCATGCAAACCTCTGTCTTATATATTTCATATACACAAAATTTTATTTTATGGTAGCTCGTACAAAACGACTTCTTATCTTCTGTCTTAATTATATCCTAAATTTAGACTTGGGGATCAAAATTCATGACAAAACCCACTAAAATGTCTCTCTAACCTAACCAAATACTTGCCAAATGAAAAGGGGGTTGAAATGGTTCCGACAAAATTTCGAATCTGTCCCGAACCAAGATTGTCAAGATCGACGTTAAATGGACGTATTGTTCCCAGAGGCTGATTTGGTGGGTTGTGTCCCAATGTTTGGTGGATATATCTATTTATGACGGCGTGGGGTCACTCAGAACAATGATGGCCAGCTTTTTATGACTATGGTGGATCCTTTTGTTGGTGACGCCATGGCCTAAACAGGACCCCCCCCCCCCCCCCCACATCCGGGCGTCCCCACACACACAGGACCAAGAAAAAAAGGAGGAAAAAAAAGAAAAAAGACAATCTTCCGAGTCCCTTATTCCGCAATAAATCGATGTCGCTAAAGCTGAACTCATCTTCTCCACCTGTATTCTGAATGATTTTGAAAAAAAGACTCGTTATAAAATTGATAACAAATGAAAAAAAAATCCAATCATGTTCCTTTTTTTTTTTTTGGGGGGGGGGGGGGGGGGGGGGTTCCGTTAATAGGTTGGTAAATTACTTTTCTTGAATTTTCTTCTAAATATTTAGAAACTGATTTAATTCACTATAGATCCGAATATTTAGACAATACTAATTAATTATCGTGGTATGACTAGTTTATGTTTGTAATATCATACTTTAACAAATATAATAAAATGATAGCATTTTTTCAGAAATAACACTCCTGGAGCACCGAACTGGAATCTTTTGTTCTGTTGATTAGAAACTACGCAATCTTCACAAGTTGTCAGTTCATAGAAAGCGCTCTCGATTAAAAAACCAGTCTAATCAACTAACTAATCAAAGCATTGAATCAACAAGCTACATATAACCAAACAAAATAAAACCAAAATTCAAAAGTTTTGGAAAATTGTCCGACTAGATGTCGCAATACAATTGGCTTTTAAACCCACGCCCAGCCCCACCAAAAAAAAAAACACAAGAGGCCAATGGCAAGAAAGATAGTGGAACTTCTGTTACTACTAAATACACCCAAAAATAAGACAAAGAAAGGCATCTCTGAAATCCTTGGCCACCAATAAGCAGCCTCTTCTTAAAGAACCCACAAACACAAAAACCAATGAAATTCCATCCTTTCTCAAATCTGCTACATGTAGACATTACCTAATAAAATTTACACGCGGCCAGATGTTATTGGTCGCCCATCCTACTAGTGGATCAGATCAAATTATGTCACACCCTGGATTGCACAGAAGCATAAAATGGATTAAAATGACTTAATGCTGTAATGCAGGTATCATAAAGATCGTTAATGGAGCTTAGCTTTCTGCTTCATTACCATCTCTCTCTCTCTCTCTCATGTCATCAGCTGAGTCTTAATTCTTAAACTCCGGTGGGTGATTTAAGTAATTCTGAGATATTGGAGGTGGGGCTAATGCAAATTTCTTGCACGTCCTTATTAGTTTAATATTTTTTGTGGATGGAGAGGTTGTTCCCCTTTCAGTTCATGCGGACTTTATCTTTTTTATTTTTATTTTAAAATTTCACCACGTGCTTCACATTCGACGTGGCACGAAAGAGAAGACATTGGGGACTGCAACAGATAATGATAGAGTTGCATCGTATCAAGACAATCGATTAACAATCAATCAAAGGCAATCAAAGCCACAATCATACACTGATGGGTTGCTGTACATGTTAAATATACATATATAATATAATGAATTCTTAATTGTGAAAATATATATTACTGAAAATGTGTAGTTTTCAAATGACTTAACATGATTTTGTAGCAAGAAAGTACTAACCGTTTCTTCTTTTCAGACATGTGTGATGATCCCAACGAAAATATTTCTAATCTCGCCGGAGATTGATAAAAATCTAATAATTAGTTATTATCCGAATTACGTTAATATCTTTATTTTATTGTTAATTGCATATATATAAACGTTTAAAGTGCACGTATCACCTTATTCAGGCCCCCTGGGTCATGAAGCTTTTATTGATAAAAATGTTTAAAACATGTTTAAGCTATCTGGGTTATGTACAAATTACAATAGAGTTAAAAATAGGAATCGAACTTACATTTATGTAAGTTTTTAATGGCATTTATGAAATGTTTAAAATGAAAAAAAAAAAAAAACTCTTGTAAAATTGGAGTATAAAAATTTGCGTTTTATATATCCAGAAATGCTTTTAATAGATATGATAATTCGAAGTAAATTAGGATTAATTCGGGTCGGGTCGTCGAGCTTCTCTATACATACCAAAATCATAACCCGATTTCTAAACCGAAACAATTCGGTTAAGTTGAATTTGGTAGTTTTTTTGGACAAAATGCCCACCACCAAATGACTATCCACTCATCGGTCACAAACAAGTTTTGTTAGCTGGAAAGGGGGCAAGTGATAAATAAAATTAAAAAAAAATAAAGTAAAACAAAATAAAGTGACCTTATCCATGCGCATACAGTCCATTGACGATCGAGCCGCCCTCTTTCATTGTAGGCAATTTCCACAGAAAGTATAAAACCAACAAATATCTTCAAAAACCCAAAACAGGTCAAAACAAACGGACATACAAACACACCCCTCTCAACTGCACAAAGCCAACAGAGACGCGGTGGTGGGATTACGTGTTAAAAACAAGACCATACTCTCAAATTTGCATAATATAATCTTGTACAATTGCAGGTATAATGCCACATTGCACGTTTTGATTTGTATAAAACAATAAAAATACCAGCTGCTGCAAAGCTAAACGGGTCGGTGCACGCCTCACCCCCCCCCTCTTTCTTTCTTTCTTTCTCTTTCCCCGATGGTTACCGCCCGCACCCACTTGTTGTCTTTGCGGTTTTAACTTCGCGCACCAACTTGCTCTTTATTGATGCGCACAATAAACGCACGCAACACGCACAACCATATGTGCTGCTTTTATTCTCTCTCCATATTATTACTGCTATTCTTTCTTTTGTTTGATTTTGAATTTGTCCGGATGAACATTAATGGATCCACAGGGGCCAATGTAGATTTGGTTGTGTCAGACCGTACGGTAGAGATACATATACACATGTGCTGATTATCTTTTGTTGTATGATTGTTTAAGGCACCACGTAGTACTTTGCGTACCGAGGGGATAAGGCTCCTTACACTTCCTCATTGTACAGTCTGAAAAAAATCTTGAACGGTGAAAAGAAAGAAAAATAAAAATGATTCAGTTTTGACGCTATTTTGGAGAATATCTCTCATTTTGTACAACGACGATTTTCTACCTTACTTGCGCTCAGAGATTTACTTTATTATTATAAATATTTATAAAGAAAATAACTTCATTTTCTCAAACTTATCCTTTTATCTTAAAAGAGTAGTATTTATCACTCGACGAATAATCCGATGAACCATTGTTGGTGTATGTTTTAAAAGAGAAAAGTTACATTTTGAAGGGTTCGTTTAATCCTTCAGCATATGATTCATTCTAGAGTTGAGGCATATATAATTAAATTTCTTGCATAATGAGAAAGATGAATTTTCAGGATTCTTTGTTCTTTTGATGTGAGCTTATGTGGACAAAGACTTTCTGTATATTCACAAAGAGAGTGTGTTTAAGAGACAGAGAGAGGTGGGGGGAGGGAAAGAGGGTGAGAGGAAGAAAGAGAGCATCTTCAAATAACGATAATAACTACCTGCCACAGGTACCACCACCATCACCACAAAGCAAGCATATATTCCTCTTTGATACAATAAAAATTAGAAGGGAAAATAAAAAAGGAGGACAAAAAGGGAAAGGGACAAACAAAAATGGTTAAAAAATTTCATTGTAGAGAGACAGATCCAAATCAAAACTTTAGGACGTAGCCACCCACAAAGCCTCCCAATTTAACAATCCCTTCTTATCAGGCTCACCTTCTTTGCACCTCCCTGTCCCTCGCCTTTGGAACTTCTTAATTCCCATTTCACCCCCAAATTCTTTATAATTTCCATTCACCCCCTCCTCCACTTCCTCTCCCATGCGTCCGTCATTTTCTACATCAAAATCACCCTCAACAGCAGCAAAATCTTCTTCTTCTTCTTCTTCTTCTTCTTCTTCTTCGTCTTCCTGGCCACCACAACTCGCCGCTGCCGCGTCATTTTCAGTCTCCTCATCAGAAATAGAATCTTTGTAAAGGCTAAGTCGGAGGCGGCCGTGGCTTCTTTCAGCTTGAAAGATGGAGCAGCGAGGTGATGGGGCCTTGGTAGCTTTGATGATCAGCCGCCCGTCTTCCCTGTGGGGCCTCACTTGAAGCGATGCAACGCCACGTATCGTAGTCAACGGAGGTGGAAAATTTCGAGCAATCACTTTCTTGACGGCAGCACATTTCTGTAATTGCGCTTCCCTCCTTGGAGGGATATTATTCCCGCCATTTCCTGAGAATATGCCGCAGCAGCCGCCGCCGCCGCCGCCGCTGTCGTCATCAATTATTATGTCGGTGCCCGTTTCGCTTCCAAGATTCTCAGTGCACAATTCCAAGCTCTTCTCACTGAGTGTGGACTTGGAGCGATTGTCTAGAGGATGAACGTAGGTGGTGGTTGTTTCTTTATTTGTTGCTTGTAATTTGGAGCCATTGTTGGAGATGGCTTGGAGGAAGCTCCAGCAGTGTGGAGAAGATGAATCATCAGCAGCAGCAGCAGTGGTTGAAGAGATTTGCTTTTCATCATCATCAGAATGGAATCGCTTTTCACTAACAGAACAAGATAATTTGAGGCTTATTGTTCGTGGCTCAAGTACTTGAAGTTGATGGGACTCTAGACAAGATTGTAAGCCCTGGTACACAATTGTTGCCATAATTGTACAAATGGTTATGGTTACTTGACAGATGCAGAGGTGGGGGGAAAAAAACAGAGGAAAAAACAGAGGAATTGAGGCTTGTGGAGTGTTTTTTTCCTATGAAAAGAATTGTGATTTGAGGAAAAATTCATACAGAGGAGATGAAGAGAGGAGACGTTGAATATGAGGGACAAGTGAAGGTTGAGGATGCGAATTTGTAGTCCCAAAAGTGGCATGGCAGGAAGTGGCCTTTTTACACCACTTGAATTATATAATTCTTAACTGTGCCACACACTGCAAAAAGAGTATAAAGAAACAAAAATATTTAAATAATAGGGAAAAAGGGAAAATACCCTTTATTTTATTATTTTGTTTTTTTTTCAAATTTTTTTTTTATGCATCCGGAGTTTTTTGTGCTGGAGTTTCTATCATGTGGGCAGAAACGGGGTCTGCTTAGAATGTCCTTATACGGGCATATCAATGTTTTAACTTTGCTCCAAAAACTACCAGCTTTGGCTATTCCTTTTTCTCTTGCTTCCAATAGAAAGCCAACAAAAGGCCAGGGAGCAGATGATTCTCTCTAAATTTTTCTTGATACTTTGATAGCGATTGCTTGTTTTTCTTATTTTATTTAAAAATATGAAAAAAAAAAAGAAGAAGAAGCATGGTATTGTTTCGTGAATGATTCATGTGTCCTGAAGTCAAAACATGCATTAATTGAATTCAAAAGGAATAAATAAGATGATAACGTCAAGCCCCAGTACCTTTGAAATTTGTTGGAATTGAAGTTACATATGTGGACATGGATCATCAAGCACACTGAACATGTCTGACTAAACGTGTATTATTATTTATTATTAAGACCGGTTTTGTCACAACTCTGAGTGTAGATATATATTTAATAATGTTTAGTTAAAAATAGGTGAAAAATGTCTTCATTAGAAAGCACAAAATATTTTTTTAATGCTAATTTCTTAAATCAGTAGGTATGTTACTTAAGTTCAGTGTAATGGCCGGAAGTACTTTTGTGTTAATTTACCCATTTTTTGTAGGAATTATCTTGTTATTTTTGAATTTTGTAGATCCTGATTTAATGAGAATTTCCTTTTCAAAAAAAATGTAAATGGTGGAAGGGCTTTGCTGAGTATTTTTTAAAATAGTAATTAAGTTTAAATCTGAAAAGAGGTGGATCTTAAAAAATCAATTTGAAGTATATCCAGTTGTCCACCTCTACTTTAAGAAAAAATGAAAAAAAAAAAAAAGTACAAAGTAAAGGGTTTTTGTGGGATTTCAAAATGGTTCAATAGTTATATGCATGCTCCATTGATCTATAATTATGTCTTAAGGAAAACAAAATAGTCATAAATTGGATGTACAAAAACCGACAGCCACATACCCTACCATACATTTAGAGAAGAATATTTTCATGCCAGTCCCATCTATAATAAGAACCAAATTTACCTTGTCAAATTATTCAATTATACGTCCTTTTTATCAAAATAAAAAAAAGGAAAAAAATATTTATCGAGTTACCTCATAGTAAAATATCGGGTGCACTCTCATTTATAAAATCAATATCAATGGATATGTTTAAGACTATTGTGCTTATTTGATTATTTTGTAAGCATATAAAATTTTAAGTTAGATATAAATTTGGGTTATGCCGTTATGACCTAACCTAAAAAATTAGATTCATTCATGTTCTATATTGTGCTTGTGTTACGCCAAATTTTAAATGATTCGCACAACACTTGTTAATTCATTATTTTTCATGTCATGGTGTGCATGGTTTTGAAATTTCTTTCCTTTTTTTTTAATTTTTTTTATATTTTAAAATTAATAAAATTACAAAAATCTCCCATCGGTTTATATATAGAGCAAATATTAAGGACCTTTACTTAAAATATGAGTTTGACATGAATATATTTAGACTCTAGTATTGTGTTAAATCCTATATTCACGTTGAATCATGCCATATCGACTCAATCTGATTTAAACTTATTATTAAAGTGTTTGATAAGCTCTTATTTTTATTTGACAGTTAATATTTAACAACCATCCCAACTAAGTTCTTGATAGCCAGCAATTCCATTCCAGATAATGGCAATGGGATAGAAAGTCACGGTACATCAATCCCTGGACAAAATTAGTTTACATACGGTCAAGGCATGCATGTGATTGATTGTCCTTTTCCACTTTATTAACATATGCTTCAAGTTGAAAAATTCCCGGTTGGTTTCAAAGGTTTGGTTTGTATAACATCATTCTGTTCCCTTCTCTATCATGGGTTTCCATTAACTCACATCCCTTAAATCTCCAGCCAGCCATGAAATTAACATTCTTATTGTACGGATCATAAAGCTTTAATTACATTCATATATCTTAAAAAACATCTGAAAAAGAAAGAAGTGATCCTCCACTGATTAGCCCAGTAATCATAGCCACCCTTTCTTTTTAATTTGTCGGCTAGGTGCTACCCTACGAACCCTAATCTTGATTATAATATCAAAGACTAAATCAAAGTTGCAAAAAGAAAATTTAATGAGGTACAAGCACTGAAGCTTTACCCACTTTCAATTCATAGGCCATGTGAGGTTGCACGACAAGTGACCTACCCTAAGATGTTTAAAGTATATGCCAAGTTTACTTGGGCTACAAAAAAGCTGTGTTAGGACTCATTCCTATTTGAGAGCTTAGCGGTTGTGGGTTTCCTTGTATAGAAAAGTTGGTTCAAATTCTTGCATAGCACGCACTGTATAAAGAGAAAAAAGAAATTAAAAGGAAAGCTCATCATCGGATTCAGCTGTGAACAGCAAAAATTTTGTACATGGACTGTACAAAAATTGCTTTCCCATGCTACCTTTTTCTTGATTTATACAGGAACACCAAACATACATGAACAAGTCCACTACTAGGGCTTTTTTTCGGTTTTAAAATTTGATGGAAAGGCTTATCAAAAAAAAATTTGATGGAAAGGTGGGGCTAACGAGGGATGGCAGAAAGCTGATGATAGATCATCAAAAAGGAGAAGATATAAATCTGACAAGGGCCAATGCATGGAAGCCAAAATATACCATTTAAAAAAAAAAGTTTTAAATAAGAAATGTGATCAGTATTATTGAACCATATTCTATCAAATAATATTCAGCTTCAATTTCATGTTACTTTTGCATTTGTTGAAATGTTTTGCTTTGTTTTCTTATGTCATTTCCAAGAAGTATATGCTGGCGTATTTTGCTAAGTAGTTAATTTATTAATTATTATGTGTTTATCACTTCCTCAAACGTATAAATGTGTGGAAATAAAGTCTTATATTCAAGATTAAACTCATATTAATTTAATAGACAAAATATATATATTAGTCGTAAGGATTTTTTTTCTCCCCGTCAAACTAGTAGTGTTATTTTCAAGCAGGCAAAATTGACCTTTTTTGCATAATTTTTTCTTCTCTTAATTCTACGATGTGAAAATAGATAAGATCCATTAAATATCAAATAGCTTAAAAATTTCTTGGATAAGAGACTTTATAAGTCAAAAAATAGCAACCAAATGGTCATCAAAAGTCTTAATAGAGAATGATCGGGGCCATAATTCCATGTATCATGAACCTCCAACAAGCCAAATAAAATAAATAGATAAAGATTAAGAATTGGAAGAAACGCGGATAATGTTTGATCCATATATATAGATATATCTCAATTTCCTTTAATTCCCAGTTCTATGGCTTTAGGTAATGTTCCCATGGCGATGGTAGGTCTAAATATATGGGGCCAATCCTGTGACAATCAACTTGACTACTAAAATGAAACCAAATCCACCGAACAACAACTTGTTGTATATTAGTGCTATAAAATATCCTCAGCCATATCGACTTGATGAATTAATTCTTTTTTAAAAAATAACCTTTTTATCTCAAAATCTTCCAAACTGAGTAATGCTCGAGATATAAAAAATATTTAGATGTAATTGGTATACAAATACAGAAGTTAAACATATTTTAGGGTTTACAGTCGATCCTTCGTTGACAGTTTACCCTAATATAAATTTAGAGAATTTACTATTGTTAGGGGAAAAAAAAATTGCGGAACGCAGAAGCCTAGTAAATGCCCACGGTAGCTCCAAACGAGCATGCTGTTCAGCTTACTGCTTACCTTCTCGTACAACAAAGCTTCTCTCTGTTATTAGTATGTTGATTAAAATATAAACGAAAGTTAAAGCATCAAATATGAATCAGGAGGAGAGAAGCTATACGCCTATAGGGGATTTCTTTTGACTTTGTTTAAGTTTATTGTGCTTGGCACTGTGCATGAAAGAGAAAGGTTGATGAAACTTAACTAAATAATTTACATATCAGGATCCATCATCGTTTTGTTTGAATTTGTTTTCAAGTAAATGGAGAATCTTTTAACTTATAATACGTCATGTCTTTCTTGGCCTTCAGTGAAGTCCTAAAGTTAAGCTTTTGATATTTTCATCACAAAATCATTTATTTAATTGAAGACTTTATTATTAAAGACAACAGAATCCAGTTCATGGCTTACACCAGCATTTAAACAAAAGCATGCACTTCCCACCTCGCCTTTTTGACCACGTTAGTGCCACCACCTTTCCATTTCATTAGTTCTTTAATTATGAATAATCGTTCTTTAATTTAATTAATTAATCAACTTAAAAGAAACAAAATAATGGGAGCCCTAGGCAGGTACGTAATCCATGCAAACTTGTTGTGAAACTACTGGGTCGTTATATGCATTGAGCCATGAAAAACAAAAGAGCTTGAATTCAGTAAAGTAAAATTATTGTTAATCTTTGCATCTTCAAGCTGGGGCTATACAAATAGACTGGTGATGATGTTCTTGAGAGTTCCTGAATTTGGACTCAATTTGCAAGTTATAGTAATCGGTGTTTAATTTGAATATTTGTGGATGGCACTGTTGAGGAATGTAACCGTACTATGTCACAAGAGTTGAAGAGAGAGAAGGAATAATCTTTCTTTGATACATATTAAGTCAGATTAAGTAGCTTGATTTAATTATTACAGGCACTAGTATGACTAATTTAGAAGACGTGCTTGTTAAGTCTCTGAAGTTTCAAACTCACAAGACGGCCATGCATGTTGCTGCTTGGCTGGCAGAATATGTTGAAACTTGAATACATTGTACTATCGAATCTCTTGGCCCAAATTTTTCTACATTTTGAACGCATATGTTCCACCTGTTCTTAGCCATCAAATTAATGACACGTCTTCAATTATGAAATCGGATAACTCCATCACAGCCTACTTCAGTGATATTAAAGAAACCGTTAAGCCCAAAACAAAGTTACATATGTGCATGTTAGATCGATCAAACCTTTTATAGTCGAAGGTTATATGTGTTAGAGGAAGCAGCGAGCTAGACCGGTTTAGAGAAACCGCAAGCTAATTAATGAGTAGGGTCTAACATTAATAAGAAAAGATTAGTAACCAAAATGCTAATGTTAATACTAAAGATAAATCTAAATAACTTAATAATACACACACATGCACAGAAAAATATATAAAAATCACAGTAAATACCAACATTTAGCATCTTTTTACTGTTGTAGTACGTGCCAAATTCGGATAATTGAAAAAGGATTATATCTATAGGTATTAAAAAAAAAAGATTTCTATTTTTAATTTATTGCAACAAGTGAATGAACTTGCCAACGTCATTATAAGAACAACTAGCTATAGCTAGGGGAGGAATTAAAGCAGTCAAACATGAAGGCACCTACCAACTTTCATTAGTTTTCTTCGTTGATTCAACATTGTGTACAATAATGCGGGACTTTCCTTCTCCGTCCTGAAAATATCAGTCACTTGCACAT
This sequence comes from Luvunga scandens, assembly GCA_030449905.1. Taxonomy (NCBI): domain Eukaryota; kingdom Viridiplantae; phylum Streptophyta; class Magnoliopsida; order Sapindales; family Rutaceae; genus Luvunga; species Luvunga scandens. The sequence continues at coordinate 3,405,701 of JASUUG010000478.1, forward strand.
ATGCCTTGGAAAGAGAACTGATTTAATACTACACCAGTTGTAGACCCATGTAAAATAGCACTGAAAGATGCTGCAATTTGCACACTTGGACTTCACTATTAGTGTGTAGGTATCATATTTTAACTTAGAATAATAAATGTACAGTCTCACGAATTTTCATGCAAAATTCCCTCTGAAAAAATAGGCAGTTGCGAAGTTACATTATATCTAACTTTTAACAACTCAAAATTAACAATTCAATATAAGAGAATGGTAGTATGTGAAACAAACGAGAGGTGATGTCGTACGTAGTTATATTTGAGTTTATTCTAAGTTACACTATTATATGTAACTTAACAAATCCTAAAAGAATAAGAGCACACAACTGTCGTTTTTTTTTCTCCCAAAGGCGTAGCTGAGTTTGTTGACAGTGCAGTCTGTCGCTCCTTACTTGTGTGGACTCGAGTTTGAGCCTTAGGGGTGGAGAGTGGGGTAAAAATTGATTTGCACTTGTCCACCCCTTTCATTTTTTTTTAAAAAAAAAAACTGTCCGTCTTTTATTATTTTACATTCCCAAACTTAGAGAGAGAGGAGGTAAAAAAAAAAAAAAGAGCATGACGCATTTGCATATATTATAAAACGTTAAAGAAAGTCTCTAGGTGGCTGGCAAGAATAATGCTCATATCCAGTTAATATGATTAACCAATCCTGCGGCTATTTCATGCGTCCCTTGAATTTTTAATTTGTTTGGTTCCATAGAGAACAAGGAATCAGTTGACGTTTGACACATACCTTCAATAAAAGAAAGACAATCAGAAAACACGCAAAGGATTCCTAGAGATAAAATATTTCCTAATTTAGAAGACGAATATAATTTTCAACCATTAAAAATTCATCAGCACTTTACCAAAAGGAGCGGAAGAACATGAAAGAGGTGGACAAAGTTTCCTTCTCTATGATCAGCGGGGAATTTTTCCAAAAATTGATACATACTAAATTTATTCTCTGATTTTCGTTTTTTTTTTTTATAAATATATTAAACTATTTTTATATATAGGTTCCACCAGAATACTATTTGTAGTATAATACTACCCCACGCTGAGAAATTAACCCTCGAGTTTTTAAAGGTTTCTTTTGTTGTTTACCCCAAAATTTTCTTCTATCTCCCGCAATTTCTGATATATCAATATGTATGTTATTTTCTTGCATTTGCTTTTTTTTTTACACCAAACCCCCTTCTTTTTTGGGACAGCTCGAGGAAAAGGTACGTACAAATGGCAAAAGCCTAATGTAAAGTGCCAGCGTTGGGAGCACCGAGGGTCTTTTTGAACATCTCTCAAATTTTGTTCCCGAGACGAAGGAGAAAGAGCTATTAAATGTCACTCGGGGTAAATAAATACAATGTAGAAGTACATACGGGAAGTAGATGTTTTTGACATTTCCTTCCATTAATCCATATGCTGTCAGTATATGAATAAAAAAACCAGAGAGAGATTTGTGCACATAGGAAAAACATAAGCGTCTGTATATAACACACACTCGCATGATGACCATTTGGGTGTATATATATATATATATATATAGTTTGACTGAAGATGCATGCATTCTCTTGTTCAGTATGTAAAAAATAGAAAAGAAGTTTCAATATTCTAACTATAACTTCAGTCACAAAGATGCTGACTGTTAATGGAATAACAAGCGTGAATGCATCTTCAGTCAGATGGAAACCGACAGCCATATGATCAATCAATTTGGCGATTGTGGATAATGAAATTGCGTGAAGCACGTAGCCGGTGTTACGAGATCAACAACCAAATTTTGCAAATCTTTTAAAGATTCATGACAAGTCCAAAGTCGTTTCTAGACGACATGTGATCAATTTATTCTGTAAGTGAAGCTATTATGACCGACGAAACAGACAGCCGTAATTTGCTCCAAATTGATTGAGGCTGAGGCTCCACTACCCAGATTGTACGTTAACGCATGTCGTGCATGAGAATATGTGGCCGGCAAAGTCCTTTGCCATTCAAACCATGACTTTGACAATTCACAAGTTCCAAACAAACATTCTTTTGGTAACATGACTCGTCACATTATTCTTGTTATCGGAGGCTAAAGAAAATACGTGAGTCTGGTAACTAATTTAATTGATAAATTAACGTCTGAGGTTGGAGTTTTGTACGTTCACATAAAAACTTGAAAATATGATTTTATAAACGTTGTAAAACTAAGCACTGAAAATTATATAAAAAAAAAATAACAAAAAAGCCAAAAGGTAAAAAGAGTTCGTTTCAAGGCTGGATGATGTAACTTAATTCAAACATCTTTCTGAACCAAATTTCAATTTATAAGTTTCATAATTGCAATCAACCATAGATGCTACTTTCTTTCTTCTTCTTCTTTTTAATTTTTTTTTTTGATAACATAATTACAAGTATGGAAATACATAAGTGTCAGGATGACAAAATGACAGATAAGTGTTAGGATGACAAAATGACAGATTTAGGCTCGGCCGAGCTAGGTTTTTTTTACCCCCAAATTTTATATTTTACATTTTTAAAAATAATTATTTTCCTTTTGTTTACAAATTTGTAGCTTATAAATTTTTGTTTCTATTATATTAAGGTTTAAAATTTGTACTTAAAGAAAGTTTTTAAACTTTAAATACAAGTTATGAATGGGTTAAATGAAGATTTACACACACACCACGCATTCGAGCCTGGCTCAAAATTTTTAGGTGAATTCCAAACCTGACCTGAGTGTTAAGAAAAAAAATGCCCAAATCCACCCAAGCCCCGCTCGAAACACCTAGACTCAGATCAGGACATACATTCTTGTCATCCCCAATAAGCTTGACTTCTGTTTTTCCCACCAACAGTAAGTATTATTACCATTTCTGAAGTCATATAATTACATTGATGCATATTTTAATAGAAAATAAGGCAATTATATGAAATACTGATATTATATACTTTTTTTGAAATCAATTATTTATCTTTTTATTTGGGGGCTAAAAATATTATGCTGTAGAATAAACATAGGTAATTGTCTGAAAAAGAATAAGACATGTATTTGCACATAGGTAATTGTCTGAAAAAGAGGGTATGTTTATTGCAAATTAAATTCGATCATTGTAAGGAAAAAAAAAGAAATTAATTTACCATAATTTTAGTATGAAATTACGTAAAACATTTATTGAAATTTAATCATACGTGTTACACGTGTTTGTGGCTCTATTATTTCAAATAATTATAAATGGTTAAATAAATAAAATCAGCACAATCACCACCACGGCCCATGGAGGTTGGCCAATTATTCATTAACAATTAAATTTCCTTCATACGTGTGTTTTTCTTCTTTTGTTGGGTTTTTAATGAACCAGTTTTCTAATCAAGCATGAGCCAAAACCTCCATAGAAACCTCCATCATTTTCTGTGGGTGCTAAAAATCTGATTAATTAAATATGAAATCTAGCACTTGGGTACTAAACATATCTCATAATATTGTTTCTATGTTAGTAGACTGAGGGGAATGACATGCCTTGCATAACTGACTTACCATTTTCTCTCTCTTTTTTATTCTTATAAATATTGAACATTCTTATGTAAATAATTTGTGTACTTTGGTGCATTATTAATTGCATTTTTTGGGTTAGAGTGAGGGAAATTCATCATCAAGTTCAAGCTGAACATTTGCACATGGATTCTTCTATGCTGGTATGATCAAATTAAAAATGATTTTTATTGCGTCATATGTGATTTCTTGACAACATCGTATTAGTTTAGTATCGTTTTCTAAAATTAATTTCTGTCTTTATGAGTAAGAATCCTCTGAATTTTGTTCAAACTTATTTTTTAACAAAACAAGATCTAGAAGACACAAAATTTTCTTGCATTTGCTTTATTAGTTTTGTGAAGAGTGCAGTGGGTATGTCAAGTGAAACACACCTTTTAGATAAATGATTCATTGAATAAATATTTATAGTATTGAACAATCACTATAAAAGTTGGATTTTTCATATTTGGGAAGAAGGTAAAATTTATTATTATTTTTTTCTTTCTTTAATATAAAATTAAAAGAGTGATTGTATCCATAAATTTTAAACATCCACATGTCATATAATTAAACGTTTGTGCTTATGCTTGTTTAATTGGTATGTCATATGTAAACTCATTAGGTTATGTTAAGTAAAATGTTGCCGGATCGCTTGGATCAAGGAGAGGTTATTATTTGATGCATGCAATAATATTTAAAAAGATATCTCAGGAGCGATTGGGATTCATAAATTTTAACCACTCCACGTGTTATATATAGATCATATAATAAAACTCTCGTATACATATTTTCCTTAATTGATATGTGTAATAAACTGGTTAGATTACGACAAACTGTTATGAATAAACATGTTACTGGGATCTTTCGGATCAGACAAATGGAGAAAATTGGCATGTACATATGGATTATAGATCTTGATTCTTCACACTTGTAAACGCGTTTTCTCTTACCTGTACAGTCTTACACAAGTTTTTCACGGGTTTTATGGGCATGATACCAATGCAAATACATCACCCCATCAAGGCCATGAACTCATGCCTTATCAAGTCCGACCCAATCCAGATCAAGTATTGGGCTCCACACCTAGAATAAGTCCATTATTTTGGTCTTACCAACACGACCCGATCAATCAAACCCACTTAACAACGAAAACAATTTTGTTTGAGAAAGATAGCAAAAAGAACTAGATCTGAGGAGAAAGTCTGGAGTATCTTCCACATGGCACATCCACATGTAAATGTAACTGTCATGTACATGTTGCCCTGATATCACATTCCCCCTTCAGTTACACCCAAATGTACGTGCATGAACGAAGCAAGTAATGACGTGTATAGGTAGAGTCGTACCGTATACACATATAAATATATTATATATTTTTATAAAATAAGTTTGTACATATCATATATATATTATATATATTTAGACATGAATAAAATTATAAAATAATATATAAGGATATATTATAATGATGATTAATAAAATGAAAAAAAAAAATGGTTCGAATGCGACCATTTCAAAGCTTAAGCGAGGATCTCGCAAATCAGGACCCAATCTGAAATCTCTCGCTCGCTCGAGAGAGAAGAGAGAGTGTGAGAGAGACGCAACGACGATGGCGATACGAGAGAGCATTGTCGTTTTCACCGTTCTCCTTATGTTGATATTGATCCTTCTTCTCATCTTCATCGCCTGTAAACCATGGCGCTTCTTCTTCCCTTCTTATCGCTCTCGTTCCATCATCAAGGTTTCATTAGATTCCGTTTCCTTCATTTATTTCTTAATTTGATTTTTATTTTTATTTTTTTGAAAAGGAACAATGAGGGTTTTTGTTTTATTTTCACTCTTGTTTTATTCAGCGATCACGATTAATTGATCGTTTGATGGGCACTTTAGCTACACTCCTGGAATTGATTTTATTTGTCGCCTGTTATTAGATTAAGAAGCTGTGAGTATTTGATATAAATTCTTTGAAATATTTAGTTTTTGTTTTTGGATTAGGAGTGCGAGGAAATGAATGTAATTTAAGATTGGTAGCACTTGAATTTGTGTAATTTATGAAAATAATGGCGAGGAATGAATTTCAGATATTTATGGCTTGTAGTGATCGGATTTGAAACATTTAATGGTGTTGAAATGTTGATTCTAAGCTCTATCTGTTTCGTAATTTGGGCTAGTTATGGTCATAATGTGGTTTGTTAAGGTTTTATTTTTATGTAGGTTTTTATTCTGTTATGGCAATGATGAATTTCTGGATTTGTTGAACTTTTGAGTTATGTTTCTCTAGGCATATTATCTGCTAGCTGATTTTTTGTTAACTTTTTTTTTTTTAAATGTTGTGGTGACATAGAGCGGTGAACTTGAAAGGCCCCTTGTATCAGATGATGGGGCTTTGGTCCGAGATCAAAGCAATGATTTGACAAGAAACTATGATCTAGAGGGAGCTTGCTATCAAAATGAGGGGCTTTGGCGCTCACCCCGAGCGCAAGGACTTATTCATAAACAGAGACTCTCCTCTGCATCTCCCCATGTGACTCATGGTAGGGAACACTTTTTCCTGTCATTTTTGATCTACTTATATTTGTACTTAATTTTTGTGCTTTAGTTGCTCTAGAGTTCTATAGTAAAATCAAATTTTTATTCTTCACTTCTCCAGGTGATAGCTTGGTTCTAGATGTAATCTCTGATGCTTCAGAGGATCTTCTGGTCTGCCAGACACTTAAACGTCCATTGATGAAAGATCACTTGGCTGAAGTGCAAAAATACAGTGGACAGGAAGATCAAAGTTCTAATCTGAAGTTAGGCTTAGATATTGATAGGTTCCCAGAGTTCGTGCCCGAGGCTATTGCAGATCAAAGTAATTTCTTTTTTGCTTTCACTTACCATGAGAGGTTAACAATTTACATGCCATTTCATTTGGCTGAATGTGTGAAACATGTCATCATATCTTCTGTTAGAAGTGCAGGAAGCTGTCTTTCGTTGGAGGTTGTATCTGGTCCTTCCCGTGGGATACGTTGTTCTGTCCAGTCAGCAAATGCTTCAAGGCTCCCACTAACCCTTGGAAGGGTTTCTCCCAGTGATGTGTTATTGAAGGATTCAGAAGTTTCAGGAAAGCATGCTTTAATAAACTGGAATCCGAATGTAAAGTTCATAAAAAACCATATTGTTTTGATTGGTGCATCATGTGTATATGGTAGTTTGAAATCAATGGCCATGTATATTGTGGTTTCAGAAATTGAAATGGGAGCTGGTAGACATGGGTAGTCTAAATGGAACTCTACTGAATTCCCAGCCTATTAACCATCCTGATTCTGGAAGTAGACATTGGGGTAACCCAATGGAGCTTGCAAGTGGAGACGTAATAACTCTTGGCACAACTTCAAGCATACACGTAAGTAGATGTGCCTTAATGTCTAGTGGTAATTGTAGTGTTTCCTCTTTTCTGTTCCAGTAACAAGTTTCTAGAATTATATCCCTGCGACCCTGGAAACATTTGAATGGAATTTAATTTTTTAGTTTACTGGTTAGTGCTTTATATACAAGTTCTTCTGTTGTGACAGGTTCAAATTACATTGGAAACTGATAGTCAGATCCCTTTTGGTGTGGGTGTGGCATCGGATCCCATGGCTTTGCGTCGAGGAGCAAAGAAACTTCCCATGGAAGATGTGTGCTATTATCACTGGCCTCTTCCTGGAGTTGATAAGGTTTTCAGAGTTATTTCTCTTTTTTTAATTGATATTTATGGAGTTTGTGAAATTTCTAATGTTATCTAAATGCCCACATTGCAGTTTGGATTATTTGGCATTTGTGATGGACATGGGGGTTCAGCGGCTGCAAAATCTGCTAGCGAGTCAGTATTTCTGTTCAGACTTCATTGTGCTAGACTGCAATAGGATATAAAGGATTTTGTTGACATAGTGAAAATTTATTCATATCTACATTTGACAATGAGAGTGATATGTGTTTCTTTGTTTCTTCTCATACTTTTGTGTTTAGTTGCTTTTTTTTGTCTGTGCCCCCCCCCCCCCCCTCTTCCCTCCCAGCGACATCTCATGTACTGCTGTAATATAAGTTTAAGTCATAAACCCCTGGCATGATCTGTTTCATTTATGACAGTGTGTATGTTTCTCCACTTGGTTTTTTTCATTGAGTAATCAAGGATGATCTTTCTAGACTACATTGGAGACTTGTGAAGTCGTGGTCACAGTTTTTCTTAGGTTTTGAGCTGTCATTTTAACTTTCTTCAGATGTGTTTTAATTTGATTACTGTTGTGGTCTTATTTTTTACTTTTTATTTTTTCTAATGAGTGCAGCATAAAATTTCTACTTATCTAGTTTTGGACACCTAACTATTTCAGTTATATAACATTCATACAATATGACTGTTTGTTTTGGGTTTCTAGGTAAATCCCTTTCTGTTCTCTCTTCTCCAATATCTAGGTTAATAGGTGGCCAAACCTTAAAGTTGTAGTCTTAGCTCTACAATCTCATATGGGGTATGTTACCGAGTTGGTATTTAATTGCATGAGGTGAAAAACATGAACCAAATAGAAGAGTCATGGATGAGGCATGTCAGGTTTAAACTTGCTTTCAAGGTTAGATTTTCATAAAACACCTTTGCCCATTACATGATGCAATTGTTATTAACGAGTTTCTTTCTCCTCTGTTCTCAATGAAATTCTTTCCTATCATGTACATTGAAAAAGGCTGCTTGTAATGGTCATTGTTCTCATCATTATATTCACCTGTTTTGCAAACCTACTGTGGTTCTTGGCATCTTGACATTTTAATATTTTCTTATGATAAACTTTGTACTCCAGAATTCTGCCTAAAATGGTTGCTGCTATATTGTCGGATTCACTTAAGAGAGAGAGGGTTTTGTCACAATGCGATGCTTCAGATGTTCTAAGGGATGCATTTTTTCAAACAGAAGCATCCATGAATCATCACTATGAGGTTTTTTTCATACTCGGTTTCTGTTGTTCCCTTCTCTTTAACTTTTGTATGAATTTTCTGTAATTTGTTTCTCAAACCTTCGATTTTCCATGCTATAGTGTCTGTCGATCTTTTTTTTGCAGTTCTATATGCTCCAATAGTGTCACTTCCTTTGTGTATAAAAGTCACAGTCACAGTTTTGCTAAGGTGATTTTGAGCTGTCATTACAGGGTTGTACCGCAACAGTGCTTCTGGTTTGGGCTGATGGTGATACAAATTTCTTTGCGCAATGTGCAAACGTTGGAGACTCAGCTTGTGTTATGAAGTATGATTTTATGTCATCATTTTTTAGATTTATAGGAATATAGGTGATAACACTCTGAAAATCTCTGTCACTTCTAAAGGGGACTGCATCGACCTTCCATTAATATGAGAGAACTAGGTGTCTCGTTTTGTTAATCAGTCGATGTTGATCATATAGAAAGAGTTATTCAAGGTTTTCATATGTGCTGAATATTGTAGTGCCAATCTCATGTTCTTATCTTTGCTGTTTATTATGTGGTTTGTAACTTGCTAAACTTATGTTCCCATTTTTTGTATCACAGGCATAATTTGCTACCTATTGTCTTTTTGGTTTACATATAGAGTTTTTGCTTTTGCAACTATTCTTTCATGAACTGTTTATGACTGAATATTTTTATTGCAACAGTGTTGATGGGAAGCAGATTAAAATGTCAGAAGACCACAGGATAGCTAGTTATTCTGAAAGGCTCCGAATCCAAGAAACAGGAGAACCGTTGAAAGATGGGGAAACACGATTGTGTGGTAGGGGCTATTATTGGTTTAGTTAACCTGTTGTTTACCTCCTTTATTGGAATTAGAAAATGATTCATCTTCACCCACACCCCCCCTTTTTCCCCTCTGCATCAGGTTTAAACCTTGCTCGGATGCTTGGAGACAAATTTTTGAAACAGCAGGATGCTCGGTTCAGTGCGGAGCCATATATAAGTCCAGTTGTGCATGTTGATCAAGCAAGCAAGGCCTTTGCATTATTGGCAAGGTGATTTTGCTGTGGATCAATGTCTTCCATTGTTTCCATTACAAACATGTTCCATTGTCTCAGCCTTATTTGCCACACTATTTTTTTTTGGGTTTCAAATATTGTAATTGGCTAAGATATTATTCAGGCTACTTTAATCAAGCCCTATTCCACTGTTCCTTTTTCGCTTATTGCCTAACATTTTCATTTTTTCTAATGAACTGGGGATTCTGCCTAAATTGCAGTGATGGCTTTTGGGATGTCATTAGTGTCAAGAAAGCAATACAGCTAGTCGTTCAGGTATTATCTAACTTAATATGTTTCAGTATTTTTGTTTTTCAGTGATGTATTATCTTTTCTTCTGAATATCTTTCCGCAATGGACATTAAATGATTTTTTTTTTGAATTGGCAGATGAGAGAGAAGTACTCTGCAGATAAGGAGAACTCAACTGAGAAGATTGCTAATGTTTTGTTGAGTGAAGCTAGAACACTGCGAACAAAGGATAACACCTCCATAATATTCTTAGATTTTGACAGCACATTTAGAATGTCATGTAAAGTTGGTTCATAATATAAATTATAAGGGTTTTAGTGTATAAATTAAGACTTTTTCATAGGACTTTCACATTTATGTTTTTCTTTATCAAGTGGTACAATGCCACTTACATATTTTCACCATCTAGGTAGATAGATGCAGTATGTCTTGGATTTGGAACCTGCCTTAAGTGCCTGGGGCAGCTGGCCATTTAAGAGAGTAGTCCAGCTCAATATCCTAAACACAGGAATTTGCTGCAGAAGTTGCCTTTGCCAGGTACTGCCTGCTTCTAGGAATCAGTTTTACGGTGTTTAGGAGATTCTGTGGACCATCGAGTGATAAAGATTCAGGAAGTTATTTGTTAGATACTAACTCAAGAGTAAGGCGGGTTTGGTTGAAAATCGGTGAGGAAGACTAACTATACAGATCGGTAGCTTCTATCACAAAATTGGCAGATCCCATTTGACCTAATAATGGTTAATTTCTGTTGTAACTGATAACCGAAGAAAAAAAAAGACAGAAAAAATCGTATGTATTTGTCGATTACTCGAGTGCATTTAGTGTTGCTATCAGATCATTTACCAACAAGAAGAATTTGAGTTTAGCAATATTGCGTGTTGGATTCTGCTGAAGATTGAAATCAAGTTTGGTATTGAAACTGCTTCCTGGTTCGCGTATTACAGTTCTCTATTTACAACAGTAATGCGTAAGATGAAGCAAAGAACTTGCGAAAGAGAAAAAAGCCAAAAACTAAATTTGGTGTCCTTGTCTTCGGTATTGAGGGAGGAGTTGAGTCTTATATTAGTTCCACAGACAATACAATTATATTAGTTCAGTAGATTTTTCAGCTTGTGCTATGTTGGTAATATTATAGTTAAAGAGATCAATCTATATCTGCAAGATCATCTGATGAAATGGAATCAGAGAGTAGAACGTTGGCCGGCCCCACCCCAAAAAAGTGAAAAAACACGAACAAAACACGAAAGAGTTTCATAAACCCTTGTAAAAGCGGCGCATTCAATTAGTGAACCGCAGAAGAAGCCCTCACTGTTAGCACACATAAATGGGGAAGAAAAAGAAGAGGAGTGGCTCGGAACCAGAACTTAAAGAAGCAGCTACAGGTGATAATCACGAATCACAAAATGAGCTCAGTGTTGCCAACGGTGATTCCTCCTCTCACGATAGCAAGAAAAAGAACAAAAGGAAAAGAGACCAGCAAAACGACGACGTACCAATGGAAGTTCCTACAGTCAGCGTAGCTGTCCCCGGCTCCATTATTGACAATACTCAGTCTCTCGAACTCGCCACCAGAGTACTCTTTCTCCCCCCCCTCTCTTGCTTCTATTCTCTTTTGTTTACAGTGTTATTTTGTATTTCAATTCATTTTTTTAGTAACCAAGCATAAAGCTGTAGTGATTTTATTGTGCTTTTTATCAGTTGGCTGGTCAGATTGCTCGTGCCGTGACTATTTTTCGGATTGACGAGGTCTCTGATTACATCTGCGTCATCAATTTTTTTTTAAAGATAATATAGGAGCGCCTTTTTTTTTTTTCCTTGTTTTTAACTATTGTTCTTCGATTTCAATAATAGGTGGTGGTATTTGACAATAAGAGCAGTTCAGATAATTATTCTTGCCCTTCTGCTGCAAATAGGTTGGATGAGAATGAAAGTGGCGCAGCTTTCCTTGTAAGGATCTTGCAGTATCTTGAGACACCTCAATATCTGAGGAAAGCTCTCTTCTCTATGCATGGCAGCCTTAGATTTGTGGTAGGTTTATTGCAAAAATGTAATTTTGTTATTTAGCGCACTTCTTTTTGGTTCTGTATGTTGCTATGTAGAATTTCAGTGTTTGCATCTCCTATTGGGTTTTATAGGGTATGTTGCCCCCACTTGATGCTCCACATCATCTGCGCAAGCATGAGTGGGCACCATTTCGAGAAGGTATTCTTTCTACTTCATTTATTGTTTTTTCTTTCACAAAGATTGTCTTATTTCATATGCTTTATATTAGTCATACTGACACTTTTCTTCTCTTTAATTGAGTCTCAAATCTGTTTATTTGAATCAGGACAGCTTGATGAGTGGGGACATTTAGATTTAATAATTATAGGATCCACCTTTTATTGTTGCATTTTGGATATGTTCTATCAGCATGTAGAGAACAACTAGGATCATTGATAAGGAGAGAGAGACTCTTAGTAAGGCAACAACACACTATTTTGAAGACTTGGTTCCCAAGAAATGGTGCTTGTGAAAATAAATGCTATTCTATTCATACCACAGTCCTTGATGGTTTCAGATTTGGATAGATTATCTTCAATCAGTGGTAGGAATTTGTAGTGGGAAGCAGAAATCTCAAATGGATAAGCTTAAGACATGGTTATGCTTTAACGAAGTAATCACATTCTCATATTTCTTCTTGGTTTGGGATTTCATTACTTTTGTGAGAAAGGGTATCTGGAATGTGGAAGTGCAAACTCAATCTGCTTCCATGGTTAGATATGAGAGAGATTGCAGACATTGAATATGTATGGGGGGGGGAGGGGGGGGGAGCTTTTAACCTTGTCTTGGGACTGAGTTCCTTTTTTGGCATTTTTAGCACCTCAATCTACAGCGTCACTGACTTCTTGTATGTTGTGATAACTTGGTAGGTGTCACATTGAAAGAAAATGTGCCAAACTCAGTAGGAACACTGGTCAATGTGGGTTTAAATAAGGTATGATTATCATTCTCTCACAGCTTGCTTATTTGAAAGGTTGTTCTTTGTGGTTGTTACCATTTCATGTTTTGGTGGTACACAGTAAATGTCACAAACTAATGATTAGCTCATGCACATTTCTTGTTGTCTGTTTTATTCTCTAGCAGTCTTAAGTTTCTAATGCTGAAGCTTTCAGAGCTCAACGTGGAGTTTTATTTTAACTAGTTTGTAGGTCTGCCACTGTTAGTAATTAGCCAATATTAGTTCTCTCTCATAAGATACTAATTTCAGGAAATTTTAACTTTTGATTTACAATGCAGAGTGTTGTTGTTGATCAAGTACTTGATCCAGGAGTAAGAGTAACTGTAGCTATGGGAACCAACCGAAATTTGGATGCTGGTAATGATCTTTGTTAAATGTTATCGTTTCTTTTTTGTTAATATAGGATCATAAAAAGTCAGTTTACTTGTTGGCACTCATGCATAATAAAGGCAAATGCATCTCCATACGAGCGAACAATTTATCTATGAGTCTCATCAAGTTTATAACTTTGATGTTGCATTTTTTAGATTCCCCACGCCAAGTTGTCCCATCATCCAAGCCTAAGGAGGAGTCAGGAATGTATTGGGGGTATAAAGTGAGATATGCTCCTAATATTAGCTCTGTATTAAAGAATTGCTCATACAAGGTGCACATACAATGATAATTTATTCTTTGTGTTTAGGCAAAAACTTGTGGGTTTTCTTCTAGTACAATGATAATTTATTCTTTGTGCTTAGGCAAAAACTCGTGGGTTTTCTTCTAGGGCCTTTGTTAATAATTTCTATTATATATATGCCAGGGTGGCTATGATCATCTAATTGGAACTTCTGAGCATGGTGATATTGTTAATTCTTCAGAGCTTACATTGCCTACTTTCAGGTATGTTTTGTTTGATTCAACCCTGCATATGCAACTCTCTTTGGGTGACTGCATTGTGGTAACTAGAGGAGGTCCTATCTGTCAATTGTATATGTTTTTGTATATATAAATTGAAGGCTAATTCATGTTATCTGTAGCCAAAACTGTATCTAATTAGAATGTATTAACCATAGATCAAAAGTTAAACTTTCAAGGTCTATATAAGGATAGTTGGTGAGGTTTGAAAGAAGTGCATGACTCAGTATTTCATTCAATGTTAGATTTGATGAGTGATGGACTATGTTCACTAATTTTCAGAGAACAATGGGTGCCTTTGGAATTGAGGTTGGACAGCTGTAGCTTAAAGTGTTTGGTAAACATTAGCTGCTATATCTTAAAAGCTATACTGATATGATTTTTCACTTATATTATGGAAAATCTATTATATCTTTAATAATTTTGTCAAAATTATTATTTAAAATTTATATTTACTATATATTACTAACTTTTGTTTTATAATTAAAACATTTTTTTCACAGCGACTATAACTTTTAAGCTATAGCACCTCAATCCCAAACGCACTTAATGTATCATTACTTTGTCATGCAAATCCTTTTATTGGTATGGTTTATCTCACTTGCTTTGCAGGTGTATGTTAGGCTATGCATTATTATTATTGGGTTATTGTGCGTTCAGAGTTGCATCACACTTTCTAGAAGTATGATCCCTGGGCTATTGAGTATTGACCTTACCAAATAATAAATTTTTCAAATGTAGGAATGGAGGGGACTGATAGAGACACTCATGTCAGAAGCGATTTTTTCATTCAAATCGTCTAGTATGACTCATTAGGGTAGTCAGTAGTTTCTGGAGAACACAAACATTTATTTTGGTGCAATGTCTAAGGATATGCCAACACTTTCAGGTTCAGGAATATATGCTTGTTGGTATCTTGCACATCCATAAAAATATCTCTCACCTGATGCTATATTGAGGAGTTCTTTACACATACATCATGTCATCTGTTCATGATTCTTATTGATATATTTGTATATAATAATTTGCTAGGCATCTGTTGATTGCTTTTGGTGGACTTGCTGGTTTGGAAGAGAGTATTGAAGAAGATGATAGCTTAAAGGTACATTACCTATTGAAATCTTATTCTCTCTATTAAAAGATATTCACACTCATGGAGAATGCTTGTTCCTGTTTCAAAATTTGTTACCTGACGACCATTTCCATTGCAATTGCTAGTTTTAAAACATTTGGGTTGTCTAGTTTTCTTGGGCACAATGATGCTAAAATGAGCATAACTATTTGATGTCCCTGCATATTAGGTTGTTTGGAAAACATATCAGCTCACTTACCATAAATGTGCTTTTGGTTGAGAATTTCTTTTGTTTCATGTGAATAAACAATGCTTTTTTTCTGACAAATGATTAGGATATCTTATATTAATTATGCCTGATTTTATATGTTTGAATGCATAGATAAACGGTAGGATAATCATCTTTGTTCTTTTTCTAACTTAAGATGAAGATGCTGAGGCTGTAAGCTATTGCTAGTTGAGTTAACAGAAAAATATGTTCGTGTATTGAATACTGGTTTTTCTTGATTCTTCTTTTAAGCAAAAAAATGCTCGTGACGTATTTAATTCATATTTCAACACGTGTCCTCATCAAGGAAGTCGAACAATCCGAACTGAGGTACTCTTTTATCAATCTTCATTGGTGTGTTTACTCATATATACAAATATTTATCATTTGTGTTTGCATTTCTGCCAACAGGAAGCAATTTTTATTTCTCTTCAGTATTTCCAAGAACCAATCAGCCGATCACTGCAACGAGTTGAATATAAAAGTAAGCCTGAAGGTGGTAAATGCTGAACTTACCGATTATTTGGGCCAAATCTTTCCTAATAAAGGCAATCCTTCTCAAAGCCTGATTCTCCAGAATGTGGAGCTTGTTGAATTCAATTTTGAAGGCAGGATTATGGATGATGTAGATGAAGAACGGTCCACTGTGGTGCTTTACCATTCAATTTCTTATGGATTTTTAACCCACAGTATGTAATTGTAGCATGCGTTAGGCGTAGAAATTTTGTAAATGTGATTTTCTTTTCCATTCTCCCCAGAGAAAATATTTCAAGTTGAAGCGAGCTTGTAATTTCCCACAGGTCTTGATTGGCTGGAGGTTCAAGGAATGATAATTTAATCAGTTTTTCGGATTCTATTAAAATTGGATTAAATCTATTTTTATCTCATCGAGCAAGTCGGATTTTATAAAATTCTTTGTTCACTCTCACATACTACTGATATACATGCGTGTTTGAAGAGTCATTATTCGCACCAAAAAAAAAAATGGTGAATGTTTCGCTAACAATTGAACTACTGTAAGAAGCTAATTGATTTTCATACTCTTTCATGGGGAAAAAAAAGGCTAGAAAAGACGTTCATAATAGATGGAAACGATCGGGAAACTCACCTCGTACTTGGGTTAATAAACCTGTCCATGTTATACCGGTGAAGCCATTGTCTACCAATTCCTTTTTTTTGTTCTCTCTCGCTCTCCTCTCTTTGAAAATAGATGGTGCCGTTTAATTAATTTTCTAGTAGTGGCTTGTACAAAGTCAATATATCAATCAGTAAAAAGAATTTACTAGCAAAGCGTTACGTAATATTTGTAATTTAATTGAATTGTTTGGTAATTTTAGATGGAATTTTCTTATTGTAAAATAACTCACTTTAAAATATATTTTACTTTACCATTAACATTTTCTCACTACATGTATTTGACCGTGGTAAACTAAAAGTATTTTATTATTATTATGTTATGCGGAATTTTTATAAAAAGTGGCTAACAAAACCAGTTGCGTGACAGAAATAAAATACTCAACTATGGTAATACATATGTCATTACCGGGGCCCACCACAATGTCCACGTAACAATATAGTACAGTATGAATTAGATCCGTTGATTCAATACCTATTCCAATAGGGTTATATCTGTCATTCCAGTTGCAATAAAGGCATATTTGGTAATTGATAAAAATATAGGGCCAATTCGAAAATCTCCGAAAATTCTAACTCTTATGGACACGGGAAAAAAAGAAAGCGAAAACGCCGAGGGTTTTTGCGAAGCGAAACAAAGAAGCAAATTATACACACACATTATATAGAGAGTGTGTGCGAGTGCGTGCGTCTCTTTTGTTATCTCTTAAACACAGATAAATTTTTAATTTTAATTTTTGGTTTCGAAAAACCGTTAAAAAGCCAAAAAAAATATAACCGTTGTAATCATTCGCGCTCGTCCCGCGCCCATGGTGACTCAGCTAGAGCATCACCAACAAGAGAGACCTTGCCCAGACCCTGTAGAGAGAACCAAGTCTTTGATCTGTGCCTTAAACTTTATCTCTCGAAATCTCCCTGTCCCTCCTGACGTGTACGACACCGTTTCCTCCATCTATTATGGCGAACAAGAGGCTGATGACGATGTGTTCCATGATGACGGTGGATCTGATGAGGGACCGGTGCCCGAGAAGGCTTCGGTAAGAGTTTTTAAAGATACCCTTTTGATTTTTTGTCAATTGTATTGGTAATTGTTGTCAATTTAGGGTTTTTGTGATGTCCTTTTGTTGTTTCGTTGGGAATTGGAGTGAATTTGGGCGTCTTTGTGGTGTTTTTAGGAATGCCCTTTTGTTTGTCAAGTTTCTTGGTGTTGGGATTATTGTGAATTTGGTGTTTTTGTGAAGCCCTTTTTGTTGTTTTGGGGGTTGTATTTTTGGTACACTAATTTTTTGTTTTAGTTGTCTAGAATTGCTTTGAATTCAGGCCTTTAAATGTGGTTCATGAGATGCAGTGTTGTTGTTTTTCTGGTTTTGGTGTGGGAATTTGTGTTTTTGAATTAGGTTTTAGATGAATTGTCTGGACTGGACTCAGTAAAAAGATATCATTCGGATAGTCAGTTAACAAGCAAATTTATTAAGAAGAAGAATAAGAGAAGAAGCCAGAGAAAATATTTATACCTTTTTTAAGGGGATTGTTACCAGAAGACCTTTGTTATTTTCCTTGTGGTTTAGTTGGAACTTAGATTAATAGATCTGGAGAGCAACTATTGTTTGCCTCAATCAATGTTGAAAATTCTTAATTGGTTTTGCTTAACCTTTGAACTGAGGCAGCACTCACAATTTGCCGTTTGCTTCTAAATAATAATATTCCTTCTATATCAAATATATAGTATTATGTTACATCCTAAAATGTTCGTTGATAAACCAGAAATTCCGAAGCCTTGTATTGTATGTTACTATTTTGGGACAATCTATGTTTCTATTCCCAGAAGCTATAAAGTATGCTGCAAAAATGGTAATAGATCAATATGTAATGAAAAGGTGAGTTTATATTGATATAAAGTTTTAGATTTTGCCTTGTGGTAATCACATGGTCACAGCATTTATAATTAACTCTTTGCCATAGAATCTGTTCCTTGTGTGAAGATTTAACTTTAATCAATCTGTTGCATTGAAGTTGATTGTTAAACTCATCTTTAATTAGTTAATTTCTAGTTTTTTTCTTTACCTTTTTAATGTTGATTTAACAATGATGCAGCCTGTTGGTCCTAAGACTTCTTGTGGATCGGATTTGATGAGTGACTTTGAAAATGCACTGTCAAAGCAACGGCCTAAAAGCATGTCAGGTTTTGGATTGACAGAATTAAAGGAAAATCGTTATCAGAGCCACATTCAACATCGGTTAAAAGAGCTTGAAGGTTTTATCAGTTAGAATGAACTTCACTTTTTATACAATTCAGTTTTGTTCATATATGACCCTGCAATTATTCATGGTGAACTTGTCTTCTGATGCATCTGGCATTTCAGTAAGAGTAATGATAGAGCCACAACCACTTTGTACAAACAAGTGTGTACAAACTGATGTGGCATGAGGAGATTGGATGTATAAAACCATCATGGGTCCGCATAATTGGAAAAAAATAACTGTTATCACTTTTCAGCTGATCTCTGGCCACATCTGTTTGTACACACTAATTTATACAAAACTGCTTGTGGCTCTATCATTATTGTTTCAGTAATTGGTTTGTCGTAGTTTTAAGTAAGCATTGATAGAGCTTTTCTGTTCTGATGCTCCTGTGGTCTTTTATTGATAAAATATGCTGAATCAACCATGCACTTATATTTAATTAATGTTTTTGTTCTTAGCTCTTGCAGAATTATGTCTAGGTTAGATGTTGAAGCTTAAATATTTTAATTTGATGTTATTATGAAAAAGAGGATTTTGGTTCAAGATTGGACCCAAATTAAATGTATTCTTTATATTACTTTATTTTTTCGCCTTTATTCCCAATTCTTGAGCTGCAATGTGCAGTTCAGTTTCTGAAAATCCTATTGCAAAGTTATCAACTCATCTTTGCCAAGCAAATATTCAGGTTGGAACTTTCTGTCAAACACTCACAGCATGGAGATTTAGTCATGTTCTTACAAAATAAAGACTACTAGGTTTTAGTTATGGTTTAGGTATTGGCTCTAGAGCAGCACTGACATATTGATGCTCTGACTTCAGAATTACCTTCAACTAGAGGTGAAGAGCTGCAGACAAAGTGCTTGCTTGAACTCTATGGACTAAAGGTACAGCTGATGTATACAATTGCTTTGATTCTTATTCATCCAACTGCTTCCTTGCATATCTAGTTCAGATTTTAGCAGCGCAAGTATGATCATATGAATTGTAGAAAGGAAAGTGTTTGGTTACTTTACTCTGATAATGAGATTATTTTTCTGAGAAAATTTCAAACTGCAACCAATTCTGCCAAATTAATGAGTCAGTCATAAGAGAGGTACAGTATCCTATTGGGCCTTTTGAAATTTTAGAAAAGCATGCTGCTCTGTACTTTCTTAGTTGATGGCAACTGGGAGTTGTGTTGTCTATTTTCATTGGATGTTGAGGGATGATATGCATTAGTTCCTTCACCATATTCTTTTTTCTTGCAGCTAGCAGAGTTGCAGAGCAAGGTTAGGTCTGATGTGAGTTCTGAATACTGGCTTCGTATGACCTGTGCATTTCCTGAAAAGCAACTTTTTGACTGGGGAATGATGCGATTGCGCCGTCCTCTATATGGTGTTGGAGATGCTTTTGCCACGGAAGCTGACGATCACTTCAGGAAGAAGCGGGATGCTGAGGTCATATATTCTACCCATGACTTGTTTGAACTTTTTTTTTTGACTGAATAAGAATATTAACAAGCAGGATTCTTAGTTTTTACTTAGTATCTGTAAAGAGTAGGGTGGCCAAACGAATAAATGAATCGAATCGTATTCGGATTTGATTCGTTTATTAAACAAATTGAAATATCAGGATTCAGATTCGATTCGTTTATGAATACTCGGTTTGATTCATTTAATTCATCTAGTTCGAGTTAATAAACGAATCAAATCGAATATGGATTCATTTACTATTTGTTTATCCTATAACGAATCCATAATGAATCGAATCGAATATGAATTTGTTTACAAAAATATGATTAATAAACAAAAATTAAGCAAAATAAAATATAAAAAGACCACAAATTTAACATCCTACAAAATACAAACTTATTATCAATTATAGTTAAACAAATGGATCGTATTTGATTCATTTATGACTCATTTATTAAACGAATCCTAATCGAATAAACAAATCAATGTCCTCAAACCTGAATTCGATTTGTTTAATCAGCAAATTGAATCAAATTCACCCATTTATTGAATAAATCATTTTTTTCAAAATCAAACTCATTTAATTCACATCGCATTGAATCGAATCGAATAAATGAATTCTGACCCAGATAGCCACCCCTGGTAAAGAGTGTGGCTTTTTCTTTTGAGTGATGTGACACTTAGAACTTGATGAATTCCAGCCAAATGGGTTTTAGCTGTGTTGCATCCGAAATTATGTGAGGAGGATTATATATTTTACTACATTAGTTTTTGGGTTAAAAGACCTTGGATTTTTGAAGCAATCATTATACTACCGAATCCAATTTATATATGAATTTTTTACGGAACTAGAGATGAGTTATAGTTGAAACAAATGGACACCAGGCTTATGGATTATTTTTTAGCAGTATGGCTTGATCTGTTGTTATCATACATCAATATCGAATGTATTATTTATGTCTGCATTTTTCTGAATGGTAACCTTTGATGCAGAGGTTGTCAAGATTGGAAGAGGAGGCAAGGAACCAAATTGAGACTAGGAAAAGAAAATTTTTTGCAGAAATACTTAATGCTGTCCGTGAATTCCAAGTGAGCATCCAAGCTTCTATAAAACGCCGAAAACAAAGGAATGATGGGGTCCAGGTATGCATTCTTTCCTCTTTAAAAATGCTATCTGAAAGCTATATGCATCCAATAGGGAATGTTTGATTAAAAATATGGGAGGAATAAGTGGTGCTAGAGAAGTTGGAGTAGAGATTGTACAGTGGTAATTAATGAAGCTGCTGGAAAATGTTAAAGCGGCATCATGGGGGTAGTGGAAGGCATGGATAAGTCAGAAATAAGAATTAGAATAGAACTCTCCGAGTTCTGATATTTCATAGTTAGTTCTGCAAGTTCTGACTTTGACATGCACCTTGGTGCTTTCATGTCATGTTAAATAGATGTCAAGGCTGGCACCCTTGTTTGTATGTTGGTACAATTTGCAGTCATCATTGTTGTTTTGCTTTTTTCAGATGAGAAAAATTCCTAGATGGAACAATTTAATGCTATTCTTTGAAGATTATTTTTGTAATACCAAAAAATGAGATCTATAGTTAGTTCAGTTTGTCAAGTGGTTGGTTATCAATGGTTACTGTTTGTTTCTGTTGCAAATGGGAAGAGGATTCCTCATAGATTTCTTACTGTAATAGGCATGGCATGGACGGCAAAGGCAACGTGCTACACGAGCTGAGAAATTGAGGTTCCAAGCCCTGAAGGCTGATGATCAAGAAGCATACATGAGATTAGTGAAGGAGAGCAAGAATGAACGATTAACCACGCTTCTTGAAGAAACAAATAAGCTCCTTGTTAACTTGGGAGCTGCTGTTCAACGTGAGAAAGATTCCAAACATATAGATGGCATTGAACCCTTGAAAGACTCGGAAGATGATTTGCTTGACTTGGATGCTTCAGAGAATGAAACCCCCAGGGATTTGCATCCTGAGGAAGATGACATTATTGATTCTGACCACAATGATGATTCTGGTGATTTACTGGAAGGTCAGAGGCAGTATAACTCGGCCATTCACTCAATTGAGGAGAAGGTAAAGACAAAACCTTCTTGTTTGCAGCATGTTATTCTATACTTTATCTTCTTCAGTCAAAGCATATAGTTGAGACTTGAGATATGTCGTCTAATTATTTTTGTATAGTTTATCTCTTTGGGCTACTGGCTTTATGGTTAATGTGTTCGTTGT
The DNA here is from genome assembly GCA_030449905.1 of Luvunga scandens. Lineage (NCBI taxonomy): Eukaryota > Viridiplantae > Streptophyta > Magnoliopsida > Sapindales > Rutaceae > Luvunga > Luvunga scandens. Next base: position 3,427,779 of record JASUUG010000478.1, read on the forward strand.
GTAAATTTAAGAAGACCACAGTAGTGGGATGGCATTGAAGCATTGTTTGCAATATGAATGTGATGAAATTAGGATTTCTTGAGCTTCTCGCTCTGCATCAGAATGCCTTATGTGATCTTTTGGTGTAAATTTTAGGAGAACTACAGCACCACATAGTGATCATGGCAATGTAAGGCATTGCTCTCTTTTCTGGAGGAGAGCTTACACCATTTTTCAATAATTTCCTCTATAATTTTGCTCTTTGCTTGTACGGCATTTTGTATCTCCTTGCTTTCTGTGTCACCTTACTTGTAAGATCATCTTATGTGGTTGTAGATATATATGTTATTCCATTTGACAAGTGTGCATTTTTCTTGTGTGATCTTTATGGTCTATTTGACAAAGATGTACCAAAGTCTTCTATACAATAAATAATTAAGCACAACATGCTGAGTATTAATGATATCATTGTTCTGTTTTTATGTTGCAAAAAACAATGGTTGTGTCCCATGAAGTTTCTTTTGAGCTTTTCTTCGGCCATTGTACTGGAATGGCAAAATCTAACGAGATCTTTTATTTTACCACAGGTAACGGAGCAGCCAACCTTGCTTCAAGGTGGAGAATTAAGGACATACCAGTTAGAAGGCCTCCAATGGATGCTCTCCTTATTTAATAATAACCTAAATGGAATTTTAGCTGATGAGATGGGACTGGGGAAAACGATACAAACCATTGCTTTGATTTCATATCTCCTGGAGAACAAGGGTGTCACTGGCCCTCATGTTATAGTGGCACCAAAGGCTGTTCTACCCAATTGGATCAATGAATTTTCAACGTGGGCTCCTAGGTAAAGGCAGCATTCTTGATCCAGCCACTTTTCTGTTTGTGTGGATGAGGGTGTGGCATGCCTATTTTAACTTGAATTGCTTGTCCATTTTCTTTCCAATCCAGTATTGCAGCTGTTGTTTATGACGGACGTCCAGATGAGAGAAAGGCAATGAGGGAAGAGTTCTTTTCAGAGAGAGGAAGATTTAATGTGTTGATAACACACTATGATCTCATCATGAGAGATAGACAATATTTGAAGAAAGTTCAGTGGTTCTATATGATTGTTGATGAAGGGCATCGTTTAAAGAATCATGAGTGTGCTCTTGCGAAGACTATATCAGGGTATGATGCCTTACGCAATCAATTACCCAAAAGCTTAACTTTATAGGAAGCTCAAATAGTACTATAAGCTCTTAACTGAGAACAGTAGAAATTGTGAAGTTTAGGCTTCATCTAACATTGTTGCAAAGAAGAGAATTTGTACCCATGATTTTATCCTTCTCAACTTAATCATGTTCTGATGACATCTTTTTTGCACTTTCACTTCACGTATTTGGTTTTTTTTGTTCTTTTTGGGTTCTCCCTTCCTTTTGACCTACATCTTTTTAGTTATATCGTACGTTGTTCTGTTATGGCTGCTGGTAACATCCCATGATTCATATGATCTGGGTATACAATGTTTTTATTTTTATTTTTTTGGTCTTGTATCATAAGGAATTGAAAATTCCTTTTCTGATCAAGTTTAACTTGTATGCAGCTATCAGATTCAACGCAGACTTCTGTTAACTGGGACCCCAATCCAGAATAGTTTGCAGGAATTATGGTCCCTCCTTAATTTTCTCCTCCCAACAATTTTTAATTCTGTTGAGAATTTTGAGGAGTGGTTTAATGCTCCCTTCAAAGACAGGGGTCAGGTTGCTCTTACAGATGAAGAACAGTTGTTGATTATTCGCCGTTTGCATCATGTAGGTGTTTCCCCTAGTTTGAATATCTTTCTTCTTTCAAATTCTCTACTCTAATGCGTTTACGTGATTGTCAGGTTATAAGGCCATTCATATTGAGGAGGAAAAAAGATGAAGTAGAGAAATACCTTCCTGGGAAGTCCCAGGTCATCCTGAAATGTGATATGTCAGCATGGCAAAAAGTATACTATCAACAAGTTACAGACGTGGGCAGAGTTGGTCTAGATACTGGTTTGTGACTTTTGCTCCTACATTTCATTTTTCTGTATGCTAGTATTTATCATTCAAAACTTATTGCAAGGAGCGGTAAAGAAGTTATTCGATGATAATGGGGATCTTACACCTATTGTTTGGGTTTAATTATTTCTTAGTTGCATTCATGTTCCATAATCTCTTTTTGCCTGTATATTCTTATCTATTTAGAGGAATAAAGGTTGCTTCATATCTACTAAGAGGACAATCACCTGCAGGAACGGGAAAATCAAAGAGTTTACAGAACTTATCAATGCAGCTGAGAAAGTGTTGTAACCACCCATACCTTTTTGTTGGAGAATATAACATGTGGCGCAAGGAGGAGATCATCAGAGCATCTGGAAAATTTGAGCTACTTGATCGTTTGCTACCAAAACTTCGCAGAACTGGGCACAGAGTCCTACTGTTCTCACAGATGACTCGTCTCATGGACATTCTTGAAATATATTTGAAGCTTAACGATTTTAAGTTTCTTAGACTTGATGGTTCAACAAAAACTGAGGAAAGAGGGGCATTATTGAAGCAATTTAATGCTCCAGACTCCCCTTACTTCATGTTTCTCTTGAGCACTCGTGCTGGAGGACTTGGTCTTAACTTACAGACAGCAGATACTGTAATAATCTTTGATAGTGATTGGAATCCACAAATGGACCAACAGGCAGAGGATCGAGCACATCGAATTGGACAGAAGAAAGAAGTCAGGGTGTTTGTGTTGGTCAGTGTAGGTTCAATTGAAGAAGTGATCTTGGAACGTGCTAAGCAGAAAATGGGCATTGATGCCAAGGTCATCCAGGCAGGACTTTTCAATACAACTTCTACTGGTATGTTTTACTTGAACTTATGCAGAAACTTGGATGCATTTATATAGTTCTTTTCCTTCAACGATAAGAAAGACATTGTTTCTGTTCATCAGCCTTGTTTCTAAGATATTGTATTGGCACTTCATGCAATGACTTAGATACGTTCATCATAGAGTTTTTTCTCCAAATAGTTAGAAGGTGCTTTGTGACTAGTGGTCACACATCTTTAATGTTTTATAAGAAAATGAGTGTCTGCTGCCTCAAAAATATTGGCTAGTACCCTATAGAGTCCTGCGCCAAAATTGTATTTGAAACTTATTATAGTGTTTTGAGTTTGCACTTAAGGGAAAGTATCATATTGTTATTTGAAATATTCACCTATTGCATGCCTTTTATTGCTCACCTTGCTACGGGTTTTTTTCTTTGGATTAAATGAACATGAGAGTGATATCTTCGTTCCTGCAGCTCAGGACAGAAGGGAGATGTTGAAGGAGATAATGCGTCGAGGTACAAGCTCTCTCGGAACAGATGTGCCGAGTGAGAGAGAAATCAACCGGCTTGCTGCTCGCACAGATGAGGAATTCTGGCTGTTTGAGAAGATGGATGAGGAAAGAAGACAAAAAGAGAATTACCGATCTCGTCTCATGGAAGATCATGAGGTTCCTGAGTGGGCATATTCTGCACCTGATAATAAGGAAGAACAAAAAGGTTTTGAAAAAGGTTTTGGACATGAGAGCAGCAGCATTACAGGAAAGCGGAAAAGAAAGGAGGTAGTTTACGCTGATACATTAAGTGATTTACAATGGATGAGAGCTGTGGAAAATGGTCAAGACATATCAAAGCTTTCAACTAGAGGAAAGAGGAGGGAGTATCTTCCATCAGAAGGCAATGAATCTGCTAGTAACAGTACAGGAGCAGAGAAAAAGAATTTAGATGTGAAAAATGAGATTTTCCCTTTGGCGAGTGAGGGAACAAGTGAGGATACTTTTGGCTCAGCCCCAAAAAGACTAAGGTTTGAAAGGCGAAATTCAGAAAGCTCAGACATTCAGAGTGTTGAAAAGTCCGAACATAAGGGTGTTCAAGGAAGTAGCTTGAACGGGCATATACTTACATGGAATACCCACCGGAAGAAAAGGTCAAGTTATGTTGTTCAGACTTCGTCCTCAGATTCTAGAGGTCAGAATTCAAATGGCAGAGGAAACGGATGGACTTGATATAAGTGGCTGGGGAAAAGGAATGATAAGATGAGCCCAAATGGTGGCCGGACATCTAAAAGTTTTTCTTGCTGGGCATCGTTGGTGGTGACCCAAACAGCTGGGCATCTCTAGTGGACATCTGAAAATTTTTCTTGATGGAATTTGTTACGGGGCAGCGGTGGTAGTGTGCCCAATAACAGCTGGGCATCTTAAGTTTAAAAAAAAACTAATTTTTTTTTTTCTTTCCAATTTTCTCTTCTCCTTGAACTGGTGATCACGGCATATTTTGGGTCCACCAGTTCTACTAATTCCAGCATGTCTGATGTGTTTTCTGCCCATATAAGCAGTATGCTGTATGTAAACCTTATCACTGCGCATATAAGCACTATGCTGTATGTAAACCTATCTCAAATTTATGAATTTCACACCTTTATTGACGCTCGTGCACTCATAAAGGTCATTTGCTTATTCATTTATTAATTTTAATGAATGAGATAAAGAATTTAAAGAATAAAAGAGTTGCATCCGAAAATTATGATTTATTCTGCCGTCAGCTCCCGCAAAAATAGAATTCATTTGGCCATTATGGCTCTGCTATTGGCTCTTGTCGTCAGACTGTCGCAGGGTCTATACAAATCAAATTCACCTTTGAGATAATCAAGTTATAGACTGAAAAAATATAACCATCATTGAGAATGCTCAAATAAAATACTACAACATCTTCTGCCACATGGAATGGCTTAAGATCTAGAGGTTTCACCACAAAAAGATGGGAAAATTTTCTAGCAACAATTCATCCTACAGATGGAATATTTTTTAAGCCTACGCTAGACTAACAGCCACTGCCCTGCTAATGCATTGTAAGAATTAACAGAACTGTTAATCCAAAATGCTGCGATCGTCTTACAATTATTGAGGTCACTGGTGTCACTACTCTGCAGCAGAATCCATAAACTGGAAGCTCATATAAGAGTCTCTTTAATCATCTTGTTTAACTTCAAGATTCTTCATCTTTGACTCCAATTCCTCCTCATTGCCTTCGCCCTCTCCAGATTCTTCATCATCATCACCTCCCTCTGGATCGTTCTCCTCCAAGGATTCAAGCATGTCAGGAGAATTCTTAAATATTTCTTTCACCTCATCAATGCCTTCTTCAGAGATAATATTTGCATTAATATTCAGCTGTTTAAACCCGGGTTTTTGAATGACAACTTGCGCCAGTTGTCGAGCCCCTGCCCTTCGTATGAAGTTGCTGCTCATGTCAACTACCTTTAGCTGGTCATGGCCTTGTTCCAAGGCCTTGCTAACCTGGATAGCACCATCATCTTTTAGTTCATTCTCAGCCAAGTTCAACTTAGTAAGGTGCTGCTTTGCTGCTACACAAGCAGATATGACAGGAGCAGCTTCAACAGTAATGTCATTTCCAGCCAGCTCCAGAACTTCAAGCAAAGGAGCAGATTCCTTCAGAGCGTTAGTTATAGCAACGGTACCGTCATCTTCCAAGTTGAGATAGCTGAGGTAAACCTCAGTGAGATCTGCATGCTTAGAAAGAGCTTTGCTCAGAGCAACTCCAGCTTCTACATCAAACATGTTGTCCCGCAGGTCAAGCTTTTTCAAACGAGTACAAGACTCGAGTGCTTCTGATAATGCAGTTCCTCCTTCCGATCCTATCCTAGTAGATGAGCACCTAAAATTCTCCAACAAAGGAGAATGCTTCACAACATCAGAGATAGCCAGTGCCCCTTCATCTCCGGTCATGTTATTATGAAACTGAAGGACTCTGAGCTTCTCTGTGGAGGGAATCAGTTCACAGACTGCACGTGCAGCTTCCTCCGAGATGCCATCATTCATTAAATAGAGCTCTTCCAGGGAACTCTGGGATTTCAGTAGTGCCCCGAAAGCCCTGACACCCTTCTCACCCAAGGCATTGTCTGATAGGTTGAGAGATTTTAAAACACTTCCTTCCAGGGCTGCAGAGAATATTTTCATAACTTCAAGAGCTTCTGCCTCCGGTCTTCCTGCAACAAAATCTGACAGATCGACTTCATTCAGCTGACTCTTGATGGAAACCAAAATGGGTTCAGCTACTCGGGCTGCTGCTAAACAAAAGCTTCTATTGCTAAAGCAAATCTTAGTATAGGAATTTCCAGGCTCCTTTAGTGGTCTTAGAATCTCTTCAGCCTCTTCTTCCTCGATAAATGCACGCTGTCCTTTGGATATATCAAAAAGGGTAACCTCAGCAGTAGAGACTTTCTCAGGTGTCAACTCCTCTGTGACACCCTCAGTTTTCTCAAATGATGGCACCTCCCCAAATTCCTTTGTTCGAGGGCCTCTCTTAAGAGCCTCCAGCAAAAGCTTACTGCATTCTCTGGCATAAAGCTGCACAGCAGAACTTCCATCTCCATCAGGTTCCTTTTCATAGTGCTCATTCGCAGAGGAGAAAGCCACATCCTCAATTTTCTTTGCATTCTCTTCAGCCTCTTCTTGGGCCAAAACGCCATACCTCTGGGTGAAAATGGATTTAGATGTGAGATTGTTCTTCATACGTTCAACAAGCATCTGTCTAGTGTTTTGGCTTGGAGGCCACAGTTTAATTGAAAATGGACGGCGTTGTGAATTAGGTGATGTGGCATCCATTGCAAAGAAACCTACAGATACGTCAAACAACATTTGTCAGCACTCAGTAATTGAATTCTCCACAAGGGATAGCAACCCCAAGTAATGAGATAGCTCGTAATTCTTAGTGACAACAATAGAACAAAATATTCTCCCTCACACAATGGTAAATCCAAAGAAACCTCATTCAGCCTTAAAACCCTTTCTCAATCTGACCAATAAATTTGAAAAATAAAATGCATATACCTCACTAACTTAAAAGGCAATTATCCACCAACTACCGATAATCCACTAACAAAACCAATGAACCTTGACAAAGACAACTATAAAAGTCGAAAACAAATTGCAGTCTCAACAGGAATATAAATAAAGTTCCCCCAGTCAGTGCTAACAACAAAAGGAAGAGTTTCCGTAGAGAAAAACAAATTCACTTCGGAAATCACTTTATTTTTTGAAGACATCTCATTTCAATATAACAAATTAATCAATTAATTTTCAAGAATATGATTACACAACAATGTAATTAAAAGAAAAAATCAACATCAAGAGAAAATAAAAGACTGCACGAGCAGTACCGAACAAGTACAGAGGTGACAAAAGATTTCCAATGGTTAAAAGAACAACAAGAATCGCCACAAAGATCCAAACTTTAACATTAGATGCAACAGATCTGAAGTAAAATGAAGCATTTCACACGTTAAATAGAAACATAACAGATTTCAGATAACAAAGATTAATAGTTACAGATACCTAAAAAGGTAAAATGGAAACAGACATCAATGTACTTACTCTCTCTAAATATGAAGCTTTTGGCTGCGATTAACGAAAACCTAAGCAGTTCAAAGCATAAAGAGAGACGCAGAGTTGGTGGAAAGAGGTAAAAAGGAAGTGAACTGAAAGTGACGAGGGTGAAATGGTAGGTTTTCGAATTTACAACTTCTGATTTTGGGATTGTGAATGAGTACCTCTGTTTGGAAACGCGAGTAATACTGTTACCCCGTGGAATGTGATAACTCGATATGATTGGTTGCAGTGAAAAGTGCAATTGCCTAATCGGTGGTATTCTTGATTGTTAGGGATTTTATCAATTACGTCCCTGTACTTCTATTTCTCCGAATTATAGATAGATTGTGTTCATTTGTAAACAATAGGCTCCTGACTAGGGATGACAATAGTACCTGCAAACCCGCAAATTCGTCCAAACTCACCCACTAAAACCAATCCATTGAGGGTAATTTGTGAGTTACTAGAGGGTTTGGTATTATAAATTAAAACTTGCACTAGTTTGCGGGTGGGTTTGGTATTGGCAAAAAATCATATGGATACTCGCATGAATATCCGCAAAACCTACAACTTTTTTAAAATTATTTTTTATTTAATTTTAATTGAAGAAATATTTAAATATAAAAATATAGTTACATACTTATTATAATTTTAATTGAATTTTCTTTAACTTAATGCATGGATTCTTTTATTATTATTTTTTAAATTAGTATTTAAAAATTACTATTCCTTAGATTAAGTATAAATTACATAAATTCATAAAAAAAAGCCACAAGTTATATCTAAAAATAAAAATTATATTGGATTGATGTTGAAATTTTAATTTTCTATTTATATTGGTTAAATTTAGAATTGAGTATATTATGTAGAATTTTATGTTATTATTATAAATTTACATATTGAACATTTACAATTTTAAATGCAAAAACTTGCAAAAATTTGCTAAATATCCACTGTGGGTTTGGTAATTGTCAAAACCCACAGCGAGTGGATTTTCTTAAAAAAATTAGAACCTGCGGTGGGTTGCAAGTGCGTTTGATAATTTAAATTTTGTACGGGTATGGATTTGGTAATGACAAACCCGCTACGGGTGGTGCCCATTGCCTTCCCTACCCTTGACCCCTTTGGATGCAATTCCTGTAAGCGAACTGTTCGGTGTTATCTCCATGACTCGGTAAAGAACATATAAAAACATGGAACAAGATAATAGTTCTATCATGTAATAAAAAATTAGCGGTAGATTTGACAATTTTGTAAAAAAAAAAAGATATGTTTTAATCTACATAATATTATTTATATAAATAAAGTTATATTGTAGTCTTAATCACTAGTCATGAGTACTACTTAATTTGATTGATAAAATCTCTTAAGATGATACAATAAATTTAGAGTTTGAACTAGGCTCACAGGTGAAAATAGATAAATATTCATTAGGCTTTTATTAAAAAAAATACCATGGTGTTAATTGCGTGCCTGGATAATTAGTATGGCAAATGAGTAGGGTGGTACAGGCACAATATGCGTTTGTATAGTATAGCACCATATGAGCACGCTTCATGAAGCATAGATATGACACGACATACATGTAAGTCAAGCTGGGCCTAAATATTTAGACACAGGGGCTTTAAGGCATTGCACGTGAAAAAGTTGACAATGCCTTAACTAAATTTCATTTGAATAATACTACTACATACAATAAAGTTCACATATAGGTGCAGATTATGAATCTTAAATGCTTTCTACTTTCTTATTCAAGATAAGAAAGTCTTCAAATTATATATCTATATCTATATATATATATTGTCGAAGAGTTTTATTTGTTAAGCAAGGAACAAGGTATTTCAAACAAGCTTCTACTAATTGACTTCTTGTCAATTTCTTGTTTGGGTAACCTCATTCTTTTAATTGCTATCAATGTAGTATTTATGAAATGATCAATATCTTTACATTTTCATTTTTTATATGTGTGCTCAATTTGGAGGAAAAAAAATAAGGCAATTTTTTCAATGAATATGAAGAAAAGTATAATTGATTTATTTAATTTTCAACTTTACACGAAATTCTGCTTTGAAGATAGTGTTAGAAAAAGTAAACGTTGCACAGAGAAACCAGAGATAATGGGAAAACACGCAAATGAAAACTTACCTTTTTCCGCCCTTGCGGTTGGTGATGATCGTACCATCCGCAAAATTCACTGAATGATTTCGAACTCACTTGAATTCAAAGTTGAAGTGGCTAAAGATGGAAAAGATATAGTTGATTGTTCCCGTGTTGGAGCAAATTTTCATATTGCGTTCATTAACATAAAAATGCCTGTCGCAAATGGAACAGAGGTATATTAGTTAGTTAATTTCATGATATTGAATGTGTTCTTTGCTTACAAAAAATAACTCTGCCACACAATGCGTTCCCTCAAGGATTTATGCATGATGTACCATAATCTTGATCTGTCTTTTTTATTGTATATAAAACAGGCAATCAAGGGAATGCGTGGCATGAGGGTTAAGAGCAAGATTGCGGCATGAGAAGGAAGTTTTCAAGCAAGACGGTCTTGATTATGTTTGCTACATGAAACCACTTGCTGTGGTCGGTATCCTCCGTCTATTGGAGGAGCCAAAATTGTTTTGATCGTCGAACAAATTAATGGCACCGTCAACGAACTTCATGGCTTCTTGGTTTCATTGATCATATTGGCAATGGGATCTTGGGCGTTGGCGTTAGTTTTAGACGATTATTTATCTATGTAGTTTTGTTGTATTGTTAAAATTATTTCATGCAGCTTTAGTTATATAGCCGAGAATAAAGTTTGGGGTAATGTTGAATCTTTATCTTTTGTTTGCATTTGTAAAGTGAGAGTCTCTGTTTTAGTATTTTTAGTTGTCTCTCTGCCGAAGTGTCTGTAAACTTTGCCTTTTTTAATAGAGGGATATAAAGAATGAATCCATTTTCTGGTTATTTATATGTTGTGGGTCAAGATTTTAATATTCATCCAACTTTTTATATGATTTTTAGGTCATGACATGCTATTCATAGTGGTGAGTTCTGTTTTGCATTCGTTGATCATAAACAAGTACCTTAAAGTAATTAATAATAAATATGGTTAAAATTACTCAAACAAAATTAATTTGTATATTATCATTATTACTTATACAGTTCGTAATATATGTAAAACTCATAAGAACAAATATTCAAATAATAATTTTCATATATTTGTGAAAAACAAACAACTTAAAATCTATAATCAAAATTAAAAAAAAAAAAAAGAAGTCGATTTGGATAAGTAGATTTAGACTTATTTATAGCTTAACAAAATTCAAATTCAAACTTCATATAGAATATGACAGCCTCCATACTTTGTGAAAATTCGATATATCTTACAGTCAATTTGGTCAATTTTCGTAGGATCAGGGTCTATTTGATGTAAATTAAAATATTATGTTTTAGTCGGAGAAAATTGAAACAACAGGGATCTGGGTGATAACCCCCATAATGACTTTAATTGTTTGTCAATATAATTTACCCCATAATCACTGTAATCGTTTCTTAATATAACTTAAACTAAGGGCAGTAAATCTAATTTAAAGATTCATTTGGTAAGATTATCATTCGTCAATCACTCCCTACACCTTAGACAGATACTTTGTAAATTAATCAAAAGAAAGTTATTAAGAGATCCATGTAAAGTTAAAATTTTGTAACGGCAGAACTAAAACTGCAGAATCCACCTGGGCCCTCCCAAATTTGATCACCTAATCATTATGGTGAAAGAAAGGTGCATGCTATGCACATCTTTGCCATCACTTGATTAACCGGATGACAAATAATTAGGCAAAAAAATTACCATTTGATGGTCACATACATTGATTGATGTTCAAGAAGTCCCTTCGCACTTTGTTCCCTACAAGCTTTGCCAACAAAATTTAAAATGGGACCTAATGTTCCATTTCAATGGTTGAATTGAACCACAATATACCGGGGTGGTAAAAATAACAGTATGGGTGTTAGGTCGGGTATTATCCAATTCAAGTATGAAGGTGGATTCAGTCTTAATCATCACTTGATAAATTAAAATCTAAATTTTATTAAAAAATATTATAAAATATGTACTATTTTAAATATTTATATTTATTTAATTCATTTATTATTACGTATATATAAAATTTAAATATTTAAAATTTATATTTTTATATTTAATTTTATTGAAATAAATTAAAAAATTATAAAATTACAATATATATAATATTAAAAAATTATAAAATTCAAATATAAAAATTCAAAATAAAAACCCAACCTAAATACTTTAAAATTACATCTGAACTGAGTCTAAACATTTCGATACCCAAATTCGAATATGGATTTTACCAACCCCAACAATATGTATGATAATATGGCACCAAATTTTCCAATTATCATTCACTGCAAATCAAGATCCCAATTCACAATCAGTCTTTTTTTAAGGTGGTCCACCAAATTTTGTATATATGTGTGAAGAGATTTGGCAGCTTTTGCTTTACATGGGCCACCATCCGTCGATAATTTCCAGCTATCATATGAGCAGTGCCGGCTAAGTGCGAAGAAAAAGTTAGAAGTAAAGAAAGCCAAGTTCAGGAAAGTGATGCTAGGTCCACTCTTCTCATCATCATATAACAACAATTTTTTATTTATTCATTTATTTTGATATGATCATATAACACATTTTTTCACTACTAGTAAATTGAGGCTCTGGGTTGGGTTTCATTTTCACGGCTCGATAGTGTACTCCGCTTGGACTTTATTGAGTGCCCAGTGTACCTGAGTAAAATCTATAGATTGGAGAGTTACTCAAAATCCTACTCAGCAAAATTCAAATATCTACCCCAAAAACACAAACACTAACTTCTCCACCTGTTTATACATAATAATTAATAATTTAAGAAGATGAGTTTTCTTATGGAGGGAAAGGCTTTTTTCCACCTGCCTGAAACAAATTCAGAAAAATACTTTTCCAAAGCAATAATCCACAGAGCCAGCTTGACGGACGAGGTGGCCGCCGCTACCGAAGACAATTATACATTAAAGCCTTTTATGCAAATAATGGGCTGATGTTTTGTGTTTGATTAGAAAGAAGAAAACATGATTGTTTCATGATTTGTTATTTCTGCTCTTCTTACAATTTCATCTAGAATTCCTAAGAATTATAGACAGAACTGGAGTGTGAGTTCTTTTTGTTCTATAAATTCAGCAAGTTCTTGATCAAAAGCAGAATTGACTTACTAGCTGCCGGAGATGTTTTTATAATCCCTCTACCAAAAAGAATAAAAGTACACGCAGTCACTGTAGATATCCAATCGTAAAGAAAGGAACAGAATCTCCAATCTTTGTTAGGAATTTGATGGGTGAAATAGACACACAAGTAAAATTGAGAAATAATAATCACATAAAGACACTAAGATTTAGGTAGTTCAGCTTTTAACCTACATCTACGGATAAATACAAAAGGATAAAACCTCATTAGTTAAATGGTAATTTCAAATATCAAAGTAATTTAGCTCATTACCTAAAATCATAATACACCCAATCTCTTACTCACTATACTAAGAGCTTAAAGCTCTCAACACACTCTCAATCTCCAACTGTCAGCTCTTTCACTTTTCAAATAGATTGATAATTGAACAGAGATGGGATAATCTTCTTTTACAGTCCCATTTATAGGCAAAACAATTCCCAAAAATCAACAATAATGAACTTTAAAAGAATATATATTTTCGTTCAACTTTCAACTTTGGCACCAAAGTCAAAAATTACATGCTAGCCACATGCCTCCCACTTAATCATGTCTCTCACTTACTTAACAAAAACATAAGCAATATGACAATGGCTAGAAGAATGGATGATTGGTTCTCAATCAAGTTTCCAAGTGCAAGATTTGTCAAGTACGTGGAAAACATGAGTCAATGAAAGACATATGGCTAACACGCAACTTTTGACTTTAACACCAAAGTTAAAACTTAAATGAAAAAATATATTTTTTTAAAAGCCACCATTATTTATTTTTGGACATTGCTTGACTTATAAATTGGAGTACAAAGGAAGAGCATTCTATCCTACTCTCTTCAATTCTCAGTCTAGTTGGAAATTGAGAGTATGTTGAGAACTTTAAACTCTTGGTTTAGTGAGTGAGGGATTGGATATATTGAAATTTTGAATAATGTGCTAAAATACTTCAATATTTGTAATCTCCATCTAATTAGTAGGGTTTTACCTTTCTATTTTTGCTCATGGACGAAAGCTAAAAGCCAAATCATGTAAATTTTAGTGTTCTTGTGTGATCATTATTTCCTAATTTCACTTAGCACACTGTCTACTTCACCCATCAATATCCTAACACTCTTTAGTGCAAACCGCAAGTAACATATAATTAACTTCCTATTATACAAATGAAGTTGAACAACTAATCATGAAAAATCAAAATAATCATTGTACTTGTCGAGTGAAATAGAGTAACACTTGGTTTTCACAACTATAACAATTGTAGACTAGAAGCTATCAAAGAATCAAACCAATAATGACCACAGTCAAACTAAAAAAAAAGGTTCAAGAGAAGAAAAATCCTATTAGGCGTAGAAGAAAGTTCAAAATAAGGTAAATCCTATTAGGTGTAATCAGAAACGCAAAACCTCATACCGGTAAATTTACATTCCCAATCACTTAAGCCCCTGAAATATGCTTTCACATTTGCAACCAAATCAAATGGCTGCAAGGAATTATTCCAAGCGCATTAAGTCAACAAGATGCATTCACAATCCATTACTGCCATTCAGGTGTAAGGTCATATCTGCTACTACCCACTAACGTCAGATTCTAATCAATATTTTATATTGAGAAGACACTCCTACTCCTATTATATTATATCAAATTGACTAGTGTTACTGATTAACACTGCTGTGATGGATAACAAAACACCTTCTACCTAAACTAAGTCATTGTCATTGGCATTTTGGAGAAACCATAATTCATTATAAAGCAGAATTCCTATTCATAATGTGCCACAGAGAATCATGAGAAGTAAATCCAAAATTCGTACTTCATCTGAGGTTAAAATTCCCAAATGAAATGAAAAGAGCCAACTCCCAAAGCACACAGCCACTTCACAAATTAAAATTACTTTCCACGATTTTCTGAAGCACAATCTGAATGATATTCTGCTTTACAATGAATTCCCAAATAACAATAACCAACAGCCCAAAGCTCAATATATGACACATAATATAATAAAAATTTTAAATAAAACAAATGAGAACTAAACAGAACCTAATTGCTCAAAGGCTCTAAAACAAATTATGGAAAATAGAACTTAAAATAAGGTTTCAGGTTAGGCTTGATTTTATATCCATACCTAGAAAACCAAACTGAAAAGGCTCCTTCCTTATCTTAGGTTAAGAACCAATTTTGCAACCAAACCAAAACAGATCAGTTGAGAGAACTCTAAGACTCGACTCAGAGCCAATCCCTGAGGCTAGACCCACTCCCTCATGATAAGAACAAAATTCAGGCAACCATAAGTAAAGCAATCAACATTAATCGCCAAATTAATATATGCTCCGTGAAATAAATCATCAAAGCTCACAAAAGCTAACAGCAGTATAAACAGAAATCACTTCTTCATTCAAAAGCAAATACCAAATCCATATGATAATCTGAAAACCCATACCCTTAACAATAACAATAATCATTCATAATCTATGTGGCCTCAAAAGCATATTAATTAATCCTTCAATAAAAACCAAAATTAATAACAATAATAAAAACGCAACATAAACCTCTGTTTCTTCAACGGTAAGATTTCTGGAATCTAGCCCTGGCGCCGCGTCCTCCAAACTTCTTAGGCTCACAGCGTCTAGGATCAGCCACAAGCAAAGTCCTATCGTACCTAACCAGAATGTCCTTTATCTCCTTCTTGCTCTGCTCGTCCACGTACTTCTGATAAAACGCGACCAAGGCCTTAGCGATGCTCTGGCGTATAGCGTAGATCTGAGACGTGTGGCCTCCGCCCTTGACGCGTATCCTCATGTCGACACCGTTGAAACGGTGTCGTCCGAGCAATAGGATCGGCTCGAAGGCCTTGAAACGCAGGATCTCTGGCTCCACAAGCTCGATTGGGCAGCCGTTGATCTTGATCAAGCCGCAGCCGCGCTTGCAGTAGGTTACTGCCACCGCCGTCTTCTTGCGCCCAAAGCATTGCACGGACTCGGTTTTAGGAGCAGCAGCAGCCATGTTGGGATCAGTGATTCGCGTGTGTTTGTGTTGTGTGAGCTCTTGGTGCTTGAAAGTTGAAACCCTAGAACCGGATGTTGAAATCAAGATTTATATATGAGGAGTTGTTGTGAAATTAGGGTTTTTTGTTGGACGGCTGTGATTGCTTTTCAGAAGACTTCTACTGTTACTCCAACGTGGATGTATTCAACATGCAATTTTTTGTCATGACACGTGTACATCTTTTTTTAAAAAGTTTGACGTAAGTAAACTTCGGATTATTTTTTTTGATAAGAAACTTCGGATTATTGATTATTTGTTTAGCGTCTCAATTCCAAAATTCTATTAATTTTTTACCTTTCTTAAAATTTTGTCTTTTTAAATTTAAGTTTAATTTTGAAATAATTATATCTAAATAGAAAAGATAAATTTTTATAATTTTTATCTAAATTAAACTTTAATAATTTTTATCTAAATTGGAAAAACTTTAAAGGAAAAATTAAAATCATATTCCAGAATATTTCTATAAAATATATTTATTTATTAAATTATAAAATCTAATTCCTTCTTTATTTTGATTTTTAAGGACAGAAATGTCAAATTATTATTATTAAGATGTTTTTATTGATAAAAATAAAAAATATATCACTTATATTCAAATATTAAAAATAAATAAATAAATACGCCATTCATATATGCTCATTCAAAATATAGAAAAATTCAAACATATTTAAATTTGAAACAAAAAAACAAAGAATTCTAGAATAGAAAATATATTTAAATAATAATTATATTAAATTCAATTGCACATATCATATATATGCATTGATTGATTATATTAACTTTAATATATTTTTAAATTTCTCCATCAAATGGTTAATGCACTGTAATAGTATATAAATAAATAACAACTTTCGCATTAGAGATGTTTTTAGTGTACTTCAAAACATAAAAATTTTCAAATTTGAGGTTCTTTTAATCAGTATGATTTTTCTAATATCGAATAAGAAACACCAAATACAAGAAGAACTTCTTTGAGGTAGAAGTTCCCAATAGAAATTCAACGGCACGTCCACATAATTAACTTGATCTTTCTAAGCAACTGAAAACAATTGCTTTTTTACAATATATACCGAGAAGAAAGTTAATGCAAAAGTACTAGTTTCATCAACTATTAACGACAATGCATAGGAAGATTCTCAATATATATATATATATATATATATATATATATATATATATATATATATAAACGTTCATGAAAGATTGGCTAGGCAATATAATTCCTTACTTTTATGTTTAAGGTTGAAATGAAATCAACATGAATTGAGTGTTTAAAACAGCAATGCAATTAAGTTGTTTCCATAAACTAACTAGAATACATGAAACCTGTAGGCTCTTAATCTTTTGTTGAGACTTGCTTTTGTCACCTAAAAAATTAAATAAACGAGACTATATAAAGAACAAAAGAGAATTTACGTATTTCAACCCTTGACCTACTATGTCTACGAGAGTTAAAAAAACAACCTTTGCTACTCAATAATAATTACAATAAAGTTTTTTATAGCTATTTGTCTCTAAATTTTTTCTTACCCATTATATGTTGAGGACTTTTTATTTATAATATAATTTTTCAATATTCTAAATCGTTGATATCTCCTTATTCTGATATGCTTCAACCATTTAATTAGAGTTCTATTTGAAGTCTATATTTATCTCCTTCTTAAAGTTAGTCTCTGAAGTTTGTAGATTTTTTTTTCCTTTTTTTGTTCACCGTCATTTTATCTTGTACACACATACTCCATTTTAATTAATTATTTGACTTTTCATACTCTATGCTTCATGTTTTATTTCACTTTAATTAATTATTTTACTTTTCATACTCCATGCTCCGTGTTTTATTCTTACTTTGCATGGTCCACTTTCACTTTTGATGCTTATTGCTTCATGCTCTATACTCCATACACTTTAATTAATTATTTTGCTTTTCATACTTTATGCTCCACATTTTTTAATTAATTATTTTACTTTTTATACGCCATGCTCCGTACTATATGTCTTATTCTTACTTTAGATGGCCCACTTTCACTTTTCATACTTCTTTCTCCATTTTTGTGCATGACTTTATATGCTTCACTTTTTCTTTCATGCTTCATACTCCATACTCCATGTTCCACTTTTGTGCATAGCTTTGCATGCTTCACTCTTGTGCATGGCTCTACATGCTTTACTTTTCCCAATAACAATTGCCTCTTATTTTTTTTGGAGCTTGATTTCAAAGCTTAAAAGAACTATCTCCTTACCTATATATTGGTTGTTGCCTCTTCTACCCACCAACCAAGTTAATTCTCACTATACAAATTAGTTATTTTCTCTCCCATTCAACATCTTTGGTAAGGGTGGCAAAAATACTAGCTTGGTCTAGACTTGAATCCGACCCAGGCAATGTGAGCTGGGTAATATCTAACCCAAGTATGAAGGCGGGTTGGTCTTCGGCATCACTTGATAAACTTAGGATCTGGCTTGGAACTTAGATTTTATTAAAAAAATATTATAAAATATAAATTATTTTAAATATTTATATTTATTTGACTCATCTATTGCATAAATATAAATTTTTAAACATTTAAAGTTTATAATTTCAGGTCAAATTTTATTGAAATAAATTTAAAACTTATAAAATTACAGAAAAGTAAAAAAATATTATAATGTTAAAAAATACAAAATTCGGGTACCCAGATTAAAACCCGACCTCGTACCGGGCATAAAAAACCCAGTCTTGATGTAAAAAATTTGCATTTAGGCTAGGTCTAAGCATTGTAATACCTGAACCTGGACCCAAGTTTTTGCCAACCCTAATCTTTGGGGAGTATTTGTTGTTGTTTCTATTTAATCCTTTGTCACTATATCAGTAAATGTCTTCATATTTTCAAGATTTCTCTAATTTTAAGCTTTATGAATATCCTATATAAGAGAATGATTATCAGCCTATAATTGGTCAATCACTCATTGTAAATTTTTCCCCTGCTTTTTTTCCCTCTTCCCATTTATGCTAGGTAGAGCATATATGAAGAGGTTAATCGTATGGGTGAAATGTCACTCAAATCCATTCGAATCTCTTATGGTATATCTCATTCCATTTCTCTAGAAAGTGCTAGAGAAAACAACAAACCTAGTCATCCAGAAACTTTAATCATGACTTTTCCTTTCTTTAATTTTTCCCACTAGAAACTTATTTTACTTTTTCCTGCCACCAGGAATTTCTTTAATTTTTTTCCTAGCACCAAGAATTTGCCTAACTTTCTTGCTTACAGGAGTTTCTTTTAACTTTTTTCCTACCATCAAGAATTTACTTAATTTTTTCCTACCCCTAAGAATTTATTTAACCTTTTCCTACCACTGTTTACTTAACTTTTTCTCGCCACTAGGAATTTACTTTTAACTTTTTCGTGCCATCAAGAATTTACTTAACTTTTCCCTATCACCAGTAATTTATTTTTAACTTTTTCTTCCACTAGGAATTTACTTTTACTTTTCTTGCCACCAGGTTTTTACTTTTAGCTTTTCATGTTGTTCTCTTACTAGACTATGGTGGTGTTTATTTTTTTATCTGAAATCTGAATATAGTTGAATTAGTTTGAATCTGAATCTAAATCATATGTTTATTTTTTTGTCCAAATCCTTAAAAATAAATATTAAGTTTTTTTAACTTAAAAAATCTGAAAACTGATATTTTTATATTTATGCCCTTACAAATTATAAATGTTAAACAAATAATAAACATCTCAAAGAATATAAATGAGATAATAAATTATTATAACATAAATCATATTTAATTAAATACAACTCTTTAATATTCTACATTATATATGTTAATCAATTTTATTATAATTTAAGATGTTTTTATAAGAAAAATATTCATTAAAAATTATGCAGATAAATAATGCTAATTTTTAAAGAAAATAAATAGATAACAATAATAACAGTCTATCACTACATTATATCACAAGTTATATAGAGATGGATAACAATGATAATTATGAAATTTTATTTTAGTAAGGATAAAAATTAATTAATTAGATAAGTATATTTTGGAGAATATCCTTTAATGATATCATTCAAACTTTTTTAGATTAAGTAAAAAGTTAAAAAAAAAAAAAAACTTAATAACCTAATGACTTAATGATTGAAAATTTTTATAAGTTAAAAAAAAACAAACAAACTTAATGAATTAGCGGATTAAAATTAAGTAAATTAAGTCATTAAGTCAAAAGAAGGCCCATAGGAAACTAAACTTATTAAGAACGATATGTTAAAGTAATTGAGGAAAAATACTTTTATTAATAGTTCGCAGCAAATTTGATTAGGAACAATTCTTTGCTAGCAATTGAATTTTCTACTGGCTTAAAGAAGGCCTTATTAAGACTATGAAAAAAAAAAGAGAAATAAAGTTAGTGAAATCACATAATGATACGTTCAAGCATTACCCAAACAAGTACCTGGGGTACAAAAATGAGTTTGAAACCAGCATTCGCAATTTATGTCACTAAATTCCCCAAATTCCCAATCTCTACTAGCAAAAAACCACGAGTCTTTTTAAGACCCGCCAGGAGATTTCTTTTGAACAATCAAAGGAGGAAGTTTAGGCCAAGTGCGCATGTAATATCAACTCTTATGGTGTTCAGAATCCAATCCAGTCTGTGGATTGGTGAATTCGATTGGATTGAAAATTTAAAAATCCACAATCAATGAATTGGATATGGATTTACTTATGTAAATCTACAAAAATCCACAATCCGCAAAAAAAATATTTATTTAATTAAAAAATTAAACTTGTAAATATGACACTAGTACTTACTAATAAATAAATTAATTAAAATATAGTTACATTAACACCATATTATATTTATCCGATAATAATATAAAATAAAAAATAAATAAATAAATAAATATAGCTTCCTAAATAGTTAATTTTCACGTACTGATCTAAACAAATGAGATTTTTTTTTCTTTTAGTGTGTTATATTTTAAAACTTTAAATGTATTTTCTAGTTTTATTTAAACAATTAATTTATTTAAATCTTATTTAATTTTAAATTTGATCGGTAGTAAAATTATTTTTATTTTAAAATTTTTTATTTAGTTATTTCATAGATTGGAAATAATTAAAAATTTTTAATCCACAAAATAGTGGATTGGATATGGATTGAGTTAAATCCACATTCGATCTATAGAGGTATGGATTGGATTTGGATTGACTTTCACCGATCCTTGGATTGGATTGGATTGAAAGTTTATAATTTACAAAATCATGGATCGGATATGAATTGATGTGCAATCCGCAAAATCCGATCCGCAAACACCCCTACCAACTCTAAATATGAGGGCCCCTATTAGGATTAGGAATAGTCATCAGTTGGTAAAATAATTGAAATTGTTGGAATGTGGAGCCTGGAAGGTTTCTTTGTTTCCAAAGAATATACATGTCTATTATGGCATGCCATACAATCATGCTCAATTGATTAGGTGCACACTTAAAATTGCTAAGCATATACCATAGAAAAAAGTGGAAAGGAAGTCTGACACCATGCGTAAAAAAGTTAGGATGTATGGTGACAACTCTTGGAGGAGGATGACTAGGTTTTATCACTTTCTCCAGGCCTTTCCAGAGAAATGGAATGAGATATGCCATAAGAGATCTGAAAGGATTCGAGTGACATTTCACCCATACAATCAACTTCTTCATCTACACTCCACCTGGTAGAAGTGGGGCAAGGGAAAAAAGAAGTAGGGGCAAAATTTACAACGAGTGGTTGATCAACTACAAGCTAATAATCATCCTCTTTTATAAGATATTCACAAAGCTCAAAGTTAGAGAAATTTTGAGAATTTGAAGACATTACTGATATAATGACTAAGGATAAATAAAAACAATAGTAAGCACTCATTAAAGATTTGGATAACCTAAATTTGAGAAGAGATGGAAAGAAAGTTGGTTGCAGAATGGAAGAGAAAACAACCAATTCATATAAGTGAGAATTAGCTCAATTGGTTGGTAAAAGAGACAGCAACCAATATATATAAGCGAGGAGTTAGCTCTTTTAAACTTTGAAAATCAAGCTTCAAAAGAGCTAGTGGGCAACTGTTATCGGGAAAAAAGTGAAGCATGCAAAGCAATGTACAAAAATAAAGCATGCAAAGCAATGCACAAGAGTAAAGCACTGCAAGCCATGGGCAAAAGTGGATTGTGGAGCATGTACTAAGAAGCACAAAAGGAAAAGTGAAGCATGCAAGCTTTGCACAAAAATGGAGCAAGAAGCATGAAAAGTGAAAGTTGGCCAAGCAAATTAAGAATAAAACATGGAGCATGTAGCATAGAGAATGAAAAGTAAAATAATTAATTCTAGAGTATAGAACATGGAACATGGAGCATACAATATGTAGCATGAAAATTAAAATAATTACTTAAAGAGTATGAAGCATAAAGCACGGATCATGAAGAGTAAAATAACTAATTAAAGAGCATGGAGCATGGAGCATGGAGCATGAAAAGCAAAATAATTAAGTAAAGTGAAATAGAACATGAAGCATAAAGCATAAAAAGTCAAACAATTAATTAAAATGGAGTATACTCGTAAAAGATAAAGTGACAATGAACCAAAAAAAAAAAAGAATAAAAAAATCTAGAAGCTTTAGAGACCAAATTTGAGAAGGAGATAAATATAGACTCTCAATCAAATTATAATTAAGTGGTGAAAGCATATTAGAATAAGAAGACATTAGTGACTTATAATATTGAAAAATTATATTATAAATAAAAAGCCATTAATACATAATGGGCAAGCAAAAATTCAAAGGCAAATAGCTAAAAAAAAATTATTATAATTATTATTAAACCGTAAAGGATGTTCGATCCCATGAACATTGGTCAAACGTTCAACCATGTAAATTCTCTGTATTTTATTCTTTATATTGTCCCATTTATTTAATTTTTTAATTGACCAAAAACAAGCCTCAACACCTTCTAAGAACTCTATCAGCATTTGAGCATGGTACTCCAAATTTCTCGATATATGAGCTCTCTCGAAGTCAATTTCCATCTTGGTAACTGGCTGAGCAGAGGGCTCTTTCTCAACATTAGCTAAACCTTAAAAAATGGATGGATCTGCGAGGTCCCGATACCGTGCAGGAGGACCCAACAAGATTTCTGTTAGAAGAAGAGTGTACATGTAAAAAAGTACATAAAGAGCCACTAATAATTGCCTTCTCCGTGGTAGGCCGATCATTGGGCTAAAATGCCAACGTTCTTTATGCCATAAATGAACTGCAAGTGGTTATGCATTCGGGAACTTCTGGGAGCAAAGGATTGGATTCTTCTTCCGCATGTTGCTTTAGTATCTCCGAGTTTTCTCATTTCGTACCTGCAGTGTGATGTCAATGATTGAGTAAACAAAATGAAAAGACGAAGATGTGAAACAGTGTGACACCGCACATAGAACCATCATAGCAAACAGACCCTGCCAATGGCTTCGGAAGATGGAGTTTCCACCAGATCAATCATGAGGTCAAGCTGATAGACAATATTCTTCCCAGGTCAGAGGCTTCCCGGTTAAAAGCTCAGCAAAGATGCACCCAATGCTCCATATATCTATTGCCAGTTAAAAGCTCAGCAAAGATGCACCCAATGCTCCATATATCTATTGCCAGTTAAAAGCTCAGCAAAGATGCACCCAATGCTCCATATATCTATTGCCAGTAAGCAAAACAGAGGGTGATTAGAAACAAAAGTCATGCACATTAAAATTTACAGGAGAATTTCGCTCTGCCAAAATGACTTTACTTTGATCTAAGTCATACTCCAATATTGTAGACAACCAGGTGAGTCCAAGTTTGTTGTAAGTAATTAGTCCAACTTGTAAGCTGTAAGGCAAAATATTGTTCTTTCGGTCCCATACATTTGAGCCAATATTACATTTGGATGATCGGATTTTGGCTATGATACCCAACCCATTACACGGGTGTGAGTTTTAATTGAAGTCATCCATTATCCAAACAATGAGCAGTTGCAAGGATAGCATCTATCTTTTTAATTCATGGTCGTTATTTCAAAAAATAAAAATAAAGTAAGTCATGGTCACAATTGAACTACAGAGCTTGCAAAATGTAATCCTGTCATTTCATAAGTGCAGAGTCCTTTTTCCCGTAGGTATCTCTTTAAATATATAAAGATTGAACTTGTCTCCGCACCCCCAGAGGCCCGCGCCCCCCCCACAAAAAAAAAAAAAAAAAAAAAAAGCAGCCAAGTCCTCAAATAATTCATCGACGTTAAGCATAACTAGACAGGTGATCAAATCAGTAACAACAAACGGATTAAACGGCAGCTGAATGGACTCAAACTAAGAATCTTATTGCATGTTTGAGGATTACGCCAAGCGTAATGCTTGCTCAGAGTAATACATTATAGTACAACGTATAAAGTTATAAAACAGTACAATTTAGCACCCTCGCAGTCTCGCACGAGACAATGAAATCTATGGTAGATTTTTTTGGATTGTGTGCATTAGTATTCCAATACAAATAAGTATAAATAACTTGCCAAGCCAAGCAATCATTTATTCATAATACCAATGAACAAAAGAGGGAAAAAAAAAGGGTTTCAATTATTTGGTAAGAAAAGAGGCCAAGCGGTTGAACATTTTCTTAGCATTCTCAGTGTCAGGATTAGTGATATGAAAAACATGATCCTCTCCCTTCACTTCAAAAGACTCTACTTCTCCTCCAAACCCACTTCCCTTCACAGCATTAACATACAAAACACCTCTGTCCCTCAGCCCATCCTTCCCAGCAACGCAGACCAGCATCCTCGAACAAGCAAGCTTAGCCAAACTCGGCTTACCTGAACCCACAGGATTGATCATCGGATTATCAATACCACCAGGCGCCGTTGGATAAACGAATTCCCAAATCAAATGTTCCAAACCCTTCTTGTGATCATAATTATCACTACCATCTGATTCTGAACCAACTGGAACGGGGCCCCAGAAGTAAGGATGCACTAGAAATGCTCCTAAAATCCGAACACCAGTACCCCCCTTCAATAAAGACTCTTGATCATCATCACCCGCTTTCATAGCTATGTTATGAACTATATTGCCTCCGGCGCTGTCACCACCAATGAAGAGTCTCTCAAAATCTCCGTGGTTCAATAACCAGGGCTCCTTGTTATTAATAACATTGGAGTGATTTTGATGATCATGATCATGGTGATTGATACTGCTACGATGAGAAGCGACCCATTGAAAAGCAGCCCAGCAGTCTTCATACGCTGCAGGAAGAAGGTGTTCTGGGGCTAGCCTGTATTCAATGGAGACTGCGAGTACTTGAGACTGAGAGACCAAGATGTTGAGATACCTGTGATCAATAAATGAGAAAGCGGACTCGAAGCAGAAGGCGCTGCCGTGGAAGTAGACCAAAACGGGGAGTTTTTGGTCCGCTTGGCTGAGTTTGGGGAGGTAGAGGCGAGCGGATATGGCGGGGTTTTGAGAGATGGTTATGTCCTTTGACGAGACCCCGAATTGAGGGTCCGGGTCAAGCGTTGGAGGCACGTAGGGTGAATCCATCAGCCGCTCAACTGAGCCATCTTTGTAGACTCTGATCAGTGGGAGGAGCTCTTTGCTTACTTCTTTGTTTGTTGAAGCGGCCATTGGAATTTTTGAGAGAGATTACTGAATTGGTTTGGAAATCGCGGAATTACCTGAGAGGATTTAGAGAAGAAATAGCCCAATAGGTGCGGGAGACACGGCTGAGCTGACCAAGACCCATTTGTGTTCTGAGTGCGAGTCAACTTAATATCACCAGACTAATTGTAGCGCACATTGACCTTACCATAAAAAGATTATGTCACATTAAAGTCACGCCAACTGGAATAGATATGATATATCTTAAAATGCAAGAAAGTGCAGTGTTAATTCCACTGGAAACAGCCTTAGTTACACTGTTTTTACATTGGGAGAGTTGAATGTTTAAACTCAAATAAAAAAAATTTGAGTGTCTTTGAATTCCCCCCCCCCCCCTCATTTACATGTGTATACAAAGAAACTCAACCTTTACAAAATAATGAGAAAAAAAAAAAACTATAAGGAATTATATCATTACGAAGGCAGAACCTTATTTTGGATTACATTACGTTGAATGGCAACAAGCATAATTAATTAAACTTTTAACAGTTACCGAGTACTATTTAAATAATCATGTGGATCTTTCAACTTTTTATTTAATTTAATATATATATGAATATCGACGTTATCTTAACTATTTGAAACTATGGCTTAAAGACATTGACCACTAAAATATGAACAAATACATAATGATAACGACCTCCAAGGTCACATCGCATAGACATTGAAGTATTGAACATGAAGAGACGACTTTTCAAGAAAAAATAATATGATACAGATGTCCACTGGGCCGGCGGCTTAGAGTACAGCAGATGCATGAACATGAATACATGATTCGCATTCATACACATTCAACACGTTTTCTGAAGCCCGACTATTTTTAGTAAAGCCTAGCTTCGGTTCGTTGGGTCGAATATTTAACCTAATTGTTGTTATTGTTCCTGTTATTAGGTGAAAATTTGGGTGAAAATTGCTAAATTCGGCATTCGTAAATTAACTAACAAAACCAAATTAAAAATCTAGAAAATTGAAATCGAATGGAACAAGTTACGAACATACAGATGTGATGCCTATTGATGCAGAAATATGGTCAAGGTAGTAATGTAATTAGATTGTCTTGCGAATACTTGTATTTATTTTGGTGGGAACAAATTACTGCGGGTGGGATGAAGTAGTTATTTATTTCTTTACTCAAACCGTCCTCATTTCTCTTGCGATCATAAAAAATAGTCAGAGGGCCCTGGATATTTTCCGGCGATAACTTTTTAATGCTCAAGTCAGTAATTTGAAATTTAAAAAAACTCGGTTTGGTTTTCTTTTAACCTAGGTTTTTTTTATCTTTTTAGGCTGTGTGCTTGGTTTTGTTTTTTTAAGGTAGATTTTTTTTAGAAAAAAAAGTCTCTTTCTTTGGGTTCCTCCAGATTTTTATAGACACTTGAGATTATCGCATCCTCAGTGTCCTCTTTAATACGCCACTGTAATCTCAAATTAATGAGATGTCCGTTATGAGACAATTATTAAGCTGCAGTTACAACTCCCGTTCGTGCATATGCGTTATAATTGATTTTTCAGGTGGTGCTCAACAGTTCAAGGCTGGTCGAGGCTCACAAAATATCCGAGCTGGTTCTGGTCTCCTTGTAGTATTTTAGTCGATAGTACATGTGACCAGATAACTTCTTCTTCGATAGCTCCAGTCATCGTGCTACAGCTTGGAGATTTGACGAGCAGGTTTCGCTTTGCTAATATCTGGTAATGGTATTTCCACTCCTCAAACATCAGTCCCCCAATTTTTAGTGTTTGGAGTGAAACAAGATAAGACTAGAAACTATAAATGTGCTTAAGGAGTGGTGGCTTCTCAACTTTCGCGAACGTTTATCGATCTAACTCCTAATTATGCCACTTTAAATGAATTTGGCATTGCCAAACCTCAGCCAAGTATTTGAACTTTAAAGTGGCTGTTTTTGGACATCCTGATGTCGTTTCAAATCATTGTACATCACCCCTAAAACCCCTCCCATTACTTTATAAATCCCAAACTTCCTCTTTTTTTCTCTTTTCTTTTTCTTATTCTACGGCTGAATCCTAATCTTCATTTTTAAAAAAGAAACGTCTTATTGTTGCGATATTCATTCTTCCAACTCCAAGTCTTTTCAGGTATTTCTCCTTAAACTCCTCGTTATATTGATCTTGTATAGTCATTTCTGTGCTAGTATTTTTGCTTGGATTTTTTGGTTTTTACTGTAATGTCTGTAGTAATAGATACAGTGATAGATATTGATGGTGAGGATAAGTTCAATATTTCAGCCAATTCTCTCATAAAGTCTAACCTTGACCCCCAACTCCCTGTAGAGGAAACCGGTCCATCTAAGTTTAGGGATCACCTTAGAAGGATGTCCCCCGAGGCTTCCTCCTTCATCTGAAAAAACTAAACCTCGTTAAAGGAATGGTGAGGATAACATCAGTTCTAATGGGAATAATGGGATTAGGGTAACAAAGGGCACTAGTGGGAGTGTGAGTGGTGAAGAGAGCTCCCCCGATGAATCTCGACGTGCAAAAAAACCTAAGACGAACTATAAAACGGAGGCTGAATCATTCCCTATTGATTCTATGAACGTGAGACCACCCAGAAAGATTTAGATAAGCTTATGGTGTTATATAGAATCCCTGATGATATCAAACTTAGGATGTAAAATTAATACCCCTAGTCGATCCCCGAAGGGATATGTAACCCTATACTTAAAATGCTTCAAATTTAGGGTTAGATTACCTCTGCATCCTTATTTTGCTAAAATACTACGAAAACTAAACCTATCTCCTGGTCAACTTAATTTAAATGGATGGAGGGTTCTATCTGATCTGTTTGTGTTATACTAAAGGTGTGGAATGGGTGAGCTTACTGTGAAGGAGATAAAAAATCTTTATTAACTAAGAAGTAGTTCTAAATATGTTGGCTGGTACTACTTCATAAGCAGCTCAAAGAAAAGAAAACCTATAGTAGATCTCCATACCTCTAAGAACAATTGGAAGGGCGAGATCTTCTTTGCTAAAGATAACTGTGGTCAAATGGCCTCTACATCCAGATGAGACATTCGTGTCCCCACCTACTTTTATACTCTAGGTTGCTCATTGTCCATTGCATTTCCCCTTTATGTTATTTTCTTATTAAGCTTACCAACCTCATTTTCCTTTTGTGGTTTAATTTCTTAGAGCATGGTTTACAACATAAGAGAAATAATGAAGTTGCATATTGAGATTGCCTTGGTTAATACAAGTTAGTACCGGGACCTATTGTCTACCACCAGCTTAGTCCACTCTCATCTTGTGTCCAAGATAGCATAAATGAGCAGTATTCTTGAAAAAATAAAGAAGCACAATTGTGACAACAACGGCCCGAGCAACTCGTCAGCTCTCCTCAAGAAACCTACTATCGCTAAAGATGCTTCTCCTCTACGAATGCTCCCACCTTTTTCTGTGGAGAGCAAAGGCCTGGTAGAGAGGTCTTTAACTCCAACTCCTGCTGCCCCAACTTTTGTAAGAACTCGATCCAAATCTACTTGCCAAAGCGAGGCTACTTATCTTGAGTCTTTCCAAAGGGATCTGACGAAGTATGTGAAGTAAAAGCACCTCTCAGAATTAAATGACCAGCACATGGGTGAATTATTTAACACCATTCAATGGAAAGCCTACCAGATTTCTGTTGCCTCCTCCATTTATAAGCCCAAGGTCGTTAATTATGATAAGAAGTTGAAGGGGGAGAACTAGAACCTAAAGAATGAGCTGCAGCAGGAGAAGAAGTAGTCTGTTAAACTTCATGATGATATCTTAGAGCTTGAGGAAAAAGTTTCCATGTCTAACTCTCAAGTATAGTTCACTTCTTCATTGTTCAGACACCGCAACAAGGGCAGGGTATACCTTCGTTAGTATAGCACCTCTTCGATTAATGCGTATCGAGCTGCCTGACACTTAAGTTTCCTCACTTCTCCTTTGTTTGCAGGCAGAATTCCATCCTAGATGTACGAGATTATTAGATCTATCCATGATTTCATTGCGTCTAAGCACATCATTTTTGTTTCCTGCTCAATAGTTAAAGAGGCCTTAACCTCTATTGGAAAAAATTTGGGCATCCTTGCATCCAAGGTAGCTAACATCCTTGTTAAGGTATCAACTCAAAAATTCTCTTTCTTGGGTATCTATTGAACCTTTGCTCCTTTGAATTTACCCATCATTTGTCTAGTATATCTAAAATATCATTCCATTTTTCCATCCCTCAATTGGAAACTCTCCTTGAGATGATTGGCCACAAGTTAGGAGTCAGTTCGCATCTTCACTTTTTCTGCTCACAATTCCAGCACTAACTTTAACCCTACAATGAAGGCTTTATATTCTACTTGGTTATTGATTACTTTAAACTCGAATCTCACTGTATAAGGGATTTTTACGCCCTTAGGGCTAGCAATGAGTACACTTGCTCCTGCTCCTTAATCTCCACTTAAACTATCTATAGACACTGTCCAGACCTCATTGTCGCTTTCTTCTTCTTTTTCATCATTACTAACGTCTTTCTCTGCCCCAATACACTTAACAACAAAGTCAGCCAATGCTTAAGCTTTAATCACGGCTCAAGGTTGATAGTTAATATCAAATTTCCTCAATTATACTGACCATTTCACGAGGCGACTAGAAACTTTCGGTTTGTACAATACTTGCCTCAATGGCTGGTCCCTCACTACTATCACTTAATGTGCCTAAAAGTAAGGTCTTAACTTCCGACCTATAACGACCAATTGTAAAGCCCATTTCTCCATTTTTGGGTGCCTAGTTTCTACATCCAACGACACTTTGCTGGTAAATATATTAGATGTTGGACTCCTTCCTCTTCTCATACTAGCACTGCGCTTGCGGCCCACCGAGACATGGCCATATATAAATATAGCTTGTCACCCTCTCGTGGTGTTGACAATAGTGGAGCTTATAAGGTGCTGCTTCAATTGTTGAAACACCTACTTGCATTCTGCAGTCAATTCCATTTTCTTCCCCTTCTTCATCACCTAGAAAAAGACGTGACACTTGTTTATTGTCCTCGAGATGAATCAATTTAAAGGAGCCAGCTTTTCAGTGAGGCTTTGCAATTCTTTAATTGTGCGAGGGGACTTTATCTCCACAACCACTCGAATTTTTTCAAGGTTCACCTCAAACCCCTAATGACTTACTATAAATCCCAAGAACTTCCCCGAGCCTACCCCAAACACATATTTTTCAGGGTTCAGCTTCATTTAATACTTCCTGAATAGCTTGAAGGTCTCTTTTAAGTGCAACATATGTTCAGTCTGGTCCTTAGATTTTGTGATCATTTCGTCCATATATACCTCCATCGTACAACCAATAAACGGCTTGAAGATCGTATTCACCAACCTCTGATATGTTGCACCTGTATTTTTTAGACCGAAAGGCATCATCTTGTAGTAGAATAATCCCACATTGGTGACTAAAGTAATGTGCTTGATAACTCTATGAAATGAAAGTTATTATAGCATTTAAGACTTTAATTAAGATTGCTAAGAAAGTAGAAAACATGTTTTTATTGCATTTTAGTGATATTTTGCATAATTTCTTATTTTAGTTATTTTTAATAAATTATATTATTGTGTTCTTAGATCATATGCTCAATTGTAGGCAATTGAAAGTGCAAATTTAAAGAAAGGAATGTTGTGTAATATGCTTGCAAAAATGAGGATACAACTTGCTTACAAAAAAGTGAAAATAAGTCTGGAATAGTGTAAATATTGTAGCCGATGCTGTAGCAGTAGCAATCCTGGAGCATCAAATGAGAAAATTTCGCACAAATTTAAGAAAAAAAAAACGTGATCTGTAAGTTTTAAATCTAAATATATGCGCCCTAAATTTCTGTTTGCCTTAATTTTCAACTATAAAAGAAGTCTGCACACAAGTGAAGAGGGGGGTTGTCAACCACAAGAAATAACTAAGAAAAGAAAAAGAAAACAAGAAAGAAAAAGGAAATTTTCAAGGCTAAACAGAAGATTTGCAAGCGAGAGAAAGAAGAAATCAAGAATCTAAAATGACCACTCACTTTTATTTTTATTCTACTTGTTTTCTTTGATTTATGATAATGTATATGATGGTTAAAAATATTTTTGTTTATGTTTTGTCACAAATCATGAACTAAATTTACTTATGGTTGAGTGATAAATGAGCTTGATGGTTAATTGACTGGTTTTATGTATTGATGCATGATTGATATAACATTTTATTTTGATAATGCTTAATTTAATTTACTATTTCGGCTAATCACTCATTTAATGAAACTAGTTAATAGAGAGCCTTAAAAAGGTCTGTTTTAGTGGAATATATAAGAATAATATTTAGTTCTAGATTATGTTTCCCAAGTTGGGGTTAAACTCAATTTGAATAGAGTCATACTTATTCTAAAATTAGTGATGAACAAGACATAGAAATTCACCTTGTAAGGTATTAGAAACATTGAGCATATAATGTTATATCTTGTGTTACCATAACAATTGGTCATTGTGAGGTTGCATATAGATATAAGATATTCAACAGACAACAGCTGATGATGCATTAGAGTTTTGTCGAGTACTGTAGTAATTGCTGTAACAACAGTACTGTAATAAAAAAAAGGGTCAATGCCATTAAATAAGTTGATTCATTTAACTACATCATTCCTAGTAGTTATATTCTTGTATGAGACGTGTCAATTCATTTTATTGCATTTTACTTTATATCGTTTAGATTAATTAGTTCAATTAGTTAATAAAAGAGTTTAATTTAATTAGATTGAATTTATACCATATTAATTGCTATAGTAACTTTGCTGGTATCAATTACTGTGGAGACTATCTCAAATACTCATCATTATATTACTTATTGTGTACACTTGTGCATTAACATCCATATTATAAGAGATTAAACCTATACCACAACAATACTCTTCATCCTACTCGAACATCAGTATTTGGTTATACCTAGAAAAGGCGTCCATGAAGCTAAGCAAGCTATGACCAGGCGTCGAATTAACCAATTGGTCAATATTGGGTAATGAAAAACTATCTTTTAGACATGCCTTAATGAGGTTTGTAAAATATACGTGCATCCGCCACTTCCTATTCTCTTTTTTAACCAGAACCACATTAGAGATCCATTCGAGATAACTAACCTCTCATAGAAAGCTTGCTTGCAATAGTTTTTCTACCTCTGCATTTATGGCGTCATATCTCTCCTGGTTGAAAAATCTCCTCTTTTGCTTCACTGATCGAACATATTTTTTTATTGCTAGTTTATGGCTTGCTACAATAGGATTTATCTTAGGCATGTCATCATGGGACTAGGCAAATACATTAGCATATGTTGACAAACAAGCCACCAATTTTTCCTTCAACCCTTCTTCTAATTCTGCCCTGATTTTGACAACCTTTGTTGGGTCTTCTAGCTTTATGGTCACCTCCACAACTTCCACCAGCTCCTGTCTCTTCTTTTTAGCATCTCCTCAAACATTCAGTGAGGTGATTTGCATTGTTTCCTTCGTTGCAGTTTTGTAACATTTGCGAGTGATTCTCTGGTCGCCTTTTACAACTCATACATCCCAATTTACCCAATATTTGAGAGCCAGGTAGTGATTTGACATTACTACTTTACTAATTCTCAAAAAAGGCATGCCTAGAATTATCTAATATAGGCTATCGTCATTCACCACTACAAAATCCGACATCATCGTTTTCTAAAATAGAGCGATGCTTATTGCAATAGGTAACTTGATCACTCTGAGGGGGGTCGATCTTCCCATACCAAATCCCTTCAAAGACATGCTAGTATTTTCCAATATTAAGTTTGCGATTCCCATTTTGTCTAATGATGATTTAAATAAAACATCTACAGAGCTCCCTAAATCTACGAGTACCCGATTGAATTCCTTGCCGGCCATGATTACGTTAATCACCAAGGCATCCTCATATGGGTACAACACTCTTTCTTCATCATCTTCTGTCCACATGATGGGTATTTACCTGGTTTTTGCTCACTTTGCTACTGGCATATTGAAAAGAATCTCTTTGCTGATCATTGCATACCTTGAATAGTTTTTATGAAATATGTTCGAGTCACCAGCAAGCGTTGAACCCCCAGCGATGACCTTGACCATAGGCTACTCACGCCTGGTTTCACTTATACTCTCTTCTGTTCCATATTGTGGATCTGCAACTAGGTGTGCACCATCAATGAAGCTATCTAGGTAACAATTCGTCACCAAGTGCCCCCAAGGACATTGTCGGGTTGATTGGCAGTGAAATTGTCGCCTTACAAGCGCGGGTTCGATTCTTGGGGGTGGTAAGGGGATAAAAATTGTATTTGGGCTTGCCAACCCCCTTTACCTTTAAAAAAAAATGATTCCTCTCTGAGTCTTCAACTTGATTCTTAAAGTCTCGATATTTAACTGTGGTATAGCTGTAGGTGTTGTGGAATTCGCAGAATCTACTCCTATCTCTTATTAGCGACTTTCACTCTTAGGGTTAAGGGATATAACAAGCTACGTTCTTTGATATTATAGTACAATTCCTCTTAAGGGACTATTAAAGGAATGTATTGCCTATATATGGGCTCTGGTCGATTATCTGGACAGCTTTCTCCTAAGAAGATTGGGAATTTGGCTGAGGTGGTCTGGTTTCTGATGGGTAGCGAGTTGCTGGAGCACCATAGTGAAGGCGACTATATGGTTGGTTAAGTTTTCTCCACTGATCACCACCAAGATGGCAAGGAGATGGAGCTCCTGCTCGTTGAAACTAAGATGGTTGCGAGCGAGATTTATAAGGGACTAGCCGACTACTCGTACCCTCGCCCGATGATAGCTTGTAACTTTGGTTGATCAGCCCTCCTACCTTCTGTGCCTTCTTCTCTTTCTTTTTCAGCTTTTTAAGTTGTTTGATTTTTATCCTGGTTATCTTTTCTTCTTTGATCTTAGCATCTCTTTTTGCCTGTTCGTAGGCCATAGAATACATCTGCACAGTCGAGCTCCTCAGGTTATACCAAAGTCATCCTATCTTCACGTCCTCTTTGAGCCTTTTTAAGGCCAGGGGATGGTTAAAAGCTCTGAGGTTGAGAACGGCGCGACGATACCTCTTCAAAAACTCCCTCAGGGTCTCATTTTCCCCTTACTTAATCCTCAGCAATTCCATTATATTATCCTTTGCAGCTACCACCTTTCAAAATTATTTTGCAAATTTATAGAACATCTACTTAAAGCTCCTGATACTTCCTCGAGGTAGTTTTCTATATCATTCTCGTGCCTGTCCTTCCAAAGTCAATGGAAACGCTCGACACCTTTCGGCTTACGTCAAGCATTGCACTCTTGTCACATCATTGAAGCATTCTATATGAACCAAGAGGTCATTCTTCCTGGAATACTTAAAATCTGAAAATCTAAAGTCTCAAGGAATTACCGTGCTCATGATCTCCTCTAAAAAAGGGGATTTTTTATCCAATATGATTCTCCAATTGGGCACTTTTTGGCAACCCTGAAGCTCGTCGATCACCTGAGCTAATCTGCGTACCTCTTTCCTCAACTCCATAGCACGACCAGGATTTTACATTACGACCTAATCGCACTCATGTTCAAAGTCATTCAGGTGTTATCTCAGTTCTTTTTCTACAACGCTTGTTCCTTCCCTATTACTTACCCGGCCTTAATTTCCTCTCAGTTGATCCTCCAACCACAAGTTCTGTTCATTGCTAAATCCCTCACAGCCTCGTTCAGTCTGAGTGACTTTGTTACTGGACTCCGAAGCGCTTGGGTTCTCTACTAGAGATTTTTCCCCAGCTCCTCTATGTCCCTCCTTTAGTTCGTGAAGAACAGCAATGAGGGCTTCCATATATTTCTTCATCTGCTCTATTCACTCATACATTAACCTCTCACTTTCCTCATTTGTCACTCCCTATAAAGTGGTGGGTTCATTCACTATGGTGCTAGTTCCACAAACTTCGTTTCCTCATGTATCCATTTTGTTTATCCTCTGATCAGCTTACTCAGTTGGTAATGGCTTCTTGCTTGTTCCTCACAGACGGTGCCAAAATGTTAATGCAAAAATATGGTCAAGGTAATATGCGACTAGGTTACCTCGCAAACATTTGTATTTGTTTTAGTGGGAACAAATCGCTTCCAATGAGATGAAGTAGTTATTTATTTCTTTACTCGACCTATTCTCCTTTCTCCTGCTATCACAGAAAATAGTCAAGCGGCGCCATATGTTTTTCCGGCGATAATCTTCCAATGCTTAAGTCATTAATCGGGAATTATGAAAAAACTTGATTTTGTTTTCTTTCAACCTAGGTTTTTTTTATCTTTTTATGTTGTGTGCTTGGTTTTGTTTTTTTTAAAGATCTATTTTTTAAAAAAAAAAAATCTTTTTGGGTTCCTCTGAGTTTTTATAAACACTCGACATTATCGCGTTCTCAATGTTCTCTTCAATGCGCAATTGTTTCTGGATTGAATGCACCACTTTAACCTTGAATTAATGAGATGCTCGTTATAAGACAATTATTGAGCTGCAGTTACAACACCCGTTTTGTGCATGTGTTACAACTGATTTTCCAGGTGGTGCTCAACAGTTGAAGGCTGATCGAGGCTTATAGAATGTCCGAGCTGGTTTTGGTCTTCTTACAGGATTCTGGTTGACAGTACATATGACCAGATAACTTCCTCTTTTGTAACTCGAGTCATCGTGCTACAACTCATAGATTTAATGAGCAGGTTTTGCTTCGCTAATATTTAATAGTGGTATTTCCACTCCCCAATTAATGCCTTCAATTTACTTGAATCTCGAAAATCTGTTGTGCCTTTAGTATACTTTCTTTAATTACAAAACTTCTCCCTTCATACAAGTGAGGAATACGCAAATTTTAAAACCACTGACACCACCTGCTGCCGCCACAATCTTCAGCCTTCACAACCGCCGCCGACAGTGAGCAGTGGTGCCGGCAGAAGCTTGCTAAGATTAAAAGCTTTGTTTGATAAGAGAATGAATCAAATGAATAGGCACTCGGATTTGGTTGTTGAGTAATTTACCGATTCCGTCCAAAGACACCACGTGTCACCCGTTTTTAATTACTGGAAAAACTGATTTTGTGTTTGCCTTTTTAAAAATTCGAACCGAACCGAATCATTTTAAAACATAGAAAAGGCTCAATCTAATCTAGTCCTCTAACTAAACGGTTCAGTTCCGAGTTTACTCAGTCCACCCTATGACCTGTGCATGCGACAATTTTACAGATACTCCTTGTAAAAAAATAAAATTGAATATGCAGAATAAAGTGTATATATATAGGTATCTTGTGGGTTTAATTGCATATCTGAAAATTCAATAAATTTTTTACAATATACATAATCTAATTCACTAGATACAAACTTTAATAATTTATTATCTCAACCTTGTAAATTATCAGCTTTCGGGTGCATCGTATTTAGCTGCAAATTGCAAATCCTCAATGTATCATATTTGGTTACAAAATCTTTTCACTTTCTTAGTCCACAGTATAAGGAAGATATCGCGTTTTCTTTTTTATACAAGGCATAACTAATGGTGGATGTAAGCAATATCGAAGAGTACTATTTCTTAATTAAGCAAGCAATGAGGCATTTCAAATTACCTTCTACTAGTTGAGCAGGACTTCTTATGATTTCTTCCTCTTTGAATCATCTCATTGTTTGTTATCCTATCCATTCGGCATGATTATGACTTGAGCATAACTAGTACTTGTAGTACTGGAAGGATGCATGTTTTTTTTTTTTCTAAGCTTTAAATCTTTAATTAGTTAGTCACGCCATTTTTCAAATTCAATTACCTTTTTGGCCTAATTATCATTGGGTATATCCAATAAATTGGTTAATCATGTTATATACTAAAATAAAAACTATAATTATTTATTCAATTTCCACATTTCACAAGAAATTCTAACGGCCGAAATGATGCTTGAGGATGGTAAACCCAGCTCAAAGAAAGTACCGATTGTGCATGGGAAAGCCCTCAGACGAGAACCTGGGTTTTTTTTTTTTTTTTTGCATGTCTTTTTGGTTGATGACGATTATATCAACTGCAAAATTCAATCGATGATTTTGAAATCGCATGAATCAAAGTCGAAGAGTGGTTAAAAATAGAAAAAAAAAAACAGCCGATGTTTTTTCGTTCTGGAGTAAATCTCTATATTGTGTTCAATAAAATGAAAGTTCCTGTCAGGAATGGGATCGAGATATATTAGCTAATTTCATAATATTGACTATTTTCTTCTCTCGATTAGGAAAATAGATTATTTGACTTCAGAGGCAGCTATTTATTGTTCCAAACTAATTAAAGCAAATAAACTGTGTTATTAATTAGTAAACATATATCACTCGTCAAACAAGTCTCTCATATAAGATGCATGAATGTTTAAGATTAGCAGAGTATTTTTTCAAAATCATAATTTAGACTACAATTATTTATTTTTAATGCATAATATATTGTTTCAAAACTCACAATAATTTTTAGTAGGAGATCTAGATGAGCCGAGTGTCGGTCTACCGAGGGATGTTGGTTCACAAATGTGGGGGCATGCTAAGTCTAGCTATTACTACATACTCCAGTCCCACACACCACTCCTAAGTTCCAGGCTTTAAATTCAAGCTTCATCAGCCACAAGACAATCAAAATGTCAAATTAAAAACTCTGCTTATTCGGTTTAAGTTATTTTTTTAAGAATTTTTTTTATTTTTTTTATAAATCAAATTTGATCATCATTTGTTTTATTTTATTTAAGAAAATTTTATTATAAAATAATATTCTGTATTTATTTATTTTGATAAATTTACAATATTTAGAATTACTATATATAAAAAGGGTCAAAACCATAATTTTTTTTCATTTAAACTCTTTTCAATTAAATTTTCGATAGGCAGAAACTCTTTAGCAATCGACTTTCTTGCTTTCACATCGTCAAAGTCATAACGAAGCTGATCCTCAACATCAAAATTTGTCATCAGGCAGCTGTATGAAATGCGAGAAAACATATATGGATGCCATTTGATAAATGATTTCGATATCTTGATTCTTGTATTCCTAACAAATTAAAATTTATTGGAGACAAAACCGAACGCATTACATGATCAGATGCATCTAATTATCCCTAGAGCTGGCATAAGAAGATACGAATCTGATCGTACATTACATAGTATGAAATGCAAAGCATAACTAGCTGCAGATTCTTACTTGAGAATAAAAGAAGCCAAGCGTTTGATCATTTTCTTAGCATTCTCAGTCTCATATTTCAATATATGAAATGCATGATCCTCACCTTCTACTTGAACAAGCTCAACTTCTCCTTCCCACCCACTTTCCTTGACAGCATTATAGTACAAAATCCCTCTATCCCTCAAAACATCCAATTCAGCAACACTCACCAGCAGCCGACGGCACCCAAGTTGAGCCAAGGTCGGCGCTTCCGGGCTAACAACGTTGATCATCGGATTATCAGCCCCGCCGGCCACATTCGGGCATAAAAACTTCCAAACAAGGGCGGGCACAAGCTTCTCAAAATCTCTTGTATCCTCTGATCCCACAGGCTTCGAGCCCCAGAAGTACGGGTGAGTTAAAAAAGCCCCTAAAATTTTAACACCACCGAGCAACTTCTCTTTGCCGGCTCGCATGACTACATGATGAGCAATGTTAGCTCCAGCACTATCGCCACCTACAAAAACTCGATCAAAATCCCCAAACCTCGCTAGCCATGGCTCCTTGTTATCAACGCCGCGATTGTTGATTGAGTGCGAAGCAAGCCATTGGAGGGCAGACCAGGAATCTTCGTAAGCAATGGGGAGAGGGTGCTCGGGGGCTAGCCTGTACTCAATTGATATTGCAACAACTTTGGCTTCAGAAACCAGGGCATTCATCAGCTTTGTTTCGACTAAAGAGAAGGCGGATTCAAAGCAGAAGCCGCCACCGTGTGTGTAAAACAAGATTGGGAGTTTTTGGGTGCTGATGGGTCGTGTGAGTTTCGGGAGATAGACTCTGGCTGAGATTTTGGGGTTCTCGGAAATGGTGATGTCTTTAGATGAGACTCCTGTTTCTGGATCTTCATCTGGCGACGGCGGCACCATCGGAGAGCCGCTGAGTCGCTCAACGGAGCCATCTTTATAGACTCGGAGGAATGGGAGCAGCTCTGATGCTACTTCGGCCATGGAATTAGCTCTTGTCCTCAAGTGACTAAGAGACAAATAACACTACATGCTATTTGCTCTTTATAAAACAATGCAAGCACAGCCAAACTTGATAATTTTTAATTGAGTTTTGATGATCTCATAGACACGATTAACGTTATTCGTGTTGAAAATAGCACAAAATTTAATACAGAAGTTACAAAAGACAGTTTTTTTTTTCACTTCTTAATAATAATGTGTTATTTTTCATACACATATCATGTTGCATGGATATAAAGTAATGCACAACAAAAGGTCCAATAATAAGCCTATTGGTGTCACAAAATTTGAGTCCTATGGAGATATATTTTTTCTCTCAAATAGATGAGTAAAAACAAATATTTCCTTCACCTCATATGAATGGAACATATATTCCTCCTCATAATTAGGATAACATCCATTTTTTTTAAAAAAAAAAAATGGTACTTCATTGATTTAATCAATTTCTGGCGGATGTTTGATTACAAAGGTAATGACAAATATAGTGTTAAAAATAAAAAGGAAAATTATCCACCGATCACCTAATGTTTCATATTTTTAAAAAAATACACAATTCTTTTTTTTTGTCTGAATTACACCCGAAATAACATTTCTTTTCATTTTTCTATCTCTGTCAGAAAACTATTATAATGTTACTGATGTCATAAGGGTAAATTGGCCATTTCACCAGAGCAACCCTAAAACGACGTCGTTTGCTACAGTAATAAGGAAAAAAATATTAAATCGGATTATTTTTTGCTTTTTTATGATGAAATTGTAATTTTTCATTTGAGGGTAAAATAGTCATTTATTTAAGTTTTCGTTACTTTTTTTAACAGTTTTCTGACGGAGGTGGAAAAATAAAAAGAAATTTTATTTCCAGTGTAATTCAGACAAAAAAAAAAAGAATTATGTATTTTTAAAAAAATTTGAAACATTAAGTGATTGGTGGATAATTTTTTAAATAAAAAAGTAGATTTCTATTTTTTAAAATTTAGATGCTTGGGGAAGGGCGGCTGCCCAGTTGAATTTGTTGTAATTATTCCACCGTTCATTCCAAGATGTATGGTGATTCAGCGATCCGCGAGCATTATTGAACGGCCACTTTATTTTATATTATCTCGTCTTCATTTGGAATCAAGATCGTTTACTTTTTTTCCTTTAAAAAATCTTAAAAGTTTGATACCCTTCCTTTTTATAATATTTAAAAGCTGATGTTTTCGAAACATTCAGAAAAATAATAATTAAAAAGTTAAATAGACCGTCAAATGAATAAGAAAGCTTGGTAGCTCGAGCTCCGCAGCTTGCTCGGTTTAGTTGTAATTCACTTTACTTACTTTCTTTTTCCTTCTCGAAGACAAAATTGCCTAAATTTGCCATCACAAGTATCTGTCTTCACCACCCACTCCGCCTCCATAAAATATAAATGAAATCAATAGGCGTATCTTTAGGGACAATAAAAAAAATAAAAATTAGTGTTTTGAATTGTTAAATTATTCAAAAAAAAGTTAGTTGATTTATAAATGAATACTGTCCCCAGAATACGACGGAATGATTTTCAAAATTTTTAATTATTACTGAATTTAAATAAAATATATATATATATATATATATATATATATATATATATATATATATATATATATATGTAACAATCGATGACGTCGACGCGCTAACAAGAGTACAAGTGTCGTGCATGCTATAGCCCGTTGAAGGCCTCTTTTATGGAACAGAGCCCCCTTTAGTCTCTGACTAGGTCAGAACAAAAGTGTAGTCGTCCCTAGTTTGCCACTTTTCATCAAGAAACTATTTACAGCAAGTCACACTTATATGCGCACGACTCCGCAAGTGAGGGAAGACGAAGATCTCAAGCAAGGCACGACGAGCCTTCAGCATCTTCAAACCCAGAAGAATTCGGGCATGCAACAACTCTACTTCAAATATTCAAGCTGTCAAACTCAAAGACAGCGTAAAGTAGTTGTTGATGACCAAGCAGATTAACCCGGCGAAGATGGACATCAATTTCACACATTAAAGGCTGTTCTTTTGCCACGCACATGATCCTTGAGCTTAATGAACAGCGGCTAAGCAGCCAACACAAACCTTGGGCAATTACATTTGTACACTACTATTTATGCAATGACTTAAAAGTAAGCCATTTTCAGAAAATTGATGAATAGATATTACAATTTCAAGGGCTGATATAATTATATAATGCGGACTGTAGAGATTTGACCGCACGGCACAGGATGTAAATAATTGATCAACTACGCTTGTTATTCTTGTTACTACAATAACTATTAAAGGCAGTTTCGGAAACCAATTAAGCAAGAGATTTGACATTTATTGGACCAAACCCTTGGATTACTACTTATTGAGAAAACTGGACAAGGTTTTGAACATAATCTTTGCATTCTCAGTCTCAGGATTAAAAAAATGAAAAGCGTGATCCTCTCCCTTGACTTCAAACAACTCCGCTTCTCCTTGAAACCCACTTTCCCTGACTGAATTAAAATACCAAATTCCTCTATCTCTCAGCTGATCCTTCTCGGCAACACAAACCAGAAGCCTTGAACAACGGAGCTTAGCCAGATTCGGCTTTCCTTCACCGACAGGATTGACCATTGGATTATCAATACCTCCAGGCGCTGTCGGATACACAAATTTCCAACTTGAATGTAAAAAGTTATTCTCATGATGATCACCAACAGGCTCTGAACCAATTGGACTTGATCCCCAGAAGTAAGGATGCCCAAGAAATGCTCCCAAGATCTTAACACCATTACCCTCCTTCAATGTAGACTCTTGATTATCATCATCTTCACCCGCTCGCATAGCTATATTGTGAACTATATTTCCTCCTGCGCTGTCACCACCAATAAAGACTCTCTCAAAATCGCCGTGGTTCAATAACCAGGCCTCTTCGTTATTATTGGAGTATTTTTCATGATCATCGATTTTGTTACGATGAGATGCAACCCATTGAAGAGCAGCCCAGCAGTCTTCATATGCTGCAGGAAGAGGGTGTTCTGGGGCTAGCCTGTATTCTACAGAGACTGCGAGTACTCGAGCTTCAGAGACTAAGATGTTGAGGTATCTCTGGTCAAGAAATGAAAAGGCAGATTCGATGCAAAAGCCACCGCCGTGAAAGTAGACCAAGATTGGGAGTTTTTGATGATGATCAGCGAGTTTTGGGAGGTAGAGGCGGGCTGATAATGATATGGCGGGGTTTTGGGAGATATTGGTTATGTCTTTTGACGAGACTCCAGTCGTTGGATCAGCACCAGGTGATGATGGAGGGACATAAGGTGAGCCTAAAAGACGCTCTACTGAACCATCTTTGTAGACTCTGACTAATGGGAGAAGCTCTTTCTCTACTTCTTTGTTTGTGGTTGTGGATGCCATTGAAGATTCAGAAGTGAGGGAGATGAATGTCGAGCGGTGAGGTGAGATTACATGCAGAGTCGTCAGACTCAGACAAGGGTTGTTCGAATTAATTAATCCGAAGAGTGCAGCTCAATAATTTGTTTGCTATTTATTTATCAGAATAAGTTGTAAGTTGCGTCGTTAGGCGCAAATGTGACTTGGAAAAATGCTTGATTGGTTTTACCACGCGTGAAGATTAAAGAACCGTTTTCCATTATCAAGAATTGATTTTGCTGAAAGACTAGGTCTGGAAAGCTCGGACTATCGTGCACGACAGACTCCACCCCGGTAAAAGGTTACACGTATTAACTAGACGAATTTCCCATCCTATTCATATACATGAATTGAACTATACACTAAATTATAGATCTTTTTTAAGAATTGAACTATTGGTCTCATTGTTTTCACCATACGAAACCACCAACTAAGCTATCCAGTGTATTATATAATTGGAGTGGATTAGAAGCAGTACTAATATTGTCAAGAGTTTATTCTCTGCTACCGAACGAAATGGTTAGATATCAAAGAAGCCTACTATTGGACAAGCAAAAGATACATCTCACCGACTTCGATTTCAGTGAATTCGATTTCAGTCATAAAATACATTTCGAGATTACAACCATCTCAATCCATGAAAATCAATAATGTTTTGTGAAAGTTATATTCCAAGCAGTACCTACAACAATTAACTTGAAGAAGCAACTTACAGTCTACAATCAACAAAACGCCGGCATCAGGAAATGATTATGAGCCACGCTACAATCAACCAATTAGGACCTTCACTTGACTCGATATC
Source organism: Luvunga scandens (assembly GCA_030449905.1). NCBI lineage: Eukaryota > Viridiplantae > Streptophyta > Magnoliopsida > Sapindales > Rutaceae > Luvunga > Luvunga scandens. Next base: position 3,471,556 of record JASUUG010000478.1, read on the forward strand.
AGTGAAAAGATCTACTATTTTCTGTACACCATAACTAGTTAGAGATCAAGAATCAATGACTGGCCATCTACAGCCGCAAATTATGTGGGTTAGGTTTGGTGAGAGCCTTTGCAAAGTAATTGTGGATCTCTGGAATGATCCGCTGGATCAGATTAGAATGCCTGCAAGTTTTCAACAAGCAGATGGTTTCAGCAAATGATGGTCAGATGTTTACAGAAACAGGAAAGTTCATGTGGACACAAAAATCTACTCCTGTTTTCCACAGGAAAATAACTATTGCAGAATTTGAATGAACAACAAAAGATGGCAGGAGAGACAACCAATATCAACTTTAAATGCTGAAGCAAACTTTCTATTAACAAATATGATTTGCAAAGAGCACACGGTCACTTTGGCAATCATATATTTTGCTGCTTTATGCCGCTCATTTCAATCACTCAAGCTATTCTTCTCTTATCTTTTCCCCAGAGCTTAAAAACCTTAAATTACAAGAGAAAATTCCATGTGAAGGATTAAGATGATTAATTTTATGTTGCTATACTTCTATGTGACATCAGTAAAAGGAATTATAAATAACTGAGATTATGTGTACAGGCCACATATATAGACCTTAAAATGCAACATCAATATCTTCTACCTGTAAAAGGTAATAACTGTTAAGCATAGAAGGATCCTAAGAGATTAGTCATTAAATAGTGAACATACTTAACATTCTACAAGAACCCTCTCTCCTAGGTAAGACAAAATAATAAAATAAAATAATGGCCATGGCACAATGGGTTGAAGAGAATGACTATCTTAAAACTGCCCAGCTCGTTATAATTTTAATTGGGCACCTACCTTAGGACTTGGTCCAACTCTACTTACCTAATCACTAAAGTTCCAAGTTAACAGAGTCAAGGAAGAAAGATGAGGAACATGGCAGGATAGTGGCAGCACATACCCCGGCCTAGTACTCAATTTATCAAAGTGCTCCATGATATACAAGATGCATGTGTGCCTCAATGATATAGCATGAAAAGCTTCTGAAAGTTCGTACATGCTAGAAACATTTTCCAAAGATATATCCTACAATGAAAATAGAAAATTTGATTAGAAAACTACTTCCAATTTACGAGCAGCATTGAGGGTTCAAAAAAAAAATGGCCCTTCTAAGCTCACCTGTGCAATGGTATATTCACAGAGTCGCTTAAGTCCCTCCAAGAGATACTGATCAGCCGCTCTAAGGAGATCTTGTGCAATATCCAATGTAACATCTACAGATCCAGTGTAGATAAATCTGCAGCAGAATAAACCAGTAACCCCAGATGTTCAAGGGAAAGGAATTGTAAGGAGCTCAAGTTAAAGGCACAGAATTCATCAAACCTCATCATCAACTCAAACACTTCCCATCTAATGTTTGGAATTTCAATGTCCCTAGCATCCTTTTCCTGCAATAAAATCCACCGTAAGTTAGTTACAATATGCATGTCTTAAAACCATCTATGCTTTCGAATGCTTCAATTTGTATTGAAAGATAAGACCACCAGATGATTATGCTTTTGAGTTACCAGAAAATGAATCTGCATTTAATGTTTTATAAAAGAAAACCGATAAGTTTGAGCTTAAATTTCGTATATTCCAAAGAAATGTTATACTTCAGCCACAAAGTCAAAGATTTTAACAGTACAGCACTCCCTTAGCCAACAGTTTTTAAACTTTAGTACAACAGCCCCACCCAACACACGCAAATACAAAAGAGAAGATGATTGAAGAGCGGGGTTGGGGACTAAGACAGTATACATAGACACTCACCCGGTAACCACCATCAAACATTGCACGGAATGCATCTGAAGATGCAAGTAGACAAATTCGGTGGGCATAGAAACGTCTTCCTGCAGTAAAGCAGGCAGTTTTATAATTCAAAGAGAGAACTCATGCTAACAAAACATCGATGGAAAAAATAATCTAGGAATTCTTTCCAACATACACTGCAGAATTAAGCAAGAAGAACTTGTATTATTAAGAAAGTAAATTTAAACCTTCAACTAGAAAGGTGACGTCCGACAACGTAGCATTGTTTACAAACTGGTCCCCTAAATAGACCTGCACCAAGCACAGCAATTATAAACTTTGAAAGATAATCTAATTTGATTGTTTCTAACGCAGTTTCATTCTAAGAATTTTTCTTTGTATCCAGTTGAGCTTTGGTTATTTCTCTAATAAGTTTGATGGAAGATTATGAGATTACTAGGTTTGACTCAGTTGCCATTGTAAAAAGCTTTGAAATGATTCCTGTGTTTTCTTTTCTTCAACGATTTGAGTTCCTCAACATACATAAAGCCTAATAAATAACAAATAGAAGTTGCACTACATCAGAGAACTCTCACTGCCATTTAACATTTTCATCATAAGACAAGGTATGTAAAAAACCATTCTTAAACCTCACCTGAGGGGTTGGAGAGGGGGGAGCTGCATCAACAGAAGAAAGAGTTGTTGCTTTGTTTGCCAACTTGAACAAAGCCACAGCACCATCAAGTTGCTGCTTTGGGTTTGTTGAACCCAGAAGCCCAAGAAGTAACTCCAATCCTGCATGAAATTGAATAGTTATAGCACCATTCACACCAATATGAACATGTCAACTCTGACTTTGCACCAGCTAAATCAGAACAAATGCATGGCAGCATGAACCTAAAATTACCAAAAAATATATCTGGGAATGCAACGTACCACCACCATCGATAAATATAGTTCTCTGATCGTCAGGGGAACACAGATGAGCAAGAGCCAAAGCAACTCGTCTTTGGACACCCTTCTCTGCTACACGCATCAGATATAACAAATGGTTCAACACCTGCATCAAGAAAATCATAAGATCACAGTATAAAAATCCAAACATAGAGATCCACTGAAACATAAATTAGAAGTAGTCGATGTGGGCTGAATACTTCCAAGATAGTGATCAAAATACTCACCCGTCCATGAATCTTCTCTTCCAATCTTTTCAACGTCTTTGCCACACAATCTTTTGTTGCCTGCAAGTACAATTCTCTATACTGGTGATTGTAGGTCCAAGGTTAAAATGAACTAACAAGCATCTCAGTCTCCGATTCATGAGTATGAACAATGGTAAGCAACCACATAGTCATAAGAGTTAATAAAAATTGTAGAAATAACAGGTAATTTGAAAAATTGTTGACTATACCTGAACAATAAATTCTCCATCCTGAAGCTTCTGCACACCTCCTACCCTAATAAAATCAGCTACATTATCCTATGAGAGAAGAGTCCAACAAAGTATGTTAATAACTTCTTGAAATACCAACTCAAATTTTTCAGTTATAATATTCATAAGAATTCAAAAGAATACAATGTACCTCATTATCTGCGAGACCATATAAAGCAAATGCTGCATTATGTTGCAGAGAACCATTTTGAATCAAGAAGCTTCAGCAATGGCACTAAACCGCCATTATGTGCAATACCAGCCTGGTTGTGCATGTCCTAAATTGGAAAAATACATTTAAGCAAAGAGGTTCTATTTTCAAGCAAACTTAATTTTCTGGCACTAGAACAAAAAATTGACAAAACAGTAATATTACGTGCACATTTAGGGGGGGGGGGGGGGGAGGGAAGAGTTTGACAACCAAGACCATGGCATAAACATTTGAAAACATGCATGCATCAATATTGAGCATAAAAAGATGACCAGCACAACAAGCAATATGCAAGAGAAAAAAACCTCTGAAGAAGTATTTGGATACCAAACATGACCATAGCATAACCACGCTATTAAAAACCAATAGAACTTGACAAATGCCTGAGGGAAACTGTGAATCAATTTATAGTTCCAACAAGAACATGAAAGTACATGTAATGTACAATACAAATCACAGCTCTATCTAAGAAAGAGCAGCACCATCTCAGAAAGCACAAAAGCCAAAACCTCTAGTTGACAGTCATTAATTATGATAAAGATAAGGACAGCAGGTAAGACTGAAACCATAATAACCTGTGCCAACCTCCCCAAGGCAAAGGCTGACATTTCCCTCAGTTGCACATCAGGTGATTGAAGCATTTCAATTAGTGGCCGAACAGCACCCCTCTGTACAATGTGTACCTGTATATATATTAAACTAAATAAAGGGAGAGACAAGTCTGACGGAAAATTGTACAAGAATGAGAAAGCTCAAAGCACATGATGATCAACAAGTCAACCAACACTAATGCTTCTGCTAAAAGGATAGTCAGAGGGAACAAAATTTATTTTACATTTCTACTTTAAAAATTCATTTTCAATTAATTCCTCATATCTTGCATGACCAAGCAGAAAACCTAGGAGAAGAATAAACTTTATCAAGGAAAAATCAGATAAAGATAATGACAAGTTGTGCCCACCTTGCAATCTGAATCAGTTGCAGCAAACTGTCCAAGTAACAAAGCTGCCTCCCTCTGGCTCTCAGAGCAGCAAGAACTGTCATCCAATTAACAAACCCAATGAATTGAGAAAAAAAGAGCTAAACTGTCCTATTAAGGTAAAAAACCCTAGATAATATCTCAAGCAATAGCAGGAGAAGGGAGAAAACCTCTCCAAAATGCCTAAACCAGGCAGAACATCACAAATGTTGTAAAAGAAACAAAATTTATGCATACCTAAGTAGTCCAATGACAGGTTGCAATGCCCCAGCAGCAAGAACTTCTTTCTTTATATTGGGGGATGAATGTACCAGATTCCCAATTACTCCAACCTGGAACTCATGAAAATTAATTTCATTTGATAGCTGACGTGAAATAAAAGCATAAAATATTGCACTTGCACAATTTTCCGAAACTAATAGAATACCCACTCCAATAAAATCCTACCGCTTCATAATGTATTGCAGAATCTTCAGATCGTAGCATAAGAATGAGGGTAGGAAGAGCATTACATTCAACAATCTGCAAAAACATAGTAATTTCATAATTTGTAGATACCAATGCCAGCTTAATAATATGCAGCTTCCACCAAATTGTTTGTTACCTGTTCTTATTTTCATCATTTTTAAATGCCAAAGTTCGCAGGGCACCAGCAGCTGCTCTTTGCACTTTTGTGTCAGTAAATTCAAGTAACTCAACCAGAGGTGGAATCCCACCTTCCATCCTGCATATCCAGAACAGGATAACAATGAGATAAACATGGAACTAATTGCTAAATGCCTGACTCAAAATAAAAAGTTACAAAAATCACGAAACCTGACACGGGTTTTGATGCTGCTGTTCTCATGAGCAAGGTTGGTGATAGCATCAGCTGCTCTTCTAATAACACTATTCACGGCACGGAACAATTACCATCCATATGCCTCTTCAGCAAATTCACAAGATGTGACAATGCGCCATTATCAACTATAAGTTGCTGATGCTCTGGCTGTTACCAACAAAATCCATAAAAAATTAGCAGGTTCAATGCTAATATATAATAGAATATCTATTTAACAGGTTTAAATGCTTCAATGTCAATTTTATTTGAAAGTATAGCAAGAATTGTTATTACTCGTGCAACAGAAAAAATAACAATAAAATTGACAGTGGTATACAACTAAGACTTATTAGAATCGAGAAAAATAGATGCCACTAAAATAGTACCTTTCTACTTTCCCTCAAACTTTCAAAAGCGACTTTTTAATGCTAGAACATTGATACAAAACCATTTTCGGATTAGTTTCAAGAACAAGGTGATGAATCTTGGATAAAATAATTTCTGGAAAAAAAAAGGGAGAGAGAAAAAAAAATTAAGCATGTCATAAGGTTCTCAAAAGAAATCCTGTTCATTTCTTTAGGTGGGGTTTCCAACCTTTTTTTATTAGTCCCATTCAATAACATTGTAAATTCTTTATATTATAAGTTCTTTAAAATCTAATCTAAAATTCAATACAGACATTCAACCCTAACATAATCTTGCAACTATAAAGCACACCACTTTTGACATTATAATAGTTTGCAGTGATTAACATCTAATCTTCGCTTGCCTTCCAAGAATTGTATTCATTTCTTAGTTTCACCAAAAATATATAGCCTTACCAATTACTATAGTAATCGCCACAAAACAACTATCATAGCATGCATACTGTGGGATTTAGTCTAACTATTCTAAAATGAAACCAATAGCAGCGTGTTATTATAGCTATTTCCAGGAAGAGCAAAATTAGAACAATTCAAAATAATAATAACAACATGCATGAGTAAAATAATCACTATCAATAAAATGTAGACTCCAAGCTAACTTAACAAAGCAAGTAGAATAATTGCTAAAACAACCTTTACAGCAAGAAGTCCAAGAGCAAAAGCGCTTCCTTTCTCAACCTCATGCTCAAAAGGCTTCAAATTCCGGTCAGCTTCACTCGTCGGCGGCGCCTGTAGATGCTTCACAAGAGCCGGAACCGCGCCACCTTCTACAATCCAGTTTACAACCTCCTCTGCAACCACAAATACAGACCTTCGCATAAAAAAATCAGTGACAGAGGCGTAAATAACTCGAGATCGAGAGGCAGTTTTGGAAGGTACGTACCGTTCTTGGCGAGCTCGGCGAGGACGTGAGTGGCACGTTTAGCTGCAGCGCGATCGGCTTCGAGCCAAGAGAAAGTGGTGTTAAGGACGTTAACCTGAGCACTGACCTCGCACAATAGCGCTTGCCGCGCATCGGGTGAAGAAGTTCCAGTAGAAGACGACGAGATCTCTCGTTGTTGTATCTGCTGCTCGTCTCCGATCACTGTTTCTTCATCTAGTTTCCGCTTTTGCCCCTTCCTCTCTGGGAGGCTCGGCCCTTGGCGTCTCTGTGGATCCATCAAATTAGAGACAAGCACAGAGAGAGAAAGCGAAGCGAAGAGAGGAGTGTGATTAGAAATCAAAATGGGATTTGAAAATGGATGAGGGTGTGAGGGTAGTATGGTCACTTCACAAATTCCTTTTTCTTTTTTTCACTTACTCTTTTTGCGTCGGGATTAAAGCTTGGACCGGCCCACGTACTTTCCGGTCTGAGATTAAAAATAAAACGCTATCGTGCGCTCCCGCCGGAGAGTCTTACAGGCGATGAATTGGCTAACGTACGCATGCACGGTGAGTTGGTGGAAGCACGGGGGGGCATGGAGCGGGCCCGATAAAAATGTTGGGGTCCAACATTTCTCCATTGTGGTCCACGTTTTCCTAGCGGTGGGGCCCGTTATTTGTTCGCACGTTGGCTTGGATTTTGATGGTGCAGGGAGCCATCGCTGTGGACTTGCAGCCTAGCAAAAACGTATCATTTTGTTGTATTTCGTGGTTGATTATGTTATCATGTCATCGTGCTGACAGTTGGAGAATTATTTTTTTTTAATATTCTGAATAGTATTTGAATGCAAATTATAATGCGGTTGATATCTGTCATATCCGTTACCAACACAAGGTGCCTGTTTATTAGCGAAGTACCTTAAATTTCTTTAATAAAATTTATGTTTGATTATTATTTATATACGGCATTATTATGTAATTGTATATACACATTTACATTTCCATACAATGAATTTAACTAAACCATGTATAAAATATAAGTTGATTGTCTAGCTAACTAACCATCACCCAATTTTTCTGAATTTGCTGTATGTTTGAAGGATTAGTAGTTTTTTAACTGTTATGATTAAAAATTATTCTTTTTAATATTATACACACATGGTAAAATGTAAAAGGACTAGTGACTTTCAAATGAAATTAAGTGATTTATAAGTGACATACAAACGATTTACAAAAAATTTTGTTAAAAATCTAAATGTAACGATTGACTGATATGTTTATAACCAACGAAAAATCTCAAATTTCCTAAAAAATAACAAGTAAATATCATACAGATGATCTTTATCTTCAACTCTGCAAATGAGTTGCAACTAACCTACAATTTATTCGATTATTTTGTATGCAAATTGCCGTAAAAATCAACCCAAAAGCAACGTTTTGACTGTTAATTTAAAATTGCATCAGGAATCTTTACCGCTTCTAGGAAGTGGTTGGAGAGTGGCGGTCCTCTTATGTCAAATGTCAAAATCCGAATATGTTATTTGGGATTTGGCCCGCAAGATTAGGGAGAATCCGATGGAAAGATCGAGTTAAAAGACAAGGGAACGGGATAGTGTGGGGGCCACTTCAGGAAACTGGACCCACTATTCAACTGTGTTGGATTACACGGCTTAGTAGGATGACCCAACAAAATCAAGGCCCGTGTTTCGCTTTTAAGCAATTAAATATTAATCAATTGGTTAATTATGTTTTAAAATATTACATAATTAACTAGTTATGGACGTGTACCTCAATGATTGTTGTACATAAGCACAATCATGAACATTTTGTTTTACCCGCTTTGTTTCGTATAAGTTGTTTATTTACTCAATTATCATACCACTTGTTTGTTTAAAATCACAACAGTTAAAAATATTTGATTTACCTATTAGCTAACTAATTATTACTGATGAACCAAATCACTTTTACTTGTTCCCCACCCACCTGATTTGGCCTGATAGAAACAAGAGATTAGAGATCAATTTTGTTAAACATCAACTTTTACTTACACCAGCGTCGAAAGAAGAGATTTTTATCTTTTCTTCGGCGAAGCGTTAAAATCACAATATAATAGTTCTAAATGAACTATAAATGTGAAAAGAAATATATATGGAGTAAGATCCTTCAATTGTAAAATCACATTATAAAATCCTTCAATTGGTCTTTTAAATAATTTTTTTCAAGCCACTCAGACCTCTAGTTTAATGGCGTGATCTATTACTCCTTGTTAATTCTCTAATGGTTTGTTTAGGTTATAAAATAATTTAAGTAAAAATTAACTTTGAGCTGTAAATATGATTTTTGAATAATAATTTTAACTCAAATATAAAAATATTATAAATTTTTTATCGAATAAATATGATATAAAATTAATTTAATTTTTAAATTGCAATAATAAGTGTTCATTAAATATTTTAGCATTGTAGTTTAAAAATTGTTAATATCCAACCAAAATGCCAAATATGGCCTAAATTGTAGTTGTGTTATGAAGGGAATTCACTTTGGTAGGTAAGATCCGTCTTTCCATTCAAGAAGCTATTTATTAAAATGGATATCTCGATATGCTAAGCCAAATTCCCTTGGCACATACTAATATAAAAAATGGTATAATTTTACCATAATAGGCATTAAAAAAATATGGATTTTTCAATAGTTCTATTATAATTGTTAATATTTAAGAAAAGGGTTATTTCCACCCTACTCCTAAATGTTTCAAAATTTTCACCACACCATTATTTTCATTTATTTGATAGTTATTTTTTAATGAAACTATTTGAAATTTGGTTAAACATTATGAATGTCTCTTACCTTAATGTAGTGTTTACTTATTGGAGTGAAAGTGACGAGTGTGAATCCCTCTCACTTCAGTATCTACTTATTTAAAGGAGAGAGTGAGAGTTTCATTCCATGTTTTCCACCCACTTTTGTAGTGTGAAGTTAGATTTCCACTCCTATGTGGGAGATGGGAGTAGAAATTTATTCTTACTTTTTTTTATCCATTTTATTAATATAGTATAATTTATATTTATTAAAATAAAATAATATTATATTTACTTACAATAATAAAACTATATTTACTTACAATAATAAAATTATATTTTTTAAAATAATATTATTATATTATTTGATAATATTAAACTATTGAATAAAATATTATTATATTTAGTCAAAAATATAATTTATGTAATCTCAGTTGAAATTATTTAAAAATAATATTATTATATTCATAAGAATTAATAATATTACTATATCCTATCTTTATTTGAGAATATAATATTATTATATCTATTATTAATAATTAATAATAATAAATAATTTATTTTAAGAAAAATATTAATTTTGTACTATATTATTAATAATAGTATTTCATTTGTGTCGTTCTTATTAATAATTTTTAATTTACATGAGTAAAATTAAAATTAATAAAAAATTACGATTTACATAATTAATAATATTAATAATTATTTATTAAGTTATATGATTAAAATTAATAATAAAATAAATAGTTTATTTTATAAATATTTTTGTATTAACTTTGTAACTAAAAATTATAATTTTTTAACTAAGGGTAAAATTATAATTTGAAACTATTTACTCTAAATCCAAGACAATGTAAACACAAAAATAGGATTTTGATTTTTATTTCACACTCCCATTTAAACAATCTACTCTTACTCTTATGGTGTGTTTACTTCCCGGATTGGGAAATCAGAATCCGGAATTGGAATGATTGATGGCGTTTACTTCACACAAATAGAACAGGAATCAGAATCGAAATCATGGGGCCCATCACTATTTAGGAATGAGGAATGGGAGATTGATTCCCATGGGGGAGGTGGGAATCAATCTCCCATTCCCTAGAATTCCCATTTTGCCCCTCTCCAAAATTGAAAATACCCACTTTGTCCTCATTTGTAATTAATTAATATATTATTATAATTAATTAATTAATATATTATAATTAATTAATATATTGATACATTATTATCAATAATTATAATTTTTGAATAAATAATCACAATAATTAATATATTATTATTATAATTAATATAATATTATTATAGTTAATTAATTAATATAATTATTATAACTAATTAATATATTAATATATTATTAACAATAACTATTAATAATTATAGTTTTTTAATAAATAATCAGAATAATTAATATGTTATTGTTATTATTATAATTAATTAATTTATTGTTATAATAATTATTAATATAATTATTATAATTAATTCATATATTATCATCAATTAATTGATATAATTATTACTATTAATTAATAAATAAATATATTATTAACAATAATATATTAATATTTATTGTTTTTGATTAAATAATCACAATAATTACTATATTACTATTATTATAATTAATTCATTTATCATTAATAATATATTAATATAAAAATTATCATTAATTATTATATTAATACATTATTAACAATAATATGTTAATAATTTTAGTTTTTGAATAAATAATCACAATAATTAATATATTATTATTATTATTATAATTAATTAATTAATATACTATTATAATAATTATTAATACAATTGTTAATTAATTAATATAATTATTACCACTAGTTATTATATTAAAACAATATTAATGATAACTATTAATAATTATAGTTTTTGACTAACTAATCACAATAATTAATATGTTATTATTATAATTAATTAATTTACTATTATAATAATTATTAATATAATTATTATAATATAATTCGTATATTATCATCAATTAATTCATATAATTATTACTACTAATTAATATATAAATATATTATTAACAATAATATATTAATAATTATAGTTTTTGATTAAATAATCAAAATAATTAATATATTACTATTATTATAATTAATTCATTTATTATTAATAATAAATAATTAATATAAAAATTACTATTAAATATTATATTAATACACTATTAACAATAACTATTAATAAAAACATTATTTTGACTAAATAATCACAATAATTAATCATATAATTATTATAATTAATTAGTATATTATTATAATTAATTAATTAATTTTACAATTAATTAATATATCAATATATTATTGACAATAATTAATAATAATAAAATTTTTTGAATAAATAATCACTATAATTAAAATATAAAATAATGATTATGAAAATAATTCATTAAGTACTTTTTGATAATTTATTACAATCAAATTCATTCCGATTCCGATTCCAAGACAAAGTAAACACATTAATGGTAATTCAGCTCATTCCGATTTCAATTCCTATAGTTAAAATAAACAACTTATTCTGATTCCCATTCCAGCCCATTCTCATTTCTGCCCATTCCGATTCTAGCTCATTCCGATTCCAGTTTAGTAAACGCACCATTACTCTACACTCATAATCTCAAGATTCGTATTCATTAAGATCCTCAACATAATCCTAGAAGTAAATGCTACCTAAATTGAAAAAAAATTAAACAACATCATAACCTAATCCAACAATTGATATTTATGTTAAAATTCCTTAATTAAAGATAATTACACAATAATCCCGTCAATTAACTTATCAAATAAATTTAATTTATCCCCATGAAATAACATTTAAGGTATAAACTTCTGAATTTGCACTTTGACCGTTAGAATAAGCAGTAAAATTGATGAACTTTGAGGTGTGGTGCAATGAATCAAAACATTTGGGAGTCTAGAAATTATCAAAACATCTTAGGATGGGAAGAAATACTTAAAAATAAATAAAAAGATAAGTTTTTCAATCATATTATTGGTGTTGGGAAAATGGTGAAAGTAATCTAGAAAAGAATTCACAAATCACAACACCAGCAAGAACACCCGAGTCATTAACTTGAAGTAGGGAAAAACGGTCTGTTGTGAAAATTAAAGAAAAAATTATCGATTAGGTGGATCCACATTGAATAAGTGGTTTCTTAACCTCAAAAGCGAAAAAAAAAAGAAAGAAAGAAAGAAAGAAAGAGTGGGTTCTTAACAGTCTCCTGTAACTAAATTACACAATCAAATATCCTATTAATTTAAATATAAATAAATAAACAATAAAAAGCGTGAGACGACTGTTAATCTGTTGGAACATTCTGTCGACGTTAGCACCGAGTAACCATTTCTGTTAATATTAGAACGAATCCACACGAAATGGTAACGGCTATCCCTCTCCATCATCCTCAACATCCACTCACCGGTGCAAGTGAATACATAAACCAACGCACCCAACTCTGCACACTAACTGCCGTCTATGACCTGGCCCTGGGCCCTCAATTTTCCCGCGTAACCAAAAAAGACCAAAAATAATAAAAAAATAAAATAAAAATTCCTTTCCCTTCCCCCAACTCCAATTCCTTGCTTGTTTGCATGACTGAATCAACTCCCCCCACTCAAAAGAAAAAGACCATTTCAGCTTTAACAAACAAACACCTAAGACACCGCTCTCTCTTCTTCACTCGCATGTCTTATCTCCTCTCTGCACCATGCCCTCCATTTCCCTTCTCCTCCTTTGCCTCCTCTCTCTTCTCTCCCTTTCCTCCTCTCAATCTCCATCTGGTAAGTATTCGGCTCCTAATCCGAAAACAATTTTTCATTAATTAATTGATTTTTAAATTTCTAAAACAATCTGTCATTTTTAAAAAAAAAATTGATTTTAGGTACGTTAATTGATTGCGGTACGGTTAACGGTTCTACAATCAACGGACTCAAATGGCTTCCGGACAACGACTACATCACTGGTGGGACCCCAAGAACGTAACGATCGATGTTACCGTACCTACGCTCTCAACCGTCCGATCGTTTCCGAACAAGCTGCACCAAAAATTCTGTTACGTGGTTCCCGTGTTTCGCGGGGGAAAGTACCTGGTGAGGACCACGTACTTCTACGGAGGAGTCAACGGCCGAGATTCTCCGCCGGTTTTTGATCAGATGGTCGACGGGACTTTCTGGAGCAAGGTCAATACGACAGCGGATTATGCGCTTGGTTTGGCGTCGTATTATGAAGGAGTGTTTTTAGCTCAAGGGAAGCATATGAGTCTGTGCATCGGGTCGAATAATTATACGGATTCCGACCCGTTTATTTCTGCTCTGGAGTTTGTGCCTCTCGAAGAATCGGTTTATAACAGCACCGACTTTGGCAAGTTTGGACTCCGTTTGATAGCGAGGAATAGTTTTGGATACAGTGGAGCAGACAACATTCGGTGAGAATTTTAATTTCTTAATGCTAATGATTAATTATGAGTTAAGTTAATCTTTGTGTTTCTTTGTGTTGTTTGTAAATACTTCATCTTGTTGAATATGTTTCATAACATAATGATATTGAAGTTTGATTTCCCTGGTTAAGTACTTTCTCTTATTTTGAAAGTTTGGCGTTTGCAGATATCCTGATGATCCATTTGATCGGTTTTGGGAACCATTAGTTGACAATAAAAGGCCTGAACCCGGCAATTTAAACGTATCTGTTTCTGGTTTCTGGAATCTTCCTCCTTCAAAAATATTTAAGACAGCATTGGCAACAGGCCCCGCAGAACGAATGGAGTTAATTTGGCCTCCAGTGTATCTGTCAAGCTCAAGATACTACATTGCTCTTTATTTTGCAGATAATCCTTCATCTTCATGGGGAGGAAAAAGGGTGTTTGACATAATTATAAATGGCGTACCCTATTACAGAAATCTGAGTGTGACTCCAGATGGTGTTGCTGTCTTTGCTACAAGCTGGCCTCTTGCTGGTGCTACAAATATCACTTTGAATTCTGCTCCTGGTTCGAACAAAGGTCCTTTGATCAATGGTGGAGAGATTTTCCAAGTGTTGGAACTTGGAGGAAGGACTCTCACTAGAGATGGTATGCTTACTAACAATCTATGAACTTTTTAATGGGGCGAGTGAACATTACTTTTCTTGCCCCTGTTGAACTCTCATTTTTCTCCAAGTGTCTGTTGTTCCTAAACAAAATAATAGTAAGATGCGTAGATGTGATTGAGGAGGGACAAAAAGAAAGCGAAGAAGTTATTTGTTATGCAACTTATAATCATATACTCTTCATCCCATTGGTTATACTGGCTTGCAAATGACCAAGCCTGAGCATTTAGGTATGGCTATCAGCTCATCTAACAGAGGAATTTCAACTTAGTGTTCTGATTCTCTGAATATTTGAGCACATTCTTATCATGTACTAGAATTGTCTCATTTCAGATGGATAAAGATCTTTCAGCCTCAAAATGATGGGGTAGCTAAATGTTTATTATGACATGATGGAATCTGTCATTTGCAGTGATAGTATCATTATATGGTTCTTCATTTCTTGTTGCAGTAATAGCATTGGAAACATTTAGAAACAGTCTTCAGAACCCTCCACTTGATTGGAGTGGTGATCCTTGTTTGCCCCATGGTTATTCATGGACTGGAATTACCTGCACCTATGGTCGCCGGATTCGCATAGTTACTTTGTGAGTTGGGACTAAATATGACAGTTTGGTTATTGTCTATGCATTATCATAGCTGCTTCTCTAAAATCCTACTATTATTTTCAGAAATCTGACAAATATGGGTCTCTCAGGATCACTGCCATCCAACATTTCTAGATTGACAGCATTAAGTGACATGTAAGTTGTCAAATTAAATTTTTGGTTAATGGAATATAAGAATAATCATACGCTGATTCTGATGTTCATGATATTGACAGCTGGCTTGGAAACAATAACTTGTCCGGAGCAATACCTGATCTTGGTTCGTTAATGAGGCTGGAGACGTTGTAAGTTTTATTTCTCTTATGTTTTTCCATCAAACATTTCTTGTTGTGCTTAAAGTAGGTCATATGGTTGGACGTGGAACATTTTCATGAACCACCATATACAATGCTATCGTATCTAGCAATGTCAAAATTTGTCAAACCTACAGTTTTTTTTTTTAAATTTTGATAAAGCACTTTATTTTTATTTGTGCATTGTTAAATATTTCTGCCTATTGTTAGTTTGTACTAATTAATTTGTTAGAACCCTAAGATATCTTTTCTGTTGTTGTGCGGGATTCAGTTCCTTTTCTCTGATTTTTTGTTGTTTTCCGTGTAAAGGCATTTGGAAGACAATCAATTCAGTGGAAAGATTCCTTCATCCCTAGGAAAGATTCAAAGTTTGCATGAACTGTAAGTCGCACTCTTATCAACATATTATGCACACCTTTTCCCTTTTCCCTTTTCCCTATCATTGTATGCTGGCAATGATGGAAAACATTTCTTCTATGGTTTGCTTCTTGTTTGTTGCTTTTCTGTAAATCAATATAACTCCCAATCGGTGTTTCTGAATTGAAATAATTAGTAAGTGCATTTACAGCTGAACTGAGATTTCTCTAAATCAGGGATTTGTTCCCACAACCATACCAAGGTTTGATTAAAATTTAGAACCCCTGCAATTTTACAGATGCAATATACTCTTCACAATTTGCATCATAAGCCTTTGATGCAAGTGGTTACTTAGACACAGCTACTACTCTTGTTGTCACATCAGTTGTACCTGCCCTTGTACAACTGTTTAGGTGGAATAAAAGAGATACATTCACCTTAGAGGACCATGGTTCAACACATCCAACCCTTGATTTTATACAAGGCATTAATTGTAGTTGATTTTTGCATTTCTGTCATTTCCTTAGACAATGGACAGTCTATCAGCACTACTGGCAAGCTTGCAAACTTTACACGTAATGTGGTGCTCATTGTCAGTGCTTCACACAGTATGTAGGAGCATCTATGTCCATATCACTGATAAAATAGATAACAGAATGGGTATTTTGTTGAGAGCGATACGAATGAATCCTTATGCGCTGTATCTAAGGCCCTAGCCAGCCTAAGAGTTGCATGCTAAAACACAGTTTGACCCTAGTGCTGCTCCTAATCATTTATAATTAAGTATTTTAGAAACCCAAATGCACTAGCATCCTGGCAGGATCTCATGGATATTTGTTTCAGCTGGCTTGTAATGTCAGGAAAACACCAGCAGAGAAAAGAAGTGACAATGTGACTCCTACTAGAAATTCAAGTGATTTAAAAATTGATATCCCATGCTGAATCTCACATGTTTCTTCATTTGATTGGAATGTGGAATATCTTGTCCTCTTCATTTTCTTAGATTGTTTCATAATCAATTAGGGAACTTTGTTGCATGTTTGATAACTTCATAGTATATATATGCCTTAAATTTGATAGAACAAACATTTCTGGTAATATTAGCTTGAGAACAATAATTATAATTTTATTTTTTAAAAGAAATGTCTGATAAACAGAATCTCCAAAATTGGTTGGTATCTTTAGCAGTTTATGGAGCCATTAATAACCAATAAAAATTGCTAAATTCTGCGAAGTACCAGTGTGATGTGTTGGTGTAGAATAGCCATCATGTGGTATATCCCATGCTCTGGGATTCATTATTAGATGGAGTGATCTTGTGAAACACAGATGTTAGATCCGTATCGAGTTTTTGCTCTTTAATTCAACAATCAACTTTTTTCGACTTTGATAATTGTTGAATCTTGCTAATGCTTTTATATGCAAAATCTGAACTTTCCCTTGAAAAAAAATTGAATTTGGTGATAGACATGTAAACCTATTCTCATTTTTGCTATATATCCATGTCATTGTTTTGTTCTGTTTTGAGTATTCTTCAGACAATATGTTACATGACAACAGATTTAGACATTTTGTTCTGTTCCCTTTGGATTGTTATTACTGGTTTGCCTATGTGGCATGTGTGAATTGGTTCTTCATGTACTTAACGTGGTTCCTTTTGCCTTCCAGATTCTTACAAAACAATAATTTGACTGGTCAAATTCCAAGTAGCCTTATCAAACCTGGATTGAACCTTAAGTAAGTTTTGCATCTACAAGTCATAATCTTCACATCCTTTTAATCACCAGTTTAAGCTCACTGGTTTAATTTACTTATTAGGACTTCTCCTGGGAATCAGCTTTACTCTCCACCACCTTTTTGAGCAAATCACTACCATCAATGGTAACGTGACACCGCTGTATTTATCGTGAAACTTGATTTCAACCATTTGTGTGAATACTAACGACTCCACAAAGAACCCAGGCCACGATATGTGGTTCCAAAAATTTTGCTGAAAGCTTCAATATAATCTGATATCTAAACATGGAATTGATAGTTCTCATGCTCCGCCTTGCCTAGTTTGACCATTTACAATCTCCCAAACGCAGTTTGTAGCCTTCAAAATTGTATTCTTCTTGTCCATATGCAGTCTAATTCTTTCTGTTTACTAAGCATTAGCTTGATCTAGTATTCAGATTGTATTCCACAATTGTCCATGTGAAAATATGCTTTTAGCTTATGTATATGTGTTTTTCGTAAGGTCTATGTTCCGATTATCGCTGTACGCGTACTGTGATATGCTTGGTTTTTGTTCTTATTGCCTTTGACTTTATACTTTGAATGCAAATATGCTTTAAAAAAAAAAAAAAATTCTTCTGCTGCCCTTTGGCCGGTAACTTAGCTACTAATTTAAGATTCACATAGCAGACATTTAAAATTATTCATTTCTCTTTGTTTAGCAGTGTCCATCTAAATATGCTTTTTCTGTAAGTGATCTCTTGGGAGCTTAATCTTTTATTCTTACTTGAACAAGAAACGAAGTCCACTAGTACACGTTAGAAACTCATGTTAATTTATCAAAATATGAACTTCTAATTAATCATTATCTCTCTAAAGTTGACATTAATTGATTGCAAGCCATAGTTGAGTTGGCAAGAACCACATTTGAGATATCAATGAGATCTTGAGCTGTAAATTTAGGGATGGACAATTCTTAGTTCGGAAAATTTTGAACAAATTCTAGCATGCCAACAGACCTATGGTTCATTTTCTTTGAAGACTCGACCCAAAAAAAACCCTTTTCAACTGATTGTGAACCGAATCGATTTGGGCAAAAATGCCCATCCCTGCTCAAATTTTATTCTCTCTTACAACCGTTAACACAAGGATCCCTATTGAATTCAACGGCGGTCCGGCACTATCATCCATGTGGGTCTGGATTTGTCTGTTCAAGCTTCTTAAAGATTGAATAAAGAAATAAATTCAACTTTATAATAGATTATACTGCATAGTCAGATTTACAGAAGCATCATAGCCCACTTATTTCCTTTTCACCATTTCCATTTTTGGCGGAAGATAACATCCTTTCTGAATTATAATGGAGAATCAGAGCATATGGCACACCAGACCATTCTCCTTTACCCAAAATAATTCAACATTCATTAGTGCAAAACTACTAAAGCCATTGAAACTGATTCCTCTGGTTCTTAGCTGATCCGTTTCGTAGGACCACTTAATTCAGAATCCCTGCATCCTGCATGTGCCATCACTGCCCACTGCCCACTTCCTACTTCTAATCTCCTATCCTTCACAGCCAAAGACAATGCACTTTCAAAATTTCACTAGGAAGAATGACACTTTCATCCCTTGGAAGTATTAAAACGTTAACAGAAACAATAATATTTTGGGATGATAAATTTGACATGCATGACAAACATGTAGGATACTTATCCAACTCGATTTGTATGTCAATTTGTAAGAGACCTACGTGGTAGAAAAATCACGAAGGGTGAAATTTTCATTTCCGTAATACGGTAAGGAAGCTCGAAAAGAAACGTTAATACCGACCAATAACATTTAAATGTCAGAATGTACACCGTAATACATCTCAGATCCAACATTATCGACATTAATCTACTAAACAAAGGAACAGCGAGAATTTGTAAAATTTTCAAATGAAATGAAAGAAAAAAAAATGGAAATGAATACCACATATTAGACAATAATACGGCATATCAAGATAGAATTTTCCTGCTAATAAATTTCTCATTCTTCAAGACTTTTCATTTTCACCTCATCTCCCTAATCTTCCTTTCTTAGGAGGAAACAGCGGTGGCATTGCAGAGCTCTTCACGGGTGTGCAAATGGGCACATTTACCATTGGCCTAATTCTAATACTTGCTGATCTTGTTCTCTCTAATCCCTTTTTAATTCTCTTAACATGCTTATTATCTCTATTCCCAGAACCCTCTTTCCCATCTTCTTTAGTCACAATATCAGCTAAGGAGCTTGAAGAAGATGATGTTGAAGATGAAGAAGAAGAAGGTGACAACGAAGAAGCACGTTGCTTCTTTAACCTGAGCAACTCTTTCCATAAAACGGTGCACTTTGGTGGCCTTGGAGATGGGTCATCATCAACAAACCAGCTTACTCTTGCCTCTGTAGCTGCGGCTTCCTTGTTATGATTGTGATTATCAGTGTTATTACGAATAACCTCTTCCTCGTCTTCTTCCTCTTCACATTCTTTTGTTTTGAGGCTGATTTTGTTGAGCTTCTCTAAAGAATGCTGCATTTGCCAAAAGGGTAGGAGCTTCCCTTCAAAGAAAAGCTCATCAGCACTTAACATGTTGTGGCCACTCACATCACTAGTGTTGGAGAGAAACTCAAAATGATCTGCAGCAATATTTCTTCCTCCCTTTTCCTGCAGCCTCGCCTTTTCCTGATCTTTTTGGTCTTGATGTGAGCGTTGCTGTGACTGAGGAGTAATGGAAATGAAGTTGCTTTCATCAAGAAAATCAGCTGAAAACGAAATTCTAGGACTTGTGGGTTGCTCATTAATAATAGATCTATTGGTTGGTTCAGTGGCTTGAACAATTTCTACAGAAACCATATTAATTTTCTTTTGTTTTGTTTTTTTTTTTTTTTGGTGGGATTTTTTATGGGATAGTAGTGAAGAGCAATATGGTTTTGGTTTTTTGGGTAGTGAGCGAGCTGTGGGGTGTGGTGTATGAGAAGTGCATGAGATAGTGGGGGTTTATAAAGGGAAAGGGGAGGTTTTATTATTAGTTTGTAGTGAAACTTTAATCACTTTGTCTTGTAATTGTTAGTGAAATGTTTTTGGACGGTGACAGATTATTAAAAATTTAAGTGGTCTGGCGAAGGCGAAACAAGTGAGTTAAGGGTGTGTTTTAGAATATGGGAACATCACATGGACACCTTGGGAACTAAATGACAATAGACTTTTATTTTTCTTTTCACCTTAAAAAAGTTTTGCATGCGATTCTAAATGATGGCTTTCTATCATTTAGCAAGTAGCAACTCAGCCTATAGTACAAGACATCTTTATGCTCTCACCGTAGCATTTCAAGGCAAATGGGAAAAAATTAATAAACACACACAATTCAAGTTTAAAAAGCAAAACATGTTCTCTTCACAAAGAAAAAAGAAAAGGAGAGAATTTCAACATAAAATAATGCATGTCAAATTTTTAATATAAACGCCCCCAAATTTAATACAATTTGATAGTTCTGTGGATGATTATATATACCCAAATTTATCCAAATTGTATTCAGAATGGTACCCGCTCACTACGTAGTATACTGATATGGATAAACTTGGTTTTAATTTTTTGTCCCCCATTATCTTAACAAGTATGAATTAGATTTAAAAATGAGATTTTAGACAATAATATATCACTAATTTTTTTTTTTCATCCATGCTTGTAGGAAATTTGAGTCTTCTGGTTGTGTAATATTTGAATATTTTTTTTTATATGTATTAAGAGAGAGACACTATTCGTTCTGAGCCCAAATATTTAAAATAAAATTATAATTAAAAACTCTATTGCAAAAATAAAACAAAAGGCAAATTCAAAAGTGGGAATGATGAGTAGTGAGCTTTACCTCTGCAAAAGGTAATTTAGGATAATGAAATGTGAACTTTAGATTATCTTTTGAAGCTTGAGGGTGATTAATTTAAGAGCTTAATTTGGGATTAGTCAATGGAGATAAGCTTTATTAGTTTGACTCCATGATCCACATTTGCTTGCAGGTTCATAACATGGGAGGAGTCGCACGCATGTGGTCACATGAGAGTAATTTCTAGCCATGTGACAGCTTAATCATAGATATACACAACGCAATTTCTCTGACCAATACACCCTTCCATATACCTTAGCAATTATCGGCACACTCTGTAATTTTCTCGAGACACGAAGGGGTTTCTTGTCAATTCCGAAAAAGATTTCGAGTGGCAGATATCATGCCCAGTTCTTTTAAAAGCTTAAATCAAGATTTGGGCACCTATAATTAAATCCAGACAGCTAATAAAACTAGATACTATATAAATATATCTGGGTTTAAAATAAACTAAAATGTGTGATCTTGATTATTCATAAGATAGTTAATATTGGTCATTTTGCTGTGGTCCTTGCAAGCTCTCTTCTGTCTTATAATTGAGTGAAGAAGACAATGGCGCTAAAGCTTTGACAGAAAGCTAGCTGATCAATAAACAACAAAACTAAACATGTGACTGTGAGACTCTAACCAAAATTAACTTCAATTATGTGATTGCATAGCTTCCTTTTCTCGTTTTGCTCTGAAGAATCAGCATTAAGCTATTCATCTTAACTGATAATGTTTGCTCTGTTTTTGTCTACCGCATTTGGTACACGTGGGTTCCTTTTTTTGCCTCTTTTTCTTCTAATTTTTTTTATGACAAAAGCCATAAATTATAAATGTTTATTATGTGATACTGTGGAGGTATTAGATGAGACACCTGAATCACGTTACTCCTCCCCATGTCCAACAAAAATTTTGCCACTCAATGTGGAACTTTTTTTATTATTATTATTATTTAACGCCTTCAAGGGGACGGTAACAGAGAAACTGCACACTATAAGAGACCATAATATAAAAAAAAAAAAAAAATTGGGGGAGTCAAAATATAAAATTTATATAAAATTGAGCTAAATTTCAATTAAGATTCTTATTTTTTTTTTCTCTAAATTTAGTGCTTTAGAGCCTTCCAAATCTAAACTTATTTCTGGCCCTATTGCGACATAGATATTTAGTTTGAAATTAACCTATTATGATCACGATTTTGGCAGTGACAAAAAAAATTTGAAATATATAACATAATTTTATTCAATGATCTCATCGAGTCTCTCTTACCTAAGAATTTCTCATTTCATTTATCTCTTTTAAAAGCATCACACCTAAGTTATTTTTTCAATATTTTGAAATTAAATGCAGTTAACATCGATTAATTTATTTAATGCTAATTTACACATATTTGAAGGACAGATTGACTTGTCGATGAATTTATGACTTTTAACTAACTTTCGGCTTCCAGGGCTTACCTACATTTCATGCTCGGTCAAAACCACGGAGATGTACTCGAAATTAATCGAAAAACATAAGAAAAAAAAGGGGTATTTTTTTCACTTTATTATCAATTTTGTTTGCATGCACTGAAGCAAGTGGGACATGGGGAATTAAAACTACTCTCGCAATTAATTACAGCTAGCGTTACTGGTGTTACGAAGACCAGAGCAAATGGGTCAAAAAGGACAAGAAGCAAAAGCAATTGCCTCAACTGATATGGCCCATTTGATCAAGTTACCTTTTTAGTAAAATGGAGCCTACAAATTTTTTGTTGTTTTTGGGAAGTAGCGATTGACCCTGAAAAGACTCCAATGCAAAATTGCGAAACGCAAGAGTGGCTTCACTAAAAGCCTAAAACTAAACAAGTGAGTTGCGGTGGGGGGACCATTCAATATGATTATGAACCAATTTGGATTAAATTACACAGAGGATTAGGGTTCGGTCTCTGGTTTTATGCAAAAGCCGAGCTGTTAACATGAATATTGTCTTCTGTTTCACTAAAAAATGCCGCCATTATTGTTGTCGTTATTTATTATTCAGCTATCTATAGAGTATGCATATATAGTTAGCTGTTGTTAATGGACGAGCCCACTGTGTTTTGACCATGACCAAGCTAGATTATTATTATTATTATTATTATTATTATTATTATTATTATTATTATTATTATTTTGTTAATCGGAAGGAACCTGACGAAGGATTTTGTGACCATCAAGTTGGCTGAATTACATTTTGGCGGCTAAAATTAATTCGTTAGGGACAATTAATAGTGTAAATTCCGTTGGACCAAGTACTTGATATGAATTGACTCAATTGTACAACGCTCTGACACTACGATTTAATTCCATTGATGAAATAAGTTGGAACATGTCACTTATTTATAACTAGGCGTACTCATGTTGGGAGTTTGATTTTTAAGTTTGTATTAGAATAAACCGTTTATTGAATTAAGAAAAAAAAAATGTATTTTGCTCTTTCATTTTTAATCTATGGAGACTTTTTTAGCAATGATTGACTCTTATGCCACGTAGCCATTAAGATTGATATTTTTATGAATAATAAAATGATATAAAAAGTTGAGAAAATTAGGATAAAAAAATATAATTTAGAGTTCCTTAAATGTCATTAGGAACCTACTTATGAATATAAATTAGAGAAGAATCTCACATAATTGCCCTAAAATAATATATGACTCCATATCTGTATAGTATCCACCGCTAAATTTCTTTCGTGATAGATATTAGAGGAATAAAAATTAATATCGACAATTAAAAACTTACCAGTCTTTAATCACTAAATATGAATATTTGAGAATAACAATTATCATTGTTAAGAGCTAGCAACGTAGCAATATTAATAAGCGTTAATAGTTAAGTCCAAACAAGCTTCATTCGTATTCATGCCCATAATGAAATCCTAAGACACATAATGTGATAGTGCCGTAGGGGCTGTAAATTTGCCGTGAACACATCAAGGCCGGTCCGACCCGGTTCACACAACTAATCCTCATTAGATCGGTCTAGGACAGTCAGGAGTCGATATGGGCCACGAACTAGATTAGTATCAAATTGGACTTGCCCCACTCCATCATTAGTCGACGACATAATCTTCGTCCTGGCTTTTTATTGTACGCTGCTGTAGTGCCCACATCATATATCATTAAGAATAAATAAATAAATAAAAACTTTAATTCATATTATTCAGTCAACTTGTGAATCAAGAGTTTGATAACTTATATGATATTATTTTTTCTTCTCTTGTAAAGATAAAAATTGTGATGTAAATGGTAAAAACTATATGATTAAATGCTTGAAGCAGGAAACATAGCAATAATGCATTTTATCTGTGATATTCTTGTTTATGTGTGAAGCAAAATATTTAATGCGTGAAGACAAAATGCATACCCAAGCATAAACTATTAATCAAAATAATGTTGTCTCATGAACGTTGACTTCATAAAATATTTTATTTTACAACTTCTCCAGCATTATCGAGCATGCCGTTATTGGTTTAAGCAATCGATTCATTTTGTTTCAATTTTCTTCCAATTTCTAGGATTATTGTTTGTTATTACACCTTTCAGTTGAAAATGTGATCCAAGATATCAATGCCGAAGACTTGTGATCCTATCAACAATCAAGGAAAAGATACACTACAATCACATTTTTGATATTTAGCATTAGCATTGTGGCAGGAATGATCATGCTGAATTTTTGGTTCAAAATGAAAAATTAATTTTTTTTTCCCGAATTATTATCACTTACACTGAAAGTGATAGGGAAAAGATGTTAGCAAGACATCATTATAGCAGAGGTCGATAGAGAAGATTAAGCATGCACTTTGATGGTACTTCTACAAAAAAATTAATCTCAGTTATAAAATCATGGTTAATCTAATCATGCTAATTACTTTTCATTAACTAACAATAATACTAGGCTATAATGAGCTCTCCTTTATATAGGCAGGCACTTTATCTACAAACACATAAATCAGAACTTCATGTAATGATGTAACGTGTAGGCTATCTAGCTAGAAATGCAATTAAATCAATGATTATGCATATGATCAAACCAAAAAGACAGCAAAATGTTGACTCTTATCACCAGTTGAAACTGGGGTTGTCTAAAGATGTTTCAACCCAAAACGTTTACTCTTTTCTTTGAATTGGCATACAAATGGGAGCTATTATTGAGCAGTATTGTACGTGAAGCTAGAAGTTACAATTACCAGCAATAATAGAGGGCGAAGCAAAGACAGCAGTGAGCATTATGTGCCCTTAAACTTGCTTTTGCAAATGTCTTGATATGATAATTGGGGATACAAAATGTACCATTTGGGAACAGTATAAAACATCTTTAGACAAATTATAGACCTGAAATAGCTAGCTTTTTTAATTAATTACTGTTTTTGCCATGCCATTATAGAGTCAAGCAGCTGCTGATGAGTCCATCGGGTGATCACAATCTTGTAAGGTTGTTAGGGATTAAAACAGCAGGAAAATAAAATTGGAGCTAAATCATGGCCGGTTGCTCGATCAGCATTGTAAAATTATTTGGTCTGCCTTCTTTATCACCAGACATTTACAAATTATAATCTCCAGCTCCATTTTTTAAGTTAAGAGAAACGACACAGATAGTCCCATAGCTATGAAATGGGTATGGAGTTGTAGTTGTGCATGCTATTATGCAATATAATGAGATAGAAAGTGAAAGATAAGTAGCTCAATTAGATTTTCTTTTTTCATCTAAATAAAAATTGTAAGGCATGTATCAATTTATTTTCTGAAATAAACAGTAACTATTTCATTGTAAGTTTCTAACCAATGAGACTACATGGATAGATCCACGATAGCAATTAGGATCCATTTACAAACGAACTATTACAATTCCACCAAGGACTCGAGAGGGAAAAGGTGCATAAGATATCTTTACAAAAGATCTCTTTATTAATCGTTAATGTGTGCTCACAATAAATTAGAGATCTAATTAACAGAGACATATTTGATCATTCTTTTTTTCATCATCCTTCACCATTAAGGATATGTATTTATATAATTTTTTACTGGAACCATTTAATGAATATCTTATGAAAAACCAAATCTTTCATGGTCTAAAATTTTTTGAATGTGAACTTCAACTCTCACATTATACCTCGAAATATAATAATAATAATAAAAATAACAATAATAACAAAAGAAAACTTTAAAACTACCACAAAATTAGATTTGAGTAGAAAATTTTTACCATAAATATATATCTATGTGAAAATATCTCTTTACCAATTAAAACGATTCAATTTAAGACGTTAGAGAAAAGATGTTAAGATATAGATAATTTTGAACGAGCTTTTAGGGCTTTGAGTATCAATAAAAATATTAGAGTAATGATAAATATCTCAAAAAATTTTATCCGAAATGATGTAGTATGTGATGTATTATTTATTTCATAGTTGACGACTTTTGATAATTTTTTTGGAGTCAATTAATGGCATTATGTTGTCAGCTAATTAATCAACGTCACGTTATTTGCTATCAAAATTTGAGATGGGTAACAATACTCTTAACATTATCATACACTTGTCGCCATCTCGATAGAAGGCAAACGCGACACTCAAAGCTAGGTAGAGATGTTAAATCTTACATGTGATGGTGAAGCGATTATGATCAGTCCTCAAATGCCGCTGCTCATAACATGTACTACGGGCAAGGCATGTGATAAATTCACAAAAAAAAAAAAGAAAACTCCCAGGACCACCTCAAAATTGAGATCATGTGACATGTTGCCTTGCACTTCTCATTCCACGTGTATTTTTCTTGTTCTAATTGACAAGTAGGGGGAGATTCGAAAACATTGACGTTAACTTCAGATTTCAAATACTTTCAATACACGCAATACCGTACCGTCGTTTTCACAGGGGCATCTGTTTTGTACACCAAGGATGGATAATATTGCGTGCTCGGGGCTGTTTTTAGCTTTAGTGCTTGTGCTTTTTTGAAAAATCTTCGTTGTCTAATGTCCATACACATGGTACAAGATACACTTATCTATCAATAAGGGGCGGAAAAAATGAGATGATCTTGATGGCTTCTTGAAAATTTCATGCCGTGAAGTTTTGTTATAACAAAAAAGTTGAAAAATTCCACATAAAGATGAGCACGAGTGCTTTTGACATTCATTAACATGCGAAACGTTGAGTGGTTAACCGTCAAACATCTTGATGTATTTGACTGGGTGTTGGGGAATTTAATAGTGTGACGACTGTTTAGTAGATGGACTAGAGAGCATGAAAATTTAACAAAAGGCCAAGAATCTTTTTTAACTTCGTGCCGGAAATTTGGGGTTATCGCATCTTCAAGGAAAAGGGGAGTTGATATAAAAAATATGCTAAATTAAACAAATAAAATACTCTAGCTAGGGTTTATGCTTCAATTTGTTACGTTTTCTTGTCCGTTTGAGAAATTTTTTTTTGTTTGTTTGGATTTAAAAAGGAATAAGAGAAATGTTTTGTTTCTTGAGATAACTAAAAAGAAAATTTGGGGATAAAAAGAGGGCCGTCCTCGGTCGTTTTATTCTTTAAAATACGATGATAAAATTACGCTCAAGTATGCCGTCCTTGGTCGTTTTATTCAACTGGGAGAGCCCAAGTATACATGGTTTCAGAGTCCCATACTTGTGAAAAATGTGGGCAGTTTTATTCTTTAAAATAGGATAAAATAATTTAACAAATTTCTGATGCAGATTATGTCCAATTAAGTTATTATCCTATGAAATTAGCGAACTAAACTCTTGATAAACTATAGAAAAATATTAGAATCATGATGCTTATAATTAATGTCTATTGAAAATCCAAATACAAAGAAGTGACAGGAGTAAGTGTCATCAATTGATGATTTATCACTATGGTTGGGGGAATTCCTTTTTTTTTTTTCTTTTCGGATTTTAATTTAAGGAAGAGTTCGTGGTTGAGCTGATTCACAACCACATACAAACATAGTCCTTCAGACACCAACAACAGTATCGTGATAAGCTTAGCAACAGTGTCTTGATAAGCTGATAAGCTCAAATTGGCCAAGAACACAAAATTTTCAGGTCCCAGATCCTATCCATTTCATGCATAAATACTCTTACGTAGCGCTTGTTTTTTTATCTGAAATTTGAATGAGTCTAAATTTTTCTAAAATTTAAATGAGTCTAAATTTTTTTAAAATTTGAATAGGTCTAAATATGAAAATCTGAATGATATATATATATATATTTTTTAATATCTAAATATAAGTGGCATCTTGTTTGTTTTTACAATAAAAAATATCTTAAAATTAGTTATTTAACATTTATGTCCTTGTAAATTAAAAAAAAAAAAAAGAGGGTTAAATTTTATAGTTTAGAAAATAAGTTATTTTACAAAGATATTTTTAGAATATAATATTTACTTGTTATTTAGACTTTTTTTAATTCAGATAAAAGTCACAGAAGTTTAATTTTTCTATTCAAATGTAAATGTTTAAAAATCATACATAAATTTCAAAAAACAAACAAGCATATTTTAGAAAAAGTCTAGAATTAATAAAATTTCAGACTTCAGACACTTAACAAATAACCTCTTATTCAACTTTTCTTTTTTCTTTTTCAATAATAATAATAATAACAATGAACCCTCATTATTTGTTTATTCATTTATTTTTGTTTTGAAAGAATGATAAACTTTCGTTCTAGACAAAAATAAAAATAAAAACGTGCATCGTTTTCACGAGCATTCGGTCCTCTTATCAAGTTTTCTTACGCGCAATAGTATATAACATAATCTTTTTAATTGAGTGATGATGGGCAGTCGTCCATTGTATGCATTTGTGTGTGTGTGGTCCTAGTAATATGGCATAATTTATTTACGTGGTCCTTAGATACCAGTTAGATCTCAGAAGACCTGTGCAGATCAGTTATTGATTGTATCCGTTCTGATAATTTCGGAGCCCAGTCAGCTGAAACTAAGCTAGTTTCACGATCCGACAACTATACTGTAGTTTTACGGTCTTCATTTCATTTCATTTCAAACTTAATAAATTTTCCGTATCAGAACTGTACCGTTGCTGCTCCTCAACTACTCAGTGTACGTATTAAAAGTCGAAAATATATCTGATATGGTGGTTGTATAATATCAGTGAGCGACACTGTCTTCAAAGTATAAAATGGAGGCAAAATTCTCACTAAAACTCATTTTTACTCATATTTTATGCATGTACTTGGGAAGAACTGAAATTTACTACTGATGTTTCAAAGATCTTCGAGTTAAGACACAGTTAATCATCAATTTTAACCTTTTAAAAAACACAGATGACACAAAATCTAGCAAGAATCACGTAGTATGCAAAATTGAACGTAAATTATTAGGCGCCTACAATTGTTGAATATGGAGCGTTACAATTTAAATCGGAAGTACACTAAACAGAGAAACTTCAAAGCTACTTCATTGACACTAATAAATGCCACCGTCTTGCGCCAATCATAAACTCGGAGCCTTGAAACATCGTCAACTCTTTCGCATCCGCACATTGATGATTCAAACCCGCGCGCGCGTGTGTGTGTGTGTTTTTTTTTTCTTTTTGTGGGGAAAATATATTTATAATATATAATTACCAAGTCAGATTCCACATGATGATTTGATTTTTTAAAATAAATATCTCGTTAACATATCTCAGATAACGTGACAAAATATACAAAGATAAAGACAAAAACCGGGCGGAAACAGAAATGCAAGGGAAAGAAAATGAAAGTTGCAGAGTTGTGAAAAGGAACGGAAGCCTAAAAGTCGTTACAAATTCCAAAGAAGACTAGCAAAACAGACCTCAAATACTTATTAACAAAGTTACAAAACGAGTTATGTTACAAAATGAGTTCACACGTAGCTCGTTTACAACCTCACGTTAGTCACTAAGATCGACCCAATCACCACAAACGACGCCGTAACGGACACAATGATGAAGACAAAGAGATTACAACGCAGCAAATTCATTAATTACTTAATTAACACATGAACATGATGTTGATTTGCAAAATTGATTAGATCGAAATGATATCATATCATGTCATGTCACAAAGGTTAACTTTGAAAATTTAATTTTACTCAAATTTCATTACTGACCACGCTCTTGTTCATCGAGTTCTTGCAATGAGCAATTGCACCTTGAATCGCACTCTGCAGCTCCTCCATTGACGACGTGTCAGAATTGTAGATGCCCCCGCCGCCAACTCTGCCGCCTATAACGCCTGAAAACCCGCTCCGGGAAAGAATCCCTGAGTGACTTGGCGATGACATCATCGACGAAGGGCAGCTCGAAACGCAGCTCTTCCTTCTCGGATACCTTAAGTTTCCCGAGAAAGAGTGAGAAAATCCGCCAGAATTTTCTTTCCTTGTATTATTACTATTATTATGCTTGGCAGATACCTCTATATGATCCCTGACAGATCTCACACAAGTTGCATTTGTAACTCCTCCTCCTCCTCCTCCTCCTCCTCCCATTTTCTGTTGTTGCTTTTGAGATAATTTTTCATACAACGGCTTCACTCTCTTCATGTACTTTCTTATAACCTCTTTAGCCGTAGCGCTCATTCTCTTGACCGATGAATTATTATTGTTAGCCGATACAGTTTCTTGGTCATGGCGATTTTTGTTCTCTTTTTTAAATAACCTGGATAGAGAAAAATACTTGGCTTTCTTGATCTGTTGAAACCCGCCGTTGAGTTTTCTGAACTCGTCATCCTCGGCGACGGAACTTGGCCTGGAGGAGTCACACTCGGCGAGCAAGACGAGGTCGTTATTGAAGGAGGAGCCGGAGTCGTTGCTGGAGGCGCTGCCGGTGGAGTCACGTGAGGCGGTGGTGGCGGTGTCGCCGCAGGAGGAGGAAGAAGTGCTCGATGAAGCTAACAAGAGAGTACGGACCATGGAGATTCTTGGGGAGAGGTGTAAGGGCAAGAGCTGGCCCTTGTAGAAGAGCTCGTCGGCGGGGCAAAGAGTGGAGGAAGATTTGCGGGGAGAAATGGAGATGGTGAATTCGAAGTCGGAGGAGGATGACGATGAAGAAGAGAAAGAGTGGGATGGTGAGGGTGGTAGGGTTTGAGATCTTGTTGAATCTTTCGCCCTTCTCCTCCCCATATTCGTCTGCTACATTATCTAGACAAGAAAAAACAAATACAAATATAAATATTTCGGAGATATGGTATCAAAGACGGAGATGTGGCCTTCAGAGTATAAAACTGAGACAGGAAATTAGATGGCTGCTTCTTATAATGGCATGTCGTGTGCGTGTGACCTGCGAGTTCAAGAGTAGTAGAGTTAGGTTTTGCTTGACTTTGACGCGATGCAACTTGCGTTCTCGACACGTGTCAGATTATCTTTTCTTTTTTAAAATTTCAATACTTTTAAGAAAAAAAATTGAAAATAATAAATCGAGCAGTACATGGTCTCACTTGATTCTTGAGTCTTAATTTGCGTACTCAACACTTGTTATGTATGAGATTTGAATATTTCTATTGGATCTGGCGTATAGACTTCTCATCCGTTTAGATAATTGTTGCATGTACCTTTCGATCAATCATTTAACAATAAATACATGGGTGATAATAATTCAATGATAAACGAATGTACATATTTATGTACATGCGATTTTTCTATCATAATGCATAAAACATTTAAATTTTTTAAAAAAACCTCATTTAAACCCATGAAATTTAATTCTCTCTTATATCTTTTGTTTGACTTTTAGATGTAAAATCTTGCGTTCTCAAAATTTACAAGAAAGGAGTTCAGAAATTTTGGTTATCAAGCTTCGAAGTTCAAACCATAGTCTGGTAGAAGGCTGAGGGCCTACAGGTGGGAGAAACTCGAGATTTGACCTTTTTTTAATTAAGTTGGTAATGGAAATGGTGGGATCTTGGCATGCAAAGCAGGGGAGGCACATGGAATATCGAAACGTCTCTTTCTCTCTCTGTGCTATATGAGTGCGCGGCAACAGTCGGGTTGTGATTACGTGCAGTTAGGTGTCACGTGCTTTAAACGTGAAATGTGGGGTTGGATCATGGGTTTTATCGTATCTGTTTTTTTTAAAAAAAAAAATTACCAATTAATTTACGTTGGTGCTTAGCATGCATTGAAAGGCAATGCCAAAGGCCATGTAATTAGTGTGGTCATTATACGCTGACTCATATCACAGTTGTACAGTCCAATGAGTATTAATTGTTTTACGCAGAACTCAATTTCATGGAATTTTTAACGGTTTAACCTGCTGTACAGCTGTGTTCAGGCCCCCTGAAGCTGCTGATTTAGTAGTGTGATTGATTTACTCAACTTTATATAAAGATTTTTAAATCACTTATTTAATTACGACCACATAAAAAAGCCGTTTTAGTTTTCCTAATTAATAGAACATTTGAAAATGGGTCGGTCCCAACTAATTTACAGTTAGCCTGAATGAATCAGTTCATTTTAATGCATGGATTCTACTCTGATCTGCCAAATCTTTTTCATCATCGCCGAATTTATCGTTTGCGCGATTTGCATGACCTGCGATCATTGGATTGTATCTCACCGAAGCTTTTCTTCTAAAAGAGAATTAAAAGAGTTTACGATCAAGATTTTTTTTTTTTAAATTGGTTTTAATACATAATTAGAAATTTATTAGAAATTTAAATATGCTCAGAGGTTTATTATTTAAAATTTGATTCTTGCAAACATCTGAGGAGAAATCTATTTACATACTCATTACTTGGCCAAAGCTTGGCAACGTGATATTTATTTAGGTATTGTATAAATCAAAAACAAGAACGCAGCTTTTCTCATTAATCATTTGCCGATTCATTTCAAGATCATAACTTGATCCGCAACGTCTCATTTGTTAAACTTAATCAGTCTCGAGGAAACATAGTAGAGTAGGGTATCACGTGAGAGGGAAGCGAGGACGCGCGGGATAATTTGGTTTCCCAAAACACGGTTTAATTAACGATATATTATTAATCTTCATTTAATTATTTAGTAATACAGTGATCGATTTGCGAACAAAAGGATTAAATTAGCATTGCATAGTCACCATGTTAATGAAATTGCCAGCAGTGCAACATGATGATGTTTTTGGCATTCGATAAATGAAAGTTTCCTTAGGTTCATCGAAGTTCATCGAAGTGAGTGGCCTGCATGCAGCAAGAAACCTTGAAATCTAGGAATTAACATAGAGCTGTTCGAGGTTTTCAAAAAGGTGCGTACGTAATAGTAGGAAAAAATTATCGTAGGATAGGACCATGTTGAATTGAGATTAGAGAAAGTTCACTTTGGGGCTTAATTAAAGGGCAAGGTTGATGAACGACCAATATGCGCCTCCTGTACAAGCAAATTGAAAGAGCGTGTTTG
Source organism: Luvunga scandens (assembly GCA_030449905.1). Taxonomy (NCBI): domain Eukaryota; kingdom Viridiplantae; phylum Streptophyta; class Magnoliopsida; order Sapindales; family Rutaceae; genus Luvunga; species Luvunga scandens. The sequence continues at coordinate 3,505,182 of JASUUG010000478.1, forward strand.
GTATATGGTTTATTTATTTAATCGCATAAGCTTTTATCATGATTTTTGTTATTTTTAGTGGAGTTATTGAAGCTTAAATAAACCATTTTATCTCTATTAGTAAAAGTTTAAATTTTGTACTTTTGAAAGTAGAGATTGAAAAACTTTTTTAAAATATTAAAATATCTAAAATATCATTTACTTATTCGACAATCTTATTTTATTCTTTTCATAACATAACTTTAAAAAACTTTCCTATTAAAGTAATTTTATAAATTTGTATTAAAAGCTCTCTTTGACAACCTTGTTTGGGTAAAAGCTCTATTAAAAAAAAAACTCAACTTAAATAAGCTCTACTTAAAATGAGATACAAAACGAAGGTTAAGGATAATGACAATTATTGATCATGGAGATGAATATGTGTGTGTAGATATACTTCAAGGCATAATAACAAGACTTGATTTATATCTCCCTCCATATTTCTTTGTCATTTGATGATCTTTATTACACGCGTGAGTCCCACCTAATTCCCTATAGTCATATTTTTTTTTTGGAGGGGGGGGTTGGAAGAAAAAGATAATTTAATTGTATTCACAGCCACAAAAACCTTAAACTATGACCATTGACCATTGTAAATGGAAAAAAAAATGATGGTCATTGATGGTTAGATATATGATGATGATTCGAAAAAATAAATAGTCATTGTAGGTTTTAAATTTTATGATCGTTACTCAAAAAACAATTCATCAAATATTTATTGACCATTATTATAAAGAACTATCATCTTCTACGGGTTGTTGGGTTTCTATTTTTTATAATAATATTCATAGATAAATCTGGTGAGCTGTATGAATCATGTTAATTATAACAAGTAAATTTGTTACTTAATGTTATAAAATCTCTATCTTCTTTCTTTAAATTCTTGTCACATCCAAACATCTCAGTTAATCATATAGAAGGCACGTACAATTAAATTCCACTAAACAATAATGTATTCAGCAAAAGTATCAAAGATTTTTTTCTCATTCAAGAATCAAGAGGGCATTGTACTCCAGTGGCCAGAATATTATCATCAGTAGATGGTTTGAATAATTAGATAAGTAATCTAATAAGTTGTGAATCTAATTGATGAACAACATATCGATCACATGGATTATAACTTGATATGAAAAACATATATCCCTCATAAATGAGACTGCCAAGTTTTATATATATATATATATATAACAACAATTTACCATGAAAGTCACTTCATGTGCCACAAGAAATTCAAATTTTTTATCCTAATATTGTATACGGGATATTTGTGCATTATTGATAAATTCTAGTCAAATCCATAGTCATAGATTTTCTCCTTTTTTTTTTTCCATATTTAGAAAATCATATTACTATAATCAAGTTGTTGTTGAACTTCTTTTCTCCATGGCTCGTCGTGACCAGTCCAGGACTCGAAAAAAATATTACTGTAGTGGCATCCAACTGTAAACATGATTCAAATATTAAGCCCAACATTTGTCAACAAGTTTCTCGGTCTAGTTAGTCATACAATCAACCGGCCCAGTATAAATCGGGCCTCAAAGAGAAAGCAGGTTGTCGGAAACAAAAGTTGAAGATTTATTTAACGCTGACGGGCGAAATGAGCGTAGCAACGCATGGTAGAAAATTTAAAAACCGTGGATTTGTTAACTTACGCCTTAACCGAACATAATGACCAAACTATGTCCACTACCTAACAAACCTAACCTTTTTTATCATAAAAAAACTGACCTAACCTTAAATTACCACCCTTACCGAAAAAAAAAAAACCCTTAAATTACCACCAAACAGTCAAGCTAACTCGAAAAAGCAAAATTGTAGCAAAAAAGAAAGCAACAGCACCGAATATCTTTTTACATAATTACCTAAAATTAAAAATAATAATAAGAATAGTTTTTTTTTTTGTTTAAATAGTATTTCTCATATAATCCCTCTATTTCCTCAACTTTGATTTCAGCTTTACTTCGACTCCCTTCACGCGTCCTTTCTCTTGCTTTCAAATTAATTAAAAGCCGAAGGAAACCTCTTCTAGATTTCAATCACGGCGTTTTCTTGATCTCGTTCTCCGTTAATCATCTGGTAAATATTCGCATGATTGAATCTCGTTTTTGCTGTTCGTTTATTGATTCGTGATTGTTCAAATACCTCTAATTTTCTGTTCAATCAGTTATTACTTGATGAGTCGTTTGACCTTTGATTTCGTTGACTGATTGTTGTGTTTAGATCATTTTATCTGAATTTGATTTCGACTTTCTTTTTTACTTTGAAATTTTTTGGTAGTTTTATTTTGATGAATTAAGCTGTATCTTGAGGAAACCATTGATTTGATCAGGATAAATATCGATAACGGGTCTTGGAGTTTAGCTGAATAACGATTTGATGAAGTTGTTAATTATTTTCAATAACTGGAATCACGGGAATAAAAAGAAAAAATTTGATATAATTGAATACTTCTTGGTGCTATTTTATTATTAATTTTTCGTTTTTTTGTTTTTGACAAATTTTCTTTTGTATTTTTGGGCAGTTACAATGTCTTTTGCACGGAATTATCGCCAACAAGGAGGCACCTACTATGATCGACATTGGTCTTCTTTCAATAGAGACAACTGCAGCAGCAATAACTACAATAACTGCAACTACAACCGAAGCTGGAATGATAATCGTGTTCGAAATTATAACAATTTCCACAGCTACTCAGGGAAATTCAGGGAGCAGTATCAATATGATAATCCTAGTTATATTACAGCTAGTTATGTTCAACCTAACAATGCACCGTCTTTCAAAAGGAGGAAATTTTCAGCCTCTGCATGGGGAGACAGTGCAAGGAACTATTTGCAAGTGCCTAATGAATATGAGACTTCCGTTTCATCATCCAACCGGACGCTGGTTCCGCCTGTTTCAATTTCCAATATTGAGGTGTCTACATCTATGAGCTGTAAACGTGACCGCTCAAAATTGGAGGATGATGAGCCAGTGTTTATGTCGAGGGATGAGATTGAGAGATTCTCCCCTTCAAGAAAAGATGGCATTGATGCACTACGCGAAACACATTTGCGATATTCATATTGTGCATTCATTCAAAATCTTGGACTGCGGCTTGAATTGTAGGTTCCTCATCTTGAATTCAGTATCTTAGCTTTTATTTTCATGTTTCTATTTCATGTTGATGTTTGAGATTTCTTTTTCCCATGTTAATTTGACAAACTGTATTATGTACCTTGCAGGCCACAAACCACTATTGGCACTGCCATGGTTCTGTGCCATCGTTTTTTTGTTCGGCGATCGCATGCTTGCCATGACAGATTTGTGAGTCGCCACTCTCTGTACTGAGATTTTCTGTTGTTTTTTGGAGGTTTCTTTCTAAGAAAACTTGATCCTGTTGTTTGTTGCTTGTACTTTTCTGACATTCTTTTTTACTGGTATGGCTTTGTTGCAGTTGATTGCTACTGCCGCTCTCTTTCTTGCTGCAAAGTCTGAGGAGACACCTCGCCCTCTGAACGATGTACTAAAAGCATCTTCTGAACTTTATCATAAGCAGAATATCACTCTCTTGTCCTATCTGCTTCCCATTGTAAGACCATCTCTGTTTTACAGTCTGCAAATAATTCTGTAAAATCAAATTCTATGGCAGTATAAGGACCACCGGGCAGGATATTCCCAAACTTTTTCTTACATTGGATTGCTACTAAATTTAGTTGAGTTTATTTTTTCAAAATTTATTTTTTTGTCCTCCTCCTATGACATTTGTGAATTTAAGGCTGTGTGATAATTGTAGGTATCTATGTGGATATGTTGTTATGACTCATGAAAAACTATTTGTTTAATATAAGTGTGCTTCAAATTTAATGGCTTAAAAAGATTAAAATTAATATTTAGTTCTTGTTTGGCTGACATGAAATGATTTGTGTTTAAACAGGATTGGTTTGAGCAGTATCGGGAACGGGTGACCGAGGCTGAGCAAATGATACTAACTACTCTAAATTTTGAACTCAATGTTCAGCATCCATATGATCCTCTTACTGCCATTCTCAACAAATTAGGTCTTTCACAAACTGTTTTGGTGAATCTGGCATTAAACTTGGTCAGTGAAGGGTAAGTTCATTCCTCTTTGTTCTGATTTTATTGGAGGCTATTTTCTTGCTGGTGCAAAGTATTTGTTGTGATTAGTTCAAATAGCTTCATAGTTTAAACAAACTATACATGTTGAAGTTCACATTGTTGTTGTATGCTGTGGTCTATTTAACTTACACTTCTGTACAATGATTTTGATCCTGCTCTCTCTTCAGGTACCAGTTTGGTTTGGATAATTTTCTATTTGGCTGGAGTATTTCCATTAGGAATGTAATTTAGGACCAAGCAAGTGGTTTTACATCTTGATTGTATATCCCTTTCATAGATTTTGGGTAGTGGATGTTCTGATCTCAACCAATTAGCCAATTGAGGTTCTGAAGTAGTTAAGGGTTGGAGAAGGAGCTGTTATTCTCTCTTTGGTTCAAATCATGTGACACTTGTCAATAATTTTCTTCTTCAGAGCAGCTACTCTGGTAGTTATTGTGTTATGGGGTATTGATTCTTTGGGCATGGCATGATATTACAGGGGCTACACAAGATTAGCTTGCTTGCCTATATGATACTGTTAGCTGGTGGATTGATTTGCTGTTCATGGAAAGTTTTGCTTTTGCATCTGAAGTTGTCCTGCTGATGTGTTGTGGGTCACTTACTATGCATGCGCATTCAACTTGGTAATTGGCCATTGAAGATAGTTGTGGATCCTCCAAACCCAGTTTCCTTCCCCCCACCCCCGAAAAAAAAAAAAATTGGCTGCTTGTCTCCATTAATGCATCCACACTGATATGGAGGAAACCATTTACTCTACAGGTTGTATATATATATGGAAGTATTTTCCTATAGATTTTTCTATGGTTTCCCAAGTTTTTCTTTAAACATCGAGTTACGTTTTCTTAGTCTTTAAACTATTTTTATGATTTAGTTTTCAAAAAAGTTGAAATATGGGTATTTCACCTTACTTTCTATTATGTGCGGGAATCTTATGATGAAGAGCCGGACATGTTTTTCCTGTGAAATATTTATTATATTTCCCTATATTTCAATTATCTTCATGTCCCAACACTCCTCTTTCCTTTCTTGTGACTACTTTCTAGCCCAAGAACAATGTGAGTATATTATTTCAATTCAAAACATACCATATTTATAATTTTTCTTAATCTTGTGTTCATTCTTTTACCTATATATTTCGTTTATAGATGAAAGAACTATGTTCTTGTACAAAAAGAAATTAAAAGATGAACCATTTGTGGAGGGGAAGACTTACAATATAAGCTGGCCCTTTGAGGGCTAAAAAGGAACATTGCGATCTTCATAATCTTTTATAGAGTGGAAACACTATTTCAGTCACTTTGCTAGCTTTGATGTTTCATATGATTTTCTGCAAAGTAATTGATATCACCTTACTTATTTCTAATGGTGTAGTAAATCTTTATTCAGCACATAATTTTTGTTCTCATTTTTCTATCCTTCTGTATTATTTCATCTTTCATCAACACTATTTTATGATTAAAAATCCAATTAAAACTGCACGTGAACTTTATTTATTTTCAAGAAATTGTTAACATGGACTTTAATATTTTGGTTTGTTCTAAAAATGTGTTCTGTGCTGGTCTTCAAATGTTTTTGTAATCTGAGAAAATCAGTGATGGTATTTCATATAATAGAATAGAATAAAAAAATCTAATATTTATCTACTTGAGACAAGTCCAGGTTGGTGGGAGTTGTGACATAGTTCTGTTGGTGGACAAAACAGTTTTTATTTTCTGAACATCAGAAAATGAATTGATATTCTTTTAGCCCATGCTTGCAAATTCACGGAGCTATTTTTTCATTTTGATTGTCTGTGGAGGTTACTATCGTTGTAGTTATTGCTGTTGATATTAATAGTGTTCATGTCAGGGATTGTTTAACTACTGTTCTTTCTTCTTCACTACTATTTTCTATTATTTATCATTGTTAGCAGTGGGGGACTTATTTCAGGTAATCATTGGCTAAATACCTCAGATAGCCCATCCATGAAAAAGAAGTAGTCGGCATTTAGAGTGTGCAGGGTTTTGTTTTTCTGAGGCCTGACATAAAAAACCTTGTTTACCCTATTCATGTCTCTTAGCAGCATAAGCTGTATCTTTTGAAACCAAGAACCTTAAAACAGATAACTAAGAAAAGATGTTGTAATTCATGAATTTATGCCTTAACATTAGGCGATACTGATTCTTTCCTGTCCACCTCTACTAGGTTTGTTCTTAGCATGTAAAAATGAGGCTGGTAGTTGATCTCGTTGGATTATGTCAGCAATGTAAACAAATAGTATATAATACTGTGCCCCATTGACAGCCTTATTTTGCTGTTAGTGGCAAGAAAATTTTTTTCTGATTAATTAGTAAGTTAGTAAATTTGTATTATGTATGCTTTTGACAAGCCTTTTTCTCAGATGAGCATGATAAATTGCACATATTAAGTAAGGATGCTGAGAATGGAAGACCCTTTTTTTTTTTTCCAATTTTCAATTTTTCTATTTTTTATGCTAACTGATTACTTAATACTTGACAGAGTCAAAGTGAGAGGAGACCTTTAAGGGGCCGAGCTTCCTTTTGTTTTTTTTGGGGGGGACAAATTTTTCACACTACCTGTCCTTTAACCTAATTAGTTGATCAATAAGGTGTCGGTTTGAGATGCTTAATGAACTCCAAAATCATTGAGACTTGATGCATTGTTTCTTGGCCAATCCTATGTTTATTCCTCGAATCAAGTCCAGACTTGGGTTGTACAGTGGTAAAAACCACACGCACACATATATGAAAATACATGTTTTTGTTGTATCCTGTGTAGCTTTGCTTCATGTCTGCAACACGGCCTTGCTACTGGAGCATTAAAGCATGTAAAATAGCCTGTCCAATTGAGCAGAAGAGGCAGCCATTTTTATGAGATATTTATTGTCTGGAATGTTTCTCGCTTTCCTGTTTGTTTTGTTATATTTATTGCATATGTTTCTGGAGTTAAAAGCCCTGCAGCAGAATTGGGTCTGGAAGTTGATGTGTTCCGTAGATGAGTATAACATGTTTGCTATAGTTTTGGTTTCCATATCAGCACTACTGCAGAGATTCTTGGAAAATATTCCACCTGGGTTGGTGCTTTTTAGTTGGTAAGAAATAGTGACTTTTTTACTGAACCAATCTTGATTTTCTTGTTTTACAGCTTCTTGTTTCAAATGTTGTTCTTTTCTCACTTTTACTCTTGTAGCGATGTGGTTTCTGCAATGTGGCATTGTATGCTAAGTTGTAGAAGACGTTGCCTGTTCATATTAGTATTTCCCAGATGGTTTGACCTTTTATTAAATATCACTCAATTGGGAAAATTTGTAGTTTTATTAACTTTTGCATCATTTATTGAGTGTCACTTTTTTTGTTTTTTAGGCTTCGGAGCTCATTATGGCTTCAGTTTAAACCTAATCATATTGCTGCTGGTGCTGCTTACCTTGCTGCCAAGTTCTTGAATTGGGATCTTGCTGCTTATCAGAATATCTGGCAGGAGTTCCAGACGACACCGGCAATTCTTCAAGGTATTCCCCCCCAACAAAAAAAAAAAAAAAACTGCAAGTAACAATTAGATGACGTCAATGGTGTTTACAATCAACTGTAAGCACGATAAGTTACTTATAAGCTCTAAAAGTTCATATGAAATTAAGTATTACGATCAACTTTGTATCATAATAAATTAAAAAAAAAAAAGGACTCACTTCATATCTGAGTTTCGTCTAGCCGTGAATACGTTTACAATGTTGAAACAACCTAACTAATATGCTGGTGAATTTTATGATAATTTTGTCATTGAAAATTTACCGTGCTTGCACAAATTGATTCGTACCTCATGTCTCTTTAAGTTTGATTTCCATGCCTACTGCTAATTTCTTTCATTTTTGTGAATGATTGATGCAGATGTGGCGCAGCAATTGATGGAGCTTTTCTAATATGATAACAAAGATTTAAGTTGGTTTGAGGCTGATCTTACATGCTTTTCCGCCAAGAGTATATATAAAAATTGTTTTACCAAGTTGCAAATACATTTAAACAATGGTAGGGTGTAGACATGTAGTAGAAGAGAATGTCATGCCACTGTTGAAAGGATATGCTTGTTTCTTTCTTTCTGAAACGAGCTTTAGAATTTTCTGGTAAAGATCTTTCAGATGTGAACTTTTGGGATTGACGACCAAATGGAGTTACAGAATTTGCCCAATTCTAACGGTTCCCATTTATGATTGTGTGGTGGTTGGTGAATTCGGAAAATAATAAAAGAATTTTTCTGAATGCCAGTCCCAAATATTAGTGATAGGATTAAATTATCTATCGGATATGAACCTTTGGAATTGATGACCAAATGGAGCCATTTATGATTGTGTGGTGGTTGGTGAATTCGGAAAATAATAAAAGAATTTTTCTGAATGCCAGTCCCAAATATTAGTGATAGGATTAAATTATCTATCGGATATGAACCTTTGGAATTGATGACCAAATGGAGTTACAGAATTTGCCAAATCTACTGTTCCCCTTTACGATTGTCAGATTGTGTGGTGGTTGGTGAATTCGGAAAATAATAAAAGAGTTTTTCTGAATGCCAGTCCCAAACGTAAGTGATACTTACATTTTATTTGGAAACGCAATTAATGGGACTGTTTTGGAAAGTAGCCTCTTGTTGGTGGAGAGATAATTTTAAAAGTTTTTGCAGTAATGCAAGGAAAATTGGAGCTTTTTACTTCGTGTTCGGTTAGTTGCCATGTTTGCATGTCGTTTGTCTCACTAATAGAGTTAAGAACCTAACCCAAATCAATTTTATTGCTGAAATAGCATGTGCGTGTGCGTGTGCGTGCGTGTGTGTGTGTGCGGCTGTTTGTGCAAGAGGGAAAATCAGCATTGAATGGGACTTTAAAAAAATAAAATGGTGCAAACAAGTTGAATTTTTCCCACGAAAAGATGTTTGCCATTTACAGTAATCTATGAATCCAAATGATTAGCTTTTAATTTTATTTATTACAAAATCATAATAATTGACGAACCTGGATTGGTTGGTACTGGCAACTTCATTCATGAGGAACGAAAAAATAAATGATCGAAGCGTCATCTAGCTCTATAGCCTCAATGGGAATTCATTAAAAGAGAATTTTCATTTCATGCTGGCGGTTGACAGGCTTGTAGTCATGAATGATTCAAAAAGTAAGTCAAAGTAACTCTTTCTTTTATGATTCAGCGATGTCAGAACCGAACCCCGTATAAAGACCCTTAAACTGGTTTCATGATTCATGAATGCCATTTTTTTACTGGTCAAATGAAGGCCATGCCGACAAATGGTAGTATTCGAACCTCTCGTCCACCTCTCCACGCTTTTGTGTTATATTAAATATTAATTAATTCTACCCGATTGGGTCTACAACTTGTGTCCATTGGCACACGAGTTGCCGGAACGGTTGTAGCATTTTGTCCAAAACGCCAAACGTTTAGCTACAAAATCTTTAACTTTCAGCGTAAAAGTTTCAGCTGATACTGGGAAGTCTGAACATGAAAATGGTACACGTTACCTAATCATTTTGGTCTCGTTCCGCTTGAATTTATGTTGTCCTTTTCGTTTCTTGTATTTTTTGTACCGTTGTTGTTCTTGGCTTCATTTCCCTAGTTTAGTATGATTTATCTAATAATTATAAATACTTACCTCATCTCATAAATATTTACTAGTTTAGCATGATTTTTCTTTAGTTTAAGTAAAATTTTTAAAAATTAAATAATCTATTTTATCTGTATTAGAAAAAACCCAAATTTTAAACCTCTGTGAATAAAAATTGAAAAGATTTTTTAAAATATTAAAATATAAAAAATATACTTTACTTATTTCACAATCTTATTTTATTTTTCATAACATAATTTTTAAAAAAGAGCTTATTAGAGTAATTTTATAATTTTTAATAAAAATTCTTATTGACAACTAAACAATTAATTTTTTGGTAAACATTTTATTAATAAAAGCATTACTTAAATAAGTTATATTAAAAAATATATATTGAATGAAACTTTAGTGCGTATTTGATATCGCTTATTTTATAGTCATAAGTATTTATTTTATCCCATAAGCTTTTATTATAATTTTTATTATTGTTTGGTTATTTTTCTAATAGAGGTTTTCAAGCTTAAATAAACTATTTTACCTCTACTAGCAAAAGCTCAAATTTTAGATTTTTGGGAATAGAGGTTGAAAAGCTTTTTTTAAATGTTAAAATATCTAAAATATGTTTTACATATTTGATAATTTTATTTTATTCTTTTCATAACATAACTTTAAAAACCTTAACTATTAAAGTAATTTCATAAATTTTCAATAAAAGCTCTTATTGACAACTCAACAACTAAAATTTTTTAGGTAAAAACTCCATTTATAAAAGTTCTACTTAAATAAGCTTTACTTGAAAAACTGTACCAAACAGAACTTTAGTTTAGGTTAGGGATGACAATGGCACCTACAAACCAGCAAATTTTTCCAAACCCGCCCGTTGTGGGTAATTTTATGAGTTGCAGGTGGGTTTTATATTATAAATTGAAACCCGCACTAGGTTACGGGTTGGTTTAGTATTAACCAAAAATCCTATGGATACTCGCATGGATATCCACCAAACCTATATTTTTTAAAAATTATTTTTTAATTTAATTTTAATTGAAGAAATATTTAAATCTTAAAATATAATTATATACTTATTATAATTTTGATTGAATTTTCTTTAACTTAATGCATGGATTATTTCAATATTATAATTTTGTTCTTCAGATTAATATTTAAAAAGTATTATTCTTTAGATTAAGTATAAAGTACACAAATCCATTAAAAAAAGTCACAAGTTATATATAAAATAACAATTATGTTGGACCGATGTTGAAATTTTAATTTTTCATTTATATAGTTTTAATTTTGAATTGACTATGTTATACAAAATTTTATGTTATTATTATAAATGTACATATTAAACATTTGTGATTTTAAATATGGAAACGCGCAAAAATCCGTCGGATACCCACTGCAGGTTTGACAATTGTTAAAACTCGTAGCGAGTTACGGATGGGTTTGGTAATTTAAATTTTGTGCGGATATTAGTTTGGTAATGACAAATCCGCTGCGGGTAGTACCCATTGCCATTTATAGTTTAGGTTGTTATAGTTTGAGTTGTGTAAAAATTCCTTCATTTACTTATTTTCTCCAATCAATTTATTCTCATATGTATCTTAAAATTCTACTTGGACTTTTGATGGTATATTTGATATCTTAAAAAAAAAAAAGAAAAGAAAGAGCTCAAATAAAATTGAATTTATAATTTTCTTTGAAAACATTAATCATCAATCTATAAATATAAATACATACATTAGAAATTAGAAAGGGTTCAGTTACACCATAGCCAACAATAAGGCCTCCTACTCCAATCGCAAGTAACAATTCAACCGTTCGACAAGTTCTCGTCGCTTCGTTTTTGTATGGTTAGGAAATCGACAAAACTTGACCGTCATGTGTATTAGTCCACGAGACTAAATATTCATGGGAGTCACAAACGCCGATAATCAAGTAAAATCAATAAAATATTAATGTGATAAATATGACTCAAATTGCAGATTTTTCACGACAGACAATTGCAATTTGGATGGTCAATAATAACGACGCCTTTAAGATCAACACAATTGATATGGAATGCAAATTTTTATCTCTCTTGCATTTTTTGTGCACAACATTGACTCCTTAACGTTGTTAAACATTCCATGTAATAATATATTTTTTCCACTGCCAATTTCGTTGTCCCATATTAAAGGGCCCATTATCTCAAGTTCTGAACCGTATGAGCTCATCATCTTCCTTGAGAAGCGTGCCTTCGTTTCTTATTCTAACACAATAATTAACAGATTCCCGAAACTAACAGGAAAAAAAAAAAAAACTATTATTATTACCGACTTCGTCTTCATTCATTCAAACAAAGCAGGCGAGGAAAAGGAGAAACAAAATAAAATCAAAGTCATGGATTCCACGGCAGCTCAACGTCGTTTAAAAGCCATTCACGGCCACCTTCTCCGCGCCGACGACAGTTCATCCTCTCAGCTCCGTCACAATCTCACCGCCGGCGAGTACGCCCTCGGTAAACTCTCTCTCTCTCTCTTATAGACAAACACACCCTCGCGTACACAAAATATACACGTGGAGCCTATTTATCATGGTCATTCACTGTAGCTGTTATAGAAAATTTTATCGATTCTTGTTTCGTGTTCATTTTCGTTTTCTTTTTGATTTTTGTTTTTAGTTTTCTACAAAAGGAGTATCTATAAAAAGTGTACCTTTTTTAAAAAAATTTTAATTTGTTTCACTGATTTTATTGATTTGCTTTTTAGGTTATGCTTCAGTCATATAGTGCCATGTAATTTGTTCTGTCGGAATTATAAAAGCAAAAGATTTCTGCTCCTTTTTTGTTCCCCGCTGACTAATTGATCGATATGAGACTTAATATTGTCGATGTCGAATGTAATGTTTTGATGCTTACATTAGAGTGATTTCATGGCATGGGTCCCAAAAGTCACTTAAGAATTGGAAATTGAACCCAGTCAGTGATGCCACAATTAGCTTATTTACCTCAATTTATACTTCATTTCATCTTTGGATATGCTTATTCGTTTATATTTATTTTTGCTTTTGAACTCTGAGCAGAGCAGGGTTATAGTGTTGTGCTTCCCGAGAAACTGGATACGGGAAAATGGAATGTATACAGGTATTCCATTCACATTGTCACTGACATTGCCCCATGCCCATCACTACTGTTGAGGTTTTCTAATTTTTCATGGTTTTTTTCCCCTCCTTTTGTCTGGAAGGTCTTCTCGATCACCATTGAAGCTTGTGAGTAGATTCCCCGATCATCCTGAAATTGGTACAACACATGACAATTTTGTGTGAGCATCCTCCCTTTTCTGGAAGAAACTTTATTTTTAAGTTAAACTTCCATTGATGGTTTATATGTTCAGAAGTGAGCTTAGTGGTTTCATTCGACTTTGTGTGGATCTAGGCGGGCAGTTGATACTTTTCGAGATTACAAATATCTGGGTACGCGTATCCGGGTTGATGGAACAGTTGGAGAGTACGTGTCCTTTTTATCTAAGTCAAGTGTGCAGGATCTTGCTGAAGTTCTTTTATTGATTTGTGTTCTTTTTGCCTTAAGGTACAAATGGATGACATATGGAGAAGCTGGCACTGCTCGCACAGAAGTAGGTTCTGGCCTAATTTATCATGGAATACCAAAGGTGAGTATCTGAATAGACGACAATATGTTTTTTTATACTTTTGATTAATGGATTTTTCACTTGTAATTGTTTGTCTTCAGTTTTCTTTAACAGCTTACATCATATCTTTTGTTGAAGTTCCCAGACCATTTCTTACTCATCATTTGATTATGTTCTGCTTGTTTGTAACAGGGATCTTGCATTGGATTGTATTTTGTCAATAGACCGGAGTGGCTTATTGTTGATCATGCCTGCTCTGCTTATTCTTTCATATCTGTTCCTCTGTATGACACTCTTGGTCTGTGACTGGTCAAATATAGAACTTCAGTTAGTTTTTCCACTCTCTTAGCCTGGCTCTTTGTAACTTAAGTCTGATTTTGTTCCTCTGCAGGTCCAGATGCAGTCAAGTACATTGTAAATCATGCTGCTGTACAAGCCATATTTTGTGTGCCTCAGACATTGAATTCTGTGAGTTCAATCAGCGCTCTTTTTGGGATTTAGAAGAATGTCATATCAGTCTTTGGGATAAATGTGCTTTGTAGATAACCTTGACCATATTCCTTTTTGCTGGGAATTTATTGAGATACCTCTTTAGTTCTTAATATTAACCGTTTCTGTGGTAATGGAAATTTTTATATTTTTCTTTTATCTAACCATATTTTACCGCCACTGTTGTGTGAAATTATTGCAAACTTCCCTTCTGTATCCCATTCAGTTGGCTGAGGGTTAAAAACCAGTGTGTTATTCTTCTTATATTTACATTATCATCTATAGAATACCTTTTATTCTCATAATGTCATTTTTTCTTTTCTTTTCATTTTTTTTCCTTGTAAGCTTTAAACCACCACAACAATACTCCTATCATGTAGAAAAACCACCAACTATTTAATGCGTCATCAATCAATACTTTTTGCATCTTATATTTTTTTTTCTTTTGATCATATTATTGATGTAATTTTTCAAAATAAAATTTTTCTTTCGGAAATACTTGATTGCGTGACTTGGAATTTGCAGTTGCTGAGCTGCTTGTCTGAGGTTTCAACCGTCCGTCTAATTGTGGTATGGAAATCCACCTCACCTCTCTTAACTGAATGTGTGAACAATTTCTCGATTCCTCAATTTTCTAGAGTATGTTCATTTGGTTTGCATGTTGTACAGGTTATTGGCGGAATAGATGATCAAATACCATCACTTCCAATAGCAACTGGGGTTCAAGTTTTAACATATTCAAAATTACTCAGTCAGGTGGCTACATGTCCCTCTCTATCCTCACACTATTATGAGTTCGTAACTTTGATTTTCTGGTTAATATGCTTAGTTCCTGTATAATCTGAGCTGAATTTATTAAACCTGTCCATGATGGTGAAAAGAAGAGTGAGCTTTAAGCATGTAATCTTTGGTCTTAAATCTTCTTCATTTCTGCAGCATATGTGTCTGTAATTGCATAGTTTTTTATTATATTTGCTTTCTTTGAAACAGTGGTGTTATGTGAGAGTTACTATATATCACAATGAATAACAATATGAAATTATGCTTGCAAAACTGGGACAAAGTTTGTATCCCAGATAATGCGGCATCTTATGTTTCATTCAATAAAAAGTGTTGATAATTACCACATAATGATGGGATAACAAAGCCAACCATTACTTGATACATGGCTTCTATTGATTAGTGGCGCATAACTGGGGATACAAACATTATAACCCTTGCATTATTCTATCATAATTGCAAATTGTTACATAACAGATCATTGCATGAACTTTTGTCCTTCAATTTTTTTAATCATTTGTTTTCGGAGATCATGATTTTTTGCTAGTGAGATTGGTATTCTTAATTTTGCTTTACATTAGTTTGTTTCCCAGAAATGCAAGAAAAGATCAATAAGAGGTTATCCGTTTATGTTGACACATGCATACAGCACCACAGAAATGGCATTGATAAGTTTTTTGCACATAATCATGTTTCTATTTCTGGATTTGATTAACATAATTTACTTCTAACCGTACATATAGTGCTATGATAGGACAAGAGTGATTGATTTTGTGTCATAATTATGAAATGTAATAGTTCTCTCATGTGATGGCTTGTTTCTAGGGCCGCAGTAACCTTCAGCCCTTTTCACCTCCAACGCCTGATGATGTGGCAACCATTTGTTACACGAGTGGTACAACTGGGACACCAAAGGTGTAACTTAGTCCTGTGATTTTTTAAGCTTTGAGCTTCTCCTATAAATGTTTCTATTCTGTTTATCTTCCTCTTCTTCTTCTTCTTCTTCTTCTTCTTCTTCTTCTTCTTTACTTATTTATAAATAATGACTGTGAACAGGGAGCAGTATTGTCCCATGGTAATCTCATAGCAAGTGTTGCTGGGGCTACTCTGGGTAGTAAATTCTACCCCTCAGATGTGTGAGTACTTTTATTTGTGGTCATTGCATAGTTATTATCTCATCATCTTTTGCATTGGTTTGTCCTTGCTGAATTACATGTTAATTTCCAGGTACATCTGCTATCTTCCCTTGGCTCATATTTACGAACGAGCAAACCAAGTCATGACAGTTTATTTTGGAGTTGCTGTTGGATTTTACCAGGGGGTACGAGATTGACATTAACGATATTTTTCCTCGTATCTTGAAACTTTTGTTAATATTAAATTGGAAAACTGGCTAAATATTTATACTGAAGCATGCAGAATTTATGGTCGGTTGAGATGATTGTTATTTTCTATATATGTAAACTGTTGTGCAAAAAATTGCTAGCATCAGTGAATTACAAAATTGTGAATTGCTGCCTTTTAGTGCTAGGTGTATTTACTTTGCGAACTGTCTTACATAAGTAACGTTGTAAATAACAGTCACCCTATGTGACAGAATTATGCATGTTTGTTTTTTTACACAAAAAATTGCTAAAACTCAGTTTGAATAGTTCATCTGTGTATGTGATGCAGTAATATAACCTTTTGGTGTATATTTGCTTTGTTGCTGTGGAGGTTTCTCAATTTTAAATCTTGCTGACAAGCCCTGCATGGTTCTTTAACGTTTATGTGCAGGATAATATGAAACTGATGGATGATATGGCAGCTCTAAGACCTACAGTATTCTGCAGTGTTCCTCGGCTGTACAATAGAATATATGCTGGGTGATAACACTTTTATTACTGGTAAAATAATTTATTGGCTGCAAGTAGTAGTCGTTAATCAACTTGTCTTTTACTTTTGGTTCTGCAGCATCACAAGTGCCGTAAGAGCATCTGGTGGGCTGAGGGAGAGACTGTTCAATGCTGCCTACAATGCTAAGAAGCAAGCAATGTTGAGCGGTAACAAATTACATCAAATAGAAATTGCATCAAAAAGGGCTGTCTTGACTTTTAATGGAAAATTTCCTTTGCCTTTTCATTGATTTTCCATTGTTTAAGCTCAAATACTGAGGGACCTTAACTTTTTTTTTAATATTTTATTATTATTTTAAGACTCTAGTATTGCTATCTTACATTCATACTAAGCATGGTATTATTTCAGGTAGGAATCCGTCTCCCATGTGGGACAGATTGGTATTCAACAAGATAAAGGACAAACTTGGGGGACGAGTTCGTTTTATGGGTTCAGGTGCTTCTCCCTTGTCTCCTGATGTCTTGGATTTCTTAAAAATGTAAGTTTACCAATTTTAGCATATTCCTTTCCTACCAAGAGGTTGTAAGCTTCTCTTTTACAAGAATGTGTTGTTACTTGTAGCTGCTTTGGTGGGCGTGTAACTGAAGGATATGGAATGACAGAGACTTCATGTCTTATAAGTCAGTTGGACGAGGGTGACAACCTTTCTGGTCACGTTGGCTCTCCAAATGCAGCATGTGGTTAGTTATTGGCATGTTATTACATATATAGCATAAGCACCAAAAACTTGGTCATCTGGCTTTAGATTTTTCCTTTGTTTATTTAGTTGTGTTCATGATGTCTTCTCCTTTTATTTCTAGAAATAAAGCTTGAGGACGTCCCAGAAATGAACTACACATCTGAGGATCAGCCATGTCCTCGTGGAGAAATCTGTGTTAGAGGTCCCTTAATTTTCAAGGGCTATTATAAAGATGAAATGCAGACGTAGTTTCCTTACCTGTTGACTATTCCTTTTTGATGTTAATGGATCGTTCAGATAGAAAGTAATACTGATAATATAAGCAATTGGACAGGAAAGAAGTTATTGATGAAGATGGATGGTTTCATACTGGAGATATAGGAATGTGGATACCTGGTGGTCGTCTAAAGATTATTGATAGGTGAGATCTTAATATCCCAAATGACAATTCTTGATTGAAATGAAAATGTCTCCTCAAACTTCTGAACAACCTTGTTAAGAGATGAATCACAATGTTTCTATCTTCCTACTTGTGGGGCGTAGATGTATAGACGCTGGTAAGTATTGTCACTCTAGCTTGTAATCAAACTAGTTGTATGCTGTATAGACACTGGTAATTATTGTCACTTTAGGCTGTAATCAAACTAGTAGTATGCTGGACTGCTGGAGTGCTCATGCCAGACATTTCTTGTTTTATGCAATGTTCTGCCTTTGGTTTTGCTACCAAGAGATGTGGGAAAATGAAATTTGAGTTTTGGCAACTCTTGGCATTTATTGCTAGCATAAATAAGGCTTCTTTAAGTTACATAATTAACCTTTTCCTCTTTTTCTTCCCAAGCCCTCCCCCTTTGAGGTTGCTTGAATACCATATTCCTATTAGTACAAATCAGTGTATCAAACATCAACACGTGATATAATCTTGTGATAGCATATAATCTGTTTCATTTCCAGAACAGATATTTCTTGGGCATGTTACTTTGGATATGTACATCTATATCATTTTTGAGCAGAAGAATCTTCTTTTCTGGTACAGGAAGAAGAATATTTTTAAGTTAGCGCAGGGAGAGTACATAGCTGCAGAGAAAATTGAGAATGTATATGCCAAGTGCAAGTTTGTTGGTCAGTGCTTTGTCTACGGTAAGAAAACAAAGTTCTTCAATGTTTCTGTCTTGTTTATCATCCTTCCTTTGCTTCTGACTTAAAATATGCTTCCAATGTTAGGTGACAGCTTCAATTCTGCTTTGGTAGCCATTGCCTCAGTGGACCCAGATGCTTTAAAAGCATGGGCTGCATCCGAAGGCATTCAGGTGATGTTTTCTTGGCTTTCAGTGTCATAGAAAAACAAAAGTGTACTAGTTTTGGTGAAGAGCAGTTGGCCTGTTACATTTGGTATTGAAATTCCAATTGGACCTTTATCCTGGGATTCTTGAATTTCAAACAACAGTTCTTGCACATTTTCTTATGAGGTTTGCCTATTTGGCTAAGTTTGTTAGTGAAAAAGAGGTAGGATATTAAATTTATGGATGAGCAAAGCTAGAGTCATTCATTCAATTTGTTAAATATATTATCTTATCATACTTGTTTTCTTATTTGTGTAAAGATGACATATTTTTTTAATGTTTGATTTATTGTGTTGAAATATTGTAAATACATGATTGCTTGTATATTCACAGTCTCTGGCACTGTCTGATCGCAGTATGAAAACTTAGGGCAACTTTGCAATGACCCAAGAGCCAGGGCTGCTGTTTTGGCTGACATGGATTCCCTAGGAAGAGAAGCTCAGGCAATACATTTTTATGAGACTAGTATTTGGCTGTCTAGTTTAATTTCAACTTTATTTTTAATAAAATATGTTACTGATGGATCATTTTTGTGCAGTTGAGAGGCTTTGAATTTGTAAAAGCTGTGACTTTGGTGCTTGAGGCATTCACGATTGAAAATGGACTGCTCACTCCAACATTTAAGGCAAGTGTTCAGTTTAAAAATGAACATTTAGAGAAACTAATTCAACTTCATTGAAAAGTTGCAGGTTCTGATTTCTCATTTTGTTCTTGTTTACTCTCAGATAAAGAGACCACAAGCAAAGCAATACTTTGCAAAAGCCATATCAGATATGTATGCTGAGCTTTCTAGATCTGATCCCTCACCAAATACACAGTGAAGACCATCAAAATCACAAATATGTAGAATCAACACTTCTTACTTCAAGATTTAGCTTTAGCGGCTGTCTCACAATAAATAAGTAGCGACCGGCGTCGAGGCATTCCTTATTTGTTCTTATTTAATTGTTTTGTGAAAATAAAGGGAAATTCAAATATTTAGTCAGCCCCTCTCAGTTGATAAGAGCTCGTGGCCTGTATCTTTTTATACGCATAGGCTTGTAATACATTGTATTAACTATTTTGTTTTCTCTATCAATCATGTATGCTCATATTGTTTAAAGAACAAGTTTTGATTGGTTTTATTTGTCCATGTTATGGTACAGCGGGCTTATAACAGAAAAGCGCTTAAAACAGAAGCGTTTTTTGATGCAACTAGTAATCTTCGATTATAATATATTTTCTTAGAAGTTTATTGGAGTATGCAGTATGCCATTCAACTCTCTATTTGTTCCTGCGTTGGAAGCAGCTGCATTGGGCTTGCCTAATCATTTTCCACGTTAATTTGATTGAGACATCAGTGGTGACTTATAATTGGCTTGACTATGCTCCCCGGACTAATTTAAGCTGTCACAACCATTAATTGCAGGCCGAAAGGTCAGACTTTTGAATCAACCGCTGTTGAACACGAAAACCATTTTTAGTGAACGAGATTCATTGGTTCCATTCAAGAACTAGAAAAGTTTTTGTAAATAAAAATTAGTTTAATAAAATAAGATTAATTAAGATTCATTACTGGCCAAGTGGTCACGGAAAATTACAAATTTCGGTATTTAAAAATAAAATAATGTTATATATTTTAAATTTTTTATTTCCAAAAGTTAATCAAATAACGTTATATTTATCAATTAATTGGTAAAAATAATATAATTTATTTATTTAATTTTTTTTTAAAATATTAATAAATTAATAAATAACATATTATTTAAAATCAAATTAAAAAAATAAAATATCTATCGTTACGCTTCGGAAAAAATAAAAAGTCAATCACTTAATGGTGTGTTTACTTCCCGGATTGGGGAATCGGAATCCGGAATCGGAATGATTGACCACATTTCTTATTTTCGAAAAATGAGTAGGAATGGGAATCGGAATGGTGGGACCCACAAGAATTTGGGAATGGGGAATGAGAGATTGATTCCCATGGGGGGAGGTGGGAATCAATCTCCCATTCCCTGAACTTCCATTTTTATCCTCACTGAAATTTCAATATTCCGAAAATGCCCTCATTTAAATCAAAAATATAAATTCCATTTTTGCATCCAGGACGTTATCGGCGAACTGGTTTTTGTTAACGAATCGATATATATTAATATATTATTAAAAAGAACTATTAATAATTATAGTTTTTTAATAAATAATCACAATAATTATATATGTTATTATTATTATAATTAATTAATTTATTGTTATAATAATTATTAATATAATTATTATAATTAATTCATATATTATCATCAATTAATTGAATAATTATTACTATTAATTAATCTATAAATATATTATTAACAATAATATATTAATATTTATAGTTTTTTATTAAATAATCACAATAATTAATATATTACTATTATTATAATTAATTCATATATTAGTAATAATATATTAATATAAAAATTACCATTAATTATTATATTAATACATTATTAACAATAACTATAAATAAAAAATTTATAGACAATAATTATTAATAATAAAATTTTTTGAATAAATAATCACTATAATTAAAATATAAAATAATGATTATGAAAATAATTCATTAAATACTTTTTGGTAATTTATTACAATCAAATTCATTCCGATTCCGATTCCAAGACAAAGTAAACACATTAATGGCAATCCAGCTCATTCCGATTTCGATTCCTATAGTTCAAGTAAACAACTTATTCTGATTCTCATTCCTTATTCCCATTCCAGCCCATTCCCATTTCTGTCCATTCCGATTTCAACTCATTCCGATTCCGGTTTAGTAAACGCACCATAAAACTCAACGGCTGGTCCAGGACACAGTTCCACTTACGACTCATGATCTGCAATCCCCTACACGTGTCCAAGAATTGCCTAAATGTTTGTAGTCCACGTCATCTACGACCCAATAGCCTGTATTCATCAACCACAACAACGCACAATTCAGCGTTCATCAAGCAGAAGGAGAAAGACCGTACTAATTCGCGAAGCACAATATCAATTCCATTCTTGGCACGCTGCTTTGTTGCAAAGCAAATAGATTCATAGTCTCTTGAAAAAAAAAAAGGAAATTTCTTTGCGAGTCCATAATTTTATTGAAATATTATTATTTTACAGTTTAATATTTTTTAACATATCATTTTATTATTAAAATTTTTATAATTATTTTTATCTTATATTTTAATTTTAGTATTTTACCATTAAATCATTAAAAGTATTTTCAATAAATATTATAATAAAGTTCATTTTATTCTTAAACTATGTAAGCATAATCCTTTAAATTAAAAAAGTAAAAAATTAATTTTATGTAAAGAAACAATATTTCTATCATTTGATTATGTTGTATATCTAAAATAATTAACTGATAAAATTATAAATACTAAAAATTTTTAAAATACAAAATATACTGAAATTTTTAAAATATATTTATGATATCAGTAATTTATTAATAAAATTAATAATTTCGTATTAAAATAATAAAAATTAAAATATTAAGTTTAGGGATAATTATTAAAAAATTTTAATAATAAAGTGATATGCCTGTAAAATAATGGTATCCCAACATTATTTAAACCGACTTCTCAGTCAAACGACATGAAAAGAACGAACAAAACACACACAGGCAGTAATTTTTTTTTCTCCAAAAAGTTAACAATAAAAATAAAAACAACAAAATACAATACGACGGAGGGAGAGGGAGAGAGAAAGTTGCTTACGTTTCTTAAAAGATACAGTCAATTTTGTTTCCCCCTCTGTTTCTCGCGAATTTCTCATAACTTCAATAAATTAAGTTCGTGAATGATCATTTCTCAATATCTGATCTCAATAGTGTTACAAAATTTTTAATGTTGTGCGGAGAATTGGAGGAGATCTGAAAGTAAATCGATTCGATTATGTTATCGAATCACTTGCAAAACGGATTTGAAACGGCGAAGCTGGTGTGGTCTCAGATTCCGAACTCAGAGGAGGCTGAGCGTGAAGGTGTTGGACTCTTGAGTACAAGTGGTGGAAGCAGCTCTGTCGAGAGTCTTGACTATGAAGTTATCGAGAATTACGCTTATCGAGAAGAGCAGGTTCATTTTTATTTTTTATTTTTACTTTATTTTTAGGTAAAAATATATTTATTCTTTTTTAAAAAAAGTTCGATTTTGAGTACAACTCAGTAATCGTGATTGAGTATTTTGTTTGTGTTTACTTATTCAATAGGCGCAGAGAGGGAAGCTGTATGTTGGATACTCTGTGGTGGTGAAATGGTTCTTTGCTTTGCTTATTGGCATTGGTGAGCTTACAGTAGTATATGCTTCTTCTGCTTTCATTTTAATTTTTTAGTCTTTTTATTGTTTGATTACAAGGAATGAATTTGGAAATGCCACAGTTGGTGTATTTTTATTATATTAAGTGATTGCATGTGTGTGCTAGGATTTATACGATGAATGATTCACTGTGTGCTGTAAGATTTTGGACTGTGTTTTTTAGGAGATATTCAATGATGTCATTGTGATTTGTGATATTCATTTTTGTTTTAGATCAATGAAATCTGTTGATTACACTGTGGAAGTATTGGACCGTAAATGTAAATTAATGAATTAATACTGGAAATTATGTTTGGTATTGTTGCATTGTTCCGTCATTTTATTTGTTTTGTATCTTTGCTAAATAATTTGTAGTTTCAGCTAGGTTTAGGAACAAGTTTGATTGTGGATTTTTATTTATATCTAAGGTAATTGTAAATGTTCGAAAAATTAGATGAAATGAAATGCAAATTGCCATCTTGTAGTTGTAGAAAAATTACCTATGGAAGATTTTAGAGCATATTTTCCTGGCCTTTACACGAATTCCCCTAAATTAACTAACTCTGATGCGTATTTTATGAACTGTCAATAATAGAGAAGCTCATCCCGTTATTCTGTTTCTCAATGTTGTTTTTTGATTTTATGCTTACTGTTTTCGGCATATGTCTTTTGGTTGCTTTCAGGTACTGGACTTGCTGCTGTTTTCATCAATATATCTGTTGAGAACTTTGCCGGCTGGAAGTTTTCACTAACTTTTTCTATAATACAAAAGTCATATTTCGCTGGCTTTGTGGTGTACATACTAATAAACTTGGTTTTAGTGTTTTCTTCTGTATATATCATTACTAAGTTTGCACCAGCAGCAGCAGGGTCTGGCATTCCTGAAATTAAAGGTTATTTAAATGGTAAGGTGCATCTCATGGTTTACTTTTTTTTTTAGTTTAAACTCCAAGGGTAATAGTCCAAGAGAGCTAATTGCTGTTAAAATGTGCAGGAGTTGATATTCACGGAATCCTTCTTTTCAGAACCTTGATTGGAAAGGTGAGGTGGAATTTCCTGGCTTGTGATTGTTTTTCCTTTTACAACCCCTAGCCGTGTGTTGTAACATCATTAATATTTATTTATCCCAGCATGAAAATAATGACTGTTGTGGCCAAACATCAAGTCAAGATAAAAGAAATCAATAATTAAGTTGTATGTGCTTTAACTGTATTTTTTTCCCCCCCTTTTGCAACATGCAGATATTTGGAAGCATTGGCTCTGTGGGAGGTGGTCTAGCTCTAGGCAAGGAAGGCCCTCTGGTTCATACTGGTGCTTGTATTGCTTCTTTGCTCGGACAAGTAAGTGTTTATTACATGAAATTAGCTGAATTGCAGAAGTATATGTTATTCAAATAAACCTCAAATTATGCTTTGCACAGGTGTAATGCCACAGGCTCTTGAAAGGGAAACCTTATTATTTTCTTAAATGCTTTAAGAAATGGTCAATTGTTCTTTGTTGCAACTTATGGTCTTTATGATTGCAATGTGGTCTGAAAACTTTGCAATATAATGAAATTTTTTCTTCTTTCATATGAATTCTGATGTGAGTGTCTGAATACCTGTTTCTTAAAAACTTTCAGCGTGCTTTCTTTCACTTGCATCAGCTGACACACTTTTATACCTTTCTAGAGCACGTTTCATTTATAATTTATCTTATATCACTTGCTATTTAATGAACTCTCTTTCTATGCTACATTTCAGGGTGGTTCCACTAAATATCATCTCAGATACCGGTGGCTACAGGTTTTCAAGAGTGACCGAGATCGCCGTGATCTTGTGAGCAACTTTTACTGACTTTTGGAAGTCAATATTCTGAAGCGTCCAATTGTGTAGTGTAGAAGGACATATCTGTTGATGTGCTTTCTTCTTAGATCTTTAGACAATCCTGTCACTAATAAATAATTAATTAAATTGTAGAGAATTATTGAGAAGTTGACATGCTAGCCCCATTTTGATACTTCTTATATAATATTTGATATCAGACTAATTAATTGCATTTTTTACCTCTTCTTGCACTTGTTATTTTTTAATGCCAGAGAAATATAGTGATTATGCACAGCCCATGGAAAATAGTTTCAGCTTAAGACAAATCTTTCTTTGCTGTAATTAGTTATACTTTGTGCAGAAAATCTTGACCTTTTCTTTATTGCATTGAAATATGTATTAGCTTTTTTAGCCTGCAGAAAATAAAACTGTGTATGGAGGAAGCTTCTTTTTCTTTATGGGTTTCAGTCAATTAATTGTGGGCCATAATAACATGTTTATTGCCTTATATATTGCGTAGAAAGAAAGCTTTACAACGTTCATTTGCATCATCTGTTTCTCAGATACAATCATATGTATTTGACTTATCTCCAGAAATTGAGCTGATTGTTCAGTTGTGTCATGTTTTGAAAAGGTAACTTGTGGGTGTGCAGCTGGAGTTGCTGCTGCTTTTAGAGCTCCAGTTGGTGGTGTATTATTTGCATTGGAAGAGGTTACATCATGGTAAGAAAGTTGTGTTGTTGATTTATAGTTCTTTATGTTGTAGAAGGTTTCTTTGACTATGACTAATTTTGATGCATAGATGTTCCTAAGCATTCGAGTTAATGTTTTTAAGCAGCTTTGTGTGAGTTTATAGGTATCTACGTTAGTCTTAGAGAACATTTTCATATCCAGCTGTACTAGTAGGTTATTCGACCCATCCAAATGTATGAGTACCTGAATGAAATGCTGTTTCATATTGACTTGTTCTGTGCTCCTGAAGGTGGAGGAGTCAACTTATGTGGCGAGTCTTTTTCACTTCTGCCATTGTCGCTGTTGTTGTGCGTTCTGCAATGGGTTGGTGTAAGAGTGGAAAGTGTGGACATTTTGGCTCTGGTGGCTTCATTATATGGGACATATCAGAGTTAGTATCTATACTTGCTTCAGCTTTTTTTTTTTTAACTGTTTGAACTTTTGCTGGCTGCCTTAACATTGTTTCCCCTTCTCTTAGTGGTCAAGAGGACTATTCTTTTGCAGAGCTACTGCCAATGGCAGTTATTGGGGTTATTGGAGGTCTACTAGGTATGTGATCATAACTTTTGCCTGGATTTCATGCATTGTTCAAAAGATTTACAGTCAATGTTTAAATTTGTATTTCAGGAGCATTATTTAACCAACTCACTCTTTACATGACTTCCTGGCGTAGAAATTATTTACACAAGAAAGGGAACCGAGTCAAAGTAAGTTATGGAATATAATCATGGAAATTGTATATTGTTGTATACCCTGATGATCTTCTGGAGATGAGCTGTTGTCTTAAACTCAACTTTCAATCTTCTTCCCCTCCTGGTAATAACTTTTTTTGTTTTTTTAAAGATTATTGAAGCATGTGTCATCTCCGTGATAACTTCAGTTATTTCCTTCGGGCTTCCACTTCTAAGAAAATGCAGTCCATGCCCTGAATCAGATCTGGACTCTAGTATTGAATGCCCACGGCCTCCAGGGATGTACGGAAATTATGTAAATGTAAGATTCATCCTTTGAAAGTGATCTACTTTCGGTAATCTCGTTTCCCTTTATGATTATTTCTCTTTATCTGGTGACAAGTAGAATCCAAACCTGAAGTTACCTTTTTGACGGTTTGACACTAAATAGAAAAGTTCAATTGAGCCCAAGAAAGCCCACATTAATTATTGTTCTTTAATCAAATCCTTCATGTGAGATTGCTACCCATGAGCTTTTATGGGACTGTCTCTGCTTCTCTGTTTACAGCACTGGACTTCTTTTTATTCCCCCTCTTTGACAGTGATCCTGACTATAATATGTCTTATTATCTTAAAGCAATCGACACAGAGAACACAATTTTGTTTCTCCATTCTCATCTAGTTCATTGAAGCCTTTGTTCCTTTTTCTTTCTTTGTATGCAACAATTCTTTTGGGTAATAACTTTGTCATATTCTCATCTGCTTTTGTGCTGTCTGCAGTTTTACTGTAGCAAGGACAAGGAATACAATGATCTTGCAACTATTTTCTTCAACTCGCAGGTTTTATAAAGTTCTGGAAATCTGTCTCCTTTTTTTTTATGTGCAGGTTTTCCAAGGTGCTTTAATGGTTTGAATCCTTACAAAATTTATATTTGTTGTTACAGGATGATGCTATAAGGAATTTGTTCAGTGCAAAAACAATTCATGAGTACAGTGCTCAAAGCTTATTGACCTTTCTGGTAGAGTAATTTTTATCTTAGCTTACTGCAGTAGCTTTCTCAAGAATATAATCATCATGATAGATTTATGCATTATGGTGGGCTTATGTCATTTATTTTTACGTTGGGAAGTCTTTGTGAAGTCTTGGGCTTGGGCAGTAGTGATTGCATGTTTGTGTGTTATTTATTTCTCTCACTCCTTTCCCCCTCCCCCTCCCCTTCTCCCCCTCTTTTGGTCAGGAGCTGCCACAGGGGTTATTATTTGTGCTTACTTTATTAACCAAAAAAATTATGTGGTCTCCTTAATGGCATGATTAACCAGGGAGTGATGGTCATATTTCATCATATCTGTTTTTTAGGATTTCAATAGCTTAATAAATGTGAAATAAATTAATTAATCTTATGTTATTTTTGAGTTATATTTGTTTTTAATTTTGTGATTCTGTTTAAATGTTTGCAGGTTATGTTTTATACCTTAGCAGTTGTGACATTTGGTATCGCTGTCCCTGCCGGTCAGTTTGTTCCTGGAATTATGATAGGGTCAACTTATGGTCGCCTTGTTGGCATGTTTGTTGTTAGTTTTTACAAGAAGCTCAACATTGAGGAGGGAACGTGAGTCTTTTCTTCTGCATTTTTTTTTGTGTTTGTTTCTGTTCACTGAAATTTAACTTATTAGATAAAATGCATTGCTATGAGCTCTTTAGGACTTTTTTCGAAGTTACAAACAATTTCCTAATTTCTAAAATGCTTTAGATAATTCTTGGTGGATTCACAGATATGCTTTGCTGGGAGCAGCTTCTTTTCTTGGGGGTTCAATGCGAATGACGGTTTCTCTCTGTGTCATTATGGTTGAAATCACAAATAATTTGAAATTTCTACCTCTTATCATGCTCGTTCTTCTTATATCAAAGGTACGCTTTTAATGGCTTTGTCTCTTGATTGATATTTTGTAGAACGAACTCAGTCCTTTTTCACTTCAGGCTGTTGGAGATGCTTTTAGTGAAGGTCTTTACGAAGAACAAGCACGCCTGAGGGGCATTCCTTTGTTGGAGTCAAGACCTAAATACAAGATGCGGCAAATGACTGCAAAAGAAGCATGTGGAGCTCAAAAGGTGATTTTCTCTTCAGTGGTTGGCGTTGCTTTATTGCTGCTTTTTTTATTTTGGGGGAAAAAAAGGGAAATGCTCTGCTGAAACATGATTTAGTCTAAATCATTGAAAATTATGTTAAACTTGAGGGGTCTCTAAAACATAAGGGAATGAATCTTACTGCCTTGTGGATCTCTGCAACTTTCTATTCACATCCAAGCAATTGGGATTTATAAATTTTAGACAGCGTATCATTCTTTTGGCAATTTAATTATCTTAATTATTTTTGGATAGAGCTGCCCCATTTAGAAGCTTTCAACAGAGATCACAGGAACACACGGCCAGACATGCTTGCATTGTTTCTGGTTTCTGATTTTCCATTTCTATTGAAAACTATCTTGAATTTTTGCATGGGTTTTTGGCCTTTGAAGGTTGTGTCCTTACCTCGAATTGTGAAGGTTGCTGATGTAGTTTCTATATTGCGGACGAACAAACACAATGGCTTCCCGGTAAGCTTATATTCTTCTTTCATATCAGATTTTGTTTAATATTAAAGGATTTTTTATGTGTGATAGTCTACTCTGGGCAGGTGATTGATCACTCGAGAAATGGAGAAAGATTAGTAATTGGACTTGTGCTTCGAAGGTAGAATAGAATAAGTTTGTTTCCTGCTTGTATGTGTTTGCACTTTAAAACAAAAGCATGCTTCAATTGAGCAAACTAAATTTCATTTGTTATCTACAATTTAGCCACTTGCTGGTACTTCTTCAGTCAAAGGTAGATTTCCAGCATAGTCCTTTGCCTTGTGATACCGGAGGTGGATCAAAGCCGATCAGGTAGGAAGGAATCTGATAAAAGTTTGATTCTTCGTTTGTTTCATTCTGACCTTTTCGCGCTCGTCCTTAAGATTTATGGATCATTTGAACTGCAGCCACTGTTTCAGTGAATTTGTAAAACCTGCTTCCAGTAAAGGATTATCTATTGATGAAATACACTTAAGTTCAGATGACATGGAAATGTACATAGATCTTGGCCCATTTTTGAATCCCTCTCCTTACGTTGTTCCCGAAGATATGTCTCTGTCGAAGGTATACCTTTTTCCCAATCTCATTGGATCATCATGATCGTATATTTTGCTGGTTTACTTTCATCTTTTCTCATAAATGTTGCGTTTTGCTGAGGTACAGGTATATAATCTTTTCCGCCAACTGGGACTGAGACATATATTTGTCGTCCCTCGTGCTTCTCGTGTGATTGGTTTGATTACCAGAAAAGATTTGTTGATTGAGGTATTCTTGCTGCATTAACATTTTCTATGTTCGTTAAATTCATAGTTTCTCAAAATGCTGAATTTTGATGGTTTGCCTGTAGGATGGTGAGGATTCAACCACAGTGGAGCTCCAATCAACTAGTGTAAGGTCTCTACACTGCTTTACTCATATTTTTGGTTGTGATACTCATGCAAGAAATATCTGAAATCTAGTAGGGCCAGCTAAGTACTTTAATCTAGGTCTACTCTTAATTTTAAGGTCTTGAAGCTTGGGAGTATCCAAAAATAGGATAAAGAGGTAAGAGAAATGATATTTTTTTGTTCTGAGGAGGGAAGGGGTTGACCATTGTGGAGTTATTTTGTTATATATCCTTCCCATGATTCCATCCCCTCCTATTTTTTTTTCCCCTACCCTTCCATTTTGGTCTTTCCTTTTCTTGTGGTGGAAATCTAATATGTGAACTATGGGGATCACATGGCCATTGAGGGTAAAAAAAAATGCCTTTGTATATCAAACATATAGCTAGCTTCTGGGCATTGTCGATGTATGTGTCAATGTAGGATGATTATAATAAGGACCTAGATTCTTAGATTGATAATGATGTTGCTGTATTCGTTCACTTTATAAACAAAGAAAGGATGTCTCCACTTTCAAATAAGTTGCCACGTGCCTGTGCCTACTAAATTAAACATTTTGAAACTTACTGGCACCTTATGTTGCTTGATGAACTATAAGATAAGTTGTTATATTTTCATCTTTTTGTTTTTCGACTGTTTCAACCTCAATTTTCTGATGCCAGAGCTCGGCGTCATGATAAAAGTTTGCTCACGAGGAATACAGAAGCAGAGCGTCCCCTTTTGAATGGTCTTCTGGTTGAAGATCATAGCTGATATGCAAGATCTACACTGAAGACCAATTCTTTTACCAGTGTGCTCCAACAATTTTTTTTCACCTCAATCAGATTTTGTTTTTCTTATAGGATGAATTGTTATTCATTGATTACTGTCCCCGTCGCATACAGGGATGGACCACAACATGAAAATATTGTAACATAAATCTAATAGTAAATTGAAATATGTAGTAATTATTTTCTCTTTTTTCCTTTTTAATTCTTTATTGTGCTGGAATGGATCATGGTTCCTCGATATGGCTATAGTTGCCAAAACTTAATTTGAGTAAAGCAAAATTTATGTCTCTGATGAAAATGTTCATAATTTTTAGGGATGGCACTGGTTCATATGTGGGTTGGATTTATTTTTCTTCTTCCCTGATCCTTAATATTTAATACAACAAAAATAAAATTGAAAATTCACTTTTATTAAGCTTCTTTTCACTTCACTGAATAGCGAACAGAGACTCAGAAACCTCCACTATGACCTTTACCATCGTCCATTCATCCTCCGTGATGATCCTCAATTAACTGACAATATCCTAACCACTGTAATTCGACCTTGTACTTTCACTTCTAGCTACCCCATCTTTGGAACTGTATGTGGCATCTGACTTTTCGTTCTTGATGCGTAGAACACAGAGCGGATGCTACTACGATTACTTTTCTGATACAAACAATTCAAATTAAAATTATTAGAGATGGCAATGGGTTAGATATGGATTGTATTTGTTTTGCACCAAATCTGGATTCATAAGAAAAATTACGATCTATATCTGATTCAGATCCGTCATAAATTTATGTTTTTCGTTCTATATCCGAATTCAATAAAGAAAGAAAGAAATATATGTGTGTGTGTGTGCTCCAAATTAAAAAAAAATTCAAATTCAAATATGTTATAAATCTGTCATGAATTATAAAACTCAACAATAAAAGAGTAATAATTTTTTAAAATGAAAATTAAAGATTAAAATGTATTGATAAAAACTAAAGTAAATAATTTGTCTCAAAAATTTAATAAATATTACAATTTATACTTTACAGCAAAACAAGCAAATAAGAAAGATAATAAAATATTTAAAAAAATTAATTTTGAAACAATTTTGTACCATCAAAATTTTGTATCATTTGTGTTGGTTTAGGAGTGAGGTAACTATATTCCTTAAAAATTATTTGGCCAATATAATAAAATAAATTGCTAGGTGTTATTACTTAGCTTACAATTTGAATATTGCATGTGCATGTTTTAGGGTTGACTAACCTTAATTATTTTTGTCGAATTATCATTTAAATTTATAAAACTAATATTTAAGTTTTAAGATTTTTAAATACATAGTAAATACCACTAATGTGTTATGAATGAAATTTATTATTATTTATAATTATATAGTTGTTAAGAAATTTTTAAAATAAAATTAAAAGATAGATGAATATGAATCTGGATTTAGATATTAAGAAAGTTCCAAACCTATTCCAAATTTGTCTTAAACCCGTATATCTATATTCAAATCCATTTTAAACCAATTTAAATCTAATTTAATTGGATTTGAATCAAATAGATCTTAGATTAGATCTAATCCATTGTCATCTCTACCGACTGTCGACATTGATTACTAAGATAAAACATTTATCCTAATATTAAACATGGAAGAATCCTTAAAAATCCGTCAATCTCTAAAAAAACGAATACTGTAGAAACTCGCGGGAGTAATTGCCAGATTTGGCAGCCCTCGAAGACCATTTGACTTGGGAAACATTTATCCATAGCCTGTCGTCAGTATGATAAAACACGCTAGCGCTTATACCGGCTGTCGACATTGTTTGAAACTTTTGCTCGTTTGATAGCAGAAAGCATACCAGTACATTCCCGAGCTATGCTACGTAGATCTTCAAACAAAAGAAAGTCAAAAAAAAAAAAAAAACACACACACACACACACACACACAATTACATGTAAAGGGTCTCCACAATGTACCATCTTACTACGTTACTATTAATAAATTCTTTTGTAACCAATCCATACGTAATTAATACTATAAGAGATATTGATACCGGGAGAGGAATATTTTAGTTTGTATCGACATTCATATTTTCAAATTTGGTCCTGGTAAGATGGTAATAACTTTGGAGTGTGGCTACGTATTTAAGCAGTCCTCCCTACAAATTAGGAAGCTGAAAATGTTTCAGATCGACACGACAACCTTGTATGTGTTGTGTTTATCTACGAAATAACACGCACATGAATTGACCAAGTTTACCCAAGGAAGATAGGGTCAAAATTTAGGCAGTGGCCAACGGTTGCGGGCAACCCAGTTATTATTCCATGTTTCAAGGACATTACCACGAGACACAACTCATTGTCTGTGCGTCTGCTTTTTATAAATAATCAACAAAACACGGAGGTTACAATTTACAGCCTTTCCTCGATCCCCCTTACTTTGAGTTCATCCTTTTCGCCCGCCTGCTGATCTCCCCATTGCATGTAAATATATAACACGTATAGTTTCTTCATTATCATTAGGATTTATTTGGTACATATAAACATATATTTACCGTTGGGGAGTCAAAATGGCGCCGGCTATCGCAGTTGGAGGTGGAGATATGCCTGTGTTTGAAGGCAAAATCACAGTCTATGTGATTGCCTGTGTCATTATTGCGGCTTTTGGAGGGTTAATGTTCGGTTATGACATTGGCATTTCAGGTTCAACTTTTTTTTTTCGATTAAAAAGAATGCTACTTACTTAGATGGTCAAGTTTCTGAAGAAGGCAGGATCACGTTTTATGTAGTAAATGATAACTAACAGGGGGTCAAATTACAAAAATTTATAATTTAAAGGAAAATTCTGTAGAACAAAAATGAATGCTGCAGTCATGGACAAAATTCCGAGGAAATGATTTGAATTTTGGGTTTTTATTGCGCAGGTGGAGTTACAGCCATGGACGATTTCTTGGAAAGATTTTTTCCACAAGTTTATGAAAAGAAAAAGCACGCACACGAAGATAATTATTGCAAGTACGATAACCAGTTTCTGCAACTGTTTACTTCCTGCTTGTACCTGGCGGCTCTCGTCGCCAGCTTCGTTGCCTCGCGAGTCTGCTCTAAGCAAGGCCGCAAGCCCACCATGCAAATAGCTTCAATTTTCTTCTTGGTCGGCGTCGTTTTAACCGCCGCGGCCTTCCATATTTCTATGTTGATTTTGGGTAGACTAGCCCTCGGAATCGGTGTCGGATTTGCCAATCAAGTAAGAATATTAACATACGATTACAATAGCCCTTTTTAGTGCAGATACCCACTACACTTTTTATAAAGTAGTATGAGGGCAAATAACGCCATTCGAGAATTTATTATAGAATCAGAATGTCTATGTACCATAACGTAGTATAACATTCAGTAATATTATTGATTCTTTCATAGGCAGTCCCCCTTTTCCTGTCCGAGTTAGCTCCGGCAAAGATTCGTGGTGCACTCAACATTAGCTTCCAACTATTCATCACCATCGGAATATTCATAGCGAACATGGTGAACTACGCAATGGCAAAAGTTCACCCGTACGGATGGAGAATATCGCTAGCAATCGCGGGAGTACCAGCTCTGTTCTTATTTGTCGGTTCTATGGCGGTCTGTGAAACTCCCACTAGCCTGATCGAGCGCGGCAGGCTCGAGGAAGGAAGGGTGGTCCTCAAGAGGATCCGCGGCGTCTCAAATGTGGACAACGAGTTTGATTCCATCGTGCACGCGTGTGAGATGGCCAAACAAGTCACGAAGCCGTTCAGCAAGCTCATGAAACGATCGAGCCGCCCCCCGCTGGTCATAGCAATATTGCTGCAGGTGTTCCAGCAGTTCACAGGAATCAACGCCATCATGTTCTACGCACCCGTCCTGTTCCAGACCGTTGGATTCGGAAGCGAGGCGGCTCTGCTCTCCGCCGTTATCACTGGACTCGTCAACGTCTTCAGTACATTGGTCTCGGTTTACGCGGTGGATAAGGCCGGAAGGAGAGTACTGTTGCTGGAAGCCGTGGTTCAGATGTTCATCACACAGAGCATAATCGGTATCATTCTAGCAATATGGTTGAAGCCGACGGGTTCTTTGAACCAAGTGGAGGCAATGATCGTGGTGATACTCGTTTGTGTGTTCGTGATGGGCTTTGCGTGGTCGTGGGGCCCGCTCGGGTGGCTCATTCCCAGCGAGACC
This sequence comes from Luvunga scandens, assembly GCA_030449905.1. Classification (NCBI taxonomy): domain Eukaryota; kingdom Viridiplantae; phylum Streptophyta; class Magnoliopsida; order Sapindales; family Rutaceae; genus Luvunga; species Luvunga scandens. The sequence continues at coordinate 3,539,677 of JASUUG010000478.1, forward strand.
TTTCCTGTGGAGACTAGGACGGCCGGTTTTGCGTTCGCCGTCAGCACGAACATGCTGTTCACGTTTTTGGTGGCACAGGCGTTCTTGTCGATGCTGTGCAATATGAAGGCCGGGATATTCTTTTTCTTTGCGGCGTGGATTGTGGTCATGGGGTTGTTTGCCATGTTCCTTCTGCCGGAGACCAAGGGCGTGCCGGTGGACGCCATGACGGAGAGAGTGTGGAAGCAGCATTGGTTCTGGAGCAGATTCATGGATGAAGAGGATGTTAAGCCGGCGAAGGCATCCAGTGACATTCACCCGCACTTGACATGATATCAAATTTCTTTCAATGGTTCTCAACTTTCTATTCACTCACTTTTTCACTGTTTTTTATCACTGTTTTTGATTCATTTCTCTATCAGCATACATGTTCGAAATGAATACAAGAAAAAGTGGGACTTTTAACACCATGGTATTGGTACACTGTGAACACATTCTTTACGCTTCCAAGTGTGCTGCGAGAAAATTAATGACTCTCTAAGTATATATATGATTCATAATTTAATATTAATTAAGGAAATTAAATTATTGAATTTGGAGAGCATTTTACGTAACTATGAATACCCTTAACGATCTTTGGATGGTTTATCTTCTATGTACAATACTGCACAACTATAAAATCTTGTACAACTTATAACAAATTGATGTGACGCTGTTGTGTCATTGATGATAACTTTTTCAGTTTCTACAAGTTGACTGTTCCATTGCTTTGCTCACATCTTCACAACTCATTTCCCTTGGAAAACGCGTGGACTTCCTATCAATTCAACCGAATTTTTCCCCCCAGCATCTTTGGAAACTTTCATTTTCTTTAAAATCTTCCCAAATGTTATTCTTGACATAATCTCCTAATAATTAGCCCAAGCTTAATTATATTGGTAAGTACAAGGGAATCCTCTTTGTTATTTCCTCCTGTTTTTTTTTTCCTACTAAAAGGGGAAATTTTGTCCTTAAATGGTAACGACTCTGGCAATTACCAAATATACTGTTTAAATTCCTTGAAAAATTATATACATATATATATAGAGAGAGAGAGATGAATTCCAAGGTACCAATGTTAAATGTAATTCTTATCTTCTGACCCGGCCAACGAGTCATCCCAAGTAAGAAATTAAAATCCCATAATATCCCATAGTTATGAGAATCATTAAGTTTAATTTCCAGAATAAAGTAGCAATAAATTCAATGAAGAATTTAACGCTAAAGCATTGAGCTTATTACATTTCTCTTGTTCAATTTCTATTTTTTTTCCCCTCTTCTTGCTCTTGGAAAGAGGAGTTGTCATATTATCAGACATAATTTGATCATTTGGGTTAATAGAAAAATATTCACACATTACGAAGGCTCGCAAACATGGTTGAATCTGAGGATTTCAAATCGAAAATCACTGTTTACGTGGTGGTGTGTTGGATTCTTGCAGCCTTTGGCGGACTTATGTTTGGTTATGACATTGGAATTTCAGGTACTTTTTTTTTTTTAACCGCACGTATTACTTAACAGATTTTGAGCTCTATAAAAATTTTAATTTTCCTTGAAGATTATAGTTATATATGTACTAATATAACAAGATTCCAATGATAGCAATTGGATCTTAGACAGCAAATAACATAATTAAAATGGACGATCGTCGCTGTTATTTATTTATTTTTTAGGCCATAACAATCGGAGGATGAATATTGTCTATTTTCAGAAAAATGGAAATAGTTCATTGAACATTATAAACCTTTTCGCAATTAATATGTTCCACTGAATTTTAGATTGAAGCTTGTTACAAGATTTGAATTAATATTACTCGTGTGTGCGTGTGTGTGTGTGTGTGTGTAAACAGATATTTGAATTTTAGTGTAAAATCGAGAATTGCATAATCTAATTTCATCATAATCTAGAAGATACTAGTCGTAGAGTCTTTCTCCTCGTGTAATCATCATTTTATTTTCAGACACAGTAACTTTTCGTACAAAAGATTGTAAAGTTAAATTTCGCAAATTTACGTCTCTTTGGCTAACAACCATTTCCATTTATCCTTTTGACAACAATATGTTAGTAGATAATGAGAATGTGTGTTGAATATATAGGTGGAGTGACGGCCATGGACGATTTCTTGATCAAATTCTTTCCCGAGGTGTATAAGAGAAAGCTGCACGCCAGGGAAGACAATTACTGTAAATATGACAATCAAATTCTTCAGCTATTCACATCTTCATTGTACTTAGCTGCTTTATTTGCAAGCTTTGTTGCATCCAAGGTCTGCACCAAATTTGGCCGAAAACCTACAATTCTCGTAGCATCTTCCTTCTTTCTAGGTGGAGCAGGCATAAGCTCTGGTGCTCTAAACATCTGGATGCTGATTATTGGAAGGATTCTTCTTGGCATTGGAGTTGGATTTGGCAATGAGGTAAGCCTACATTATCACTATTACTTGTTACTTGTTTCGAAAGTAAACTGTTTTTGTTGTTTGTTATGTTTGTATGTATAAAATTTAGGGTCCCTTTGAGTTGGAAGAGTTGTGGCCTTACTTCAAATGTAGTGAAGTTGAATCACTTTATTTACTATCGAGCTTTGGAAATTGAGTGCATTTATAATGTTTCATTAATTGGTACAATACCTTTTACCACTAATTAGAGAAAATCTTAAGTACTCTAAGTGTATACACTTTCATCTGTTTGATTCTTGCCACGTGAAGCCTCTCAACCAAAAATGATAAATAAATAATTGCAAAGTAAATTCCAATGAATGAGAGAATGTACACCAACAGCACCGAGATGTTCCCGTAATTGACTTGAGATATCAGAAGGGATGCATTTTCCAAGTGAAAATTGTTTCTTGAATAATCTTTGCAGGCTGTTCCTCTGTTCTTGTCAGAGATAGCCCCAGTGCAGCACCGTGGAGCTGTGAACATTCTCTTTCAACTCTTTGTAACAATTGGAATATTTTTTGCAAATTTGGTGAATTATGGAACCGCAAAGTTGCATCCACATGGATGGAGAATATCACTAGGACTAGCAGGGGTGCCAGCCATTTTCTTATTTATAGGTTCTATAGTCATCACTGAGACACCAGCTAGCCTGATTGAGCGTGGGAACGAAGTAGCTGGCCAAAAAACTCTCAAAAAAATCAGGGGCGTTGAAGATGTTAATGCTGAATATGAACAAATTAAATTGGCAAGTGACATTGCACGGCAAGTGAAGCATCCTTTCAAAAGACTCATGAAGCGATCGAGCATGCCACCGCTAATAATTGGCGTCCTGCTGCAAGTATTTCAGCAGTTTACAGGAATTAATGCCATAATGTTTTATGCCCCCGTCCTGTTTCAAACTGTTGGATTCAAGAACGATGCTTCGTTGCTGTCCTCTGTCATCACTGGAACCGTAAACGTTTTTAGCACTTTGGTCTCAATCTATGCTGTTGATAAAGTTGGTAGAAGGAAACTGCTTCTCCAAGCCTGTGTCCAGATGTTCATTAGCCAAGTATGATTGAATTCTCAGTTTAATCATTAATGTGCTCATGCGTTTAAGATTCTCATTTCATTTTCCCTTTCAATGCGCAATGCAGACTACAATTGGAGGTGTGTTGCTGGTTCACTTGAAGGCTACGTCAAATACACTTACAACAACACAAGCAGGTTTCGTGGTGTTTCTTGTGTGCTTGTTTGTCATGGCTTTCGCGTGGTCGTGGGGTCCTCTTGGCTGGTTAATCCCTAGCGAAACATTCCCTCTGGAAACAAGAACTGCAGGATTTGCATTCGCCGTTAGCTCTAACATGTTCTTCACTTTCCTTATAGCTCAAGCTTTCTTGTCAATGATGTGCCATATGCGTGCCTACATATTTTTCTTCTTCGCCGGTTGGATTTTAGTCATGGGGTTGTTTGCACTTTTGTTGTTGCCGGAGACAAAGGGTGTGCCGATTGATCTAATGGTGGAAAGAGTGTGGAAGAAACACCCGGTCTGGAAAAGATTCATGGATGATTGATGATGGCAACGACAGATCCAGGCCAACCGTTTAGTCTATTTAGAGATAAATATAATTTCATATTCTTGTTTTGCTACCAATTTCTTTTCTCCCTAGGACGCCGCTTTCTTTGCTCTTTCTACGTTTATTGATTCGGAGGATTTTGCTGGCTTAGAAGATATTTCTGAAAGTAAACCTGTTATTACGATCAGTACGTACTCCTGTTTGAAAGAAAAACAAAAATATTTGGGTAGGTTTTTCCTTTTGTACGTTTTTATCATGATTCTTATTGTTTAGTTTTCAAGGAGTATTACAGATTTCTCTATGCTAGAATTTAGACATCAAAGTTTCCAAGACTATAATTCTCCAAATTGTTTACAGAAAAAAAAAAAAAGGCTTGAAAACAGAAATATATATATATATATATATAGGCTCTTAATGGGGTCCGTCTTCAATATACATCCCGAAGACACTCCAACTAAGCACTTAAATTTTCAAGCAGCATTGGAGACGAAAAATGCGACAACTACCATACCTAAGACAACCTTACCAAGGAGACACCCCAAGGGTCTCAATGAACCAGCCTCGCTGGAAGAAGGTCCAGGAGCTTTGGTTGCAGGGACCGACGGAGGAGGGGCAAATGCTGTTGCAGAGGGAGTTGGGGCCGTTTGATCCGTAGTGGTGCGGAGCACGTTGATGTCAACCTTCTGTCCAGATTGGCAGTGTCCGGGGACGCCACAGAAAAAGAAGTGATGCCCTTTTGTTGTGATGGTGATAGAGTCGTTGCCTGTTGTGAAGGTTGCCAAAGGAGCTGAGGTATTGCATGCCCTGTACATAGCGTGTGTCACACGCATCACATTGTGAAATTGAGGATTGTACTCAAAATCTGGCACAGGATCAACAGAGGCACCATTTAATTAGTAATTTAAATCTGTAACAAGAGAATAAAATAATGCTACGTTTACTAATCAATAATTGAAATAAGTTGTAATCGAAATGAACTGTAATAAGAATAATAAATGAGAATCAAAATAAGTTATTTACTTAATCCGTAGGAATCGGAATTGAAATGAAATTTATTTTCATTGATGCGTTTACTTTATCTTGTAATCAGAATTAACTATCATAACTTATTAAAATGCCCTTTGTTAATTATTGTCAATTAATAATAATAATAACAACTTATTATTATTATTATTATTATTATTATTATTATTATTATTATTATTATTATTATTATTATGAAAATATTATATAATTAAAATTTATAATAATAATATTTATTATTATTATAATAATAAATTATTATTATTTATTAAAATATTTTTATAGTTATAATTTTTATTTTTTTAAATTTTTAAATGTTATTCAAATCAAAGATAAAATATGTATTAGTAAGTTTAGTTGGGAGTAAAAAAGTCATTCATAGAAATAGAGTTTTAATTCCCAAATCCTTCCCTAAGAATTAAAACTCTAGTAATTATTTCCAAATTTATAGGCCCAACAATATTTCGATTTTGATTCCAAATCTTAATTTTGCAAGTAAACATATCATTAATTTCCATCACAAAATTTCCATTTTTATTGTTGGTAAGTAAACACACCAGAAATGACTTTGGGCTTAAAGCACACATAACATTATTATTATAGGACCATACAGGCTAAACTAGTAGGTACCCCATAGTCTTCTCTAATCAAGTAATGTAGGATCTTAATTAAATACCACAATGGTTTGCAACCATCATGGTCAATGAGTGGATGGTCACAAAGGGGATAATGGATTAAATGATTGCAAGGCTGCCCAACACGCATGCACTCTGCAGATGAACGGAAAGAACCAAATGATAAATCAAAGATTCGAACTTGTCTCTGACTCTGATTCACATGAAAAATTTCTTCGATACGCACGATGATGAGTTTTGAAACTGGACTCTCATGTACAAACCACAACACAAAAAACGGGCTTTCGTTTTGCAATGATGACTAAAATTAACTAGTGCCCTAGGCAATTATTCATGGGGTGACCCAAACAATGAATTGACGGACATGCCCAAATTGAAGCATGCAAGACCATTCATCATACAATCGAATGCGATTAAGACGTATGCAAACTTAAAGCATGAAAATACCAAAACACAGATCCATTTTCTTGGAAAAATTATAGGTTCTTTCACATCATGCCTTGTGTTAATAACGGACAAGAAAGCGAAGCCCCACCATGGGATGAAACAAGATGGTGAATGAAACATGGCAATGGACTAACAACAATAGGTGATGGCTTTTCTGTACCTAGTGAAAGCTATTCCATATCAAATGTCATCATTATTGAAGCGTGATAAATTAAAATGGGTGGGAGACATGTTTACGTGGGCCCACGTTTAAATGTTATATGATACACCGTATCATGAGACCACCAACAAACAAGCATAAGTAGCTGTCGCTGATGGCAGTTAAAGCACTTGATGTTTGCCACGTGTACACAAAAGAGTTCCACTAGTCATTCATATCGGACTCAGTAGGAAAGTGGGTTAGTAGTGTTATGGTGATGAATAAAGGTACAGCATGCGCAGGCACCTAGGATGGGACTTGGGAGTTCCATAAGGCCGTAGCATACAAACAAGAAAACTAACATAATGATGTAGCTGTTCGTCTTATCTTTTGGATTGCATTAAATTACGTGATCTGTTCGAATCTGGGAATTGCTATTTTTCACCGCTGAATTACGTGGAAACTAACATAATTACGTGATCTACTTTGACCGAGAAACTGCTGGACTGAAAAAAACTTAGGCTGACAAGTAAGGCCGTGATGGCTCAACACATTTTTGCTAAAAGTCAAGAAGCCAAGAAATTAGAGCTAGTAAGAACTCGTCTGATAATGAACAATTAAAAGACGGCCCCCAAAAAAAAAAATGAATGGCAAGAAAAAATGAACTTACGGATAATATCACCAACTTCGAAGGTTTTGGTAGCAGCCCATTGCTTGTAGTCAATATTCCCAATCGTGGTCCACCCAGCGGAGTCTCCAACTTTGTACACGGCCGCATAGGAAACCTGCACCGCAAAGAGAGTGGCCATCACAATCAGAGCCAGGGCTATTTTCAACAAGGCCATGGCTGCAGAGAGCTAGCTAGCTAGGAAGGTATTGAAATGTGGGTGGCTGATGAAGCTTCTGAGAGTTGCAGGAGATTTGTCTGTGGATTGCTTATAAATCCTTTTTTGGAGCTGAAATGGGTACCTAGGTTCCGTCGCTGGGACATCATAAATTGACTGTGACTTTGGTCCCCCTGTTCTTTTATTTAAACAAAGAGTTATGGACTGTGAATTTTGGTGCCTCCCGTATACTTTTTGACACATCATAATAATGAATACTCCTATTATGAAAACATGAAATCATTATCGCAACCGCAGTCTGGTGCAAAAGTTTGATTTAAGGATCATGTAGAGTCAAACTAGTCCGCGTACAAATTTTTTACCCGCACTCACACTGATACGTTCAGTCGTACCGTTCTACGTTGGGGATTTTAATAAATCGAGAGAGTCTCCGATGACGTAGGCACTGCTACCAATTTCATGCCACATATTTATCAGTAATTTATGTGTACGTGTAATTTTATACGATGAGTATGTATATATGTGGCGGTATGTAATTAGATAGCGTGGTGTTAACGTAATGGTTCAGTACCATTTAAAATTCTCTTATGAATTCAGGTACACGGCATGCAATTAAACGGTGTTCTATTGACCAATTTCGAATACTTCCAAGTATAAATTTCTTTTTCTCTGTAGACCAGAACCTAAATCCTCTCTTTCGCATAATCAAGATAAATTTCGGACGACACTCATCGTTAATCATTGGACTACCTGAATGAAATAAACTCAAGTATTTTATACCATTTGGCTGTAATATTAATATAAACGGATATAAAATTCTTGACTGAATTATGTGATCTCAGTGGATTGCAAGATTGAGATCGAAGTGAAAATGATTGTGATTTTCTAATCTAGACACGTTAAAATATTTTCAATATGTTAGTTACAAACACTAATACTAGCTGTTGGCCACATGATGATCCGATATCGTTCAGGAAATATATTGGTTGGAACCCTTGAAAGGAAAGAATGTTTGTGAATATTTGGCGAGCGTTGCCGGTGGTGACAGCTTTGCTATTTTATTGATATCTTAACAGCGGTGAGTGCTATGATGGCAATATAGGCAGCCATTATCATGTCACTCTTGTTGGAGCCATATTGCTCTATATACATGGAAGGTGTTGTCTGCCTTGCTTTCTACACTTTTCCTACACCAAGTTATATACATTCTAATCAAGGAAATTCAAAAACTGTGTTCTTGTTTATTTATTTGCTTTCTTATATTCCAACGAAATCTTCATTTTAGTTAGCCAGCACTTCTCGTACAATCTTTCCTTTGACATATCGGACGAGTTGTCAGATTCGTGGATGTAATGTCACGTTGGGTTGGTGAAAAATATACATCGGCGGATTGAGCCTGGAGGGCTAATGAGACTTAGAAGAAGCTATATGCCCAAGTCTGTTCACATATAGCTTCATAAGCACAATCGATAACCTTGTGAGATATATATATACATATGTGGTGGCTTTAATATTAAAATTAGGTAATTATGATTTTTAAGTTATGGTATTAAAATATTTGATAAATATTAATTATTATGATTTAAAAATTAAATTAATTTAATATCACACTTTTATAATAAAAAAATTTACAATATATTTACTATTTTTTAAAAATATTATTATTTAAAAATTATATTTACTATACATGATTATTAAAGTAAATATCTTAATATCAAATAAATCATTAATTTTTCAAACACTAATTTAATAATATTTATTTTCTGAACCCAATAATACACAAAAAATTGATGTGAGTCAAAAGTGAAGTGATGTCTCATGCGGATATTGTGAGTACTGAAATATCTATTAAGTTATTGGAATCGAACGTGCTTGAAGTCATCAAGGTACTATACCAAAAAGTTATATTGCTTCGAAAAGTTTCCACTTACAGGTATCATTATCAAACCGAATGATTTCTCTTTTGAAACATCTGTTGTGGCACATAACAAGCCAGCAGAAATCTTAGAACAAACACTCTCTCAAAGAGAACGCCACCATTATATTTCTTACCTAATGTATACGTATTAATCCTATTATAGCAACATCATTATTTGAAGCCTTCATAAATTTACAACTGGGAAACAGGATCAAACCCATTACTAAGCCCATTTTTCTTCGGTTCATCATCAAAACCAGAGTCGTCCATAAAATTCTTCCATAACCAATGCTGCTTCCACACTCTGTCAGTCATCTCTTCAATCGGCACATTTTTTGTCTCGGGGAGCAAGAAAAACACAAAGAATGACATGATCAAAACCCAACCGGAGAAGAACAAGAAGATGCCGTACTTGAAATGGCAGAGCATTGAAAGGAATGCCTGAGCTATCACAAAAGTGAAGAGCAAGTTCACACAAACAGTAACACTCTGTCCAGCTGATCGCGTCTCTAACGGGAATGTTTCGCTGGGAATCAGCCATCCGAGAGGTCCCCAAGACCAAGCAAACGCAGAGATGAAAGTGCAAATCATAATAACCACTAGGACGGCAAAGCCAGTGTGTAAATCATCCGAGTGATCCTTAACCTTAATTCCAAGCAAAATTGCTATCACAACCTGCGAGAAGAACATTTGAATTCCAGCTTCGAGTAATAGCATCCGACGCCCCACTTTGTCCACTGAGTAGATTGATACTACTGTTGAGAGGACGTTAACTGCCCCTGTAATCACAGTTGAGTAAAGAGAAGCACTGCCACCAAATCCCAATGTTTTAAACAGGACTGGGGCATAAAACATGATTGCATTGATTCCTGTACATTGCTGGAAGATCTGTTACACATACAAACATCAACAGCAAAATGTCAGTGAAATGCTGATGTGTTTGTAATTAACAATGGATTTAGTTTGGAACAATACCGACCTGCAAGGCAATGGCAATGACAAGCTGGGGCCGGTTCCTTCGCTTGAGCAGATTTCTGAAGGGGTGCTTTACTTCTTTGGCTATACGACTAGCCTCAACTAGCTCCAAGAACTCAGGTTCAATCTTGTCGGTGCCCCTAATCTTTCTGAGCACGGCCTTCCCTTCTTCAAAACGACCGCGTTCAATAAGACTATTAGGAGTGTCTGTCACCAGGAGGGATCCCACGGTTAGGAGAACGGCGGGAATGCCAGCCAAGCCCAGTGATATTCTCCAACCCCATTGATTTTTTATGCTGTTGTTGCAAAAATAATGTCGTTACATACTTGTCAGTCAAATTTTTGCATATACAGATATACAAGCCCATCATTTTACAATCAAGCCAACATTAATTGATTCCCAAGTTCAACGTCTTCGTAACTATTTGCTAGGATTCCAGCTTTTTCATTATAAGTTTCAACTCTCGTATTAGACTTTTCCGATTTAAATTCTCCTAATATAGCATTACATACTTGTACGGTCAATAGTGACCAAAGGTTAAACTGTTAGGACTGGATTAAATGTGGCTCATTAAATTCTTAAACCACCCAGCTGAAGTGGCACAAGAACTACGATAATCTTGTGGATTTAAACCATTTGAATGGAGCAACTTAAATAAATAAAAATTCAAACCAGTACCAGTGGCATAATATTCAAAGGCACAGAAACCCAGTAAGTAGTAATTGTTAAATAAGCCATAACCACCCCAGACTCAGCCTCTGCCTTCAGAGTAAGCAAAACAAAACTGAAAGTACTATTATTAAGATGAGCAAAACAAAAATCAAGCATCATCGACCAATAATTTTATTTGTCTTATTGTAGTTGATCATTGACTCTTTAAGCACCATGCAAGCTAATTGCTTAATTTCAACAGTCAAGCATGGTTTATGGAACGGAATAAGCCACGGAAGCAAAGTCGTCAATGATGAACTAGTAATTTGAATATTAAATCTGTTGCTTTCCAACAATTGCCCCCTTCTTCTCTTTAGTAAGCTCCACCACAGGGCACGTGTACGAATAATAAAAATTAATAAATTAAATCCATGTACTAACAAAATGTCAAATTCAAGGGAGAGGTTAACAGATTCCTTCTCGATTTCTCTCATCATAAAGAATAAACAAACATAGAATTGTGGGCAGAGAAACATGAATAAGTGGAGAACTTACTGCGAGGTCCCATAATTGACCAAGTTGGCGAAAAGAATGCCGATGGTGACATTAAGCTGAAAGAGTATGTTAAGCCCTCCACGTATCCTTGTTGGAGCAATTTCCGATAGGAACAATGGCACAGCCTGTTTTATTCAAATTGCAAAGGTCACCAAAATGGGAACAAATAATAAATGTATAATTTCCTAACTAGTCTGATATAAATAGCAGCAATAATAAGATGTTTCCTAGTCTTTGATGTCAATCTACCAATTACCTACAAGTGCATAATATTAAGCGAGGGGGTAGCATCTCGCGGGAGCTTAATTAATTACTATTATTCATGCGGTTGTTGAAATTAAGCAATTGTATAAACATAAAAGCCAAATTTCTTACATGGGCCATTGAACTTTCAGGTCCAAGTAACTACTAAAGGATAAGATAAATGTACAAGGCGTAAAGACTAAAAAGTTGAATCAAGGGTCTACATCAATAATCACGTTATTCAACTAAAAAAAAAAAAAACGGAGGACTTTTTACAGGGAAAGTGATTCTGCAAGCGTAAGGAAGATATAAAGAAATTGTTCTTTCATTGAACTTTCTTTATTAAACTCCAAGCTGAAAAATCATTATCATAAGATGCTTTATCATATCAAGCCAATAATAAAAGCAAAAGTCTCGATCACCCAAGAGACGCCAAAAATGAATACTACTTTAAGCCAAAAGATGTGGAAAAAAATTTTTGTGGATGATTGGGGGTTGAGTAAGACTTTTGGGTACAAAAAGGCTATGTAATTTTCGTAATCTCTAATCTGGTTCATGAGCTCCTCTTGCGTCCAATGGACGGACTCAACTAACAGTCTAATTTGGGCGACACTTGTCCCACCCACCGGCCTATGTATTCATGAAGAAAAAAATTCGATGCCAGTCAGGTATTGATAGGTGCCAAAAAGAAATTGGTTTCTTCTCATAAGAGAAATAAATTAAACCAAGATTTGACTAAAAACATGCCATATGTATCAGCATCATTTTAACACAATGTAGGCCTGAAGTGATTCATTAATATGAGATGTTCACACACAATGTAGTAGACTTTAACTGATTCATCCCTAATATGATGTTTATACGGCCACCTTAACAGGAGACTACCTATTACACCCTTGCTTTGGTCTATCTTTTGCCTTTAATTAACTCCTTACTTGCCGACAATTATGTATGGTTACCTATTCATACATATCCGAAACCCGAAACCTGTATAGTGAAACCACCAAACCCATTCCAACCAAATAATAAAGTATTAATTAATAATTAGCACATATATCACAGACCATGTGGATTTGGGATATTGTTGAGATTCATGAGTTGCGGCTTTTAAATTAATCGCGGGCTATTAAGTATAAAGGAATAGACCAAATTGATAAACAGCGATAGCCAAATATTTAATGGTTACTAAGAACAAGTGAATTAAGAGAAACTGACCTGATTAGCAAAACCAACGCCACAACCAAGCAGGATCCTTCCAACGATGAGCATGGCAAGGTCCTGGGCAGCAACATTAAAGACGACACCAGCGATGAAGAAAACACCAGCAATCAACATGGTGAGCCTCCTGCCAAGCCTCCTAGTTGTGTATGATGCAAAGAAGGTGGCGGTTAAGCCAGCCAAGTACAAGGATGATGTGAACAACTGTAGCCCTTGATTATCGTACTTGCAGTAATTGCTATCGTCCCCTTGCTGCGTCCTCCTATACACTACTGGAAAGAACTTCTTTAAGAAGTCTGGCATCGATGTTACTCCCCCTGCATCAAATTCAAAATTAATTTTAAATTAGTTTCTAAAAATAAACTAAAGATTGCTTTTATCTTCCTTTTTTTTCTCTCTCTCTCTCTTTTTTTTTTTTTTTCCATGGCGCAAGCTAAGATCTCATTGAGATGGTACGGAGAGTTTATTGGTCGTCACAGTAACGGCATAACGATCGACCAAGCTTCACCGACAAAGCAACAAACAACCGCAACAAAATCACGAAATACCAAAAATACCCTCTTGCTACTTCTTACTACCACCGATATTTTAGTAATTTCACAGGTGAAAAGTTGAAAGACCTCCAGCTTGCCAGGATCTCCACTTTGGCGGGAGAAACTTGCCTTTGCATTATTTTTTCTCTTTTCCAGATTTAGCCTCAACCAAAGGATGAACTCATTGATTTTTTTTTTTATTCAATCAATTTTCAAAAATTCTTTATAAAAAATTGTTTAGAGTGTTTTAGTCACCAGAAACCTTTTATGAAAGGCTTTTTTTTTTTTTTTGAGGAAAAGGAAAAAAAAAAACACTTTCAAAAACTACAACCTGATGATGCATCATAACTTGATGATCATTTTCTCTACAATAACATAAATTTAAAAAAAAATTCTAAATATAAAAAAATTTAAAAAAATTACCAGAAACGCCAACATCGTAGCCAAACATGAGACCTCCAGTGGCGGCCATTATGCATGAAATGATAACAATCGGCGTGATCTTAGCCTCAAACTCGACTCCGGCCGGCGGCATGGACGCCGAGAATCCACCACCTGGCATTCTTAATTATCAAAAACTGAAACGATATTCCAATTCTTATTCTCTCGTTAAGCGTAATTACGAAGAAGAAGAAGTAGAAAAGAAGATGACGAAGAAGAGATTATTGTGAAATGAAGCATGTAGTAATGAAAGAGTGGTGTGTGTGTGTGTGTGTTATATATAGGAACGCGATAAAGACTTTAGCAATGCACGAGCTACGAAAATGGGATGATACAGTTTACAGGGGGTCCCCAACATCAGGATCTTTACACGTGGCGAAGTCTTTTAATTTGTTTTGTATTCTAATGGATATTGTATGTAATATATACAATTACATATTTGAGCAACAATATTCAACGTCGGCTGGCTGGCTAGTCAACCAACGGCCCCTTTCCAGCTAGTGTGAAATGAAAAATCTCTTTTTATTTTTTTTCCTTAATTTAATATTAATTCTGTGTGTTGAAAAAATGTTCAACAGGTGAGTGCGTAGAATTTGAAATGCTGGCGTGGCAGTGGTGTGTTGTACGCTCGCTTGCGGGTTAGCTTTGGTCAAGTAATCAAGTTGAATGTCGATGGGCAAACAATGTGTAATTTGGTCTACCTGATAAAGGGCAGCTGGGGGAGAAAACGTGCAAAATTTGATACGAGAAAAAAATGTGCGTAGCAAGAAAAATCAAAGGTGTCGATGGTGGGCCATACTCATATTGATTTTGATCTTGTTTGATCCATTGGATTTGAAAATGTACCTTTTATTGTTATTATTATCATCTAATCGTCCATAGGGTTTGAAAAAAAAATTTCTTAGTTTAGTCGTTACAATTGTTGTGCCAACACTATGGGTGCTCATTTTTATTAATTGTTTTTGAATGCTTAAAATTGGAGTCATTGGATATTGGCGGTATCCGTTTCAGATTATGTGATTGTTTGTTGTTGTGTTACGTTATTATAATCAGTGGTTAAGTGACAACAAAATTCTGCTTTTTGTCTTAATCCATATTTACTTCTTTTTTTTTTTTACTACATCCATTTTTTGTATTTAGACTATATCAAACAATAATCATATTACGGCAACATAACCCGATTTCTGTTTTTTCGGTCAAGTACCTTTAGAAAAATTCGTGAATTGCGGTAAATTCGCCTTAGTTCTTAGCTAGGAATCAATTTTCAATTGGTTCTCACCTTTTAAAAAATAATCGAGAGCATTCGTGTTATTGCTTTTGTAGGTGTTCAATGTTTCTTCTTTTAAGGGGAAAAAAACCTACCATTTAATTAATATCCATCAGCAAAAATTTTACCACTCTTTAACTGTTTTCCCCCCTCAAATTGAATCTAACCCTATAGGAAAAAAGAAATAAATAAGTAAACAAATATATATATTTTCAATCCATAATTTTAAAATGCGGGAACGTCTAAAAAAATACATAAACGGTGGGATTTAAGTGTTTTAAATTTTAAGCCTCTAAAATTTCATAATTTTAAATTTGTCTAAGATTTTTCTCACACTTTAAAATCATAGACAAAAAAATTACTATATATATATAGTCTCACTATATTCTCTTTATTTTAAGATTGTATGTTTTCCCATTTTTATAAGAGACACGAAAGAGAAAGTGTAACGTCTTGAATTCAAAATTGAAGTTCCCGGTAAAAAATGGGAAAACATACAATCTTAAAATAAAGATATATATAATCTCGCTATATATATATAGTCTCGCTATATTATCTTTATTTTAAAATTGTATGTTTTCTCATTTTTATAAGAGACACGAAAGAGAAAGTGTAACGTCTTGAATTCAAACGTTGAAGTTCCCGGTAAAAAATATTGATCAGATTAGAAGAGAATGCATGTGTTTTCATTCTAAAACAGCAGTTACGTGATTCGAGTCTCCGTACTTTTTTATACGTAATTGGAATTTACTGTAATGTGTTGGTGAAAATCGCATCTCTATTACAAGCTCAAAATGAAGCCTGATTTCAAGCCAAATTTGGGTCTACTACTGACGAGATTTATCCGAATGCTTGGGATCCGAGTCCACTTAAATCTGAACTAATGAGAGAGAATTATTGAGGAGAAAAAAAAAAAAAGCGCAACTTTTTCACAATTAGAATAATGTCAATGAACCCATCTATGGCTTCCCAAAAAAACTTGAAATTGCAGGCCTTTAATGATCAAACCAACTACCGTTTCCTACGTTCCCACTAAATTGTAACTAGAAAGAAAAAAAAAACGATTTATTAATGATAAATAATTTTCCTAATGATAGCTCTCCAACGACCTTATCAATTAATCCATATCATATTTAAAAAAAAAAAAAGAGTAAAGTAAATACTTTCATTTTAATAATGACATAAGACATCGAATTTTTGAGAAACTCTTAAGTGAAATAGACACGTCATGTCACTTACGTGCGCCTGTCTAATATATATAATTATTTTAAAAACACTTTAAACGTGTAAAAGCAGTTTTGCAAAAATTTAATTATAATAACATTGTGGGCTCTTTAAAAAACAAAAAGGTTTGGGCCAATGTCAACTAGAACCATTAATCATAAAATGATAGAGAGGGATCGCAGTATTTTAATGGAAAGTTCAACAGTGTGCCGGATACCTAAAATCAGAATAATACTCTAATATCACAAGCTAAATTCAATTTTATTGTTATTGTTTTCACAAATGATTCATCACCTAAACTTTGTACTTATCAATTGGTCCACCAAAATATATTATCTTGGCACTACTAATTTGCATGGGTTTATAAAAGTGAATAATTTTTTTATAAACGATTGCCTAAGGTAATCGTTTTCATATTCTCAATTCGGTCTTGTTTGAAATTATTTTAACTTTTTAAGGAAATGACGTCATATCATACGCATGTGTGTGATGGCTTAATTGATATGTAAATTGGAGATGGAGGCACCAAATTTGACCACACAAAATGGGTAGTCCGAGAGAAAACGATAGAAGCGATTTTAAGGTTTTGTTTGGAGTGTGGAATTTGGAATTTGGTTGTGTTTCTTTCGGATAAGGTTAAAAAGATAAAGATGCATGGTGTAAAAGCAAAAACTTTTTTTGGCATTCACAAGCAAAAGCATACAAGTGCTTTTAGGTTTTCAGTGAATGCAAATGATCGAAGGAGATTCGAGATAAATTGTGAATGGATTGTGTGATAGGAAGCAGCCGAAAGTTTCAATCAAATTCATGTACGACATGCGGACTTCGTTTTAAGAGCCCCGCCGTTTCAAGCACTGTGCATCATGAGAATTGTGAAAACTGTGAGACTTTTGGATAGATTACTTGTACTAGTTAATTTGAACAAAAGAAAGAGATGATCAAAAATGAATTCATTCAGAGTAAGGATACTGTTGCATATGAATTGACGAACCTCCAAAGTCCAATGCGATGAAGTGTACTGAGAAAGTCAACATTACGCAATTTGAGGAGTCGAAATTAAACTGAAAAATGGCTTTTGCACTTACCTGAATGCATCACGCTAATTGAGACAAATTATTTTGTCGCTGCTAAGAAATTACTCAACCGACAAGTCCTCTCTCGTGTGCAGAACTCATTTGAGCTTGAAGGGTGAATTAATTAATTTAACACATGCACCTTAGTGAGTTTATTTTCAGATCCAACCTTAGAATTTGAACCAAAAAAAAAAAAAACTTTCAGGTCAAATTTACGATGTCACTATGGTGAGAAATTAGAGTTGGCTTCAACGAAATAATGGAAAAAAAAAAAAAACTTAAACTTGGGTAACTTATTGAAGAGATAATTTTTTATTCGTTGAAAAGAAATTCTCTATCGAAGCAAGACAACTTTTCTTCAATCTAAAATTAGAATATACAATCGTTATTTATCTCCTAATTTATGATTATTTGTATTTTCCTCAACGCAGGAAATTTTTTTCTTTAATGAATAAAACTATATATTATAATATAGGATCAATTTGCAATGCAAAAGCAGGCGTATTATGAGTTCAGTTAGATGGGACCGTTTTTGCTGAACTGGCTGATTAATTCATACGTGAGATTAAAATGATCATTAAAAAGAAAAGAAAAGAAAATGAAAGTGGGGTTGACCTAGAATTTTTGTTTTGGTATAGGAATTCTTTGAAAGCATGCAAACCCACTAGCGTAAAAAATTAACCCGTTACATTCTTTAACCGATTAAATACTCCTTTTGAGTTTTGATAATCAATAAACTAACTGGATCAAATAATTATCAGAAAAGATGACAATCATCTGAGTCATAAAAACATTAACCTCAAGAAAAAAAAAATCGTGGTGGATTGACTCCATCGCACACACCGCCATCATGATTCAAGTTGTTTCTTTTTGAAACTTGGGCTCATTTTTCGTGTGATTTGGTTTTGTCTTTATCGTGACAAGTATTACGCAGCTGAGAATAATTATCAGATCTTTGAAAAAAAAAGAAAAAAAGAAAAGAAAAAAAAAAAGTGTCGCTGCCATCACGTACTTTGCAAGAATGTTCGATAATGGATATCTGGAAATTAATTTTTAATTTACTTCTTTTTGAGGTTGGTGTTGTTAAGTGCCATTCAAATCGTAGCGATTATGAATATAAAAGATATTGCGATTGCATGCGTATTCTTGCAGTGAAAAATAAGAATATTCATTGATAGAATAGGCCCCTGAAAAGGCCGTATTCATGTAGGGCAACAAGGAAGCCCAAACTGAGGCCCCATCTTCAGTGAGGTAGGTTCATTATTATTATTATTATTATTATTATTTTGGAGAAGCAGTAAATTATCATCAGTGAAGACAATTGTTTTTTTTTTAAGTTAGCTCTAAATGGAAAATGCGGGGTTAAAAATTTTGACAAAAAATATGAAAAGACTATAATGTCTTAATAAAAAATAAGTTGACTGATAATTACTCTCATATTTTAGTCTTTTTATACTTTTATCAAAATTAATGACTCAATTTGTTGTCAGCATAGCATTGGGGGTCCATCATATTCGTTGAGCTTAGTTCGGAAATAACACGCACAAAATTTACCCATTTCTATAAAATAGTAATAAGAAAGAAATGAACCTTCAAGGAAACTTTAATTAGTGCCCTCAGAAATATAGAAAATAAGGTTCTGTTTTGTCATATGCTGTTTCGTGAAACAAAAATGTGATTGAGAATATTGTTTTTGAATTTATTTTTAAAATTTAAAAATGTGTTTGGTATCATTTTTAAAAATAATCTTAAAAATGAAAAAAAAATAAAATACATTCTGTAGGAATATTTTAAAGAATTATTATTGGAATAATTTCAATAAACTTAAAATTAAGTAATAAATAATTATTTTTATTATTTAATTAGTTTGATTATTTTTATTTTAATAATAAATTAGGTGATCTTGTTAATTTTTTTGTTTAAAGAAAAATGATAAATTCTACATATTTGATTTAATTAATATATAAAAACATAAATATTATAATGCATATAAAAAGAAAAGATTATTGTGAGGGGAATTGATTTTTTTGGGTATAATAATGATGATGATGATGATATTATTATTATTTTGTGAGATGGTGGAAGAAAACTATTCATTTTGAAATTTAATACTGTGTTGGAAAATAAGGAAAACAAAAAAAAAATTATTATTTCCTTTTTTAAAAGTGTAGACTGAATTTTATATTTTAAAAAATGATCTACCGAACACGTATTTAATGTTTTCTGAATTCAAAAAATAAAAAACAAAATTTAAAAATAATACCGAACGCACCCTAATATTTTACATTATGTAATGATATAGGTGATGGTATGAGAAATATTTTAATAATAAGCATCCACTCTATGAGAAATAAACCTCTACACTCATATTTCACGTATTTTTTTTAGAATTTCATGGAAAACAAAAAAAATTGGAGCCATTGCTCTCTACAATGTGAAGGGTTTCAGTTCACCTGACTGAATTAATTATATGTATCGTAATTGGTAACTGGGATAATAATTGAAAAACAAATTGAACAGCCTGCAACATGAAGTGATCAAGAGAGCTACATGCGTGTCAAATTGACTAAAAAGGGATGAAAGAACAAATCCCTCGGTGGAGACTTGAAATTAGAAGCTAGCAGAAATTGAAAAGGGGAAATGTTTGAACATCAATTTTGCTAAGAAACAAACAGGACCCCAAAGGGAATATTGCTTTGACAATCTCTCGCTTGCCTACTTCTTTTCCAAGTTTCCATGTGCAATTTAAACACGATTGACAGTTAGGTTTCAGGTAAGAGTAAAATGGCATTATAAGGCAATTGTGTTTGGTCCGCATTTATAGCACCGGCAGTGTCTCTGTCTCATCATGTATATCTTGACTATGGCCACTTCATTATCATTTCTAATTTGATGAGTTTTTTCATTCACTTATTTTTTGTGCACGAGTTCATTGACTTTGTCTACTAAGAGTCCGTTTATGTTTTGGGAGGATTTAAAAGTAATTTTAAAAGTTAGAATTTAATTTTAATGTTTAGTAAAAAATTATTTGTAGTAAAATCACTCTATTTTATAGTAAATTTTAAAAAGCCAGGCAAGATTAGCTTTTCAAAATTTGATTTTAAAAATTACTTTTATATTTAAACAATATTGTATATATTCTCATATATGTTATAAAAATCTAAAATTATCATTATTAATTAAGAAATAAAATTATTAACTTTAAAGAGATTGTTATTATTACCAATTAAATTGAGATACCAAAATAAAAAATATAAAATTAAAACATACAATATTTATTTTAGTTATAAATTATTATATATACACAATAAAAAAATATTTTATATACATGTTCGTAATTGTGTAAATAAATTTTATTTCATATTATGTCTAATTCAGTCATTTATATTTTTACAACATTTTAACCGTAAAATTTACTAAATACATACGACTACTTTTATAACTTATAATACTTTTAAAATAAAATTTACCAAATATTTAAATTATTCTCTTTACAACTTATTATTTATACAGCATAGTTAACATCAATTATTTTAAAAATTACAGCTTTATTAAACTAACCCTAACAATAGCTCGATAGACTTTTTTAACTCCCACATTCCCACCCTTTTTTTTATATATTTTAATATTGAAAGTGCCACTGTTTTAGTTACACAAATGTTTTTAAAGCATCTCATTTTTAATTTAACAAAAACATAGTAGTTATGTTTGAAAAAAAATTAAGTTACACAAGTTTTTATACTATCTTCTCATCTTATTGTACAATATAATAACTGTTGAGTTGTATCCCACATTAATTAATAAAAAGAAGATATTTGGGTTTATAAATTTAATAGGTCATTCCACCCAATAGGTTAGTCTTTTGTGTTGAATACTTAGATATCCTAAATTAAACCTCTCTAACAATTGGTATCAGAGCTAGACCCTAGTAGCTAGAATGTGGTGATGAAACAACTTAGGTATGTCGGATGAAAGGACCGGGGTTCGATGGTGGTTTCATTCGAGGGGAGGATTGTTGAGTTGTTACACATTATCTAGTAAAGAGGAGATATTTAGGTTTATAAGGAGAATATGTCACTTTACCCAAACCCCAATGTTTTGGGTTTGATACGTAAATATCCTAAGCCAAGCCCCCCAATAATGATAATTGTAAAATCTAAAACAAATATGGACTAAATTGTCTAGTTAATCAGCTACCTTTTTATTTTTATGTAACAAAATCTTCCCTGAGATATTTTTCAGAATCGACTATTGATACCTTACATAGGTTAAAGAATTTATAATGAGATGACCTTCTCTCCAACTTTCCAATCGGGTATCGGGAATAGCTCTTAATTGATAAATTATATATTATCAAGATATGACATTTAACCAAAAAAACAAATTGAGATAAATAAAGCAATTTGATGTGATTCCTCCATCAAAAGAGCTTTTCTGATACTAAATTTGATCTATTTTTATTCTATGAAATTATTTCAACTACATCCAAACTACTTTATTTATCCCAAATTAATAGATAAAGAGTTTTTATGGGATTGAAACAGACCTATCTTGTAGAGCCTTTTAAAGTGTTCAATTATCCAAATTAATTTATTTTTTATTCATACTTTTTATGTTTAAATAGTATAATTATAAAAAAGAAAGTTTGTTTATTAAAGTAATTTTATATATTTTTCTAAAAAATGAGATTGATAACCAAACAACCAAAATATTATTGTCAAATCTCAGTTTACAGAATCTCTATTAGAATAAAATCTACTTAAAAAGTTAAACAAAACGCACCTTTATTTATCAATCAATATATCAATATATTATTTCATACAAATATTCTAGATGAAAAAAATTTCATTCTTTTAGGTTAAACACAAATGTAGATTCTTTTAGGTTTTAAACTTTTAGAAGTTACAAAAACCACCTTAAATATTGTCAAAGATCTTCACAAGTTTCATAAAATATCAGAAATATCTTATATCATAAGATTACCACTTTTTCCCTCCCTCAAATCATCAGTGTAATGTCTGTAATTAAAATAAAATTAAGGAATCTCTCTCTCTCTCTCTTAAAAAAAAAAATTAAAAAAAATAAATGAATAAATTGAACAGCAGCAGTCTTGTGGCTGATGGCCAAATTGCCCACAGATGGGAATTATGAAAGGGCCATTGGTCCATTTTCTTTTTCCCAAAGCCCATTCACAAGTTGAAGGTTAAATTTATTCTCATGCTTTGCAATTCATAATCAAGTATAGGAATTGCTATGTTGCCATATTAAGTGTATCTTCTTGTCCTTCAAGGGGGGAAAAATTGTATCTTCTTATTGTCATTTCTCTCATCTAATGACTTTATCTAATGTTTTGGGGTAGGAAATGTGAAGCGTTGTGCTACATTTACACAAGATGCAAAATTTATATTCAAATTAATATGACAAAAAATGTAATAAAAGATGATAAAATAACTACGACACAATAATTTTACTGTCACGCACAAAATTAAACGAATAATATCCAAATAACAGTTGATTTTGAATGTTGATACGCTGTTAAACATGCGTCAAAACTTGTTTCGACTAAAAATATCAACTTGCCAAATTTGTCTAGGTGGTAAGCACAACTCAAAATTTACGCTTTATATTAATTAAGAGAAATTTTCTCCGGTGTCAAGAGAAGTGTCAATTCCAATTGCGAGATATTGGAACTCAATGTAGTGCTATGAAACAGCAGTTGGAAACTGTTTTAATTAAAAACAGTTGTTCACCAACTTTGCATCAATGATGAGTACAACTTATATTTATACTTCACGTTAAGAGGTTTTTGCTCTAACATACCAAGAATGCATCGATTCGTATTAAGAGAGATTCCAAATCGATAAAAATGGGGTTAAATATTTTTGCAACCTGTTTTGATTAAAGAATATCAACTTCTTACAACCCCTGCGACAGTGATGGTAACAACTCAAATTATTTTGATCCGATTAAGGAGGATTTGACTCGTATACAACGGATTAGGAGGCGTCATTCTCATTACTTTTGAAACCATGAAATATTGGCTCAATGATTCATTTGATTGCGTTACTTGCTGATGGTAACCCCGTACGGTTATGGGAAACGGCCTGGCCCTAAGCCTAGCAACAAAACGCCGTTCCTTAATTTCTTCCACGGAGTGGTCGATTGTTAATTATTAACCGGAAAGATAGACAAAACAGAATCACAGACCAGTGCTTGATCGCCACCTGTAAAAGCCAAAACACAGCCCACTACATCACCAATACCAAAAGGTGACAAGATAGCCATCACTCGCATCCACGAGGAATCACCGCCATTCACACATCTCACACCACCCTTCCGGCACTTTCCCTAGCGTCGCACGTGGGGTATCATCCAGGTGGCGATCACACGTGCATCCCCCTTGGCAACTCGATTGGGTCCTTCAATCCTTTTTGTCCGCAACATGAGCTTGGATCTTGTGATTTAAATATAAAGGATAATTCTGTCTCTCTGCCTTTTTTTTTTTTTCTCTCTAATAATATGGAGCACAAGGGAACTTGTAGTAAGCCACTGCTGCCATTAATTATTATTTTTTTTGCGAATAAAAAATATTAATCGCGGCAAGGTTAGGTCAAACTGATCCAAATTCCAACATAAAATAAAATAAACCCTCAACATTATTATATTTCATATTATATTATATAATTTAAAAATTCGAGACTCTCTCGAAGAATTTGTTTCGTAATGTTAGTTACAAATTAAAAAAAAGAAGAAGAAGAAATATTCCAAATGGGGATCCAATGGTAAAGAAAGAATATAACAACTTATTATATATATTTAAATAGTTCCTATTTACTTCGCATGCACTTTGTTTTATAGATGAATTTAGATGAACAATAAAGTTACTGCCGTTGCCTATTGATGCATCTAATTTATAAATATTTTCCTTATTTTGAGTTAATTCGCTTTGATAAAAATACAAAACAATAAAAAGATTCTTGTGGATAAACAGAAAAAGAAAAAAGAAAGTGTAAAAGAAAAGTAATACTCTGGAGCTCATAGTTTGTGTGCCCAAATAAATACAATAAAAGAGGGGCGTATAAGAAAACTTTGAATCAAAGAAAAAAAAAAGAAAAGAAATGAAAAGTAACACAAAGTGGTGTAAAAGTCACTGTATGATATGCCACACGCTTTGTCCCACTCTGTGGACTTTTCACATACATTTTGTTCCTTCAACGATGGCCCGTCAAATTATTTTAAAGTGAATGACTAATATAATTTTTGCGTCTACAAAATATTTTCAATATTTCATCTTCATGGACCCTCCTCATAAGAAAGAACATCACATGATGCGCTTAGTGGCCCACTAAAATCAGCTTCTCTACACACTAAATTATGCTATAGAGATGTTACATTACTTGGACTAAACGCTTAATAACAGTGTCCAAACACATCTTTAATACAATTATTTTTTTTTTTTTTACAATTTCCTTGTTTAATTGTCTTTTTTTCTTTAAATGATGATTTCTTTAATATAGTATTAAGGTTAAAGCCTTGTGTTCGATTTCTCTCACTTATAAGTTCTATTTTAATTTATTAATTTTTTTAAAAGTATAATATTTACTCACATTTCATGTGAGAGGGATTGTTCAATTTCTTACCGCATTTTTATGTTCTTAACTTTATTCACATTTTAGATAAAGAGTCTTACTATAACATAATTTTAATGCTAATGATTTAAACTTTTGAATTTAGTGGTTTTTTCAGGAAATATTGCAATAATAAAATAAATACACAATATGTAATGTTCTTATTAGATAGTAACCTTTGATACCAACCGTATTTATGTTATAAAATGTATTTTTTTAGGATAATTTTTTAAGTGTATGTTACATTTTTACTATGTTGTGCATTACATGGCTGATACGAGATCATAACTTAAGATTTCATAGTTATTATAATAATCGATTGCCTTGTCGTTTAAATTTTACAAACAAATTCAAATCAACAATAATTTTTAGTAGTGACGTGTATATAATAATACTTGTTGATTGTGTATGCACATTGGGATATAATAAAACAGTTGTACTTTCTTACTCATTAATTAATTGACGGGTGGTGAGTCTAACGAGAAAGATGTAAAAGATGCCACAATGACATGTTCTTCCATTTAATATTAAATACAGCTTAAACAATTCGTTGTGAATCATAAAGCTAAATTAAACCTTCATATTTCTCCAATTAAATAAATAAATAAACATTCATTATACATTGAATTCTCTTTCATTTGTTTGTCTTAATCTCGCGCGAAATTAATTTAATGCCCACTATAAATGGCACTAGCGACCAAATCGATAAATTTTAAATTCATATTTTACATCTGAGGTCAGATTTACGATCTGACTCGAGCATGTTATTTATTTTTCAATGCAATTAGACAGTCAAGTGTTTATATCATTAATTATAAGAAAATAATGGAAGAAGCTTTGGCTGGCAATCGGGGTGTTATTGTCCCCAAGTGTGATGGAATTTGAAATTTCAGATTTTACATTAGTTTCTCAAAAGACGTTACTAAAACATGTTATTGGGTGCTACGCGGTCAAGTTTGTTTTCCAATAAATTTATTATATATTTTGTTTCATTTTTTTAACGAACAAAAATCTGCCAAGATATGCAGTATATGCACTATGTATCCTATTTTAGATTCCTATAAACGGCGAATTATCGTGTTATGATAAATCGACGTATTTAACAATAATTTAAAAATGTAAAAATGAAAAGTAATTAATTAGTGGATGACATGGGCAAGCCTGGTTAAGCTAAGGCGGATTATTAAACATATTTTTTACTAATATAATTCGGTAACTAATGGGTGTTGAGCATAGGCAATTAGGCATAACATTAGCAAAGTGGAGCTGGCGACGGGCTGACGGCTAGGGTTATGCATACGGTCACGAGGAAAGCCACGGAGGCCTAATGAGCGAGCACATGACTGTACACGTGGCAGTTCCTCGGGATTTCACGATTGCGAGGGAATGAAAAATTCTGAAAGCGACAAAAGTGAGGAGGAGAAAGGGATACATTATGGTGGGTCAACCATTTTCGGTATGCCCGGATTCTGACGTGGCCACATTTTAGTCCCCCCACAAAAAATTGTTTTTTTTTTTTTAAAAAAAATTTGTTAGGTAAAATAAAATGACAGCATCGTTTTATAAAAGTTCACACAACCCAACTTGCCAGTGCGGACAATAAATATCTTTATCTATGGAGAATTAGATTGTTATCCGACTGCCACGTCAGTTATTGTCAACACCGCGTTGTGAAGTTATCATTTCCTATCTTGACAAAAGATATTTATCCGCGATGGGAACACTGAAACAAAGATCCATGACCGAGCCAGTCCCTTGACACGTATCATGTTTTTGCTGCCACGCAACGAAAACGACATTTCCACGCTGGACAACTTTCTGTTCCCGGTACGTACGTAATTTGAACTCCGCCAAAAGCGCGTGGAGTAAAGCGGGGGAACTTAGTGGGGTTTCTGTTTTCGGGCTTATTTTTTCAGTTAACACTTTTTCATCTTTTAAATCCTTTTTATTTATTTCTTTTTACTGCGCGGTGAAATTTGACCCAGCGAATTGGTTTCAAGGTTTGATACTTCGATTCGTTGGTCGCTTTTTTATAATTTCGCAAGTGGGCCCCAGTACACGTCACCAGAAGCTGCCACATCCCACGGAACGTGACAACAGGCCAACGCGAGGAAATAATTTCTACACCGGCAGCTAATGCGGGGTCCACAGTTCTCGGAAGTTCCGTGACCGTGACTCACAGTTCCTTTCGCCCGCTGCGAAGTGAATATTGGCTGTCGATTGTTTACATCCAACGGCCCTGATCCGGCGCATTGCTCGACATCTACGGGCCTCTTGGTTCGGTGCCAGCTTGGACTTGTTTGTGTCTTGGAATCTGGCTTTGGGGATTGTTTAAAGGTCGTTATCGCCACATCAGATAATATTTCAACGGTGTAGATCTCCTCTTTTACTAGTTATGGTAGATCTTATCCGTGGATTTCCCAATTTGGCTGTTTTCTTGTGGGGCCAGATAGCGTCCATTTGGGAAATAAATTGTAATTTAATCTCTCACTTCTTCTCTGTAATATTTTAAAATGAAAATGAAAACGTGGGAACCGAAATAATGAATTTGACCGGTTGGAGCGATATTTTCTGCGGTCACCTAGATTCCTTTTGAAGTTTTGATAGTCATGTTTGCTTTTACCAAGGTGTATGGCAACCGGAAAACCGGATATAGCCAGTAACGACATCACTTTGGGAAATTCAAGGGCTCAATTTGATCGTGATTCGTGGGCAACAAATTTCTCACTCCTTCTCGGGGAGGGAGAGAGAGACTACAGTACAAATCATAAATTTTTTTTAAAAAAAATTATTTATTTGTTAGAATAAAATACCAAATCGATACTGGAGAGTAAACTTGGAAGCTTGAGGGAGAAGAAAAAAGGCTTGACACGTGGTGATAATGTCCACGAAAAGATTAAATAAACCTACTGATAACATACTAATCTACGGTCCAGAATTTGCCATGTTGGTTTCGTTCAATATGCATCGTTAGATCTGTCGAGATATCAACGGTTAAGATTATATCATGTGATAAAGCCACGAATCGTGGCCGTTCAACGGGCTTGTGAGTAGAGTGAAATAGCTGAAAAGGGGATGAGTCGATGAGATGAGAGCACAACAGAAAAAGAGGACAAGGAGAGAGAGGCGGAAAGCAGTGTAGATTGAGAGAGAGAGAGAGAAAGATAAGCGAAAGCTGAGATCTTTCAAGGGTGGTGAATAGCTTTGTATAGAAGATCTGTGAATAATTTATTCGGTTTTGTTTTTTAAACCGAAACCACCGTGAAAACTCCAAATTCCGATGACTATTAACTCCATTTACGGCGTAGTTATGTCACTTTTCCATTGATGAGAGACGAGATTATAATCAAAAGCGAACCTGATTTTTCACTGCGAAACAGAGATGGACAGAAACAGAGAAGCACGAAGAGGAGTTACTTTGGCTGCGTCAAATGGCTTGTCGAGAAGACGATATCGTAGTAACAGTCTTAGGGACTCTCCAGGTCGCAATTCTCACCAGATCTAATCTTCTTATTTTCTATTCAGACTAAACTATGCGTTTCATCGATTCTTATTTGTATTTTTTTTTTTTTTTGGCAGAGGAAGACGGAATATTAGATTTACAAGAAACGGCGAGGCTAAGAGATCGAAAGAAAGAGCGTGAGCGTGAGCGTGAACGTGACCGAGAGCGTGAGCGTGACAGGGAAAGAGAGAGAGATCGGCTGAGCAGGAGTAGTAAGAGGCGGAGAAGCGATAAGTTTATGCACGGGAGTATGAGAGAAGACGGAGGTGATGAAACTTCAGAGGAGAGTGTGAACGATGATGAAGAGGACGACGAAGACGACGGAGGTGGAGGAAATTCTTCTTCTATGCGGATGCTCCCGCCGAATCCATCCACGTCATCATCGTCGATGTTGAATCATCATAACAACCATCACCACCATCACCACCATCATAACACTAATAATCACAATAGTAATAGTAATAGTAATAATCATAGTCGTAAGAGTTTTCCGCCGCCGGCGAAAGTTTTTAGAGCGACGACGCCGACGGTTTCATCCACCACTACAACCACCATCGGTACCTGGAAGGCCCCCGATGAGATGATTGGCGTGTCGGTCCCTAGAAAAGCTCGGTCAGGTACAGAGGTGGAAGAGATTTATTCTTAAATATATCCTGTGCGTTTTTTCGATTTTTGTTTTGTTCGGTGTTCGAAAATTTTATTGATTTTTTTTTTAATTTCAGCATCTACTAAGAGATCGCATGAATGGGCTTCAAGTGGCGGTGCCAGTGGAGTTGGTGGAGAACATATTCACCGGCAAACGTCTACGTCTCCGGTGAGGCATAGTGTTCCGACAGTGATGGCCACTCCAGCTCCGGCTTCCCCTTCGTCTTCTAATGTTTCAGTGAGGAAAAAGATGGTCAGTTTGAGTTGCTGGCTACTATTTACTTCAATATCTATTTTGAGATTACCTGAATTGGGTATTGATTATTATTTTTGTTTGTGCTTTTAGAAGCCCAACGGACCGAAGCAAAGGCCACCAAAATCAACGACCAACAAGTCATCGTCATCAGCTCAGGATGAGATTGAGATCGAGATTGCTGAAGTTTTATACGGGATGATGAGGCAGCCACAGGGTCCGTCGAAGCAAGAAATTGTGGGTGCCGATTCGGCTTCAAGGGAAATTAGTAGTAACAACAACAACAACAATAAGTCCAGCAGTGATGCAAAATCCAGAGTTTCTTCTCCGATCTCCAACTCTCCATCTGCACTTCCTCACTCTTCTTCAATTTTGCCCACAAATTCTAGCTCTTCAACTGCTCCCATGTCTGCTACTGGTGAGCTTATTTTTTCAGCTCATAAAGCTTGGGTTTCGATTTTTTTAATGGTTTGGTTTGAAGAAGTGATGGGGTTTTGCTGTTTTCATTGGATTTGCAGCTCCAAAGAGGAAGAGGCCGCGGCCTGTCAAGTACGATGACGAGAATCCTTCGATGTTTTCGGTGCGTAGCAGTCCCATTTCGGCTAGCACGAAGGTTGAGGCGGATCAATCTGCCAAGGCTGAAGCTTCACCGAATTTGGAGAAGAATCCGGCTATTGCAGCTGCGGAGAATGGTTCAATTTCTTACGATTTGGGGAGCTCACAAGTCTCTGAGCCACAGCTGGAGTCTGCGAAGCCAGAGAGTAAGCCTTTGCTAGCTGATTCAAAGGGTTTGACCGAAGAATTGGAAGGTGGAGGAGGTTTGTGTGCCGCAAAGGAGGAGCCTAAGTCTCCCAAGAAGGAATCCACTGGTGGTCTCAAATCAGATGATGGTCGTCGAGACAATATGGCTGTGAACAAATCGTGAGTAGTCCATAATTTTTTTTCCCTGAACGTTTGTTTGGTTTAATATTTGCTTTTTCTAATCTCTTTCATGATTTTTTATGTTCCATTGTTCAGGAATTCAACGCCATCTGAGGTTGAAATCCAGCGCGAGGAAAAGTTCCAGATAGATCTGATGGTGAGGATCTTGTCTTTAAAGAACATGGTTAGTTTTTTCATTGTCTGAAATTTTTAAGGAATTTATGATTTTTTTTTTCCGGGGGTCATAGGCTCCTCCTCCATTGAGATCGTCACCAGAAAGGGACGGTGAGATAGATACTGTGGCTGCAGATTTGAAACCGGTGAGAGGTCAACATTTTTTTTCTCTCTTCCCCATGTCAAGTGTCAAAAAATTTAATATGTTGATTTGGACGCTTTCAGGAACAGAAGCCTGTGGGAAAGGTTGATGAGAAGGAAGTTAAAATCGTCAAAGATGATGCGATTGTTGAAGCAGAAGAAAGGAAGGCAAAAACTGTAGCTGAAGAAAGTGAACCGCAGAAGCCAGTTGTGGTTAAAGAGAAGAATGTGGATCTTCACTTTGATTTGGAAAAGAGTGATAGGGATAGTGGTACTGGTACTGGTGGCTTAACTGGCAACAAGCTGCAGCAGCATGTCCAAAGCCAAAAGCAGCAGCAGCAGCAGCAACCGCCACCAATCCCTGAGAAAACTGGTAAAGTAAATGGGTCTTTTTTTTAAATAATAATATTAATGTTTGTGAATTTTTTGTTCTCTTTAAATTTGTCCTGCTGGGTTTGTTAATATACTCATTGTGTTTTTCAGCTCAATCAAATTCTTTGCCTCTTCCACTCTCTATGGCTAGTTGGCCTGGTGCTCTTCCTCCGATGGGGTACGGATTATTGTGATTCTATTAAATGCTCTTGTTGATTGGGAATCTGTACCGATGTTCTGCTTACTCTTCATTGGGGAAATGACTCTAGTTTTATGTGCAGATACATGGCACCTTTACAAGGAGTTGTACCCATGGATGGAACTGCTGTCTCTTCTGCTGCAGTACAAGTATGACATGTGGTTTCTTTCTTTCTTATTTTGGTTCTTCCTTTCTTTTTTTTTTTTGGGGGGTGGGGGGGGGGGGGGGGAAATGTGCTGTTGGGGTGGCGGGGATTGACTTCAAAGTTTTTGGATCCATTTCTCCTCATAAAAGTTAAAACTTCTTGTGTGCAGCCTCCACATTTGTTGTTTTCTCAACCTAGACCAAAAAGGTGTGCAACACATTGCTACATTGCTCGGAATATACACTACCACCAGCAATTTACAAAAATGAATCCTTTCTGGCCGGCGGCAGCTGGTTCGGCTTCACTTTATGGTGCCAAGGCGGCATGCAATCTCAATGTTGTGCCTCCCTCAGAATTGCAAGGAAGCTTTCCAGGAAGAGGTGTGAATACTGTGCCAGATAAGGGGCAGGGTCTAGCAATCTTTCCTAGTCATACTGGGAAAGATGGCAAAAGTTCTCAGCCTGCCACTGTTATGGATGCTGCACAAAGAAAGCAGGTTTTGCTTCAGCAAGCTCTACCACCAGGAGCTCCTAGTAACATGCTGGTAATAGGTCTTTTCTGCAATTTGTACTTCTTGGTTTTTGTTCTTGGATTTTCTTTAAAAAAATGTATTCTTTGGTTCTTTCAATTTCAGCATGCGCCAGCTTTTATCTTCCCTTTGAGCCAGCAACAGGCAGCAGCAGCTGCTGCTATTCGACCTGGATCTGTTAAGTCTCCTCCTGCTGCTAGTAGTGCTGTGTCATCCAGTGCATTAAATTCTGCCACAGTGAGTGCTCCTGCAACAGCTGGAGCTGGAGCTGCAGCCACAGCAATGAGCTTCAACTACCCAAATATGCCGGCCAATGAGACTCAGTACCTGGCAATTTTGCAGAACAGTGGGTACCCATTCCCAATTTCTGCACATGTAGGAGCACCACCTGCTTATAGGGGAACCCATGCTCAAGCTATGCCATTCTTTAATGGGTCTTTCTATTCTTCTCAAATGCTTCATCCTTCACAGCTTCAGCAGCAGCAGCAGCAGCAACAGCAACCTTTAGCAAATCAGTCACAGCAAAGTCAACAAGGTCATCAAAACACGAGCATTTCCAGTGGTTCCTCTTCGTCCCAGAAACATTTACAGAATCAGCAGCAGCGGCCACATAGCAGTGGCATCAATGGTAACAGTAGTACTTTGCAAGGTTTTCCAACCCCAAAGAACCAAACTCAACTACCGCTGCAGCAGCGGCAACAACAGAACCAACAAGTTCCTCACCAAGCTCGCCAGGCTGAGAGTGAAATGGGTGGTGAAGAGAGCCCATCAACTGCTGATAGCCGTGTATCTCGTGCAAATATGAATATTTATGGCCAAAATTTCGCAATGCCTTTACCCCCACCAAACTTTGCTTTTGTGACTACTGCATCAATGAGTGGTGCCACTAGTACATCTGAAAAGAAGCCACAGCAACAGCAGACTTCCAAGGCTGGAGTTGATTCTGTGACGCCACAAACTTTTGCAATGACATTTGCTTCTATTAATGGCGCTGCTACAGCTCCCGGGTTTGACATTTCTTCCATTGCACAGAATCCTGCTCTTCTTCATAGCCTCCCAGAGGCTGTTAGGCATAACTACCAGATTATGGCTGCTGCCCAGGCAGTGCAGCAGAAAAAGAATTACCGTGTTTCTGAAGAAAGCAAAAGTGGAGTTAATGATGCTTCTAATGCGGAAGAAGAAAGAAAGTCGGTGACTGGAAAACCACCTGCAACTGTTGGGCAGTCCATTGCTTTCTCAAGGCAGGACTTAACTGATGCACAAGTTTCTGCAATGACAGGCAACACTGTACTTGATAGTTCAACACGAACCCTTAACCTTGTTTCTGTGCCTACCCGGAGTAATGTTCCAGTTATGCCTGCTTCTATGAGCAATGCCAACGCTTCTGCTGCGCAGCAGCAACTGCAGCGGAGCCAGCAGCACCAACAAATGATGCATCTTCAGAAGCAACAGCAGTTTGCTGCTGCTGCCCAACGAAGCAAAACCCCAGCCACAAATAATGGAACTGTTTTCTCTGACCATATACCAGCATCATCTATGGCTGCAAAGTTCCCTAATGCTTTGTCTGTATTTCCACAAAACCTTGTCCAAAGTAGCAGCAGCCCATCTCAGTCGCCGCAGTGGAAGAATTCTGGGAGGACAGGCACCTCTCAAGTTACTTCACAATCTCTTGGCCCATCTTCCACATCATCTCTTAAAAATCTTCCCCAACAGCAAGGCAGAACACAGCAAAACCACACGCAAATATCATTTGCAGCTAACCCCAAATCATCATCTGCACAGGGGCAACCACCAAATAATAACCAATCTGCTTCTCCTCCAATGATGGTAGGTTCACCTACAACTTCTTCAATTTCCAAGACTAGTGCCGGTGGAAGCCCAAGGACAACAGCCACCACTTCCACCAGCAACAAAGGTGGCCAAGCCTCATTAACATCTCAGCAAGCCAAGAATTCACCATCAATGTCCGGCCGGAAGTCATCTCCAGTTCCATCAATGCTTGGGAACCCCAATATCTCCTCGTCTTCAAGTAGTACTGTAGCTAAGCAGCAGCAGCAGCAGCAAATGTCAAAACATGCATTTCAACAAGCACAACTGTTATTCTCCAATGCTGCTTACTTGCAACCTCAAGCTCAACATGCCGCGAGTACATCTGCATCAGCCACAGCTGCAGCTGGGTTTTTCATTCAAAGGCATCGAGATCAACAGCTGCAGCAGCAGCCTGGCTCCTCAGCAACTTCCTCTTCCGGGATGTTGTCATTATGTACACCAGTTACTCATTCTAATTCAGGCACTTCTGATCCAGCGAAGGCTGTAGCTGCAGTTAGCAATATGAAAGTTGGTGGCTTACCTTCACAGGGTATTGTTCATACTGGTCAATTTGCTAGTACGCAGTCTTCGGGGAAGCAACATCAACTTGTTCCTCCTGGTTTCCCATATGTTCATGCAGTTCCCGCTGTGGTTCAGGTGAAACCAGCAGAGCAGAAACAACCCGCAGGTGAGTAATTGTGCCCTGGTGCCTTAGTTGCAACTCTCATATGGGGAACAAAGAATACAGTGCCTAGTGAGATGAATTAGATTGCGGATGTGTAAATTTTGATGGGAAAATAGATTTTATTGCCCAAGTAAATTACAGAATCTGCATGCCCTCTGGCCGCATGGAAGGATAAATGAGGATCCATTGATGAAAGCACAATCCGAGACTCAGCATTTGGGTTCTGGACCCACAATTTTGGAAAGGAAGTTTGACACAGTGGGGGAAAAGGATTGTTTGTGAATTGTTCTTGAAATGTGTATTCAGCTATGTACACTTGTGTTTATAATCTGACAAGGTTGATCTTGAAGTCTAATTATATTTTATTGGTTTCGGTGGTGGAAAAGGATGAGCAATGAAAGAGAAAAAGGTCTCTGTAAAAGTTTTTGTAGGGCAAAAGAGGAAAGAGGGGGAAAAAAATGAAAGAAGAGAGATACCCTTTCCTTCTTTTGGCGGTTGTGAGGGAGGTTCTGCAATTTTTTTTTTTGGGTTAATTTTTATGTTCATCAAATTTTCATTTCCTTTGTTATCTTTAGAATTTTTATATTTTTCAGAAATAGTAGTAGTAGTAAGTAAAATAGTTGCTTCTTTATTTTTTCGACATTTATAAATATACAAGTGTGTGAAGTTGGGGATGTGTGTACGTCGTCTCAATGTCTGGCACGTATAAAAGATTTTGCTCTCGAAATGTTTTAGTTTAATTAAATATGACGTCCCTATCATTTTATTGCCGTGTTTGGTGATGAATCTGATGGAGTCGCCGTCTTTAATTGTTTGGCCTTGGAACTATTCATTAACTGATGTCACCATTCAATTAATCAAAATTTTCTTTTGCCAAGAAGAAGAGACTGTGACTGTGTGTACTGTTTTCGGTGGTGAGAGGGACGAGATAAGACTTGGATATATTGTGTGCAGAGAAAAGGTGAGTTGGTTAAATTGGAGCCTAGAGAAAGTTCAAATCGTACACAAGCGCTTGTTAGGGACTCATGTTTGTCTCTGTGTGGTTATGGGGTTGTGTGGGGCCCTTATCTCCCCACTTTAATAGTGTTGTTGTCCTGTCTATATATATATATATATATTTATTTATTTTTATCTATTTAATAATCTCTCTATTTGACAAATCACAAAAGTAGGTTGTTGAAAAGAGCGCGTCCCTTTTTTTGTTGTCCGTATATTACACGTGTCCTCTGTCTGTTTTTTAAGATTGATAACTTTATCTATCCTTTTGATTATAAAAATGTTACATCAAATTTTTTAAAAATGCTAGCTCTGTCATAGCTTTTTCAGTTGCCAAATTTACCCCTCTATTCTGTTGATTATAACAGTACTGCATCAAGTTTAAAATGCTAAAACTGTTGTAGCTTTTCTTGGTTGCCAAATTTCCCCCTTGTAGTGGTCCCTGATTCGCTTTCAGAACTCCGAAACCGAAGTTCACACACGTGTTTCTCCTATTTTCCCTTTTTTTTTTCACTCTTTTTTATTTTGTGTCGGAAAAATTTGTGGAACTCCCGAGCAATCACAACTCGCCAGTAGAGCGTTCGATCGGTGATTCAAAATGGTAAATTTTAGTTACTGAAATAAAAAAAAAAAAAAGGGTAAGCAAACAGTCTTTTCTTTTCTTTTTTTCTGCCTCGACTCTGAGCTACTAATTGGCTATTATTATGTGGTAATAATTTAGATAATGCGGGTAAAAGGAAGAAAGGAAAAATGCAGCTGTAATATTGAATTAGACAGGCAATTGTGGGGAAGAGAAAAGCGGAAGAAAACATCAAACCAAGCAAAAACAAAGATGGGGATCATGGAGAGAGTAAATCAGAATATTTTGGACGGTTGTGAGGCAACAGATGTTTTACTCGATCGTTCTCTTTTTCCCCTTTTCTTTTGACAGCCTAAGCAAAGACAACATATTGTTCTTTCCTTCTGTTTTTTTTTTCATTTCGGCGAAGAAGGGACCCACAAAAGGAATCAATTAAAAAAAGAGCGAGATAGAGATAGAGAAGCCCATGCTCAAAGCTCCTCTATAGTCTGTGTATCACTAGTATCTTTAGAATATTGCAAGATTACGTTATCAAGTATCAACAAACGCGAGATTGGGTTATCACCCGCCCCTTTACCGATCCCATAAAAAATCACTGCCTAATTTGTAGTCCTTCCGTTTCCTCTTTGAGTTTCTTCTTGTGGATAAATGGCACTGATGTTAGCCTGTTAATCATGCAAAATTCAGGTTTAATAAATTATTCCATTTCCACTTAGAATAGGGATAATCATGCACCTTATCTTCCGTGAGATTTTTCTTCAATAATGTTGTAGATCCCAATATTTGAGTTCTAACCTAATCCTCCATACCATGTGTTACCCATCTATTGCATGATAAATTTTATAATTTATAAAATTACTTAAATCTCATTCGATAGATGAAATTAAACCTGAATTTTTAGTATTGTTTTTTTTTTTTTTTGGTTTCGTAAAACATACTATTTAAGGAAAAAATCTATATCTTTTTAAGGTACGTATTGATATTAGACAAAAATATGAAATGTGCAAATTAAATTAATGTGTTAAAAGATCACATTTACTTTTTCTCATTTGATGTAAAATATAGTTTTATAAAAAAAAAAATTATAAACATAGCTTCAACCCGAAGAAATATCCATTTGTTTTGGATATTAAAGAAGAAAAAAAAAAAAGATGAGGAAAATGTCAAATATTTTCATGTAAATCTATAGTGGTGTTAGTTTGTTGTCATCAATTGGGCATCAAATCATTCCACTGTCACGCAAATGCCAAAATTTTTGCACACAAATTGGGAAAAGGAAAGAGCATGCATGCAATAAGTTGCCAGGATCGATGTGGCCAACACCAACAACAATTATAGTAGGTGACCTAATTTTGAGGGTCCCTTTTTTTGGCTTTGCCCCCGTTCAGTTAATCGTCTTTTGAAATTATATAAATCAATTAATTTTAGCCCCACGTCAACATTGAAGAAGCATTCTTTCCCCTGAGGCAATTGTGCAGATTCATCAATGATCGACAAAGAGTGTTTTAAAATTGAAAGTGATATGTTATCCAGCCAAAGCCAAGCTTATGAGTAGATATGTGTCAATGTTAATTGACGTACATCTTTCTTATTTTTTTTCACCTTCTTGTTTTAATTATTTTTTTATTTGATTAAGAGATTTGAAAAGATTTTATTGGCGAAATTCTTTGGAATTTGAAGGATTTTATTTTTTATTTTTTATTTTTTTGCCCTTACGTGGAAAAATACCTACCAAACGTGTAATTTAGGGAATATATATGTTGATAATAGACTTGACAATACTTTTTAGTTATAAAAAATTTCAGATAGCTGTAAAAAATAAAAATCAAGACTTTTTCAAAGTCGTAATTATGGAATTGATGTGTCCCAATGTTGGAGATAATTCATGCGGACAAGAATTTGAGATCTAATTCTACTATTTATTGGATTGTGCTCGCAAAAGGTTTTAGATTCGAGTATCTTACAGTGTGCGTGTATATTTAATTATTAATTTTTTTTAAAAGAGGAAAATATCGACAAAATTTTCATATTGTAGAATGATATAACGTGAAACATTACATTAATTTGTAAATTTGGTGGAGGGCCCGGCTACAATGTTGAATTTTTTTTTTTCTTAAACGAATGTTTTATGGTTGAATTATAAAATTACGTGCAGAAAGATACAAGGGCTTGCAAGTAATTACAACTCACCCCGCATATACGTGGCTTCAATGTGGTCCATTATTATTATTATTATTATTATTTTTAAATCCTAATTCAAATAGCAGAAAACAATACGCAAGCTCAATTTTAACATATCTTCAAAATACAACACAAATGAGACTTGAACACGGGTGTCTTTAATTTTTCAAACGAGGCGATGATTGACCAAAAGAAGAAGGGAAATACATAGATAATTATCAGAACCCATTCAACATTTGACTTGTATTTTAAAAGGAAAAATTAAGAGGGCAGTGAAAAGAACTGCCACGGCGGTTAAATGAATCAAATTGAGTAGACCGGACTGAAGTTTTCAACCGAAACCCACCGCACTAGAAGCAGATACGTGGGGACCGCAGTCTACCGAATTTGGCCATTCGGGTGTACAAAATCTCGAAAGCTGGGGACTTTTTACACACTGCTAGCTTTTGAAAACATTGCGACTGCTGAGTGCTAGCTCAGCTCAGGTCGTCGTATGAAGTGCTGTGAATTAAAGGAAGAAGAAGAACCACGTTGTAATAAGCTCAGTATGCATTTAGTTTGAGGTGATCATTTAATTTTCATTTCACGTTGCAGCCCATAATTGTGATAAGACGTTTGCTCCACACTCTCCTCTTCTAGTCTCGGCTCGTTGTAACTTGTTTTCAACGTATTCCAAGTACTGGGATGAGTGATGCAGTGGAAATTTAAAATTTGAATATCCCATTTATTTTTAAGAATTAATACTTGAGTAAAAAATTTATGTTGAGTTACGGAATACGGTGAACCTAAGTGTTAAGACTCGTTGATTTTTTAAAATGTTTAGAATTAACTATATTCAAAAAATCACAATGGTTATGAGAGAGAACTATTTATATTGATAGTAATTATCTTAAACTATGAAGTTAAAAAAAAAAAAAAGACAAAGCTCTAAATTAGAAAAAAAAAACAACAAAGTATTAAACTATAAATAATAAAGAAACTAATCCAAATATGATAAGAATTCTTAATCTGCTCCAGTAAGAAATTTGATTTAAGCTCTCCAATGCCTTTTCAATCTAATTTGTTATTTGCGTGCTTCAACACATGCTTGAGTGCAACAAGATATCATATTTTTCTGCGACGGTGCATCCGTAAAATAACTTACGAGCTTCATCATATTCTAATCTATTAACCTCATATGTGTTAAGTGTCCCGTACACGAAAAATGATAAAATATCTGTTTGTTTGTAGTGGTTATAATAATTCTGCTTCCCAAAATAAATCGATCAACCTTACTTACATCAACATAGGAGCTAAATTTCTTTTATTTTTAGTGAAATTATTCTTAGATTCACAAAAAACACATAAAATAATGAAAAACGAAACAGAATACGTTGAAGGGTGTTCATATACAAATAGATTATAGAGTTGTATTACGAGGTATCCATAAATTTCATTGACAATTATTTATTAATTAATTAGTGAAATAATACAATTAATTTATTTATAATTTATACAAAAAAATTATCAATCGTTCAATAAATAATACATCACATGTCGCATTATTTAAAATAAAATTTTAAATTTCTATCCTTAGTCTGCCTTTATCATCGTTTTTTTTTTTATGAGAAAGTAAATATTTTCATTAAACGAATTTTGACAATAACAACGTAATTTGAACTGGGAATTCTTTATGGATTCTCATGATTCAAGGCAACTCTGGCGAGGGAGTGTGCGGTAGGATTTACACTTTCTTGGAATGAATGGAATTGACGATCTGGTTCTTTAGGCTTTTTGCTTGAATCTGTTCAAAGTCTTTTTCTGAGTTCTTCGTTGGGAGTTGGCACTTTTAACTTTATCGGGTCCCACGTGGATAGATCGCGCCATACCCTGGTGCGCTCCACGAAAAAAAATGTGGACAGTTTTCCTAAAATCCGGCTGTCGCATTGAACATGCCGCTGCCGGTGACACACACTCCGACACAGCCTGTCATATTAAAACCTTGAGTCGGCCCACTTGGACCCACTCACACTAGCGCCAGTGTTATCGTCTCACACAAGATTACTGCTACTTTATACGTCCTCTACTGCACTGGAGTCTGGAGCTCTTTTTTTTCTTATTAAAAAAAAAAATCGTAACAATAACAATGCCACGTGTGGTTTTTCCACCAGGCACATAACCTAATCTATGTACATTTGTTTTTTTTCCAACAAAATAAATCTACAGTTTCGGAAATAAAATTTATGATAAATCTGTAGGTACGATCAAAATATAATGTGAAGATATTTAAGATTTGAATTTCATTTACATGGACGCAAAAAAGATTAATCTTTTTGTTGGATTATATAAAAAAAGAGAAATTTCAAGAAACATTTTTACGAAATACTTACAATTTGCACATCAACCCCGCAAACCGTATTGAAAATTGAACACAGAGGGACCATACTGAAAAAGTGGCGCCGCCCCACAATTCTCGCAGTGGGTCCTCAATCTCAGCGCGATGGGCCCCAGCGAATGAATCCGGGTCTCCACGGTTCACGTGACAGCCTCTGACGGACCGGCCACGTCGGCATGGCGAATCTACCCCCACAAAATGATAGCAGCCAGCAGCGGCCGTAACAGTAATTTTGTCTGTGTCTGAACTCTGATCTGAGGCGTTCAAAGTTGAAAGATTGAGAGGCAGAAAAATCAAAGGGGGATTATTCGCCTTCTTATTTCATTACACTTTTTTTTTTTTTTAAATTATTTGATTTGATGCGATTGGCTCCAGGAACATACTTGTCCTTGACCTAGAGTAGGTTTAGGAGGGTATTCTTGTAATACTATCGGATTTTCTTACGCCATCTCATGGGTATCGGATATATATATTATTACCTAATGGACCACTTTTATTTTTGCTTTTTGTTTTTTTTTTTAAAAATTAAGGACCACCTTTGAAAAGGTATTTTTTATTAATTAAAAATTAAAAAAAATACACTTTATAAAAGTATATGGAGTTGACTTTAATGGATGTCACAGTTATCTTGGTTAAGCCCTACAATCGTATTTTTCATATACAATAAATTAAAGAATAAGTAAAAAGTAAAAAAAAAACATAATAACGCATTAAATGATAAAATATATATATAATAATTGTCAAGATTTTTTTTATATTAAAATTTTCTTATATGTGCCTGTGAATATCCTTATTTTTTAAAATACATACTGAATTATAGTCATTAAATTACATCATTATATATTGATTTTCGATGCGAACAACTTACTAATATATAACATTAGTAGTAAAATTTGTGTTATCTTGTAGTAACATTCCTTATTGTACTGCCATTGCAAATATTAAAAATGTTTGGTGAAAATATATGCTTATAGTGAACATGCATGTGTGTGGAGCAAACGTTTCTGCTTTGTCAATGGCAAATGTAAGCTTTATTTATATGCGCTCTTATTACATTACTTTATAGGAGGAGAAAGAAGCTCTTATATGAACCAAAACGCTTTCGTGCCAGGCTAGCATAAATCTTTTTTAAAAAAAAATAAAAAATAAAAAAAATAAATTTACGTCACTTATGGGTCCATTTCGAAGCGTAAAGAATATTCTAATCACACCGCAAGGATAAAAGAATATAAAACCAAAAGGGTAAGAGAAATTTGTTTACCAGTAAACTTCCATTGAATGTGGTCCATTCACGATCTTGTATCTGGATAATAATTTAAAATTCAATCATATTTATTATCACAGTACTTAAAAAGATAAGAAAAGAGGAATAAAAAATTCGATTATTATATTGTGAGTGAATAAACTAAAGTTTGATATCATAATCCTATAATGCTCTTCACACTCCTAAGCATTTGATACATTAAATTAAAGTTTTGATTATTCTGTTTAAAAAGATTCTCCGGAAACCTACACAATATTTGGTTTGATCTAGAGATCAGAACTAGTAGCCACATCATTAAAAAAATACTTGTATATATTCCATCAATTTAAGATAAGTAATCTAAGGCACTTAGTTTAATAAATCATATTTCTCCTCCCACATTTGTTTGAAATTTAGAATATTTCGACGATCGCACCGCCCTCAGTTATCTTGAATATTTTGGACACACCCAAGTTCCGAAATGGCACTGACTATAAATAAATATTATAAAAGTGAAGCTCAATTTATTGATCGTATGGTCTTCAAACACAATGAAAGTCTTTTATTTCCTCAATGGTGAGGCATTCATCTCAAGAGTAATAAAATTTAATAGTGGTAGGGTTTATCTTTCTAAAGCTCAAATTTGGTTGGAGTTAATGGCAAGATTGTTGGCTTTTAAAAAATTAACGATTTGAACTAAAAATTAATTATCTGAATAGAGATGGACCTTGGATCTGCCTCGAATTAAAATATAATTAGTGCCTGGTGACAATGTAATCAATCACCCAATACTCTTTGTATCATTCACGTAGCAAACTGGGGAAAACCCATCAACTCATTTTTAAAATAAGTTTATTATTTTATATTCGTGGGGCCAAAACATTTCTTAACAGGTTAATAATTACAAGATTATTAAAATAAGAGATTGGAGTCATCGTTGGGTTTGATGGTCAGAAGCAAAATCAATTTAATATCTGAGACCTAATCAATCGCCAAAAACAAACCGAAAGACGTAATGCATTGTTCTAGATTGATTGATTGATGCAGAGATATTCTCAGTTTCATTTGCTTAATATTCGTGCTTTAATAATGCCGTGGTGGGTTGCATTTTTTAAGCACCGCAGTTACTATAATTAATTTGCTAATTGTACTAAACCACGTGGACGCAAGCTCCAAACGGTTTATCCTATCTTGTACTAGAGAAATAAACAAATTTATCAAAATTATTAATTTAACATATTACTCCAAATAAATTAAGTTATTACTAAATAATACATCCAAATTATCAGA
Organism: Luvunga scandens; assembly: GCA_030449905.1. Taxonomy (NCBI): domain Eukaryota; kingdom Viridiplantae; phylum Streptophyta; class Magnoliopsida; order Sapindales; family Rutaceae; genus Luvunga; species Luvunga scandens. The sequence continues at coordinate 3,582,543 of JASUUG010000478.1, forward strand.
TTTTATAAAATATTAATTTATTGAGATTCTAATGTATAGAAATTTTAGACTGTCAGAAACGCTAGCAGCATCCTCACGTCATGCTTTACGGAAACACGTTATAATTAGAAAGGAAAAGTCTCAGATGTTACAGTTCAATAAGATATTACGATCAGAGAAAGGCATAATAAATACGTCCTAAGAGGAGCAACAATGTGTCTTTCATTGCAAAAGAATATAATAAGGTTTCAATTTTCCACAGTAGTTAATAACAACGCAATTTCCCGATTTCAGAAGGTGCTTAACAATCAGTGGGGGGGGGGGGAGGGAGATAGCCTAAATCATATGCTTACCCCAACATAACACAGGATAAATAAACCTGCGACCTTCGTTACCATCGTGATCCTCCTACTTCTATACAAGCTTCAGAATAAGGAGTTGCTGAAGCATGGCGATTTCCAAGTGATCAGTGGTGGCTGATGTGAAGCCATCGCTTTGAACCTTGATACCTACTTTATAACAACTAAAAAGAAAAGTGGGAAATGGCGATATAATGTTGAATGTATATATCAAGGCACACGGTGGAATGCCTAACTTGACTGTGTTGAAGCAGACGAATTCTTAGTCAATGCCGCAATCTCCTTATCCTGCTGTTTCTTAAGATATCTTTGAGCAGTATCAGTTACGATCTTTACAAAGAAGTTCATGAGCATAAGCCACACAATGGTGTTCCAGACTGAGGCAAACGAGAAATCCCACTTCTTCACCTGAGAAGGATTTGGAAGAAACAAATCAGTGTGAAAGAAGAAACAAATCAGTGTGAAAGAAGAAACAAACCATGCACAAACTAGATAAATTCCTTCTGCAGCTTAAGGGAATACCTTGATATTCGAAGAAGGCTGCTGTTTCAGATACTTTGCTCTCATTGTATGAAGCTTAGCTACGAGGTTGGGCAAGACAGGAGCAAAACCGGGTACAAGGCTGAGTACCCAAATCAACTCATTCTCTATCCAGTCAAGCAGCTGATTGTTACATACAGAGATGATAAAAACTGTCTGCAGAGAAGGAAAGGAAAGGAGAAAAAAAAAATTGTTAGGACTAGAAGATTAGAACTCACGACCAGTTTCTTACATAACCAGTGCAAAAAATTTGCAAAAATTAATCAAATAGCAAATACAAAATAAAGGATCCATGGAGCAAGAGGACCAAAACTTATTATTGACTCCCAACTAGTCCAAAACACAGAGACTATGAGAAAGAGGCATCGCCAACCTGTATGTGAGTTTTAATAATTGCCTTTCCAAATAATGTAGCAAGAAAAAACTTCCAAAAGGGAATCCCAAATTGTCCGCACATAATGCCAGCAAGATCAAAGAGAGGATTTGGCACCTATAGGAGAAAGAAAGAAAAAAGAAAAAGACAATTAGACAGGTAGAGAATTGCATATTATGAAAACTAATGACAAGTTTCAATATTTCAAATGGACTTTAAAGCGAATTTATGGTGCATGCTGAATCACACTGCAACAAGCATAACGATAAAGTATCAAATGAAACACAAGGTTGAAAAAGAAAAGCAATTGTAATCTTAGGTAAACTTGGAAGATCTAAATATTTTGAATGACCTTCATTAGTCGATATCCCTTCAAATTTTTAGTTTAGTGGAAACAAGAGTTCAATCTAAAGCATATGATACTTTCAAGGAAAAATGTAAAAACATTGAAAAACTTCTGAATCTTCTTCTTATACCACTTTTCTTTCTTAATGGAAATTTTTACCTAAAATTGGGAAGTTGTTGGGATACACACATGCAGAGACAGAGGAGAAATTAGAAAAAGTGATATGAGAAATATCATTTATTGAAGAAACCTCATTAGAAAAATCTTCACATAAGTTACCGACAGAAAATTTCATAGTCGGAAATCCACACTAACCGAAGCAAGCACTAAAATCGTCAGGAAGTTCAAGTGTTGGGAGTGTGTGAAGAACCAGCGTTTGATTTTCTTCAGTCGGGTAGCTATGACTCCATCACTCTCTGTTGGTGAATCATCAAATTCATCCATTGCATCTAATCTGCTACCTGATATACTTGCTGCATATTTTGAGATAATAATAAATTTATGCTATGACTGCAATCTGAACAGGAAAAGCAAAACTAATAACACATCAACCCATGCAATAGAAACTAGAAACAAATATACTCGAACAATAACAAAGATTCTTACTTACTAAATACCAAATACATTGAAATTGAGACATAAGCCATGATGCATGCACAATGCAGACAAGTATACCCGCACATCCTAGTTACCACATTCTCACTTCTAATGTATTTCCAAAAGCCTTACAAAATTAGCCTGATAATTTGTAGGAAGATTTCTAGAAAGCAACATGCAAGGAAGCTCTAATAAAGTTCTATTATCATCAAATCACAAATAAAGATTTCTCTCCAGACTCCTTGATACCTCACAGATTGTTCAAGCAAACATTAAAATGTGAATTACCATAGAACAAAGTTATCATCCTTCAGAAATAACATCCCGACTTCACTATGCCTTATTTCTTACTGACACAGGGAATAGAACACCAACATGATCTATAACTTCCCTGTGTTTATTCATGTAAATTTTTCAAGTTCAACATATAATTCAATAAATCATGTAAGATTATGGCAAAGCGACGATAGCTTTACAGACATGATTACATGATCTTCTAATTAGATAGATAAGGTAATTACATAGCCTTCTAATTAGATAGATCAATTTAGTTTTAAGGATACATGACCAGACAACACCTGGGGTGCACAGAAGCCCAGACCCAGATTTACTGAACCTCTGAATATTAGCACAGAAGAAAAGGGCAGGATAAATCAACTTGTTCAATCCACTGTCAATTACTTTAAGATGTGCCATTATGAGAAGTATTTAGCTTATGATATAATTGTTTATTGAATGATGAAGCTGTTTATTAGTCTAGTAAACAAAGAAAAACTTAACCATCCAAGTAATTCATCTAAAATGGTAAATTTTCATTTTTCCTTCTTATCCCTTTCTTTTATCCCACAGGACATACCGGTAACATACACTGGGTGTGAATGTATACCAGCAATCCAAGTGCTATGTTTATGCTTCCACTCCAGGACTATGCTAAAGGAAATTATCAAACCCCAACTATACAAAATATTAAGCATAATAATTATGGAATTTAATTTCACTTAGGCTCAGCTTTAGAAAATACCAGAACTAATGGGAGTGAATTATCCTAGGCAAAATCTGTGACACAAAGCAGAGTTAGAAGCCAGAGTATCATGTGGTAGAAAAGCATTTATCAGAATAACTTGATGCTGATGAGATGGAAGATATCTATTATTAGAAGATATTACTCTTCTCTTGAAAGTCGTTAATGGCTTGCTTTCAATAAGTTTCTTTCTACTAAGAGGTACAGCATATAATTTGGGAAAATACCTGCCCTTGAGATGAAATATGGAGGAAGCTCCCCTAGTGCAGTACCAACACCCCACAGAATAGCTTCAATCTGAACCTGTGGCAATATGCTGCTAAGTGGAACCCGCGACCCTTCTGATGATGAGAATAATGGAGGTCCAAATTCATCACAATCCTTATCAAGCCATGATGGACCTCTTTTCAGCTGTATTGTATCATATGGGGCACTTTTCAAATCAACTCGGCCGCATTGCATTGCCTTTATTGTGAACAGCGCAATGTGAGGACCCAGATAAAGGACAAAAGTGTGCAAACCAGAACCTGAAATTATTTAAAAAAAAAAAATCACAACTTCAGTGCTATTCTCCTCTCTCTGTGACTAGCCAGAATTTATCATCAAAAGAATAACTGAATTAAGAATGTTTAATCAATTCTCTTCAATAATAATAATAATAATAATAATAATAATCATCATCAAACAATTATAGGAACACAAGATCCACTGCTCCTAAGACATAAACACCAACGCACACACTCACGAATTCACAGTTTATTCAAAATAGACAGAAATGAAGAGTCCCAACTTAGAAATCCGCCTCTTCCAAATTTGACTACTTAAAATTATAACAGGTTGCTGTATCTATCTTCTAATATAGCATATCTTATATTTTTTACACGACACAATTTAATAGTTAGTGAACAGGCAGTTTCTAGACAACTTTTCTGTTTTTATTTTGTAAAATGTTACAACATTCAGAAAAAACACCTCCAACTAAACATAAGGAATACTCCCCCAGACCCCAGAGAACACAGATAGCACAATTCACAGCTGCATTAAAGTTCTCACCAAGACCAATTGAAGATGCAACACCAAGGGCTACCCACCACAACCCAAACCGGAAATATTCTGAAAGTTCCTCTAAATGCTGCAAAAACAAGCCATTGAAAGAATTAACTGGTCAGAATCAAATCCATAGACCACTACGAACAGGAAATGAAACAACCAATTCTAACAAAAGTTTGTTAAAAAAATCACCATCTGCATAATATACAGTGAAAAAAACAAACTTATGAAAGTTCGCGAAGAGTCTACATTAACCAGCATAACCATAACAACAAATATGGATCATCTTAATTCACTTCAATCTACAAATTCCTCTGTAACATGGGGTTTCTAGTACGTCAACAACACTGATACAGGAACATGGCATCTCATTGCAGAAGTATAATAAACAAATAAGACTACCTTTTCATGAGGGCCATCAATAGTTACAAGAAAAATTCCAAGTGCCGCCACCACAGTACAAGAAAGCATAAGCCATCCTCCTTTGGCCAAAAGATACAGCACCGATCGCTTAAGATATTGAATAACTCCCAAAATGAAAAACTTTATTGTCTTAAAAGGTTGTGTCGTTAGTGTAAGATTTTCTAATTCCTGTTGATGCTTCTCACGGAGGTCTGCAATAAAAACCATCTTATCAGCCAACATTAGGGTGCGTTTCAAAAATTGCAACCCCTTAGAACCAACACAAAACAGACTACTAATTATTTCATTCAAATCGGACTTAACTAAATAAACTGATAAATAAAATTTAAGCGATTAGCCCAGTCCAGAATCAACATTACACTGGCCCTAAACAAATCATTCTTTAACTATATACACAAGCGGCTATATACAATTCTTCATTTTTATGAATATTTAAAAATTAATTCTATATTTTTCATTAAAAAAAAAAAGGATACAAATTAATGTTGTGTATCGAACATCCTTAGATTCTTCTAGATTACATTGAATTAACAAGCATTTCTAAGAAATTAAAAATTTCAAATAACTCTGAATGAATGAAAATAATCGAAATTAAAAAAAAAAAAAAGCTTGCCTGAGATCGACATGGCCATATCTTGCGAAGACGACGTCGCTCCTTTACCAGACCCCATCACACAAAACACACACACTCTCTCTCTCTGTTTATCCTTAAAAAGAATCAAAATTTTTAACTATTTTTATTTCTGTTTTATAAAAGCTGTCAAGTATGAAATGATTAATTAATTGCTGGAATTTGAAATAAAAATTATTTGAATTAGGGAGCAAAAATTTCGCAGATCTAAGAAAGACAGAAGAAAAAGCGATTACTCAGCTTGCGAGAAGAAGATCTCTTAATGGAAAGCTTTCTTCTTCTTCTTTTTTATTTTCAATTTCCTCTGTAAGATAAGAGCTATAGATAGAGAGTCCTCCCTCGCAACAAGAAGTAACAACAAACCCAAATTAGACGTCTTCCCTTTTAATTTTTAATTTTTTATTTTTTTTAGTTTATCGAGGTAATAATATCTAAGCAAATCCCTAACTTGTAATACATTCTTTACATGGGGCAAAATTTGCCCACTAGTATGAAATTGGTCCACAATTTCTACCGAAATTACTAAACACCAATTATATACCTAAGCCTCATTCTAGACTTCAAGTCAGTGGTAGAGTGGGTAAATCGGATTTTTATTTGGGTTAAAATCCATTTGATTTGGAGAATTCAATTCAATTGAGTTTTTTTCCTCCAATCTCATTTAAAATTAATTAACTAACAAAAAAAAAAGATTATTCTTTCTCACAATCCATTCAAAAATTAACTAATCAATATGTAAATAATTTTGTATTTAATAATTAATACAAAAATAGATAGCAATTGATAAAAAAATTAACTAAATATGAAACTTGTGGGTAGTTAAAGGAATTGATAGCAGAAAGAAGAAATTGGCAACGACAATGGCTGGAATAAGAAAGAATTAACAGTGGTGGAGAGAAGAAAAAAGGAGGAGGAGGCAATGGTTGCATTAAAGATATCTTTTTCTTTTTTTTTTCAAGACTATAATGGGTGCGTTTGAAATTGTTTTAGATTTTTTCTTTTAATATATTTTATTAACCTAATTAAGTTGACTATTTAGTTCTAATTAAATCTAAATTAAAATATAATCCAATCGATTTTGAGTTTTGAACCTAATTGGTTTTAAAGTTCTAACTCAAACCGAACTAAAACCCAAAGTGAATTTTGTGTTTCGTTGGCTTCAAGTCAATCCAACCTAAGATGCCCCCAGTCAATGGCTTAAGGATCATTTTGGTATTTTGTAAGCATATGGGACCTATTTATTATAAAAGAAAATACTAATATATTTATTTTAAAAAACATAAAGTACAAGGTGTCGAACGTTATTAACCCGTTTTAATTCGAAATTAGGTGAAATGAAGCAAAATTACTTTGCTACTCCTGCTTTTGTTTTTAGTGTTAATTCAAAACATTTTGTTAACTAGATAGAAAGAAAATAGTTGTACTAGCATGTTTGGTGTTAAAGAAACAAAAGAGGAAGGAAATAAGTAAGAGAAAAGAAATAATGATGGAAAATTAAATTTAATGTTTAACCAAACAGTAAAAATGTGAATGACTTTTTTCTCATTTCTCTTCTTTCTTATCATTTCTTCCAATCAACCATACGCTATAAGTAAATTCTTCTAAATAATCCATTAAAGGTAAGTAAAATTTCAACAACCAATATTAACCAAAAAGTCTGCAAAGATAAAAAAAATGAATTTTGTGATCCCGAGCATTTATATTATTTGTATAAAATGGCATTATTTAAGCAATATTTTGATTTTTTTTCTCTTTTTACAATAGGGTTAATATCATTTTGGTGATATATGTTTCAACAAATATTAAAAAAAAAGTAATACAATTTTTAAAAATAGACAAACGGATGACAAATCGTTAACTTTTTTATTAACTTTAATAAAATTGATTGTCTTTCAGTGAGATAACATTTATGCCTTGTGACTTTGTTTAAACATTAGTGCTAATGGCACTATTAGTTAGAAAGCGATATTTTTGCCCTTTGCTCATTGATTTTTAAATTTTCTTTTATGAAAAGTATAAATTAAATTTAAATTTGGGTTATTTTGGGGTTAAATCAAACTAATTTTTGAACATAAATGAAGAAGCAAATTTGGCACGAATCATGAAGCAGGATATAAATCCAATATTTTTGTTTAATATCATGAGCATTAATTTATCAACTATTAGACTCAAATCTTCAAGAATCCAATATAATGGCTTAGTAAACACTTGTTCTTTCAAAATCATGTTCATAGCACCCAATCTATTTGCAAGTCGAGTAGCAACAAAGATATCTAATATATTTTTCAAGAAAGCTCTATCAATATCTTTTGCTTATATTCTCTATTAAGTACAACAACTTTGTATCATTAGAGTTAACGGTAAAACTTAACGATTTGTCACCTGTGTGATAGATGCCAAAATATGTGTCAACCCAAGTGGCAATAACCCTTTTGTTTTGTTTTTTTTTATTATTTGTATCTATTATCCCTATTCTACCGTTGCGCTGTTGCAATTAACGGCAAAAGTTAATGATTTGTCACTTATCTATCTATTTTTAAAAAAAATTATATCACATTTTAACATTTATTGAAACACGTATCACCTGTATGATATTAACCCTTTAAAATATTATACAATCAACAACATATTACACTTATGAAATACCACAAACATAAATTTATATAATAATGATTAGAATCGCTATAGCTCAATCTTAACTTGACTCTTAATTTTTATTTGACATTAATCTATTAGATAGCAAATTTCTTAATTAATGAAATTATTATTCTACCATATAATAAATAAAATGTCACATCAATTGAGACTTGAGTTGTGACTTAATTATTGAGATTCTTAATATTATTCAATTTTATATACTCAGGTATTTATAAAGGAAGATATTAAGTTCACTAGAAGACTTGAAACCTTGACCTCAAAGTGTGAATATGACACGACTTATTTTATTTTATTCAAATTTTGCTAGCAACGTTAAATTACTTGTTTTAAACATTTTTTTTTAAGATTTGGGTAGAAATTAATCTAGCCAGCTATTTCAACACTTGCCTCTATTATAATTTAAATTAAATGTTCAGTTGATTGTTGGTACAGAACACATTCACTATTAAGCTACGCCAAAAAAATATGATGTCAAGTATTGTTTGTTCATGATGATTGTGATTGTATAAGTGATGAGATGATAATCATTGTCGAAAAAATATGCCATTCAATAACTCAACAGGAGAAAACCAATCACTTTGCGGTTTTTGCGTAGAGTATCAAATAAGGCTTCGCCTTTTCCTTTCAAATCCAATTGAAATCAACCTTATATTATAATCTATATCAGCCAATAATAAATCGGCTACAAACTGCAAAAAATAAATAAATAAAATTGTTGGACACATCACCATCCCAATCGAATGTGGTGCATGAAAGAATGCCCCAGCTGCATATTTTATTGTGGGGTCTGATGCTTGAAATGAAGCTTCGACGAATTTATGTAAAAAAGAGTGATGTTGTCCCTTACCAATTATATTGATTAAAAACGTTTTGTTTATTGATATAAATAAAGCTCTTGCTAAGTATCCACGTAAATCAACAATTTATGCTACTAATTACCATTATTGTAATTGGTCAAAGGACACAAAATAGCATAAACGCCATGGCACATAAGGGCGATTTGAAAGTCAGCATCAAGTGAGTGATTGTTCATAATTTGTAAATAAATGTGCGTTTAAAAAAATATTAAAGCTTGTCTTTAATAGGTTTTATCTCGCAACATGAGTATCATGAGTACTCTAATATTTAAAACAATTTTTAGTAAAACAAAAAGAAAAAAAAAAGCATAAAGCAAATACATAGTCAACGACCCAACGTCAAAGTCAAGTATAAAATTAAAGTGCAAGATAACGATCACCAAGTTTCCACCACTCAATTTTTGTTTGGCGTAGTCAGAATCATGCATTTAAGATTAGAGTCATATACTTGACGGCATTCCATTGCGCTATCGCATATTTGATCGCCAATTTGGCTTTTTTTTTCACTGTTTGAAAAATTTTATGATATTTTTTAATTTATAAAATTCGAATAAATACTACGAAATTAGAATATCACCATTTTTAATGTCTCTGTTCACATTGGGGTCATAGTAGGGCACTCACTATTTAAAGACGGACCGCCTAAACATGTTAAATTATTAAAAAGCTAATAAAAATCAATAAATTCTTATTATCTTAATCTACATGTAGATAGATTATGATATTCTTATAAGAGTAATGTGATACGTCCTAAAATTTTATGTCAAAATTTAATCTCAAATAATATGTTATTTATCAAATAAACAGTAGAATAATATAATTAATTCTCTTAAAAATTATAAAAAATTATTAACAATTCAATAAATGACACATGACAAATCACACCGTTTGAAATAAAATTTAAGATAAAATTTTGGGATATCTATTATTAATCTTCTTTCACGTACGGGACGTATATAGCCTATTGATTGACATTCTACGTTACATTTAAGCATCAATTTAATGAACCAGAAGAACATGCCTCAGAAGTTTTGAATTCGATTTCAGGAAATGGTCACATGCAATGCACGTGTTATATTGACAAAACATGCGATTTCGTTGTTATTGTTATTTTATTTATTTTTGATAATCAAGCTCGACAAATTGTTTTGAGGAAGCACGTGCAACAGATCACGCGAGACGACATAAACAGTTGCTTCCAATTTTTTGCAATTTTTATTTTATTTTCCCTTGAACTAAAGGGAAGAACAAGGCTCGTCGTGTGAAAGAGTAATCTTCAAGTGCATCATTCATATATTGAAAAAAAAAAAGAGGAAAAATCTACGTAATTTGAACAATGCTTGGGGAAAAAAAAAGAAGGAAAGAAAGAAAACATTTATTTCACTTGCAATTTTACACAAATAACTTATTTTTGGTTTCAAAATAGAAAAAATGCTTTTTAGAAGCAAATGCACTCAACTTGTGTCCAAATTCAAAGCATGTTTGAAAGGAGAGGCAAAAGTTGAAATTTTCATAAAACGGACGACATTTCAATTGAAGCCTTAATCGTTTATGCAATAACAAAATCAAAGACACAAATGCGAGGACCGATTCTAAGATTCCTTGCAGCTGTTACAAGTTGATCATCACTTGGCACGTTATGAACGCCACGCAAAGGAAACATAAGCGTGTGGGAAAGAGAGCATTGTTGTTGTTGTTGTCCCTTTTTTTTTTTTAATCATAAAAATAATAATAATAATCACAGAATACGCCAAAAGAAGCTGGGCATGGGTGAAAACGGCCGACATTGACAGTTGATAACGATAATTTTTAATATCTCCCCTCCGTTTATTATTATTAAATTGTTTTTCTTTTTGAGTTTTGTCTAGTGATTAAGCGGGTCACCGTCACGTGATCACACCAACATTTTTGCAAAATTAATTCCCAGTGCTTGCCATGCAGGATTTGGAGCCGACGGCCGATGCGAGGCAGATTAAAATCTTTAACTAAATCCCTTTTTTTTTTTCTTTAAACAATTGAGTAAAATGCGTAATAGGTTGTGTTAGTTGCAAACGTACGACCAATAATGCGCGTAGTATTACGAAAGCTGTATAAATAATAAAAGTCAAAGTTTTGACGAAGAGAATAAAGGGTGGAGATAATGTAGAAATTAAAGGGCAAAAGCATTCTTTCTTTCTTTTTCTTTTTCTTTTTTTCTTTCCCCCCTATTTTTTTAAAAAGGGGTAAGGCATGAGCCTTCATTATAGTATCTGGTGCTGAGTACTTTTTGTATTATCTTTTTGTACGATAAGTTAAAAAAAAAAAAAGGAAAAAAAAAACATTTGAGTGGTGCTAATGGAAGCATTATAAAAGATGATTTCCTTGGATGCAGACCAATTTGCATGTGAAAGCGCTCTCATGGAGTTTGTTGTAAATCTTATAATACTCCCACGATTCAACTTGCAGAATCAGCTCCATTCAACCAGTCAAACTTCAGATGATTCTTTTTCGGAGTATAAAATTACGAGAAGTCGAACAAATAGACAGACTATGATAAAAATAATCAATAAAATAAGTGGTTAATTGTATTGTTTATATTCTATATTCTTAGATCCTTCTATAAATGGATTTGAGAAAGAGGGTACTGCAAAAAATTAATTGAAGAAGTTAAGAAAGAGATCTTAAATGGGGGTTTGTTAGGAGAAAGAGTAATGAGTGTATTTGTGAAATAAAAGAGGGTGTTAATAGAAATTATCTGATGCCGTAAATTAGTTAATAGATTTATTTGTTTTTTGGAGTCCGAGTATTTTCAACCCAGACAATGAGAGGACACTGGATTCTTTCACTCTGTAGAAGTTGTTAATGGTAGATGCATGAGTGTTTTCTGGGCAGATGGCAGGTCTAGATTTTCATGCGGTTAATTTGGAGATGCTATTATTTTGATACTTCATATAACAGTGGAGTTTTAAGAGGATAACAGAGGGGTCCCATTAGTTCCAATTCAAAAAAACAAATCTCCCTCGGTACTCGACATGAAGCCCAAGAGAGATTGAATAGAGCTGACCCCTACGGAAGCCCAAAGCAACTTGTTCAGGCCCCAGTCTAGCTACAAGCCCAATGAATTTTGTTAGATTTGCTCGTCATTCGGTTTGATTGGGCCCGACTGAGTCGATACTTTTTAACACTTTCTTTCACAATATCTGTACATTACAACCATAAATAAGAATGACAACAGACACGGTCTACAGTAAATTTGTCTTTACTAAATTTAAGTTTGTACAGAATTTAAATTATTAAATCCATCTGCATCTCGTTGTAGGTTTTATTTTTAAAAAAAAAACCTGACCGTTATAAGTTTTTACAATTATTAAACCTGCAATGGTACTCGATGGATTTTTTACGTGTGTATACATTTAAAATTACAAATGTTCAATATATAAATTTATCATAATAATCTAAAATTACTCATAACATACTCAATTTTAAATTTAACCAATGTAAGTAGAAAATTAAAATTTCAACATCAATTTAATACAAATTCTCAAATTTAAATATAAAATACACAATCCATAAAAAAAAGTCACAACTAGTATTTAAAAATAACAATTATCATTTCATATTATCATTCAACACAAGATCCAACATAAGATCTTCATCTCATTCACCATCATTAGCAAGCATCCAACACGATTCCTCCAGTAATAATTAAGATTAATATCTTCTAAAGAATAATACATTTTAAATATTAATCTTCAGAAAAAAAAATTATAATAATAAAATAATTCATATAAAATTATAAGAAGTATATAATAATCTATGCATTAAATTAAAGCCTATTAGGACTTAAGTACGTTGTAACTTATGCATATGTTTGCATTTTATATTATTTACTTTTAAATATTTTTGAATTAAAATTAAATTAAAAATATTTAAAAAAATTGTGGGTTGGTGGATATTCATGTGCGTATCCGCTTGATATTTGACTAATACTAAATCCATTCGCAACCTAGTACGGGTTTCAATTTATAATATCAAATCCGCACGCAACCCACAAAATTATTCACAACGGGCGGGTTTGCGAGTTTGTGGGTACCACTTCAGAAATCAACAAATATTAGTTATAAATTTTTAGTGTACAACTTGCATTAAGTTTATCATGACATAACTCAGATTTTTACCCTCATAGATATTGGAGGAAACTCTACTCCACTTATACGTAGCCCATACACAAGGATGAAGCTATTAAGGGGGCAAAGCTATTAATTTTTTAGTGTTTTTGATTATATACTACTAATGTTGTTCACAAAGGGCGTGTTTGGAGTTTGGCATTATTCCGGATAAAAATAGTATTTGTATTAGATTTATGCGTACAAATGTTTTGGCAATATTTTTAACCTTGCATTACATTGTATAGCTCTGGAAAATTATGCAGTTAAAGCCATATAAAATAAACCCAAGGCAGAGTTTTGTCTACGGGGGTGCGTATAAAACAAATAAAAGCAAATTGTTTTAATTTCTAGATGTGTATTTTTTATCTGCTCAACCCGCTCTCTGCTGCTTCTTAATCCCGTTGACAATCCATCAGTAGAGCTCCGCCATGTATGCCAGCAAAACACCTTCACCGCCTGCACCCTGAACTTCTTCACCTTTGCCGTATAAATCTAGGCCGCAGCTTCCTGATCCCATTAATGAATCCTTCACTGGAGCTTCATCACATAATTGTCGCAGAGCATCAAGATAAATTATTAAATTTTTAATTAGATTTTGAATTATTTTAGTCATGGTGACTTGGGTTTTGGATTATTTTATATCTTACTTGGTTTGGTTTACGTAATTTACTTGCTACTTTTAATCTCGATGGACTCATTATATATGTTGGAATTTTTTAATCATTCTAACAAAAGAGAAAGCTGTGCAAATCCATTATTGGAACTTTGGTGGCATTCTTGGTTGATTTGAACTGTTAACTAGCCTTTTGGCTGACTGTGCACACAGATTATCTAAACTTCATGTTTTCTTTGCATTTATGATATCTTGCTGTGAAATTGAAGGATGTAAAGGGTGCTGAGAATTTACACTATGTTGTATTTAAATCAGTGCCCGTTGATTTAAAAGACTTGGTCAAACGTGTTGCAAAGTTTTGGAGACAAGAATATGCTCGTGTTTTCTGAAGTGAAATAGAGAAAGTAATTAAGGCTTGTTAATTATCAAGATTTATATAATTAAGTTTCTATTTTTTGATACTTAGGCTTTTGTGTTTGGTATTTCAGAAAGAAGCATTCAAACAAATTGAAGAGACTGAACTATTGAAACATCTTAATAGATGGTTGCCTTTTGAAATTTCCTTTGCGAAAAAATCATATCTTTGACTTTCAAAGAAACAGAATTTGCCTAAAATAGCTGCAAATGCTTATGACTGTGGACCGTGGATTGGGAAACCGAAGTTGTTAGGTGAAACTTGTTGTAAGGAAACAAATGTGACACCTGTAAAAGCTAATGGTGCAAAGCCTGTGACAGTGGTTTCATGGAAAATGAACACTGGTGGCATTGATCAAGGAATTGACATGTTGGTGGTTCCTTCATCTCTAACAAATCAACTTGAGAAATTTGTTGCATTAACGGATGTAAAGGGTGTTAAGAATTTACTCTATTATTTAGCTAGCCTTTTGATAGGAGAGTATGTATTTATTATTGTTTAACAATGATATTTTGTAGTAGTATTTTGGTATGTGGGTGCGTGTGCTTGGATTATTTAACACACTCTTCATTTTCTGTTGTATGTTGCAATTATTATATCTCTTTATTATTTTGTCATTATGTCGTAGTATATTAAATGGTGTGAACTCTTATACTATTATCCGAAGATGACTTTGAAAAAATTTTGTATGTTTTAATTATTTATTTATGCTGTGATATTTTTTAGGAGGTTATGTGGATAAATTATTTGCTTTTATTTTTATTTTACAGGGGAAAATCCTAAAAAAATAAATGTTATGATGCCAAAAATTTTAAAATTTGTTGATTTACTTATGATCAGTGAAGAATTACAATAATTTCTTTTAACATCTTTACTAAATAAATTGATGTAAAAATTCTTAAATTCTTCCATTTTTGTTTTTTTCTAAGTAGTAATAAATATTGTTTTCCAAACATATAATTTAAATTACTCACTAAAACATTAATACAGTGTTATGAAGTGAAACACCAAATATAATATAACTAAAAATTAATACAATACAATGTAGCATCAAACACTATACAACGTTAATATAAAACAATGCTAATATAATACAACATAATACAATACACTTATATTAAATAATGCAGTACAGTAATACAATAAAATGCTCCAAACGCATCCAAAATTAATATGCAATATTTACAAAATTAGTTATCACTGTTATATCTTACAAAATTGACAAAATAATATTTACTAGTTTATCACTCAATTTATTTTAGGATGTGGCCACTGTCATTTTTCTCAACTTCTTCTCCATTCCATCTTGTTTTAGAATATATATATATAAACTTGTGACGACAAGATATTTATCAATTATTAGTTTTTAACTCTTTAAATTTGGGGTCTTTCCATGATTTAATGAGGATACTGTACCTTATTGACTGGGCATCATCGGATAACTAAATGGTGCTAAAAGTTAATAAATTAGAACCATCTAATGGTATTAGATTGTGGTATTATGATGTACCCATAGGATATTGTAATAACAATTTTGATGTCGATGATTTTTCTTGTTAAATGAACTTAATACACAGGGTATTTTTCAAGTCTTAAAAATATTAATTTAGTGTTATAATTTGATTTACCAGTCGTACTTTGTATCGTACCTCACAGATTGGGCATCATAGGGTATTGTAGTAACAATTTTGAAGTCGATGATTTTTCTGGTTAAATGAACTTAATTCACAAGGTATTTTCAAGCCTTAAAAGTATTAATTTAGTGTTATAATTTGATTTAACAATTAATCTAACCCAACCTGTAAAAAGTTACTAACTTCACCCATGGCTTAGGAGCCTGTTGCCGAGCCCAGTCAACACTTGCACAGAATAGGTAATAAGCAAAATAATTATTTGTGAACCACCACATGGAAAGCTCTTATAATTACCTCATGGTAAGCAACTGCTTGTGTAATTCAATTATATAGTGCTTCAAACTTTCATAAATGGAATTATAGTTACGAATTAATCTAACAATTAGCAATGTGTATAACTTTATCCGCTAGATCATTACTCTCCATAATTATAATCAATTAGATATTGCAGCATATGCATAACAAAATTGATCTTTTGTTATTTTTGTATGTGAAATATTGAAACAATATTTAAATCATAGGACGCTATTTATTGTCTATTAAGATAAGCCCAACGCCACTTTTCATTAGTAAAGCCCAAACTAATAAAGCCTAACTCATGGAAAGTTCCATGAGTAGGTATGGTTGGAGTGAGATTTGAATTGTTGGTGGTGGATGAAATAGGTAAAATTATTTATAGTAAGTGTGGTAGTAAAACAAATGGTTATTAATTTTTTGTACGTTTATATTTGAATGGTATAGATTTATTCTCATGTACTATAAATATCCCCTTGTATCATTTAGTTATATATCAAGAGGGGAGTGAAGAATTAGAGGGGAGAAAAAAGTGTGAGCCATGATTGTCTCTCTTATAAAATATTAATAAAGTCTTTTAGTTTAGTAAAATTCTTCTGTTGCTCAAATAGTTTTAATTTTTTATAGTTTAGTCCTCAGTTTTCAACAATTGGTGTCAAAGCTAAGTTGATCGAGGGCCATTGTAGCAATGCCACTGGAAGTTCACAACAATCAAGGACTATTGTGGGGAAGCTGTAAGAGTACAACGAAGATGATTAAGGATCATTTGGTAGAGCTTTTTTGAATAGTGAGAAGTTTGAAACTTTGCAAGTTTGTTGGTGAAAATCGAGTTTGCTTGGCATCATCAAAGTCTTGCAAACACAATGGGTGACCTTCAGGTAGCTAGAGGAGTCAAGAAGCTCAACAATAAAAATTATAACACATGAGCAATATTGATAGAATCCTACTTACAAGGTTAGGATCTCTGGGAGATTATTTTTGGTAATGATGTAAAACCATCAAATGAGGGTGCCATTTTAAAGAAATGGAATATTAAAGTTGAGAAGGCTATGTTCGCCATCAAGAGGACAATTAAAGAAGAGGTGTTGCAATACAGAAAAAAGGTTAAAACGCCTAAGGAAGTTATGTGTTATTCTATTTTGAAAAAAATTGTTCCAAAGGTGTCCCAAGCTTCCTTAGACATTTTAGTCTTTTTTAGATGTTACAACGTGTCTTCTTTAATTATATTTTTTATGGCAAACTTAGCCTTCCCCATTTTAATGTTTCATTTCTTCAAAGTGTTGTTGTCTACTAGGAATTAGCTAATTTACAGAAAAGATTTATAAAGAAAAAAATTGTGTTGGCATGCATAATGATTAATGGGATCCTCTGCAATCTTACAGAGATTGCTAAACTCTGAAAAAACAAAAGGCGTTCTATACACAAACTCATGCATTTTATCTTAATTTAATGATTTAGTGGTTGGTAGAAGTCCCACTTAAAGTTAATTAAAACCATCTTAATCATTATTGTGTTCCATTTGATTAGAATTTTTAATCTAAATTTGTTGTCCTAATGAAGAGAATTTTTTATGCTTATTGTCATGAACAACTGGACAAACTACTTATCAGTGTTGATATCCCTCCAATGCATGCGATGCACAACAAAAATATATAATAATCACAAGGATATGAGGAAGGAATTTCAAATAGATTACAAAATCTGAATTTTTCTTTCTTCTGTTTGTCGGGGGTGTGGCAAATGAAATGAATATTCTTTAATTATGGTTCTGTGTGAAGTGGTGTAAAAACAATGAGAAACTATGAAGTGTGTGGCAATTGCTTTAATAAAATTCAATGTTAGGGCTTCACCTTCACCTTCACTTTCACGGACCCCAAAGGTTCATCATTGTACCCAAAAGAAAACTTGAGTTGTCTTCCAAAGCACCTCCTCTACATCAAGTGTCAATTTTTGTTTTTTCACATTTTACATAGTCACAGTCATTTATCCAATTGAGAGACTAAGAGCAGATTAATCCTTCTTCAGTTTTAAAGGAATTCTGTTGATGCATATCAAAACCATTAATTTTTTTAAATAATTAATATCAAGAGATTAATTATTCTTTTGGTTTAATTTTCTTTTTCTTTTTAGAATTGCTGACGACGAAATTTGGACTAGTTAGTTAGTGACTAGTTACCAAACTTTTGCGTTAGTTTTAAATTTATTTGTTGCGGAAGTGGATTACCGATCACCAATGACCTTTGTGACCACTAGTAGACAATTTATGAACATCTAAAATCACAAAAAAATTGTAAGAAGTGGCGAAATTTTTTCCGACGTGAATGCTCCGACGCTTAAGTCAGTTTATG
This sequence comes from Luvunga scandens, assembly GCA_030449905.1. Classification (NCBI taxonomy): domain Eukaryota; kingdom Viridiplantae; phylum Streptophyta; class Magnoliopsida; order Sapindales; family Rutaceae; genus Luvunga; species Luvunga scandens. The sequence goes on from JASUUG010000478.1 coordinate 3,600,829, forward strand.
AGTTTAAGTGAAAAACAAAATATGTAATTTTTGGTTTTTATGAAGAAATAATTGTAAGTAAATATAATAGAAAAATAAAAAAAATTAAGAACAAGAGCTGAACCTCTACCTTATTAATTCCCCTAAGAATTTTTATAGAGGTTCAAGTTTTACCCCTAATGTGTTTGTGATCTAGAGATTGAATTTAGGGAAGGGTTTTGTTATTCCCCCCGTTTGTGCCCCATTTTTCCTATTTGTTCTCCCCCACTCCCCAAAGTTAAAGATACGAGATTAAAAACTAAAGGTAACCTTCCACTTTCCTTCTTTTTCTCCCTTTTTTCCTCACCAAACAAGAATTTTTACCTTCCTTTATTTTTGAGCATGCAGGGGTGATTTAAAATTGATTTTCCTTTCGGTAGAAAACTTGGTCTTTGTTGAAGCTTTTTATTTTATTTCTTCTTCATTTTCTTTTCCTTTGCTTTGCTTTAGATCGATTCCTTCCATGGCAAACAAGAAAAGGAGAGAATTTAGTATCAACAACAAAGAGGGCAGAAAGCTTATTCTATTCATAAATTAATAAACTTCCTCACCAATCAAGCATTTTAAAAGAAAAGTGTGAACACACAGGCAAATGTTATTTGAATCACGGCACTTGCTCGATTTGTTATTCAACTTCTAATTCATAAGCTTGCGGACGCACAGGCAGGTCAATTGTTTTACCGACTTTGACTTGAAAGAGGTGAAGATTCTGAAAGGATTGTGCGCGCATTAACATTAAGCCTTTCGATTTTGATTAGACTATTAAATATTAATTATGGGGCTCTAACCACCAATCTAGTGGCATATTCTCTCTCAATTTTGTTAACAACGTATTCAATTTTGTCTTCTCTGTGGGAATCTACGATAGCAATGCGATGAAAGTATATATAATGAGTACGTAGTTTATTAATTGACTTTTATATTTGTTATTGTTGTACTAAATTTGTTATACCAAGTTATGAATTATACGTGTCACATTACATAAAATTATATATCACAACCACATAAATATAGAATTTGCTCACAAAATCTCTCTAAGTGTAAGTTTCTTTTTTTTAGACATTTTTAAATTATAAAACTTAATAAAATTATTTTTTAAATTTATTAAATTACATAATTTTATAATATTTTAAAAATTAATTTTATTAAACCGTACAACTTAATAACATATTCAAATTAAAAAAAAAAGCTGCATACACCTTAAAATAATTATTTCCTCACATAGCCTAATAAATTGTGGCAATGATGAATGTTCACATATTAAACATACCAACAATGAAAAACTTATAAAATACGATTTTCAATGATAGATAGACTTATAAAATTAAGATTTTAAAACGATGTGCCATCAATTAATATATGTAGGGAAATTATTAATTTTTCCATACCATCATTACTGATATGAAAATTGTCTCGCACCAATTAATGACACATGTGCGAAGTGCTACGTCAGTGGCCACAAATTCTGTTGAATCTGCACTACCCATGGGTATTTAATTTTGCTTGACTCATGCCCAACTAGATTAGTGAAGCAGATAAGTGAGAGCCACAGTTGAAAAAAGCAGAAGAAAGAAAAAAATGGTGTGGGTACCCGGGGAGGTCGATACGGTGATAAAGACCATTAAAGAGAAATCTTCGTTTAAACTTTATTAGGGAGTTGTCCAATAATATATGGACATGCTTTGAAGTGATCACAACTTTTCAATTCTTAGAAGAATTGATCCAGTTGGTTGGACAAAATCAATCAAACCCATTACCCATCTAATCTACGCCTTCAACGTCTAATTTCAATACAATCGATTAAACTTCTAGAAATCAAACCAAATATCTAAAAGTACAAGAACATGATCTTGAAAACCCAAAAGCGAAAAAAGAAAACAACTCATGAATTCTTATTACTTCAGGTGTCAAAGCAATCTTATTAATAAAATTGTCTGACAAAGCAAAACCCATTTCAATGGGGCCGAATCAATACAACACGCGTACAGTATAAGCATACATATTTGCCAGATGAGGTAAAAAAGAAGAAGAAAAAGATAAATTGTTCTATCACTTGTGTGTGTATGTTTGCTCCTCAGGATGAAAAATCCCATCAAAATATGAAGCAAATTTTGCTCAAAAGAGGAAACTATTTACAACCATTCGCTTTTCAACGTTCTTTTCTTGTTTTAGCTTTTTGATGCTGTCGTGATATCATTTATCATAATGCGAAACTGTTGACAGATTTGTAAATTAAATATCCCATCCATTTAATTCAATCTTGAATCGGAACCCAATCCGATTAAATGGATTGAATGGGATCGTTTCATACGAAAAGCGACTGACTAATAACAAACCACACAACGCTGATGATACAAACTTCATTAAACAAGCTTGTTATGGGACGCTTTCAATTGTCTTTTGATGGAAATAAAAAATCAATCCACTTGAAATCGATGGAAAACTGACTTTTGGGGACCAGATTAAATCAAAATTTTAATGTCCTTATGAGTCATGATGCCTATTGTTCACATAATATCTGTTTGGTACTAGTTCCTTGTCCCTACTAGCGAAATTACCTAGTCTTGTCTTTTATTTCGTAAAATGTACAAACGTGACACAAGTGACAATAAAAATAGTCGACTTCATATATAAATTTTTTCCACCAATTATTAAGAGTCAGAATCGTTCCGCAGTGGAAAATAAAATTTGTATGGTCATGATTTTTTTTTTAGTTACACATTCAAGATTCAATCTACCCATCATATCGGCCATGATTTCAACTTGGAAAAAGAGACACAAGAAAATGAAAATAAAAAAAAAAGGTAAAATAACAATAATAAAATCTATCGGCTCTTTTTTTTTTTTTTTTGAATTTAATCTATCGGCCATTTGAAGAAGCATAAACCTGCGGAAGAAGCATGATCTGCAATAAGCCATCAGGATGCCTTAATTTTCTACTATTATCATCCTACGCAGGCAGAAGAAGCATGCTTTGCAATAATTTGTACCTTAAAGTAAGCTGAAGTTTGCACAACTCCATTTTCTGACACTGACAACTGAGCTAGTAGAAAACTGCCGGAGCAGAAAATTACAATATGACTAAACCTATCTCAATATTTTGATGGACGTAAACCGCTCACAGGAAAGTGACTTGAGGTTTCACAAATAATATTATTAATTAGGGTTGTCGCGCCGCAAATAGTTTAATGTAAAGACTGCAGACTAAGAATCTATACTTGGTACGATTCGTTAACAAGTGTGAGAATCCAGTGATTATCCACCTAATCAAGGGTGAAAGCACGTGAAGATCTTCCCAAATATAGTATAAGTACGCTCTCACATACAATAACATGCCGGTATGCGCACACACACACACATATATATAATATATGTGTGTCTGTGTCTAACTTATGGGAAGTGGGGAGATGGAGCGGAGGAATCTGGTGCTTTAATTATCAGCTAATCAAGAGATAAAGACCGACAATGCCTTACATGACCCCACAATTAGTTGTCATCAAAGGGGCATTTTATTTTCATGTCCACTGTTTTTTTTAAGTCTTCCAAAAGTCTAATAGCAATGACTCAAAGAAAACATTATCACCTGTAATGAAATGCACAGTGAGGAGGACGACCACTTCTTAGTCAGCACTCAGCATCGTTACAGATATCTCTCTCTCTCTATTTATAAATATATTTTTGTGTTGTCTATATGTATATATAATACACCATATCTTTCAAGATCATTACATTATACACCAAACGCCATCTAGACCTCAAGAATCTTTTGCTCTCCTTCGCTGAGTTTTCTTTTTTTTTAATTTTATTTTCCTTATGGGAAATTGTCAGAGTTCAGTGATGTTCCATAAACTGAAGGAGAAGGTATGTGCATGGCCGATAACAAGGACGAAGACAAAAGGTGCTGATGAGAGCAAGAAGAAGATCAGAGGGGCTGTTGTGTTGATGAAAAAAAATGTGCTGGACTTCAATGATATAAAAGCTTCATTTCTTGATCGGGTTCATGAGCTCTGCGGCAAAGGTGTTTCTATGCAGCTTATCAGTGCAGTAAATGCAGACCCAGGTTGGCCTTTTTGTCTCTTTAAAATTTTATTGAATTATCTAAGTGCGTACTGTAAACGAAGGGGAAGTGAGGAGACAGTCATGATGAATGCATAAGTAAACACAGATAAATTCTGAATCAAACACCATAAACGAGTCATTCTTGTACTGTTCATCAAATGGAAGAAAACTGATGTGAAACATGTGATTGATGATACTTAAAGTGGAAATCTTTATTAATTCTCTGTTCTTGTCTTGCAAAATAAGCATAAATTGATTACCGTGATCTTTTACGCACTTTTTATTTTTCTGTCTTCCGTTTTGGCCCTTCCCATTGTTTCTCTAATCCTGGCAAGTAGATGAAGTAACAGTACAGTCTTGATAGTTGTTAAAGACAATTTTCACATTCGTTCTTCAAATATTGTGGATTCAATGCAATAGTGAAAATGGTACTCAGGTTTATGCCACTTTGGTTGAAATTTTGTATCTTGTATGTCTTTAGCTAATGAATTGCGGGGAAGGCTCGGGAAGGTAGCATATTTGGAGAAATGGATTACGACCATAACTCCACTAACGGCCGGAGAGACCGTCTTTACCATCACATTTGACTGGGATGAAGCCATGGGTGTTCCTGGAGCTTTCATCGTCAGAAATCATCACCATAGCCAATTTTACCTCAAGACAGTTACTTTAGAAGATGTTCCAGGCCATGGCCGGATACATTTTGTTTGCAATTCCTGGGTCTACCCAACACATCGGTACAAGTATGATCGTGTATTCTTCTCAAACAAGGTAAAATAATTATCCTTGACTAACATGAAAGATTTCAAGAGAAAGTTTCCCTCTTTGTCTATCTTGATCATATTCTATTGGTGGTCCACTGCTTTGATTATCCAGAGGCAAGAATAATTCTTTTTGTTTAATTCTAAAGAGATTTCTTAAATGAAGGCTTAGACCCCGTTTATTACTTTATGACTCAGTATCAGCATCATTCTGACCCACATAGATGGTGGTTTCTATCGTCATTGTTACCTTTTAGTAATTATTAGAAGGTTTTTGTATTACTTCCTTTTTCGTGGTAAAATCATCCTGTCTAATTTTCCAGCTAGATTAGACAGTCCTTTTTCTTACTTGATTGATTTTGGATATGAATTTTCAAATCAGAAACTTTTTACTGTGAGGCAGAGTAACAAAAGTGGTCTCCAATTCAGGTCAGATAGAAATGAGATTCAAGTGTCTTAAGGTGTTTTATTTGTCCACAGCATGATGCAAACTTTAATCTAATAGATCAGAATAATTATCTTTCTTTTACTGTCAAAATGGAACTATGATGTACTAATATTAAGCTACATGATTTATGTTAGACTTACCTGCCATGCCAAACACCAGAGCCCTTGCGGAAATATAGAAAAGAAGAACTTGTAAATCTCCGTGGAAATGGAAAGGGTGAGCTAAAAGAGTGGGATAGAGTATATGACTATGCTTACTATAACGATCTGGGAAATCCAGACAAAGGTCCAGAATATGCACGCCCTGTTCTTGGTGAATCACAGGAGTATCCATATCCGCGAAGAGGAAGAACTGGCCGGAAGCCAACAAAAACAGGTAGAGAACTGAATTCAGACAGTGTTCAGTTACTTATTTGAATGGAACAAAAAATGTTGAATACAAACAATAGCAAGTTTAATCAGTATATCAGAGTGGTTCATTTGTTTCACTTACAATCAGTAAATTTCAGCTTTCTCATTGAAACAGATCCCAATACCGAGAGCAGACTGCCACTTATAAGCCTAGACATTTATGTTCCCAGAGATGAACGGTTTGGCCACCTGAAGTTTTCAGATTTCCTTGCCTATGCCCTGAAATCGCTGGTTCAGATATTGCTCCCAGAAATCAGATCTTTATGCGACAAAACTATGAATGAATTTGACTCTTTAGACGATGTACTTAATCTCTATGAAGGAGGTATCAAACTACCAAATAGTCACACTGTCAGTAAGATAAGGGATCGCATCCCATGGGAGATGCTCAAGGAACTTGTTCGTAACGATGGTGAACGATTCTTAAAATTCCCAATGCCTGATGTGATCAAAGGCACAATCTATTCTTGTTTTTGCACTATTTTCCTAATAGCTTAAACTTGTCATTTAGTAAACTTTACTAGATATTAATGAGGCTTTAACGATTCATTGCAGAGGATAGGTCTGCTTGGAGGACAGATGAAGAATTTGCAAGAGAAATGCTAGCTGGAGTCAATCCAGTTAACATCAGTCGTCTCCAAGTAATTTAACTTCCACCAGATTGACTGACAATACATTCGATGGTTTTTCATTGCAATGATATAATGACATCTTAATGCAGGAATTCCCCCCAGCCAGCAACCTAGACCCTAAAGTATATGGAAATCAACGCAGTTCTATTACAAGAGGGGACATAGAAAGTAACATGAATGAACTGACCGTAGATGAAGTACTATTTCATGCTTAGTGTAGCTCATTTCTATTTCTGCAATACAAAAAAAAAAAAAAAAATTCACATCCAAAATTCACGATGATTTTTCTCTGCATTATTACTTCGTTTTATTTTCTTATGCTATGTTGTATTTCGCACAGGCAATAGAAAACAAAAAGATGTTTATATTAGACCATCATGATGCTTTAATGCCATACCTGAGGCGGATAAACTCCACTAACACAAAGACTTATGCCAGCCGAACACTCCTCTTATTGCAAGATGATGGTACATTAAAGCCGTTGGCGATTGAGTTGAGCTTGCCTCACCCACAAGGAGACCATCATGGTGCCGTCAGCAAAGTATTCACTCCAGCAGAAAATGGTGTTGAGGGTTCAGTGTGGCAGCTGGCCAAAGCTTATGCTGCAGTGAATGATTCTGGCTACCACCAGCTCGTTAGTCACTGGTATGATATCAAAAAGGAAAGCATTGGCTGGCAGTTGAATTTTGAAGCTTAATTTTAACAGATTAATACTGATGCTTCTGAACAACGTTTGCAGGTTGTACACCCATGCTGTAATAGAACCATTTGTGATTGCAACTAATAGACAGTTGAGTGTGCTCCATCCAATTTACAAGCTTTTGCATCCGCACTTCCGGGATACAATGAATATAAATGCCTTGGCTCGGCAGATACTTATTAATGCTGGTGGTGTACTTGAAAATACAGTCTTTCCAGCAAAGTATGCCATGGAAATGTCTGCTGTCATTTACAAGAACTGGGTTTTCACAGAGCAGGCACTCCCCGCCGATCTTCTCAAGAGGTCAGCAACAAAACCTTGAGCGTGAGATAGGTACTATAATTTTATCATTTTTGAAAATGGACGTTTGATTCACTTTGTTTCAGGGGAGTGGCAGAGCCAGACACAAGCCAACCTCATGGACTAAAGCTGCTGATCGAGGATTACCCTTATGCTGTTGATGGGCTGGAAATCTGGTCTGCAATTGAAACATGGGTCAAAGAATATTGCTCATTCTACTACCCCAGAGACGACTTGATCCAAGGTGACAATGAGCTCCAGTCATGGTGGGAAGAACTGCGAAATGTTGGCCACGGTGACAAGAAAGATGAACCATGGTGGCCTGAGATGCAGACACAGGCTGAGCTTGTACAAACTTGCACTATCGTCATATGGGTAGCTTCTGCCCTGCATGCAGCTGTCAACTTTGGACAATACCCCTATGCCGGTTACCTCCCCAACAGACCAACCGTAAGTCGCAGGTTCATGCCCGAACCAGGAACCCCGGAGTATGCTGAGCTTGAAAAGAACCCTGACTTGGCCTTCCTGAAAACAATCACAGCCCAGCTCCAAACCCTCCTTGGTGTATCCCTCATAGAGATTTTGTCACGGCACTCAACCGATGAGGTTTATCTCGGACAGAGAGACACCCCTGAGTGGACTTTGGATAATGAACCATTGGCAGCATTTGAAAGATTTGGAAACAGACTGTTAGAAATCGAAAACAAAATTATAGATATGAACAATGACAAAAGATGGAAGAACAGAGTTGGGCCTGTTAAGGTGCCTTACACCTTGCTCTATCCTAACACCTCAGATTACTCTAGAGAAGGTGGGCTGACCGGAAAGGGGATTCCCAACAGTGTCTCAATATAAAAGCCGAACATCAAACCTATTTTTTAGCATCTTGTGTTTAACCAGGCAAGAGTGGAAACTACTAGCTTTCATGTATTCTCTTTTTGTATTGAAGGTGTAGTATTGGTGCGGATTGTCAAACAGGTTGCACAAGTAGCTATGTACTGTAAGTATAGTGTGATTGATATACCTACTTTTTCAGAAGACATAGTATAGTGTGGCGTTTCAATGTATACACATTTATTGATCCTACTGCTCTCTTCAATTTGATATGTAGCAATAACTGCAAACTTCCTAGCTAGATGTACCAAAAGCCAAGACCAGCCAAGGCCCCAACATAAACAAGCAAATGATCCATTAGTTAGTCATATTAAAAATAAATGGCATTAGTTTAGTTACTGCGGCAACATTTAGAGGCCCATCAGTAATAAACAGAATATCATTAAAAGATATTTCACCAATCATATTCACAAGTCATCGCGCAAACTAGAGCAAACGAGAAGCTGAAGGTGAAAAAAGCAATAGGATAAGGAGCTATACACGAAGATAAAGAGCTATGTACGAAGAAGAACAGCAAAGTGGTTGCTGGTGAAACTCAAGATCCTGCAACATATATATATAATGCAAGTGAGGAATTTGATCAACAGCGTTCACTGTTATAAGCTTTTTCTCAAGCTCAAATCCACCAAATACACGGCATACTTAAAAAAGAACTAACTAGAAAGAACAAAATAAAAGCATACAGAATTGTAGCGAGGCTTTCACGTAAACAGAAACTTGTTCGATTCTCGCGGCAAAGGCAAAAACTGCTAAATGTTTGCCTTTACAATTTAGAATTGTAAGTTTGTAACAACAGCTATTTCATGCATATTTTATTTAAGATAATAACAAAACGACAGCGCTCTCTTTCTTTCTCTCATTGGCTGCATGTGACAGCTGTCACGGCGTCATTACCGGACAAAAATGTGTTGATGTTTTAAACGAAGTCAATAAACAAAAGAAACGACATGGATGATTAATTTTACTCCGGAGTAAAAATCAAATGACATGCCGTTTCTATAAAACAGAATAAACAACATTCTACTCTGGAGTGAAAATTAGACGGCATGTCGTTATTTATAAACTCGAAAACGGTTTGTCATATTAATGCTCGCATTACAGATGACGACTTTATAAAACTCGAAGACATGACATGGTGCCATGTCATTAAACTTCTAGAAACTGAAGGGAGGTTGTTATTAAAGATTAAGGATATTTCGAAGGATTTGACAGAATGACAGCAACAATGACGATAAACTTGGCACGGTTAATAGTGTTAAATAAAAGAGCTATATTTGAACAAAAGGTTCACGGGAATGCACTCAAAACAATGTTGTTTTAGGTGCGTTTTTATCAGCCTTTAGTTTCCTAATTATTTCTCTAAGTGAAAAATTTATGATCCAATTAAATACATTTTGAATGGTGATATTTAATCCCTCAATTCATCTCATCAGCCTCTACTTATTAATTAATATTTTTTATTTCAAAATTGCCCTTATTAAAAAATAAAAAATAAATAAATAACAAATATGTTTTCTTCTCTCCTAAGCTCTTAATAGATTGATTTCTCACACCTCACGTCTCTATTATTTTTCCAATTGATTCACAAAGTGAACTAAAACTAATTCTGAATCAAATTCTAAAATGAAATTAAGTAAAATCAAGATTACGACACAAAATCAAAATCAATATCATAAATAACAATATAGCCCACTATTTTCATGCAATTTGACAAAATTTGCTATTCAAACTCATCATATATTAGTAGAGGTCACAAAAAAAATGGTGAAGAAAATAGGTGGTTGATGGTGGCGGATGTGGTGGTGATGAAAAACTTCTTGTTGATGAAAATAAACCGTGGTGGTGATAATTAGGCCAGAGAGATGGGAGGGGAGAGAGAGGAAGAGTGGGAATAAAAGTAAAATAAGAATAATAATTTTTTTGTTTTTAATAAAGAGAATTTTGAAAAACACAATAAAATTTAAAAAAATAGAGAGTGAAAAGATAATTTAAGAGGTTAAAATAGCATTGCTCTAATATTTTTGGGAAATTTACCCATTTGACCACCTTCCAACTTTCAATATCAAAAAAATACCACAGTCCAATTTTTCTTACAATAGGAACTCTTTACAAGGTTTTTAGACCAAAATAACCATAAATTCTCAAAACTAAGCAAACAAAATATCTCACCCAATATCGCCCAAAAACATCTCCTATCGCCCCAACTATGCCCATGGGATTTCCTTCACTTCCGACGTTTCTTGAATTCTAGCGAGTACCTTCACTTCCGGTGGCAATTTCCTTTACTTTCAGTGGTGATTTGTGTGAGTTGTTGTTTGATTCTAGAGAGTGCCTTTACTTTTGGTTTCGGTAGCTTAAGTATTTTCTTGATTTCTTTCATTAATTTACATTAAATTTTGTTTAAATTGCTTGGTTGATTGATCATTGATCATAGTTAATCATTAGGATATGTATTGGGTGTGAAAATATTAGAATTTTCTAAATATTAAGATATATAATAAATGGCACACCAAGTGTTTATTTAAATACCTCTAAGAAATTATTGATATAAACTTAAAAGTTATTTTAAGGTTAAAGAGAAGGTTGATGTCTCAAAGAATTGAGAACGCGGGTGATTGCTCAATTTGCCTAAAATTTGGCCATGCTAAGCTTGGGAAACTTGTGCCCAACCAAATGCCCATGCGTGGCTTGGGCTACTGGTTGAGCAACACAGGTGACACGCCTCTTTCACCTAGAAAATATGCAAGACACGCATGGCCATTTTGTTGGCCAATGTAAGTGACATGCTTGTGTTGCTCAGATTTAGTTGGGTGATGCATGCTATCACTCATATATAGAATGTGGGCGACACAGGGTGTCACCCGATTTTTCTGAGAGTTGTATCTTTATCACACAATCAAGTAATGAACGACTCCCTTTGGAAAATTAGGTGATAGGCTGTGTCAACCGAGCGACGAGCATGTTGCCCAAACTGTCACCTATTTTACACATGTGACATAGGTTGTTGGGTCGACACAGCTTGTCACCAATTTTTTTGAGAGTTGTCAATTGCTTGATTATAATCAATAACATGACACAATTAATTATCAACACAATAAAGTCATTCAAAATTAGATAATACATGTTTGAAATTAAAATAAACTTTAAATACACTATTTAATACCATTAATGTAGTTTGTCGGAAGGGGATTCTTAACGTCTTGCTGTTATGGGCATGCTTCCTGCCCCAATCACAATTTATAGTAGACTGGGGGATATCTTATTAATAACACTCCAAAGAAAAATATAACTATATTAATCAAATAATTAATTATCAACAAATTTAGGTGATCCGGGCCCAAGTGACAAAAAAAGTCGTCTGAATTACATGCGATTGTATGTTGGGCAATGCGAGTACTAATTGCCCCACATGCAATATCATATCACCCAAGCAACAAGTGCCTATCACCCAGAGGACAAATACTAGGATCTAAGCGAATAAGCACTTATCGCCTAGGCAACGAGTCATTCTAAGCTTGGGTGTTAGTTTTGTCTCTAGGACGACAAGTCCTTGTTCCTTGGATTCTGGGTTTTGTTTTGAACATCGTTCAAAACCCATTTTTTGTCGAATTTTACTAATTTGCTAATCTATGAGCTCACATAAACCATTTAATGTAATGTACCCACATTGTAATAAAATAAACAATCGACCTTTTGTATGAAACCCACCCAAAAAATTTAAAAATAAAAATTGAAGAAATATTAACCTTAACTTCTTATTATTCTTTAGTTTGTTGGTTGATTTTGTCTTCAATCCTTGCATAAACATTTTAGTTTGATGAATGTCAGATAGGTGAATTGGGGGTTAAGCGATAATGGGGTAAATTAGGGATGGCAATTAAGTCCTGATTCGCATATTAAAAAATATGAATCCGGATATGGAAATTTGGGATCCACATGGATTCTGACTTAGATCCGGATGCAAGTGCATCTAAAAAATTGAATATCCGGATTGGGGTAAATTTTATTTTTAATTAAATATATATATTAAAAATTAAATGAAAAATTGATTATTTGTGGGTTTATGATGTTATTGTATATTATTCATGTTGAATTATTAATTTTTGGATTATGATTGAATTTTATTTGATATTATTAGGTAAATTATTGAATTTTAATTTTAATTAAAAATTAAATTTTATTTGTGGATTTATAAGATTATTGTATGTTATTCATGTTAAAGTATTAATTGTTGAATTATGATTGGATTTTATTTGATATTATTAGGTGAATTATTTAATTTTTAAATTATATATTAAATTATTAAATTCTAATTTTTGTGGATTTAGATATCAAGAATACCTGCTTGCATCCGTTGCGAATATTACACGTATTCGCATCCTCATCTTTTTTTATGGATTTAGATGCTGATTTGGATATAGAATTATGAATGTGATTTCAAATCCGAATTTTGCCATTCCTAAAATAAATTTTATGAATATAAAAGAAGTGAAATAGGGATTATTTTGGGGGTTTGTGAAGAGGTTCGTCTGTGAAGAACCTTGTAAATGCTTACTATTACAAGAAAAATTAGAACACCATCTTTTTTTTATATTGAAAATTAAAAAATATCAAATGGATAAATTTCCCTATATTTTTTGTGTTGACCGTAACAGAGAGCCCATTGCCCATAAGGCAAAAATCGAGAAGAAGCTGAGGTATGGATAGGATCAAGGCCAAGCATCAAAATCAAAGAATCTAATTGGTTCAAGGCTTAAAAGCCATATCACCTTATCCAGTGCCCAACACAAACACCACCCATGTGTTTTTGATCTCCACCCAAATTACACAACTCATTACAACAATCACTGATAATGGCCATGGCCGCAACAACTCAAGCCTCTCTCTTCGCACCGGCCACCTTCTCCACCACCAAATCCTCTGCACCGTGGAAGCAATCATCATCATTTTCAGTAAGGCCACTAAAACATAATGCCCCACGTACCAATACCATCAAGGCCACGGCTGAGCGGAAAATAGAGACACCCACAAAAGAGGCTCCTGTGGGCTTCACCCCACCAGAACTGGACCCCAACACCCCATCTCCGATCTTCGGAGGCAGCACCGGCGGGCTGCTGCGCAAGGCTCAGGTGGAAGAGTTTTATGTGATCACATGGGAGTCTCCTAAGGAGCAAATATTTGAAATGCCAACTGGGGGTGCGGCCATTATGAGAGAAGGTCCGAATTTGCTGAAGCTCTCTAGGAAAGAGCAGTGCTTGGCTCTGGGGACACGGCTGAGGTCCAAGTACAAGATCAAGTACCAGTTTTACCGAGTGTTTCCTAATGGTGAGGTTCAGTATTTGCATCCCAAGGATGGTGTTTATCCTGAGAAAGTGAACCCTGGAAGGCAAGGAGTGGGGCTGAATTACAGGTCCATTGGTAAGAATGTGAATCCTATTGAGGTAAAGTTTACTGGGAAGCAAGTGTATGATTTGTAAATTTAAATTGTAAGCTACTAAAGTTGCTGGGCCTGGGACGGTCTGTTGATTAATGGTTGTGCTATGTATGTGCTTTTTCACCATGTGATAATTTACTTGTTTGTATTTGTGTTTTCTTTACATTAAAATATTGTATGAAAGCAAAACTTGATTGCTGAAACTATTTTTATACATGCAATATCTCTTTTTAGTTTAGTTAAGGGTTTGTTCTTTGTACTGTGTAAGACAATTAATTATCTTGTGACTTTGTCTCCTCAATCGAACACATTGCGCCAAATATTTTCTGTTAAATATTAGGAATCAAGTTTGATGGAATCTGTATATGCTATTAATGTCGATTATGAAAGTGTACACAAAATGAATCTCAAGTTCTGGTTCATCAAATTAAAACTTTGGTGATGCTTGTTATTATGATTTGGTGTTATAAACAGTCTAGTTTAATAGTTCAAGTGCCAATCAGGCCGTTAGATCTTCTTCTCAAGTGTAAGATAATCTCAAAGCATAGATATAAAATTCTTGTAACACCCATTTTAGTTCAAAAAATAACCCTAATTTTTTATTGAAGAAATCCCTTAAACATTAACACACCCCTCCCCTTTTTCTTCATATTTCGCTCTTTTTCTCCCTCATTTGCTTTTACGTCTATCTTTCTCTCTCTTTATCTTCTACCATGAGTTCTCTTTTTCTTCAAGTCTCCTATGGCGATGAAAAAATCGAACTTTGCAATCACAACAATCATAATTACGAAAAGAAAAATTAAGATTTGGTGAAAATATAGTTACTTGGTATTCTTTTTTTTTTTTTAATAAAAGTTGAAAATGCAAGTAAAGCTTCATCAATCAGGACACTACCGTTACAGCAAAATCAAAGATATTAAAATAAGAATTTAGCTGGATTTTGAACATGTCTTGTTGTCATTATATTCCGTATGTTTAGCAATAATTTTAATATGCTATTTTCAGACGAAGAAGAGAGTTTGAAATGATAAAGACGTTCAATGAGAATAAAACCTTTTCTTTTTTATTTTTTCTTGACATTAATATAATAACTGTAGAGCCTACAAACTTGAAGATATTTCAATTGCCAAACAAGGGAGTTTGAATAGCGATGGGGGTTCAATATGAAAATTAAACTTGTCATTTTGTGTAATGTAAATTTGTAAATATGTAATTGGGGTTTTGATAAGATATCAGGGCGTGCCAATAGCATCGCTGACCGCTCGTCTGGCATGACCTCTGCTCACGTACATCTGCGTCAAATGGGCCGGATATGGTATTGGTCCAGGCCAAAACAATGAAACCAAATGTGAGGATCTAGCAGGATCACATATCACCAGTAGGCCTTTAGTTCAACAGGAGAGCTATTGCACTTAAAATTGTTAGAACAAATGTTTGAGTCTCTATAAAAATATTATAAATATTAATTTCAGTTTCTCTCAATATATATATATATATATATTGAAATTGAATTTATTAAAGGTGATAGAAATTCTGTTCCAGATTTTCTAACTAGAGAATTTCTCCAAAACAGATAAATGCCGCCTAAAAAGAAACCTGATAAAGGCAAAGGAGTCCTTAAAAACCCTGTGTCCCAAACACCTTCCAAAACATCTCCTTCTTCTTCTAAAGAAAAGTTGATGTCCTCAGCAATGCCAATAAAGTCATGGATCGATATAGTCGAAGAGCAAGAAGCTCAGTCCAAAGCTATAGCATCTCAAGAACAGGTAAAAGAATGGATGAACTCTATTTCAAAGTCTCCTAAACTGTTGCTTGCATTACAAAGTTTTTAACAATTTCGGAATTTTTATTAACATAGAACGCAGCACAAGACCAGGGAGATCTGGATTTGACTATGAGTCCTTTAGACTCTAAATCTTTGATCTCATTTTTACAGTGTTGTTCCAGTTCCATGTTCATTTGGATTGGACGGGCTTTCGTAGGTATTTATTTTTCGTCAAAAGAATTTTCATATGGTAGGTCTACCTTGTGTTGTCTCCTACTCCAAAAAGTAGAAGGTAGGTCAGCACATATTTCTTTTTCTACTATGGCTTTGAAATCAGAAATTTTCTTTTTTACGAAACTATTTTGTAATTGGTTATCAATTCTTTGTAGATTTAAATCATTCTTTAAACAGATTAAGTCATTCTGTTTTGTTTTGAGCAAAACATTTACTTGATTTTTATAAACAGAACAAGCTTTAACAATATTTAAATTTCTTGTTTTAGGCTTTTCGATAAAAGGAAAAACAAGTTTTTTATTTTTTGCTTTAAAAGATATACTATCGTAATTGACAGTATAAGGAGTGATGAGGTTTATAAAGGGAGTTCCTAAAATGACTGTATGATGAATGTCATTTGTCAAAATAAAGGAAGTTCTGAACTCAAAACCATCATTTTGTACAGATGCATCTACTTTGAAATTGACTTTTAATTTTGAATTATTGGCGGCAGAAAGTCTTTCTTTTGTTTTTTCATGAAACTTTCTAGGGACAATGTCTTCTCTGATGCAATTTAAGTCTGCACCAGTGTCAAAAAGAGCGACATTGTCAAATTCAAAATCTTTAGAGAAAATTAGAGTTACTTTAATCAAATATTTCCTCGTGGTTAGAAAGAGGGACACCCAGGTTAGTCATAAACTATAAACCTCTTAATAAAGCTTTAAAATGGATTAGGTATCCAATACCTAATAAAAAGGATTTGCTTCAAAAACTACATTCTGCATTCATATTTTCAAAATTTGATATGAAATCTGGTTTTTGGCAAATACAAATTCACCTTAAAGATCTTTATAAAACTACTTTTACTGTTCCATTTGGACAATACGAATGGACAGTTATGTCATTTGGTTTAAAGAATGCCCTTTCTGAGTTCCAAATAATTATGAACGATATTTATAACCTTTATTCAGAATTTTGCATCGTTTATATTGATGATGTGTTGATTTTTTTCTCAAACGATTGATCAACATTTTAAACATTTAAAGACTTTTTATTTTGTTACTAGAAGTGTTGGTGTTGCAGTCTCTAGTTCAAAAATTTCTTTATTCTAGACTAAAATCAGATTTCTTGATCATTATATCTCAAAGGGTACAATAACACCCATTGAGAGATCACTTGCATTTACTGATAAGTTTCCTGATAAAATTTTGGACAAAACCCAACTACAAAGATTCCTTGGAAACTTAAATTATGTTCTCGATTTTTGTCCCAACATAAACAGGATTTCAAAATCATTACATGACAGATTAAAAAAGAATCCTGGTCCTTGGACAGAAGAACATACTAAAGCAATTAGACTTATTAAAAACACAGTTAAAGAAATTCCTTATTTATTTCTTGCCAACCCTGCATTGTCTAAGATTGTAGAAACTGATGCATCTGACTTAGGTTATGGTGGCATATTAAAACAAGTTGATAATGGTAAAGAACAAATAGTACAATATGTTTCTGGATATTGGAATGATTGTCAAAGAAACTATTCTACTATTAAAAAAGAAATCTTATCTATTGTTTTATGCATATTTAAATTTCAGAGTGATTTACTAAATAAAAAATTTTTACTTAGGATTGATTGCAAAGCTGCAAAATATGTTTTGGAAAAAAATGTTCAAAATATTGCATCAAAATAAATTTTTGCAAGATGGCAAGCAATTTTAAGTATTTTTTATTTTGAAATTGAATTTATTAAAGGTGATAGAAATTCTGTTTCAAATTTTCTAACCAGAGAATTTCTCCAAAATAGATAAATGCCGCCTAAAAAGAAACCTGATAAAGGCAAATGAGTCCTTAAAGACCCTGTGCCCCAGACACTTTCCAAAGCATCTCCTTCTTCTCCTAAAGAAAAGTTGATGTCCTCAGCAATGCCAATAAAGTCATGGATCGATATAGTCGAAGAGCAAGAAGCTCAGTCCAAAGCCATAGCATCTCAAGAACAGGTAAAAGAATGGATGAACTCCATTTCAAAGTCTCCTGAACTGTTGCTTGCATTACAAAGTTTTTCACAAACCCTTTCTCCAGTCCCTGAGAAAGAAGAAAAACCTTCTTCTAAAGAAATTATTTGCAGTGGAAGTTCATCTTCACAAATTGTGGTTTTTCAACCAAAGCCTTCACAAAAATCGGATTGGTTTCATAAACCCCATTACCAAAATGTTTTCACCATAGAAGATGGGTTTTATAATACTGATCATTTTCAAGCCATTTCAAAGATTTTCCCTAAAGGCTGGTTTTTTAAACCACGAGACTTATCAAAACCCCAGCCTTATTATCAAAGTATTTTAGAAGTCACTGAATCAGTAAAGTTTAAACATTTTTTCCTCAGTGAAGCCCATAAAGAACCGGCCTATTCTACGGCCACAATTCTTAAAGTCCTAAGCCCAAACCAATGGGGTGACGAACTCCATAAATTAAAGTCTTTTCCTGCCAATTTCAAAGCTAGTCTAAGCCACTGCTTACACTATTCTTACTGGGATTACCAGCAAGCGTGGTTTAACACCTTTTTCTTACAAAACCCAAAAAAGACTCACTGTTGGCTATTTTTCTTTAACTCAAAAATAACCGTACAAAGCTTATCAAATTGGTTTCAACAGTGGTGGACCTATTTTGGGCCTTGCCTAGAAATCTTGACACCCAATGCCATGCACTGTTTAAAGTTTTTCAAAGACCATTATATCCCTTCAGAGTCCGAGAAGAGCTTCCCTCCTTTTCTCTGTTTCTGTACAAATTTTTCCTTCCTTGGGTTTGGATGTGGAATTTCCAATACCACAAACAGGAAGCCCAGTTGATCCTTCAAAGAACCTTTAAAGTAAAATGGTGGTCAAAGTTTGACGAAAAGTGAAAATTAACTGAGGCCACAGTTCAGTCTTGGCTCTCCTCCAAAGGTTTGTTGCAGCCCAAGATTGAAGACGTTAAAGCCCAATTTACTTTCCTTGCTCAGCGTTTGCAGGCCCAATCCCTCCTGGCTAGTGCAAAGACAGAAGCTGAGTATTTTAAAGTCATGGAGTAGCTCTTAGCCTCACGATCAGAACCATCCGTTGCAAATTCTTCTAATCAAGATGAAGAAGAGCCGTTCATATCCCTTAGAGATGAAAACGAAGACGACTGTTTTAGTATTTTTTTCTCCTATAAAACATTAAAGTATTGTATATATTTTGTAATAAAAAAAAAGTAATTTACTTTATGACAAAATGTTATCTTCCTTCACTCATTACCCCTCTGGGAAAAGCTGTGAAGATAATTTTTGTCTTTTTCACTTTAAAGCACCTTGAGGCCCCATCCACGTGAAGACGCGTGAAGCCTCACCTCAAAGTCAAAAGATGCTCTCTCCACTTGCGGATTTTCCGGATCTGGTCACCAACTCTGGTCCTACCCACGTGAAGACTGCATTATTATTACTTTTCTTTTAAGTATGTGTAAGGATGTTGGGTATATAGTTCCCATTAACTCTCAGTTGAGGGCATCCATCTATTCTCTCACTCTCTCTTCCTCTCTGGTTGAAAATCAATCCAAGCATCAAGAAATCCTCTTGATCTTTGATTTTCAAATCTTCTTTTAAAGATTCAAGCTTCAAGCATTCGATGTAAGCATTTGATTTTCATATTTAAAGCAAATTTGTAATAAAAGCATATACATTTAAAATTATGTAATTTATTTTTAAAGCTTACATTTTAAGGTTGAATGAATTGCATGACTTGCAGACTGATCTTCCATATCAGTTCTGTTTTTAAAACCTTCTACTACTCCTCTGAGGCATAGAGACTTGATCTCTCCCCGCAGTTGTAATTTTCTCTTCTCCCCCATCCATTCAGAGCACTATTTCTGGGATCCAGATCTGGTACTGTGTATGCTTAGAAAGCCAACCTTAATGCATGTTTAATTCAGTAAAGCCCTGTGTTGCTTAGGCTTGCTTAAACAACAGCGTTAAAGGTATATCGGCAGGAATCCGATGACATAAATTTCAGAGGTGAATTCGGATGGACACTAGTATGATCTGTACCGTCGGTTAACAAGCCACGTATCGTTAACACTGGTAAAATAATAATAATAATAAAGAAGTTTTTCATCCGCTGTAATCACTTCCTTCAAAGCCAATTAGTTTATTTAATTTCTGCTTTATAATCCTTCTAAACACACACATACACTCCACGATTCCTGGTCTTATTGGTATCAGAGCCAAGGGAGAGTAGTATAATATAGTTTAGAGTCTTTGTATTTCTAAAACTCATATTAGATTAAAATTTTATTTGTGTGGTGAGTGTTACCTCAGGGTGCCTTGGTAGTATTTGGGTGTAAGTCCTGTCTGGGTTATAGGGCAGTAAGACCAAATCTTAGCCTAGGATTGTAGTCACACGGATAAAACAGGGTCTCCTATAGGTCTAGGGAGCATGGATTCTCTACTCTGTAGAGCATCATCTTTCTCTAGCTCTTCTTCTGGGAGGACTAGTGTTTTAAGGAATGTTGTGAATTCTGAAGAATTCATAATAGCAGATTTTGATAAAGCATTTGATTGTTGGGAACTTCCAAAGATTTCTAAAGACAAAATTTATAAAATGAAAAAACTTGATTTTTTAAAGACAGATTATGTCATAAAAACATAAGAAAGTGACATAACACTTTCAAAGCTTTTTGAAACAATTCATCTGTTTTCAGAAAACTCACTAAAGCATTTAAAAGAAAAGAAATTCAATTACATACATATTGGTTTAATCCAAGTTGGTATAAAGCCCTTGACTAAAGAAGGATTAGATACTTCTATCCTTGCTGTTCTCAGAGATGAGAGGTTCATCTCCTTTGATGATTCCTTATTCAGTAGTATTGAATCTAGTCTCTGTAAAGGACCCATTTTATTTGACTGTTATCCAAATATAACAGTTTCCCTTAAAGACAAAAACATTTTAAAAAGCATGATTCTTCAAATCAAGACCCATAATTATCACATGATTGAAGGATCAATCCCTGTTGCATTAATCTACAAAATCTCTTACAAAGCAATGCATTCCGCTTTCAATACGCAACATAAATTCCAATCAAAGAAAGACGAAACTCTTATTTTACAGACTGACTTGTCTAAAGCAAATACTGTCATTCCAAAGCCAATGCAATGGAAAGACATTCACCTTCTAGAAGAATGGATTCTGGATGGAGCCACTGAACCAGTGATTCCAAAACATCTTGAGCCTAATACAGAGTTGCAAAATGTGACTCAGTATTCTGATGGCAGAGTAAAGTTATCTTTCAGAAGATCTACTTCTTCCAGATACTCCGATAAAGATTCTGTATCAAGCATTCCTTCAATGGAAAGAAGATTTTCCAAAATACCTTCGGTTGTCAATCTTCATTTCCAATCTGTTAAAGACCAACCTATGTTTTCCACATCAGATATACCTAGTTCTTCTATTCGTTCTGTTGACTACACTACTAGTGTCCCCCATCCCATTTACACTAGTCATCAACAGGAACAAAGTCAGGAAGAGAAGGAACCTTCTCCTCTAACGTCCCCCACATTCTCTGCTGTTACCGAAAACGTCATTAATGTCATTAAAAAGGATTTTGAACTTGATAAAATCTTTTACATAGTGATTTCTATTCGGATAACAATAAAAGGAAAAGACTTTGGTTTTTCAAACACTTTTTGAACCAAAGAAAGCAGATTCAAGAAATTTATTATAAATTTGTAAATCTGCATAAAATTCATATTTTATTTTTTGATTGGTTTGAAGTGTATGCTTCTGACAACAACATTTCCTACCCTTACAAAGAGACAAACCCTATTACTATTAAAAAGAAAATCCCTGAGTGGACTCTCTCTGATAGTGATAGAACGATTGAATCTGAACACTCTCCTCTCAGGAGTATCACAATTGAACAAGGTGAGCCCCCAGTTCAAATCAAAGCCTCCCCTTACAAAATCCACAAGCCTAATGATTTTGATAAAGATTTAGATAGCATTATTCAACAGAATAATTTCTGTAATGCTAATTTAAATATAATAGGAAAATAATTGACTAGGATAGAAAGTCATATCCAACAGTCATTCATTTCTGTTTCTCCTGTTAATAGATCTATAATAACAAAGTCTGATTTTTTGAAAAAGCTTAAAGAACCTATTTTCAAACATTTTCATGTTTCGAAAACTAATCAAAAGCTTGTTCAAGATTCTAAAATGGGAGCTTAGAAAATCTAAGCAAGAATTAGGAAGTTTCTGTAAACAATTCAACTATGACTCTTTTAAAGCACCTTGAGACCCCATCCACGTGAAGACGCGTGAAGCCTCACGTCAAAGTCAAAAAATGCTCTCTCCACTTACGAATTTTCTGAATTTGGTCACCAACTCTGGCCCAATCCACGTGAAGATATATATATATGTATATATATATATATATGTCTACATTGTTATTTGAGCAGTTGTTTGTTCATCATGAAAAATTTACAGAAATCACCGTAACGCATGATTATATCAAATCAAAGATCAATTCTTCAATTATTTTATTGTTAGTCTATGATTAATGATGTGATAGAGCCAGAATCCTTTCCCAAAGAGCTAAGCACAAGATAATGCAGAAGGCAATTAAATATTAATTTTGGTTTAAAATTTTAAATGGATGAAAGGGACAGCCATCAATTACGCCCCCAGCAAACCAGAGATGGGGAATCAATAAATATGTTTCTCGTGAAACGGTGACATTATGTCTTTGATTTTAATATGAAGATGAAAAGTTGGTGACACCCATAAATATCTGAATCTGATTCCCTTTTGGGAACACGTGATTAAAGGTACCCTTAAATGGCCTGCTCCATTGGAACGAACAAAATTTGTATGGCTGTCTCATCAACTCTGCAGCGTAATGGGCATATATGGTTATTTTAGCAATAAGTGAATTAAGCCGTTGTTCAAGACCTCAAATTTTAAAAATATCTTAATTTTTTACATTTATTTAATTCATACATTAATGGATAATTATTTTTTTAAGATTTTATTTAAGTTACGTATTAAAAAAGCTAAGTTTTAAATATCTCACTATTATTGCTCCCATTAACAATTATCCAAAAATTAAGATTTATTTTCTTTAAAAAATTTTATATTTTAATAATGTTCACCTTAAAATAAGATTTATTTTTTAATAAAAATTTCATATTTAATAACATTCACATAGATAGCATTAATTGTTTTACTAGTTAATGAAATTCTATATAGGCTACCCAAGAGGGGGGGTGAATTGGGTTCTTTAAAAATTAAGCAAATAAAATTACACAACAATTTAAAACTAATGTTTTAAAACAATATAATTAACAATGCTTGAATTTAAAGAGATAAGGGAAGAGAAATCAAACACGTGATTTTTACGTGGTTGTCGCCAACCGTCTTTACGTCCACGCCTCCAAGCTCACCGGGCTTGAGGATTCCACTAAGCAAGCCTCCAAGGCTTCAATACACTTACACTTGACTTCAAGGTGTCAATGGACCTTTACAATCAAGAGATTATTCCCAATCTCTTAACCCAAGTGTATCCCAACACTTACAATTGACGAAGGTGTCAATGGACCTTTACAATAAGAGATTAAACCCAATCTCTCAACCCAAGTGTTTCCCAACACTTACAATCACTCAATGATAGAGATTTAATAACAAATAATCTCTCACACACTCCAAATGATTACAATTGAAATTTTAATGTGTGAGGCGAATGACATGAAACACAATTGAAGCTCAAAGAAGATTGTTTTAAGAGGAAGCTCAAATATCAAAATGTTGGATCTCTGTTGTTTGAATTTGATTGAGCCTTTTTATAGTTGAGTGAAAACTAGCCGTTATTGACTTTCTCGAGAATAATCGGTTCACGGTTATCTCTATCGGTTAGCCGTTTTGACTTTTCAACTAGCCGTTCTTTCTTTCATTTCAAATAAGCGGTTTATCGTTTAAATTATCGGATCACCGTTTAGTTCCAAGTAACCCGCAAAAAGAAATCGGCTCTCGTTTTTTTGCTAAACGGTTCAAGAGTAAAAAACTATCTCTTTACTGGAACTTATCGGTTCGCCGTTAATAATAAACGGTTCACCGTTAAGTTCCAGAATGCTCTGAAACTTTTCTGTGAATAAACGGTTCGCCTTTTATAATAAACGGTTCACCGTTAGTAATAAACGGTTCGCCTTTATAATAAACGGTTCAAGGGTAATTTCCAGAATCTATATTTTGTTAACTTTTTGTACAAAAAAGATTTTCCAACTCAAGTTAACGGTCATTAAGATTCTTTAAACATGTTTATGACTTTAAGAAATTCATTTTAATAACTCAAACATTTTAATCAAGTACATATAAGTTTTGTTATCATCAAAATCAATATTATAAGATTAACAGTTAATTCTTTATTTTGTTAACATTTCCAAGGATTTAAACATTAAATACTTTCGTTTTCCCAAAAAAAAAATCTTGTATTAAAATTATTAACATTAGAACTAACTTTTAGTATTTATTTAAACTCTATTCAAGACCTCCAAATGAATACATATTGAATCAACAATAATCCCAATTGAAAAATTTCTTGCTTTCTTCACTACAAAGAAAATTATTCACCACGTATTTATTGTCATCATTTGATCATCATATTCATATTAACTAAATTATTTTTTCTAGGTGTTATTTTTTATTATTTATTTTAAATTATTATTGTTCTTATTTTTTTAATTTTATTTTTTTGATTTTTTATATTGACGTATGGCTTGCATAATCTAAAAAAAAATTAAGTTATTTTTTTTCTCCTTTGAGAGGTGATGTTGTTGAACGTTCAAAGGCCTAAAAGAAAAAGGAAAATTGCCAAAGGCCTCGAATTCCTTTTAAAGCCAGCCCTAATTGAGCAATGATTTGGTGTGACAGTCTAATGATATTTTATTATCTTGTACAATAATAGGTTTTATAATAAATTTTATTAAATTTTTAACAATAAATTTGATAGATTATAACTCACTAGTAATTCTACACTACATCCCATTATTTTGTTATATAACTGTTAATGCTTGTTTTTGGTTAACTAAAAAAATTAAACAATCGAGATGACATAAAGATAATAAAATAAGTTTTAAGTGGCTCTGGCCAACATCCACGAATATTAAAAGAGCAACCTTTATTATTCAATAAAAATTACAATGATTTTTTTTTTTAACTATTTGCTTCTAGATTTGCTTATAGTCTTTTATACCTTAAAGGCTTTTTATATATAATACAATTTTTAAGCATATTAAATTATTGATAATACATTATTTTAGTTGGCTTTCACTACTTAATTAAAGTTTTATTTGAAGTATGTGTTTATTTCCTCCTCAAATTGGGTTTCCAAAGCTTTTGCATTTATCTTCTGAATATGCAATGATTTTTGCTACATGACAGTTGTCATGCTTCACTTTACTATGCACGTCCCCTATTTTAATTTATTATGCATGCTCTACTTCCACTTTTACTTATATTTTTTGCTATATGTTATATGCGCTGTTTTGTCTTTTAGTTCCTGCTTCATGCCTTATTTTTACTTTTAATTACACTTCTTGTTCTATACTACATGTTCTTTTTATTTTTACTTACAATTCTTGCTTCATGCTTCATACTACATGTTGTATTTTTATTTTTATTTACACTTTTTGCTCCAAACTCTATGCGCTCTTTTTACTTTTACTTACATTTTATGTTCCATGCTTCATGTTTTATACTCCATACTTCCTGTTTTCTTTTTATTTTTACTTACACTTTCTGCTACACACTCCATACTATATGCTTTCTTTTTATGCATGATTACTTTCGGCGATAAAATTTATTAAATTTTTAACATTAAATTTAATAGATTGCACTTTATAACTCACCATTAATTTTACACTTAAGACCCATTATTTTGTTATATAACCGAACATTATTAGGATGTTCCAAGACAATCTTAGGCAAGTCCTTTTCAACAAATTATTTATTAAAAACGATGCATCATAATCATGCTATAAACATTTTGTAATTTTCAAACAGTAATGGTATCACAATCATATCGCGAAGCTTCTCGATTAAGCAAGACCATTGTTTGATGTTTTGTGACAACGATTGCAATAATATTCAATACACATAGCAAAGGAACATAATTTGAGAGCATATACATTTTATTTTCCGATATGGACAGCCCGTTAACATTCATGATGCATATCAACACTTGTACAAAATGATTAACATGATATCTACACAGTGGGGCCGTAACCGAAACATGAACGGTTCTGATCTAGGCTCCAACTGGCGTGGCAGAGAGAATGGATTCCAATTCACTTCTGGTGCGGCTGATCCTTTGATCACCATCGTCTGATTGGCTGACCCATATCTCTGGAACCACTTGAGCTAAGCTGTTGAGATTCTCTAATACATAATCCGCTTCACAGACGTTCCCCGTCTTCCCAACCTTCATAAGTATAAATAAAAATGAAATGGTTTTCCTTTAAAAAAGATTAGAAAAATTGCTCAAAAAAAAATGAAAACAAGGAGAATTACCAAAAGGGTGCGTAGTCCTAAAGCCTTGCCAGCGGTGACATTTTTAATGTTGTCGTCAAGAAACAACTGCCAAATAAAACGCGTTTTAGCATGCGGAAGAATTAATCATAAAAAAAATTAAAAATAAAAGATGAGAAATGATGGTGATCTTACAGCGTGACGAGGATCAACATCAGCAACATGGAGGGCGAGTTTCATGGCATCCATTGAAGGCTTCAAAAGGATGGGGAATTCATCGGGACGAGTTGCTTTCGAGAGACTCGGGTTCATTGTCTCAAAACAGATTATTTGATCAAAACAATCTGCTATTCCTAGTCGTTTTAGACATGTAATTGCGTGGTTCCTGTCCGAATTGGTGAAAATCTGAGGAAAGTTAAGAAAAAAATGAAATTAGAAACTTCATTAATTAATTAATTAAAGATTATTCCGGAAATACGGCTTATAATAATTATGATTATCATTTCTTTGTTGATGACGTACGATCTTTCTTTGAGTGATGCTACGTAAGAGGTTGCGTAGTTGAGGATCTGGTTTGATCAAATCATACGGCAACCTTCCGTGCACGAAACTGATGATCAAAAGGGAAAAAAATTTGAATAAAAAATAAATTAATTAGAAGTTTACCTTTTTTTATATATATGTAAACTGAATTATGAATTTTGCTTACCCGTGGTAATCATCGGCACCAATATCATAGCCTAGAGCCTGAAAATTTTGAAAAAAAAGAAAGAAATAAGTTGAAAATGAGAAAAAAAAGATCCATGTTAAGAATGTTGAAGCCTTTTAGAAGAATTAATTACTCGCAAGCCAGCGAGGGTGCTGCCGTAAGCTTTGAAAAGATCAACTCTGAGATTTAAAGCTTTGGTTTCTGAGAATCCGCATTTCTCAATAAGAAATCCTTAATTTTTTAAAACAACAAAAAAAATCAATCAGTGATTAATCTTTTGAGAGAAGCTTAAAGAAGCTGGAAATTCCTTTTTCTAAAAAAATAACCTTCAATATTTCTTTTGACAGCTTCAGCTATTCCAGTTTTTGAAGGGTACAAAGTGTCGTCCAAATCTGTTTGAAAGCAAGCCAATTTTAAGAATTGAAACTTCCTAATAAAAATGAAATTGGAAAATAATTACAAATAACATCAATTGGAAAATAATTACAAATAATATCAAAAAATGGGTACCAAAAATGAGGCAGTTGAAGGGAGAATCCATGGCTTGGCTTGAATCGAAGAAATGAAGTAAATTTATGATTATAACGAGGAAGCAAATTTAATTAATTTCCAACAAATAGCAGGCGAGTAGGGGGCCTCTGAGAGGGCGAGCTGAAGCGAGAGGCTTTTATAGGCTTAGAGATTCCGATAAAACAAAAGACAGAAAGCTGTATTTGCTGACTCGGAGTTCAAATCTCATGCGTTTGAAGCCGAGTTAGACAAAGGCCCACACGCCTGTCATAAATTAAATGATGCTTCGCTTAGTTTTACTCAAATGCCCCCGTTTCTAAGGGAGATGCTTCGGCTGTTCGGCTACCTGCCTTACTTTTGGAGTCTGTGAACGTGCTATGTAGCCAATCAGATTACGGGTTTATATAGAAAATAGATTCCCAAGGATAACGTTGACAAATCATCATGTGCGTACCTGTTGGCACTTGGCACATGGCGTTTACGGATAACCTGAGGGCTAATTTACAAATGGATAAACTAAGGGCATCTTGGTAATTTGACGGTTGAGAATATGAAACGTGGATAAACTTTTACAAAATAGAAACTTCAACGAATTAAGGCATGTGGATTGCATGGTAAATTTCATTCATAATTCTTCTTAATATTCTGTAATTATCTTTATTGATTCCCAAATCAAAAAAATAATTTAATCGGTTGATTGAATGAAAAGATTTTTACTAGTGACAAACTGACAACTACGGATGGAAAAAAAAAATCCTCCTGGGTACAGGAGCTCTTAGGGGCGCGTTATGTTAGAGTTGAATATCAAATCTAATTTTATTTTCGCTTTATTAAAAAATTATGGGGGGGTTAATTCGGGTACGGGCATAAATCACTATTAATCAGACTTGCTCATTAAATTTATTTTTTTAATAAAGAAAAAGAGGGTGGATAAGTCTAAATTAATTTTTACTTCTATTTTTATTCCCAAGGCTCGAACCCGAGTCCACACAAGTGAGGGGCGACAAATTACATTGCTAACCAACTCAACTACAAATATTTATTCATTTAATGTTTTAAAAATTACAATTAAAAGCTAAATCAAATAAATATTATAGTAAAAAAAAAGATCAAAACTCTAAAATATAAATATTAACACTTAGCAGCTCAATAATCACGACAACTATCTAATATGATATTGTCTTAAACATTTAATTGGAGATTTTAGTTATTTAATGAACTAAACATTTACTAGACTATGTAAAATATTGTCCTAATTGAAAATAAATGACAGTAAAATAATATTCAAATAAGATAAGTTGAAAGGAGTGAAGGATGGATAAGAAAATGCTAAAGTGGAGAATTTTATTTTTGATTCAAATATTTAGTAATACATAGATTAAAATTGAACTTAGCAATCGTAGAAATATAATAGATATTTACCTAAAATTGAAAATATTTTTTTAAAATATTTAGAATGAAGTGATGTATGTTCATTTAGAGCTAAATAAGAAATGCATTATTGTTTTATAAATATATGTAGATGTTAAAAATAAAAGAGGATATAGGTAAAGATTGTTGGGATAATAAAACTTTTAGTGAAAACTATCAAATATAACTTAGGAATATTCATGTCATATCACCAAGAATCAATAATAAATTATGCGGAAGCGTACCTGAATCCATAACGCTTAATTCCTCTCTGGAGTTGTGTGGTTGACCTTTCAGATCTACACGTTCTCCTAGAGAGTCCTTTAGTTCTCTCTGCGCTTTCTCTTTAAAGATGAGATATCAGAAAGAATGGAAAGATTTTCTATGTGTGACTTGAGGACCATGACTACTTATATAGACAATAATTTCCTGCTGTCACTGGGTATTCTTAATTCTGCCCATCATAAAATTAGAATATTATTGGGTCTCTACACATTAAAAGCATACATCCTATTAAATACATTAAAACCCATAATACCGTAAACCTTAACAGATCACTTTTAATTGGGCTTAACCTTATATGACAGTCTGTAACCTATAATTATTCACATATAAGCCCAACGTTGGATTAAAGATCCAACAATGCTGGATTAAAGATCCAACAATGCTGGATTAAAAATCCAACAATCTCTCACTTGAGCTATCTATGTAACCTCATAATTATATTTTGCAAAAATAACCGTATGAGCTCAACCTTACTGTCATTACCAAAATGTATCTATAACCAATCCAGTCCATCAATCATACTAACATAGGATCAAAGCGGTCTTCGTTACATTTATCGTAACTTGACCCTCAATGGTCACTATGCTAATACAACTGAATGACATGGATCATGATGTGGATGTGTAGCATGGAAATGTCATGCAATGTGATCTTAACATGCCTATTTCCAACTAGTTCACCTTAAATCTTATTGAGATCAAACCATACTAAAATCAGAGTATGAACAAACCAAAACTTTATTTCTTTAGAAAATAATCTTAAATATAAAAAAAAAATGAAATAACTGAGAATGTCTATATTATAACAGCATTTAAAATCACAAACTCCCACTAAAACTGAATATCCTTAAATAACATAACACCTATACAAGCAGTGTGCTCATGGAATATCCTGGGTAGCAGTCCCTTAGTAAGCGGATCCGTAATCATGAAGTTTGTGCCAATGTGCTCTATAGACAACTGTCCACTCTGAACTCTTTCTTTAACAACTAGGAACTTGATGTCTATATACTTCGACTTCGTCGAGCTCCTATTGTTATTGGAATATAGCACTGTTGACTTGTTGTCATAAAATAACCTTAGTGTTCTATCAACACCATTTACTATACGCAGTCCCGTGACAAAATTTGATAGCCATATCTCATGATTTGATGCCTCATAACACGCTATAAACTCTGCTGCTATAATGGAAGAGGCTATAAGAGACTGTTTAGCACTCTTCTAAGAAACAGTACCTCATGCTAGCAGATAGATGTAACCCGAAGTGGATTTCATACTATCTTGGCATCCAGTAAAATTAGAGTCAATATACCCAACGATCTCAAGCTTATCCGACCTCCGATATGTGAGCATGTAGTCTTTTGTTCTTTGCAAGTATCGTAAGACCCGTTTGGCTGCTTTCCAATAGTCTACTTATGGATTACTTAAATATCTGCCCAACATTCCAGTAACTTACGCTATATCTAATCGCGTACAAACCTGAGCATACATCAGACTTGCTACTGCTGATGTATTGATTGAGACTAAACTTGTCTCCTTTAGCCACAGGGGTATCACCTGGTTTACAATCTTGCATGCCATATCTCTTGAGAACTGTTTCGATATAGCTCTTTTGTGATAATCTCAGAATACCCTGAGAGCGATCTCGGTGTATCTGTATGCATAATACAAAAGAGGCGTCACCAAGATCTTTAATTTAAAAATTCTTAATTAGAAATCTCTTGGTGTCGTGCAATAAGCCTATATCGCTACTAGCAAGCAAAATGTCATCGACATATAAAACCAGAAAAATATGCTTACTCCCACAGAACTTATGGTATATACAATCATCGGCCAAATTCATCTCGAAACCAAATGAGATAATCACTTGATGAAACTTGAAATACCATTGTCGAGATGCTTGCGTGAGCCTATAGATGAATTTCTTAAGTTTGCAAAGCATATTCTTTGGGTCTCCGGACACAGTTTTCTTGCTGCACCATATAGATCACCTCATCAATGTTGCCATTGAGAAACGCTGTCTTTACATCCATCTTATGTAACTCAAGATCGAAATGCGCCACTAATGTTATTATAATCTTTAAAGAGTCTTTCGAAGAAACTGGAGAGAAAGTCTCTTTATAGTTGATGTCTTCTTTCTACGTAAAGCCTTTTGCGACAAGACGCGCCTTGTACCTCTCGACATTGCCTTTCGAATTCCTTTTGGTCTTAAATATCCATTTGCAACCAATAGGTTTCGCACCTTGTGGCAATGAGACAAGATCCCATACATCATTGTCTTTCATAGACTTCATCTCTTCATTCATGGCATCAATCCACTTTTGAGAGTTAGAATTTTTCATAGCTTGACAGAAATTGATTGGATCATCTTCCATCACGCCGATGTCTACCTCATGTTCTTGGAGAAATACAATGTAGTCATATGGCAATGCACTTCTCCTTTCTCTAGTGGATCTCCTTAATGACATAGGTTTTTGAGATGGTAGAATTTGTTCTTCTGGAACAAATTCTTCTATAGAGAGTTCTCCAATATTGTCTTGATTTGTTCTGTCTTGAACAAAGTCAAGAATGAGACCCCGCTCAATGCCAATAACACCTATGAGAATATCAACATATTCCTCTTCAAAGATAAAGTCCTTAACTGTATCTTCCCCCGCAAACTCGACATACTTAAAAAACCGAGCATTTCCTGACTCGAAAATCGACTTAGTCGTGGGATCATAAAACTTGTATCCCCTGGATCGTTCGGAGTATCCAATAAAATAACAACTCACCGTTCTTGGGTCCAGTTTCTTCTCATTAGGCCTATAAGGCCTTGCCTCAGTTGGACATCCCTAAACATGTAAGTGCTTGAGACTAGGCTTTTTATCTGTCCAAAGCTCATAAGGGATTTTGGCAGTCGCTTTAGTTGAAACCCTATTAAGGATATACGCTGCAGTCTTAAGTGCTTCTCTCCAGAGTGATTATGGTAAGGTAGAATGAGAAATCATATTCCTCACCATGTCCTTAAGCGTCCTATTTCGTCTTTCAGCAACACCATTCATAGTGGGTGAACCCGGCATAGTATATTGTGGGACGATACTATTGAATACTAGAACGTGTGTATTTATAATGGAGAAAATCATCATTTTACACTCCAAGTCTCACTAACATCCATACTTTTATGTCTTTAAGTTCCTTGTAATTTAATTATGTATGTTTTATTTTAATTAAGTATTTTATGTATTTTAGGGGATATCATGGTCATTTCACAATGAACGAGAGATCAGATGAAAAAACGGATAGCAATTTTGAACTCAGGATAGTCGAAAACCATAGGAGGAGCATAAAAAGATAAATGGTACTGTTCACATATACGGTACTATATACGACACTGTTCACCACACTGTTCACATGTACTGTCGCTGACGTGGCACTGTACAATGACGTGACACTATACGATGATGTGGCGGCATTTGATTGGACGAATGATGTAGAATTGACTGCTTATGTGGCATTGACTGATATTGTGGCGTTGACTGATGACGTGTCACGATCCTATTGGACCAAAATGCTGACCTGTGACGTGGCAGAATATTAATGGACCGAAAAAACGTGCGTATGGTACATGCATATACACGAAATGACAATCCCTGATGATGTTTTCTATCCAATAGGAACTTGCCACGTGGTGTAATCTTAAGCGTTCAAATTGTTTTAATACGATAGTCATGATTTACTTAGTGTATCTATAAGAAGGGGGCTCCCCTCCTCATTTGACAACCCTGAATCTATTTTTGAGCTCCGTTTTCTGAAATTCTATTTCCATCTTGTATTTTCTACGTATTTTAATAAAATTTCATTTTACCCCTAGTTCAATTATGAGTAGCTAATTTTCTTTCAAGCTTGGATTGAAAGTGAAGTCTCAACATGCTCCATGGGCTTAATTTGGTAAATTTACTTTTTCATCCCCGTTAATTTATGTGGTTGTTTTGACTTTTCGTAGACAAATAGTAATAATCTTGTCTAGATATCGGCAGGTATAACCGCCTCCCTAGATAAGGTTATTACTATTTGGCACAGGTAGCATTTATCACCATATCTATTAGAGTGTGGTTCATGAGGAGTAGAAAATCTCCCTTCATGATTTAATTGGTACTAATAATGAATGTTGAGCTAATGGTGTATGTTGAGTACAGGTCCGGAGATCCAAGCATTTTATTTTAATAGTTTATTCCCACTGCATTAATTTAAATTAACAGATAGCCTACATCATTTTCATTATAATCCAATCACCCACTTAGAAAATTAATTCTACATACAATTAAATTTCACCTCCTCGTAGGATCGCCACTCGTCACCGTTGATCTATTCTACAATAGATTTGTGCGCTTGCGAGTTCAACAAAATTTGCACAATAGATGCCACATTCCTTTAGGAATTTCACAAATGGTCCTGGACGTTGTTCACCTGAACCATCATATCTATCATAGTATTTACCACCACGGTCAGATCTGACGCTTTTGATTCTTTTGCCAAGTTGTTTCTCAACTTCAGCCTTAAAGTTTTTAAACATATCCAAGGATTGTGCCTTTTCATGGAGGAGATATATATAGCCATATCTAGAAAAATCATCTATAACGTTATAAAATATTGTTGCCCATTCTAAGCAGGTGCAGGGAATGGACCACAAATGTCTGTATATATGAGTTCTAAGACATCCAAACTCCTATTGGCTTCAAATCTCTTTTTATTGGTTTTTTCCCCCTTAATACAATTAACATAGATGTCAAAATCTGTGAAATCTAAAGGATCGAGAATTGCATCTGACACAAGTCTCTCTATTCTCCGTTTGGAGATATGACCCAATCTCCTATGCCATAACGCAGTTGAATTCTCATTGGTTAACTTTCTCTTTAAACCTCGTGTACTTAATTACAGAGATTCATTAAATGAGGTAATTGTATCAAGCATATAAAGATTATCATCGCCTGACAAAGAACTAGAGTCAACTAGTTTTGAATAATGAAACAAACTAAATTTTTCATTTCCAAATGAACAAGAATAACCAAATTTGTCTAAAACAGAAATAGAAATCATATTCCGCTTAAAAGACGGAACAACAAAAGTTTCATCAAGATCCAAATAAAATCCATTCTTTAACAATAATATAAGTTTTCCAATTGCTTTAGCTTTAACTGTCTTGCCATCGCCCACATAGATGTATCTTTCACCATCACTGGGTTTTCGTCAACTCAGGCAACCCTGCATAGACACACTGATGTGAGTGGTTGCACAAGAATCTATCCACCACGTGTGTCTAGGTACCGAAGTTAAGTTAACCTCAGAACAAACCAAATTAAGAAGTATATCTTTCTTAGCACGCCATGCGTGATAATTAGTGTAATGCTCCTTCTTATGCCCCTTAGCCCCACAGACGAACCAACCAGTACCTTCTGAATCATTTGGTTTCTTTTGTTGTTTCTTTTGAGGTGCTGCAGTTGCAGCTTCCTTATCTTTCTTCCTTTTCTTGCCCTTGTTCTTGCCCTTAGAGGTAGAAGCTAGATGAACACTTTCTACCTTATCTTTCTTCAGCCTATCCTCTTCCTGAACACAGTGTGATATGAGCTCATTCAGAGACCAAATCTCTTTCTGACAATTATAGCTCACCTTAAACTGATTAAACTGTGTTGGTAAGGATATTAAAACCAAATGCACTAGCAAGTCCTCAGAGAGTTCAAGCTTAAGTGCTCTTAGCTTAGAAGCAAGATGAGACATCTCCATGATATACTCCCTAATATTGCTTTTACCCGTATACCTTATTGAAATTAAGCTTGTCAAGAGTGTACCAATTTCAGCATTTTCATTCTTGACTAACCTTTGTTTAATCTTTGCAAGAAACTCCTTAGCTGCATTTTCTTTCTTAGTCATTAAGCCCCTGAATGCTTTTGGAATGACCTTCTTCATGATCATGATACACATGAGATTTGATCTCTCCCACCTTTCCATTTCCCTTTTATCAGCAGGGGTACTATCATCTATAAGAGGCGAGGGAGAATCAACCCTTAACGCAAGATCAAGATCCATGACTGTAAGAACTATTAAGAGATTCTCGTGCCATGATT
The DNA here is from genome assembly GCA_030449905.1 of Luvunga scandens. Classification (NCBI taxonomy): domain Eukaryota; kingdom Viridiplantae; phylum Streptophyta; class Magnoliopsida; order Sapindales; family Rutaceae; genus Luvunga; species Luvunga scandens. Next base: position 3,636,005 of record JASUUG010000478.1, read on the forward strand.
TAAAGTTAGAGCCATTTAGCATAGGAATTGAATTTATGTTGGCAATAATATTAGCAGCATGCATAATTGAATAGAGAAAAACAAACAAGCAGAACAAGCTCATATTAGTCTTAAAACAAAAATAAATTCAAATAAAGGTAAACCCCATCTCAAGATATCGGGCACTCCATTAATATTCTATCTTTGGACAAAATATTAACTTGTAAGTGATGTCTTGGTGTAGTAATCAAACACTGATAATAAGAACATGTCAAACAATGAATCTTTCTTTGGGCCGATTTATTAGTCACATGTAAAACCAAATAATCATCACGTGTTTATTATCACAAGTGCACATGTAATTCTATTAAATATGGATCTTCCTTTGGGCCGATCGATATTTACAGGAATTATATATACAAAACCGTTTGTATTCGAAAATAAATTAATTTTCACAAGAGAGGTCACTTTGGTGACATGTTGCTTTAATTAATTCATCTCAAAATACATATAAACCATCCAATATTTGAATTTAAAAATTGCCCGAAAATAACCACAAAATTTTTTTTTGTCAAAGTCAATGGTCAACATTGACGGTCAACCGTTGACCGATTCGGGTGACCAGAACCGGATCCTGAACCAGCCCACAAAATTAAACCAACCTTTTTTTTTTTGTTAATAGGCGAAATTTTTTTTTTAATGAGCTAAATGTAAACTAAACTTAATTTTAATCCATCAAACCCAATATACTAGGCCCAAAATTAAGTTTCATTAAGCTCAATCAAATTTAAGACTTAAATGAAAAGACCTTTAATAATTATCCAAAGAAAAAAATTTTAAAAACCGTAGGAACCTTAATGTTATAAGCCATGAAACCCTAGTACCTTTTATTCTTTTCTTGTGGTAACATCATGCCGCCACTTTTTTTTTTAGTCTGATTTTCCCCAAAAAAAAAAATTCCTAAAATTCTGAATTTATTTTACTTTAACAAGAGTCAAGCATAAATTTGATTCAAGAATTATTAAATTCTATAACACTAAAAAATACTTAATCCTTAATTTGTTCTCAAACTCAATAATTTTAATAATTCTAGTATTATTAAATTCAAGAACACCAAAGATCCAATCATAAATAAAAAAATAATTTTGATTCTCAATGATTCAACATGAATTGGCTTTGATACCATTTGTTTGGATAATAAAACATTTAGTGAAAACTATCACATATAATCCAAGAATATTCATGTCATATCACCAAGAATCAATAATAAATTATGCAAAAGCGTACCTGAATCCATAACGCTTAATTCTTCTCTGGAGTTGTATGGTTTGCCTTGCAGATCTACACGTTCTCCTAAAGAGTTCTTTAGTTCTCTCTGCACTTTCTCTCTGAAGATGAGATATCAGAAAGAATAGAAAGATTTTCCACGTGTGACTTGAGGACCATAACCACTTATATAGATAACAGTTTCCTGCTGTCACTGGGTATTCTTAATTCTGCCCATCATAAAATTAGAATACTATTGAGTCTCTACAGATTAAAAGCTCACATCCTATTAAATACATTAAAGCCATAATACCGTAAACCTTAACAGATCACTTTTAATTGGGCTTAACTTTATATGACAGTCTGCAACACAGAATTATTCACATATAAGTCCAACGTTGGATTAAAGATCCAACAATGCTGGATTAAAAATCCAACAAAGAGGACACATTGAAGCCCACAATAGGTAAGGGCTGGTACGGAAATATCCTCTACCAATTAGGTATGGATACAAGTATTGGTGTGCCGGGACAATACCCAGCTTGTTCCCATCCTGACTGACAACAAATGGGCAATTCTAACATGTAGGGGTGGATAATTTGAGTGGTTGAAAGAATAACTTGAGAATTGTCCTGCACTTGTACCATTCAATCTGGGTGTGATCAATTTGGTTCGTCAATTTCCTTTGTTATTCTTCTCAATTTTGGTTATTGATCAATTTAAAAAATTTTGAATTGAACTATAACTTGTCAATGAACTGAAGTACCAAACCGACCTGAATTGATTCAATTTGACTCAAGCATTTTTCTAATTCTAATAATTTAATGTCATGACACCACCACCTAAGACCATTCTGCACGAAGGTGTTAACATAAATGTTTGTATTAATTTTAATGATAACAAACTATATGTACCTTGATTAATAATGTTGGAGTTATTAAAATTGGTTAAGTTCTTAGGCCGTATGATGTTTTTGGGCAAGTGTAAGTTTCTAGAAACAAATGGATAACCGTTAATATTGAAACAACAAACCGATTATATAAGAATAAATAGAATTTTGGTTTTAGAAAAGAAACTATTTATTGGAAAACGAAAAATCGATAAATTCCAAAGAGTAAAATTTTTTGGAGCTGTGAACTATTTACTAAAAATGACTAACCGACAAATTATAAAGAGAAATTAGTTTGCAAACTGTGAACCATTTAGGACAAACAGCTAACCGATATTTTCTTACAAGCTTTCTGAAAATAAATAGCAAACTGACTTCCTCTAACGATGATCTGACTATTCTAAAATCTGCATAACAATAACTTGGACAAAGTCAAAACGACAATCTGACAATAATTAACGGCAATCCGATTATGCCAACTATAAAAAGGCTCAATCAAATTCAAATTACAACGGATTCAACGATCATCATTGTGCTTATTATTGTGTATTCAATCTTTCTTGCGCTTAAAATTTGTTAGTCTTTCATCAAATTACACCTTGGGCTTTTATTTGTAAACACATATATTGTATGAAGGAAACTTTGTGTAATTTTTATTTGAACATCAAATTGAGTGTTTGAAAATGTAGGAAACACTTGGGTTGAGAGGTGTGAGATAATCTCTATTTATAAATGTTGATTGACACCTTAAAAGTTAATCGTCAAAATTTTAAAGTCTTAGGGTGTAAGGTTTGGTTAGCGAAATCCTCAAACCCAATAAACTTAGAGGCATGAGCATAGGTTAGGTTTGCCAAACCATGTAAAAATTTCATGTCCTATTCTCTTTTCCTTCTCTCTTCACATTTTGATTGTTGTTATTTATTTATTATTTGCTCAATTTTATTAGATATTTACATTGGGTTTTGATTTAATTACTCCATAATTTTTAGAAACCCAGTTTACCTCAAATTTTGGGTTGCTTAGTTGGTATTTCATAAGAAAATGAGTTAGATGGACTCATGGACATTGATTTTCTAGCAATGATTGATAGAAACATGGGTTATGCCATAATATTGTGATTTTAGCCTTCCTAAACATATGAGTATATTGTAAGAAACCTCATTACTAACCATCAAAACTTTTATTTGTATTAATATTGACTTATTTTTAATAATATTTTTATCATGTGTGTATTTGTAAAGATATATGGCTAATATTTAATTATCTTTAAATTTTTCTTCAATAACTACCAATCACAACTTTTTAAAACATTATCCCAAAAAAAAAGATCATTCTTAATTTCTTGTCCCCAAACCTTACCCGTATTATTATTAATTGAATTTGAATGATGACAGGCACAAAAAGCATTCATGACCAGCTGCTAGAAGGGGCTCTTAAACATTTAGATTGCATTTAGGTAGTTCAAAAGTAATTTTTAAAACTAAAAGTTAATTTTTGGCATTTGAAAATTTTTTTAAAAATCATTTTTGATAAAAATCACTCAATCCTATAGCATATTTTGAAAATAAAGGATAGGGTAGCTTTTCAAATTTTAATTTTAAAAATCAATTTTGCACTTACTACAATTTTATATAGATCCTCACATATATTATAAAAATCTAAAATGATCCTTATTTAATTAGAAAATAAAATTAAGAAATTTAAAGAGATTAATATTATTACTAATAATATTAAAATAACAAAATTAATAAAATAAAAATATTTATTTAGTTATTAATTACTATATATATATATCTTTGTGTGTATGCGCTCGCGCGCGTAGATAAATTTTGTTTAATATTATATCCATTTAAGTCATTTGTATTTTGATAGTAATTTAATAGTGAAATTTACCAAATGCATAAAATTGATTTCAAAACTCACAATACTTTTGAAAATAAATTTTAACAAATATCTAACTAATTCTTTTTACAGTTGATTATTTTTATAATACAATTAAGAGCAATTATTTTAAAACTTACTGTATTATCAATCTGGCCATTAATTAATCTTTTATCTTCATTTCATATGTCCATGTTCAGTTGGTTATTTATATATTTTTTATTTTAAAATAGATAGGTAGTTACATGTTTATAAATTGATTTCTAAATACTAAACCAATTTAATCAATTTATTTATAAAAAAAAATTGATTTCATATCTATTGTCGAATTTTCTTTTACTGCACCAAATAACATGATTCGTGTGAGGGCAAGAAAAAGTAATTAAGTCGATGTCATCAAGCTAAGTGATCTTCATTAAGTCGTTTAATAACTGCGTTAAAAATGGGCTAATTAATATTCTCTGATTAGAATATAATTGCAGAATGACAAAAGGATTACCGTATTGAAGCAATGCCATTGGCTTCTTTGTACATAAATTTTGCTGATGCAAATGAACTAATTTTAACAGTTTGGGCATTTGCTTGCCGAACTGAAATGATTGATTTTACAAACGAAACGACAGTGAGGTGTGTAACACGACATGCCTTGTGATTGTTGGATGGTGACATACTGGTATGGCGTGGCACCAACCAAGAAGATGATGCAATTTAGCCCACTATCAAAATTGATTTTTTTAAAAAAAGTTTCATGATAATAATATTCACTCAGTAATTAACATCATGAAAGTTGTTTATTCCGCGATAATTTTATTCTTATTCATTTGTCCTAAAAACATGCTGATTTTAATGAGAAAATGCGTCATATAATTCAATGAATTTTGAGAGAATTCTATGATGTTGTATGAATTTTGAGAAAATTAATAATGATTTTTTTTAAAAAAAAATGTCTATTGAATTTAAAGGTGAAGATTTCCACCCTTCATCTTAATCAATTAAAACTAACAAGTTATATGGATAATACGTAACTTCTTTGTCTTTTTAATTTTAAAAGGAAAATTATTCCTTTAATTATTTGTAGTGATATTTTTAAAGTTTATTGTAAAAATGGGAACACTAAAGTCTGGTGAAGACTCTTTTTTAAATTAATTTTTTTTTACTTAAAAGCGTATTTTTAATTTTTATTCGCATGTTGTTTTGCATTGCCACCCAATGTTGAGTTTGAATTAAAAGAATTGTGGTTTTGGTTTTATCTAAATAGAGAAAATTATAATAGCCGTGAATTTTGGCGATAAGATTTTTTTCTTTTTTGGGCTCTCTCTTTTTTTAATTAGTAAAATATTATTCTAATCTTATTTTAAATGACAAAGCTCTTTTTCTCTGATAACTTTTAATATTTTTCTTAACTTTAACTAACTATTGTGAACTGTTTGATCCATCCATTGATATAACATATCACTTTTTTCTCACCACCAATTTTAGCCCAGCACTATAGAAAAACCTTGGATTTTGAAATGTAGTAGCTTTTTTTTTTTTTCAAGAATTTGCTAAATTTGTTTTATAGGAGTTGGTTATGATGAATTTTCACAACACACACACATGCTATTTTATTTTTATTATTATAGCAATGTGTTGTCTGTGAGAAACTATTTGTATTTAGATCATGTTCTGCAATTGTGCACTGCTTGTGCGCGCGCATGTTTTGCGCCCATTGTGCACTTGCCCCTTGGCTTGACTTGGCGCCCGACTGACGTGTACGCGCTTTTGACTAGGCACTCGGCACTCACCCAGCATGCGCGTGTGCCTTTGGCCCCGTGTTTGTTTGGTTTGTTATCAGCTCGAGTTTTTTTATACATAGTTTCCAATGCCTTTTCGGCTTTTCTCTCAAAATCCTTGAGAGGTGTTTCATTAGAACCAACAATCAAAGTTCTAGTTTTTATCTTTTATGTTTTTTAATTATTCACTACTGCCATCGCTTCATCTTTTAACAGACCTTCGGATATTATGTTTGGCTTACGGTGAACTGGAAGGAATAAGAGTTATTGGAGAGTTGAAGAAGAAGGGTTCTGAGCTTGTAAGGTTCTAGCTTAGCGTGCGTGTCCCTTGCCCCTCCCGTACGCTTTTTTCTTCTCAGCTTGAGCTTTTTCCTACATCTTTTAAGAGACTCTTCTCTCAAAATTCTTGAGAAGAGTTTCATTACAACGACAACGACCAAAGTTCTAATTTTTTTTTTCCTTTTAATGCGATAATCGTTATTACTGTCATCGTTTTATCTCGCAGCAGATTTTCCAATAATGTGTCTGGATAGTGGCGAATTGGAAGACATAACAGTTACTGGAGAGTTGAAGAAGCTATGCAAGGTTCTAAAATTTAGCAATTGCATAGGGAAATAAGTAAATTGACTCCCGCTAAAGTTGCTAGATTTAAGATGTTATTCCAATTTAAAAGTTATTGTACCCAATTGTTCTATCAAGCTTATCCCAACTGGAAGAACCATATACTCAGGTAATTGCTTTGCTGAGTGGGAGGATCAAGGACTTAACACTGACAGAAGTAACACTAGTCTTGATGAATTGAAGAATTTGTCCCGTTTGACTACTTTGGAAATGCATATTCTTGATGCATGGGTTCTGCTAAATGGCTTTGGTCTCAAGAAAATTGTCGTAGGGGATAAGTTGTAGCAGATTTGATGGATATAAGACTTGTGTACAGACCGTTGAAAGTCAAGCTGAACTCTTGCATTTGCTTGTAGGAATGGCAATGCATCAGGAACGTGGAATACTTGTATTTAGACAAATTGCAAGGTTTCGTGAATGTTGTTCATGAATTGGACGGGGAGGGTTTTGCACAGCTGAAGCATCTCAGGCTATGTGTGGTACCCTCCTGTGCTAGGCTGGTTTTCACTTTATTTAATTTTTTTAAAAAAAATTAGTCCATGATGAGAAAACAGCGTACTGCACTGCACAAACCATCTATTTTCTCCACATTTCTCCTCCACATAAATCAAACCTGGGGGCTCTAAGGGATCTCCACTTTTTTTTCTAAATTTTTTATATTCTTTAAATTCGTTTCTCGGTTTCAATATATTTATCTGTAATTAGCAATAAATTATTTTTTAAAAGCATATATAAAAAGGAAAAGATAATCAATCAGATGGGAATTCTATTCTGAACAAGCGTACTTATATATCAAAATGGTTGAATTAGAAACACGTTATGTGTTTGGGCCGTAACACAGATATCACAATTATGGACTGGGCCGTTTCACAGCCTCTGTATCTGACCCACCTATGCCTTACAACTTTACAGGACACCATTTTTCATGCGCCAATTTTTCCAAGCGTGTAGTTTTATTTGTGGAATATTGAATAAACTCTAAAGTCATTAAAAAGAATGAATTGTGCATAATCCAATTTTTTGTGAGACGAATGCAAGTTATAGAGATATAATACTTATATTAGAAAATAACACAAACAAGGGTGCATTCTTTTTTGATATATCAAAACTTCCAAGTAAACTACACAAGCAAATTAAACAAAAAAAAAATTTAAAAAAGATAACTAGAAGATTAGAAACCATTAAGTAAACAAAAAAGGAAAAATAAGAAGAAGGAAATTATGTTCCACTTTCAGTCTTTATAATGTCTATTAATTCCACTTCTCAAGTTCGATTTTCTTTAAGAGCACTGCCATATCCATATATAAATCTTGCTGATCCCTCTGTGTAGACTTGAGTCTCATTATCCAATCTGTCATAATAGCAATTAGAACCATTCACTATTCAAATACTGACAGCGAAACAATTAAAATGCACCAATTTACAGGTAGAAATTAAATTAAAGTGTATTGGGTCGTACGATGTTCGAACCGCTTTGCTAAGGGTAGAGGATGATGAAATTGTTTTGCCATCAAGGTATCTGTTCTCCCCTTTGATATTCTTTTTCATTTTTATGTCCAGCTCTTCAGCACTCAACGTAAATGGAGAATCCGAAGCCTGCAGCCACATTTCAACATTTCTTAGGTCACCTAAAACTTATTAAGGCACGACAAGCTAAAAACAAAATAGCACGAGCAACTTTCGGTTCGGTTAAGAGAAATGTGAATGTACTGATTAAATCGAACGGGTTCAGTTTCTTTCATTTATCCACTTTGGTTTTGGTTTTGGTTTTGGTTCGTACTGGACGACTCGAATCAAATCGAAACCGGTTAGTTAAGAACGTTCCAAATCGAATTAGAACCGACTCCCAAACCTGACCCAGCTCGGTTCGGCCGCCAAATTAATGTTCGACCCTCCAGTGTATATAATAGCATGCAGCCAACTTACAAAGTTTCTCAACAATTAAGTTAGGATTTTATCAAATGATTAATTTGAGAAGTAATCGAACTTGGTCTTGATGAATCAACATCTTCAAAGGAGAAAGGATAGAGTGTGAGTGTGGGTTCTATATAGATACCATGATCCATCCCCAAGTATCAGCAAAAGAAGGAATATGAGCTGAATAGGGCACAACATCTGCACATATGAAAAGCAAAAATTAACAAATAAGATTAATTAATGGACTTCCATTGACAATGAGGTTGGTAAAAGTGATGAAAAATTTATTTGTTATACAACAAGGTTAAATTATACCCACATTTGAAAACCTGCTTCAATGTGTTGAAAATGCAAGAAAATACTTCTGTATGGCTGAAAATTCCAGCTGGCCCTGCCTATAAAGTCAAAACAAACATAAACTGAGTTAAATTCTTCCTTAAATATTCTCTGAGAGGAACTACATTCAGGCGGCCGAAAAAGATCATTATGGCCCTTGTTGAACCAAAATTCTGATTCTGCCACTGCACAAAAGCACGCGCGTACGCACACCCATACATTGTTTGATTTTATGTACCTGTGTGACAAATATGCCGCCAAGATTGAGTCTAGGCTTAACGACGAACTCATAGAAGGATTTGGTGTACAGTTTATAACACGGGCCTCCTTCTATTGGATCCGCCAGGTCTCCTATTATCACATCGTAGCTCTCTTTTCTACTCTCTAATTCGGCCCTGCAAAGCACGGGCAGTAAGTAGTTAATTAATGATAATTCTTATTCTTATCGATTATGGTGATTGATAATAATAATTGAAAAATATTTTTGAGTGAAGATTAAATAAAACCCGGCGTCATTGATGACAAGCTCAAGTCGTGGGTCAGAAAATGCTTCCTTGTTAACAACCAAGTATGACTTGCAAAACTCTACCACCTCCTGCTCCAAAGAAATATTTTTTAAGAGTTTGTATCATATCAATTATAGTTGTGTAATTAATATTTTGATTTTTTTATGGGATCAAAATTAATATCAGTTACATTGTACAAATGAATAAATCAAAAAGAAAAAGATAATCGGAAATAGGAAATTTTACCTCATCAATGTCACACATGACAACTTTCTCTACGGTTTTATGTCTGAGTATTTCTCTTGCCGTGGAACCTTCACCTCCTCCCATAATAAAAACGGTCTTTGGACTAAAAATCAAACACAGATGAAGAATTAAATAATAATAATAACAACTATAAATTAAAAGAACAAGTTAAAGGAAAATAATATTTACTTTGGATGATGAAGAAGGGCTGGATGGACGAGAGATTCATGGTAGATAAATTCATCTACCTCTGCACTTTGAAGCTTGCCATCAATTACTAATGCCTGTGATGAAATTCAAAGAGACAATTTTTATTATTGTAAAAAAATTATTATTATTAATCTTTTTTTAGTTATACTTGATTTATTTATTTTATCTAATACCTTTCCAAAGGGTTTTGTGTCCAACAATGCGATGTCCTGGTAACGTGTCTCTCCTGTGTGCAGTATGCTGCGACAAAAAAACATTATGATTAGCAGTATACATGGGATAAGAAAGGTGTTTAACTAACTAATTAAAATACTAATTAAAATATATTTTTCTCCTATATCTTGTCCGGCCTTTTCTGGTCAAGTACTCAATATTACTCGAGACATTGATTATTCTTTTGAAGAATGTTCTCTTCTTTTCAATTAAGTATAACTTTCAGTCAATATTATAAATTAAAACAAGCCGAAAATCTAAAATTGCAAAAAAATAAAAATAAAAATGGACAGCTAGAAGCCTAGACCGCCCTAGTACTTCGTTTTTGTCTCACCTGCTAAAAAAGTTTTGCTTCTTTTTTCTTCGGGAACAAGATTTTGTAATAGATTTAGTCCGTGTATCTTGTCATAAATTAATAATAAAATGATAAACAAGCCGAAAGAAAAAGAAACTGTAAAAATGAGAATATAAATCAACTTCCATTTCCTGAACTAAATTTTCGTTTGATTATTTTTAGAGAACCACTGCAACACAAGACAATCCGATTCAACGCTCTCATTCTCATTTAGAGAATAAGCAAAAAAAAGTAAAAAGATATTGTAATGAAAATTTATTCGTTTTCAAAAAAGAGTCAGGGACGTTGTAGCAAACAGCAATGCATTAATGTAGAGATATACCCTTGTTTTATTTTTTATTTTTTTAATGAAAGAAGCAACATATATGGGGAAAATATTCTTCATTTGATTAAATTTGCATGTATACCTGTTAAGTGCAAAACTCCATCTCAAGTTTTCTTCAATCTCTTCTTCATACCAGCAGCTCTTTCGATAACCTTTGAGTGCAAGGTTCTTCGCATTAGCTGCATTAGCTTGGCTAATTCCATTAGAGCAAGAAATTTCACCCATTTTTTTTCAGTAAGAGCTCAAACTTTAAGTAAGTGCCTCAAATAAGAGAGAAATCAAATGAGAAAAGAGAGCTAAAGTGATGTAGAAATGAGAAGAGTAAGTTGGCAATTTAAGTAGGAAGGTGGCAGCCGGCAGTGAAATCGAAAAAGAATAATCATAATGACGTTTTGGTATGGCAACTAGAGTAATGAGTGAAATCTATCGAAAGTTGATGGTGAGCTTACTGCTTAGGAGTCACAAAAAAGAGCCAAAAATCCTCATAGAATTTCGAAAAGAAAAATTAAAAATTACGAAAGACATTGTGGGGATTTCTTAGGATGATTTGGTCGCGTGGGTTAACAATTACATTCTATGTCGCCTTCTAGACTCCATCCTTTAATCCTTTTATCCAATAAATAATAATATTTCGGTTTATAATTTTCTTCAAATACGTGATGCTCTTTGCCATGTGCATGCGCAGGATTGATTTTACGTGTATGAATTGGCAGAGATGAAAAAATGTGAAAAAAATTTTGCGCTACTAATTTATTGTACGGAGCCCAATGGGAGTTAGACATGTGGGATTTATCCATGTGGCCAAGTCTGGACAAAAGATGGCATGCAGATAATGATGATGATAATTCACTATTAGTGTATTAATTAACTTTAAAAATATAAACTAAAAAGGACCTTTGGTCGAGCGAAAAGAATGAGCGGTGATGATTATTGTGGAGTAGTAAATTACCAAAAATTATGGAGAAAATTATGAAATAGTCTTAAATTTAGGTCAATTAATGAAAATAGAGAATTTATCATATTTTTAAATTATACTAACAAAAGAATAGTATTTTAGATATAAATATCCTATATGCAGTCGATATAATCAACTGAGCAATCCATATATAAACAGTTAACAATTGATTTACATAGTAATCATTTGTCTAATGTAGCAGATCATTTGAGAGCTTTTGTTATATCTATTTATATTTGAAATGCTTATTTGTTGCTATCTATGTGAATTTTTTTTTTTAAATTGACCAGAATTTGGATTTGTGTTACTTATATAAATTTCCCAATATTCCGGTTATCGTTATTATTATTTTTCAGACGTGTGCAAATCTTCGTTTATCTTGGTTAAAGAGAGAGAAGGAAAGAGCGTGCAGTGAAACCATCATCAAATATTCTCTCGCTTCAAATGATGAATATTAGGGCGTGCCATACCAGGCGCACTCATCATCACCATCACCATCAAAACAACAGCAGCAGCATCAAGTAATAATCTTCTTCCTTTCAACCCCACCATGATAAATATTGATAAAGACAAACAACATTTATAACTATAGTGTGCGCTGTTAAGTTGCACCCAGTTGTAATATCATGCCTGACATGCCACGTGTCAACTTATGGTCCCATCTTGTAGTCTGATGGGAACCCAAAGTGTACCATACATGCTTTGTCTTTGTGACGACGTAATGGCAGCATCAGCATGATGTGCATTACAATTTGCACAATCCCTCGGCTGAAGTTTGGACAAAAAGGTTCACTAGCCAGTAAAGAAGATAAAGATGCTCCATGCAGGCCTAATATTAATTGAGTACAAAGAAAAATATCATCCCAATAGAGTTTTTGGATGTGATTTTCTTTTTCTCGAATTACTTATGATGGCCCTGAGGCCCCTAAAGGTTTGAAAGAAAAACATTTTGGAAAGGGAGGAGAAAATGTAGGAAAATAATGCTAGAGAGAAAAAAAGAGATTTATAAAAAAAATATATTATTAATTATCATTATTACTAAATATCAATGTCATGAATTACATTAATCTTGAACATTTGATAAATCACTAATCTAAAGATTAAGTGCTTGTTTTAGTATGACTTAATCAATAGCCAAAAGTATCTATTTAATCTCATAAGCTGTTTTCAATTTTTTTTATTATTGATTGGTTGTTTTTTAGTTGTATTTTTGAATATTGAATAAGATATTTTATCTCTACTAACAAAAACTCACATTTGGGACTTTTGAAAATAGAGGCTAAAAAGTTTTTTGAAAATATTAAAATGTTTAAAATATCCTTTATTTATTAATAATTTTATTTTGTTCCTTTCACAATATAACTTAAAAAACTTACCTATTAAAATAAAATTTTATAATTATTAATAAAATTTTTCATTGACAACTAAATAATTAAAATATTTTTAGTAAAATTTTTAATAACAAAAACTTTACTTAAATAAGTCATATTAAAAAAAATTATAGGATAGGAAACCTAAAATTTATGTAAAGTTGGGGGACGATGTCTGCCTAGAGGTGATTAACGAGCCAGGCCAGCATCAAAGGAAAGCCTATGTCTACTCATGCTCGTGCTTGTGCCATGCCGAAGAAAAAAAAACCCATTTAACTTTTTTTTATTTTTTTATTTTTTTAAGAGTGCATGCTAAGTTTTTAGCATATTTGTTTCAAGCCTATGTAACTTTTTGGATCCATATGGCTTTATTTTAATTTAATAAAATCAAAAATTCAAAATTCAAGTCCATATTCAATAATAATAAATTAATAATAATAAGATAATGCAATATTAATTACTAAGTTTGAACCTATGGTATTATCATTCTTTTTTAATACTTAACAACAACAATAATAATAAAGTTTTCTTATGGGTTAACTTAATTGTTAACTTGGAATTACGTAGAGCCATAGATCATAGTTTATAATAATATTAATACATATTTATAAAATCATGATATTTATAATTTTATTTATTAAAATCATGATATCAATTATTTAGTTAATAAATTATAAACATAAATCAATTATAATTTGTTTGAAACTAAGAATTAAATAAATTTTAAAAACTTGAGCTAATAAAATATATTAAAAGATTCAATTTCAAGTTAGTTGTAAAATCATTAAATGTTAAGTTTACTTTCATTAAAAATTAAACCATGCTTATTACGGGCTTTTTCGTGTGCCGTGTTTTAGCCTATCTCTAATCGTGCTTTGTTTTTAAGTCTCGCGTGCCTAAAATTTAAGCCCAACCCAGTCCACGTGCGTGCCGTGCCGTGCCATGTGCTTCACCGAAACATACTCGTGTCATGCTCTGTTATACGTAAACGTGTTGTGCCTATATCGTGTCTAGTGTCGTTCGGCCCATTGGCCATCTCTATGTTTGCCCCGTTTTGCTATGTTGACTTTAGAATTTCTTATTGGAAACATGTTACATCAATGACAAAATCTTGATAACCAAGTCCAAAATTAAATGACGTAGCAACAAAAAAATGGACAATGAAGTACGTGAAAAATAAATCTTAATTTTCAATTAAAATTATGGATTTAATAAATTTTTTATATTGTCTATAGAGACACATGTAATTTTTGATAAATATTGCCAAGCGACTTTAAATTTTTTACCTAAAGAATTAAATATTGCTTATTTAAATATTTAATTTTTTAATAAATATTACCAACTATTCGGTTGATGAAATCTTTTAAATATTGCTTATTTAAACATTTAATTTGTAAGGACATAAATATTGCTTATTTAGATCAAAGGAGGTGCCAACTAAGGTACTATTTATTTTTTTGTCTAAAACATGAATAGATTTGAATTTGTTTGAATTCTAAATATAACTAAATCTCTGAATCTAAATGAGATGTTTGTTTTTGTGTCTGAATCGTTGAAAATAAATATTAATTTTTTTTAAAACTTAAAATATCTTAAAACTAATATTTTTACATTTATGTCCTTACAAATTATAAATTTTAAACAAATACTAGACATCTCAAAAAATATAAAAAAGAGGATATATTACATAACATAAATCATATTCAATTGAATACAACTCTTTAATATTCTATATTCTATATGTTAATCAATTTTATTATAGCCTATGATGTTTTCGTATGAAAAGTATTCATAAAAAATTATGAAGATAAATAATGTTAATTTGAAGAAAATAAAAAGATCAAAATAATAATAGTTTAGCACTATATATTATCATAAGTTATATAGACAAGGGTAGTAGTGCTAATTATTAAATTTTATTTAGGTCATGATAAAAATTAATTAATTAGATATCAATATTTTGAAGCATATCTTTTATTGATATTATTCAAACTTTTTTAATTAAATAAAAATTAAAAAAATTAGCTTAATAGCTTAATAACTTAATGACTAAAAATTTATATTAAGTTAAAAAAATAAATAAATTTAATGACTTAACTGATTAAAATTAAGTTAATTAAATCATTAAGTAAAAAAAACAAACCGTCACTAAATTACACTCGTAAAAAAGCAAGAGAGAGAGAGATAAATCATCATACAACAAGTCATTAAAGTCAAAAGGATAAGAACTAAATAAGAACCAAACAAGTACAAGGAATGTTTTATGAGAATTACATGTCGTAGAATATATAAAATGGTAGAGTATCACGGGTTTTAAGTAGGCAGCGTGCGTGAAAGCTTATTAAAATGAAGTTGATGCCTAACTTCGCGTGCAGAAGCTCAGTTTATCAATAGTAGACCAAACTTAACTTTCCGACTGACAGGCCATTAATTTCTCGAATGGCTGTGAGGAAACGTTTTATTGCCAAACTGCTAAAGAAAGCTATGGTACGTAATTTCCAAATGGAGCGGATATATTTTTCCTACATTTTTGCTTTAAAATGATTAAAACGCAATTTCTCAAAAAAAAAAAAATCATTTAAATGCAACTAATTGTGTAGCTAATAGGCTAAGAGTCAAAGACCATTTACATGCCACTTCTTTAATGTCTGTTGAATCTTTTTATTTAAACTATTTTGGGACATGGGCTTGTTATTATCTTTTAGAGCAGGTCATAAATGCTTTAATTTCACAAAGCATCACATTTTGTGAAATTAAGAAAAGCTAAATGTGGGCTGTAGAAACGGAAAGCAGAACAGTTTCTAGAACTAGACCGAGACTAGTTTGAGCAAAATTTTAGATAGACTATATATTTTTAAAGGAAGAGGAAAAAGGGACACAAATTTTATACATAAATTTAGAGGTAAATTGAAAGCTTTATATTAAAACAAAATAAAGGAATGAGATATAATATTAATTAGATAATATAGCACATTCCTTTCAACACACATTACTGTTATAATATTTGTTTTTCTCTATCATCTTTCATTAATTCTTCTCCTTTTTTATTCTTTTAAAATTTCCTCCATTGCTCCCTCTCAAAAAAATAAAAATAAAAATTTCCTCCATTGCTTTATCTCTGTTTTTATGACGAATAAAGCTCTATTTCTTATCTATATTTTACTCTCTCGCATTCCCCTCAAACTTTTTCAGTTTTTCTTAGCATAAAGTTTTGAAAAGCTTTGCATTTATGGTTGAAGTATGTGACTTTCAACTTTGAATTAACCCCTAATCATAATTAATTTAGCAATACCTTTTCAATTGGTCTTTAGTCGAGTTTTGTATTTATGGTGTATACCCGAAACCATAGACGATTAATTGGTCTTTAGCAGCCGCTGCCACCACCCACAAAAAACCTGAACTATCAACACTCCTAACAAGTTCCAGCTAAGGAGGGAGTTTCCTTCTTTGGTAGGCCTTCTTCTCTATCTTTTGTTTGCTTTTTTATTTTTACTTCTGATTCTTAAGATTTTTCCAATGACCTTTTGACGACACTGTTCTTTTGTTCAGATTGGGAGAATGCGTTCATGTTGGTGTAGTTTCCAGTGTAGTAAGTTATTCTCATATCAAACTTAATTTCTAATTTCAAATGTGGGTTGTTTAGAATTTTGGCTAATTTAACTTATAGATTAAGGGGTTGTTTGTTTTTTATTTGAAGACTGAATCTTAATTATTTCAAACATTTATAATTTTTATTTTGTTTTGTTTATCATTTATGTCTTATTACAAGATGTTTAGGTCTAAATAGAAAAAGTTAAATATGTTGACTTTTATCTGAATGGCAAAAACATTTGAATGAAACTTTAATATTCTTTCTCATTAATACCCCTATTAAATAAAATTTGTTTTCTATTATATAAATTGTCCTTTTATTATTTTTTATCCATGTTTTTGTACGTGCATTCAACTATTATTATTATGATTATTATTATGATTATTATTATTATTATTATTATTATTATTGTTATTATTTCTTCCTTTTGTGAATGAGAATTTTAAACATAACAAAACTTTCGGTGAATGTATTTTATAATAGGTCCATCTCTTTGTATTTATATTTATTGTTTTTATAATAGATTTTGAATTTTATTTAATACATTAATTTTAATTCAAATGATTAAATAATTATTGATTGACTTATGTGATTAACAAGAAAAAATATCAATATAATGTACTAAAAGTAACATTATAAGTATCATATATCAATGTAAATTAAAAATATGTGTGTTTGATATATATTTTACTTTTCATGCTTTGTTAAAGTAAAAATTATCAATTTTTTTTACCAATCAAATAACTTATTTATAACTTGCATGTGTTTAACCAATAAATATAAGTGTTGTTAATATTTATGAGGTTATATATGTCAAAATATCATATTTTAGATGTTTTCTTTTTGAAAAACAAACAACTTAACACTTATATTTAAATATTTAAAAAATATATATTATTTAGATATATGTATTCAGACTGATTCAGATTTCAGACGAAAAAAGCCACTGCCTAAGTTTCCTTTCTTTTAAATAAAGTTATTTCTTATTATAAATTAAATATGACTATCTGAACTTGACAAATTTTTTACTCACATAAATTTAGCTGTTGTCATAACTAGTATGATTTGAAAAATAAGGCTATTTTTTTTCAAAATAAAAAATAAAATTAATTACGTGACATATAAAATTATCACAAACTATAGCTTACATATGCCATTCCAAAATGGTTATTTAAAGGAGGGATAAATGCTCATTTAGTCTCAACATTTTGACTTAAATGTCTATTTGGTTCTTATATTTTAAAAAAGTCTCAAGATACCCTTGCAATTAAATATGTTATATTCTTACCTTTAATATTTTTTTGCTTCTACAATAGTACCATTGCAACAATATTCTTGATATTAATTAATTTATCAATAAAAAAATTTAATTAAAAAATTAACCTTTAAGTTTTTATTAACAAATTAACCAACAAGTATTAATATGAAGAAACTATATTTTTTGTATTCTTACAACAATCTTGCTAAAATTATCAATACATAAATTGAATATTAGCCAACTTCCAATGTTTAAAATCCTTGCAATAATATTATCAATAATTATTTATAAAAAATTAATTTGAAAAAGTAAAATAATAACATAATTGACATTAATTTTTATTTTACTTATTAATTTAAAAAATTCACATTTTTTTTCATTATTATCCCTACAAATATTGTTATAAAGATATTATTGTAAAAAAAGGGGTAGAAATATAATATAGTCTTAAAGCATAAAAATATATAGTAAGTAAATGAATTCTTCAAAAAATATATATATAAAGACCGAACAAAAATTAGCGGAGCATGCCAGCTCAAGCTTCCTTCAGAGAACAATCACAATGGACTCAAAATTGAAATTATTGATTTTCTTACTTTTCTATATTGCCGATATCTTACCAATCTCAAGTTCTGAACAGCACCCACTAGACACTCTATCCCCTGCTCAGTTCACCCTCATGCAACCCGTCTTAAAAAATTCATACCCCAACCCTAGCAACCTAAGCTTCCACTACGTTGGCTTAGACGAGCCAGACAAAGCGACTGTGTATTCATGTGGCTATCAAATTCAAAAACCGAAATCCCTCGCAGAGCCATAGTCATTGCTCGACACAACAAATAAAGCCACGAAATCATCGTAGACTTGTCCAAAGGTTCGGTAGTTTCTAATAAAGTTTACTCACGACATGGCTTCCCTTTACTCACCTTAGAAGAACAAGAAGCTGCAGCAGCGCTCGTGCTCATATTCCAGCCGTTTGTAGAATCAATGAAGAAGAGGGGATTGAATATATCTGACGTTGTGTGTTCTGCTTCTACCGTTGGTTGGTATGGGCAAAGGAAGAGTAAGACAGTATTGAGTAAGACAGAATTGAAGTTCCCATGGTACTGCACAGATCAAGGGACTATCAATATGTTTTCGAGGACAATCGAAGGCATAACGATTGTTGTTGATGGTGAGGAGATGAAGGTAACTGAGTACAATGACAGGACGGTAGCTCTGATACCAAAACCTGAGCCCACTGAATACAGATTGCCGAAGCTGAAGCCGCCTTTTGGTCCACGGCTTAATAACATAGCCGCCTTGCCAACGGGACCTGGGTTCAAGGTTGATGGCAATGCTGCCGAGTCAGTCTTGTTTACCAATTAATTTTTGCTTAATTATCATCAACACATCACAGCCACTGTTTCTTAATTATCAATATTCAACACTAATTTTTGTTATTGTAATTATGACAACACATAAGAACTTTCACGGATTAATTTATTAATCATTTCTTTAACATTGTATTAGAGTCAAGGTCTAGCGTTTGATTCACTAAAAATTCAATTTCAATTTCAATTACCTATATAGAAGCTCTAATATGTCAATTCACTTTTCACATGAGGGGTAAATGTTGAGACTTTTCTTTAATAATATTGTTACCATTAGCTTAAACTTTTAGGTCAAATTAATTTTTTTAATAAAACTCATTGATGAATTTTTACGTTATGTACGGACTAGAGAACAATCCATACATAGACTCGACTCAATAAGCTCATTTAATTTTTTAATTTTTATTTTTAAAGAATTGAGACAGATATTTAAAAATTGGCTTGCAAGGGGTGAGCTTTCCATTAAAATTAATATTAGAGCCTAACTCATAGTTAAAATATAATTCAAGAGATAGAAGGTCACCTTAAGTGTTTTTATATAAAAAATTAAATGCCAAAGGTCCTAACTCATACTAAAAAGTTAATTTCAGAGTTGAAGGTTGACTCAAGCTTATATTATTACTCCATTACCTATTCTCAGCTAATATGAAATAGAATAATTATAGATTCATAAATGTATATAAATAATTTTGTACAAACTAACGTGACAGGCTACCATTAATTGATAAAAATATAAAAAATAAAAATGAATCATGTAGATTCTACCATATTCTTACTTCAATGATAATATACCGCGTTAGTTTAGACATCATTGTTTATTTAAAATTATTTGTCATTGGATCATTACTATGTAGGATATGAATATTCTCTTCAATACACGTGTCCTATATTGATCAGATGGGGCAATTGGGAATTCAACGTTGCATTTGATGCTCGAGTGGGTGTGATAATTTCAACGGCTTCAATTTACGATGATGATAAACAATTACTGTCGAGTTTTGTACCAAGGATTCATATCAGAGCTATTCATACCATACCAGGATCCAAGTGAGGGATGGTACCACATAATATATTTTGATAATTGTGAAGTTGGCTTCGGTCAAACTGCAGCGCCTTTAGACTCCCTCAACGGTTGCCCCCCTAGCGCAGTATTTGGGGATGATTATTTTGCCAGTCAAGACGGCACACCAGTTCAAACGCCGAACGCCGTATGCATCTTTGAACGACACGCCGGCGATATCATGTGGCGTCACACTGAAGCAGAAATGCCAGGACATGTAGCTTTTCCTTTGTTAGAATTTTGTCTCTTTCTGACCAGTTTAGTTTGTTTGATTGAGTGATTGATAGATTTTTTTTAAACGAATAAATTAAATTAAACGAATAAATTAAATTTTTATAGTCTGCAGGTAAGGGAGTTGAGGCCAGAGGTGAGCCTGGTGGTGAGAATGGTTGCAACTGTTGGCAACTATGATCATATAATCGACTGGGAATTATAGCCCGGTGGCTCCATCAAAATGAGGGTACATATAACTATTGAATTTGAAGTTATTTATAAAAACTCATGTTACATTTGATAAAATTTATTTGACAGCTAATGATTTCATTTCACAATTAAAAGCTACGACACATTGATGGCAGAAACATTATAAAAATGTAATAATAGACAGATTTTCTGATGTTTCAATGGTGATTTCATGTAACAAGTTGGTTTCTCAAAGAAGTGAAGCCAGTAGAATATGCTTATGTTGATCAGATAAAAAAGGATCAATTTGGGACATTGGTGGCAGATAATGCTATTCGAATTAACCACGATCACTTCTTGAACTATTATCTTGATCTTGATATTGAAGTTTATGTCAATTCCTTTGAGAAGACCAAATTGGGTACCAGGCTAAACTGAAAAGCTAATATACCAAGAAAGAGTTATTGGACTGTTGAAACAGAAACAGGAAAGACTGAATTGGAAGCACGGCTTAAGCTTGATACAAATCCATTGGAGTTTCCACTGGTAAATCCAAAAAAGAAAACCAAGATTGGTCACCCAGTTGGCTGTCGCCTGCTTCCAAGATTAGTCTTAGGCCCCCTGCTAACGGATGATGGTTACCCACAAATATGAGCTGGCTTTACCAATTATAATATTTGGGTCGCTCCATATAACAAGTCAGAAAAGTATTCAGGAGGAAACTATGTTGATCAAAGCCATGGTAGTGACATCTTATTGCAATGGGCTGGCAGTTCTAATCTCAATCTCAAACTTTTTGTAAGAGATGTAATGTTTTAATTAGGATAATTATTCATAGCTTAACCTCCAAACCATTTGAATGCGCAGGAATAGAGAGATTGCATGAGAACAAGTATATTGTACTTTGGTACACTATTGGCATTCATCATGCTCCTTGCCTGGAAGATGTTCGGGTGATGCCAATGGTGAGCGGTGCATTTGAGCTCTGACCAATGAATTTCTTTGAGTATAATCCCGTGCTTAAAGTGATTCCTCCAAAGCACGTACAATGGCCTAATCGCACCGCAAACACTAGTCAATATCTACTGCAAATTTGGTAGTAAATTTAGAACAAATGTGTAATTCCTGAAGTACCAATGGTCAACGCCTGTGCTGTTTGATTTGATGCCTTGTGATAAATAAATAAATGAAACTCATGGCTATTGACTCTCTCAAACTGGATGTGGATGAATGTATAACAACTCCCTGATCTAACTAAAAGTTAACTCAAGAATTAAAGAACTTGTGTTCTTAACACACAGATATTGTTTGCCGTAATCCCTCCATTGCCATTCAATCCAACCTTTCAATATCACTTGATACTGCAGGGTCAAGATTTCTAGAGATCATTCACTCCAAACCCAATCTAAAAGAACTAGATCATCTCTCATTCTCAACTTGAAGAATGGGGACAAATTAATTTTACGAACGAGTCATTGCCAACAGTTTTACCTTTGTTGCTAACTAGTATATATGAGGTAGTATTAGCTTTCTTAGCTCTGCCTATTGTGTAACTAGGAAAGAAAGTAGCTAATTTAATTTATCATGTTAGTTTGAGGGAGCCTGAACCTCCAAACTACAAGTAGTTTTATTTTTTCAAAATCAGAGTTACCCCTAAAGTATTATTCCATCAACTTAAATAATGAGAAATACAACTGCCTTTCCATAACACTAGACACATGTCAACAATTTAACTACCTAAACAGCTTTAACTCTAACTTATTCAACAGCTAGCAAGACTTAATCAAAGAATAAAAGAAACTAGTAAATAAATTAACTAGAACAAAATCTAGGACATGTAACACTGACACAGGAGCCCCCCCCTTCAGATTCTAATTGTTTGGTGGTCCAGAGAAGGGTAGGCCCATTAGAGATAAGATAAGATAGGACTGTCATATATTATTTATATTTTTCCTAATTTTATGACAATTTTAAATTATTTTTTCTGATAATCTTATTTTTCCACCTAACCAATCATGTATTTTTTTAAAAAAATTCAAGTGGGATAAATTAAGAAAAAATTGAACTCCTAATTAATTATGTTCGATTTTGTGGGATCCTCATATCTTTATAATTCAAGATGTTATTAAACTAAAAATGCCTTTACTAATTTGTGTTAAATATATTTGTTGCAATTAATATTCGGGAAAGCTGGTGGAAGAGAAAATAAGCTCTATGCCTGTATTTTATAGTGTAATATATTAGACTAATAGGGATCACGGAGAGATCTGTGGAATATATGAATCTGATTATTTGAGCGAATGTTTGAAAATATAATATCCATATAATATTTATTTAAAAGAAAATTGAAGACTTGTAAAGAAGTTTAATTTGAATCTTCCCCAATTAAGCAATTACCGATTGATTTGAAATTATTCGTTTGATCTTTTTCTAGCTATATATGTGAAACGTATCAAGCAAAAGATTTAGTAGCATATATAGAAATAATCTCATTCCATAACCATTCCAATTCCAACAAATTAGAAATTTTAAATGGGTCATTATATAACCATTCATAATTAATAATGCCACGAGAACATGTGATTCTAATGTGATGCATATTCGAAACCATCATATCATTTACCATCATTTATGCATTTAACTTGTCCAAATTCCAATCTTTTTTATTTATTTAATAAAATTATCTGATATAATGTTGACATCAAAATTTAGTTGAGTTGGCTTGTTACTAGACTTCTACATTAACATTAAATTTACTTGGTAGGGAAGCGACTTACCAATCAATAAAGACACCCTGTGACTACTAGCAAATAACCCGCGAATATTTAAAATAATAAAGGACGGTAAGAGACATAGGAAGTTCTTTTAGCATTAATCCTCCGACCGTTCATGCCTTGCTACCGAAATCCATCCCCGAGAGAGATCCAGAGCAAGGTTGGTTAACGGCCTCGCCATAACCCATCCCTCCACGATCTATCATCTTGGTTTCCACTCCTTGACTCTGCTTATGGTCCCTCACTCACCAAAATGTATTTATTTTACAATGCGTGCCTGTGCCGTCATTGTTGAAGAGCTGAAAGAAAAGATGAAATAACTAATTAAACAGAATATAAGTGCATGTGCGATGTGGGTTGTTTCTCGACTTTTGTATTGTATTTATCGGAGGGGGATTCCGAATTTTTCTCTCCTCTCCTTTTATCTACCAAACATATAATATTTTTCCTAATTCAAGAGTGTTTATTAAATTAATCGAACGCTTTTAATCATTCATGATAAATATATTTCTTTCAATTAAATAATTTAGTCTTAAGCCCCCAATACACACACACACACATCATACCAAATAAATTAGAATGGGGTTCTTACCTATTTTTTTGGCTCACCTTTTAAGGATGTACACCTACACATGTTTTTTTTTTTTTTTAAATTAATGGTTATGATTTGTCTTTGCCAAAAACACATCTTTTTATATAAAAAAAAAAAAATCCTAACTCCAACAAAACTCGTGCATTGGCTTTTCAAACACTCCGACGCATATTAATCTTCAGTGCGTCTCTTCATTCGTCTTACACACTTGATTTCGTAATCATCATCATATCAATTGAAGAAATTTTGTAAATAACAAAATTCAACAAATATGATCTTTTGTGCAAATGTTTTTAATTAATTAATATTCTGTTTATTGCTCTTTTTTGTTTCCCCCCATTTTCATTGTCAACTACTAGAAGTATCCCTATTTTTATATTCTCTTTAGCATCTGAAATTGTGGCTTATTTTTTAAGATATCAACATGAGAAATTTTTATCCCTGTGGAATTTCATCAAATTGTGGTAGGCATAAAATACATCTAAAAATTATTTTAACACAAATGCAAGTTAACACCTCAAAAATTAATCGTGAAGTCAACATAAAAGTTGCAGAAGTATGAACTAGGTCATTACATGGAAGAATTAGGCCCAAAAAAATAAAATAAAATAAAGAATTTGAATATGTAAAGATGAAGTTCAATTAATGAGATTGTACCATCGACACCAAATGATCCCAAAAAAGGGGAAAAAATTTACATATTCCTCAATTAGTTTGTGCTTTGTAAACTTTTATTGTTTTGGGAGATCTCAATACAAGAAAAATAATTTTTTATGACTACTGAATACAGTTGAAATAAGTGTCATGTTGTTGAAAATGTGTTTTTCCAATGGCCATAGGCAGTCACTGGTGGTCGCTAATGCCAGGGTTAGAAATACATTTTGCTCCAATTGGCCGCATAAATATGCTTATTTCCTGTAAAATTGATCATTATAAATACATAAATATAGATTGAAAATTAGTACGAACATGTGACTAATGACTGATATTTATGATAACTGTAAATCATAAAAAAGAATATTTTTTATTTTCTCTAGTGGTTGTATTTGCAATATCAATTTCAACTGACAAATTACTATTAAAAATACACTATTTCTTAGGGGCAAACACAATTGGAAGAAATAAATTACAGTAAGAAAATATTAGTTCTAATTGATTATGCAATCAAAAATGTGTTATTTTAGTTGGAATAAATTATATTTCTAATTGAATTTTAGTAATTCTAAGAAGATGATTGTTGAAATTCATTTTATTCTACTTTGTAGTTAAAATGATCATTTTATTAATTGCCTCTAGGAAAAAAATCAATGAATTAATTGACAAATATATGGTTGAAATCGATTTTATTAATTGCCTCTAGGAAGAAAAAGAATCAAGGAATCAATGGACAAATATTCTTTTATAAATAATTTCAACAAATACATGTGCAGCTTAAACAAAAGACAAATGATACACGACGCTACTATAATGACTTAAAGCCACGCGATGAACTGCTACAAGGACTTAATGTTTCTAAAAGAAGATAAAATCAATGTGTATTAATCACTAAATCCTTGACAAATACTTAAAAAAAATATATTACACTTAAAGCTACAAGGCAC
This sequence comes from Luvunga scandens, assembly GCA_030449905.1. Lineage (NCBI taxonomy): Eukaryota > Viridiplantae > Streptophyta > Magnoliopsida > Sapindales > Rutaceae > Luvunga > Luvunga scandens. Next base: position 3,661,498 of record JASUUG010000478.1, read on the forward strand.
TACTACAATGATATTTTGATGTTGATAAAAGATAGAAATCAGTGTGGATTGAGCGACTGAATTCTTGTGAAAGTTAAACATCATAATTTTTTCTTCCTAGGCTCTTTATTCCCTGCATAACAGTATAAAAAAATTAAGATACAATTAAATTAAAGTAGAAAGGCCCACATACTAAACAAGAAAATGAATCTATCCTAATTAACGTCTCTTTCACTTGTTATAAAATGAATTAAGAACCAATAAATTAAAAATACGAACAAAAACAATAATAATAATAATAATAATTCTTACCTGCAAGCCACGATTAATCAAATAATTCTCACCGAACAACCTGAAGATAAAGCTTCAAACCAACTCTATGAGAGTGAGGCCAACAATAATTGGTGTCAAATTTAAGAAAAGGTGATGGAAAAAAAAATAATAAATATATGAAAACATCTCCCCAAATTCTATAAAGCTTAATTCAAAAAAATTAAGAAAATGGCCCTAAAATAGAGTTGAAAGATTTGGAGAGATGGATAATACAAAAGAAGAGGAGATGAATTCATCCATTGCGTTTAATATCGGTGGCTTTTATTTATTTATTTATTATTCTATTAATGGATAGGATTCCGTGGCTGATTGAGAGATTTGTTAGAGAGAATGGAGAATGTGGGTTAGGGTTAGCATATCATTTATATTAAAAACTTTAGTTCGGTGGCATGTAGTAATTAAGTGGACCAAACAATTTATCGTAAGTTAGTTATTTCATACTGATAATATATTGAAAATTATTAGCATATGATTAGATTAATTGCAAAACAAAACTTATTGTCATATTAATTCAAATTTAAAGTTTTTTATAATTGAAAAACAATAATATATAATACCTACTATGTGATTACTAGATTGTTTAATTACTCTCTAGTCTAAATTAACATTGATTGCATAACATTGATTGCATATATTAGAAAATATTAGATAATTAGTAATTAGCGTTTAATTATAGTTGAAATATCGTTTATTAAATTAGCCTAAGTATGAAATATACGTTCCATGTTCCACAATTATGAGTATAATACAATTATGAAAACTATTAAACTCTATTTATTAAAATTGTTACTAGATAACTAGATTAATTTGAAAATTAGCTAGTCTCCAAATTAATTCAACAACAATTATGATCAATCATTAAATGCTTAACTATAAAATACCAATTAGTTCAATAATCAATCTCTAAATTGATTCAATGATAATGATTAAAACAATTGAGACTTAGACATTAACATAAGTTTCAAGTTTGTTTATAAGATTGAATGGGATCATAAATGTTATAGAGTTTTCTTGAACTACAATGCTATTTCCAAGTTGATCGATGTTTAATTGTAAGACATCGTACATTATATCAGTGTTGTAATCAATTAATGGTATCTTGTAAGTTAAATAAGGTAATCCAATCCTATCATTGCACTTAGTAAAACCTTCAGAAAAAAAAAATTAACTTTTATAATGCACACAGAATTTGAAACCTCATCCAAAAAATATATATATATGAAAGTGCATACCATTTGACAAAGAAGTAATTTTCAATTAATTATATGTAAACCAATATTAAAGGGTTGGTTTTATTTTAAATTAAGTACATTAATTAATTATTTATTTAATTATCTAGTTAGTGTTTGATAAAAAAAAAATAGTAAACTTAGGGAAAAAAAATTACAACTACTTTTCTTTTTGATGATATCTAATTTTATATTATATTTTCTTACCCTTGTTGCTTTGCTTAGACCAACAGTGCAAGTTATATCAGTGAAAAATATTATTGGTGCCCATATTGTCTATTAAAATTTTATATCTTTTGAATAGTTTTTTCAACCAATTCTTAGTTACAGTTAAAAATATTTTTCTATTTTCGACAAAAAATTACAATAATTGAAAATATTACTTTATTTTGGACTATGTTTTTGAAATGGTAGAAAATAATTATACATTTCCAATGGTTAGTTACAGTGGTTATAATGCCAATGGTGCTAAGATTTCACACTAAAATAAATTTATTATAGACCAATTTTGAAGTTATTTTCAACAATGTTTTTCAGTAGAAAAACTATATAGCTATTTTAGTTTTTTTCAATGCCTTGATTTTATAGTTGAAAACAGCTCTCTTACCAAACCATTTTAACTATTGCTGAAACGTTAGGTTGAAAATTACTACTTTTCTTTTAGTGAGAGAAAATAAATATTTAATGTAATTATTAAAAAAAAAAAGATGTTTTCTTAGGTGAGAAAAAATGAGAAAAAAATTTAGAAAAGGTAAAAATCAATCTTAACAATGGATTATAAATGACGATAGGTATATGTAGTCCTTAAAAGTAATCTATACCCAAATGCATTCCAAAATTTTATGCCAAATGATATAACATGTGATGTCTTATTCATTAAGATTGATAGATCTTTTCAAATTCCCAACAAATTACTTATATTAACACTCCATCCATTTGATGAACCCCACATTGTTTAAGAAGAAATTTGGGTTGTCTAACACTATTCTTAACTTAACTTTAATTATAAATATCTATAGTAGATAAGTGGTTAATTATATAAAGAAAAAAAATACATATTTTCATTTCACCTTTTGGCTTTAATCAAGGGGCTTCTACCCTTGATTCACTGTCTTTTTTCCTTTTTACCTTCATAAATTTTGTTTATGTTGTATACATAGACACTTTATTTTAATAAAATGAAAATCAACCTAGCTGACAAAAAAAAATGATAAATTACAATAGTATATATTTTTTGTCTTTTAGTATTTTTTTTTGTCTTTCAGTGCATGATTTAACTTGAAAATTATAATATTTTATATTTCACGTGATAAATGTTATGTAATCTTGTACTAGCTCACTTGATTCTTTGGGCGCATGTAAAATTGGAAGAAAAAATAAATCTTAGACTGCCGAGATTGCGCAGAAAATATTGTTTTATCCATCATATATTTCACCCGTCTCGAGTACGTTTGAATGTGGAAGAGAGTTGGATGAATGACGAGACGTAGAAAGTGGAAGGGTCATGGACTCAAATTGATGAGACGATTGTATTAGGACACAGCGACTTGAACCCTCATGATATCTGAACTCGATAAACTTTTTTCTTACTAGATATAAATTTCATTATCTTGTGTGGATTAATATATGACATGTGAAATATGACAATATTTATTTTGGTCGGATTAGTCAGTTCTTCAAAAAAGAATAAAGATAGATACATGGTAGAGTGAATAAATTTGCGTCTTATAATTATTATTGACCTTTTTTTATCACCAATAAAATATTTGTGGGTGAATTATATTCCATTTCCAAAGTAAAAAACTAAGCATACGCTGGAGAAAGAAAATTATCACAAGCTGGCCATAGACCAAAATGCTTATTTAAAGGAGCACGCGAGCTTAGCTGCTCTAGCATTCCTCGCAGAAAAATCACAATGGAATCAAAATTGAGATTATTGCTTTTCTTCTTCTTCTTCTTCGTCGTTGCTATCTTACCAATCTCAATTTCTAAGAAGCACCCACTAGACTCTCTATCCCCTGCTGAGTTCACCCTCGTTCAAACCATTGTCAAAACCTCATACCCGAGCAACAACCTAAGCTTACACTACGTAGGCTTGGACGAGCCAGACAAAGCTGTTGTGTATTCATGGCTATCAAATTCGAAAATCATAATCCCTCGCAGAGCCATTGTCATTGTTCGACAGAACAACCAAACTCATGAAATCATCGTAGACTTGTCGAGACGTTCGATAGTTTCTGATAAAGTTTACACAGGAAACGGCTTCCCTTTACTCACCTTAGAAGAGCAACACGCTGGAGCTGCCCTGGTGCTGGCATATGAGCCGATTAAAGCATCAGTGAAGAAGAGGGGACTCAATATATCTGATGTTGTGTGTTCTGCTTCGACAGTTGGTTGGTATGGCGAAACGGAGAGTAAGAGAGTGCTCAAGTTCCCGTGTTTTTACACGGATCAAGGGGCTATCAATATGTTCTTGAGGCCAATCGAAGGGATAACGATTGTTGTTGATATAGAGGAGATGAAGGTAACTGAGTACAATGACAGGGAGGTAGCTCCGATACCAAAATCCGAGCCCACTGAATACAGATGGTCGAAGCTGAAGCCGCCGTTTGGTCCACGGCTTAATACCGCAGCCACCTTGCCAACGGGACCAGGGTTCAAGATTGATGGTAACACTGTCAAGTAAGCATTGTTTGATTAATCACTCTTTGTTTAATTCTTAATTGTCAATACATCGCTATTAATTGTTTCTTATCTACACTAATTTACTAATTACTAGTTTTTCTGATTGTCATCAAAGCACACAACGTGGATTAATCATTATTAATTTCTTTGACATGGTATTAGAGGAAAAATCTCATTTTTTATTCTCAGTAAACTCTATTTCAATTTTTTATTTCTTAGCTCGAGGTCTATCTGCTTAGGTTTTTGGTCAAAATAATTTATCTAATATAACCCATTAATTATTGATGAGTTTCAACTTATGTATGTACTGCTGGATAACCCATATATAGACCCATTAGCTAGCTGCATCGGAATTTATTTATTTATTTTTTTCAAAATTTCAAGAATTGAGACTTAATATAGGGCAATAAAAAAAAGGAGTTTAATCTTCTTTTTTTTTCGTTGACCATTCTATTCTACCATTCTCCACACTAGTTGAGAATTTAGTATTTATATAGGTACTGGAAAAGACTTCTGAGGGGAACGTTGCCACCGGTAATCAATTAGCATGCTTCATTTGGATAATGGATAACGACATAATCAAGTACACGAAAAAGAGTCTTTTTATCCTAGTCTTGTTACACTAATAACTTTGCGACATATCATATAATCAAATTAAAAAGCACACACACAAACGTCTTTTAATCGTTCCTTTGAAGAATTGCTTTCTTGTGTAGAATTTAGGAAACATAAATTAAGATTTAGTCAATAGTTTTTTTTAAAGATTTATTTATTTTTTTAATATAAATTTCTTTAATTAGGTGTTCTTTGAAAAGTTTAATTACAAAACAAAGTTAAAAAATCTGTCCACATCCCCTCATCAATCCAAGCTAGTTAGGCGACTTTGCGGATCCTCCCCAAGTCGCCTGATCTATTACAGTCAATGAAAGTCCATCTTCGTAAAACCCATGTGAACTTAAAATGGACTTGTGAGGGAGGGGCTCCCATTGGATTAATAGTTTTAGCTCATGTGGGAATTCAATACCGTAACAAGCAACAAATATGACTAAAACTGATTGCTCCTGTGCTTCTTGATTAGATGGGCAAATTGGGTGTTCAACGTTGGATTTGATGCTAGAGTGGGTACAATAATTTCAACAGCTTCAATTTATGATGTTGATATGCACAAATATCGACGAGTTCTGTACAGAGGATTCATATCAGAGCTGTTCATACCATATCAGGATCCGGGAGAGGGATGGTACCATATAACGTATTTTGATAATGGTGAATTTGGGTTTGGTCAAACTGCAGTGCCTTTAGAGCCCCTCAACGATTGCCCACCAAATGCAGTATTTATAGATGGATATTTCGCCAGCCGAGATGGTACACCAATTCAAACTCCTAATGCTGTGTGCATTTTTGAGCGTCATGCAGGCGATGTCATGTGGCGTCACACTGAGTCAGAAATGCCAGGAGATGTAATTTTTTATTTTTTCATTTTTTTATCAATTTAATTTGAATGATATCTAATTTTTTATTTTTTATTTTCCTTTGTGTTGCAGGTAAGAGAGGTGAGGCCGGAGGTGAGCCTAGTGGTGAGGATGGTTGCAACTGTTGGCAACTATGACTACACAATTGATTGGGAATTCAAACCCAGTGGATCCATCAAATTGGGGGTACTTTTTTTATTCAATGCTATGTGGTTCATACTTGCTTTATTTAAATTATTTTTTAACACAAATATTTATAATTATGGTCTACTACTAGGACTGCATATATCCATGGGAATCACATCAATTTAAATAAGTTCTATTATCGTGCAGCTTAAATTAGTTCAATTCTTATACTGTCCACAGCACTAATATTCCAGACATAGTTACCTCTATTTAATTAGAGGGGAAAGATTTTTCAGTCTTCTTAAGGATTCGTGCCTCTCATCCGGTTTATATTCAAAATACATATATTTCTTACCAAGAATTGCAGGTTAAAAGCTACAACACACAGCATCTCCATTACAAATGGGTTGGAAAAGTGCAATAATTAGTAAACTAATAATACTTAATTAGTGTTCTTATGTAAGTGCAGGTTGGTTTATCGGGAGTTTTAGAAGTGAAGCCGGTAGAGTACACTCATATAGATCAGATAAAAGAGGATCAACATGGGACATTGGTGGCAGATAATTCTATTGGGGTCAACCACGATCACTTCTTGAACTATTATCTTGATCTTGATATTGATGGTTATGCCAATTCCTTTGAGAGAACCAAATTGGTTACCAGGCGAAACACAAAAGCTAATACACCAAGAAAGAGTTACTGGACTGTTGAAAAGGAAACAGCAAAGACTGAATTCGAAGCTCGGCTTAAGCTTGACACAAAGCCAATGGAGATTGCACTGGTAAATCCAACTAAGAAAACCAAAATTGGGCACCCTGTTGGCTATCGCCTGCTTCCAGGATCAATCATAGGCTCGTTGCTAATGGACGATGATTACCCACAAATACGAGCTGGTTTTACCAATTATAATGTTTGGGTTACCCCATATAACAAGTCAGAAAAATATTCAGGAGGAAACTATGTTGATCAAAGCCATGGTGATGACACCTTATTGCAATGGACTAACCGGCATAATCTCAATCTCAAACTTCTTGTAAGATGTAATGTTTTAATTGGCTAGGATAATTATTCATAGCTTAGGATAATTATTCACAGCTTAACCTACAAACCGTTTGAATGTACAGGAATAGGGAGATCGAGAACAAGGATATAGTACTTTGGTACACTATGGGCATTCATCATGCTCCTTGCCAGGAAGATTTTCCGGTGACGCCAACGGTGAGTGGCGGATTTGAGCTCCGACCAACCAATTTCTTTGAATATAATCCAGTGCTTAAAGTGATTCCTCCGAAGCACTTACAATGGCCTAATTGCACCGGCAAACACTAGTCAATTTCTACTTTCAATATTGGTAGTAAATTTATTTTGATACCATTTATAACAAGTGTGTGTAATACCTGAACTACCAACAATGGTCAAGGCGTATGTTGTCTATTTCTACTTCAAAAGCACATTTTATTTTGGTGCCCCTTAGTTTCTGTTTGAATTTTTGCTCTTGTTTGTATCAAGTTCGTGATCAAGGCCTCTGTTATTTGGCTTGATGCCGCTGTGTGATAAATAGAATAAACTCCAGACTCTTGCTCTTTACAGACAAGCAGTCAATACTATCGTGATTGTTATAAGTTGTTCTGAGTATTCAGAGTACCTTCTAGGATCAGCTTTACTTTATTTATCAAATGCCCTAAATTTTGATGTAGATGCCCGCTAGCTTAACTTATGCCCACTAGCTTAATTTATAGTCAAACGTTGAATAAAAAATTAATGATTATCTCAAGTTTATATTTTAACTTGGGATTTTCTCAACCAATTTGGGATATTTCCCTATCAGAACGCACGGTAAATCCCACCATTTCCATTCCCTCGAACCATGCAAAATCACTCAATGCTGATTTCTAGGGACCATCCAACTTAAAACCCACTCTGAAAGAGAAAGGCGATCCCTCCTTATCTTCAACTTGAAGAATACCTATATATTATTACAATATTACGCGCGAACCATTATCAACTTTTTGACGCTTACACATGAGCAGTGCAGAGCCAACTTGTGAAGTTGTGGGGGCAATTGAGCCAGACTAGTGAATTAGTGAGGGTAAGTTAAGATACTCAAAAGAATATACTTTTGTTTATGTACTTTTTGTCCTAATTACACACACGCACATATATATAAACTTTTCAAAATCTATGGGAAAGTACAAATATATTTATATAATTTTCAAAATCAGTGGGAAAGTATAGAATATGATTCAAATGTAAATTCAACCGGACCAGGGGCACCCCGTGTTCCTGTATGGCTGCGCATGAGATCCCCGCCCGCCCCGCCGCCCCCCCCCCCCCCACACCCACCCCGGGCCCCTGTGGTCCGGTGTGTGGCTCCAACGCTGCGGACGCGTTCCTTTGATAATGATAAGTCACTGCGAAAATCAATGTCATGTCACAAATCAAAACGTTCATCGCGTGGAGAAAAATCTTAGCCGCATATATTAACTTTGCTAAAGGGATTTGCAATATTGGATAAGACTTTTCTTATAGCTTTTTTTCTCACCTAATCTCTCTTGTTAAAATAAGAAGTCAATGTTGAATTTTAAATTTTAATGCCGATAATCAAGTAAATTTTTTTTAAAAAATTTAAAAAAATAAGAGATATTAGAAAAAAAAAATATTAGGAGGGGATCATAATCTTATCATCATAACTGTTTTGTCGAATCTAAAATAGTAGTCCCCCATGACTATCCCACCATGTCATATGTAATCTTTTGTGTTCTAGTTTTAGTTGGAAGTGAAGATACAGAAGAAATCACAAAGCTTCAACCACGCTATCAAGTAAAAAATTGAAGTAAAAAATTTACCATTTATGTGTAATATGAATAGATTTTTCCCTAACTATTAGTGGCAGTAAATTTTGTTCGCAACATTTGATAGACCTCTAAGCTGTAGTATAAATATATTTATCTAAGTTTTCACTGACTAGACCTGATCAGACTGTATTGTAACATATATATTGTAACAATTAGAAAAAAAATATCTTGGGTTCTGCAAATCCTGGGTTCCCCAGATACAAAAAGGCACTTCCTTTTTCTTTTATCTAATCGTGCTTCTGAAAGAAATTGTTTGTTTGTAAGTTGGTCCACATCGTTAAAGAGTGCCTTTAGTCTTCGTTTGTTCATGTTTGTATGATATCCTATTTGAAAAGGAAAATGCTATTCATTTACCATTTAGCACTGCTGATTTAGAAAATATGATTGTGCAAAAGACAAAATTCCTAGAATACTAACTGTGCAAGTGTGCATAGCAGCATGGGTCATATTTTTTATGTTGAATTAAACCACGCGACGGATGAGATTCTCATAAGCTACAAGTGCTTGCTTATTAAAGGAGCATGCTAGCTCAAGCATTCCTCACAAAACAATCACAACTAATGGATTCGTCAAAATTGATAGTGTTGCTTTTCTTACTCTTCTCTGTTGTTGCTGTCTTACCAATCTCGAGTTCTAAGCGGCACCCACTAGACTCACTCAGACCTGCTGAGTTCACCCGCGTTCAAACCATTGTCAAAACCTCATACCCTAGCAACAACCTAAGCTTCCACTACGTAGGCTTGGACGAGCCAGACAAAGCTGTTGTGTACTCATGGTTATCAAATTCTAAAACCAAAATCCCTCGCAGAGCCATTGTCATTGCTCGACACAACCACCAAACTCATGAAATCATCGTAGACTTGTCGAGACGTTCGATAGTTTCTGATAAAGTTTACACGGGACACGGCTTCCCTTTACTCACCGTCGAAGAGCAACGCGCTGGAGCTGCCCTGGTGCTGGCATATGAGCCGTTTAAAGCATCAGTGAAGAAGAGGGGACTCAATATATCTGATGTTGTGTGTTCTGCTTCGACAGTTGGTTGGTATGGCGAAAAGGAGAGTAAGAGAGTGCTCAAGTTCCCGTGTTTTTACACGGATCAAGGGACTATTAATATGTTTTTGAGGCCAATCGAAGGGATAACGATTGTTGTTGATATTGAGGAGATGAAAGTAACTGAGTACAATGACAGGGAAGTAGCTCCGATACCAAAACCAGAGCCGACCGAATACAGACTGTCGAAGCTGAAGCCACCTTTTGGTCCACGGCTTAATAGCGTAGCCACCTCGTCAACGAGACCTGGGTTCAAGATTAATGGCAACACTGTCAAGTAAGTCTAGTTGACTAATTACCCTTTTGTTTATTGCATAAATATCCTAATTAGAGGTTATCCCAAACTTAAATACTGGCGTACAGAGGACTTTAAATTGGAAAAACTTATCTTGGGTGCTTCTAAAACATTGCATCCTTTCTACTAATTTCTTATTATATTATTTATTTTAATTAATTATAAAATAATTAATACATCCCTTCTTATCCTATTGAATATTACGCCTATCTCGTTTCCAAAATAGTTCTGTTTGCGAATGAGCTCTGACTTATCATAGTTCGATTTAGTTAAAATTTTCAATAAATACAAGCTAAATCATCCAACAACATCCTCATTTCGACTATATACATACATGTTCGATATAATATTATATCCTAATGTTTTCAATTGCATTCCTTGCAGATAACAGTTCAGATTTATGGTTCAAAGTACACAAAATTGTGTGAATTGTGTTTCTACGGTTGCTGGTGCTGTTGAGTATTTTAGTCTAGTTTAGTTTTGGGTTTGAAAATAGCTGAAATTGAAAATGTAATATAATTAAAATATCTTTCAAAATTAAAATAAAAATATAAACAGAAAAAAAGAATGACATGACAGTCCTATTACTGTTCCAAAAAAAATGACAGTATTTTTTTGTATTGATTCAAAAGGTCTTTGGTACTATTGAAGTATAATTCTTTATTAATCCATTTATTATTTATTACATGCATATGCATATGTATATTTTATGATTGGTTGAAATATACACGTGACAATAAGTGAAAAAAAAAATCTAAAAATACCCAAAAATTTCCTCTCCTTCCACTAACAACTGGTCGAGTGGCCACTTACCACTAAATTAAATCATAATAAATATGTTTAGTATGAGTGTGCTGACGGTTTAGTGTGGATACATCTTTACAAGTCAATTACTATCATCGTGGTTGTTTTTTCTAAGTGTTGTTTGAAGAGTTTAATTGCAAAGCAACAAGTTTGACTAAAAGTCTAAAACAAATTCAATATCTGTGCCATTTAATCAGATGGGCCAATTGGGTGTTCAACGTTGGATTTGATGCTCGAGTGGGTACAATAATTTCAACAGCTTCAATTTACGATGTTGATATGCACAAATATCGACGAGTTCTGTACAGAGGATTCATATCGGAGCTATTCATACCATACCAGGATCCGACTGAGGGATGGTACCACATAACATATTTTGATAATGGTGAATTTGGCTTCGGTCTAACAGCAGTGCCTTTAGAGCGCCTCAACGATTGCCCCGCTAACGCTGTGTTTGTGGATGGTTATTTTGCCAGTCAAGATGGCACACCAGTTCAAACGCCTAATGCCGTGTGCATCTTTGAACGACATGCCGGCGATGTCATGTGGCGTCACACTGAAGCAGAAATGCCAGGAGATGTAACTTTCCTATTTTAGAATTTTTGTCTTCTTTTTAAGCAGTTTAGTTTGTTTGATTGAGTGATTGATTGATTTTTTAAAAAATAGATAAATAAAATTTTTATTCTGCTGCAGGTAAGGGAGGTCAGGCCAGAGGTGAGCCTGGTGGTGAGAATGGTTGCAACTGTTGGCAACTATGACTATATAATCGACTGGGAATTGAAGCCCAGTGGCTCCATCAAAATGGGGGTACATATAGCTATTGCATTTGAAATTACTTACAAAAACACAAGAGTTTGATAAAATTTATTTGATAATTAGTGATTTCATTTTACAATTGAAAGTCACAACACTCTTAACGACAAAAATGTTATAAAAGTATAATAATTGGGAGATTTTGTGATGTTTAAATGGTAATTTTATGCAACAGGTTGGTTTATCTGGAGTTCTAGAAGTGAAGCCAGTAGAATATACTCATATAGATCAGATAAAAGAGGATCAACATGGGACATTGGTGGCAGATAATTCTATTGGGATCAACCACGATCACTTCTTGAACTATTATCTTGATCTTGATATTGATGGTTATGCCAATTCCTTTGTCAAGACCAAATTGGTTACCAGGCGAAGCATAAAAGTCAATACACCAAGAAAGAGTTATTGGACAGTTGAAAAAGAAACAGCAAAGACTGAATTCGATGCTCGGCTTAAGCTTGACACACAGCCAATGGAGTTCGCACTAGTAAATCCAAGTAAGAAAACTAAAATTGGGCACCCTGTTGGCTATCGCCTGCTTCCAGGATCAATCATAGGCTCGTTGCTAATGGACGATGATTACCCACAAATACGAGCTGGCTTTACCAATTATAATGTTTGGGTTACCCCATATAACAAGTCAGAAAAATATTCAGGAGGAAACTATGTTGATCAAAGTCATGGTGATGACACCTTATTGCAATGGACTAACCGGTATAATCTCAATCTCGAACTTCTTGTAAGATGTAATGTTTTAATTGGCTAGGATAATTATTCATAGCTATTCATAGCTTAACCTACAAACCGTTTGAATGTACAGGAATAGGGAGATCGAGAACAAGGATATAGTACTTTGGTACACTATGGGCATTCATCATGCTCCTTGTCAGGAAGATTTTCCGGTGATGCCAACGGTGAGCGTTGCATTTGAGCTCCGACCAACCAATTTCTTTGAGTATAATCCTGTGCTTAAAGTGATTCCTCCAAAGCACGTACAAAGGCCCAATTACACTGGCAAAAACTAGTCCATTTTTACTGCAAAATCGGTTGTAAATTTAGAACAAATGTGTAATTCCTGACCTACCAATGGTCAAGACCTGTGTAGTTTGATTTGATGTGTTGTGATAAATAAACAAATAAAACTCATGGCTCTTGCTCTTTTGTCTTTATAACCAAGCATTCAAGTGACTGGCACATAAGTTCAATTTTTTGACAAACTAGCTCATCATCGTGACAATGAACAAGGGTAAAACAGTAAATGAATTCAATCGACACAGAAAAAATTAGGACATTTGATCGTAAGCAAAGGTGGCATCCCAACTTCCAGAGTACCTTCCAGCATATGTATGACTTTCTTCATTGAAGGCCTCAAATTTGGATCTAGATGATTGCACCATAGACCCACCATTGCCATTCTCTCGAACCTTTCGAGATCACTCAATGCTTCAGGGTCATGGCTCACTAACACTTGAAGATTTCCGGAGAGCATGCAGCTTATAACCCAATCAGAAAGAACAATGTCAACCTCTTCACTCTCTTCCTCAACTCGACTCAACTCTATGTGCCTTCTGCCACATATAATCTCCAGAAGCATTACACCGAAGCTGAAAACATCCACTTTGGTTGTTATTGGCACATTCCTTAGCCATTCCGGTGCCACATATCCCATTGTGCCTCTCATATTAGTGTCAGTTCTTGTTTGGTCTTTATTCAATAGCTTAGAAAGACCAAAATCTGAAATATTGGCTATGTAATTTGTGTCTAGTAACAAATTTGTGGCTTAATGTCACAGTGGATAATTTGTGTCTTGCATTCTTCGTGTAAATAGTGTACAAAATTGTGAAAATGCTTAATTTTTTATATATATTGTTATTGAGTACAGGATCCTTATATACAAAAGTAATAGAATCAACTAAGGAAAGTATCAAATGGTCAAATAGAAAAAGGAAAGAATATAAATGAGAATAAATATAACAATGAAGAAAATATGCTAGTTTAGTGGTTGATATCAAGGACCGAATGATTCTTTCTCTAAAACTCCCCCTCAAGTTAGGAAATGGAGATCTGTAACACCTAACTTGCCAAGAAGATATTGAAATTGATCTTTACCAAGAGCTTTGGTAAAAATATCAGCCAATTGTTAACGTGAGGGCACATAAGTTAAGGAAATGATTCTGGCATGAAGCTTTTCACGAACAAGATGGCAGTCTATTTCTATGTGCTTGGTACGCTCATGGAAGATGAGATTGGCAGCTATATGAAGTGCAGCTTGATTGTCACAATATAAAGTTATAGGCATTGGATGGTTCACATGGAGGTCATGAAGTAGAGTTTTCAGCCAAACCAACTCACAGGTTGTTGTCGCCATGGCTCGATATTCAGCTTCAGCTGAAAAGCGCAATACAACTTGTTGTTTCTTGGTTTTCCAAGAAATGGGACTGTTGCCAAGCATGATAAAATATCCTGTGGTGGATCTACGAGTCATGGGACAACTTGCCCAATGTGAATATGAGAAGGCTGAAAGTTCCAAAGAGCATGTAGAGGACAACAGGATACCAGCACCTGGAGAGGATTTGATATAATGTAAGACACGCATTGCAGCATCATAATGTGGTTGCCTTGGTGTTTGCATAAATTGGCTAAGTATGTTCACAGCATATGTAATTTTTTGTTGGGTGATTGTCATATATATAAGACGTCCTACAAGCCTTCGGTATTGGGCAGTATTTTGACAAAGGATTCCTTGATCGTTGGAGAGCTTCAAGTTTTGTTCCATTGGAAAAGAAAATGGTCTTGTGCCTAATTGTCCGCTGTCTTAAAGTATATCTAAAGCATATTTTCTTTGATTCAAGAAAATCCCCTGCTTTGAACGAGCCACCTCAATTCCTAAAAAATATTTCAAAGTTTCCAAATCTTTAATATGAAATTGGGCCTGCAAAAACATCTTCAATGCAGTTATTGTGTCAAGATGGTTACCAGCAATTATTATATCATCAACATAAACTAACACTAATGTAAAATGAGAATCATGCATATTAGTAAATAAAAAAGAATCAGCATAAGATTGAATATAACCAATTTTCTTAAGAGCGGATGAGAATTTTTCAAACCAATTTCGGGAAGCTTGCTTCAGACCATAAAGAGACTTGTTTAATCGACAAAATTGAGAAGACTCCCCCTATTTACGAACTCCTGGAGGTAAAGTCATATAAATTTCCTCATGCAAGTCTCCATGAAGAAATGCATTGTGGACATTTAATTGAAATAATAACCACCCTCGAATAGCTGCTACTGCTAGTACACATCTAACAGTTACAAGTTTTGCAACTGGTGCAAACATCTCATGGTAATCCAAACCTTCAATTTGTGTGTATCCTTTAGCAACAAGGCGTGCTTTGTATCTCTCAATAGAACCATCAGCTTTTCTTTTGATTTTGTACACCCATTTACAACCAATTGGTTTCTTGCCAGGGGGTAGATCTTGTATTGTCCATGTGTTATTTTTCTCCAAAGCTTTAATCTCTATATCCATAGCATTGCGCCAAGAAGCATGTTGAACAGCTTGAGAATATGTAGTTGGCTTAACATCATGAGATATAGCTGAAAGAAAGGCTACGTGATCACTAGAAAACTTTTCATATGATAAATATTTTGATAATGGATACAAAGAACTTACCAATGGCTGATGAGTAGAAATAGGATTAGAGTTGCCAAATTTACCATGAAGAGCATTGGAACAAATAAAATTTTGAAGATAATGGGGTCGACAAGATTGTCGTTGTGATCGTCGAAAAGGTGGATAAGGGATAACTATCGAATCAAATGTGCCTTGGGGAAGTGATTCCTCATTGGAAGAAGTTGCAAGGGTCGGTGCATTTTCATTGGTAGGGAATGTGACAAGAAGTGGTAAAACAATGCCATCATCTAGTTGATTTGAGATATTTTTAAACGGGAATTCAGTTTCCACAAAAGTAACATCACGAGAGATGAAAGTCTTTTTTTTTAATAATATCATAAACTTTATATCCAGGATACCCAAATGGGTAACCAACAAAGATGCACTTTGTAGCACAAGGAGCAAACTTATAACGATTAGCGATGTTGGTATGGACATAACAAAGACAGCCAAAGACACGGAGGTGATCGTAGTGAGGTTTAGTCTTAAAAAGCATTTCATAAGGAGATTGACCGCCTAGATTAGGAGTAGGCATACGATTAATCAAATGGGTTGCAGTTAAAACACAATCACCCCAAAAGGACAAAGGTAAATGTGCTTGAAAACATAATGCACATGTAACTTCTAAAATATGTCTATGTTTACGTTCTGCTACCCCATTTTGTTGAGGCGTTTCAACACAAGTGCATTCATGCAAGATGCCATGCTCATGAAAAAAAGATTGCATCTAATTTGATAAAAATTCACTTCCTTGATAAGTACGAATTTTTTGAATTTGTGTGTGAAATTGTGTCTTGATCAAGAAGTAAAACTTTTTTAATAATTGAAAAGCTTCAAACTTGTGACGCATGAGGTAAACCCAAGTACAACGAGTATGGTCATCAACAATAGTAAGAAAATAATATGCCCTTGTATACGTAGGTACGTGATGAGGCCCCCAAATATCACAAAAAAATTAATTGAAATGGCATATCATAACGTTTTTTATTCAACTGAAATGAACTTCTAGTGTTTTTTTAAAGTTGACAAATTTCACAACAAGAATTAAAAGATGCAATATTAGAAATAAAAGACAAACGTTGCATTCGGTCTTTAGAAGGGTGACCGAGTCTTAGAATTTGGCTCCTTTGCAACGTTCATTACTGAAGGAATGGAAGAATGGTAATTAATATGCTCATAGTAATATAGTCCATCGCGAACTTCACCATTTCCAATCAGCTTTTTCGTTGAAAGGTCCTGAAAAACACAAAATGAAGAGAAAAATATGGCAACACAGTTCAAATCCTTGGTTAGTTTGGTTACGGACAATAGATTAAAATTAAAATGAGGAACCAATAAGGCATTATTTAAAGTTGAAGAAGAGGATAACATAATGGACCCGCATTTAGTCGTAGGAACAGTAGTGCCATTTGGTAGTTTCACATGTTTGACATGAGATATGGGCACAAAATTTTTGAAGGAAGAAATGTTAGGGGTCATGTGATCGGATGCCCCACTATCAATTATCCAACTATCATTATGTGTGTTAACAGAGGAATTATTAGAATGAAGGATTTTACCAGCTAAGTTTGCAGTAGATGGTTGCTCACTTGTTGAAAGTATGGACAATAATTGTTGATATTGTTCAACCATAAGACCGGGAATTTGAATGGCGGGTTGAGACGATGAACTATTGTCTGTTCGAAAGGAATGATCATTTAGTTGTTTTGGTTTTGTACTCGCAGAAGCAGCTGCATGTGATCTATTTGAATGTTTCCAGTTTGGTGGATAGCCAACAATTTTGTAACATTTGGCTTTTACATGCCCATATTTCTCACAATGGTCGCAGAAAGGTCTATCACGTCCTTGTGTCTCTTGTACTCCATGCAAATGGCTAGTATGCAAATGTTTTTGTCGGTTGGTCATGTGAGTGTTATTATTGGCTGTCAAAGTTGTTGATTCAATGGATGGTTGACTTGAAACATGGAGGAGTCGTTGGCGTTCTTCCTGATGAATAATTGAATACGCTTTCCCAACATTTGGAAGTAGTTCCATGGCTAAGATTTGACTTCGGACAGAAGAACATAAATCATTAAGACCCATTAGGAATTGAAATACCTTTTCAGTCTCTAGCAATCCCTGCAATTCATTTGAAGATTCACACTTGCAAGAAGAAATAGTGGTTAATGTGAACAGTTCATCCCAATAAAATTTCAAAGTATTAAAATAAATCAATAATGATTTTTGCTCTTGCTAGTGATTGCATATGGCTCTCTTAAGTTCATAATGTAACGCCACTTTTTTATGAATTTTAGATTATAAAATTTTATTTTTTTATTAGAATATATAAGTGGCACTATTACCCTTACTAATAAGGATTACTTATAGGGTAATTTTGTAAAATACTTATATTTTTCTAAAACCTACTAGGATTTCTTAGGACTCCCTATAAATTTATACTTTTTCCTCTTCTGTAACCCTAAGTTCACAACGTTTTCTTCTATTCTCTGCTTTACTTTCTCATCATATCCTAAGATTCAAACCTTTGATTAGAGGAGAACCTTAAGGATTTGTAAGTTCTACCCTCTCTATTCTCCACATGTTTTCTATCTTTCTATTAGGGTTTTTATTTGCTTAATTTTAGATTGTTACAGACTGATATGCATGATTTAGGATGAGTTTAAATTGTGTTTAGGGTTTTGATTTATTGTTGAGTTTTGTTTCTTAATCCTAGACACAATAAACTTACTAAATAATTCTGGACAGCATGAATATCTCATATCTTACGAATGATTCTTGGAATGAACCTTATCTTCCTGAAAAATAGACACGTAGGGCTTATGGAATAAATTTTGTTTCGTAAAGTTTGAGTTCGTTTTTGATTTTACATGGATTTTCGAAACAGACACTGCTGCACTGGAAAAGTGCGATTTTAACAGAATGACTGTCTTCATAAAATTATTTGGGGTATCAAATGAATTCAGAAAATTCTGGAATTTTAAACAAAGATTTTTATGTGTGTCTAGTATTTCCAGTTTTAATTTAGAAATTTTCCGATTAATTTATGATTTTATAAAAATCTTGGAATCCATACTGTTCAGTTAAGGCTCTGCAAGACAGTTTTGAATTTATTAAGAAATAATTAGTTTTAAAGATGTTTTTGAAATCAGATCTTCTTGAAACTTTTATGTGAGATACCCATGGATGTCCAGACTGGTTCTGCAAAATATGGTGTCTTTCTAATTTCTAGATTAAGAGTTAAAATTCAGAGTAATAGCCCTGTATGGGTATGAATTAGGAAAATTAAGAGGTTGGAATAAGTTGTTAATAGGATTTTCTTGTAATTGTTAAGGTGTTTGAGGCTGTTGGAGACTTAGAAGAGTTTAGATCATTGCTTTTGTCGAGGTAAGTAAATTCATTCCTAATATACTAGATACGTATGATTATTATGATACTATTGTAAGTAAATTCATTCTTAATGTACTAGATACGTATGATTATTATGATACTATTGTAAGTAAATTCATTCCTAATATACTAGATACGTATGATTATTATGATACTATTGTAAGTAACTTTATTCCTAATGTACTAGATAAGTATGATTATTTTGATACTAGTATAAGTAAATGGGTTTTTATAGCTCTTTGAAAATCAACTATTTTTCATAACAAAATTAGTTTGTGTAAATGTTTTCAAATATGAAAATTATGTTATTATTATGGTTTCAGTAAAATATTTCAAATGCTTTTAAATATATAATTTATTTTGTTATATGATTACATTTTATGATTTTGTTTATAAAATATTTTGCAAGCCCAAATTATTATTATGGACATTTATGAATTTGATACAAATGTTTTGTGTCTGTATACTATTTAAATTATTTATGATTGTACGAGGGCCACCTCTTGAGACTATATGGGGGCCACCTCTTGAAGGCCAAAGCGTTTGAAAGTCTGCCACACACACACGGTCTGAAAATCACGTACAAGTCATTATATATGAAAGACTGATTTGAACGTTTTGGCTCATTGTCCATAGTTATTCTGATTCTGATTCTAATCGTATAATACGATACATATCATTTTGGACCAAGATCTTGGGTTTTACATTCCGAGTGTGCACATGATATTCGATTACATTTTAGTAGGGTCACCGGACTATAGGTGACATATTTATGTGACATGAGCTAACTTTGGCTTATCTGTGCTATGTACTATATGATATGATTTCTTGTATGAATTATGAGCTTTTGATATTCTGAACTTTTAGCGAAGTTCTGTCTTTCTGTTATAATATATATGTTTTGATAAAAAATGGGGCTTGTAATACTTTCGGTACATAATAGGCCTAGTGTGTTAAGAATGGTTTTTTACTTGAGTTTGACTACCACCCCTCGTCATTACTTTTTGCAGATTAAGTATCTTGTTGAGAGATGTGCTATCATTGGAGTTAGAGATTCGTTTCATATTTCTAATTAGGAGAGGAAGATAGACTTTTGTTCCTTTTAATTTATTTGTTTATGAACTTGTATATGAGAAATTTTGAGACTTTTGTTATACCTATGTCTTTGAGAGAGACATCTTTTAGAGTTGGATACATGAATTTGTGGATTTATTGATTAAAGTATTTGAGGTTTTTCAGTTTGAGATTTTTTTTTGTGTAAAGATTTTTTATTAATAGGTAACCTCCTTCCTCACATGCTTCGCATGTGTTGGGTTTGGAGTGTTACAACTATTCTCTTAAGAGACATAGAAAATTTGCTAGGATTCAAGAAACAAATCTCTAGCAAGATTTCTCCAGGGGGTAAGATTCAAATGCAAATAATCGATGACGGTCAAAGGAAGCATTGCTCTAAGAAAATATACATAGTCAAGGCATTGATCAAATAAATCAACAACCCTTGTGGAAAGTTAGTCAAGGCATCATTTCGGTCAACACATGAATGCGGTCATTGTATAACATCATTTCGAAGTCACAATATAGTCAAGGAACGAAAGTATTGCTTTGTTGGACATTTTAGACAAAAGTTTATGATCTAGAAGGGACATGCAGAGTAGATAATCCAACCCTGTCACTGCAAGTAACAAATACACGTCTATCCTTTGATTTGTCATAAAATTGACAAAGTCTGCTTTGCAGATAACACACGGTAACTGCATGGCTAAGATTTCTCTGTATTGGTGAAAAATAGGCGCAGAAAAATTCAGCCTAATGATCGGCTAAATGAGTTGCTTCCCTCTTTTCTCACGACAAAGCATATTAAACCCAAAAAAAAAAAAAAAGAGGAAAGAAACAGTTGCAGTCGCAGTTGCAATTTCATGGAATT
Organism: Luvunga scandens; assembly: GCA_030449905.1. Classification (NCBI taxonomy): domain Eukaryota; kingdom Viridiplantae; phylum Streptophyta; class Magnoliopsida; order Sapindales; family Rutaceae; genus Luvunga; species Luvunga scandens. Next base: position 3,682,126 of record JASUUG010000478.1, read on the forward strand.
TTGCTCTTTCCTTTATTACAGTGCAATCCATAAGCCAAGAACTAGAATAGAAACAAAGGGAAAAAATGAAATATTTCAAAACATTTGAGCATCAACTACCACTGGTGGAACACCAACTTCAGAAGTACCTTCCAACATCTGTAGAACTTGCTTCATGGATGGTCGAAGGGTCGGTTGAGGACATATGCACCATAACCTACCATTGTTATTCTTTCAAACCGTCTAAAATCGCTCAGAGTTTCATGATCATCACTGACAGTGGCTCCTAAATTGCCAGTTCTGACACAATACAGAACCCAATCTGTTAAAATCATGTTATTGCCCAGCGTTGGTTCATCAACTCGGTGCAACTCTGTGTGCCTTTTACAAAAGATTATCTCAAGCAACATGACTCCAAAGCTGTAGACATCCACCTTAGCTGTAACTGGGGCATTTCTGAGCCATTCCGGTGCCATATACCCCATTGTTCCCCTTATCATGGTGCTAGTTCGAGTTTGATCTTTCTTCAGTAATTTTGCAAGCCCAAAATCAGCTATTTTAGAAGTATAATTGTTGTCTAGAAGAACATTCTGTGGCTTTATGTCACAGTGAATAATTTGGGTCTCACACTCTTCATGCAAATATAACAAGCCTCTTGCAATCCCAAGAGCAATTTCAACTCTTTTATCCCATCTGGGAATTTCTTGTCGAAACAGGAAAGCAGATAGAGTTCCATTCTTCATGAGCTCATAGACTAGAAGATGGTGATTCTGCTCACTACAAAAACCCAATAGCTGTACAAGATTTTTATGATGAGTACGACCAATAACTTGAACTTCTCTCAAGAAACTCTTCTCACCATCTTCAGTCACCTTCTCCATCTGCTTTACAGCAACTTCAACCTCTTGACCATCGAATACTAAAACCCCACAATAGACAGTACTAAATGCTCCTTGGCCAAGTTTGTTCTTGAAACCATTTGTTGCTTCACGCAACTCCTGGTATGAAAACGCCTTCATATTTATCTCCGGCGGCTTTGGTTTTGGAGATGGTTGTACACACATGTAAGGCAGTGTGAGAGGATGGTAATAAATGACAATGCTTCCGAATAATAAAGCCAAAATTGAGCATGATAAAAAACCTGCTAGCAGGACAACCCTGGATGGAGAATCATTGTCCTGACCTTGGTTGTTATTAATCTTGGGAACTTTGATAAATGCCACCATATTATTAGTAGATGGATTGCTTCTTCTAGCATTCAACAAGGGCATCCTCTTCTTATGACAAACTGATCCCTTCCAAACCCCAGCAGCACAGAAACAATCATCCATCACTGCCTTCCTGCATTCATTTACATCTGTCGTTGTGAGTCTGGCCATGTCTGCAGAATCATCATTAGGGATATCAGCATCATCAATTGCTTCAACTGTGATATCTGCAGGTGAAGATTTTGTGTCACAAAAATCCACTAACACATCTGGGTAGCATCCTTTGGAGGGACTGTTTGGATCAACTGGTGAATATCCTCTCAAGCACTTGCAGGTGACTTCTTTATTATCAGCTGAAGTGCAAAATCCAAACACCCCACATATATTATTCACTGTACAAGGTTCTGTGATGGCCTCCCACACAACAGCCCATCCACTGCCATCTCGTTTATTATGAACCCATTGTTGGAAATTTCCATGGTCACTGATTGTTGCTCGGTGATAGTAATCTTCAGTTGGAGTGGGCACTTGTGTTGTCATAGGGTATCTGATAGTAGTTTTGTTACGAACGTACAAGAAAGATGTACTTTGGTTGAATATAAGGCTGACATTTTGGTCCCCTTTGGTATTAGTATACCAATAACTAGGATCAGCAAATCTGAAGGCAGAGAGAACAACATTACCATCCATTTGAATCTCCAAAACAAACCGTCATGTTGAGTAGTCAACTGATCCATTAGCATTGGAGTATAGCTCTTGGCCCATGACCAGATCTTGACCTAACAAAATAGTATCAGAAGGAAAATTGAAGCTTTGCCAGATGAAGTTGGAGGAAGAGTCGAGCAAAACAAAATTGCCATTGTCTTGCATTAAAGCTGAAACAGTTAATGTCCCATTGTAGATTTTGAATTGTGTGCCATTTGAATGTGTGAGAACAAGTTGGCCAGTGACTGTCAGATTGATGGACGATCCAACTTGAGCTGGGTCATCTCGATTTGCTGACCAAACAAGCGTTCTCTCTGAGATCTTATCAAACCAAATTCCAACAAGAAATAGACCAGAAACAAGAGTGTAGAATCCAAAAGCAAAATCACCAGAAGGGGATGGCCATGTAGAATTAGTGCCAGCAATGATATCGGAGCCCAACTCTATATTGTTAGTGGTCATTTGGGGAAGAGAACAGAATGAGAGAAAAATAAAAGAGAACAAATAAGGATGATGCTTGGAGCCATATGCACTAAGAGAAAGTTATCGGTCAGAACAAAAACAAAAGAGAAATGATAATTCTGAGAGTCAAAAAGATCTCCAAGACACTATTATTGCATAAGCAGTGAAATAAGTGCATTATCAAACAGTGTCCGAAACCGTTATCCTATTTGAACAATCATGGAGTTACATCAAACTCAAGGGATTGGCTTGGCTCCACTCTGGATAGAGATCTAATAATACTGTACTAAATAAGTCAAAAAAAATGTCTATGCATTTTTATTATCCAGTGAGAAACCCAGGAATGTAATATGGCAAGTCAATTGTCAAGCCCACCCTAACAGTGACCATGCTCAAATAGTTGACAGCAATGTAGTAAGGGCCTTTCAGACTTGACAATTGCTGTCAAGACAAAAGAGTTAAATCAGAAGAAAACTGCAACTAAATAGCCACAAAAGGAGTAAGGTTCCACGAAACCATATGAATAAGGTATAAGGGACAAAACTAAAGAAACAAAAAATCAACTTCGATTGCAGGACAGAACTGAGAAAGTGATTGTAATCCTACCTTGGACAACTCAATGAATTTGATACGGAAGAACAGTGTGTTTTTGTAATCCTACCTCTTGGCAATTGAACATGGAGAAAAAGATCAACTCTTGACTAAAAAGTTGATGCCTGCGGAAGAGGCGAATTACCCAAATTTATGTTAAAACTTTTGCAGGTTAGAAATTTCAACTCGAGGCTATAGCATATGATTTACAGTAGAAAACTCCTACTATTCATTAAAAGAATTAAAAAACAAAAAATCAATAATAACCAAAAGAAACAAGATTCAACTTAACAATATTAGTAAGCAGTTGTCATAAAATGTGATTACAAGAGTTCCTTTCTATAACAAAGCCTCCAAACTATTAATCAACAAAATAGCTGAAAATTACATATCACTACAAATTAAGAGAAACGTAAGAAAACGAATTCTCTTCAAAGAAAATTCTTGAAAGCCACCTGCATTGTCAAGTAACCAAGCAGTTTGACCGTTGGAGTCATTTTTCTTCGAATTATGATAATATCCCATTTTTCTGATGAAGTTAATCTCTGTGAGACCGTGTCCTGGTGACATAATTCCACTGCCGTAGCACATTCCTTGTGCTTTGTCTTCACTGTCATTTTTCAGCAGTCTCCTGCCTCTGCAATAATGGGTTGCTCTCGAAAAAATTTGAGGGCCGAAGCTCGAATCCACCGTGAATAGTTGGCATTAATGGGAAATCTTCTTGGTATGGAATGTGATGGAATCCTACAGTGTACCACAGAACTATATCTTTGTTCTCAATCTCCCTGTTCCTGCACATGCATAAAATCATCTCCTTTTAGATAATATAACAAACAACTCAAAAACTTTTAAATCCAACCACAGCTATGTTTGAAAATTGAAATGCCGTGGACTAAATAGAATCATCAAATGTAAGGCATCAGGCTAAATTTAGTTATGAGAATTCTATAGATATTTAGAAGAAAATCTCCCAGGAGGTGCAATTAAACCGTAAATCACATAAAGTTATAAAAATAATGATGATAATATTAAAACAACTATTATTTGATAAAATTGAATCGTTTATATAGTACCTGCGGCTCCAAACAGCTAAACCATCATCCCCACGGCTCTGGTCGGTGTAAAATCCTCCGGCCCACCTCTCTGACTTGTTATAGGCGGTTACCCACACTTGATACTTAGTATAAGAAGCCCTGATCTGTGGGTAATCGTCATCAGACAAAAGGGAAGTGACCGGTTGTCCGGTGATCAGCCGGTAACCCACATTGTTTCCTAGCTTTGTCTTCTGATTGGCGTTTACAACTAACAGCTCGGTTGGCTCGATGCCCAGACGAATCCTAGCCTCCGCCTCTGTTTTGGCAGTTTCTTTAACGACCGTCCAGTAACTTTTCCTTGGAGAGGCGCAAACGTTCGACACCCTTGCGGTTTTTAGTATGGACTTGACGAAGGAATTGCCGATACCGTCAACGTCGAGATCTAGGTAGTACGTTAGGAAATGGTCGTGATTAACGGCAACGGCGTTTTCTGCCACTAAGGTACCGTAGACGTTCTCTGTTATTTGGTCGTTATTCGTGTACGACGTGGCTTTCATCGCCAAAATACCTGTTAGAGCCACCTGGCAAAGGGAAAAAAATGATAATGAAAGATTAAGAAAATCCATAGAACAAATCAAGAAAATGTTACAAAATAAATATTGATCCGGGGTAGCTGCTCAGCTACTCCACCCTCAATATTTTAGAAATTTCTTAGAATATAGGGGTAGTGTGATATCAAGTGCAAAATAAGTGTTTTATAAAATTATATAAATTCTTTTTGAGTAATAATATAATTATAAACTCTTGTATAAATATTTTTTTTACCAACTAATGTGATATGATTAAACTAATTGGTTTAAATATCTACATGATTTACTTTTATTATTTTATATTTTCATTCAATTAATAAATTAATATCAAATTAATTTATATAAATAAATTTATACAATAATTTATGGCTGTATCATTACTCATTCCTTTTTATTATCAAACAATCTTAGCGAATTAGTCATTAACCGTCTACATGAATTCATCATTATTCAATTTCAAACTGTAAAAAAAAATGTGTATATTTGCAATAGAGAGTGACTGATTACCAAAACTTATCTTTTACTTTAAAATATGTGTACATTTGTGTGGTTATCTGTGCCTGCACAATTTTGACTACTTGCAAAGAAATTGGTCATTTTGACTAATTACAAATTGTTCATTTTGACTATTTTGCTAGAGACTAATAACCAATTCATTTTGACTATTTGCGAAGAAGTTGCACAATTTCGCAGTAATTTTTTTATGATGATGCATTTAAAGAATATTAACAGGATTCTAAGGAAGTAACCAATAACAGAGGTGAAATTGTGCAATTTATCTATATTCCAATTGATTATTTTGTGAAACGGAGAAAATGGAGAACAAATTTAACAATACCAGATCTTTTCTTACCCCAACTTTAATGGTGCCACTTTTTCCAAATTCCCAATCGAGGACATAGTCATAATTTCCAACAGTGGCCACCATCCTAACCACCAAACTTACTTCTGGCTTCCCACTTCTTATCTGCAAATGACCAGCCAATTTATATTGGCATCATAAAAAATCTCCAAAATCAAATCCATATGTTTGTTTAGTTAAAATTTAGATATCCTTACTACTTTGCCTGGAACATTGATTTCAGTATGTCTCCATGCTACATTCCCAGAATACCTCTCAAAAATGCAAATTACTCTAGAGAATTGTTGTGGCTGCCCGTCTGCTCCAGCCACATACCCATCTAAATACTCAGCTTTACTCGGGCAGTCGATCGCTGGCTGCAGGCTACCGGCTGCTCTGCCAAATCCGAATTCACCTATGTCCATGAATGTCTTGAAGTACCATTCATTTGTGGGATCCATATATGGAACAAATGTTTCGGACACATGACCTTTGTATAGTACACGTCGAAATTTCTTGATTCTGTCATCAAATATCGAAGCTGTTGATATGACAATGCCTGCACGAGCATCAAAACTTACATGGAAATCCCAATTAGCCCATTTAACCTTGTGGCCTTCAATGGCGAAGCCGCCTTTGGTCACATTGCATATGACAGAATCTGGATTAGTCTTTGCTGATGTATAATCTGTGCCCTCAGCCTTAGGCAAAGGGAGTCTAAGCCTGTCTGTGTATTTAATAATTTGCATTTTATCAACATCAACCAACACACTAATTCCTTCAATAGGCCTTGCAAATATATTAGGCGATCCCCCTCTATAGAAGCATGCGACTTTAAGAGCTCTGCTTGTGACATGTGCGCCATACCAACCCACTGTGAATGGTAAGCAAGAAACTTCTGACAAATTCAAGCCCCTGTGGAGTACTGACTCCCGGAATTTGGCATATGTCAAAGGTAATTTGCTTGCTCGAAAGAACTCAATGAAGGCGAATGGAGGATAGCCGTGACCTTTGTAGATGTTATGTGATGTAATTGAGCCAATGGCCAAGTCTACAATGAGTTCATGCGTCTCGCCCCCAGCTCGAAGAACCACCTTTGCCTGACGATGAAGATTAAAATTTCCTTGTTTTTCTTTGGATAACCACTCGAGGACATGAACTTTGTCTGGTTCCTCGAGATCAACAGAATGGAAGGTTAAGTTAGGAAGGGCACCGAGTTTAGACTTTTGAACTATGAGCTTTGTTTGGCTGATTTCTGAGGGATTTAGTGGATCTAGAGGGTGGTAAAGGCTATTTGCACAGCAACGTTGTAGGAGAAAAGCAAGAACTAGCAATGGAATAGTCATGGTCATGGATATTACTTTCAGACGGTTGGACTCATAGTACAGGAGGCATGTAATAAATAATGGCACCACAACTCTGACTTGTCACATGGTAGCTATATTTAGCATTCTATAATATAAATGGTTGTCATGTCTTCAAATGGGTCATTGTACAACCTGTGAGCCTTTCATTCTAAGCAGGAATTTATTTCTTTTTTATATTTTTTAAGCCCTTGCCTTGCAATGGGAGCAACATTAATTGAATTAGCTCTGATTGCTTTTAGCCCCTCTTTAAACTAAGGTTACAGAGCTTCCACATCATTTGCCATGCCTGAAGCAACCGCTGAATCAAAAACAACCGCTGAATCACAAACAACCACATCATGTTAATCCTATGTGACAACAAATCACTTCAACTGAAATAGTATTTAAAAATATAAATTTATCTTGTCCAATGATAAAGGGAAGAGTAAGAGAGATGAAAAAAAGGCAATTATCAATTATCTTTAGTGTTCTTCAAGCACAAGCCACCTTATTCAATTTTAAACCATTACTCATGTAGAGCAATTAGGCCACTTCACTCGTTGAGGTTGTTTTGACTTTGAGCATTGGGCAGCCACAGCTCACCCACCTCGTGTTATTTTGTTGACTGATCTCACTTGATTCTTAAGATGACAGCGCCTCAACTCTGAAGCCAACTACTCCATCATTACATGAACCAATGTGCACGCAGCAGGCTCGAACTTAGTAGGAATGCACCCTCTCTAGCTAGGCGGTACAACTTTGAGCACTGGATTGCTCTCAAAGAAATTGGATGGCCGCAGCTCAAACCCACCATTGAATGTGGGCATCACAGGAAAATCTTCTTGGCAAGGCACATGATGGAATCCCAATGTGTACCATAGCACTATGTCCTTATTCTCTATGCTTCTGTTCCTGCATTAACGTTAAAAAAATATCAATCTTGTAATAAATTAATCTGACCACGATCAATTCAGGGTACATGCAGCATTAATCTTTTTGATGAGGCAAAAGATGAATTTTTGCATTTGCACTTAGTGGGCTTTTACCTCGTGCTCCATACGGCTAAGGTGTCATCCCCGTGGCTTTGATCAGTATAAAGCCCACCAGCCCATTTCTCAGACTTGTTATATGCTGTGACCCACGCATTGTAGCTAGTGAACGCCGCTCTGATTTGTGGATAATCATCGCCTGATAAAAGGGGACCGACCACCCCGTATGGAACCAGACGGTAACCAATGAGGTTCCCCATCTTGGTCTTCTTATTAGGATTAACAAATAGCAAATCAGCCGGTTCTAATCCAAGCTTAATCCTTGCATCAGATTCTGTTTTGGCGGTCTCACTATCAAGCGTCCAATAACTCTTTCTCGGCGATTCATGATCATTGACTCTGACAGTCCGCAATTTGGATTTGACAAAGGAGTTAGCATCACCGTCCACGTCGAGATCAAGACGGTAGGTTAGGAAGTGATCATGGTGTACGCCAACTGTGTTTTCTGCGATCAATGTGCCGTAAACATCCTCCTCTTCTATTTGATCTTTGTGGGTGTAGTTTGTTCCCCTCACTTCCAGCTCCCCAGTGAGCCCAACCTGCATGAAGATCAAATAATAAACATAATCGCATAATTTCATTTCATTAATTAATTAATTTATTTTAAAATCTAATTGACATTAGTTTTCAAGAATTATAAAGTATCCACCTATTGTACAATTTTACAAATATCTGCAGCAATTGAATTTTACATACCGTGACTTTGATGGAGCCACTCTGCTTAAATTCCCAGTCGTTAATATAATCATAGTTGCCCACCGTTGATACCGTTCGCACCACCAAGCTGACCTCTGGCCTAACCTCTCTTATCTACAACATTATTATTATTATTATTTTCAAAATAGTAATCGTTAAAACTAGAAGTAGAACTATATATTTTCAGGAAACAAAAGTACATATGTATTCACGTACCAGTTTCTCTGGATTGGTAGCTGCAGTGTGGCGCCACATGATGTCTCCAGCATAACGTTCGAAGATGCAAAAAACGTTAGGCATTTTCAGGGGCGTTCCATCATTCTTAGCAAAATACGCGTCCATGAAGACAGCATTCGGTGGGCAGTCCTTGAGAGGCTGCAGCGGCATCGAGCTTAAACCGTAGCCGTATTCGCCCACGTCAAAGAAGTTTCGGTAGTACCATTCCTCTGTTAGATCCATGTATGGCACGAACAGCTCGGACATATGCCCTTTGTATAACACTTGACGAGATTGTTGCTTCTCTGGATCGTATATTGATGCCACTGATATTATCATTCCTGCTCTAGCATCGAAACTTAGATGAAACTCCCAGTCGGCCCACCTTATAATTAATGGTAAGAACCAAATGAACATATTTTTAATATTGAACTAATTATAGAATACATCCACACATTATCAGTTCAGAGTCTAACATATATTAAATTTTTGAATCCTAATGTTTCAATTAGTCTGCCCGTTATCCATTTGTAATAAGATTAAAATATCCACCCATTCAGTAAATTCTTCTTTTATTATTACTCGAAATCGGCTGCGCCCATCAGCTGCTCAGAAACTTTAACCATATCGGTCGCTACGGATTGCGTTAAACTTAAACTTAAGGTGCGCTTGAGATTAAAGTGTTATACTTTTTAACCTATAGCTGTTGTGGAAAAAATTATAACTATAAAATAAAAGTTAGTAATATGTAGTAAATATAAATTTTAAAAAATAATTTTTATAAAATGATTAAAGATATAATGGATTTTTCCTCATACAAATGAAAAATCATATCAACATATCTTTCAAGCTACAACAAATGGTGTTTACCAAACACTTTAGAACTGTAACTTTTAAGTTATACCTGCCCAACCTAAATCTCAAACACACCCTTATTCTGTAAGACCGTTAACCTTTTAATATGAAAAATGTTAATAAGACAGAGCACTTAAATAAACAGTGAAAAATTTGAATTGGTTAACACTATTTTATATATCACCGATGCATATAATTGCTCTTTGTATATTAGAAACTAATTATCTTGTGATAAACATCTATGTTGAGACCAAAAGAGGGGCAAAAGAAAAAAATCAACATGTAATTAAATAAATGAAGTAACTAGGATATAAGAAATGTAGTAATTATACACTTAAATTTGATTTAAATTTTGAAATATATATTACTCTAATTTATAAAGAGTGGCTAATAAATAAGAATATACAAATATTCAAATTATATAAATGCAAAACCTTAATTAAAAAAAAAAAACAGAAAAGAGAGAAACCTTTTGCTAAAAAGATCATGGGGCTAATAAGAGGGCTGTTTTATAGCTCCAACAGGATTGTATTAGGGTTTTACACCCTCGTTCTGTTTTGTCTTACCGTCCGCTAGGCACGTTTCTGCCCCCACCAAAAAAAAAAAAAAAAGATCACGGGGCTAGTAAAAACAAGTGCTGATTTATCTTGTTTTTGGTTAGTTTTAAATTAAATAAGTAAAAATGACACCGATTTTATTTTATTTCTGTCAGCATCCTTTCAAACTTTTTGTCTGAAATACGGCTCAGTAGTGAAAATAATTGGTTACCTTATCTGATTTCCAACAATATTGAAACTTGGGCCGTCCGGTTGAACCACCGTAGTCCTCTTCAATCTCGGCCTGAAAGGAGGCTTCAGCTTAGATTCTCTATATTCGGTCCCGTCACCTTTCGGTACAGCGACAGTAATCCTATCACGAAACTGAATGATCTTCATCTCATCGAGATCCACGGTCATAGTAATTCCCTCGATCGGCCTCATGTCCGCATTCAGTGTCCCATCCAAATAATAACACATCATCTTAACAATCCTCTTATTCTTCCTCTCCTCCCCAAACCATCCAACAGTAAAACTCCCGCACACCACCTCTTCGAGCTTAAGCCCTCTCTTGCTAATCGAAGCCACGAACAGCGGGTAAGTGGACGCCAACTTGTTTGCACCCTCTTGTTCTTCATCAGTAAGCAAAGGGTAGCCATAGCCGTTGTAAGTGTGTTTGGAAGTAATTTCTTGCAGCGATAAGTCCACGATGATTTCGTGTGTCTGATGGTCTATACGTGCAACAACAAAGGCTTGGCGAGGTGGGTTTGTGGTGGTTTCGTTTTTGAGCCATGAGAGAACTGTTTGTTTGGTTGGTTCTTCTAAGCCTACGTATTGAAAGGTTAAGTTGTGGGCTGATTTGGGGTAAGCTTTCGTGACAATGCTTTGGATTTCAGTGAATTCCGATGGAGTTAAGGAGTCGAGGGGGTGGTACTGGTGGCTGGGAATGAGGAAGAAACTGTGAAGAAGAAGAGTGCAAAAGATGGTTTCGGAAGTAGCAGCCATTGTTAGTTAACAAGTGGTTTTGTGCATGGCTGGCTGTTTTAGGAGGAATTTGGATACTGGTTTTTTATTTTTATGATAGAAGCCATGTCACTAATGTATTTGATTGATCTTTACCATTGAAAATAAGTGTAATCCTAGAGGATTGTGGATCCATCCCTATATTTAATTACCCATAAATATGCAATAATCATTGTCACGATTTTTTTAAAATTTAATACAAAAATCTTTCATTGATTGGGTTTTCTTGTGATTCGAGGTTTTATTTAAGTAAACATAATTAAATACAATTATGTGATTGGTAGTTATTAAATAAAAATTAAAAAAAAAAGAAATAAATCTTAACCACTCATAATAGAAATGCATATATGTCAAAATATTCTTTAAAACTTCGGTATTCAAATTATGATAGGATATATCCAATTCCCTCAATTGAATCCTTGATTATTTAAATCATTAAAAAAATTATATACAATTAAAATCAATGTTATAGGATTTAAATAGAATAATTAGATAAGAATATTTTCTAGAAAATAATTTAATGAGTCCATTCTGAATTATTACATTAAGCACGAAGCAAAAAAAAAAAAAAGTTGACTTTATGTAAGTTTGAAATATATAAAAATCTCCGTTAGGTTAGAAAAATAAATATACTTAATTAATTTTGTATGGTTCCTGAAATTGTGATCAATCACTTAGTCCTTATATTTTAAAGAATTGCTCAAAACAATTTTATTGTTATTTTTTATAGTTGTTGGATTAAAGTTTCAAGGTTTTTCTAGCTATTATAATGTAAAAATTCAAATAAATATAATATGCAACTAATGAAAAATACAGAAAAATTAAATAGATTTAAATAAAAATAAAGATATAATTTAGATATTTTAAATAATTTTTAACAATATAAGGACTGAAAAGATGATCGACTCAAACCTCAAGAGCTAAAGTGGCAATTACCCACTTAACACCAATCAACGGTTTTTGGTTTGTGGGGAAGAAAAGGGCACGTGGATTAAAGTAATAGTTAGCTGTTGACTGATTGGAAGCAAATTAATCGATAATAAAATAAAGTTGGCGGTTTCTGGCTGATGTAATGTTCCTGCCGACTGCATTGTCCATAGCACCGGACGGATGCAATATAGGATCAGCTGGGGGCCGTGCCCAAGCTAGCTTTGGAAAAAGTTGTTCTACGATTACTAAAAAATATATATTTTATTTATTATTTAAGAAAATAACCCGGTTAAAATATAAAAATATGAAAGTGTTTTAGTTAACTTTAAAAGATTTTTTGTTGTCCTTAGTTTAACTGTTTAATTTTAATTAATTTGATTAGCTATTAAAATTTTTACGAAAATTAAATAAAGGTGAAAGATAATATATATTTCAAATAAAATTAAAAGACAATTAAAAACAAAAGATATTTATTAAAAGTGTTTTGAATAAAAACACACATTTTGTTTAAACTTTCGAAAATTAAATAAAGGTAAAAGATAATATATATTTCAAATAAAATTAAAAGACAATTAAAAACAAAAGATATTCACTTTACTCCTCTTCGGATTAAAATAACAAATCCATTTTGTTAGTTTTTTTCTTATATCACCTATTTTGAGAATTAGTGATAAAATTTAAAATTTATGGTTTTTATATATTTTGAATAAAAACATATAATTTTCTTCATTTGTTTGTCATTTGGTGTATTATTTATTTGCAGTGCAAATGTAAAATTATATATTTTGATTTTTAAGTTTAAAAAGCCAATCAGAGTAATGCATGTGCATCAGTGCACGGATTTCATCGCAATTCCCATAAATCAAAAGCGCTATCCTTTAATTGTTTAGTTTATTAATATTTATTTCTAAATTGTAAGTTTAGATAATTTTAATTTTTTAATTATTCCCATTAATCTTGTATCTAGTTTCAAAATCCCAATTTTATCATGTAGTCTCTCGTATGCTTTTCATGTTGCATTATATGGATATTTTTGTTATTATTAAAAGATTTTAAGAATGAATTAAGTGATAACCTATATGTATGCATTGAAAAAGATGTCTTTAATTGTATTGATAATAAAATTATTTTACATCTTTTTTAACACATTAAATACTATCGAAAAATCTTTGATGAGGACAATTGTACTAAATAGTTAAATTTATTATCAATGTATATTATAGCTGCAATGTTATATATTTCTATCTAAAATTTTAAAATTGTATTATATTTTAAACGTGGTGTTGATTACATTCATGCAATCATACAACTTTTAAAGCACAATTATGCACATAGCAAGCTCCCATTTTGGGGTTATGGGGCCCACAACATAGCTCCCCAAATACGAACTTACTATGCTTGTAATTGTACACTTGATCGTAGTCAATTTTAAATGTATATCAACTCGATCGAAATCTTAACTACATCTCTAATACATAATACTCATATAATACTTTCGAGAGAAATTGTGACAAAGAGAGGAGCTATCAGCACCTCTCTAATTATCTCATAAAACCCCTATTCCGAATGCACCCATTAATTAAATTACTAAAATTACTCTTTTACTAATAACACATTTTAATTCCTTAAATAGCCCTATCCTCTTCCTTCTCATTGAACCCTAAAATAATTTTTTAAAAAAATCTCACGATCAGTGTATTGCACTCAATAAGTAGAATTTTCCATAACTAGTAAACAAATTTAAAGAATAAGCCACCATAACTAATAAACCTACACTCTTCCTTAATAAAAAGTATTAAATACTCCTTTGATTGCTAGTTTTGCGTGTAAGGAAAAAATATATTTATACCTCTTTTGCTTAGGTTTGTTGTTTTATGGCTCAATTCAATCTTTTTTTTTTAAAAAAAAAAAACAATTGGCTTTTAATAATATAGAGGCGTAAAGAGTTCTTATAATTTCTTTTTTATTTGAATTACAGTTCTTGTAATTTGAGTCAAGGTTAAATGTGTAAGTACATAGTAGTGGAGTTTTGTAAGAACTTTTGAGGAGTGCCAATAGTATGACTCTTTGAAAAATTCCATCTTTACAAAACTAATTAACTGTGAAACTACATAAAAAAAATCATAAGTTTCATTTTTTTTAATAAAGAAACACAAATTTCATTCCAGGTCAAATACATAAGCGCAAAACAATAAGGTTATTAAGTCGATTAAATCAGTTTATGATTAAAGATACTATTTACGGAGAATACTCCTCTTTAGGTGGTATAACTTTGAGCACAGGATTATTCTCAAAGAAATTGGATGGCCGCAGCTCAAACCCACCACTCAATGTTGGCATCACAGGAAAATCTTCTTGATAAGGCACATGATGGAATCCCAATGTGTACCACAACACTATGTCCTTATTCTCTATGCTTCTGTTCCTGCATTTTATCAACATTAATCAAAACATAAACCAACCGTGTACGTACTAAATTTGAGTGGGCTTATTACCTGTTGCTCCAAACAGCCAGGGTGTCATCCCCGCGGCTCTGATCAGCATAAAGCCCACCGGCCCATTTCTCAGACTTATTATATGCTGTGACCCACACATTGTAGTTACTGAATGCCGCTCTGATTTGAGGGTGATCATCACTTGATAAAAGGGGACCCGTCACTCCCTCTGGAATCAGACGGTAGCCAATGAGGTTGCCCATCTTGGTCTTCTTATTCGGATTCACAAACAGCAATTCAGCCGGTTCTGATCCGAGCTTAACTCTTGCTTCAGATTCCGTTTTGGCAGTCTTACTATCAACCGTCCAATAACTCTTCCTGGATGATCTGTGATCGTTGACTCTGGTGGTCCGTAGTATTGACTTGACAAAGGAGTTTGCATCACCGTCCACGTCAAGATCAAGACGGTAGGTAAGGAAATGATCATGGCGTACTGCAATGCTATTTTCTGCTACCAAAGTACCGTAGACATCCTCCTTCATTTGGTCTTTGTGGGTGTATGTTGTGCCCCTCACCTGCACCATTCCAGTTAGCGCAACCTGCATTGGAATGAACTAATTGGCATCATCACATTATTTCAATTCATTAAACTTCTTTTTCTTTAATAGATTAATTGACATTAGCTCCGGAAAATTTTAGTTTGTGCTTCTTTCAAAACTGTTTTGATAAAACAATTACATTCAACGTAGTACATACACCGGTCTTTAAATTAATAAACTGAAATTATGTTTTGAAATCCTCAAACTATCTTCGGCTTCTAAGTTTGATTAAGAGGACAGAGTTAGAATTGCTGTCGTTTAAAAAAATGAACAGTTGAACTTTCATGTAGTAAATTTTGTCTATTTAAATGGAGATAATGGTATTGACATGCAAATATAAGACTCACCAAGATTAATGTACTAAGTCCACCGAGTTTAATTTACTATAGTATTCTTAATTCATCCAAATAAAAGTAATACAATTATACGTAAAAAATTTAGAACACTGGATGTCCGTATATAAAGGAATAAGGATCTAACCATCTGTCATGGCAAATCTCAGATTCCGTGTTAATTTCCCAGCAAACAAAAGAAACAAAAACTGTAGCAATTAGGCTTACCGTGACTTTGATGGAGCCGCTCTGCTTAAATTCCCAATCATTAACATAGTCGTAATTGCCGAAAGTCGATACCGCTCTCACCACTAGGCTCACGTCCTGCCTAACCTCTCTTACCTGAATCACATTTATCACAAAATAATAATAATAATAATAATAAAAGAGAATGAACTGGCAATATCTTAAAGTGTGATAATAAGAACCATGTTGAAGAACCAAGAAGGATATAATCACGTACCGTTTTCCCTGGAATAGTGGCTTCAGTGTGGCGCCACATAATGTCTCCGGCATATCGTTCGAAAATGCAGAAAGCTTTAGGAATTTTCCGGGGCATTCCATCCTGCTTAGCAAAATAGGCGTCCATGAAAACAGCATTCGATGGGCAGTCTCTGAGAGGTTCAAGCGTCATCGAGCATAATCCGTAGCCGTATTCGCCGGCGTCAAAGAATGTTCTGTGTTGCCATTCCTCTGTTAGATCCATGTATGGCACAAACATCTCCGATATGTGGCCTTTGTATAATACTTGACGATATTGTTGCTTCTCTAGATCGTATATTGAGGCCAATGATACTATCATTCCAGATCGAACGTCGAAACTTAGATGAAGCTCCCAATCAGCCCACCTTAATTATTGTAATTGTAATTAAGAACCAGTTAATTGAGGGTTTTTAAGATCAATTTTAACCAAGTAATACATCAGCATTCACGATTTACAGTCTCGTCGATCGTTAAATACAAATTTTTGTACAAGTAATTCCGTTATAAATATATGAAGATGATTGATGTTGAAGCATTTCGCCGTACTCTTCTCATTAAAAGATTCATACCTAATCATGTGTCCGTCAACGGTGAAACTTGGGCCGTCCGATTGAACCACCGTAATCTCCTTTAAGCTCTGCCTAAAAGGAGGCTTTATTTTTGATTCCCTGAACTCGGTCTCATCTGCCTTGGGTACAGGGACAGTAACTCTATCTCGAAACCCAATGATCTTCATCTCATCAAGATCAACAGTCATAGTAATTCCCTCAATCGGTCTCATGAACAAATTCACAGTCCCATTCATATAATAACACATCACCTTAACAATCCTCTTATTATTCTTCCCCTCCTCCTCCTCCTCTCCGTACCACCCAACGCTGAAACTCTCGCACACCACCTCTTCAAGCTTAAGCCCTCGCCTCCTAATAGAAGCCACGAACGGCGGGTACGCGAACGCCAGCTTGTCAGCATTTTCTTGATCTTCAAAAGTGAACATGGGGTACCCGTAGCCGCTGTAAATTTGTTTGGACGTGATCTCTTGCAGCGATAAGTCGACGATGATCTCGTGTGTTTGATGGTCTATGCGTGCAATGACAAAGGCTTGGCGAGGTGGGTTCGTGGTGGTTTCGTTTTTGAGCCATGAGATAACTGTTTGTTTGCTCGGTTCTTCTAAGCCAACGTACTGAAAGGTTAAGTTGTGGGTTGATGATCTGGGGTAAGCTTTCCCCACAATGCTTCTGATTTGAGTAAATTCGGACGGAGTTAGGGGGTCCAGTGGGTGGTATTGGTGGCTGCGGACGAAGATGTACCAGATGTGAAGAAGGATGACGAAAAAGATGGTTCGGGAAGGAGCGGCGGCTGCCATTTATTTGTTTTATTCGATTCAGAATCAAACTTTTTGTGTGTGGTGTGTGTTCATAGTTCTTAACTTATACCACTCACTCCAACGCCCAGTTTTTATTAATAAAAAAATATATATTTTACATTATGTTTTGATCTCAACTAAATATTTTAACCTGTTTTTTCTTTTTAAGCAATTCAAAATAATTATTCAAAAGTTATTTTTATTTTAAAACACAAATAATGATTTGTAAAACAGAGCTCTTTATTGTCACCGAGTGTTTGCAGCATCCATCTACTAATAAAAGTTAGAAGAACAAAGCATGATCTACTTAGTTAACCAATCTTATTGACTAACACCAATATTTTGAAGAAGGAGAATGACGAAAATGTTTTTTGTATCCAATAGACATTTGTGTGGTTCGTATGCACCCCAAGTATAAAAGAAACGATTTCCATCGAAGGGGTCCGCCATCCGCTTAAGAGTTAAATGATTGAATTGATAATGTGGTCGACCGACAATGGGACCCACCGGCTTCGAATCTTTATCATTGCAGAAGTGTTATTTAAAAATAAAAGTCAATAGTGCCTGCTGTCCCCACATTGCTTCTTTGAATGAGTGAACGGGGCGTTTGCAGTTTGATAATTGATAAAGGACAAAGTCCATATAAATTCAAGCAAATAGAAATGGGGGACACATCTCCCCGTAGAGGGGAAAATTAATACCGCCCACGGTCACCATGAATTTTCTGCAACGCTTTACTCTTGACATTTGACTTGCATTTTCAGAACACGGCACGGGCTGCCGTAAAGGCAAAATACGTAGGTTTCGTGTTTCGCATGCTCTGCGCTAACTTCGTTCTGGAGTCGGAAGAGTCTGCCTGGGAGAGAATGTTGTTCGTGGAAGACAAGGCCCATAATAAATCTCTATAAAATGCAGGAAATCTTTTGCTTGCAAATGCATTCTGCATTATAGTAAACTAAAGCCTAACCATATGTTGGAATAATACTTCATTTACTCCTTCAATATTGAATTTAATTTCTTCAAAACATCCCCACTTTGCGAATATTATAGGGGTTGTGTTGAGATTGTGTGCAAATCTGAAAAGTCAATTCTTTTGTCAATGGCACCGCAAACTGGCTTTTTACAAATTTTATAGAATTTCTTAAAAAATTATTACGCTTGAATTGTTAGATTTTTTTTTTCCTCCTCAAATTTGGTGAATTTAAAATTAAGTCAAGTGAGTTTGGGTTTTATTATGAAAAATAAAGAAAAATGAAGAAATATATAGGTAAAGGCAGTTTTGAAATTATCATGGTCTAATTAGATTTTTAATGATTTAAACGAGGCATTTTTAGGAATATGGTGTAAAATAATCGTTTAAGTTTTAAATGTTCTCTCTATACCCAGATTGACATAAGATGTCTATTAGTCTATTCCACTTGATAGCTTTTATCTTGTCATGGAAAACAAGTTCTTAATTAATAATTAACAAGCATAAATTATCTTTTTATTTTAGTATTTCATAACTTAAAATACTTTACAATTTCTTCCAAAAACAAAGTGAAAATAATAACATTTTATCACTTTCATTATGAAAGTAGTTAATAAACTCTATTAATATCTCTTCAACAAGTGAATGGGTCGTTAATATTAATATAAGTTATTTATTCAAATAAATATCTTATCACGTAGACTACATAATGAAAAAGCTTAGTTCCTTATATAGTGGGTTACAAGGACTTTTGAAGAGTGTCAAAAGCAAAAAATGTAACTTGGTAGCCCATTTGGAAAGGATTTGAGTCGTTGCTGAGCCCATTGAAAACTTTGGTTTAATGTCCAGTGGCCAGTGCCACCAGGGAAAATGCTTTGGCGATAAAAACTTGTGGTACCTATTTTTAGATAAGTGATATTATCACGCGGATTTTATATCCCAGCGAGAGAATCAGCATCTTGAAAGTGGAGGGACGCTGATTTGAATTCTTTACTAACCAACCGAACAAAAAAAACTTTTATTCACCTCCTATTAATAGGCGGGAGCAGATAGGAAAACAAGAGGCTATGTGTTGTCGTCACAAAAATTTTGATTGCGAAATAGAGCAAAGTTATGAGAATAGCTGCGTCCTGACCTGACGTGACCGGAAATTGATTAAAAGCCCATGCAAGGCCCAACAGGTTCATGAACAATCTAGTTGGATCGGCCCATGTACATGCTTAATTTAATTTTAATTTTTTTTCCCGAATACGACACGTTTTATTACTCTCGAGTCCTGAGCTGTTCGGGCTGTGCAAATTGCAATAGAGGGCAATTCTTCTGGACCTTTCTTGGGATTGCGAGCACCGCGTCATATTTATAAATTATAAAATAATATTTCATTAAATCTTTAGTGTAACGTAAGCCTTTTTTCCCCCTCTTTTTTTTCATAAAAAGTAAACTTTGTGCTTTAAATGGAGAATGAAGGGAAAATGAGAGCAAAGAGGAAGTACAAAATAAAATTTTTACATTCCAGTTGCAGTCATAAACTTACATGAAGTTGAAAAAACAAAATAATAAATCTAATTCACATTTTTTAATACTACCCTTACAAATAAAATAAATGAACAAAGTGTCTCCTCTCTCTAGGAAGCTCTAGAAGCAGAACCCGCCTTTTCGTTGTAGTATTAGTTAATGATAATACACATAACAAAGCGCTCTCGTTTCTCTTAAAACTGTAAAGCTCTGGCAGTTTCCATTCCAAGGCTCGATTACTACTCGACAACTTTCTTTGCTTTCTTCTCGCTTTCTCTAAACAATCTCTAGCAGTAAGTCTCTTTTTATTTTGTACACATTTTTGCTTTGAGTTGCTGCAGCGAATTCATTTGTAATTGTGCCTCCCTGTTAATTGCATGATTCTTTTTTTGTTTCTTCATTTCAACATCGCATCCACTGTTTAATCTTTTTACGTTTTGTTTCTATTTTTTTCTTTTTGTGTTAATTAATGTGCAAGAAGTTGCTCATCATTTTTGAAGCTGTGACAGTCTTGTCTCTCTGTTAGCATGTTAGATCATGCGTGCTTTTATTTTTTTGTTATCATGAATCTTTCTACATTATGCTTGACACATTTTTTTTTTGGTTTTTTTTTAAGTTAAAGATTTGGATACAGTTAGTAATTAGTCATCCTGATCTTTCGGTTATGCTCTGCTTTTAATGATTGATATTTATTAAACTGAGGTGATTGTAATTTATGAAGTTCATTGAATTTGCTTTTTTTATTTTTCTTCTCTCCCCTTCTCCTCCCAGTCATTTGATTGATCTTGAAACATCTTTTTGTATTACTGTCAATGAAGCTAAATTTGAATTAGCGAAACAAAAGGTGGTGGCATTGGAAAGTCCATGTGTGTCTGTCCATGATCTGTCGATTTGTTGCCGCAATGAGTGAATCATTTCATTTTGTATTTTCATGGAAATTTAATGCATCAATGCGCATTTTAATTCATTTGCTATATATATCTACCAAATGAGACAAGTGCTACTTTTGAATTGGGGGTCCGTTTCTCGGTTGGATTTGCAATCTTTGATGCGAATCAATAACATCTTAAAGGTGTTTGTCAAAAGACCTGCATTTATTTAGTTGCCATAAAATTCCAGAAGCTTCATATAGTTTAGCATGTTGGCTTTTGAAGGTGATTTAAGTGCATTGCCACTTAAAACAAATGGTAGGACTTATGCATATAGGGCTTCTCAATACCGTGGGTACTTTAGTTTTGACCTGTCTGGATGTAGAAGTTATTCCGGTTTTTCTTATGCCTTTTAGAAGGTCCAGCTTTACAATTTACAGAGATGGTGATTCTAAGTCAGGTTAACAAAGTGAGGCACCAGAGTCATATTGCACTACAGCTAAATGGAGATTAGGCTTCTTTCGCAGCAGAGAAAAAAAAGAGGAGGGGGGGGGGGGGGGGGGGGAAGAAGAGGGGGAATTTTTAAACTAAATTTGTAATAGAATTATAGCTTCATGTTAGCAGATTCTCAAACTTAAAATCTGTAAAGTTGACCGACCTTGCAGAATGCACTTTTGGCATCTACTTTTGGGAATCAAAATATGTCGAGTCCTAAAGCCATGTAACTTTGTTTCGTATAACATTTTGTTTGACAGAGAGTACTTTGGTCGAGTGCTAAAGGAAGCTCGGCTGGTAAAAATTTTAATATACACTTAACTTTATCCTCCTCATCTCCTAGAAATCAGCGGAATTGCCCCCCTTGGCTTTTTATCATTTCTATACTTTTGGTGGTTTATGCATTGTCCTCTGTTTTATTATACCATTTTGAATAATTTCTTCATCAGCTGCAAATTTGTAAAAATGCAGTAATGGCTGAACCAGCATACACTGTGGCTTCTGATAGTGAAACAACTGGAGAAGAAAAAACCTCATCCCCTTTTCCTGAAATTGCAATTGGAATCGACATAGGTACTTCACAATGCAGTATTGCATTCTGTAATGGCTCGGAAGTAGAGCTTATTAAGAACACAAGAAACCAGAAGGTGATGCGTTCATATGTCACCTTCAAGGATGAAGTTCCTGCAGGGGGAGTCAGCACTCAACTCTCCCATGAACATGAAATGTTATCTGGTGCTGCAATTTTCAACATGAAACGCTTAATTGGCAGAGTTGACACTGATCCTGTGGTCCATGCAAGCAAAAGCTTGCCGTTTTTGGTCCAAACCTTGGACATTGGTGTTCGTCCATTTATTGCAGCCTTAGCGAACAATGCATGGAGATCCACCACTCCTGAAGAAGTCCTTGCAATATTTTTGGTGGAACTAAGAGCTATGGCTGAAACTCAGTTGAAACGCCCGATAAGAAATGTTGTTCTAACCATTCCAGTTTCATTCAGTCGTTTCCAGCTGACACGCATTGAACGAGCATGTGCTATGGCTGGCCTTCATGTCCTCAGACTGATGCCTGAACCAACTGCTGTAGCTCTATTGTATGCTCAGCAGCAGCAACAGAGTGTGCATGAAAACATGGGTAGCGGAAGTGAGAAGATTGCAGTCATTTTCAATATGGGTGCTGGGTACTGTGATGTTGCTGTGAGTGCTACAGCTGGAGGAGTTTCACAGATTAAAGCTTTATCAGGAAGTGCTATTGGAGGAGAGGATTTACTTCAGAATATGATGCGTCATCTTATGCCAAATTCAGAGTCTCTTTTCTCAAGCCATGGTATGAATGAGATCAAATCAATGGCATTGCTTCGGGTTGCTACCCAGGATGCAATCCATAAACTATCATCAGAGACCAGTGTCCAGATTGATGTCGACTTGGGAAATGGATTAAAAGTATCTAAAAAAGTGACACAAGAGGAGTTTGAGGAGGTAAACCAAAAGTTATTTGAGAAATGTGGGAGCCTTATAACCCAGTGCTTGCACGATGCAAAGGTGGAGATAGAGGATCTGACTGATGTAATACTCGTGGGTGGCTGCACGTATATTCCAAAAGTAAGGAATCTTGTCCGGTGTACATGCAAAAAAGTAGAACTCTACGAAGGTATTAACCCATTGGAAGCAGCAGTTTGTGGGGCAGCTCTGGAAGGAGCAGTGACCTCAGGCATTAATGATCCATTTGGGAACCTGGACCTGTTAACCATCCAAGTCACACCACTTGGCATTGGTATACGAGCTAATGGCAACAACTTTGTACCTATCATTCCTAGAAACACCACAATGCCAGCACGGAAAGATCTGGTCTTCACAACAGTTCGTGACAACCAATCTGAGGCATTGATCATTGTTTATGAAGGTGAAGGGGAGAAGGTGGAAGAGAATCATCTTCTAGGCTATTTCAAGATAACAGGAATTCCTCCCTCTCCCAAAGGAGTACCAGAAATAAATGTGTGCATGGACATTGATGCCTCGAGTGTGCTGAGAGTTTTGGTTGGGGTCATTATGCCTGGCAGCCAGCATCCAGTGATTCCTGTAATGGAAGTGAGACTGCCAACAGTTGATGATGGACATGGCTGGTGTGCTGAAGCTCTAAACAGGGCTTATGGATCCACTCTAGACCTTGAGACAGTGCAGCCGAAGAAAATGTAATGGTGTCTTGAAATTTCATTGCTTTTTTAATATTTTCAAGAGTTGTATGCGTATAATAGTCTGTATCCTTCAGAAAAATTTACTTGTGACTTGCATCATAAAGAAATAATGGAGGCTGTTTTGGTGCTTTCTTTGTACACAAGTTTTATGAGTGCCCATGGTTTTGCTTGATGTCATTGAAAACATGGTTGTGCCTAGCTATGGGATTACATTTGGCGAAGATATACATGGATCGGACGGGGTTTTCTCGTTTGGTACAAGGCTAAAATTGGAACGTTATTCAATGAACAAAGCCGCCCGGATTTTATGCTAAAATCCTACTAGGCTTCATAATTGTTCCTATTGTTTATGTGTGTAACCGTTTTACTCTAGTCTCCAGAGTAGCTAAAAGGTACTCTTTAAAGTGCGAACGAAGGTGGTGACTAGTGAGTGTTTCTTGTCATTCTATTTCTAGTTTTTAGCCAGTTAAGAGAATCAACGCAATTTGATTGCTTTTCGCACATTTTGATAGGCAATCTACTCGTATATGATGGCTTCCGCAATATGGTTTGTGCTGTTAACAATTGTTGCGTTTCACCTCTCTGCGGTGTCCGGTAAGTGAAATAATTTTTTTTTTTAATAATACTTACTATGTTCATGTCAGTGTTAGCGGAGAAAATTTATTTACGTCTTCGCAGGTGGCGATGTCGGAATCAATTACGGAAGGGATGGAGACAATCTCCCTTCTCCGAAACAGGTTATCGATTTCCTAACCAAGAATTGCAGCAGCAAAATTGGACTAATCCGTATCTACGATGCTAATCTGGAGATTTTAGAGGCATTGAGCGGAACCAATCTTGTAGTCACAATTGGGGTCCCAAATGAGGCTATTAATTACGTAGCTTCAAGCCAAGAAGCTGCTGATAAATGGGTTCAAGATCACATAATCACATACGTCCGGAAAGGCGTTAGGTTCCGCTATCTTTGTGTTGGCAACGAGGCGATTCCTGGTATTCTTGCAGCCTCTGTTGAGCCAGCCATTATGAATCTTCACAATTCAGTAAGAAAGGCTGGCTATGATTTTATTTTTGTCACTACTGCGGTTGCAGCTAATGTTTTAGGCACATCTTATCCTCCTTCACAAGGCCAGTTTGCTCCGGGTGTTGCTGATATTATGAGTAGCATCACGCATTATTTGTATAGTATAGGGTCACCACTTTTGGTTAATGTGTACCCTTACTATGCCTTAGTCGAGGACCCCGTACATATTTCGTTTGAGTATGCTTTGTTTACATCTCGAACTCCAATTAGAGATGGACGGTTAGAATACTACAACCTCTTCGATGCCATGGTAGATGCCTTTGTCGCCGCAATGGTGAGGGTGGTGCAACGGGAGGACGTCAAAGTTGTCGTGTCGGAGACGGGTTGGCCGACTGACGGGCGCATAGGGTACGCGATTACCGATTATGCCCGGACTTATAATAACAAATTGAGGGAGCATGCCATTATAGCTGGGAGGACTCCCCGGAAGGCTGATATCAATTTGGAGGTTTACATTTTTGCAATGTTCAATGAGAATCTTAAAGCTCCTGAAGAAGAGAAGAATTTTGGAACTTTTTATCCTAATTTCACTGAAAAGTACCCGTTGTGGCGTTGATTATGTCACTTGGGCTGCTTCCGTAGTTTCCGATTATGAATTAAATAAAAAATTAAGAAAAATTGGCATTATATATTTGTGAGAATTCATGAATTTAAGCAACACTATGCATATTGAAATTGAGATGGACCTCCTTTCTAGCCCTTTTTTATAGTGGTTCATTGAGCGCATTGGATTTTTTAACTTGTTGGGTTGGCGAGGTGGGGGTGGGGGTTAGGTTATATAAAAGTACTGCGAATATCGATTTTTGAAGCAAAGAGCCAGAGCGGAATGAAAAGATCACAGATCATATGCTAATTAAATGTCCCCGAAAGTGTGATTTATTGAAAATAATGTAACGTTTGTCAAAATTCAAAGCTGCGAATGCAGAGAACCGGACTTTACGCAGGTAACTGGAGGATTTTTAACAGTTAAACGTTCGAATGCATATTTTAATGAAATTATCAATGAACATAAAGCAATAAACATGTAACTTAGCAAAAATCAATCTTAGAATTAATTACTCAATTAATTGAGTTTACTGGAGTCAAAATCAAATTGAACTTACTCATCGTATACAAATTAAATACTCCAGCCTCATGAGGTCCTGAAAAAATCTTCATCGATCGCACGTCACATAGCTATAGACCACAATTGATGTCGCCCCTAATCAGAACATATGACATGCACTGTCATTTAAATAATTAATATAAGTAATTAAATTTCAAGGAATGGAAATTTGATTTGTCTACTGCTTTTTTGGCTGTCTTGATCAGAAACTCATCTTTATAAGCAATCTATGGCGGCATATATAATAACATGCATTACTCCAAGCAATCTGTTCACAGAAATTAATTACAAGCTTGTATGCCATGTGAGTACAACTACATTCTCTAGGATTTTGTACTTGATTTGCACGAATATTTTTAATTGATCTTTTAACGTTTTGCGTTTATGTATCTTGCTATACAATACTCAAGATCAAGATGAAGACTACAATGGTGATCAAGATCATGCTACTTGCTATGGCTCTGACTCACGATTCCATGGCATTCGGTAAAAGGAAGAAAGTTGATAAATTATAAAATTAAATATGTATATCTATTTATTAATGCAACAAATAAGATGCACTAATTTCATCATACATATATATGTTTTAGGAGGTGGCATTGTTGGCATCAATTATGGGAGACTTGGTAACGATCTCCCACCGCCAAAACTCGTAGTCGAATTCCTGACAAAAGATCTTAATTATGCAATCCCATCGGTAAGGTTATTCGATCCGGAACCCGAGGTCCTGAGTGCGTTGGCCACATCAAACTTGAGCGTATGCTTAGGGGTGAAAAATCAAGACCTTGCACAAATGGCCGGAAGCATAGACTACACACGAAATTGGGTTCGCCAATTCGTGACTCCATACACTAAAGGTGGAAACGGAACCCTAAAACTCCGGTACATCACAGCCGGCAACGAGATCATCCCCGGCGCCGAAGCCGTATATGTCCTGCCGGCCATGAAGAACATTCAGCAAGTACTAGAACAAGAAAATGTGCGTAATGTTGGTGTATCAACTGTGCTGTCATCTGCGGCCCTAGGTTCCTCGTACCCACCATCGAACGGTTCATTTGCTACTGAAGTGGCTACGATTTTGAATGAAATATCAAAATTTGTGTACGCTAAAGGAGCTCCGTTGATGATCAATGTGTATCCTTATTTTGCCCTAGCTTCTGACCCTCAACAGGTGACATTGGACTACGCATTGTTTCGATCAACAGCACCTGTGGTCCAAGATGGAGCTAGGAAGTACTTCAATCTTTTCGACTCCATCGTGGACTCGTTCATCGCGGCGATGGTCAAGGCGGTGGGCAAGGAGGACGTCAAGGTTGTCGTGACAGAAACTGGGTGGCCTAGCGCAGGAAGTAACCTGCCGCATGCGACTATTGAAAATGCAAAGACGTATAACAATAACTTGAAGAAGCATGTACAGACTCTGGGAGGGACACCGAGGAGGCCGAATCTAAATTTGGAGACGTTTATATTTGCCTTGTTCAATGAGAACCAAAAACCTGCGGGGACCGAGCAAAATTTTGGGTCTTTTTATCCTAATCTTCAGGAAGTATACCCCTTGTGGCGTTGATTATTATCATTAACTGCTCGAATGGTAATTATGGAAACATCAATAATAGTAAAAATCTTACACAAATGATAATAAAAATAAGAGGCTTAATTATTGACGTCGAAATTCATATTCTCTTGATTTTTTTTTTACTTTTTGTCATGGTTTGTCACGGGCTACTACTACAGCACAGTACAAGTGACAAGCCTAATTAATAGAGTATATTAACGGGGCTTTCTCTAAATGAACAAGATCCTCTTTTCATCTTTTGATTCAACCTTTTATCCAAGAAAATTCAGGTAGCTAATTAGTTTGTCCATGAAATTGAAAATAATAAAAGAATAAATGTTAACTATATTTGAGTAATGAATATATTCACACAATATAAAATTTTAAAAATCTATATTAGGCTACTATTAACTAGAGAGCTGATCACTCAAATTTGTGGACCGAAAAAAGTTATTAAAAGAGTAGAAAACTGATTTTTTCTTTGGGTATTTTGGTTCGACAAGGCGATTGGCCATTCAAGCTGCAGAATATACGATTCAACACGATCGATCGAAACAACGGATAGAATACAAATTACTACTGAAAATTCTTAGATTTGCCAGCCGATAATACGCTTGCCGTGCAACAGTACGAAGACAGTGACCATTTATGAATTACAATAGTCAATAATTCCAGCTGAGAAAAGCAAGAGAGCAACCATCCCATCATGCCAAAAGAAAAAAGAAATCTCAGTTCATTCAGGAGTACTGTCACAGGCATCAACTTAGATCAATAAAATCAATCCATAAGTTGAATGGTGTCAAGCAGGACAAAAAGCCTAGTACTGTAGCCTGCATTTGCTTCTCTCTGAATTAACAACAGCCCCCGAAACAACAAAGAATAAACTCCAAAAACTGCGAAACTGGTAGTACAAAAGCACACACTATGTCCACATCCTAACCAGTTGCCAGCCTCTGAAAGCTAAACAGCAAAACCCTAAATTTACTGAAAGAAGCAAATGGACTCCAAACAGAAGAAACTACCACAACACAAGCCACAAGAGTTTCAAACGTCACTTCTCACATAGACAGAACCTCGACGCCTTAACGACACTTGATAAGCGACAAATTAAACTCCATCCCCCATGCAAATTAAATTTAATACCCGTTTACAAATATTTGAGTATCTTTGTACAAATTTTTATATTTATTATTAATTTGCTGAATTTCAATTCCCAAAACACACACACATATATAAATTATAAGCTCGAATCAGAAGTGGCATTTTGACTTCTCAAACAACAAAACACGACACATATTCCTACTAACCAACATATAAAAATACATACAGAACAATACAATAATAGTCAAAGTTTTCAAACTGAAAATCTTCACAAAGAAATAAATAAATAATGATATATATTATATAAACTTTAAAATAAGACATAGATTTGTTTTTCAACGCTTTGGTTTTCTTGTAACAGTGTGATTTTTCCAATGCAAAATGTTCGCCGTTTCGACCACGCTATGAATCTTGCTCCCATGTTCAAAAACCCAAACCGTAGACTTTGCAGTAAAGTGATTGAAATTTTTGGCCACTCTCACATAGCTCAAAATTAGACATGATGCACGAGCTTTCACATCCCACCTCGCACGTAGTCTCCTTCATTAATTTCTCTCTTCTTGCCTTGGTATTTGTTAATTTAATCACACCCGCACGGGCTTGATTTGATTTAGAATATTAAACAAAATAATCAATCAATATTTTTTTTTTGGCATTAATTACTGTCACATTGACACTTTGTTAATGTCGAAGCCCTATGTTCTATTACCTCGAAACTTTTTTCTTTTTTTGGGGGTGAGTTTAGAACCGTTGTGATACTGACACGTGGCGGCGCTTGAGGTGCGGGGAGACGATGGAGATTAGGCCTCCGAGTGGGGGCCGCATCTTTGACCTGTAGATCATCTCGTCGTACGGCCTTCTGTAGAACCTCAAAAACGGTATGAACGACTCACGAGACTTGTCGGTCTTGATGCTGACGTGGTAGTCCTTGTTGCGAAAAAACATGGCCGGTGATTGCAGGAATGAGGGGCGTGGGGTCCGAGGATGGTTGATCTTGACTGACTCACTGCCTGTGCTTCGCTGTGGCAATGGTGTTGATGGGAACAAGCTTTTTCTCATGGGCCCGAAGTTGCCACTTCCACCGTTGATGGTTCCACGTGGCGTTCTGGCAGCTGGTGATGCGAAGGAGAGGGACCGGGCGTTGAGTGGAGAGATGCGAGCTGGGCCCAGCGGGGAGGGGCTGGTTGGTCCTACTTTTGCTGCTGACGTGTCTGTTAAAGTGAGGTACCACGGTTTGAGCGAGTCGAAGTGGTGGGACACGGTGAAGGCAAATCTGGAGGAAGAGCAAGAGCCGATCTTCGCCGTTGATTTGATTGACGAATGGTCAAATCGGAGGGATGAGGCTCTTGGGTATGCAGCGAAGTCATCAAACTCGAGTGATTCTTCAAAGTCTAGTGATGATACCACCATCGTGACGGTTGATAGCTCAACAAATGGCCGGACCCCCTGCAACCAAAATTCTTTATTATCAAACTATACCACGAAATTTCATGTCCCAAAGTTTGTCAAAATCTTCTGAAGTTCTAACTTGAGCCGTCAAGAAAAGTTTGCATATCAACACACTTGGAATTTGATCGACTGTTACTTGCAAGACACTCAAAATTTCGTTATTGCGCTACTGTTTTTTGACTTATTGGATCAATTATTAGTTACACTAACAATCTTACCCAATTAATTGATGGGCAAGCCTAAGTTACGTTTAACGTAACTGATTGCCGTTGTCTTTTCTTTATTTTGTTTTTTTTTTTAAACTTCATTCAGGCCCCTTATATTTTTCTTTATTTATAATTTATTTATAAATATTAAAATCTTTTAAATTTATTCATACAATATTAAAATATTAAGTTTATTCTTATAATTTTTAAATTTTTAAAATATCTGAATAAAGTTTACACAAAAAAAAAAAAAAAAAAAAAACAACGATAGTAAATTACGTTAACTTAGGGGCTCCCTTAATTGATAAGCTTAAGCTTTTGAAGTAAGTTTAATAGTCAAATAATTTTGAAATCATGAAACGAGAAGGTGAGTGAAGGCCCCACGAGGGAAAAGAATCGTTAACGAGATTTGACTTACGCTACATGACTCATATAGAAAAGGGCCAAGGCTGATGCGACTGGGATGAGATAAAAAAAAGGAAAAATGTACAAGTTGGCACGCAAAAACAGTAACAACCCTGCAGAGTGCAGCAGGTTCAACAGTAGTAGACTTTTTCGCAACGTTGCACGACAAAAGGAAATTGAATTACAGCAGGGGAAAAAAAAAGGTAAAGTAAATGTAATAAGTACAGATATTACATAAAAAGCAGAATTTGAAATTACCTTCCACAGATAAGCAAAAAGAGAAGTTGGATCGATGACAAAAGCTTTGTAAAGCCTTCCTGGGTAATACTCGGCCACAATTTTCAGTGTTGTCAGCAATAAATTCATAAAAGCTGACGCTGATCTGAAAAAGCCTGTTTAATTAAGAAGAAAATAATTCAAATTAAAATGCCTTTTTAATTTAATTAAACAAGTTTAAAGCGTGACTAGTTCCGAGTTGATTATTGAATTCGTCTAAGCAAAAAGGCAAATCCTGAGTGGCTGTGGGCGAGAATCAAAAAATTTAAGGCTGGCTCAGACTATTGATATTGACCAATTCTAGGACAGTATAATCAGAGATACTCCAATTCCCGATAATACCCCTGCATGCCCTGGCCAGTAATTGAGCAACGACATTGACATTTAAAGGGCACTCCGGACATTGTCTGAACAGTGTCTCAGAACCTTGCCGGTGCTCGGACAGAGGTTGCAAGCTTGTTCCCTCAAATTCTATGCCGCTTTACCGGCGTGCAAAAATTAACTTCAAATGAACCGATTGAAACCCAAATTTTCGCAAATAATAAATTATTTTAATTAAAAAAAAAACTTACTTCCATCAAAGAGGAGAACAAATTGCTCAACGTTTTTGGACATTGTAGCAATGGCCACCTCAAGGGTAAAAACAAGCAAACGAGTGAACCTGAACGTTACAGAAAGCAACAGAGTAACTGACTGAGATTCTTTGTTCTTGAAATCAGAGGATAAAATTGGAAAATTACAAACAAAAAAAATGTTTCTTTTTTTTTTTTTTGTCTGTTTACTGACAGTTTTTGAGAATGGAACTTCTGGTAGTCTTGCTTAATCCTGAAAACCTGTTAAGAAGAAAAAAAAACTCTTTTTTTGTTAAAAATTGATTGGTTTCTCAAAAAACAAAACTTGAAAGAAAGAGAATGAAATTAAATTACCACAACGGGTCTGGATTCATCATCATGACCAGCAACATAAGCGACCCCTTCAGCTATTTCAGCTGAGAACTCGTCTGCTGTTAAATTATCTAATACAAGAAAATAAATTAATTTAAACTGAGAAATCTGAAAAAATAAAATAAAATAAAAAGAAAGGAAAGTTTTAGATATCTTTATTTTGAATATGTTAAGTGAGTGAGTTAGTAATGATCACTTGGGTTCACTTTAACGCATAATTCAAAGAGCAAAAAAAGCAAGATTCCATGTATATACAAAAGAAACAAAAAGAAAAGAAGATACATGTTACAAAAAAGATAGTTGCTTGGTAGCAGCAGCAGCAGACAGATAGTGGGTACGAAAAAGAATAAGAACAAGGAAATGATCAGATGATGGACATGGGATATGGTACCATACCAATGCCAATGCTCTCTCTCCAAGAAAGGCAAGCCCTTAACTGCTTCGCAGCCTTCTTCACATTATCACCTTTTGATCTCAAGAACCGATCTACGCAACCACTGCTGCAGAACTTCTCCTGTTCGAATAGTACAACAAAAACGAAGCATGAAAATTCAACTAGAGTTTTGATTTAAGCACTATATGTTTGTGTGTGTATGCATATATATATATAGTTGTACCTGTGCAGTGAAGAATAGAAAGAAGAACCCACCTGTTTTACTGAAAGAGGGGATTGTTTTGTGAGAAGTCTGAGAACAGCTTCAGCTCTTTCGTAGTTTACTTTTTGATCTTGCACTTCTTTCTTCCCCATTTCGAGAAAGAGATAATCGAGAAAGAGATAATACTCCAAGCGATGAATCGATAGTGAGGATAATCTGAACAGAGCAAATATACCAAACTTCTTGATCACGCAACCATTAAAAGCTTGAACTTGCTGCTAGTTGCAAACTGAGATATGTGAAAGAGAGAGAGAGAGAGAGAGAGAGAGGGCTCGATTTGCGTTTTGAAAATGGCAAACAGTTTTGCAAATAAAGAGAGTGCAACAGAGGGCTTAATGCTCTTAATAGCATCAATAGGGTAAGGGTACCTATATTTATATATAGCTAACTGACGGCGATAACGCCGTTATATAGGTGATAAAAATATTTAAAGATTTTTCAAAGAGATTCTTAACGGTAAACGTCGGCTGAGCTTACAACTTAAACACGCACTCTCTCATCACAATTTACGAATCTCTCATTGTTATTTTCCCTTTTTTACTATTTTTTCCCTTTAAAATATCAGAATATTGAGATTTAGAAATTATCAAAATGTCCTGCTGGGGTCGCTTATTTTACGGAAAATGGAGTGAATGCCACAAAAAAGGCTGCAATGGTATGCGTACAATATTTAATGAAACGAAACAAGTACATGTCTTGGCTTTGTTATGAAAAGAACAGAGACTACATGTATGATTTTGGTAAATTTGCTTCGTGATATTATGGCAAAATTGACAGAGATATTCTGCGCACTAATGGGGGCCATAAGGATCAAATTGACCCGTGAATGTATGATTTTGATTCGGCGGTCAAATTAATAATGCAAATAACTTTAGCTACTTCCAAATAAATGGGTTAAATGCTGGTGAGAGTCTAAGCTGTAAAGAGAAAATCTTACGTAGTGTTGAGTACTACTACGTCATCACAGCACCTATCCAGTATCACTATTATGTTTATTCGATGACGTGTAAATAAATAGTAATTTACTAAATAATATGAATATTGTATCATATTCAACTTCTTCTTTTTGAGTCCCCCGCGTACTCACTCCCTCTCAATTCATTTCTGTTTCAATATTCATCAAATTTTTGTCCCATAATTTTTACCCTAATAGAATCAACAACGAGCATGTGTAGGTAGAGGGTACATGTATAGGTTAGATCGAGCTAATATTGTCTATTCTAACCTTAGGTACTAAAATAGTCATAGCTCCCCGTGTCTAGTTTGGCGCAACTCCATGCATAAAAAGCATAATCTATAAATAAACATGCAACACATGTTGAAGAAGTAAATGGGAAGCCGACCTTTGTGATATGTTTGTGAGCAAAACTCTATATATATATATATATATATATATATATATGTATATAAAATTAACTTAAGCACATAGTTGCGTAAGTCAAAACCTTGATACTTGTCTTCCCTAAATTATCAAATTATGGTCCACCTCCGCTGTCGTTACGCCGGAGACTTTTTTCACATACACACTTGCCAAATCAAACCAACATTGTCCGCGTGCAAATTAATTTTAACATTATGATTCCTAAAAATCGCTAATCGAAATGAGTAGCTGTCAGAGATCGAAAGAGAATGAGAGGAAAAAGAAAAAAGTCAAATGATTCAGAAACTTAATTACTTATTTTTAAAAAACAAAATTGCATGCATACAAGTTTATTAAGATATGTGTCCAAAGTTTGTCGGAATTTTTTTCAGTGCAGTTTAGTTAAAATTTAATTACTTCAAAATTTTGCTCCAATTGAAGAGGAAAGATCTACTTCTAAATTAGCAGAAAATTAACACCCACAAAATATATGGATTTATATTCGAACAATCATTTCTAGTTCATATGAAAATAGAAAAAAATTCAATTCTTAGTGAAGATCAATCATATATAATTGATTGTATCCATTTAGAATAAAATTTTTAAAAATCATCCTTGAATGAAAACAATACTGTTTATACACGCAGCATTAATGGAAATTGTTTTTTTTTTTTTCTTTCATAAAGAATTTGAAGAGTATTGAAAGGGGCAAAATGAATATTAGCTGACGAGCTCAGTTTTTATTTCTCTGGCCATTGCCAATAATAATACGATTACGCAAATTGTCCGCTCAGGGTGCGTGAGAATTGAGATATTATATTTGTAAGTCTCTACAAAGTAAATTAATAGATTAAAAGAAGGTCATAAATAAATTATATAACTAATTGTTCTTTTTTATTAAATATAGTTTGACAATAGCCAAAGGGAAGTTTAATTTAGGCTGGTAAATTGAGCTTCCCAAAGCTTGCGTGTAAGCTTTATCGTGCTAATTTAAATAAGAATATAAAGATGGTATTTAGTGAAAAGATTTCTTCCAATTGTCTCCATTCAAATATGTGATAGATTCTCCTCTTTATCTAAGTTTTTTATTTTTTTGATTTCTCTTTCTCTAAAGCAAACATATATTATATTATTTGTTATGTTTTGCCAACTAGTTATAAGATGGATGGACTTTGGGATATGATGTTGTTGCCTTATATCTCTCCCACGTGGCCCAAATGGTACTAAAGTTTACTAATTGTTTGTTGATAATTTGCCTCTTTTTTTTTTTTTTTTTTATGTGACCAAATTTGATTTCAAATTTTGAAACCACCAAACCCTCTCCCTCCTTCAACATAATGCATGTGTTTGCATGGCCATTGCACGCCCCACACATCCACCACATCCATGACTATTAAGCATTTTTATCATGATTGCTTTTTAAATTTCAAAACTTATTGCTAGCTTTCACATCTGGCTTCTACTATTATACTCTCTCTCTAGTACTTACTATCTCTAGTTAGCAAGGTGAAAAGGATGTTGGTGTTTTTTTATTAAATTATTGAAGTAGATGACATTAGGATATGTCCAATTTTTTTGTTTTTAAGTAGGTTCCTTCGTCTATTTTCGTAATTGGATTTTATATAAAACAACCAAAGAACTTATTTGCGTGAAGAGTTAGAGTTCTTATTTGCATGAAGAGTTAGAGATATTTTTGTTACCTGAATTTTGAGTTTATGTGTAAATTTTTTACACCAGTCATATAAGCTCATATTTTAATTTAAAAAAATTAAATTAAGAGAGAATATTTATTACAATATGAAATTAAGCCAAACTAAAATTTTGCTGTGACATAATATTTTCTTCTTTTTTTCATCTGAGAATTTTCTTGAATGGAAACACACACACACACATTAATTCGTTTGTGTTTCTATTTATTAGTTTGTTATTAACTTTCTCGTGACACTAACAATACTATAATAACGACAAAGGTAGCGAAAGTGTTGAGATGGTCACTCATGATTTATCATTTAGTGAACAAATTGCTCTCATTGATGTCTTTTCACCTTTAAATATGCATGTTCAATGAATTTGATTGGTTTTTAGTGGCTAAAACTTGTGCAGTCCGCTAGTCTTTATTTCTTGTCTCTTGGGGAATGTTTGAAGCGTTGCCCATCAGCCAAAAAGTCGCTTGTTGAGAAATCTGTTTGCATAACATTCACATTAATGTGAAATATTTTTTTAATAAAAAAAATTATGACAGTATTAGAAACTATTTCCTTTATGACAAAACTAAATATCTCAATCTAATTTTAAATATCCAAAAGAATTTTTTCCTGAATAATTAAGTAATTTATCAAAAATTTAAATCCATTTCACATGCGTGAGAAAAAAAAAATTTACTCACCAATTAATGGGTAATATGATTCCTAGATTTTTTCTTTCTTAAATTATTATATTGCAATAAGAATCTATTGACGATCTTCGTTCTTCCAATTATACTAAACCGGTGTGGTTCTTAATTACCGTTATATTTCCAATGCTTCTTCTACACTTTGATATTAACCTCACACTTTTTTTTTTTTATTTACACATAAAATTTAGATAATTTATCACGTTTCCCTCTTACAAAATTTTGGAACGAGCCTTGCTCTTAAATTTACCCCTTCTATTAATTACATGTGTAGAAATAGTTCTATATGAACAAAATTCAAAATGTTCTCACTCCACATATTTATCAACCGATCAGGAAAGGTCAATGATTTGTTGACCTTGCACCACTTTCATGATCATGCACTATTGCACTTCAAGCCACTGGTAACTAACCAGAAGACCAGAAGCTATACATTATTATACAGAAGAAAAGGAAAAAAGAAAAAAGAAAAAACTAAGAAGCACGTTGTAAGTACGTATTTGTCCACACTGCCAGCCAGCTTCCACGACAATTTTAAATATTTTACTTCCTTACAGTTTTCCTCACTTCACCATTAGAAAAATTAAAATCGAAATTGAAAAAGAGAGTAAAGTGACGTGCTAACGTTGCGAAAAGCTAACTGCTGCGTGTCAAGCAGCCAGTGGAAAAGAAACATCATACGAGATGAAGACTTTGGTGACACAATTGTGGGTTCGTGTTATCTTTTGGGAACCGTTATATTATTAGTGAGCAGCTTTATGACAACTTCATGATCAAGTCTTTCCTGTTCGTAGGCTTAAACATGTTGACCATTTATGGCTCATGATTCCCGGTTTACACATGGATCACGGGACCCTCAGCTTCGTGGCTGCACCTAGGCCCCGCCATGATCAAAAGTT
Source organism: Luvunga scandens (assembly GCA_030449905.1). Classification (NCBI taxonomy): domain Eukaryota; kingdom Viridiplantae; phylum Streptophyta; class Magnoliopsida; order Sapindales; family Rutaceae; genus Luvunga; species Luvunga scandens. The sequence goes on from JASUUG010000478.1 coordinate 3,718,874, forward strand.
CTGGTTCAATGGCTAAAGCCTAAAGCTAGTGGGCTCCGACTTTACTTGTTGGCAAATTGATTGTATGCTTATAATGGTGTTTAAGTTGTTTTAAGTGTTTGCCAACGGCTAGGCGACGAAGGAATGAAGAAAAAGAAATAGTTATCGTCCAGAAACTTCAGAAACTATTAAGATGTGTTTTCCTTTGAATCATCAAGCAGAATTAAGCTTTATTTGATTGGAATATTCATGTGGGATTTGAATTCAGGATAATAATACCTCGTTATGAATTTTTTTTTTTTATGAGAAGAATCAAACTCACAATCCACTCGGCGATGATGTTTATTGAATTTGAAATAAAATCCCAGCACTTTGAAAGAAATTTCCCCATAATTCCATTATTCTGTTTTTATCTTCATCAATTTTTATAATTGGTAGCAATTTTTTTTTTCAGTTTCCTGTATCAATAAATAAAATTTTATAAGAACCGATAATTCTCGATGACGTTGGATAAATCGAATATTGTAATTTTAAGTGAAGATAAATTGAAATTTACCTAAGACTCCAATCACTGAACAATTTTGACTGAAAGAAATAAGTAGTGCAAGAGAGTGACCACGCATAGGGACTAAAAAGTGGCAGACTGGAATTATGATGAGAAATTAATGATTGGAGCAAAGACTCGAATAAAAACTAAAAAACTTTGTAACGATCGAATGTGACAACAATTCAAGTAAAAGTAGCACTCAATATCATATCTGCCCTTTCACCTTTAATCGTTGCGTTGGGCACTGCTCAATTAATGATTGTGTGCGTAGACACCATTGTAATTGATTAGCTTTTTGCCCGTGCAAATCTGATGAATGATTTTTTTTTTCCTTTTCTTCAAATGTTATCAAGAATACTATCAAGGGTAAAATTATCAAGGCCTCAAGGGTATGTTTGAAATTGAGGATTTATGGTTTACAAGCTATAATTATTATTATTAAAAAAAAAAAAAGAATCATTAACTAGCTATATTAACTATCAAGTCAACAAGTATTAGCAAGTGGGTATATCGTTACATTTACATTAGTTAACTTGATGAAAGTGAGTGTTAAACAATTTTAACTATTTTATAGTTTATAAACTAAATAGAAACACAACAATTGAATACATGCCATATGCACTCGAAATGCAATACAAAGAGTGATAATTAGGGGCGTTAATTGGATTATCATCCCTAAACTCAACTTAGAAAATAAATCAGGAGAAGTGTAAACTTTAATATCAACCAACGGACTATAGGAGTTTACGAAGAAGAAAATATAGGCTCAATTCTAACTTGAACACGATGGATCGTGTAGGTCTGCCGGAAATCCTTTCATCCCTTGTTCTAAGGATGCCAAGGTAAAAGCAATTGTTGATTTCCAGCCCAACCCGAAAATTAAATTAGAAAAAAATAAAGAATTTGATCGAGGCTTGATTGATTCCTTAGTATATCAAAATATACTCAAATTTTAGCGGGAATGGGACAGACATTGTGGGGAAACGTTAGGGATATGCAGTGAATTTTATCATTCCTAAAATTGTAATTTCATGAAATTCCTTTTAATTTATTTAAAATTATCCAACTAAATTCCAAGTTAGATAGTTAATAAAGGGTAAATAGAAAAAAAATATATATAATTTTTCTCTAGTGCAAGCACATATGTGCACGCACAGGGACTTTAATTAAAATATGTATGTGTACACGCACAGACATAGATATGTCTATATTTTTAAAATGTAAAACATTATAAGAGAGAGATAATTCTTCTCTAATAAATACATCCTCACTTTGTACTACAAAAAAAAAAAATTTAATACATTACAAATTATATTTTTTTTATATGTTAGTGCATTGAAATTTATGTGCGTGTTTAGTGTATTCAAATTTTTGTGGGTATTTTTTTGCCTATTAATTGCATTTTTGGATCTGCTCTTTAAAAAAAGTTTTACATGTATGTATATATAGAGAGAGAGAGAGCCTGAAATTAAGCTTCGTGGTGATATTAGATCATATCAACTTTGGAACGAGGGAGAATCTCAATTCTGGACTTGCCTATTTGTCGGTTTGCTAGCACTTGAACCCGTTTTGCGGCAAATGTTGCAACGTAATCCGTCAGCAGATGAGACAGGTTACAGGCTTAGATCTGTCTTTGGCAGACACGGTACCCACTTCAGGCACACTGACGGGCCACGGGCCCAAGTACACCCCAATCATATCCTCTTTGGCATCACGATGTTAGCCATCTGGTGTTTGCTATTCACTGGTTATTTTCATATCATTCCGTGTCTCGCGGCAGCCGGTACAATGACGCTGACCGCAACCATTCAAACTTGTGGTCAAAATCACTGCAGTGAAATTATTTGTCCAGTTCTTTTCTCATTCCATTAGGACTGGAAATTATACTAAAATACCAACGGGGTAACATCGGAATCACCGTGTGATCGGAATATAAATTTTTAAAGTAATGCTGCAGTTTTTAAGTAGTATCCCAATTTTTACAATCTTAAGCAATGAGACAATTAATAGTATCAAAGAATAATAAGTAGTTTCACAATTTATAAAATTAACCATTCAATAAATAAATGTCATATAAACATTAGAGATAAAATTATGAGGATATTTTACTGGAGCTAGTATTATTCAAATTTTAAATAGAAAAGTCTATTTAAAAAAAAAAAAGAAAGAAAGAGAAAGAGACATTTCAAATACACTTTATTAGATGTAATTTGTATTGAGTTTCAAATAAGATGGGAAAAATTCTTCTAAAGGCTAGTTTGATAATGTTACAACTTTTAAAAGAATCAATTTTAGCTTTGCTGTAGAAACAATCAATTATAAAAATAATTAATTAAATATTTTATAAAACTTATTTTTAAAAGTGTTGTGAGATTTAAAAAGAAGACGTATGCGTTTCATAAATTTTACTATGAAACTGTTGTAAGAATATAAATAAATGAATTTGACATAATTTTGAATAAAATTTATTTACATATTTATAAACATATATATAACATAATTTTGTAATTGTGTAAATATAATAGTTGAAAATAAATAAATTTTTAAATTATTAATTTATTTTTATTTTATTATCTCAATATAATTGATAATAATGATAACGTATTTAAAGTTAATGATTTTATTTCTTAATTAATAAGGATAATTTTGAATTTGTATAATATATATGAGGATATTTTTAAAAATATATTAAGTATAAAAGTGATTCTTAATCAGTTTTTTAAAACTGCTCCTTTTCCCTTTTTCAAAATCTACTATAGAGATAATTTTTTTCAAAAGTGATTTATAAAAAAAATTACTAAGTATCAAAAATAATTTTTAACTTTCCAAACTCGCCTTCTAAAAGAATTATAATCGTGCCCTCACTTGCTTAAATGCGATTAGTCTCGGCTTTTCTAGAATGTTGGGCCTTTGGGCTTCTATGATAAATGGGCCCTGATTTTGTCTTCTGTTCTCGCTGTTTCAGCTCATCAGCAATTGGAGAGAAACACAAATGCTTTTGCACAGAGAACTGGAACCGATTTTTATTTTTATTTTTATTTACCATATTATTCATAATCATTTCATTGCATACAAAAGCCCTTCACAGTAATGAATCAATGGGTGCCATCTTCGAGGAATCACTAATGGTGTCTATCAAAGTCTAGGTAGCATGTATCATCTACATCAACAACAAGCACCAAATCAAAAATAGGCCCCTCCCTTGCAAGTCGCAACCATCCATCATGATCTTGCCTTCTGATGATCAGCCCCCGGGGATGTCTTTAGATGATGCCAAAGTATATGCTGGACTTGTGAAGATAAAACAGAATCTTTGGTTGCAAGTGCATGCTATTGCAGGTGGAAACTATATCAGCCCAGGAACCAGTGACCTGCGTACATAACAAACTTCGATTACAAAAAGGATAAAATAAAACTAGGAGACCGCAAACACCGACAGAATGTACCTCATCAGCTGTGCCATCGAACTGAACGTATTTTTCAAGCATATGATTGTAAACGAAGATAATATAACGCTGTCGATGACTAGAAAAGCATACCTAGAAAATGGAACACGATTTACTAACATGGCAGACTAATCTTAATTACTACACTTGATTGCAGCGCGAGAACGAAACACAAAAATTTAAAGCCAGAGTGTAATTAAGCAAACAAAAAATTACCATTGAAACAAGGAAATAGATGTTATCAGGCGGGTATCCTTCAAATAACTTGCTGATGTCCAACTCAGCAGAGAGAGCGCTCAAGGTTGACGATATATCTTCTGAGCTCTCGCAGTCTCTCTGCCAGCCTACAACTGCAAATTCAAGCCATAAATGACCAAAGATAGCTTCACTCTCGATCGTATCGCAGGCTCGTAGCATACCTATTGTGAAGACATGTGGAAGACGCCAAAGAGTATGGTGGATATCGTTTGCTTGTCCGCAACCGCCACAATTCAACAGTCCATTCAGCTCCACTTGCTTCAGAAGCACATCAAAAGAGCTGCCCCTTTGTGTATTCTGCGTTGAGAGAACAATGCTCAAACAGTCACAAACATACACTAAATTTTATGCATTAAAAAAATAAATAAATGGAGTCCTTTTTTCAAAGAATAATTAATCACAGTGCTACCAAGCTACCTTCGTATTTCTGAGATTGTATGCATTGAGAGTGAGAAAAAGGGATGTATACTTCCGATATCCCAATTTATCAGAACATTTGACGCAATTTGCTTTTTCATAATGATCCATTCCAAATATCGTATGCACAAAACAACCAGCGCTAGAGCAATCGAAAGAGCCCTCGTACTCGTCAGGTGATTCAAAATCAAAATTGACTGTGTTGAATGATTCATGAAGAGACTCCAATATAGCTTGCAGGAATCCCGAAGAATCGTTCATTTTAGCCTGCATAAATGGCATTTGAATGAGGGAAAATATATAGATACAAAGGAAGGAACTGACACTCTGACAGTGAGAAAAATAAAGCAAAACAATCGCTTGAAATCTCACTATAAAGTTGTGCCAGTTTCACGAAGGTGAAAAAATTATTAAAACTGAAAAATGGCTCTGTGAACAAAACCTCCTTGCATACGTTTTTATCATAAGAGTAAATTATCAAAGCAACTCGTAAAGAAGGAGGAGCAGCAGGCACTTCTCCTCGATTATCTTCAAATGCTATGCTTAAGGCAGCAAACATGTCATAAAGTGAGCAGACAATGCAGGGATCTCCAATGTGATTATGAATTGTTTGCCGTCTTCCCATGAACTCCTCTCGAAATTCTCTTAGGTGCCATAGGGACTGCATTACCATGTAAGCAACAAGGATTCAGGGAAAGTAGATGAAAAGAAAAGTGACCATCCTTTCAGTAGAATGTGACAGTCTGACAGAAAATCATCCGGATATGGAATTTTGACCTTTATGATCATGTTTACAAAGCTATCCGTAGCTTCATTCTCAAACTGCCTCCAATACTCCAGATATCCTTCAGTCTTTCTTTCCAGTTCCTTCAACTCATCAGCATTTTCACCATCCCTGGAAATTGGATTGTCATTGAGGACAGATGAACACGCATCAGGAGCTTCGTTGGTAAATCCAAATCCAAACTCATTGACCCCGAGGCTAGCCTCTGGCTCAAATTGACTCTGATACTCCGGATGTGCTTCAAGCTGTTTTTCTTCAGTTGCAGTCATTTCATCAGCATTTTGACCAACCTTGGAATTTGGATTGTCCCTGAGGACAGGTACATCAGCAGCTTCGTTTGTAAACCCAGTTCCACACTTTCTGGCCCTGAGACCAGCCTCATACTCGAATTGCTTCTGATTCTCCACATGTTCATTAAGCTTTTTTTCTTCAATTTCAATCAATTCATCAACAATTTTACCAACCTTGGAATTTGGATTGTCACTGAGGACAGGTGAAAACGCATGAAGGTCAATTTAAAAGTGCTAGAAACCAAGAGCAATTACATTTTATAGCCAAAATTGCCTAAATTTTTCAGAATGTGCATTTTATCAATCTTCCAGAAAGGAGGTTCGCATTTGAGAACCATAGCAAATATCACAGGGACTTACTCTAGCTTTTCTTCATTTTCAGGGTTCTGAAAGTGCTTCTCACCACCATTTGCCTAAAAATGTTACTCAGACATAAGCTTATTTCAAAGATGCAAACAGCATTTGCTCGTACTGTATAAAAATCAGAATAAGATGCAGCAATTAGTACCTTGTGTTCCTCAGCCTTTCTGAAAATTTTATTATTTTTCTTTTTCTTCTGATTGTCGTATTTCTGTTTCACATTATCACAACCTTTGTTGATATTCTTCTTTCTTTCATGTTCAAGCTCTGCTAAAAATGCTTCATACTTCTTTGTAGCTTCCTTGTCGAACAGATCTTCCAATTGCGTCTGGAAAAAAGAAATTTAGTTCAAAAACATCAAATATTAAACATCTAGACAAGAGAACAAAGGATACAACATTACCTGCAAGAATGACTTCAACAAGGGCACAATGATTGACCGGTAGTCATATAAACATAACTTATTAAGAATTGGAATGTACATCTGTAAAACTTCAAGGTGCCTGAAGATTGTTGCATCGACAAAAGCCATCTACAGGAACGAATATGATGAGATCAAAAGTGAGAAATATTTCGTATTATATTATTGGACATCAATTGGCTCGAAAAGTCACTTGTTGTTTAATAGTTCGCGCCTGTGTTTTAGTCGTTGGACCTCTGAAAAGTGAATAACTTACTTTTGAAGCATCAATCTACCAAAGATTATACCCTGCATGAATTAGAAATCAAATAGTTGAAATGAGTTGAAACACGAAACAGAAATCACACCCACCTTTTTAAGCATCTCCATTTTCAGCTTCTGTAATGCTAGTAGAACACAATTGTCTGCGTGTTTCAAGGCATCTTCCAGCTCGCATTTGTCAAATCCACACTGATGATCACTACTCACGGCCACAACTGCCTCTTTTAGAACACGGGATATCATATCTGACTCGGTCTTGCTAGCAATATTATCGTTTCCTTGAATACAATCTTTTCGTTTTCCCAAGAGCTCGGCATAAGGTTGTGGTACACGCTCTGGACGTTGCTCCCTGTTCATGCTTTCTTGGATACATATGGTTTGTATTGCCCAAAGTGCTTCCATCATGCCACGGAGCTTGGAAAATCGGCGCTGGGCTGTTGTGAAATGCAAATACTCTTCCAAAATAATCCTAAGAACCTCCTTTCCCTGTCCTCTTTTAGAGTCTCTTAGTCTTGTCCATAACCTTAACTGCTTCCCAATGGTAGGGTTCGAATATAACCAAGATACTATTTTGTTGCTGTCACGATGAACATCATCTTTGCACATGTCAAGACAAACAGTTACAGCAGAGCCATCACCTGCATCAACATCAAAGTAATTAGCATGAGTCGTAAACTCTCCCAGCAGTAATCGCTCATCCAGAAGGAGACACGTCAAGTCTCGATTAAAGACAACCCTCTCTTTGACATCAACCCCAGTGTAGCGATTATCTATGAAGTTTCTTACTATATCAGAATGATCATTTAAACCGCAAGTACGAATCAGTTCGTGCACGAAGAAGTTGAGTTCTCTCAGCAGTGAAGCTCCTAAAAAGCATATAACCTCGGGGATTTTCAGGCTATGACACTTAATCACTAACACTGGAGCAATAGTCTCAAGCATAAAAGTTGCATAACGCATCGCCCAACCAACAACACGTCTTCCCCTGGCCGGTCCTCGCAAAAGCCAGAGAAATATGCTATGGATGCTCTCAAGAATCTCTACACGCTCAGAATCATCACATAATGGCCAGTTCCGATAATATTCATCACCATTTGTGCCCTGGACGTAATCTTTACACACACCTAAGCCCTTCTCTGTTGTACACAGCCCACTATTTGCAGTACCTTTAGAATATGAGTTCATTTTGTTGACCATCATTTCTATTCCCTTATCAGTATCCACAGGCTTCCAAACTCCTTTCTCAATCATCTCTATCCACTCACTCCTAAAATCTAAAGCCATCAGCGGTTGCACCATCATGTCAAAATTCTTCCAATGCGACCTCCTAAAATGCTTCTCGCACAACTGGGGATTACTAAACTTCTCCAAACAAACAAAACACTCCGAGAACTTCCAAGTTTTGTGTTCCTCAGCAAAACTTAAAGCTTCAGAAAAGATTTTTTCAGCAAACTCATTTTTTAATGACTTCACATACTTCTTGACCTCTTCTTTATTCACTTTTAGGAAACCCCTTTTTTGATCATAATTCAGTCCACTACTCCAAAACGAAACGTATTTCTCTATCTTTTCAACATTTTTGTCAAACTTCTCCTTGCCGTAATATGTCTTTTGTTGCTCTAATTCCGTGATTATTTCTTCAATCTGCTTCTTTCTCATTTCTACTCCCATCACATCCTCCTTTATCACATCATCTTCTACTTCTTCGCCATCTGCCTTCATGGCAGTCAATTTACGATTCTTTTGACTCCTAGAATCCTCTAAATACTTCATAATTTGTTGCTTCATGGTCTCAATTTTGGATTCTCGATTCGACATACCCATCTTTTCTTTTTCCAAAAGACTACCAGTGAACATATCAACGAGATTACTACCCAATAGTGTATCACAAGGGTCTCCATTGCTTAACATGCACTCACATGCTTCAATCACTGTATCCCATTCTTTATCGCTGATCTCAGCCAATTTATAAAGCAAAGCAGCATGAAGGAAAGAAAACTCTACTAAGTTGGGAAAACGCCCAACTGCTGACGCTGCATTAGTTAAATGCTCGAGCTGTGTGTCAGTACCTTTGCCTGCTTTCTCAGCCAGGCTGTAGTGCATGAATGCTTCAAGACAGTGAAGATGAGGCGAATCTTGATGACTGGAAATGGATTCTTTAATCATCTCCAAAGCCTTCTTGGAATCTCCACTCTGAAATGCAGATAAAGCCTGCGAGCCTTCATTATTAATCTCAGGGTCTGACGAGTTAATGGCTAGGGCTGCTTGCTCAGAATCAGATTCAACAATGGTGGAATCTGGTGGTGGTGGTGGTGGTGTTGCTGTGGGTTTCTTGACACGATGTTTTTTCTTGCCCATTTCTTGATTCTTTTCTTCTGAATTATCTGAAGAATATGGATGTAAAGATATGATTATATATGAAAGAGGCGGGAGAGGAAGAAGGGTAAAGTGGGAATTTAGAAAGAAATCAGTTATTTAGTTATTTAATTGGTTGGTTATTTAGTTCACCCAAAAGCTAAATTTACACGACTGTCCCTCCTTTAGCAGTACAATAACAGAATTTTATTCCAGTGAACGGATCCAAATAAGGAATTTTTTCAAACTTTTAATCGCAATACAATCAAACAAGAGTGGTTTGCTCCAAATTCTCCAATAATAAAACTACATCAAACACAATTCACCAATGCTGAGAGCACAATATGACAATTTTCATTAGTAAATTGCAGTAAGTAATTGCCGTGCTTCCGCTTAATGTTAATAGCATAGTAGCGAAAGTATTAGGTGAAAAACCCACTTTTATTTGGCGTCCAATATTAATCAATCACCTATCTATTAATATTTGATCCTAAAAATTTCTTGGCATAACAATTGTGAATTAAAAGTTATATCCCATTTAATGCTAAACACACTTTTAATTTCAATTGATAATAACAAATATTACTGTTAACAACTACTTTCAATAGCTAAATGTTAAAAGTACATTAGATGGAACTCACTCAAAGAAACCAATTTATAAATTCAGGATGCCTTGTAAATTACAGGTATTATCCGTGGGATCCTGATACTAATTGTTTAATTTATAGAGTCATGTTCGGTTGCTTATTTCAGTGTTCTTGAAGATGAAGACATATTTGGGGTAGATTGAAAGCTTGCCAGTGATTTTGAAAAATGCTTCAATGTGTGATAAGTGAAACAAACATTTAAAGACCATTGTTTAAATATATATTTAGATTTCTTTAATTGAACAGAAGGCTATATAAATGTAGTAACTCAAAAAATTGATTTTAAAGTTCTGTAATAATTATAAATATAATATTAAAAGCAATCATAATATATAGATTTACAAAATAATTGGATGATATTAGTGTGACTGTGTGGACTAACAAATTTTTTAAGAGTCGTCGTCTCAGAGCCACGAGCTAACAGGTCGCAGTCTCTGCGACTTGTCGGTTAATTGTTTATATGTGGAACGCCTTTTCATTTCTTTTTTGGAAAATGAATAGAGTTGTCGTCTAATATCTGCCACAAAAGCCTCCCACACCCTACAATATATACAAGAACTGGAACTGATTTTTGTTCCCCTTCCCATATTATCATCATCTCGTCACATTTAACCCTTTACAGTAATGAATCAATGAGTCCATCTTACACATAGAAGGAAAAATGAAACAATTTCCAACCAAATTTGTCAAAGGTAATTTTGCCATCTTTGAGGAAATGCTAATGTTTATCAATGTCTAGGTAGTATATATTTCATTATGGTCACTGTATTATTATCAATAAGAAGCCACAAAAATGGGCTCTTTCCTAGCAAACATACTAGCCGGCTTCCGTAATGATCTTGCCTTCGAACAATCAGCACCCAGGCAACTCTTCAGATGATCTAGGGCCTCTTTACATAAATGCCAAAAATATTTGCTGCATCTGCGAAGGAAAAACAGAAGCTTTGGTTGTAACCACAGTGTATTGCAGATGGAAATGACAAATTTTGATCATATAAAGATATGAAAAGAAATACTAAAAATAAAATGGTGCAACTGCAGCCCAACCGAATGTACCTCAAGTGCATGATCGTACCTGAAGATAATATAATGCTGTCCATCACTAGAAAAGCAAACCTAGAAAATGAAAGATCATTTAGCACCATGACATACAAAAAGATCATTTTGTACCATGACATATGGATCTTGGCACGCATACATATATAAACAGATTTGGTGTAAGATATCCTTGAAAGCAGAACACAAGTATGCAACTTAAATATTCAAATCAAGAGTTTAATCAAAATTACCACTGAAATAAGAAAATTCAAAGCTATTAGCAACTTTGTTCCGAAATTGCCTCTGGTATTCTTCAATCTCTGTTACCAATTCCTTCCAGCTATCAGCGGTATTTTCATCTTCCTTCAAATTTGGATAGATACTGCGGACAGGAATATCAGCAGCTTCAGTTGGGACAGGAACACCAGCAGCTTCGGTTTGGACAGGAACACCAGCAGCTTCGGTTTGGACAGGAACACCAGTAGCTTCCGTTTGGACAGGAACACCAGCAGTTTCGGTTTGGACAGGAACACCAGCAGCTTCGGGTTGGACAGGAACACCGGCAGCTTCGGGTTGGACAGGAACACCGGCAGCTTCTGTTTGGACAGGAACACCAGCAGCTTCGGGTTGGACAGGAACACCGGCAGCTTCTGTTTGGACAGGAACACCAGCAGCTTCGGGTTGGACAGGAACACCAGCAGCTTCTGTTTGAACAGGAACACCAGCAGCTTCGGTTGTAAATCCAGTCCTAAGCCCTTTGACCCTTAGACTAGCCTCATGCTCAAATTGCATCTGTTTCTCCAGATGTTCTCTAAGCAATTTCTCTCCCATTGCAATTGATTCATAAGCATTTTCATCAACTTTGGGATTTGGATTGTCACTGAGTACGGGTGAAAACACGTGAAAATGAATTTATAGTGCTAGAAACAAAAAGCAATTACATTTTATAGCCACCCAAAATTTTAAGAATGTGCATTTTAGCAATCTTCAAGAGAGGAGGTTCGTATATGAGTACCATAGCAAATATCATAGATACTTACTCTTGCTCTGCTTCCTTTTCAGGACTCTGCAAGTACTTATCACTAGCATTTCCCTGAACTCAAAAATCAGCTTATTTCAAAGATGTGTTCAACATTTGTTTATACTGCCAGAATAATCAGAAAAAGATGCGCCAATCAAACCTTAGATTCCTTGGCTTTGCTGAAATTTTTCTTTTTCTTCTCCTTCTTCTTATTTTCTTGTTTCTGTTTCACATTATCAGCACCTTTTTTGATATTCTTCTTCTTATCATCTTGTTCAAGCTCTGCTAAAACTCTTTCTATTCTCTCTTCATCATCCTTCTCAAACAGATTTTCCAAGTGTGTCTGGAAACAAGAAATTTAGTTTAAAATGTTAAACAACTACGTTAAGAGATAAAAGGACAAGACATTACCTGCAAGAATGACTTCAGCAATGGCACAATGATTGACCGGTAATCATATAAAGATAACTTGTCAATTGTCAGATAGAACATAAGTATAACATGTGTACGCCGCCAGATTGTTGCATTGACCAGAGCCATCTGCGGGAATGAACAAGGTTAGATCAAAAGCGAAGGAATATTTCATACTATATTATTGGGAATTAATTGACTCAAAAATTTACCAATCTACTTAAGATTTTACTCTGCATGAAGTTGAAATCAAAAAGTTGAAATGAGTTGAGACAGATATCACACTCACATTTTTAAGGATCTGCATTTTCAGCTTCTGTAATGGTAATTTTATACAATTGTCTGTGTGTTTGAAGACATGCTCTTGCCGTTGCTTCCTAGTCATAATTTCTTCAAAAAAATTGTTCTCTAATGCCTCCACTGCTTTCATCTTGCTAGAAAGCTCAGAGATTCTGCTTTGGGCTGGTGCTAAATGTGAACACTCCTCTACAATTATCCCAAAAATATCCTTTGATTTTCCTCTTCGAGAGTCTCTTAGTCTTTTCCATAACCTTGAGTATGCCTTAATATTAGGGCACAAATGTAACCAAGACACTACTTCATTACCATCAGGAAGTACAGCAGATTCATCAGCTACATTGGCACCATTAACCTCTCCCCAGAGTAATCGCTCATCCAGAAGGAGACATGAAAAGTCTCCATTAAAAACAACCCTTTCTTTGTTATTAAGCCCAAGGTACTGATTATCAATGAAGATATCTATTCTAGAACTGTGGTCTAAACCACAATTATGAACCAGGATCAGGTCGTTCACAAAGAGAAGGAGTTCTTTCATCTGTGAAGCTCCCAAAAAGCATATAACATTGATTTTCTGGCTATCACACTCAAACTGTGATGATGGAGTTATAGCCTCAAACTGACAAATTGCGTATCGTATTGTCCAGTAAACAACTTGTCTTCCCACGTCACCTTCTTTGAGCAATAGCAAGAGAAATGTGGATTGAATCTTCTGCAGAATCTTTGCACGCTGATCTAAACTGTCACATTGCTGATGGGATTCAACACCATCTCTACCCTTGACATAACCTTTACACACATCTAAGCTCTTATCTGATTTCATCTTATTGCCAATAATCTCTATTGTCATATCGGCATTCACAGGCTTCCAAACTCCATTCATAATCATCTCAATCCACTCACTTGCAACATCGGCCTTCTTGATTGATTGCACTGTTTGCACAATTATCTCATGATTCTTCCAGTGTGACCTCCTAAAATGGCTCCTGTACGACTGGTGATTACCAAACTTCTCTAAACAAACAAAGCACTCTGACAACTTCCAAGTTTTGTGTTCCTTAGCAAAACATAAAGCTTCCGAAAGGATTTCCACCACATTCTTTAATGACTTCACATGCCTCTCAACCTCTTGTATATTAACTTTCAGGAAATCCCTTTTTGCGTCAGGAGTTAATGTACTCCTCCAAAAGGGATCATATTTCACCACCTTTTTGTCAGCTTCATAAGACTTCTTGTCATTGTAATAAGTCATTTGTTGCTCCAAATCCCTGATAATTGCTGTAATCTGCTTCTCTCTCGTTGCTAGACCCATGGCATCCTCCTTTATCATGTTATCTCCTTTTGCTTCCGCCTCTGCCTTCATGGCAGACAATTTATGATGCTTTTGAATCCAAAGATCCACTAAATAGTTAAGAATTTGTTCCTTCATGGTCTCAATTCTTGATTCTTTATTCAACATCACCACTTTTTCTGTTCTCAAAAAACTACCAACGAACACATCAACAAGATTACTACCCATTAATATACCATCTGGGTTCTCAATCTTCAATGTACAAATGCATACTTCACTCACTTTATCCCATTCTTTATCAGTGATCACAGCCAATTTACAGAGCAGAGCAGCATGAAGGAAAGAAAACTCTACTGAGTTGGGAAAAAGCTCCACCGCTAACTCAGCCGAGCAAGCTGCATTACTTAAATGCTCAAGTTGTGTGTCAGTACCTTTGCCTGCTTTCTCAGCCAGACTGTGGTGCATGAATGCTTCAAGACAGCGAAGATGAGGGGAATCTTGGTGAATGGAAATGGATTCTTTAATCATCTCCAAAGCCTTCTTGGAATCTCCACTCTGAAATGCAGATAAAGCCTTCATGCCTTCACTGTTAATCTCAGGGTCTGATGAATTAATGGCTGGGGTTGCGTGTTTAGAATCAGATTCAACAATGGTGGAATCTGATAGTGGTGTTGTTGCTGTTGGTTTCTTGACACGAGGTTTTTTCTTGCCCATTTCTTGATTCTTTTCTGAAAAAGGCGAGAGGATATCTGAGGAATATGGAGAGAAAGATATGGCTATATAAGAAAGTGGCGGGAGAGTAAGAAGGGTGAAGTGGGAATTTAGAAAAACCTCAGTTATTTAGTTATTTAGTTAGTTAATGATTGCTTGAGTTATTTAGTTGGTTAATTCAACAGCTAAAACCCAAAAGCTACATTTACATAATTGTCCCTTCATTAGCAGCACAAGAATAAAGAAATTCACCCCAGTGAATTAGACCCAAATAAGGAATTTTGTCAAACAATTTCCGCGCATCCCTCAAACTGTTAATCGCAGTACAACGTAACAGGTGTGGTTTGCACGAAATTTTCCAATAACAGAACTTCATTAAGCACAATTTGCTTACCAAAATCCACCCAACGCACATTTGCGAATGCTAAGATCACAATATGATATTGTACGGCTATCGTATCGAGGTCTATGTAATTGCACTGCTTCCGCTTAATGTTAAGAGCAAGGTAGTATCGAGTGAAAGAGAGTATCGAATGAGAAGAATTCTATTTCCGATATTGAATAAAAGACGTGGCATTTTTCCGTGCCTGGTTGCCGTATGAATTTCAACCCCTTGAAGATGGAAGGCATTTTTCGAAAAGTAGTTTGGTAATCGGCTGACTGGCAATTAGATGTCATTGAAGTATATGACCGTCCATCTACGTCTCGAAACATCAGATGACATGCCGTTAATATAATTTGATGAACAGACGTACATCGAATATAAGACGACTTGGCGTTCTCTTTTTCTGGGGCATCTAAAAACGATGGGCATAAGAGAGAAAAATTGAATCAAAATATCCCCCACTGCAATTGATAGACAAGGGCATAACTTAATTTAATCAAAATAACAAAGCTAACTATTTTTTTCAATCTGCGGATGATAATAACAAATATTACAATCGAGACCTTCATTAATAGGATTTAGGATGTCGATTACAATGAACAAAATCAATACTCACAAACATAGCGAGGTTGTACTAATTTAGCCACCTCAACAACATTTAACCCAAAAAAAACAAGCTAATTAAATTTGCCAACTAATACCCAAGTACAAAGAAGAGTCCATTAATCAAAGTAAAAGGATACACTTAATCCCGGGGTCATAACGAGTCTAGCCCATTGCAGCTACAGCAGCAAGTAAAAGAAACAATGTGAGATATTGCAATAATTTTACAAAACCTAAATAACTAGAAACCATCGGCATTTTGAATGTCTTCCACCAAGTAACATGTATAGGGTGACGCTGCAAATCAACCAAAGGTTCAACAACACTATAACTTCCTCTGAAAGTGTAAGTGAAACATTCATGCAAGACAACTTCATCGAACAATTTTAACCCATTGATCCTGCAACAACCAACCATTTAACACTGGGCCACCTGAACGATGAATAACCAACATAAATTTAATTACACTCCAAAAAATTTTTCCAACCCTCATCAAAAACATTTTCAGTTTACCAAAACTCACCCAAATGGTCTTAAAACTGCCCCGCATGGAGAAGTCTTGGATTACTCTTCAAAAAGGCCTTCCGAATTAGCTTCCACAGAAATTAACCATGCTGAAAGAACAGAAAAGTGGTATTCAAATTTACAAACCATCACTGATACATTTAAAGACTTATTTACAAACCATATGCACATTGGCATAAAAAATGTTGTGACAAGTAACAGAAGGACTGATCAATAACCTTGACTGAAAACTTGTCTGTAATTTCAAAATGCTTCTCTGTGTGATCATGGGACTTAGTCCAGAATCTGAGCGACACATTGCAGAACTTCATAGTGGCTACTGCACCAAAAAATCACAACATCCATAGAAACAAGAGGCGGGATATTAGGAAAGATTCAATTGACAAATTTGGAAAAGAAATAATATGGATTTAACATTTAAGAGAAGTACCAACCTGTTGAGCGAAAGAATCCTTGCTATCCATTCAGTTGACAACATCCCACAAGTTGAATATGGCATACAATGATTGACGACCCACAAGTTGAATATGGCATACAATGATTGACGACCGTCATCAATCTTATATCATCAATTATAAGATGCTCGAGGCTCACTACTCTTCCAATATTTCTTGACAATTTCCCAAGTTGAATAATATCACAGCAACCTAGTGGTTCTAAATTCTAATCGCCTCGACGCTGAATTAGGGAGTTTTTTTAATCTCATTAGATGCTTCAACTTACCTATGGAAGTTGAAGCTATCTATCTCAATCCTTGAACTACTCAAATTCAGCAGATGCAAGTGCTTAATAACATAATTCAATTTTGTCTTGGAACACTCAATTCCCGCAACCAGCTTGGCAAGATCATGCATTTATCATGAATCTTGCAATTGACTCATTACCATGGATATCATGTTCTGCACCTTGAAAAAAATACCTAGAAAATAAAATCATAACATACTTTAATTCTAATGCCTTCTAAAAGTTGATTTTTGATTGATAACCCTGTTGTTTAAAGGAAAATCCATTATTTCTATCCAATCATATACTTTTTTTAGGAACATTGCACAATAAGCAAAGCATTGATTCAACTATGATTATAATATCATTCTCTACGGCAACCGCTATGCCGCAGGATTCATAACAAATGTGTGGATAAATAAGATTTCTAATTTGTTGAATTCATTATGTTTCATTCCACACATCATCTAAAACCAATAAATATGTTTTTAAAACACCATTTTCCCTAGTCCACCTATTCCCACTGTGACAGTGTCAGCATCATTGAACGCCAATAAGCAATCAATAATCTTATTTCTGTCTCCATCTCTCCCATATGCAAACTTGTTGTATTTTGAGGAGAAGTTCCACACCTCTGTTGGTCCACGTCTACCCCCAGTCATCATCTTGGGCAACAAGAATTCAGTGGAGAAATTATTCAACAAATCTTCTTAGTTGCTGGAACACAGAGTGAATTTGTAATCAGAAGATGAATAAAAGGGAGCTAATATGAGCTAGAGAACGCAAACGAATTTAGAATTGAATTGCATCAATTTCGATGACTTGCGTCGTTTTATTTCATTTAACTAAATAATTTACTCCTATCGTCAAGACAATTTTTTGACTGACAAATAACGAAAAAAAGGCAAATAAACAAAGACAAATAACTAATTTTTTTTTTTAAAAAAAAACTATTCCCACGCTCCTCGCGTGGCATGTTTTTAACCTATGACACTATTTTCTTGTTCTTTCATGTAGATTCATGATTTTAGTGATTTCACACTGCACAAAGGAGAAAAAAATCTTTAAATTTTCATATCACGAGAAGTACTTTTACCCATGCTTTGAACAATTTTGAGATAGAAGGCTACATATTCAAAATAAAAGTGCAGCAAATTAGAGAAAGGAGAAAGAGAAACCCACCTAAAGTCTTTGAACTTGGAGCAGAGACAATTATGCTGCCATCATCAACGGCTTTGATGATGAAGTTTGTGTCTCGCCGTTATCATTATTATGATCTCCCCCCACCCCTCGGAACAGTGAGTTGGAATTTGGAAAGGATGAAGTTTGTAGTAAGTGGCTTAACTTGTTGCTACTTGCAGCAATATCTTTAACTGCAACTAGGGTTTTTGTTTTTTTTTTAAAGTTTTTACGATTTTATGTAAGTTTTTATTTATGGGTCGAGTGGGTTTTGTGGGCCTAGCCCAACTTTACCCATATTCGTAATAGGCAACAAAAGCCTGAGTACTATGCGCACCGCAGTAAAGTTGTAATAACATCCCTCTCCCGAAAAAAACCATCAATTGATTGGAAGAAATCATTTTTTCAAAAATACCCTTGAGTGACGAAGTCGCTTACTGTTGAACTCTCTCCTTCTTCTGTTCCTCCATTTTTTTCCCCTCCAGAAACCATCTCTTCAACTATAATCTCGTTCGTTCTCTATTACTGTTAGCAATTAAATTGAAACATTTTAGAATCAACAACTGACAAGTTTAAGTAAAGAGCTTTAGTGTTCCAAAAAAAAAAAAAAGAATTAAGAGCCCATAATAATAATAATTAAAAATAATGAAGATCTGGTGTGATGTGTGCAGCAAAAACAGAGCCTTGGTGTTTTGCACCGTCGATGAAACAGCCCTTTGTGACACATATCACCGGCGTGTTCATCGCGCCAACAAGCTCGCTTCCAACGCTTCTCTCTTTGTCATCCTTTCTCTAAACGATTTCCGACTTCCAGGTCTTGATTTATTTTGATGAGAAAATAATTTCGCTTCCTTTTCTGTTTCCCCCTAATTCATTAAAATGAAGTGTTAATTTTCAAAAAAGAAAATAATTTGTTCAGAAATGTTTTTTTTTTTTGGACACTAAATAAAGAAGTGATTTACTGGAAGGAGAGTGAATTAAGGTAGTTTTAGAAGCACGTCAGCTTCCTTATAATTAATATAGTCTATTAATCAATTAATTGTGTTTTTTTCAGCAAAAGGATTTTGCAAGAATTTAGAAGGGTGCTGCTAATATAGGCCAACTCGCAATAAAAACCTAAGCCTATCCAAATTGTGTAATTTGTTTTGGGTACATCCGTAAATTGAATTGATTGGACAGTGCTAATTAGATAAAATTAAAACCAAACAAATTTTGCATATGAAGTAACGGAACTTGGAAACACATTTTTGCACGAGGGAATGGATATTTTCACTATACTATTTTTGTAATGAATTTTATCCCCCATTTTCTTATTGACGGTTTTTATCCCAGTTATTTTGAGGTTAGATATGAATCTTTCTACTATACATACCATCCACTTTTATTATTTTTATGTATATGAAGATAGAAACTGAATAGAGACTATTCTCCAATATGAATATGGATATTTATTTATCTCACTTTTAAAAAATGATTATATAAATTCATATTATTTTTAAAAATATATAAATCAATAAAAAAATTTAACATTTAATTAATCAAGTCATTCTAGTAATTTTTTCACTTGGCAATAAAGTCCAAATTTTATTTTTAGTTAAAATTATTATAATACACAATTAAAATCAATATAGCATAAATTTTATTTTTAGTTTAAATTATTATAATAAATAATTAAAAATATTTTTTATACATATTTTTATATGTATAAGTAAATTTCATCTTACAATATGTACATTTTAGTCATTTGTTTTCTCACAACAGATTAACAACAAAATTTACCAAACATTAATAATTGCTTTTAAAATTCATAGTACTTTTAAAAATAAATTTTATCAAATACTTAATTGATTTTCTTTACAGTTGATTATTTTTATAGCATAGCTAACAACAATTATTTTAAAAGCTACAACATTCCCAAACTGGCCCTAAGATTATTTTAAGATGAGTTTTATTTGACTATTTTACCCTAATAATAGAAAATGACCAAATTACCCCAAGAAATATGAGCTCAAGAATTCTCACTATTTCTTAGATTCATGGACCCAATTTAGGATGTGTTTGGTATTGAGGTTGAGCAGCTATAACTTAAAAACTACAGCACTAAAATGTTTGGTAAACACTAGCTGCTGTAACTTACAAGCTAAATTAATATGATTTTTCACTTGTATTATGTAAACTCTATTATATATTTAATAATTTTATCAAAATTATTATTTAAAATTTATATTTACTACATAATATTAACTTTTGTTTCATACATAATTTTTTTTTCCACAAAGAAAGAAACTTAAAAAGTTCTGATCGACTCAATCCTAAATGCACCCTCAATTCAGTGGGATCTTTCATTTACATTTTTTTCCACCAAGAACGTTTTATAAAACTCTCGGATCCACGAATTTGGAGTATCCTACTTTCACACAATTCACAGGGTTCAAAAAGCAATCAATATTTCACGATCAAGTGTGTAATATTGTTTGTAGTAGCGATCCTTATATATCGTATTAACAATCGAAATATGGTCGAAAGAAAAAATCTCTATTTGATAGGGCTTCTTACTATACCTATGAATTCTATTTGACTCAGAACTGATACATTGGAAGAATATTTTAATTTAGGTATTTAATTCTATTTGATTAGATATCCAAACTATTTCTTTATTTGTAAATTTTAAAAAATAATTTGAACATATTATAATTATTTCTTAGGAGTGAGGTGGGTTACAAAAATTGTGGGGTGAAAATATCACTACCCTTTCACTATTTTTGATTCTAAAATTTCTTGATAATCTTGTTTAGTACAATTTCAATCTTATTTATGTTATGTAAGTGAATCTTATCATTTTTTTCCTAATTCTCGAATCAACCATGAGTGGAACACAAGATATAATAAAGTGATAATAACATAATTAAACCGAACTAAATCGGTCAATTTCAAAAACTATCTAATTAGATTGTTCAATTAAGGTGATCTTGTGATGGGTTCTAATTATTTCTTCAGTAAATCAAACGTAATAATTTCCACCACAAGGCCTCTAATTTATGTACCTTATTAACTCTAGCTCAAAGTCCCCAAAAAAGTTGCAACAAATTACTCATTAATCACATCCTCTAAACAAAAATTACTCATTAATCACCATGTTTGGTCAACTCATAGCAATCTTTTCAATGATGATAAGTCCAATTTCTCATTCATCATGCTACACCCAACACTTTTAAGGCAATCTACTAAGACACTTGGCGTATAGGAGCTAAAACCTTGTAATAGACTCTTGTCACAAGTTTCCTTTTTACTCAAAAAAACAGAAAAAGAGGTGGCCCAAATATGGCCAAAATAGGAAAGAAAAGAAAAGGAAACTGCAAAGAGTGCCTATCCCAAAATTGAGTATACAAATATGGTAATGTAGATAATAAAATGCTGGCTTGAGGCATAAGGGAAGTGAAAATAAAAATGCTTTGATACAAAATAGGCTTTTTGGAAATGTGAAAAGCACTTCTGATTGGTCGGGTGGCTTCTTCTGCTACAAGGTAGAGGACGGGTTTTCTTTTTCTTTTTCTTTTTCTTTTTTCTTTTTTTGCCCTTTTTGCGACAATGACAATTCACCAAGAGGAAAATGTGGCAACCGTGATACACATGATTGGCCAACAAGGGAATGTAAAATAGAAATAAGAAGCAGTGACATTTAGCTTCATTATTGTCTAAGCAAAACCTTGTCTTATTTTTGTTTGTGCTCTCATTCTTTCTCACTTGCATGAGCTAGCCACACCCAATTCTCAAAAATGGGGTGGTTGCAATCCCTCTTCTCTCCATTGAAGAAGCTTTGGCTGCGCCTACACTCGACTCCAAAAAAGAGTATGTGGTCCCTCACTCATTAATAATTAAACCCAATAACAAATACATGCATTTCAGTATTTTCTTTCTTTGCGTAACTTCTTGTGCATTCACTACATTGCCATAACAAATGCTTGGAAATAAAGAGCAAATTACTCTATGTTCCTCTCATTTATGCATCTTCCTGCTCGCCTCTTTATATTCGCTGCATTTTTATGTTCTTAACCGAAACTCATGTTCGTTTATTACAGGGAGAGGGATATACATTCTATACGATGATGTCAAATCTTGCCCCTACGAAGATGTTCATGTGTTATGGTCAATACTAGTGGAATCAAATACCATCCATTCCTCCTTGCCATCGAAACAATGAAATAGCCCTTACGCTTGCAGAGTTCAATACACAAGAAAACATATATATATATATATACGAGCGTTTTTGAGACCATGTACATATAATATTTATGGCTTTTTTATACTCCTGTGAAGTTTTCTTTTTTGTTTTTTTCCCCTTTTTTCTGCTTTCTCCTAAAGCTCATGTGACCTGGGTTATATAATAGAACAATGGTTTCTTTCTTTCCATTTGTCTTTGTTTTTTTTTATAGAATCTTTCTGGAGTTTACAAACGCAGAAAACGTTAAATCACCAATGCCTGTAGGTTAGTTCTTGGAACTTTTGGCTTCTTATTGTTACTCCGTCAATGTTTTCTCTAGCTTTGTTTATAATTTACACTCAATATATTAGAAGGCAGTGGATAAAGGGTACCTGTTTCTTGAAATTTGTCTTCTTGCAGTTGCTTTGTCAGTTGTCAGCAGTTGCGGGTGAAAGTTAGTTCCTGCTGTTCATATCCTTCAGAAGTTGACTTAGTGAAAACTATTGATTGGATATGGCAACTAACACGATTTTCATTTCTTCAATCTTGTCCAGGAACAAATATGAGTTTAAGCAACCTCAATAGGATAATGATTATGGTACAACATTCACACCCTCGTTCTTTGTTGTAAAACCTCGGATTTCCAAAAAATTTTCAGTGCTGATCGTCCTAACTTATCATAATTATGTACGCTACTGTTAAATTTTGGGGGTATCGCATAGCAAAGTTGGGGGTGTATTCCAAAATTTAAAAATTTTCAACCGAGGGTGGGACACAATTCTGTGCTGCAGATATAGCCTCTCGCCTATCGGTAGTGCTATTTCTTGATTGCCGTTTTAAAAAAAAAAAGTGATTAAAATAATTTGAAGTAGGCGACTGAACCGATCTTATAAGAAATCAGATTGACCATCTTGGTTTCGTAATTCTCACAATATCTCAACAGTTTAAGCTTTGAAGCAACAATAGGGTGATTAAAATATTAACCGTGAAGCCCATTGTTAACAACCGTGAGACAAAACTCCAAAAACGCAAAATGTAGGTTTCTTAGATAAGTGTATAAATATTTAAATTTATCTCTAAACTAAATTAATAATTTGAATCGTTAGTAGATAACTAGATTGTTATTGGCAAATAGAAAAACTTTAGGCGGCATTGATTAGTCTACCACCACGGCGGCCAAGGTTATTAAATTAACAAGGTAAGTAAACGATAAAGCTTAATCACCATCCACTTGGAGTCGTCATCTTGAAAACGCTTAATCATCTGTTAAGATTACTCTTAAACAAGCAAAATTAATAGATATTAATGCCCTTTCGTATAGGATTTTATAAAGAGCATACTGATCTTTAACCTATAAATATTATTTTGCTAACCCCAATACCTATTTCTTGTTCGAATTGACAATTCATTTTTCTAACGACCATGAGAACGCCCAATCAAAAAACATTCAAATAATGAGTTTTGACTTATAGGAACTCTATCCAAAATTCCACATTTAGCGGTAATCCAGTTTATCTTTCTTTCTTTGTTGGGTCAGCTGACTTTTCACAAGGCACATCAATCTCTGAATGCGAACAGAGAATTTTTGGCAGAAATGGTGACTATAAATCCCAAATGAATATTTCATCATGGAAATATAAAGAATTCATTGGTGAAGACAGGCCTATTATTTAGTAATCAATTAAATTGTAACATATTCCTTCAGTAAATAGCGAGCAGTAGCTTGCTGTTTAAGCAAAACTAGAGTGAAAATGATAAGCAATACATGAGAAACCGGTGAATCAGGAGGCAGGAGCCTGGTTCCATGTAAACGAGGAACCAAAGAATTCTGTAGCAATAGTAGAGTTCAAACACCTAACCAGCCCAAAAGCAATGACCTCATAATCATCATATTCAGCTGCAAGGAAGCAACATAGATTTATTAGAAAGAGTTCCCCCGTGTTGCTATATGCACACCTTCGTTTTGGGCAGCATCAAAGAAAGAATTTCTGGAACACAAGCAACGAATCATATTGCAGCCGTACTGAGGAACAATGTCTGCTGTATACAAAGACAAATGCTTGACCATGGCATGTTCAACTAAGATCTTATACCAAGTGTCCATAGGGATGATATAGCATTATAAGGCAGATGAAGATGCACGTTCAGCCACAACTGGCAGCCAGTCTTTGAAATAGAGTAGGGAATCTGTATCTGCATTTGAGAGGGCGCTAATAGGAGTGACAGTAATCTGAAATGAGCATTGTCAGTACCTTGCTAATCATGAGGTGCTCCATTCAGAAGTTTAACCAAGCAAAGCAAGATACTCACATATCCTTCTCGAAGAAATTGCCAGTCTGTATCAGGATCAGCAATGTGGGCCCCTCTTGCCTATAAAGTTGAGCCCATTCAAAATTCAAGTAGACTGAAGAATGATACAAATTTATATAACGTTTTCCATGAGACCAAGGACTTCCCAGAGAGTAAAAACTTTCTAATTTATCCATTTTTCGGTTTAATTTTTCTGTAAGATCCTAGTGCCCGCTTGATCCCAATGGGAAAAGATTCGATTAACTCCAAACAACTTCAAACGTTTGCAATGTATCTTCATTTTGAACTCCCAGGCAGCATTAAAAAACAACAAATGAAATAGAGCATAGAAATAACCAAGAGACACAAAAAAGGAAAAAGCACTCAACAGCATTCGAGTAATAGTTGAGCCAGCTCCTTGTTGTCTGACAATACTTTGGTCAATTTATCTTTTTTGGGTTTGGGTTGGTGCTTGTGTTGGGAAAAAGGGGGAGGGGGTGGAAGGGGTGTGGGTTGTGGAAGTGCAACAATAAAATATGAATGACCATGACTTCTTACTCTAGGAATCAAAAGACTGGGGATTTAAAATACATTCTTATTCTGTTTTGCAGGATAATGGGCCTACAGGAAGATTAACTTAGGTGTGCAAAGAAATGCAAGAGACAGAAAGACAAAAGGACCAACCTCCCTACGGAACAGAAAGTCTTCTTCCAATGGGGTAGATGTATCCGTTTCAATTGTAACGGCTGAATCTGTGTCCATTGTCATTGTTGATAACATCTTCCCTCCTTGCATCTCAGAAGTGACTCGTCTCCACCCCATTTTGAATATGCTCTTACCCTGCTTAGTAAGTTTGTACCCCTTTGCAAATACAACAAACAAGCATACATACAATGTTTTAACCAAATTGTCAAAGCGATGCATAATGGAATGACTTTATATACAGGTATATCAAAGCAAGATTTGGCACATTTGCCGGCTTTCTGCAGCAACAATCGTACCGGAGAATCAGGGAACACCCTTCAACGAATTTCACCTCATTCAAATCACCAGAATGACAGAACATTATATACAGAAGAATTTCATGAAGAAAAAGCCCTATGTTCAATCCTCAAACCACCTAAACTCCGCCACTGTCTTTCAAATGCAATCAGATTTGATGGAAGTAAGAAGAAAAAGTGATATAGGATAAGGAAGAATAAGAAGAAAGAGAAAGGAAAGAGAAAATGAAGAAAGAATCAGACTAAAATGGGGGAGACCAAATCTAAAGAAATAACTAATATCCCATGTTTCCCAACTTAGAAACAGAAATATCCCAAGTCCCTCAAATCACTGAAAGTGAATAATATTCTAGAAAAGCATGATCTCCATCAAGTAGGATAGACAACCGAATACGTGTTCCTCAACATGGAGGGAAAACAATGCTTTAGTATCCCCGATTCAGTGGAAATTGACAGAGTGAAATATTAAAATGTTAATGCAAAAAGTTACCTTATTATTAGCAATATCCATAGGTAGATCTATGTTTAGAAAGCATCTTTCAGGATAAGTTTGATTCCTGATCTCAGCCAGTATTGCATTTATAATAGGTAAACAAGCCTCAGCAGCAAGAGTGTAATCATTAACATTGCTCTTACCTCCAACCCTACATGTTCAATTTTAAAAGTTACCATATGCAAGAAAATAAATAACCTTTTCTTAAAGATAAGAAAGTTGAGCATGAAAAGGCAAAAGAGCTTTTTCAACATTATATGTTGCAAAATTGTATCAGCCTCACAACTCCATTGTCCTTAAAATACTCATTCACAGCACTTGCTCTCAACTGGAATAATAGGCCGTTAAACAGTAATATGGATGCAAATTAAAAGAAAAATCATTCCAATTAACCCAATGTGTGGCCATCAGAATACAAATATATACCAGTCATATGATATAGCGACAGATGGTACACCATGAAAGAAAGCCTCTCGAGCACCTGCAACTGTCCCAGAGTAAACACTGCAAGTCCAATTAAAGTGAATCAGCTTGTCCTTCGTATAAGCAAGCCAAGCAAATTGCAGTATGATACATTAATTTTCAATAGAATAATGGCAAAAGAGAACTACATAGTTATACAGTTTTGGGGATTGCAGGAAAAACAAGCCTTTCTTTAGGTGTGTTTTTTCTTTCAACATCCCATGACAAAAAAATCACTCAAGTTCTTCTTCGTAGATCTCAAAAGAACTTCATTTGTGAATGGTTGTCTGGAAATCTTATAACAATATAACAACCATCTACAAGTAGATCTACCATATTCAAGGAAAATTTGAGATAACTATAATTGGTTAAAAACCGTATCAATGACCTCTTACAAAAAAACCAAACTATAGTCATTGAATGTTCAGAATTACCACGGGATAAACCTGATCCAGCTGAAATATATATGGGCCTCTTTCGAGAAAAGTGTTATATCCATGACTAAATTATATTTTTTTTAAAAGGGATGAAAAAGAAGAAAGACAAACATTAATCCAGTTTAACCAGAAGGAAGACAGTAAAGAAAAGATCATTGCTCTGCGATAATATTATTTCAGCTTCTCTTCTCCTTCCCCTTCCCTTCATCCCTGTCTCTTATCAAAATCTCCAATTTGAAACAGGGAGAAAATTTTCAGGGCTATTGCAAGATAAATAATACAAGGCAGATGAAATACTACTTACACATGATAACCACAGTTGCTACCCATGTTTATGCCACTGAGTACCTATAAGGAGAAAAATTAGGCATATTAAGAACTAGTAAAAAGAAATACCTTCATGCACCAGAATTTCTAGACAACAAGGCCATGTATTGTGTGCTGTTTCTTCCAAGGAAGAGTTTTCCAATAAGGTTGCCTCAATAAAAAGGAATAAACTTATTTGAATTCATTAGTAATTATTGCCATGTAATTACAACTTACAATACCTAAGGTGTCTTTGTTAATGCATTTGCTAAATTAGAAACAGTCTTATAAACAGTGACCACATAGTGCAGGCCATCTATGTACAAAAGCATACAGAGTCGAAGCATAATAAATAAAAGAGTAATACTAGAGATATAAACTCTTACCTGTACAACCAACGTGGCATATTATATCATTGTTAAACGTCCTCTATAAATTTATTTTCTTTAAATTTCCTTGAAAATGTAGAGACAAGTGGCAATGACACAATGTTGCCACCTCAGGTTGTACAGATAGTGTTTGTATTCCTAGTATTAGTCTAAATGAAATTGGCCTAAGCTTGTAAGTGAGAGCTCTCTACAACTACAGTGTGATCAGTTAATATTTGACAATTAAACGTAAATAAACCAGAGAGAGCTACCAGGTCAGGAACCAAAGGAAAGAGTGCTTGCGAGATACCCAACGATGCACAATCTGCTGGAGTTCCTGAAAAATATATATGTAAGCCACAAATACTGCAAGTAAATTACTAAGACAGATGATGGTAAATTGGCAGTTGAAATTGAAGAAGACTCATCATGACAAACCAGAAACGGCATAGGCTGTAGCTCCATCAAAATCTGCTGGTCTGGCCGAAATTGGATGACGCCAAGTAATACTATGACTAACAGCCGATTTTTCTCTGCAAAAATAACAATAATAATAATAATAATAATTACGGTAATTGCCAAACATTGTCCGTACGTGGAAGGCGTATATTAATTAGCAACGATCATCCAATTCCAATTCGAGTCGCGCAATTCAATTAAATAATAAGATGAGAAGCTCACGAATCGGGGGCGCAGACTTGGACGGTGTAGCGATTGGTGGAGACGAGAACGCGGACGAGGGAACGCAATCCAGGCGCGTCGATCCCGTCGTCGTTGGTGACCAAAATCGTTGCCTTGTGATCGGAGTTAACAATAGCGATTCCATGACGCTCCATTTCTTTCTCCGGCCACAGGATTTTTCGGTCCGAGACTACGAAGAAGAGGAAGGATTGTTAGTCCTTAGTCGCGCGTTTGGCTTAAGCTGAGGCCAAACAAATGAGGATCAACAAAATTGTGTTGTGATGTTGTGCTGTTGCCACTTGCTCGCTAGTGCTTTTACGTGAGGAATATACACTTGATGATCGTAATTGATGTCGGCAGGAATCAAATGCCCGTATCGTGTACTCGTGTGTCTCGTCAACTTGCAATCCAGTAAATAATTGATTTTTTTTTTCATACCACATATTGAATGAGACTATTATTAATATGTATAATTAGATTATAACTTATATTTAAATAATATTATTATTGAGATTAATATTTATAGATTATTTTGAAACACTGCCTAAATTTTGAATTGTCACTAATATTTTAGGGACACTTACTTCATTTATATTTGTAAGATTATTATATATAGATTATTCTGAAGCACTGCCAAGATTTTTAACCCTCAATAATATTTAAGTGACACTTACTCTATTCATATTTGTAAGATGATATATTGTCTTTACTCAATTATAATTGAGTAAGGATTTAAAGCTCTCACAATACTTTTGTAGTAACTTGAACTCATGCCTTCACAATGCAGCCACTCGACCTTTTGGCCGAGTGGTTAGTAAATAATGGAACTCCCTATTGTTTCATTGAATAGTATTTAATATAGTTTCTACCTAACGGTATCTCTTAAGTTGAAATACATTTTGAATTATATACACAATTGTCTTAGGACTCAAAGTTAGGTTTCGGTCACTTGTTAGTGGAATTGCATCCTAATCTCCTTTTGTTCAAAATAAAGATACGTTTATGCAATTGCTTTAGGACTCGAAGTTAGGTTTCGGTCACTTGTTTGTGGAATTTCATCCTTATCTCTCTTTTATAAAAATAATGAAACATTTATATTTTGTAGGATGTTAAATTTATGGTCAATGAAGGGTCTGGACTAGGCTAGACCAGTCTAATTTAGAAAAAATCATTTAAACCCCTTATGTTTTGATTAATTTTATGTAATAATAGATTTTTTTATTTTATTTTCATAAATATCCCTATTTCAATTACCTTTATGCTTTCATCAATTTCATATAACAACGGAGTTTTTATTTTATTTCCAAATATTCCCTCAATTATATTTTTTTTCCAATTGAAATTAATGACATTTTATGAAATGATTAAATTATCTATTTATTGAATAGATTGAAAACATTAGTGGTCTAAAATGTTATCATTGCTTTAATTTATATTTAAAAATTTTAATTAAAAAAGCATGTCAATGTAATACAACATCGTCACTAGTATTAAATGTACTAAAAAAATAGTAATAATTATTAACATTTCCATAAAATTTTATGTGAATTGTGAGATTTTATTTATTAGTTACACTAATTAAGTGGAAAAGTTAGAAAATAAAATTTGAGTATAGAATCACAGCATTTGGTTTTTCAAAAAGAGTTAGAGTGCCAGACGAAGAAATAACGGCACAAAATACCTTTTTGTTGAGTTAAGTTAAGTTTATTATTGAATTTTTGACAAATAATATTTTTATAATTTAAAAAGATGAATAGATTTTAATTGTTTAATTTATTTAATCATGATAATTAAGTACTTTCAAATATAAAAATTCTACTTGCAATTTTTAATTGATTATAATTACATGCATTGATTTATTTTAGCTTAAAATTCTTAATTGATATATTAATTCTTATATAATTACAATGTTATTACAGGTTGTAATGTCATAATCCATAATTAAAAAATAGTGTTTTTATATTTAAATTGTCTTTTATTTTTTACTCTTTTTATATAATTATTTTTGTTTATAATATGTATTTATAGGATCTTTCGTGTCTTCTTTATATAATATACTCCTTTTTACTTATGGATGTTTATGCTCAATTTAAAATATATAAACTTTTAGTTTAAGTCGAGATAATATAAAGTTTTGGGTCTGCCCCTATTTGTGGCTTTTTAATATTTTATTTTGTTTAATTTTTATTTATGAATTATATATATATAAATAAATTCATATTGAATTCAATTAATTTTACTGCGTTATAAGATAAAGGAATCTAGATTCTATTTGATTGCCTATCAATTCTATTGCTTGCTAGTGCTTTTAGGTGAGGAATATATGCTTGACGATCGTAATTGATGTTGGCAGGAATCAAATGTTCGTTTCGTGTACTCCTGTATCTCGTCAACATGCAATCCAATGAATAATAGAACTCTATTCGTCCATTGGATAGTATTAACTATAGTTTCTTTCCAACGGTATCTACTAACTTGAAATGTTAATGTCAAGTCATTAGTGCGGATTCTTCTTCTAGAAATGGTAGCAAGAGCAAAAGTTAGTTTGTTAGTTCAATAACTTTTAAAATAATAATAATTATTTATATTATAGAAATAAATAATTGTAAAAAAAATCAGTTAAATGTTTTATAAATTTTATTTTTAAAAGCATTGTAAATTTTAAAAGCAATCGTATGTTTTTAATAAATGTTACTATTAAATTATTGTAAAAATATAAATAATTAAATTGAAAATAATATCGAATAAAAATTATTTATACATTATAAACATGAATACAAAATATTCTTATTGTGCTTACATAACAATCAGTAACTAAAATAAATATTTTATATTATAATATTTATGAGGATATATATATAATTTTATTATTAAGTATAAGATTGATTTTTAAATTTAATTTTAAAAAATTACTATTTCTCTACTTTTCAAATTTTATGGTAGTATGAGATGATTTTATCAAAAATAATTGTTTTAAAATAATTCATCAAATACCAAAATTAATTTTTAACTTTTTAAAATTATTTTTAAACCTATCAAAACCAATCTCAATATACCCTAAATTTAATCTTTAATTAATTATAGAAAATGGTTTGAACTGACCCAATCAAGTTTTTTTTTAAGTTCATATTAAAAAATATAAATAAAGATCCCTGGAGTCATCTTACCTAGAGCAGATCGTCGGGCCTTATGGACGCGAGACCGAAAGTTCCTTAGGGTTTTAAATATTTTTATTAAGGGTGGTGATATTTCCACCCCACAAATTATGTAAATCCACCCCACTTTTAGAAAATAATTATAAAATTTTCACATTACTTTTAAAAATTTTAAAAAAAGAAGAATTCCAAGGAATTAATCAATTAAATCTTTCTTAAATTCTTAATTTATTTTTTGTGACTTTTTTTTTATGTTTGACTACTAAGATTGCTTCAGCCTAAATTTAAATTGACTATTTTATCCTTAAAATGTAAAAGTACAAAAAATTTACTTCAACTTCAATATTTTTTATTTTATACAAAATTCATTGCTTCTAAATTGTCAATTTTACTTTATTATATGATTATTAACCTTTAAAAACATTATCTTTTTATGAGTCAATACTCATGTAAATTATTAGGCTATTAAATTTATATCATTTACATGTAAAATATTGAAAATTATTAGACTTCATTTAAAAAGTTAGATAATAAGTCACAAAATTAATATTTAAAGTATTAGATACAAGAACACATTATGCTTCAGGTTAAGTAATTTTATGTTATAACGATTACATAATTAACTAAAACTCATATTAAAACAATCTTCATAATAAAAAAAACTAAGTAAAACAATATAAGAATGATTTAATTGATTAATTATACACATATTGATGTTGATTTGTATTTATTAAAAATAATGTGCATTTATTATAAATATTTTTTAGAAGTGGAGTGGGTTTACACAAATAATGGGGTGGAAATATCCCCACCCTTTTATTAATAAAAAATAAAGTTTTCAAATACTTATATCAGCCTTATGGATTGGGCCGTAAGATTTTAGTTATGAAGATGTATTTAGAATGAAACCCGGTGCATTTAGAAAATAAAAAACAAATTAAGATTTAGAACAAAAAATGGTGAATTTTAGATCATTACAAAATGTGCACAAAATTAGAAAACATGTATATTCTAATTATAAATATTTAACATGCTAGATTTGAGTCTTAAAAAGTTGAGGTCATTATTATTCTAATTACGTAGTTGATGTGGGTTGGATTTTGGAAGAAATGATAAGCCCAAATTGTAAGTTAACGACAATTTGCCCATCTTGGTGAGTCCGCTATTATTATTAAACAAATAGAATTATCTTTCCCAAGGGCATCTCTTGAGTGGAAGTGTGCATGCGACATTGGTAATACAGTAAAATCTCGATAAATAAGTATTCGATAAATTAATAAGTTTATTTAAATAATAAATTATTTCGGTTTTGATTTAGACCAATGTACTAAAATAATAATTTTACTAAATACATAAGATAGGGCCCAACAAAAATATAAATTAATAATTGATCAAATATAAAAAAATTAATAATAAACAACATAAAAAATTAATATTATTAAGAATTTTTTTTCTCAACAACTTACATTTCTCAATTTAACTCTTTTTCAAAATATACATTTAAAGTTGTTTGTTTTTTCTCTATTCCTAATTTAAACCCAATCTTATCCTTACTTTTTTTAAAAACATGCACTACAGTTATATTCACTTTTTCTTGATATTGGAGAAACCACTCATATAACACTTTCTTATTCTTCATCTCATTTGACAAAAAATTCGCATAGTACTTTCCTCATCTCATCAGTCAATGTAGATTTTTTTACTTTTTTTAAATGAAAGCCATGATTCTAATGATTTAAGTCTAACATAAAAAAATAATGGATTATGTATTTAGAGTTTGTTTTATAAGTTCTATGTTCTATGTACAATGTACTTACATTAATTTCTGGGCTTCTATGGATAATGTACTTATATTAATTTATTCATATCATTTGTAAATATGTGATAATTAAAATGTATTTACACTAACTTCTTAGTTTCTATGCACATGTACTTGTGTTAATTTGTTAATATCATTTGTAAATGCATGATAATTAAAATGTATTTACATTAACTTCTTGGCTTCTGTGTAGATGCACTTGCATTTATAACTCATACATAAATCTTAGTTAAAAGAGTAATACATGTACTAAGAAAACTCTTTATAAATTAATAAATATTCATTTATTGATAAATAAATAACATCTCTAAAATAATATTTTTTCTTGGTCTCAGCAATATTATTCTATAGATGTTTTACTGTACCACTATTGATTTCGCAGAGTGTACTACCTAGTTCACATGTACAAGTGCCTCACCATTGGGCTATTGAGTGAAAGGAGATATTCGCACCTCTCTTAAACTCTCTTAAAATCACACGGTTTTATATTTATGTTAAAGTCATCATTTTTTTCTTTATATAATCAATGTACACAATGGCAAACTTAGAACCAGTTTTAGGGGACTATTCCTTATTGCTAGAGTTTGGGTTATTCGTTTTTTTAAGTTAATGACTTAATTGACTTAATTTCAATCAATTAAGTTATTAAATTCATTTATTTTTTTCAACTTAATGAAAATTTTCAACCACTAAGTTAAGTCGGTTTTTTTTTTTTTGCTTTTTGCTTAATCTAAAGTCTAAATGATATTATTACAAGATATTCTCTAGGTTATCCTTCTAATTAATTAATTTTCATCCTTACCTAAATAAAATTTAATAGTTAGTATTATTATCCACATCTATAACTTATGATAATATAGTTGTAGACTATTATTATCTTTCTTTTTTATTTTTTTTCAAATTAGCATTATTTATCATCATAATTTTTTTATGAATATTTTTCATATAAAAACATCATAAAATACAATTAAATTGACTAACATATACTAATTTAGAATATAAAGGGTTCTATTCAATTGAACGTGATTTATATTATGATAATTTATTGTATTATTTAAATTCTTTTATATGTTTATTATTTGTTTAAAATTAAAATTTGTAAGGGCACATATATAAAAATATTAATTTTAAGCTTAATATTTATTTTTTTAACAATTCAAAAAAAAAAAGACAAACCATTTAGATTCTGACATTTAAATCTGTTAAGAATTCAGACTAATTCAGATTCATTCATATTTTAAATAGGAAAACAAAGGCCACCTTATATGACAAAAATAAATGTAATTAAAGTCGGACATAATTTCTTTTGGCAGCTAACTCTTCATAAACAGTTTATGACTTGGGTCGGGTGTGAATAGATTATAATAAAAGGAAAATATATGGTTAGTTTTTTTAATTAGTTTTATTTTTGTACTTGAATAGTTTTTTACTGGGAAAAAAACGCTGTAAAATTTTTTTATTAAGATTAATTGTATTAAAAAGTATGAAATTGATACATTCTAGTTTTATTTAATCTCATCTCTTACTCAGTAAGCCGTTAAAATTGTGTCGCTTTACTTCTAAACAATTAATTCCGTACTACTCAGGGGATTGGCATGAAATTGACCGGATATTGATTAATTTAATTTTATCCAAGAGTGCGTTGCCAGATGCACACGGCGCAATGCCATGGCAGCATGCAACATACAACGTGCTTTTTCTAAATAAACACATCTCCAACTCATCTCTATTGAGAACAAAATTAAATAATAAATAAATGTTATATTTTAATGGCTTGATCGATCACAGTTCAAGACCGTGATACGTTGTGGAACGCACCTTCACGATTTCTCCCGGAGACAAAACCAAAGACTTTGATTAATAATAATAATAAGGACTCCCCTGAGTTACAATCACTGTAACTTACGGGCGTTGTCCGTGTCCGGTTTTTGTTTTTTGGTTAAATTTCATTCAGGCCCCTTATATTTTATTTTATTTATAAATATTATAATAATTTTTAAATTTATTTATAAATATTTAAAATATTAAATTTATTCATATAATTTTTAAATTTTAAAAAATTATTAATGGATTATAATTATAATTTTAAATAGATTATTATTATTATTAATAAAATGTATTATAATTAATTAATATATTAAAAATACTTGATAATAATTTTTTAGTTAAATTGTTAACAATAATAATAATTATAACAATAATAATAATAATAAATTTTTGAATAATAATAATAATCACAATAATTAAATATAAAATAATAATCTAAATATACTTAGCTTTAAATCCAATCCATTTGAATTAGATTTTGATACAACACTTCAAATCCAATCAATAATAGGACAATAATTAATAATAATTTTTTAGTTAAATTATTAACAATAATAAATATTTTTATTTATTTAGGGACAAAGAAACGGAGGATGAGGCCAATGGAGATGGTGAAAAAGAAAGGGAGTACCTTTGCTCCTTATGGTGGAGGTGGTAACAACAAATTTAATTAAATAAAGAATTTTTTAGAATTTAAAAATTATATGGATAAATTTGATATTCTAAATATTTATGAATAAATTTAAAAATTTTTATAATATTTATAAATGAAATAAAGTATAAGGGGCCTATTATTGTTTTAAATTATAATTATAATTAAATTATTATTGTTAATTTAATAAAAAAATTATTATTAATTATTGTCCTATTATTGATTGGATTTGAAGTGTTGTATCAAAATTTAATTCAAATGGATTGGATTTGAAGCTAAGTATATTTAGATTATTATTTTATATTTAATTATTATGATTATTATTATTATTCAAAAATTTATTATTATTATTATTGTTATAATAATTATTATTGTTAACAATTTAACTAAAAAATTATTATCAAGTATTTTTAATATATTAATTAATTATAATATATTTTATTAATAATAATAATAATCTATTTAAAATTATAATTATAATTCATTAATAATTTTTTAATTAAATAAATAATTTTTTAGAATTTAAAAATTATATGGATAAATTTAATATTTTAAATATTTATAAATAAATTTAAAAATTTTTATAATATTTATAAATAAAATAAAGTATAAGGGGCTGAATGAAATTTGACCAAAAAACAAAAATCGGAAACGGACAACGCCCGTAAGTTACAGTTACAGTGGTTGTAACTTAGGGGGGTCCTAATAATAATAATAAGGATTTCTCTAAGTTACGTTTAACGTAACATACGATCGGCTTGTCTTTTTCTTCTTTTGTTTTGTAACAAAATTTCATCGAAGTCCCTTATACTTTAAACATAACTTAAAAAAATTTATTAATTAATGAATTATTAATTGAAGTCCCTTATACTTTATTTTATTTATAATTTATTCATAATATTATAAAATTTTTAAATTTATTCAAAAATTTTTAAAATATCAAATTTACTCTTATAATTTTTAAATTCTTAAAATATCCTCCATTTAATTAAAAAATATAATAATTATTATATGAATTATTATCATTATTATTATTATTATTATTAACAACAACAATAAAATTAAAATTATAATAATGGATTATTATTATTTTTAAATTCTTAAAATATCCTCCATTTATATTAAAAAATATAATTATTATTAATAGATTATAATTGTAATTATGATTATAATAATATAATATAATTTTAATTTTAAATATATTATTATTATTATTAACAACAATAAAATGTATTATAATTAATTAATATATTAATAATAATTGATAATAGTTTTTTAGTTAAATTGTTAACAATAACAATTATTATAATTAATTAATTTTTGAATAATAATAATAATCAAAATAATTAAAATATAAAATAATAATCTAAATATAATTATCTTCATATCCAATTCATTTGAATTGGATTTTGGTAAAACACTTCAAATCTAACCCATAATATGATAATAATTAATAATAATTTTTTAGTTAAATTATTAACAATAATAATTATTTTTATTTATTTATTTATTTAGGGTAAGGAAATGGAGGATGAGGCCAATGGAGATAGAGAAAACGAAAAGAAGTACCTTGGCTCTTTAAGGTGGAGGTGGTGGTGACAAATTTGTTGAGATTATTATTGATGCGGTATCATGTTGAGAAAAGTAATGCATGAGTTTGATGACATGAGGTCTAGAGAGTGAGAATGATCTTGATCGGAGGGTGGGGGAAGAGAGAGAGTGTGATGAAAAAATAGAGACTGTGGATTTGGAGATGTGTTTATAATTAATTAATATATTAATAATAATTATTAATAATTTTTTAGTTAAATTGTTAACAATAATTATTATTATTAATTATTAATTATTATTAATAATAAAAAATTAATTAATAATAATAATTATTGTTAATATATTAATTAATTATAATATCTTTTATTGTTGTTAATAATAATAATAATTTATTTGAAATTATAATCATAATTAATAATAATCATCATTTAATAATAATTATATTTTTTAATTAAATAGAGGATATTTTTAAAAATTTAAAAATTATAGGGATAAATTTGATATTTTAAAAATTTATGAATAAATTTAAAAATTTTATAATATTTATAAATAAATTATAAATAATACAGAGTATAAGGGGCTTGAATAAAATTTTACAAGAAAACAAAATAAAAAAAAGACAACGGACGTAAGTTACGGTTACCGTAACTTAGAGGGGTCCTAATAATAATAATAATAATAATACAAAACAAAACTCTTTCAGTTGGTGTCAGCGTGTTTTGTTTCGTCCGTAGTAAGGAGTCTGGGTTTTTAATATAATTAATATCAATATACATTATTAATTCCAGTCAAGTTTGTTGGTTATGTCGAGTTTTCCTAGGCTCGCATTCGGTAATAACTTTGAAAACAGAGCGGGTAATAATCACAAATTTGAGTTGAACAATTTACATCATTCGGTCTATTCTTTATTACTTATCAATGTGACCAAATCGCTGGGAGGCCGCCATGTAATTGATATATGGTGGTGGTTTACCGCCTCCCTTCCTGCCAACTTAGGTGTAGCAATTTCCAAATGCATTATTAGTAGAATTGAATTTTTCCCCAAAGTATACTTTACCAAATTTGTATTACTCTAGTCTTTAGATGTCTGGATTGTGTCATTATTTGGAGCTATCAATGTAATTGAATAAAAAAAAATATCAGTCATACTACTTGCAACGTCCACAAGTGCTTAGATTGATGGTTTCAAATAAGGTAAATAATCGTTTAGTTCCTATAATTTTAAAAAAATATTTCAAGATACTTTTATTATTCAATATGTTAACTCTTACCCTTATTATTACCCTTATTGTTTCTTTGTTTTTCTAATAATACCATTGCAATAGTATTTTTTTTACATTAATTGTTTAATCTATAAAAAAATTAGTAATTAATTAATAACTATTTATTATTAAATTAAAAAATAAATATCAATATGAAAAAACTAGTATTTTTATACCCTTGTAACAATCTTGCTAATTGTTAGATACAAATAGACTAATAGTAGTTAATTCAAAGCAATGTTCAATATCTTTGCAACAATCTTACTAATAATTTTTTTTTTTTGGGTAAAAAGTTAATTTACCAAATTAATCCTAAAAGTAAAATAATAACAACTAATTTCTATTTTACTTTTAATCCTAATTCGACAAATTTATATTTTTTTTCTTTTCACTGAAAATATTGTTGCAATGATATTGTTATAAAAGCGAAGAAAAAGTAAGGTTAGGATTGTATTTTAATTGCTAATAAGGGTGTCTTAAAGTATTTTTTTAAAATACAAGAAATCAAAATAAACACTTAACTTGAAATATAGAGACTAAATAAGTATTTATCTATTCCAATTGTCTACATTCAATGGTAAATTTGAAAGGTATTAAGGTAATTAAAAGTAAAAACTCATTTTGGATCTTTGTTTGAGGTCCTGTTTAATATTTAAAAGCTATGAATTTTATCAATAAATATAAATTTCGATATAAAATTTTTATTATACAAGCGTGGAAGCACAATAATAAGGATTTACTGAACAATTTAAGATCAAACAAGAGTTGAGTTGACTACCAATGCCCAATTCGATATCATTAAAGAATATTCTCCAAAATCATATTCTCTAATGCCACCCAACAAAAGAGTGATGCTTCCACATTTAAAACCTTCTTAAAAACAATGCCAGCATTCCTAAAAGTAAAACCCTCGTTTGTCATTTTACTTAACATTAGATGTCCATTAACAGTGGGAAAGGAATGAATCATTTTCATTTTTATTTGGAATGTAAAGTCGGGGTAAAGGCTCGAAGGAAAGTAATATTTAAAAAAAAATGGCACGATTAAAAAAAAAAAAGAAGAAGAAAAAGAAAAAGAAATTCTCCGTACCACTAAAATCATCACAAAAGAAAAAGTTTGGCAGCCCTAATTGTTGACTGCATGCTTTGATATTCCATGCAAGTTGTAAGGGTCCTGGCATTGGAGGTGAAGCCTTTGAAGAGATAGTGGAGATTATAAAGTATATATAATATCTCTGTTTTCCAAGTTGCAACTTGCATGCACCCAAACCTTTATGTACAATTTTACAAACGTAATGCTTGCCATCTAATAAAGACAAATAAAAATAAAAATAAAAATAAATGGAACCTCATTACGGGAAAAGCAAAAAAAAAAAAAGAAAAAAGAAAAAAACGTGGCACAAATTGCCGTCTGCATTCTTATCCTGTGAAATTGCATAGACCACATAATACAAACGCTGGGAGACGTTTACAACCGCAATCAAATAATATTGCTGTGGAAAAACGAAAATTATGACCAATTTCTCTCTCCCTCTCCAATCATCTTCATATTAATTTCAGCCACTTTCATAACTCGGAAGAGTACGAAAGCTTTTTCAACGACAATCAAGAATACGCTTGTAGAAAAATAAAATTTACAACTAATCTCTTTCTCTCTCTCTCTCTCATTAATAGTTTAATATCATTAATTTCAACCCACTTTTTCACCTTTCAAGAGTGAAAACGCTAGAAGGTGTTTTCAACCACAATCAATAATATCGTTGTGGAAAAACAAAAATTACAATTAATCTCTCTCTCTCTCTCTAATTAACTTCATTAATTTTAACCCATTTTTTTGGTTTTAATATCACATATCATCATGTTAATATTACAATTAAAAAATATATCAGAACCAACCTTGATCAACACAACCTAAAAGTCGACTCTAAAATTAAAATAAATGATTCTAAATAATGAGAAAAATCTTACTCCCCGTAAATATACCCCAAAATAAAATATAGCTTTGTGATTGAAAACAACTTCAAAAGGTATTTATTCCTCTCTTTTTTCCCCCGGATACCACACAAACCACTATCTCGATAGTTGTATTTTTTGGAAATGTATATATTATCATGTGATTTCTACACAGCGAAATTCAATTTCTGTTTTTTCGGATGAACCTATCGTGGGGCTCGCGATTCGAGAATAGAAAAGAGACTTTGAATGGAAGAAACATTGGCTTGCGGAAGCCCGGAAATTGGAATGGACGTGTCCAAACTTGAGGGCCCCCGACCGTACAAATTAAATTAAAAACGTTGGTATTTTAATAAATAAGTTATCTGTTTCCGGAACATAAAATTAATAACATCAATTTAACGCGTACCTAACAGTCAGATCTTTCATCTCGATGGGACCGCCGTGCCTTCGCAAAAAACTTCCAAGTACGCACAAAAGGACTAAAATGTACCATCGTCCATGAGTCCCTAACTCCCGAGCTACCACACATCGATGTACGCTGCTTCCACGGTCAATTGTATAACTCCCGTTGATTGAGAGCAAAAGATCAAAATTAATCTCCTCATATGAGCGAGCTTGCAAAGCATTTCAATAATTGTTTTTTTTTTCCCCTGGAGAGGTTCATTGTCACGTGAGGTCAAAATAAAAACTTCAAAAGAAAATCCAAATCCATGACAAAAAAAATATTGAGTCGTCGGATTTTTTTATCCAATAATCATCATTTACATGCTCATATTTTGCTTGATACAAGTCCAATAAGGCAATCACCATGCTTATTGTTGATGCTTGTTTTTGGTCAAATAGAAAATTTAATAAACGAGACGATATAAAGAGTAAAATATAAAAAATTTATATGATTCAACACTTAAATTACGTTAATGGAAAATTAAAAAAATCAACTTTTTCTATTCAATAATGGTTACAAGAATTTTTTTTTTAGCTATTTGTCTCCTTTTTTTTTTTTTTGCTTGTCTCTCATGCATTAAGTGCTTCTTATTTACAATATAATTTTTTTAATATTTTAAGTTATTGGTATCTCTTTATTAGTTTTAATATTCTAAATTGTTGATATATCATTATCTTTATTTGCTTTGACCACTTAATTAGAATACGATTCAAACTCTATATTTATCTCCTTCACAAAGTTGGTTTCTAAAACCTCTACATTTTTCCTTTTTTTTTTCTTTCATTTTTTTTACCATCACTTTATCTTCCATATTCCATACTTCATACTTCCATTAATTAATTATTTGACTTTTCATGCTTCAATGTTCCATGTTTTGTGCTTCTATTTTAATTAATTATTTTATTTTTCATGCTTTCATGTTATGTGCTTCCACTTTAATTAATTATTTGACTTTTCATACTTCAATATTCCATACTTCGTGCTTCCCATTTTAATTAATTATTTTACTTTTCATACTATCGTGCTTTGTACTTCAATTTTAATTAACTATTTAACTTTTCATACTTCCATACTCCATGCTTCATACTTTCACTTTAATTAATCATTTTATTTTACATACCTTTATGCTCCATTCTCCATGCCTCCATTTTAATTAACTTTTTTACTTTTCGTGCTTCTTTCTCTACTTTTCTGCAAGGATTTGCATGCTTCACTTTTTACTTATATCACTTATATTGTTTAGCTATACCATCTCACCCTATAAAACTCCAAGCTAATTTTTTTTGACCTCTTACTTCCATAGCTAGAGGACAATCAACTTAATATCTATATATAAAGGGAAACTTATCAAATAACTTATTGATGATACAAAAAAATTGACCCGTCAATACTTTTGATTTATCGCGGGATGAGCTGTGAGACTCCTTAGTGACGATGGTGAAAGGGGCCGATCGAATTTGATGATGTGTGAACTAAGTTGTAAATCTAGGTATAACAAAGAACCCACCCACGACCACGTATTTTGGTATCGACACTTACGTCAAAATTCTTTCCTAATTTTAATTCTTTTGAGTTTTTTGAAATCTGTATCATGTATATATCTAGAATGATATATGATTAAAATTTGAATACTTTCGCCTAGATATCAAAAAAAAAAAAATTTGAATACTTTCGTATATTTATCTAGTGCCCTCAAATCACATGCTCATATTTTGTCTAGAAGAGTTCAAAATCAGAAGAGAAGACGAGTCCATAGAAAAAAGAATAAAGAAACACATACAACCGTCTAAATGATAATATACCAAGAGCATTTAAGAGCCACAAAAAATCTCTATATTAGATGCTTTATTCACATTCCAAACGAGAAGGTTCAAAGGAACCATAACCACAAACATTGTCCGTACAAGATTGAAGCACGATGGACTCAAAGAAAGGAGATTGAAGGCGGCCAACGAATCGTCTGATATTTTGGCATTTGGTATACTGTTCTTGAATGGCGCTGCTGAAAGTAAACCGGCCTCCCCTGTTTAATGCACAAGAAGTTTCAAAATCAAAAGTCTTCATGTCCATCTTCAAATTTTCAACACGCCTACTCATATTATTTTCAACACCCAATCACAGTTATGCAAGGATTATAACGTGATAGATCATAGCCATAGATGTAACAACACCTCGTGAGCAATCAGTTCAACTAGTCGGTCATATCTTATGTATATAGTAATGTAATAATAATAATAATAATAATAAGGTTGGATATTTATTTGATTGTTTAGTCTATTTACCTTGTGACTTTAACCAATGTGCTCCCTCGACCTCGAGTTTTATCAACATTTGAATTTTGGTATATGAGTAAAGGAATCACAAGATAATCGTAACCAGAATGTTAAATTTAATATTTTGACTCTTTTTTTTTCCTCTTTGGAATTGAAATATGATATTTGATTCTTTTCCCACTTGTGACTTTTATCACACTATATAGTAATAAATTTATATTGGTCCACGTCGTGCAAGCTGGTGCAGGGCTAATTGGAGAGAGACCGACCGTGTGCGACTGTGTGCGTCTCTGCGCCCGTAATTGCTTGTATTTGTTTTACGTACGTATAACTGTATATGTAATGTGTTCGTTTTGTTTGGTCTGGTTTTTACAGCTCGTGA
The DNA here is from genome assembly GCA_030449905.1 of Luvunga scandens. Classification (NCBI taxonomy): domain Eukaryota; kingdom Viridiplantae; phylum Streptophyta; class Magnoliopsida; order Sapindales; family Rutaceae; genus Luvunga; species Luvunga scandens. The sequence goes on from JASUUG010000478.1 coordinate 3,762,382, forward strand.
AGAGATTAGAGAGACTTGAGGCGTGGAGACGCTGTTGTGTCAGGTTTTTGTCTATGTGGGGACAACCTCGTGAAATCTTTTTGGGGTCTCTGCCGTGCTTCGTTGTATCTGAGTAGTTGGCAATTTACCCTTTCTTTGTCCTTTTGATGAGCTCGGCTATGCCTATGCCTCACTTGGTTGCTTTTCATTCTCATCTTCATTTGGCATCTTCTTTCTCTTCGCCAAAAACTATGTCATGATTACACCCACTTTCGGCTTTTCCTCTCTTTATATTCTGTCACTTCTCTACTCATCTTCCCCTTTTCCCTCCCCTCCTCCCTTTCTCTCTGTGGCAGTTGCATTGTAGAGTCAAAAGAATCTAGCTTTCACAAGGATAATGAATGGTGTTTCAAGCCCAGAAGAATCAGATTCCTCCGAGTTTGTTGAAGTTGATCCCACCGGAAGATATGGAAGAGTAAGCTACCCTATCTTTGTTTGGACAATTAATATTGTTTCTTCAGTTTGAGCTTTGGTTTTGAACTCCTTAATCTTGCTGTTTTTGTTTTTTGCAGTACAATGAAATTCTTGGTAAAGGAGCTTCGAAGACAGTGTAAGGATTCCATTCTTTAGCTTTCCTGAAAACCCTTTTGTAATTTTTGCGAAACATGATCCTTTTGGGATTCTTTGGACGGTTTGATTTCGCGGGCATGGCTTATTGGTGTGTGTTTTGTTTGCTGCAGTTACAGAGCCTTTGATGAATATGAAGGAATTGAGGTAGCATGGAATCAGGTGAAGCTCTATCATTTCTTGCAGAGTCCTGAGGAACTTGAGAGGCTTTACTGTGAAATTCACCTGCTGAAGACCTTGAAACACAAAAACATCATGAAGTTCTACACTTCCTGGGTCGATACTGCTAATAGAAATATTAACTTTGTTACTGAAATGTTCACCTCGGGTACCCTCAGGCAGTAAGCATTTGAAAAGTCCACAATTTTTTTTCTCTTCTTTTATAAACTCTGTTTGTGTATTATTATTTCTTTTTTTTTTTTCCCTTATAATTTCTCTTTGTGTGTTATTATTGGTCTTCTTAATCTGTTTTTTGTTTTTGTGTAGGTATAGGCTAAAACATAGGAGAGTTAATATTAGAGCTGTGAAGCATTGGTGTAGGCAAATTTTGTCAGGGCTTCTCTATCTCCATAGCCGTGACCCACCGGTGATTCATAGAGATCTCAAATGTGACAATATTTTCGTCAATGGAAACCAAGGGGAAGTCAAGATTGGGGATCTTGGCCTTGCTGCAATCCTCCGTAAATCTCATGCTGCTCATTGTGTTGGTAAGCTCTATCGTTGCAGATTTCCTCTAATATTATCTATTATCACAACGTCAATTTTGAAAATCGAGTTACAATTACCTTGACCGAATCATATCTTGATATTCTCAATCATTTGCTTCGTATTCCAAGATTCCTTCTCTGAAATGATAAATTGAAACAACCCGATGAGAGTGTTTTCATTGTTAGATTATGTATTCCACTTAATTTTTCTTTTTCTGGCTATGTATTTTGATCAGGAACGCCAGAGTTTATGGCCCCTGAAGTGTATGAAGAGGAATACAATGAATTAGTTGATATATACTCTTTTGGAATGTGCATCTTGGAGATGGTCACATTTGACTATCCATATAGTGAATGCACTCATCCTGCTCAAATCTACAAGAAAGTCATCTCCGTATGTGCTAATACTTCTTAAATTTTACATTTTAGTGTTTCATATTTGTCAACTCTCCTCTTACATTTAGCAATGTTTGTATAGGGTAAAAAGCCAGAAGCTCTGTTCAAAGTAGAGGATCCTGAGGTGCGGCAATTCATTGAAAAATGCTTAGCAACTGTGTCTTCTAGGCTTTCTGCAAGGGAGCTTTTGACAGACCCTTTTCTGCAAATTGATGATTATGACTTCGATCTGAGGATGATACGGTACCAAACAGACTACGACGAAATAAGTCCTCTTCTTCGACAACCTCTATACGGAATTTACCACAGCAATAGCTCTGCCAACAACGGATATGGCCATTACATTGGTTATGATCTTGAGAATGGTTTAGATTACCATTCACCTGAGTTTCAAGAGAATGAAATCGATCTATTTACTTGTCAAGAGGATGAGCACTTGACAAATTTTGACATTGCTATCAAAGGTAAGAGGAGAGAAGATGATGGCATCTTTCTAAGGCTTAGAATTGCAGATAAAGAAGGTAAGAGTTCCAGGCTATCCTCTTGTATTACTTTTATATCCCATTGTTAAGATTTGGTATAATCATTAGAGTGTGCTAATCAATTCCATTTCTTCGTTCCTTTATGTAGGACACATACGAAACATTTACTTCCCCTTTGACATTCTGACAGACACAGCTTTGAGTGTTGCTACTGAAATGGTATCCGAGCTTGATATCACTGACCAAGATGTGACAAAAATAGCAGAAATTATTGATAGTGAAATTGCTTGTTTAGTGCCTGAGTGGAAAAGGCGACTGACAATGGAAGAAAGTCCATATCGCTCAAGTTTCTGTCACAATTGCGCTTCAAATGGTTGCTTACCAGATTATATTTTATGTGATAGTTCAGGAGCCAAGAACCTTCAGGTTCTTCAGTGTTCCAAAGACGGATGTGCTGCTGTACATGGCCGATTTGAAGAGATCACATACCAAGTTGATGGGGCGGAACAATGTGCTACAGAAGGTGCAGACCAGGTTGCATCACCACGATCAGCTGTTGTTCATTATGCCGATATTTGGGCTCAGCATGAGGGACCAGTGTTAAGTTCACAGGGATCTGGAGACATACACTGTGATGAGGAGCACAAAACATTGAACCAATCAATTTATGGAGCCGAGGAGAAGATCATAAACATGGATAGTCAGAGTGAATGTCATGGAAGAAACTGTTTCTCCATGAGTTCAGCAATGGATTGCGGTCTCTTGGATGATTATGAAAATGAGATTAGGCAAGAGCTAAGGTGGCTGAAAGCAAAGTATCAAATACAGCTGAGGGAGCTTAGAGACCAACAACTAGGCGTCAAATACAAATCTTCAAGCTTAACATTGATAACCGATGACAAAACTCAAGTGACGGACGACAAAGTTTCTCCTTCTTCAGTTTTACCTGAACCCGAAAGAAATAGACCTCCACAAAGACCAATACCTCATAGGCCCATGAAGCACCTCACATCATATTTATCAATAGATGATGAGAAGAAATGTGGCAATGTGGCCAATCAAAGGGTACATAGTTATGAGCAGATCAACTGGCCTTGTAGCCCGGAGCAAATGGTCACCGCAAAGAGTTACTATACTCCTTTGCTCCCACAATCCCTTCACCGGGCAACTTCTCTTCCAGTTGATTCTGTTGATGTTTCAAGCCAGTGAAGTCATCGATAATTTTCAGCAGCCTCAGAGATCCTTGAATCATACACAAGTTGCCTCACCATTGACAAGGAAAAATTGACGCGACAGATATTAGTTGTACAAGCAGAGTAGAGTCTGTCTTTGACCAGCTAATGTACATTACCCGCTAATGAATTATTATAAGATGAAAGAAAACAAGGTTCTCCGGAAACTAATCTCATTTCCTAGAAGCCCGAAAAGGAATATGCAGCTGAAGAAGTTATTAAACTCCACAGGCGATTTAAGTTTTTGGCCACTGCCGTGTATACTTCTTTTCGCAACAATAATAAAGCATTAGAATGTTCCCAAAGGAAAAAATAAAAAATGAATGGATTCGGTGGTCTAGCTTGTATGCATCATGAACCTAACTTCAGCTTGTGCCACGTGATTTGCTGGATTTACACGTTGCCAGCTTGTCCTTATAATCAGCTCACTGCTCGTGCACGGTTTAGTGCTGACCAAAGTGCTTTCAACTTTCTAGCTTTTCTTATTTGATAATATTTGGTAAAATGTTATGGATGCTTAAAAATACTTGTTCAAAGCTGAGGGCATAAATGTAACAACCTCTTTGGTACTTAGTGTTGGCCCAAGATTTTTAATACCTAAATTAAAAGATTAGTCTATTAGATTGAGAAATTTATCTTATTAATAGTTTGTTTGGGATTATTTTTAAAAATTTAAAAATTACCTTACAGTAAATTTTAAAAGGAGGGAATGAGTAATTTTTTAAAATTTAATTTTAAGAACCATTTTAATACCTAATACAATTTCATATGTATTTTTATATATATTATAAAAATATAAAATTATCTTTATTAATTAAAAAATAAAATTATTAACCTTAAAAAAATTATTATTATTATAAATTAAATTAGGATTAATAAAATAAAAAATATAATTAATAATATAAAATATTTACTTTAATCATTAGTCATTATACATATATACAATAAAAAATATTTTAAAAATTATAATATTATTAAAGGGGCCGTAGATCGACCAGGTGGACGCAACTCAACAGTTAAGTTTCTCAATATTAGTTTCCATCCTTGCCTGCTGGCCGCGTACGAGACATGGAAACTAAAGCTATTGGAACAAAGAAAAGTGACGACCCATTATCGTTACACGTATAAAGACGCCTTTTTTACTCTTTTAAAAGCGACTTTACAATTACAAAGCAACTTCCTCACGTTGAAGAAAGCTAAAAGAGAAAGTTGTAGAGCTTCCGTACTAACAGCAGTCCAAATTAATGTCGTCTGGCTTCTGTCACATCACCCGTAACCATCACAGCTTTGTGTTAATGCAAAATTAATCTCTTTGATTTGTGTCGATTATACGGTGTGTACTGTGTCGGATCACATTAAGTAAATAAATATCTGCATTAAGTCCATTAGAGCTTTTTCTTCTGGACTACGATATATGGCCCACGCAAGTGACAAAACGACCAATCTTAACACACGGTCAAAAACTCTATCAATATATTCTTTTTATGTAGTTGTATTTTCTGAATTATATTTCTTAAGCATTTTAACCTATTTTATATAAATAAAAAGGTTGGGAACATACAGAAACATAGGATTGGTGCCAACTATTTAGTTGACATGGTAAAAAATATTTGGTTTGATTTTCAAACCCAACTCTCATGGGTGAAGAGAAAATTGAATTGTCATTACACTAAATTAAAATGAAAAATTATAACAAACAGCTTGCAAAATACAATATTGGTATGAGACCTTAATTTTGAAATACATGCCACTGTTGGCTATTTTCATGTAAATAGAGTTTTATTTGATTTTTTTAGTAAATGTTGAAATTAAAAGATAATGGGATTAAATTTTATATCTCAAGCTCCTTATCTAATCGGCAGAAGTTTCAAATTTTGGAGATAACAGAGTCCTCAATCCTTTTACGTAACTAGACCAAACGCATAACTGAAACAGAGCCTTATCGTTTCTAAATGGAGTCTAATAAGAAAACATAGGGGGGCTATGTAGTATTTTTGGCCCAAGTCCATAGCTAACAGTTACTCCACAAATCTCTGAACCGTCAGCAGCAGCCTCCCTTGATTAAGTGCCATCTGCATCATTTCATGCCAAACACTGAGACTTGCTTTGCATTGCTGTGCATTGATTCATTGGGAAGTCAGCAAGTCATAAATCAGGGCTTCATCACGTACAGAAATCGACTCTGTTTGATTTTATTCTCATATATTATAATTAATCAACGATTGAAATTTTCAATTTTGCTAGGATAAATGGCTGACAAGGCGATAACCATCCGAACCAGAAAGTTCATGACCAACAGGCTTCTCTCAAGGAAACAATTTGTGAGTTCTCAATCCTACACCTTTTTTTTTTTTTCTTTTTCAATTTTTTTGATGCATTGTTTGGGTCCTGAGAAAATGTAAAATGGATTTTGATTATTCATCTGCATGATTATTTTTTATTTTGATTTCTAATGGTTTAAAAGTAAAAAAAAAATTGTTATTATTATTTTGGAATGGTGTGATAACTAAACTAAACTGATGAAAATATTATTTTGGCTGTTTTGACGTTAGGTTATTGATGTTCTGCATCCAGGTCGGGCCAATGTTTCAAAGGTATGAATTTAACTTATATTTAATTTTCATCAGGTGCTGACGTTCCTGTGTTTATAAAATATCGACTCAGAACTTTGACGATATATCTCTGTGGATGTTCGATCCTGATTAGTTTTGTAGATATTTTTGTATTCTTATTTTTGTTATTAATTTGTGTTTAATTTCTTGCTTCGTGATGGTGAAGGCCGAGTTGAAGGAGAAATTGGCGAGGATGTACGATGTGAGAGATGCAAATGCTATATTTGTATTCAAATTTCGTACACATTTTGGAGGTGGGAAATCAACTGGGTTTGGCCTCATTTACGACTCTGTTGAGAGCGCAAAGAAGTTTGAGCCCAAGTACAGGCTACTCAGGGTACTTAATTAATTTAATGCTCGTTTATTTATGGTATCTCTAATTAATTTTTTTAACTTAATTTAGTTTGTCTCTTAATCTACTATGTTTCTACGAATTTATTTTGTGAATGTCGGTTAATTTATTTATAAGATTTGAAAATATCACATATTTTCACTTATTTTATTCGCTGAAAATGTTTTGTTTGAGTTAAAATTTAAAATTGATTGGATGGTTTTCATGCAGTTTAAAAGGAAAAAAAAAAAGCCCTCAAATAACTAAAAATTAAAATAAAACAGATCCTTAATTCATAATCCTTTGTTGGATGATAGAATGGACTAACTACCAAGGTTGAGAAGTCAAGGAAGCAGTTGAAAGAGAGGAAAAACAGGCAAAAGAAAATCAGAGGTGTCAAGAAGGTGATGAAATTTAAAGCTTTAAAGAACTAGTATTATTATTATTATTATTATTTTCTTTCTTTTCAATTTCTGTCATCAACTTGATCAGTCGATACCTTTGTGCAGGCCAAGGCTGAAGCTGGCAAGAAGAAGAAGTGAGGCGTTACGGCTTTTAAGCTGGCTTTTCCCAATAGCACAAATAGTTCCTTTGCTCTTTCTTTTAGTTATTAAATAACTAGCGAGTGGCTTAGCTCTTTTGTATTTCTATGAGGCATAATTATATTTGATGCTTGCTATAATATTAGTACCTGAGGGAAAAGGTTTCTTACTGAAATAAAGAGCTACTTTCTTTGATACATCGGTGCTTTTTAGAACAAAATTGTCAAAGTGTTTGATGGGTGGTAGTTTCATTTCGCATCAACGGCATAACAATATAAATCCTCAATAGTCACTTTGCCAGGAGATGGAGATGAACTTTTCATTACTTTATTGCGTTTTCTCGAATTATTAAAAAAAAAAAAAAAAAATTCTTCGCGCGGGGAGTTCTATGGTTGGTGGCTTGGGCATTGGCGCACACTGTTTCATGGATCATATGGTTGTTGATTGGACAATGTATATTTATGCTCAACTCGTTGATTTCTTTGGGTATAAATTAAGTAAACCGTGCTCATGATCATTACACCAGTGACTTTCTTTTTAGTATTGTAATGTGAAATAAAGAAAAGAGATTTTGTAGCATAAAACAAGCTTGTTTACGACACTGCATGCTTATCGATACTGTACCGAGCAAGATTCTGCTTGGAACGGGGAAAACCAAGCCCGCAAACATTAGGCTGGATCCCGTCCGCATCACGGGCCGTTTCTGATTAGTTCAAAAATGGGCCGGGCCTACATGGTTCGTTGGATGCTGCTGATACCCTCTAAATTGCTGCGGTCAAAATGTCAAACAAGAACGTTAGAAACAAAACTACAAAAAAGAAACAGAGTTACTGAGTTACAGGCATCCGTCAACTCAACGCTGGTGGAAAAAAACTGAAACAGCCTTGTTTTTGCCAAAACACAGCTAGTGCCCTATTCCCCTATTGCCCTATTCCCGTGTTGCCCCTATTGGGGGACTGAATCCCAGGGAAATTAACCCTGATCTCGTTTTAGTCAGTGGGAACAAGCCCAGCTTTTCCTCACCTAAAGTCCTCTTCAGATACCCTTCTCTGATCCCACCCACTTTCTCTCCCACGCGCTACCTCCCGCGATTTGACATCACTTTCTTCTTAAATATCCCCCAACACAGCTCCAATGCAGTCCAACCAAAAAATTAAAGAAAAACACAGTCAGCATGATGATGCTTCGACTATCCCTGATCCTGCCACGTCATGAACATTGCGGGCCAACACTACGTGGCAATATCAGTGCGGGTATTTGCTGTCCAGCTTGGTGTCCGGACTAATCGTAAAACAAGATTTGGAGGGAAATCTGTGCGAAAAGTAATTACTGAAAACACGTAACATAAATCTACGAATTAACCCGAAAATATAATATGAAAAAAAAAAATAAAAAAAACCAACACGGAATAGTAAAAGAGCACGATGGTTTTAGTTTATTTACAAAGAGCCATTAAAAAAACCAAACCCCAAAAGCTCTCTTTCACTTTGTTTTCTTCGCCGGGAAATTATTACGTCGGCAAACGGTAACGGTGGCTCTCGCCGTTAAATTGCGTTTAACGGAATCCTTAGCCTTCCGGCGAGGTATTGTTCTTTGCCTATTTCCCGTTCCGTCGACGTTTTCTTTAACGTGAAAAATCAGAAAAGGCGTTTAATTATTTCTTTATTTTCATTTTTTTTTATTTTTTATTTTTTGGTTTTAGTTTTGCTTCAGATCTGGTGGTTTTTGGCGCCATATTTTGATCGAGAGAAATTGAGGGTTTTTAATCACTGTATTTGTTCTGATTTTGTTTAGTAATTGGGGGTGATTGGGAATTATGAAAGAGAGTGTTGAACTGTAGAGCTCGGTTTGGTGTTTGTTGTGAATTTGGAATGGTTACTGACAAAAGTTTCAAAGTTTAGGGTTTTGTGCTAATTAATTGGCGTTTATGGCGGAGAGTAGGAGATCTGGTGATCAATCAGGGATTGTTCTGAAGAATAGGAGCTCTTCAGGTTGTTTAATTGTGAGAAAGAAGAGTGGCGATGTTAGTGTGGCTGGTCCTTCTGGGGCTCAAAAGGGTTTCAGGTCAAAAAAAGAAAAAAAGAGGCCTAGGATGGTCATGAGTGATTCTGGTTCGAGTGATGAGCTGTTAATGCCTCCTCGTAGGAGGGTGGGCCCTGAGACAATAAGGGTTTGTAATGGTTTGAGTGGTTCAGAGAAGGTTGTTGGGGAAGATAGTGATTTTGGTAGGAACAGGAACAGGGATAGGGATAGAGATACTGTGGAGCGTGTAAGACATAATGAGGATGGTTTATTTGGTAGAACTGAGGGGCAGAGTGATAGGAAGAGGAATAGGTTAGATGTGTTTGAGTTTGATGAGTATGATGGGTCTGACAAGGAAATAATGATGAGCCAGAAACATTTGGCGGATATGAGAATCGATATTGGTGGAAGAAGGTTTTTTGGGGGTTCAATGGCATTGGGAAGAGGTGGAATTGAGAGGGAATTGGAGTCTGGTTCGGGTAGACAAGTTGTTGTTGATAAGCGAAAGAATTTGTATTTTGAGAGGAGTAATAGCTTTAATCAAGGTGGCATGAATAGGTTTGGGATGGATAGGGATGCAGGTCGTCCACCTATATCCTTGTTGAGAGAGAAGTATTCAGGGAATTCAGATGGACCCATTAGGTTTCAGGGGAAAAATGGAGTTCTAAAGGTGATGGTGAACAAAAAGAAAAAGGTAGGTGAGCCTGTGAAAAGTTTTGATCATGCGGGTACTGAAGAAAATCGTAGTCGTTTTAGAATTGAAGATAAAGTTGAGAGGAATGTTCCAATCCATCATTCATCTTACTTAGAAACAGAAGTTCTTGAGAAACCTGGCTCATTTGTTAGGAAAGAGAAAAATCAACTTAATTTGAGAAAATCTCTATCAACTAAAAAGAGTAAGGACGATGACTCTGATTCCGCTGACAGTGATACACTGAAGCTGGAACCAAAGAGAATGGAAGCTTGTAAATCTGCGAAAGAGGTTAGTTCTGAAAGTGAAAAAACTCCTGGTGGAAAGCACACATTATCCAGGATCAAAGAAGGAAAGGTTAGGCGTGGTAGTGGCACTGAAAAGCAAAAACTACGTGAACGGATAAGGGGGATGCTTGTGGAAGCTGGCTGGACAATAGATTACAGACCTAGAAAGAATAGAGATTACCTGGATGCAGTGTACATTAACCCTGCTGGAACAGCTTACTGGTCCATCATCAAGGCCTATGATGCACTTATGAAGCAATTAAATGATGAAGAAGATGAAGCCAAACCAAGTGCCAATGGTTCTCCATTCACTCCCTTACCAGATGAAGTACTTAGCCAATTAACTAGGAAAACACGAAAGAAGATTGAGAAAGAAATGAAAAAGAAGCAAAGAGATGGCAGTCAGAGCTTCAGCATGAGAGAAACTTCTGCAAGAAGAACTTCAAGTGCCAGACGTGATGAGGACAGCATGGGCAGCGGTAACCATGAAGAGAAACTAAGTTCGTTCTTAAAGCAGGGTGGCAAATCATCCAAGAGTAAAATGAATGAGAATGGTGTGGTCGGTCAGAATCCAAAAGGTCTGAGTTCTACTCATTTGCTAGACACTGATGAAAACCCATCTTCAACATCTGGTTCTCATCAGTTGCATGGAAGGAAAAGTAGAAAACTTGGTAGATGTACTTTGTTGGTTAGGAATTCAAACATGGGCCCAAATTCAGAGACTGATGGCTTTGTTCCATATGCTGGAAAGCAGACATTGCTTTCCTGGTTGATTGATTCTGGGACTGTGCAGTTGAGCCAAAAGGTGCAATATATGAATCGTCGACGGACAAAAATAATGTTGGAGGGTTGGATTACAAGAGATGGCATTCATTGTGGTTGTTGCAGTAAAATCCTCACTGTTTCAAAGTTTGAGATTCATGCGGGAAGCAAATTGCGTCAACCATTCCAAAACATCTATCTGGACTCAGGGGTTTCCCTTCTGCAATGCCAAATAGATGCATGGAATAGACTAAAAGAGTCTGAGAGCATTGGTTTCGATGCAGTAGATGTTGATGGGGATGATCCAAATGATGATACTTGTGGCATATGTGGAGATGGTGGGGATTTGATCTGTTGTGATGGTTGCCCATCAACATTTCATCAGAGCTGCCTAGATATACAGGTACGCCTACTTTAGATTTAGCATAATTATTAGGGGAATTTCTTTCTTCTCTAGTCTAGTTCTTCCTCATTATTTTGTTGTGGGCCAAGGCGTCATTCTTAATTTTTGTGAAGGTTAATGAATAAAGAAACTGCTTTGAAATGTGCAGGAGTAACATTATTAGTTGAATATTGTGGTATTTGAATGCCTCTAATGAATTTGTTTTTATTTTCCTTTGGGGTCACAGTTATGGAGTAGTGGAATTAAAAAATTTTAGTGGTTGAGCAGTTAGAAGAAACCAGAAAAGGAGGCTGGATAATCTGCATGGTTCTAATTAGGGTTGATAGGAAATTCTTTGTTAAGCACTAGTTATGCAATATAAGAAAGATAATCCCTTAATTCAGTGAAGGTGATAATTGGTGACTCCCAAAAAGAAAAGATGCAAGTTTTTTCAGTTTGAAGGAATTAGGTTGATGGAAACTCCTTTGAAATACCTTTGCCTCATGCAGTCCTGCCTGAGTGCTTGTACTCATGTGGGAACTGTTTTCTTAGTGTTCCCATGATATTTTTTTGGTTTGCATTGCTATGAGTAGCTTGAACTAACTTGCTGAGATGGTTGACCTGACAAATTATACAACTGATTGATGATCTGAACTAGGCATTAGTGTTTTTTGGCTGAGGTTTCCCCCATTGTGGGGGAAAAGAATTTGATGCATCTTACTTATGAAAGGGAACTGCACCGTATTATTTCTGAACTAGCTCACAAAATTATATTGCAGATGCTTCCTCCTGGTGACTGGCACTGTCCAAATTGTACATGTAAATTTTGTTGGATTGCTGGTGAGGATGATGCTGAAGGAGATGACACTACCACTTCTGTGCTGCTGCCTTGCAGCATGTGTGGAAAAAAATGTATCTCTCTCTCTCTCTCTCTCTCTCTCTCTCTCTCTCTCTCTCATTCTTGTTTTTCTCACTCTTGTTGTTTGCTTGTAGAATTTCACCTACTTGTGTTTCTTCTTAGCCTAAGTTTGTAACTGTAGCCTCCATTTCCATTTCTGTAGATCACAAATTATGCATGCAGGAGATGGATGCTCTTTCTGACAATTTGACTAGTTCGGTCACTTCTTTTTGTGGGCAGAAATGTCAAGAGGTATCTTCAATTTCTTGCTTTCCTGAATTTAGTGTATTTTTTTGGGGGGGGGGGGGGGAGAGAAAAAATTCTTAGTTATCTTCTTTTTGGATCAACATTCTATTCCCATATAGTTTACTCTTGGTTGTATATGGTATGAGAGTACTTAAGTATCTTGTGGCATAAAACATTCTTTACTGCCAGGCTAAACTTAATGTGTCTTCTCTTTTTGTTTATTCTTCTACCTCTTTTTTCCTTTTGTCTATTCCTTTTCTAAAAAATTAGCATTTGAAGGTGAGGGTTTCAATCTTGTTTGCTTATAGCATCCTGTTGAACAGAGATGATGATCTTTTTTTTTTTTTTTTGTTTTGGTGTGCTCCTGTGTAGTCTATTGTTTTCTTAAAGATTTGGTTATGATGCTTGCTCGCCAGAAACTAGATTTGTTGTTAGAAATTTCGGTTTATATGATTAACATTAACCCACATTCAAGGATGGTAGTCTTCTGAATTTGTAAATTGGACTTAAGAACAAGATTTAATTTTGTAGTCTTCTGAATTTGTAAATTGGACTTAAGAACAAGGTTTAATTTTGTTCCTCCATTAAAGTAAAGTTGGTCTACTAACATGTAATTCTATCCATATCTGGTCAACTTTTAAGCATCTATGATACTTGGTATTGAAGTGAAACACTGCAAATTTATGTCATTATTTGGGAGCTATGGTTTGAAGGGGAAGCTTTTTGTTGTGTTTTAGCCCAAGGATCTCTTGTTGTTTATAAGTTTTGAGCTGAGTCATGCTTCTTGTAAATTCTAGATCCCTTTTAGGGTTTCTGATCCCTTTGTTGTGAGCAGATCTGGTCCTGTACTTTGTTTCCTCCCCCCAACACCCCCCCCCCCCAAAAAAAAAAGGGGCCCTTGATCGGAGCGGTTGCTTGAGAAACAGATTAGTTTTCTGGAGTCATAATATTTGAGTTAAATGAAGGCTGTACTTTGGGTTTTTGGTCCCAGAATTTTTTTCCTTCCCTTTCTACATCATCATATTGCTTATATTTTATTGTCCCAATGTTGCTACATATGATGTGTGTCTCTTTTGGAGTAAAAGCACTATTCTGTTTCGATTGTGCGGGCATGTGGGGTTTTGGGGGGGGGGGGGTAGGGGTGGTCGTGGTTTCTGTTGCATTGTTGTAGTTGGCTTCTTGGCATTTTGGTAGCGTAGGAGTTGATTCTTCAAACTTGCATCCATTAAGGTAACCTGTTGAATGCCATTTTCTGCCTCTACAGTTGTCTGAACGGTTGCAGAAGTATCTGGGGGTCAAACATGAACTGGAAGCAGGGCTTTCATGGTCCCTTATCCAGAGATCAGATGAAGATTCAGATACATCTCTCCGAGGTCTTCCTCAAAGGGTGGAATGCAATTCTAAGCTAGCTGTTGCACTCACTGTTATGGATGAATGCTTTTTGCCAATTGTTGACCGGAGGAGTGGTATCAATTTGATTCATAACGTTCTTTATAATTCTGGGTAAGTAGGAAATATTTTGTCACTTGGTTTTCCTTGTGTTTCTCGCTTGAGTTGATACCACTTTAACATAATTGATAGCTTTCTTTTGTTCTATGATTGTAAAATAGTGCTATATGCTCATTAACTCATCACCTCTTATCTATGCATTGGGATTCCTTTTATGCGATCATATTTTAGTTGATATCTTATGCTATCACTTTTATGAATTGATGTCGAAATGATGATCTGGTGAAAAGTAACTAGTCAGCATGGTTCTATCTTTGTTTTATTGTGGAAATATGACCAAGCATATTTGTTAAATTTGAAAATGCTTCTTAAATCCACTCTCTGTATGTTGTGTGAATTTTGAACTTTAAAAGACTGATTGTTCAATATTGGTGACTTGTAATTAGTTTTTTTAAGTTTGAATTTGCTTTGATCTGTTTTATGTATGCCCTTTTATTTTCCTTGAGACGTCATGAATGCATAATTTCTTCTGTATGTATCTGTGTGTTTTACAAGATGTCTGTTAGCGTAGCCTTTTGCTGGATTATTTAGACTATAATTTCTTTGCAATCATGATTTAAATTCCATTTCTTTTGGAAAGGGATTGAAATTCCATTGTAATGCAGAAGTTCCCTGATTTTTTGTTATTTTGGTTTTTTTTTTGGGGGGGAAGATCAAACTTTAATCGGCTGAATTATAGTGGCTTCTACACTGCCATTCTAGAGAGGGGAGATGAAATAATTTCTGCAGCATCTATCCGGTACGATGCCTCTTTTGCTTCTGGTCATTGTTATTCTAATTTACATGGTTTATTGTTTTCTTTTTTGTTATTTTGTTTTGCGTATCTGTCCAAATAATTGCATAGAAAATTTCACAAAGATATCTGGTAGAATTTATTTTTTTGGTGGGGGGGGGGGGACAGTATCGTTATATATAATTTTATGGATGCAATAGAACTTTAGAATGGTATGGGCAACGGTTGTTTAAATAAGATAATACTGTAGGCAATTAGCAATTTCTCCCACTGTTAGGTGAACGTGATATCTCACAATATTTTAGGAAATGTTGGTTCCATTGGAATTAAATTTCTGTGAATAGTCTCAACAGAACAACTGACGTTTACAATTCTCGTACTCTGCATAGTATTCTGGTTTTTACTGTGAAAGAGCAGTTTCAGGGTTGGGATTTTCTTATGGGGGTCCCTCTGTGCATGGGAGCAAACATGTTCATGAGATCATATTGTTACATTGGTTTATACCTAGTCAGGCTTCTATTTAATGTGCTATTGAGATCTACAATGTCTGTGCAATGATGCTGATAATGTTATTATTTTAATGCTCTTGCCTGGTTAGGTTTCATGGAACCCGGTTAGCAGAGATGCCGTTCATTGGTACCCGCCATATATATAGGCGTCAGGGAATGTGCCGCCGACTTTTCTGTGCCCTCGAGTCAGTAAGTTATCAAAACTACGTCTTGCGCATGTGTTGAATTCATTTGTCAAATATCTGATTTTGTGTCTGATTGTCTGTTTGCTTTTGCCTTTTATCCACTTGGTTACTTTAAGTGATGTTATCTTATCTTTATTTTATTTGAAGGCTCTCTGCTCTCTCAAGGTGGAGAAACTGATTATCCCTGCTATTGCTGAACTTATGCATACATGGACTGTGGTTTTTGGTTTCACTTCTCTTGAGGAATCACTTAAGCAAGAAACGAGATCCTTGAATATGTTGGTATTCCCCGGTATAGACATGTTACAGAAACTGCTACTGGAGCAAGAAGGCGTCAAGGAGAACATTACAGCTAGCCAAGGTTCTATTTCACATACGTAATCTCTTTTGCTTTCAACTATATGTTTTCATCCTGTCATTTGGCTAAGCCTTTTTTGAACCACAGGTTCAGAACAAAAGGAACTAGAAGCCGAGAATGAAATTACTCCTGAGATGGAAAATAAAGCTGACATAGATTCCTCAACGGAGCATGATTCTCATAAGTCTTCTGGTAGTGATTTGCTTCATCCTAATGTCATAAATGGTGTAGTTGCTGCTTCAGATTTTGATTCCAAATGTCCAGTTGTTTCCTCAAATAGTACCTCTACGCTGAGCGGTTCTTCACCGGCTCATGTTTCAGTCGAGGGGACGTGTGCTGATTCCAAATCCGCAGACAAGATTGGATGTGCTTCCGATGGTAAGTGTCTTTCCAACTCCCATACAAGTCAAATAAGAGCCACAGAAATTAAACCATGGTCAGATTCTACTGAGGTAGATATAGCTCAATCTAGTAAAGAGGTCGATATGGATGTTGATCATGCAATAGATTTCAATGTTACAGCTTCTCGTGAAGTCGAAAATCCCATCGGTGCTGCGGAATCTGTTGGTCCTGATTCTCAATCAGGGAATAATTTAGCCGAATCTGATCTGGACCAGAAATGTCTTTTTACTGGTGACAGGAGTTACTATTCCCTGGAGAATGTTAATAAGCCTGAGTTGGACTCACCTGTTAATGTTAACACTATGTTTACTGGAGAGTGTGATACAGTTAATGCCAGTGATGTGGGTGCTGCTGCCCAAGAGGTCAAAATTGTTTACTCAGTGCAGGAAACACTTGCTTCTGAATCAGCGGACAAGTCAGTGAAATCTGCTTCAGGGATTAGTTGTCCTTCTGACCTGGGCATGGGTAACACTGCAATAGAGACGGAAAATAAAAAAGTCTCAGATTCTCATATCAAAGATAACATTCAGCCTTGCAAAGATGCTGATGATATGGGTGATGCCCGTACAATAGATGTTAATGTTGCTGGTTCACATGAAGTTGAAATTGTAGTTTCTGTAGATAGGACTGTTTGTTCTGATTCACAATCAGAAGACAAATTGATTGAATCTGTTTCTAGTCCCTGCGTGCTGAAGATAGAAACCAAAGCACAATTGGATTCTTCTGTCAAAGATGAAGTCCAGTCTACTAAAGAGGTTGGTGATGATGATACCCTTCCAATAGATTTCAATGCTACTGCTCATGAAGTTTTTCTGCCAGTCATGGTTCAGGAGTTGAAATATGGTGATTTTCAATCTGGGGACAATTTAGTTGAAGATGGTGTTCAGTCTTGTAGAGATGGTGCTAAAGTTGACACTGATGCGTTAGATAACAACATCAATCCATTTGATGAACCTAAAATTCCCATTTCAGTTGCAGGGAGCATAATTGCAGATTCAGAGTTGGGGAACAAGTCAACTGAGCCTGTATCTGCTTCCAAGAGGGAATGCCTTGTCTCTGAAACTGATGTCAAAGAACCACATATAGAACATGAATGGTCATCAGATTCTCCATCTGAAGATAATTCTCTACCCTGTAAAGTGGATAGTTCTGATGAAAAACGTACCGAAGATGGTTTTTCGCTTGGGGAAATTACTGTAGAGAATGCCGCTGGTGCTGGCAACGGAATTCCAGCTGACCCTCTGACTAGGTTAGATAGCTGTGATGCAAGTTCTTCCATACAAGGTGCAGAGGGACAAAAATCAGTTGCCTCTTCAGAAGCTGGTTCTGAAGCAGCTCATTGTGAAGAAAGTAGTCTGCATCCATCCAGTGATGTGCCTGCAGGGAAAGCCAAATCTAGCTCTGCTTGATATGCACATAGCTCAGACACTAGGTGTTCAGTATGCTTCTACTGCCTCTCTCAATGTCAAATTGCACCATTTCATGCATGGTTAACTCCAATGCTAGTGATTCCAAGGAAAAGGCATTCAGGCCCTAGCACCATTTGTGAGGTTTCAAAATTTTTCCCTTCATTCAAGAAGTGCTTCTTCTGCAAGGACTTGGTTAAGAAGTTGCTGTTGCTGCAGTAATAGCACATTTTCTGTGGAAAGGTGAAAAGCAGGTGCCGTTCGAAGTGTAAATAGTTGAATTGGTTTTGAGTCTACAAGTTGATAGTCTCTGTGGAGCGCTAATTATTTCATTTATATGTAGCAATTCGTTCTTTAAATATATGAAAATGTCAAGCAAGCTCACTACATGACAGATTATGTATGAGGCAAGTGACATTTGAGCAAGCTTCTCCTGTAACCAGTTTCGAAAACTTCTTGATAATAGTGAACCAATTTCTGGAACACTCCTATTGTACCAAGCTTATAGGCCTTATTTGTACCACATTCATATATTTTAAGTTCAATGTCATCTAGGTTTCAATAGTCCTATCTTTCTTTCTTCTCTCCCCCCTCTCTATTTTGGGTTTTGGCTATCAATTGCAAGACTAGAAAAAGGGCAAAAAGAAAAAAAAAAGGTTCATTTTTTTTTTTTGAATTCAAGGTATGTGGCTGTAAGTTTACATATTTACAGCTATATTATCTCTTTTTTTAATATTTCAACTTTAATAATAGGGTATTTCTGATATAATTTACAATAAGGTAAAATTCACTTACTAGTCCTATTACTCTATTTATCATTTTTACATTATTTTATTTGATTGTAAATTATGTAAATTAAGTAAATTAAGCAAACGCTTGTTTTTAACCGTGGTACTTTCGTTATGCATACAGGGGAAGTGTCACCGACTTTCTTTACAAAGAGAGTAATAGCCAATCACTTTTGAGGAATGGCAATCTAGATGACGATTGGTGTATTCAATTTGACTTGATGCGAACTAAGTGAATTGGGGTTTAAAAAAATTAATTTATTTAACAAATGAAAGAATTTAATTTGATTTTATAATTAGACGAATTAAATCTCAATTTGAAGATATTGATTTGTTTGTTTGTTTAAAATTTGTTTAATAAATGGGTTATAAATGAATTAAATATGATTCATTTATTTAAAATTTATTTAATTAAATTATTTATTTATCCTTAAATATGTATGAAAAAATTCTAAAGTTTGAAAGCTAATATAGTAATTGTAAATGATAATAAGTTTGTATTTTTTGAATGTTAAATTTATAATCTTTTTATATTTTATTTTGGTTAATTTATATTTATTAATTATATTTTTATAAATAAATTTATATTCAATTTGATCTTTATGGATTTGTTATATAAACAAATAGTAAATAAATATAAATTTGATTCGGTTTGTTTATTAATTTTACTAAAGAATCAAAGGAATCAAATTAAATATTTATTTAATAAACAAATCATATACGAATCCTAATATTTCAATTCATTTAATAAACAAATTCAATCTGAATTATTAGAATATTGATCCAATTTAATTATAATTCGATTAAAATTCGATTTGTTTATTTGTTTCGCGGCACACCACTCTTATTTTGATGGATGATTAAAAAATATTTTTTCTCCTTTTTCTTTTCAATAAAACTGCTAGTAATATGGATCAGAAACAGAAAACACGCTGCGCTTTGGCAAAGCCGTATTGGCGTTTCTACTCCCTCTCAGGCATTGGGAACGATAGTGGGTAAAATGGAGCTCTCGGTCCCAGCTCGACTTGTTCACCTTTCAATTTCATCCACGTCCTCACGTCAGCTCCTCGTTACGCCAAAAACCAATCTCCCTCGTAAACTTCTCCCCATCGTTGCACGATATTGCTCCTCAACGCGCCGCATGAACTCCCTCACAACACCACGCGCCTCTCTAAAGCCGGACGACGACAGCAAACACAACAACGGGTCCGCCTCAACTTCCTCTGCCGTCGATTCTGGTCAAACCCTTGCTTTCGACTCTGATTTCATTTTTTTAACTTCAATTTATTGGTTTTTGCTCCTTTAACTATTGCTCTTTGTTTTGTTTCAGGTCGAATTGGAGAAGTGAAAAGAGTCACGAAAGAGACCAACGTTTCCGTGAAGATTAACGTAGATGGCTCTGGCGTTGCTGATTCTTCCACTTGCATTCCCTTCCTAGATCACATGCTTGATGTATTTTACTTTCTCTTCATCATTATTTCTCTTTTTTTTTTTAATAAAATATCTGTTAAACTTGTTTCCTTATTGAATTTTCTTTTTGTCGGTTCTTTTTGTATTTAGCAACTGGCTTCGCACGGGCTATTTGATGTGCACGTGAGGGCAACTGGAGACATTCACATTGATGATCATCACACTAATGAAGACGCTGCGCTTGCCATTGGCACGGTAACTATTCAAAATGGTTTCAGTTGTTTTTTTATGTTCAAGCGAGATGAAATTTTGTTGTATAATGAGTACTTTTGTTGTGCAGGCATTGCTGCAGGCTCTTGGTGATAGGAAAGGAATTAATCGGTTTGGTGATTTTACAGCTCCTCTTGATGAAGCTTTAGTTCATGTTTCATTGGTATGCTTGTTTTATATTCTGGTGATTAGCTGTAGGATTAACAAGATTATGTTGACAACTTTAAGATTTA
This sequence comes from Luvunga scandens, assembly GCA_030449905.1. Lineage (NCBI taxonomy): Eukaryota > Viridiplantae > Streptophyta > Magnoliopsida > Sapindales > Rutaceae > Luvunga > Luvunga scandens. Next base: position 3,782,381 of record JASUUG010000478.1, read on the forward strand.
TATTTATATGAACCATAGGGAAAAGAATGACATTCAGTTAGGATAATTTGATAGGTTTATTGAAGTTTCACTAAAATCAGTGTAAATCATGAGAAAGTTACAAGTAAAAAATTTGTTGCCTTCAGCCTGCAAATTATTACCTGCAGTCATTAATTATTTGGTGATTCTATGATTTTTAAGTTTTTATAAGAGCTATCTTTTCTTTTGAGATATTACTGTAAAAGAAAAAAGTGAAAATGGAAATGTGGATGATCCTGAGACTTGGTTCTACTGATGAGAATCTTCTTTTTAGTGTGTGAAAGTTAACTTCCTGCACAGGTGAGAGGGTTTAGGGCTTTAGGCTTCATTTTACCTGAGATCTTGAGTCTCACTCTCTGTTTGTATATATGTTTATATTTTCGTGAGATATAGTTATAGTTGTACATTTTTTCTACTTGGTGAAATCATTTGGAAATTTGAAAGAATGCTCAAATTTTGAGATTGCTTTGTTTCAGGATTTATCTGGACGGCCACATTTAAATTATGATTTGCAAATTCCCACACAGAGAGTTGGAACATATGACACTCAAGTACTTTGCTTTTCTCTTACGTCCATCCTTACACATTTAGATATCTGAATCTGTTGCCTTCATTAAATATTTTTGAAATTTCTTCTGTGGAGATGTCAAGTTAATATTATACTTTGTGCATCTTCAAGAGTTTCTTCAATTATGGTATAGTTAAAGCTGTTGTTTCTATTTCTGTTGCATTTATTTTACCAGAATATATTTATATCGTGTTTGAACTTTCTTATTTGTAGTTGGTGGAGCACTTTTTCCAGTCTTTAGTGAACACTTCTGGAATGACTCTTCACATTCGACAGGTAAATTGCCTAGAGCTTCATTAATTTGGGTGTTCAACTTTAAATCATTGAAACTTTTTTTTTTTGTTAGTAACTAAAAATTAATTGTGGTTAAACGATGCCCTTTATGTTCATTGTATTGGACAAATTATATTCTGTCGTCAACTGGAATTATGGCTACCTGAATGCAAATTTTAAATTTTTTTCTGAGCATTTTGTTTGAATTTCTTTGTAATTTATAGAATCTTCTTAATTTTGGTGAATTATGTCTATGGTCTTTGCTCAGAATAGTGGCCTTCTAATCTTTGTAAATTTGTTTGTTTTTGTTCCACTTGAGTTTCTAAGAGTAATCAAATAATGGTTGAACACAGCTTGCTGGAAAAAATTCTCATCACATTATTGAGGCAACTTTCAAAGCTTTTGCTAGGGCTCTCCGACAAGCAACAGAGTATGATCCTCGTCGCCATGGAACTATACCAAGGTTTGCTATACTTCTAAAGAAAACAAATTGCATTGATTTTGAGTGCATAATCTTTTCCTCAAAAACATAGCTGTAATTGATGAGAAATTTGAAGATAGATACATAAGCACTATTGTCATTTCATTATTAGTTGTAGCACATTTAAGTGCATTAAAGTCCTGTGTAAATTTATAGTGAAATGAAGGTTTCATTTGAAGTGTTCATTTTTTTTTTTATTTCATTGCATCTTAGTATTATATCTATTGAAGTTAAGATGACATGAGGATGCATAAAACTGAAGTCTGAAGTTTATAGAAGTTGAATGCTGTTCCTTTTGCAGTTCAAAAGGGGTTCTACTACGATCTTGATACTTCACGGGATTCATGGACTGGGGATGGGGCTATTCATGTAGCCTTAAGATGATTGTTAAAAGGGTTATAACTTCATCACTGTCTCCTACCATATGCATTAAAATGTGTTCTTTCGATTTCTGGAGATTCACTCTCATATCATTACTGGGACATGTGCTGCTTCAGTTGATCAGGGCAAGAAATTTTCAAATCTTTTCATCTGTTCTGGACCTTCTGATGAGCAGAGCTCAACATGTACAAATATGGTGGGCATAGAGCTGCTTCTGTCTTTAGTGTCTCATGCGAACATTGAGGAGATTTAAAGCAATCTTGCCTTCTTGATGACTGATTTGTGTCCTGTAGAGTAGTTAAAAACCAGAATAGTTTGATCTTTGGACAATAAATCTTTCTACTAGCTTAGCTTTTTGTTCGGGATATGTAATTGGTACTTCTGGGTTATGGATTTTGTAATTTATAATATTATCTTGCTGAATGTCAAATGTGCGTCAATGAAGATGGATCCAGTAAATCTTGAAAGTTGCATTGCTTTTGTTTACTCAGGGACCCCAACGTTTTGATTACTCAGGACCGCAACGTTTTGATGAATTTGGCATCTTTAACTTGACACTCGTACTATGCTAATCAAATAATGCTGCCTTAAACCTCAAAAGCAATCCTCGACCTCATGGTTGGTTGGTGTGACCGCATAATGTGAAGGTGGAACAAAAGGTAGAATTGAATATGGATTTTTTTTCTTACTGTTATAATTTTCATTTAAGAAAAAGGCATGGAAAGAAAGCAGCCTGGATTTCTGAAATACACGTGCACAAACAAATTAAAATGACATACATCAAGGGTTAGATGGGAAGGCAACTACAAAAATTTTTCAGCTGTATCTAAATCACTTAATATCTCAGATTTAACCTCTTCTGGAAGCGGAGCAGATGGCCCAGCCTTGGAGTAGAAGCTAGCCAAAGATCTGATTGCTTTCTCTAGTTCAACATAGGATTCCTGCAAAAGAGGTACAAGTAATTCATATGGAGCCAACCCCACAAAACATACAAGTCCTTTGAAGTCATACAAGTTAGCCAAATACACATACCTCACCAGCCACAATCTTTTGTCCCCTCCAATTGCTCAAATAGTCTCGAATAGACTCCTTTGCTGAATCTGCATTGCGCCTAAAGTTAGCTACATCTTTGGGATCTTCCTTTAGTGACTCCCGCAGTGTCTTCACTAACTCTCTTGCTGATTTCAAGTAAGCCTTTGGCAAAACTTTCCCAGATTTTGTTTTCTCATTTGGATCAAAAAGTGATTTGATGGCTCCAATAACTCCTTCCTCTTTTTCGTCTTGGCCATTTGACTTATCTTCAGCTTGAACTGGTAATGGAGTTAAGCTGCAATTGAAAGTCAGAATAGCGACCAATGCGGTACTACTACACGATATAACATGTCGGCGGCTTGATGCAGCCTTTATAGGAGGCAGAGCTACATGACTCCTGGAATGCAGTTTATCTGCTTTGCACAGGGAAGCAGTAAAGAAACAGAAAAGTTTGATGAAGGACAGCATTAGGAAGGAAGAACATAAAGAAGCTGAAACAAAAAATACAATTATGTAGTCTTGGCAAAAAGTACATAAACTAGGTTAAAGAAATACCAGTCTTCTCATCTCATTAGTGAGCTGAACTTCCATAAAACAAACAACCCTTTAAATTATTGAATGACGAAGATCAAAACATAAATTTGGTCACAACGGCCAGGATTCTAAGCTACATTTCAGTATTCACAGGCCACAATGGTCCTCATAATGCATCTCTTGCTCAACGGTTAACTGATTTTGTATTGTTCTTCTCTATCTGAACATTCTTGTTCTTGTTTTTACTGTTCATTCCTATCCAATTTAGATCTGGGAAAAGTTCATTGAAGGCTAAAATTAATGCTGGACTGATTTCAGATTAGCCATTTGCCCTATTATAGTATGCCAGATGGATTGCAGTTGTTAGCAAGGAGAGCTTCATTCCTTATTACATAATGACATCCAGTCAGCATTTTTGTCTCCGTGGTTTATGTTAACTACTTCTAACAATTCTTGACATCTTTGTTTCAAGTCTTCCGTCTGATAGATTCTCCAGTAATATGCTTGATGGTATTGCGTAGCCTGCTACCACTAGTAGAGATTCTCTCTGTTCTGGCCACTAGCTTCAAAAATGCATAAATGGCTTTAGCTATTCGCCTAGAAATCTTTGCTGAAATAGCCGTCTTCCTCTCTTTTTGGTTCTTCTATTAATATCAAGGGGACACATCTATATCAGTCAATGTGAAAATAAGGTGCCTATTAATAATTGGTTAGTACTTTAATTTCATATCCTCATTTAAGATGAAATATTTTTGGTAAAACAAGGAGCAAAGACTTTTTCTCCACATGTGATTGTCGTGTACTTAACTAATCCTACCTCCTAGAGATAAGGACTTGCCACAGGTACTCTAGATGACCCTTAGATGGAAGCCAGTGGCACATACAAGAGAACTTATTGGTTATGACCAAGAAACACCATATAACACATCACTAGATAATCAATTAAATGAAAAACCTAAAATGTGAGATATCAATAGTTTTCAGAAGAAGTCTGCTCCAATAGGCAACTATGAAGAAGAAGATGCTACCTGGATATCCTCATCTAGCAGTAAATAAAGCTTTCCTTCATATGCCAAACTGCAATTCTCCAGTGAGCACAGAAAGGAATCTATGTTAACCAAATTATTGCACTATAAATCACTTTCTAAGAATCCCTTCCATTATTAGAGAATTCCATAAAAGCCTGTATATCAAAAGGAAAAAGAAACTAAAGACATCATTTCAAAAAGAATAATGCTATACTTTTCAAGTAGTATCATAATTTTTCCATCTCAAGCGATGAAGTGGCACTCATTTATTGGATGATAAATTTTATATTTTATAAAATTACTTATTACTCCATCACATCATCCAATGCATAAATGCCACCTTGCATGAGATGGTAAATATTGGGATACCACTTAAAAAATGTAACATTACTCCTTTATAAATAAACAACTAATACTATACTTACATACTTGAAATATAGATGGCAGCTAGTTGATGTGCCGCCCGTCATTAATTACCACATGTAGTAAGGTGTTAGGTAACCTTATTATCCATCACTGATGTGTTTATCTTTGCAAGACTCATCAATGAATGACACATATTTATCTTGAAAGAACAATCAATGAACGACACATTAAATGCCATGTCAATTACAAACATTTGTTTATTATCCATCAGGTGTTTATTATCCATCACGTGTTTATCTTTGCAAGACTCATCAATGAATGACACGTGTTTATCTTGCAAGAACAATCAATGAATGACACATTAAATGCCGTGTCAGTTACATACATTTGTATCCGAGTGCTGCTAAATGGTCAAAACAAAGAGAGAAGGACAACAGAAACGGCAGTATGACTACCGTTTCATGCCTCCCTTCTCTCTTACTTTTGGCCATTAGCAGCATTAAAATAATAATAAAAAAGACCAAAAAAAAGAGAAATCTGAGCCTTATCAATGCTGAAAAACATTACTCTTTCATAGCAGCACCTCCCAAAGCGAGATCTGCACATTTGTTCTGTTAAAAGAAGAAAAGGGGTCATTTTGTGACGAACGGAATGGCTGGTGGCACCAGCCAATGAGATCACACCATCGACATCTTATCCCCTTGATAATCATCATTCCCTTTCTTACTAGTTCACACCTTCACAGGAAACAACTCTTGTTTACCGTAAGTTTTGTAAAATGCAAACATTTCTTCATGATTATCGAATAACATCTTAAGAGTTGGCTCGTATTTTTTCAGTTGCACATTTTCAACTAGGATGTTCTTATAACTCTTCAAATGCATGCTCATTTTACAAATTCTCCATTTCTACAAAATAATTAACATTTGTATTAAGGATAAGTAAGCACAAATTTTTACAAAATTTTTATCCAGCAAAAATTTAATCCATTAAATTTCTAACAATTTAAATAAATAAAAGGCAACCAAAAACTAATTTTATCTGAATCTAATGGGAGAGTGAAACTTACCATCTAACCAACAACAAATTCATCAACTGCCTCTATTGTCGGAGTGGTCGTCGTTGGCTGGTGCCACCCGCGGCTACGTTCGTCACTAAATAACTCTTTTTTTTTTTGTTAATAATACGAATGTGATGCAGATCTCGCACTCGGAGAGTACTATTATAAGGATAATATTTTTTGTTGACTTTTTCATTATTATTTTAATGCTCCTAACGGTCAGCCAAGAGAGACAAGGGGCATGAAACGGCAGCACTGCTGCCGTTTTTGTCGTCCTTTCCCCGTTATTTTGGCCATTTAGCAATTTCCTTTGTATTCCAGCAACATAAGTACAGGATTACCCATCATAACGAGCAAATATTAGTATACAATAGGGCAAGAGAGGCTAATGTTGAGAACTCAAGGAACGTGGAAACGAGGCAACGCAACAAGTAGCTTTGCATACAGCAGGAAATTAAAAAAAGAAAAAAAAAAAGAAAAACAAAAAACAAAAGATTCAGGAAAAGTTTTCATCACTTACACTCAGAGTTAGCTTTCAGAATTTTCTTCGCGGTACTCGAAACACAAATGGGATCCGTCTTTGCTGCTACAATTATTATAGCCATTCTTGTTCGGGTTCTTGTCGTGGTTGTACCTAAAAACCAAGTTTATTCATCAGCAATATCCAAACTGCATTCTAAGAAACATCCGCGATCTGCTTCAACTCCGTTGCTCTCACTCTCAGAAGACAGAAAGTTATCAGGGATTAATAATTTTTGATGATTTTATCCAAATGGAGACGCGAGGCATTTTGTGCATTTTGCAGGAGTACGATTTTTATTTTTTTTTGGCGTACTTATAATTCAAGCATATTGCATAATCACCCCTTCAAGTTTGTTGTTAACTTGTTTTCTCCCGTTTGGGTATAACCTTTCTACCACTTTCTAATTATTTCTCAATCACTCGAGGTATTTATAAATAATCTATTGAATAATTGAATTAAATACTAAATTGTATGACAAATTAGGAAAATAATCATCTAATGAAATGAGTGCTAATAAAAATAACTAGATTTTACTCCAGAATAATAATATTACTCACATATTGATTTAAAGTAAGAATAATAATTGAGATGGGTAATAAGTAACCTAAGTGTTTATAAAAAATTCATTATTTAATTGATTAAAGTCATATAGATTAAAAAAAAGTTATTAGTAGGGTAATTAACCTCTTTATATATATATATATGGAGGTGGATCAATAGTCCATTTAAAAATACTTTTAGTTTTACACTTATTAATGTCCATTAAATTTGAGATGAATCAATGAATAGGATTGATTGAAATTAAATATTTAAAAATTTTTAAAATTTTCTCTTAGAGTCCACTCCAAATCTTTCTCTGCAATATTTTTTCTTTTCCTTTGCCGAGCTCTCTCTCTCTCTCTCTCTCTCTATTCTTCGTATTTGTCATACATAAAAACTTAGTAATATTGCAAGGGGAGCAATGAACAAAATAAAACAACGAATTTACTATTACCTAGGAAAGCAAATCAAAATTGGATTTGGTCTCATAACCATGAATTCAATGGACGTGACATAGGTGGAGCTTTTTCTTTCTTTTTCAAAAACAAGAAGAGAGTTAGAGATGAATTGGGAGAGAGTTGAACATTTTTTGTGTTGTGTAACTGGTGAAACGAATTCAATGGTTTCAAAATGACCTGCATTGTGCGTTTTGGTGTGTAAAATTAATACTCATTGAAACGACTTATGACGTTGCTGTTTTCAGTTTAAATGATGCAAACGAGTTGCGCATGAAGAAGGAATTTGGTTTCAGGTTGTTAGAAGCCGTTAAGATTCGTGTCTTACAAATGAGTTTCTGGAAAACGCATAAAGATTGTTACAGGTTGCTGAGTGCAGCTGTTTTTGGTGCAACTAATCGAAGTTACACTAAGAGAGTATAAAAGATGCAGATACTCTGTAATAGGTTGGACTATTCATTCATTTCGTACTCTAAAAAAACTCTTTGTATCTCGTTGATCAATTAATGAAAGGACCAATCGCTTTGTTCCTCCGTGGATTTAAGATAATGTGATTTAGTTAAATCATGTTATTTTTCTTTGTTCTTTTATTCTGAGTTTTATGGTGTTTACTTTGATTCTGGTCGTGCTTAGTTCTGAGATCATTGTCATCTTGGCGTGCAATTAATCTTGGTCAAGATTTCTTCAAATCATCTTTGCAACATCTGGTTAATCTAAATCAACGATCTCAGGTAGCAGCTAAAGGTGTCGAGACACTAGAACCCTTCAGTTGCTACATTTTGTAACTAAAAGAAAAAAAGTTATAAATTAAAAAAACAAGAAAAGATAATAGAAATTAAGAGAGGGAGGGAGAGTGCAGCAAATGGAGAGAGAAAATATTAAAAACTCTTTAATATTTAATTTCAATAGATTTTAGAGAGTAAAAATAAAAGTACTTTTTAAGAAGTTGCTAATTTGCCCCTTATATATATAGAGAGAGAGAGCGAGAAAAAAAAAGAACACAAACACTTACACAAACAACACCTGAAAATTTTAGAAATAGAAATAGCCTATTTATCATGAGTGTAAATTTTCATTGCAACATAAATGTAGTAGTACTATTTGACAAGATCCAAAGACTTTTGAATTTTAATATTTTTAAAAAATAAATGAGTTTGATAACTAATTTGACTTAAAAAAAATCACAAATTAATATCACAAGCAAAAGATTAAAAATCATTAATGGTATGTCCGTCAAATGATAGTCTAAATGAGTTGGAATTTGAAAGAATAAGAATGAGAATTAGGAACTGAAATCATAATAAATGGTTAAGTTAAACTATAAGAATCAGATTTTGAACAAGAATGATTTATATTTCAATTGATATGTTTACTTTATCTAAGAATAAGAATGAGTTATTTAAATTACTAAAATGATATTAATTGACTATTGCTATTTTTATTATTACTTATAATAATAATAATTGTGATTATTGAATGATCATAGTACTTTTCAAAAATCAAAATTCTTGATCAATAGAAGAAGAGTGTCACCAATTTTGTTGAATAAGATATCAAAATAGATGATTGATTCATTTCATATTATAAATAATTGGAAGAAAATCTTTGATAACATGAATTTTTATTTCCAAATGATATTCCATGATCAAGACAATCGATTGAATCTTGTAAAACCATTTCATAGAAATTTATTAATATTTTCATAGTAATAATAATAATAATAATAATTTTAACGGTAATAATAAACATATGTTTCATTCTCATTCTCCGTTTTTACCACCAATTATCCCATTCTAAATTCTAGTTCTTAATCGCATAACTAGACGCGTCAAAAATTGGACGCACCATGATATCTGTTCATCATAGAAACGACCGCACAAGCACAAACTCTGTCGCACGCTCGTACAGATCCACACGTGCTCCAACTCAACACTAATTAATTCGCTTTCTCTAGGGTTTTGAATCCAGAGATCAGAAGGCTACCCTTTATAACCAACACTATAACTCCGTTTACACTCACCTCCAGAGAAGGCGAAGGCACAAAATTCAACCATAAAGAAAAAAAGAGAAACGAACATCTCCAGCCATGGTCAGTACTTATTACTCAGCGCACCCATTTCACAGTATCAATAAAAACTTATTTTTCTATTTTCAATGTTTATTTTTTCTGGGTTTATTAATGGATTTATATTAATGTTGTGAATGTGAAAACTTGTGTGCAGTCTCTGGTAGCGAACGAGGATTTTCAGCACATTCTTCGTGTTTTGAACACGAATGTTGATGGGAAACAAAAGATCATGTTTGCTCTCACATCCATTAAGGGTATCGGTCGCCGTTTGGCCAATATTGTCTGCAAGAAAGCTGATATCGACATGAACAAAAGGTTCTTATTAATTTTTTTTTTATCTTCATTTTGTTTGCTTCTTTTGTACTCTTTGGGGTTAAATGGTTAATGGATTTGTTTTGTTTAGCTGGTAGTGGCTGAGTACTTTAATAAGGATGTCTCTATTGGAATCTCAATCTTGTGTTTTGATTACAATTTAGCAGAATAAGAAATGGATCTTAATTATGTATGTAGTAATTCGCTCTATTGTACTTATTGTTAGTTAATTCATTTGCTATTTTGAACTTTTCAATTGTGTTTAGATGAGCTTTTCATTGTTTCTTTTTCTTGGAGTGTTGGTTTGAGCTTGTGTTTTCTGTTTCTTTGACTCTGCTGAATTTTGGTGTATGTTGTCTTCTCTAGAGCTGGTGAGCTCTCTGCTGCTGAGCTTGACCAACTGATGGTGATTGTGGCAAATCCACGCCAGTTTAAGATCCCGGACTGGTTTCTTAACAGGCAAAAGGATTACAAGGATGGGAGGTACTCTCAGGTTGTGTCTAACGCATTGGACATGAAGCTTAGGGATGATCTTGAGCGCTTGAAGAAGATCAGGTATGGTTTAATTGTTCGTCTTTCGTAGTTATATTGATGTAAACTTTGTATAAAAACAAAAGTAATATTTCGTATTTACCAATTTGTCATGCGTGTTTGTATTGGTACAACCTGTATGTCTTATATCAATTAATTTGCAAACTTGATTGTCTGTTATTACTTGTGTTATCATTTGTTTGTAACGTCATGCATGTGCTAGTAGTATTTCATGAATAGGTGGGCTATCTGTTTCTCAAAGTTGAGGTTAGAAAACGGGGAATGTTGCTGGAAGATAATACTTTGTATGATTTTCACCAATTTTGGAGAATTTGGTTTGAAGTTTTAAGATTTTTTTTTAGAGAAAACAAATGAAATGGATACTAAATATATATTAATGGATCAGACGTGAATTTGTTATTAAATAAAACTTAGCAACTTTGTGACTTTTCCTTATGATGTTTTATCTGATATTTTGGCAATACCAAACACACCTTGGGAACCTTCTCCTAGTAGGTATTACTTATTACAAGTTCTGATAAATATATATATTTGGAGACCTGCTCACAAGCAAGTTCTGATAAATGATACTAAATATATGATTGGATGTGAAAATGTTGTTAAATAAGCTTAGTAGCTTTATTACTTTTCCTTACAATGTTCTATATGATATTTTGGCTATACCAAACTCACCTTGGAAATCTTCTCCTAGTTATTATTATGTGCGAATGTGTTGAACTAGTATTTGTCTTTGTTCACTGATAGATGGAAATCAGTATAGCATGATAAGAAAATCTCACGAACCAATAAATAAATGATAAGGCTCAATTGCTTGTGAGTAGGTCTCTAAAATATATATTTATCTGAACTTTTAATAAGTAATAGCTACCAGGAGAAGGTTCCCTAGGTGCATTTGGTATTGGCAAAATATCAGATACAACATCATAAGGAAAAGTCACAAAGTTGCCAAGTTTTATTTAATAACAATTTCATGTTTGACCCATTAATATATATTTAGTATCCATTTCATTTACTTCTCTCTAAACAAAAATCTTAAAACTTCGAACCAAATTCCCTCAAAATGGGGGAAGATAATACCTTGTGTCCACTACAACTTCACATCTGGGGTTGTTTGTTTTGAGAGATGAAATTTAAGAATAATAGGCTTTTTGCTGGACCAACACTTTGTATGATTTTGGTTTCCAATGTGCAAGTGATTAGTGTTAACTGTTTCCCAAAATTTGACCTTTATTTGAACTAAATGTTTAGTAGATCAAAATAATATGATGATTGGGCACAAGTGTGAGTAGTGCAGTTTCCAAATGCGACTATATTCTCTTTAATCTTCATGAAAAATGAAGCACTACTGAATTATATAGCCTTTCCATGACTGTTGGAGCCTTGAATGCTTGTTTATCCAGATCTTCATGTACATACCATATTATTGCATTAGTGCTCTTCTTCAAATGACATTGGTGTGGTTATTTATTGAACCGTCCAATGGTAAATGATAGATTTTGTTTTCAATTTGCAGAAACCACCGTGGTCTACGACACTACTGGGGTCTTAGAGTTCGTGGGCAGCACACCAAGACTACTGGACGTAGGGGAAAGACTGTTGGTGTCTCCAAGAAGCGTTGAGTTTTGGTGTCTCCTGTCTCGTATTGGATCATCAAGCAAGTTTTGTTTACATGTTAGTTTTGCATGGTTCAGTATGTCTATCTTGTAGAAGAATTGTTTTTGATAATTTTCTTCAATTCATTGTTTTAGGTCGTCTTTTTGACCGAATTGAGAGGGATTTCGTTTGGTACCGTGATTAAAAAGTAATCCATGTTTTATTTAATGAGGGTAATATTTCAGTTGAGAATTTTATAGCCTAGTGAGTTGAATCCATTGTATGCCACCAAAGTTTGCTTGAGGATTTGTGTAGGATGGTGGGATGTTCTTAATCTTAATCGAGAATCTCTTAAAAAGGATGGTGAAATCTTCTTTCATTTCTTACAGTTGTGAAATTGACTGCGTGGATAAATGAGAGACTTGGATGACAGTAACAAAAGCTGGTATGAAATTAATATTAAATTTTTTGCTTCGTGGACTGCGAATCTAACAAAATTTGCGTCGTTGTGCTAAATTATCAATGATGGATCCGCATTGTTAAATTTTTCAGATTTGGTCGTTACCACTGTGGAAACTATCGCATAAAAGAACTCGTAGATCTATTAAGACGCAAAATGTGACGTTTTAAAGTAACGTTGGGGTGAAATGAGAGAGACGTGTGAAGTTGAAATGAGAAGGGAAATGAAAAGGCACAAAACAAATAGTATGAAATTGATGAAAAATGGATGATACGGTGATGCGATGAACAAAAAGGTAATTATATAAATAAACAAAAATGGAAACGCTTTAAACAGAATCTCTCTCCGCCAACGGCCAAACGCAGAAGAGGCCAGACGACATCGTTTCGTCCTAGTTCCAACTCACGCCACAATAACATCACAAGCTACTCCGCATCCAAAACCCTAAAGTCTATTCAAATCCCAGGGAATGGCCGGCGGCAATCACCCCAAATCCTCATCGCATAAACCTCCTCCTCCTTTCGCCCCGTCCTCCCATCGCAAATCCCGCTGGGAATCTCCCAAAAACCCTCCTTCCGACCAAAAACCGAAACCCTCCCCCAATAAGCCCAGCCCGGCCCAGCCCAAATCCCTACCCGACCCGGCCCACCCTTCTTTCTCTTCACACGGACCTCCACTGCCCTATTCGGAACCACCACCGCCACCAGCCTACGGCTTCCACATGCTCGAACGCCGCACCATTGTCCTAGCTGACGGCAGCGTTCGGTCCTACTTCGCCCTTCCGCCGGATTACGACTTCACTCCCCGTCGCAACAGCCTTTTACGGCCTGAATTTCATTTTAGTCCTGAAGCGACAGGTTTTCGCGACCGTCGGGAGTATTTCAATGGGCCGGGGCCGATGAAGAGGAAGTTCGGCGTGGATGAGGAGAAGGAACTGCAACATCTTATGTCTCGTGCGAATTCCAGCAGGGATAGGCTAGTGGGGACCAGCGGACATTTTGATGAAGAAACGAGGGCGGCTAAGTACATGAGGACCACTGCAGGTGCTGCTGGTCCGAGTGTGGTGAAGCATAAATATGATGAAGTTGATCAGGCCATGCTGAAGAAGGCGTTTTTGCATTTTGTTAAGGTTATTAATGAGAATGTGGTACTAAAGAAGAGTTACTTGGTGGAGGATGGGAAGCAAGGACGGCTTCAATGTATCGCTTGTCACAGGTTTGATCAATATAAGACCATTGTGATTCTTTTTTGGTTGGAATTTTGTTGGTTTTCATTACTTTTGATATACTTGTGAGCAATTGTATCACTTTGACATATTTTATTGTTATGGGACAGAAAAATTGTTCTTTTCCTTATGCTGAGTGGTTAGGTGAATAAGGTGCCAGACTGTGTGAAATGTGGTAGTATGTATTTGAATTTGCCCTTTTTCCTATTGTCCATGTCTTGGATAGGCTAGTTTCAAAAGGGTGAAACTGGGTTCTTTGTTTTTGCTTGTTTAATACCCGCATTTGTTGGAATAGCGTAGACATGAAGATGCAGTGTTTATGTCAGTTGTAGAGCATTAAACTTTTCTTTCTCCATACAGGTGAAATTGAAGTCCCTTTTTTTTTTTTCATTTTTCTCAAGCTTGATAAGTGTCGGTGCTTGTCTTATTCAAGCTTGCTTTTAGAAATAGACAGGACAGCTACATATATAGTAAGAAGAAAAATGAGAACTTTTTGTGGGTGTTTAATGTTTCTTCTTATTATATAGGAAGTCTAGTGGTTTTCTTCACTGGTTGATGGTGATGTTTTGTTCTGCATGTGTTTATCAGCCACTTTTCAGTTCTGAAGGATTTAAATGACACAGTTTTAGAGATGTATAATCTTTAAGGTGAAGCAGAAGTGAGTCTGGATTTCTGATGTCTATTTGAGGGCGTGTTCTTTGAAAATTTTGTCTAATTAACTCAGTAGGTTACGGGTAAAATATGTAAATATTATATGCTTATCATTGTTCTTAAGGCTTTAGTTGAGAATTAGTTGATTTGGGAACTTATATTATGGAAATCAAAGAGAATTTACTACTTGTATAATACTCTTTTCAATAGTTTGAGTTTAAATCAATATCTGGAATGTGAAGAAATGTCTGCTCTCATTCCCCTCCGCCAAATAATTTGTAGCTTTTCTCTGATTTTACTCTTAGAAATCTGAAACAATAAGCTGATGTGTCTACTTGTTCACTAGATATATTAAGACTTTGTTTTGGTTGTATACTTTTGGCCCTTTGAAAATTCTTTCCAAAGCACTTTTGTGCATGTCTTTGCATCCTTTATGTGGGCTAGCCTAATTTTAGCGTCAAAATTTCAAATGCTATCGTTTGTTTGCCAGCCAATTATGATGACTTTGCACAGAACTCTCAGTCTGCAGACTTGGGACCAGTCTGTTGGGCTCAGGGAAGATATGTGTAGAGTGCTTTACCTTGAGCATGATTTGTTTGAAGATGACTGTGGGCTTTCTAGAAGTAGAGGGTAGTTCCTGTGTCAGATGGTTTAGTGGGATGTAGAGCAGGGTAGTTCCTGTGTCAGATGGTTAAGTAGAATTAAGGGGGCATTTCTATGGTATGTCAGTATTGGGGTTTATGCTTGTCATGCTATTGTGAATTTGTTCTATGGCAGTTGAGGTCTTTAGTCTTGTTTGGGATTGAGGTGCTGTAGCTTTTTGCTGTGGAAAAAAAGCTGTAATTATGAAACAAAAGTTAATAGTATGTAGCATATATAATTTTTAAATAATTTGACAAAATTATTAAAGATATAATAGATTTTTTGTAATACGAGTGAAAAATCATATCAACATAGCTGCCAAACTACAGCAGCTAGTGTTTACCAAACACTTTAGTGCTATAACTTTTAAGCTACAGTCCCAAATGGACCCCTTGCATTGTAGTTGTGGCATTGCTTTGCAGATGTTATTTTTCATCTTGTGGTTTTGGCTCATTTTGATGCATGGAATATTGTGCAATTCATATTCATTGTATTGCTCCTCTTTCATTTTCTGGAGAATTTTTTTTTTTAATCTTTTCAAGTTTTAATTCCGTTTTCGGTTATTTCTGTCTGCTGCTGTATGCAGTTTGTATCTGTTTTAGTTCTGGACTTGATTACTTTTATGCTAGGCTAGGTGAAGGGAAATTGTAATTCCCTTATAACTTCCTTGCAAACCCTGTCAGATAGGACTATCAGCCAGTTAATGCCTGCAAATTTGAGATTATTAATCATGCCGAACACTGAACTGGTGCTTGCTTGTGTTGTTATTTTCCTTTACGATATCTTAGTACATCAGGTGTATATATTCTAAGGTTTTCTGTGGAAACTTTATTAATGGTAGTCCTTTCAATGAACTACCTTAAAGTTAATTTTGCTAGATCCTGGTAATTTTTGTGGCTATAAACAGAGTTTATAGCCATACAAGGCCAGTCAGTATATTCGAATGACTTAGTGGTTTGTTTTCTTTATAAACATGAAGTTCTTGAGTGCAGTTATTTGGACGTGCTTTATTTTGAGAGCCGACTCACATTTCTGATGTTGATTTGACATTTTGTAACTTGAAAGTTGCTGACCCAATTAGTCTTACTTGTTTGATTTGTTTCTTGTCGCTCTAATTTTTTATCGAAGTGGTACATTTAGCAGCAGGATTTTGATGAGAAATGGTTGCTCTGGGCTCTGTTGTGTTTGCTTATGCTATTGAGATTGCACTTCTGTGCACACACAGTTGCCGACACACACTTCTTTCCTGTGCTTTTAACTTAATTGTGTGTGTAGAAGTTTAATTTTTATTTCACACACAGACACACACACATACGCATGCACGCACAATAATTCTCTTGTACAGATGCCTGCTTTTTTTTTTTTCTGTGCAGATTTGCTATGACATCATATGGCACATTAGTTAATTGAACAAAAATGATAAAAATACTAACACACCATATTGTTTAATAGCAAATCCCCCGGGGGGAGGGGAGCGGGCGCCCGCGTACGAGGACTATATATATATATATATTAAATTTCTTGAGTGACCTTTCTGTTTTTATTGCATTTAGTTTCTGTAGATTATAAGTCATTGTAATTGACAATACCTTCAGTGTTCATTACTGTGAAGTGGAGCTCCCATACGCTTGGGTAAATGAAAGTTTCACTACAGTTAAATATCATTTACCTTATTCACAGGTGGTATTTGGGCTGACCTGGGAGGTTCTCCAATAGCGTAAACATGTTAGAAGTTCAACAGCTTTTTTTAAATGCTGTATATGCTTTCTACTGTATTTAAAATTTGAATTTTACCCTTTAGTGAGGCTTGTTTGTTTTGTCCCCAATGCTATTACCTTAAATGGTATCATGAGAGACACTAACTATAATCTCTCATTAATTTCGTTGAGTTCTAGAGCGAAGGTGAATTACAAAGTTCAAGGAGATGATAGTGAAATTTGGTGGCAATAAGGTATCAAATGGTAACTATTTGAATGATTATTGTAGGGAATCCGATTTAGAGGAGTGTCATGTTAGCTTTAGCTAATGTTTTTGATATGGTTTCTTTATGAGCAATGAATTCTGAAAGTTGCATCGATATGGATAAGGTAACTTGTTAGGCACCAGGGTGAGAACATAGTTAAAATGGGAAAAGGATATGGGTCATGAAGAGAAATGATATTGATAATTTACTGGAAAAAATATGGCCCATTGGCCGAGGATTCACTGTTTTGCATACTTAATATTTTGTTAAGCACAGTTATGCTTTGTATAATGCAGAATGTTCCTTGGTTTTTCACATTGATGCAGTGATTATTTTGTTGTTTACATGTACTAATTTTATGCCTCTTCTGGTTTTCTATTCACTTCATAATTGTAACTTCAGAGATATGGTAATTTCTTCCATTAAGGTTATTGATCTGTGGGAAAGGGCTCCGATTTTCTGTTTACTTCATATTTCATGCTTTCCCTCCCCCACCATTTATCTTGAGGAGCAGTTTCTCTTTTTTGTCGGTTGGCATATTCTTCCAATCTTGCTTATTGGATGTGATTGCTTTTTGAACCTCAGGTCATTTACCTTGTTCAGTTGATATTGTTGTGGCTGTTCGCTTTGTTGAAATGTTTCTTTTTTTCTGTTCTCATTGAATTCCACGCATTGCCTCTTATAGAAATTAATACCTAATCTTTTTAGTTTCCACTCTCTCATTCAGCTTTATGCTATTTCACGTGAAAACAGCAAAGTCAGACCTAAAACCTGTTTCGTTATCCTTGATAGTTTATTACAAACCTGGAGCATCCACTGTTGTCCTTGATATTGCGATTATTTGAAGACACTTCTGTACCATTAGTAATACGTCAGTAGAGCTTACACTGAAGTTTGCTTTTCTTCTTACCTAATCATTTTTGTTTCCCCTTTCTCATTTTAGCACTAATATGCTATATTTAGAACAGACATGCATTTTTGTTGCATTTTACACATCAAGAAGCAATTTTTTTTTAAATATTCTATAGTGTGTGTTCATATAGCACATGCATCTCCTGGTAGATCATACTTTGCCTATTCTTTATTATTGGCTTATTGCCACTGGAAAACATAGCTTTTCTGTTCTTTCAGGATGTGGTGGCTTCCAAATCTTGACTTATTTCAAATGTCTTAGAGGACAAGTTGGTCTTGTCCAAATGGTGCACAATGTAATAATTTGATGCGATGGTTCAGTTAGCCTTTACTGCAACTTGTAGAGTTGCTTGCATGATGATAATCTTTGATTTCTAGGTGGCTGTAATGTACATATTATGTCTTTCCGATCTATGTGTGCCTTAGAATATGCCCTCAAACTGGTATATATGCATTGTCTTTACTGCCATTTTAGTTCCAACACGTTGGCCAACGGTGCTGTCTGAGAAATTCCTGAATCATCATTTTCAATGCCTTTGATATGCAAAATTACAGGTCTTCTAAAGACTTCTCCGACATGCATGGCCTGATAATGCACACCTACAACTCAGATAATGCTGACTTGCGTGTAGATCACTTGGGCTTACACAAAGCTCTTTGTGTATTAATGGGATGGAACTACTCAAAGCCTCCTGATAACTCAAAAGCCTATAAGTTTTTACCTCCTGATGAAGCAGCAGTGAATCAGGATGATCTGATTATGTGGCCACCTGTGGTGATAATTCATAATACACTTACAGGGAAAGGTAAAGATGGGCGAATGGAAGGATTGGGAAACAAAGCAATGGATAAAACAATGAGAGGTATTGTGCGGCCCTTGTTTTCTATCATTCCTGCTGTGTACATATCACTTTTTATGTGTTAGTTCTAGGTTCCTCTTAAGCCTTTATAGTTCAAAAGCCTTTTGGATTCTCTTTAATACGATTACAATATGAAGCCCCCAACCCTTATTGGTAATACCACATGTTTGAAAGTACATGTGCCATCTCTTTGAACAACCATCTCTGAATATCATTTTTGATGAATTTTTCCTACTCATCACTTCTTTGGTAAAGACACACTACCTATCTGAAATAGGCTTTTGATGTATGATGGAGAAATCTAGTGACAAGTGCTATGAGGGTGAGTTTGATTTGTATCTTAGTACATATTCCTTGCATGCCAAAAGGTTTTAAGGTTTTTTTGCCCCCTTACCCCCTTCTTTAGTAAAATAAAATAAATAAATAATATACTAGAGTCTTTATAGTTGGGATAGGAGAATTCTTAACCTATTGTCAACTTACAGGGGAGATCATATATGTTGAATCATGATGGAAATAAGTAATATAAGCAAATGCGAGAAATTCTGCTTGGTTCCCTCTCATGATAGGCTGTTAGGACTGCCAACTTGTTAGCCAGGATTGATCAGAGACTGAAATCAAGACTGGTGCTTTCTTGGTGTACTTGGGGAGCCAAGGCATTCTTTTTGAATGGTTGATCTAGAGTTGCTTCTCTAGGTTAAGTTTCATTCTAATGTGATATTTGTAGTACCTTTACTGCTCTGGGAGCTCTTGAATACTATTCATTACCTGTATTTATTGTTTTATCCGTTTATTTGTTTCTGATCATTGTGGTGGTCTTTACGACTGTTCTACTAAGGTGCAGCTCTAGTAGTGCTTATGATAATGAGTCACTAGTAAGTGCTCTGTACCTAGGTGCAAAAGTATTTAAGTTTTAAGATCACATTTTGTGTTCCGTCTGTTAGTTTATTTTATACTGAAGTCATTCAATCTGCTCCACTGTGCCCTACAAATTTCTTTTCCGTTACTAGAGGTAGTGGTATCATTGTGCAACTGATAATTTACGTAGTCTGGCTGTCTCTGAAAATAAGGCTTTTAGAAACTCCAGGTGCTATCACCCATAATATAGTGTTACACGGCTTTCTGTTTTCTCATATAATTTGATTGCCTGTTGATCATTTAAAGTGTCCTTTCGTTGCATGGTAAGAGAAAGTCAGATGTGTGTGCATGCTGGTTCAAGCTGATTCTTTCTCTGACTCTTAGGTGATTTCATGCGGGTTCTACTTCCTCATACATTATATCAGAAGAGTCATGAATTTAGCAAGTTATAAAGTACTAGTGCTGTTGCCAATTGTGCGTCAGTTTTGACCTGTGGAGCTCATAGTGATAAACAACCAATCTCAACTGAATTCATCAATGATTAGTAGGATTAGCCATGTAAACCTTTTTGGCACATGGCAATTATCCCAACTCAACACAAATATTCAGCCGCTTCTTGAATTTCTTGATTTGGGCTGGGATTGACCTACATGCTATAGGTATTCGTGTTAGGATGATATTATCTTGATGTTGGAATTCACATGCCATATTTTGGGATTCAAAGTAGCCGAAAATTATCATCATTTTTTCAGACTACTAATTTGTTGAGTGTTTAGTGTTTTTGCATAACTCTACCCTGATTATTGTCTTAGAGAAGACCTATTACAATGGTGAACTTTAATACAGGCACATGTGAGTTATGGCCTTGTATATATTCTTTTATTATGAGCTGGCAGAACCACATTTTTGAACTGCAACTAAGCAACTGCTTTATTTATTGGTTTTTGTGGATGGGAAGTTGTTTGTCATGTTATGTTATCTTTGTTATCACTTGTTTTTTCTTTTTTTTGTTTGTCCAACTGTGTGGCTTTTATTTCTGACAGTAGGTTCTCTCAAATTATTGAATGGATTGCAGAGCACCATATTAGAATTTGTTGATCCTTTTATGGTTTCTTTGATTTTGTATTGTTTGTAAAGTTATCTCCAATGTCGACATGTTAAAAGTATAATTGCCTCTTTGTTGTGGAATTCTGAATCTCAAACTATAATGAAACTGGCAGGATATTTCATGTTCCTTTACTGTTTAACTGCAACTGTTGGATATTTGCATGTTTCTCTCTCTCTCTCTCTCATATTTCTTTGATTGATTCTAAACAGTCGGGTCACATTTAATTTCTTCTGCATCTTCTATGGTTACAGGAGATGGGTTTTTTCCTTTTGGGTCTCCGTGACTTCTCACCAGTTACTTCCAAAGCTGATCCTATGTAACAATTAGTGTCTGGTGTATATTATTATGAGAAACCTCATAGATGCATCTCTATCCATGATAATTCTCATGGGTTTTTGTTGTGTTCTCAATTTCATACAAGTTATTTTCACTTGTATTGATTCTTTTCTTTTTGTGTCCTTAGATCTTGGTTTTGGGACTGGCAAATCAAAATCGTTGTATGGAAGAGAAGGTCATCTGGGCATAACTCTAGTAAAGTTTGCTGGTGACCAATCTGGGTTGAAGGATGCCGTACAGTTGGCAACGTACTTTGAGAAGGACAGTCGTGGGCGCAAGGTTTGGGCCCGTGTGCAGCCCTTGTCATCAGGCAAGGATGATGAGAACAATCCAAGTCTTGTGACAGTAGATCAGAGAACTGGGGAGAAAAAGAGGATCTTATATGGCTATCTTGGAACTGCTTCTGATCTGGATAAGGTAGATTTTGAGACCAGGAAAAAGGCCGTGATTGAGAGCCAGAGGGAAATAAAAAAAGGCCGTGATTGAGAGCCAGGGGGAAATCAAAGCATCCGAGTAGATTATGTGTATGATACGAGGTAAAGTATAGTGTACCTTAACGTTTGTATTTTTATTTAGTCCATGAATCACTAATCCTCATATTTTTCCCTTTCTTTTTTTCTTTCCCCCCTTTTGATAGTGTGGAAGACAATGGGGATTCATGTTGTTTGATTGCTAACAGTATTTAAGAGGGAAACATCCTCCGGTTAAGCCACTAATATTACATTGTTACATCATTTATCGTACAACTTATACTGACTTCAGGTCCTGTTGGTTAGATCATGTGTTCCGTAACTGTCGATCTTATTTCAAGTAGTGCTGATTCAGTGATTTGTCACTCTCATATTTTCTTTTCCATACTTTTAACATCAGGTCGTGTTTAGATTTGAGTTTGCTGAGCAGGAACCATGTGTTTGCTCCAGAGAAGCTCAAAATTTACTAGAAACCAATTGCTGTAAATATTAGAGAAAAAGAGGCCGACTTCTGTACTGCCTAATGCCATATGTTGACTAATAATTGGTGAGAGGTTCTTCAGACTCCGAGCAGGAAACTGTGTTGTACGTTAAGAGGGATGGTTAGAACAGTTTAGACTTACACCGACCATAATGGATTCTTAGTGGGGATGACATAAATCCCAAGGAAGGGGGCCTCGAGTAATTTTCCCAATTAGGGAAAGGATAATTTCGTACCCAATTTTTTATTTAAGAAAGGAATGGAATAACACTTAATATTTTATTATTTCTTATTTAAGAAAGGGGTGGAATAACATTCAATATTTTATTAAAAAATTATTTACCGACTACCTGATTTTTTTTATTTTTTTAAAAATATATAATATTTTTTTTTGCTTGAATTACACATGAAGTTATAATTTTTTTTCACTTTTCTACTTCCATCTGTTCAACGTTAAGATTCTGTTAGTTCTTTTAATAAAATGACGATTTTGCTCCCTAAATGTAAAATTATAATTTCATCTTATAGCATTAATTTTTGGGGGTAAAATAGTCATTTTGTTAAAAAAAACTAATGGAATCTTAACGGTCAATAGACGAAAGTGGAAAAATGTAAAGAATTATAATTTCAGGTGCAATTCAGACAAAAAAAAAAAAAGAATTGTGCATTTTTTAAAAAGTCCGAAACATTAAATGGTGGTCGGTGGATAATTTTCCTATTTTATTTAGGGAGGAGATGAAAATTTGGCAAAATCCCCATCCCCTCCTCATTGGTATTTTTAATTTTTTTTTTTTTTACTTTTTCTAAAATTTGGAGTAAATTCAATTGAAATTTAAATTATGACGCTATGAATGCAAATAAATAAATATCATAATATTTATAAGAATAATATAAATAACAGCCAATAAAAACCATTAAATATGGGAAAACATAATTATGTTGATCATCTATATAATATACCATGTGAAATTTATGGATATGTTTAATTTTATCATGTGATTTTGATGACATTGAATTAGTTTGATGGAAGTAATTTTAATTATTTTAGTTTATTTTGATGTTTTTGTATTGGTAATAGGATTTTACATTTTTACTTTAAGACTATTAAATCAAGTTTGAAAAATAAAAGTATCATTTATTTGGGAATTGGATATTGATGAAGATTTCCATCCCCTCCTCTCAAGTAAATTTGAGGGTGATGGAGAGTATAAGAAGATATAATCAGAATATCGGGAATGGATACTCGATTATTAGATGGGAGTTGCTACATTTTGAGGATGACTGGAATGAGAGTCTTTTGATAGGAGTTAAAATCATATTTGTACGGTGGCACATTACACAATGCTGAAAGGGCTAATGCTACAAGCAAGTGGAAAAGGTCTAGCAAATGTCGCCGGGTTGTTAAATTTACTTGGAAAATAGTATTAATACCTTGAATTGAACACCGTGGAGACCTGTTTCTGCCCTTATACCTGGCAGTGGCGTCTAGTGCGGGCCAGAAATACTAATGATAATCAATGTTGCATGTTGTGAATGTGAGATGTTTGTTTTTTTTTAACTAGGCTCAGCAGTACGGAAGGAATTTCGCGGCCATGGCCTCTATCTTCATGTGATCCAGTTCACTTTGTGTGTCACATGCTCATCTTATCTTCTTTATATATTTTACGGTCATTTTATATTTTATTGTTCAACTGCTGGTCTTGGTCATCGTGGCAATCCAAGCCTGAAGATGCAAGTGGCAGGTTTGTCTGCTCCTGTTTTTCTCACTCATTGTCTACTGCTATTAAAGTTTGTAACTTTACACAGGGTGAGAACTTTGGATGCCTTACTGTTGGGATTTGACACAATCGCATCGATCAGCCTTTGGCTACTGGGAAATTTACCATCGTGGACGTGGGCTCGTGAGCAGAATTTTGGATTTTCTTTTTCCCATTACTATGTGTTTAGGTCTTGTTTTCAATAATTATCCAGCTTGATTATGTTTAAATATGTTTTTATGTTAGTGAAAGTCTGCGATATATATATATATATATATATATATATATATATATATATATATATAAAATTCAATGTTGGTTGGTACGTCCTCTTAGTTATTACTTTACACTCAAGTTTCTGTCGTGGACACAATTTGGGGGTTGAGTAACGAAAAATTTAGAAAATTTGAGATTTTTCAATGGAGAGGGTGGGGGAAGTGACCCTTGTTATCTATACTCTTATAATAGTTTTGCAAGTGAAATATGGAATGTTTGACTTTGTAGCTCTGAATTAATAGAGCTTGATTACTTTGCTAGTTTAGTAATAACAAAAAGTGCCGGCTGCTACCGTGAATGAGTTGAGCGAGCATCCCGATCGCCAACGAGCATACGTGATGCGCGTATGTATGACTTGCTTGAGCACGATGAGACGTCTGCTTACGTTTGTCGGGCATGTTGTCAAGTTGCCCTGGCCCAACAACTAACAATTATAACTCCCGTTTATCCTTATTTTAGATATGATCAGACCCTAATATTATTGACTGTTAATCAATTGAAGCCAAACTCTCTCTCGCGTCATTTGTTCCAGGTTCATTTGAAACATCAACAAGACCCGTTGTGAGTTGGCCCCCCTTGGCTTTTCATTTTATGGTTGCTTTTGTTTGCCTCCTGTTGCACGAATGGTGCCTATTTGGCACTATCTATTTGCCTATTTATGCCGTATTTTTAAACACAAGCAAATCTCTCCCCCTTAATCTCACATTCGCATCCACTCAATTATGGCCTAACGTGGACCCAAGTACCATACTTTAAAAGCATTTCAATTTTTGAGGCTTAGTTTCAACTACTCTTTTGTTAGTGAGTCAAATTATACATGCACGAAATCATTGCCCATTTTGAAAATTGTTAGATGCTTGATTCAAACTTCGCAGTCCATGACATTAGTATTAACTGTTAACAATCTTGTATCATTGAATTCTAATCTTCCTCAACCTCCATATTGTCAACACATTAAAGCGGGGTTCTTAATGTTTACGTGTCATTGGCCCAACCACCCAGATGGTCCCCAATATTTACTTGTATCATCTCGTGGCATTTATGTCCTAAAACATTTTAAGGGATGTAAATGCTAAAAAGCACTAAAGGTGTGTTCACCAAAATAGGAACACAGAGTTGCATATTTAAGTTTTGGGTGCTATTTAATTCGACAAATATTGAAGTACACATCGAAGTTTGAACGTCTCTGACGTGGCACGGGGATTTTATATCACGTATATGATGTGTTATTATTAGAAGAAATCGTGTGATGAACCGAGCAAGAACCAAATGAATACGATCGATTTAATCTCACAAATAATATCCTTGAATAACAGCCAAAGCATGCCACGTCGTAAGTCTCTCATTTTGTAGTCAACTTTACAGTTATCCAGTGTAACAGAAATACGCCAGCATACAATTAGACACGCTCTTAGATCTTGCTTTTAACAAACAGCAGGGTAATACGCATGCGGCATGCCTGATCAAGTCAGTACTGTTCGTCAGTGCTCATCATCTTCAGTTCTTCACTCCTCGTGTAATCTGTACAATACAATCAATAAATTTATTTTTATTTCTCGCGTATTTTAATATAATGTGTCCGGAAATGTCTTTACTTTATCTGACTCTTCCCATGTGGTGGTCACAGTGGGCCTGGCCCACCCCACACCCAACCCTCCACTTTTCCCAGCTTTTCCTCGCTCTGTCTCTCTCTCTCTCTCTCTCTCTCTCGGTGGCTTTTTCCGCTTGCGATCTCACTTCGGTTTCCGGGAAAAGCAATTTTCCCACTCTATCCAAACACTCCCTTATCTTACATCATCATCATCATCCCCACCAACCTTTAGCCCCCCGCCCCCACCTTCCTTATCCTACGCACCCCCGGCTCATTCTAGAATCCAGCGCGGACCACTGCCTTTACAGTCGCCTTCATACGTGGTAGTCCAGCAACTGTCCACGTCAGCAAGCTTTGTTTTTGTTCTCTACTTAATTCCATCATCATATAATTCAGCCTCTCTTTCCTAATTCATTTCTTTAGGGTTCAGTTTCAAATATCGGACTACTTTACTTTCTTTTAACTCGGCTTTACTGAACTCACCAAACGAGTAGCAAACTTTAACTCGAACACCATGGTGTCGATCCCCGATCCAGGCGAGTTAAGTGAGTTGACTCCGCCGAGTTTCGACGAGTTCCAGCGCCAAACCTCGTTGATGACCAGCTGCACGCTCCTCTGGAAAGAGCTATCCGATCACTTCACTTCTCTCGAGCAAAACCTCCTGAAGAAATCAGCTGCGCTCAGGCACAAAATCCAAGCCCTAGACACTCAGACGAAAGCGTCATTGGACGTTCTAAAGAAGCGCGAGGTGACTATCGACGGCAGCGTCGAGATCGCAATGGAGAAACTCGAGGACCGGACCGAGGCGGCGCTGAATTCTATATCGCAGGGGCAGGAGCTCGGTGACGGCGAGGTGGATGACGGAGACGGGTTGTCGATGGTTCTGATGGGTTATTGCTTGAAAATGGAGGCGAGGGAGTTCTGGAAGTTTGTTGTAACAAAAAAGAAGGAAATTGAGGAGTTGAGGAATGCGCTGCCGGCGGCGTTAAATGAGTGCGTGGATCCTGCTAAGTTTGTTATGGAGGCGATATCGGATGTGTTTCCGGTGGATAAGAGGAGTGAGAAGAGTGGAAATGACTTGGGGTGGGCGTGTGTGCTGGTGTTGGAGAGTTTGATATCGGTGATGGTGGACCCGGTGATTGCGAAAATGAGGATGTTGGTGACGCCGAGTGTTAAGGAGAAGGCGAAGGAGATTGCGGAGACGTGGAAGGCGAGTCTGGAGGAGAGAGGGGGGATTGAGAATGTGAAGACGCCGGATGTCCATACGTTCTTGCAACTTTTGGTCACGTTTGGGATCGTTAAGGAGGAGGATGTGGACTTGTATAGGAAGCTCGTGGTGGGTTCTGCGTGGCGGAAGCAGATGCCTAAGCTTGCTGTTTCGCTTGGTTTGGGTGATAAGATGCCTGGTATGTCAGTTATATTCTGTTTATTAGGCTTCTATTTAGAAATTTAACTAATTAGGGCGATGAAGATGACAAAGTAGAAATTTCAAGTGGACTTGTTTGATCGCTGATGGATTAACTATGTTACAGATTTTGAATAACCTAATTTGTGGAGAAGTTACTGTTAGTTATTATGGGATATTAAGTTTTTGTCGCAACGTTAAGCTCCTCACAAATGTTGTCTGCATATATTGTTCGCTTGTAGAAAAGAAACATTTTGTGTTTAGAGACAGAGCATAATGAGTTTCTAGGACAAGCATGGTCTGTGTATGTTTGTAATTATGGTATCAGCTGATTGTTTTAGCTTATATTTTTTGGCATGCTGCTTTATTATGCAGTCAGCAGTTGGGTGTGGGTATTTTCTTATAAGTTTGTTTCCTGCAATGTAAGTTTGGAATTAGTAGTGCATATAATCTTTTGTTCCCACTTGTTAGCCTTCAACCCCCCCCCCCCCTCCCCCCCTCCCCAACAAAAAAAAAAAAACAATAGATCAAATGTGATCTATTGTGTTTTGTCTCAAATTATTTGAAGCTTTATTTATGTTGGATTAACTACTCTTGGGACACTGGAGGGGAGGTTGTATTTGTGGAAATTGTCTTTATGCTTGTCTTTGTTCACTGTGAAATAATAAAAATAGGTTACTCTTTTAGGGTTGGAGTTGGATGTTGGCAACACCAGTAGTATGCTAGAGAAAGTAGTAGCTTGTTAAGCCATTTTGTGCCATGAACAACTCCAAGATGATATTGTACCCTAATGTCATTAGATGTTTAGGGGCTTAGATAATTATGAGTTTGAGACTTCCTAGTTCTTCTAATACTAGCGCATACTTGTAATCATGCTATAATTGTAATATTCAAAGTTCCCTACTTGGTTTATGATTTTTCTTTGCATCTATTAGCATGAGGCCTAGACTATGCTCAATGGAATATCTCTATTTGAACAGAATTTCATTTCAATGGAGAGCACCTTTCAGGGTATTCTATAAGTATATTTCAATATTAGCTATTTTTTTGTCTTTGGAAATGCTGTTGTTTAGCTGCTAATACTTTTTGGTTGTTACCTAACATTTAATATGTACAGAGATGATTGAAGAATTAATCAGTAGGGGACAACAGCTTGATGCGGTGCATTTTACATATGAAGTTGGCCTTGTGGACAAATTTCCCCCAGTTCCTCTGCTTAAAGCTTTTCTGAAGGATGCTAAGAAAGCTGCTGTATCTATTCTTGAGGACCCCAATAATGCTGGCCGAGCTGCGGTACATCTTTTCACTCACTCATCTTGATGCTTTATTGAATTCACTTAATTGAGGCTATATTTGTTTGACTTTTATGGAAGTGGATGATCTTCTCTTTTGAATGTCTGATTCTAGTTAACTTCTGATTAAGTTCCTGCAGATTAGTGACTCTATTTGCTAAACTATATGTCAAATTCGTCAATAATTAGTTGTGTTCTGTTATTAGAAGGTAGATTTACAGTTATATATTATGTGATATTATAGAGACAGTTTGTTATGAATGGAAGGGTCATCGTTTTTTGCATTTATGGTTTGGGGGTCATTAGTTTTTGCATTTATAGTTTGGTTGAGCCTTTTTTCCCTCTGTATGTCTATGTGCCAACTATGCCATATGCAGTGTTCAGTGCAGTGTCCAAGTTAGTGTTGAAAGCTACTGGTTTTACGTATAGCTCTCTTTGATTAATTGCGGAAGGTGGAGGCTCAGGATGTGGGAAACTTTTGTACTTTATCTCATAGTGAGTAGCGCCTAATTTTTTTTTTATCTATGCTTTCAGCTAACTAGTGGCTTTTCTTCACATAAATTTGCAGCACCTTGCTGCACGCAAAGAGCAGTCAGCTCTCCGGGCTGTCATCAAGTGCATTGAAGATTACAAACTTGAAGCTGAGTTCCCTCCAGAAAACCTCAAGAAGCGTCTTGAGCAGCTAGAGAAGGCCAAGACTGAGAAAAGGAAGCCAGCTGCAGTCCCTGCCACTAAGCGTACACGTGCTAGCAATGGTGGTCCAATGCCTCCAGCCAAGGCTGGCCGTTTGACCAATGCATATGTATCATCTTTCCCAGCACCTCCTACATTTGTCAGGTCTCCCTCACACACTCAATACCCTGCCGGGGTGACAGCATATGCATCTCCACCTGCGGTGTATGGTGGCAGGAGTCCTCCCTATGCTTACTCACCGGAAGCAGCTCCTCCCCTTGCTGGATCATACCCTGGTGCTCCCATGAACTATCCTGCATACGGGGGCTATGGCAACGGCTTGGCACCAGCTTATCAGCAGGCTTACTACCGATAGACATGACTACCCTTTGAAGATGGTAACCACTGATATGATAATGACTACTAAACCTCTTTGCTTTCTAAATGGTTTGTAATTCACTAACCGTTTTAACGGTAGCAATGGCTGTGTGTTAATTATAACTGTTATCATGCTTCTTACGTTCTCTTGGTGAGAAGTATCTGTATTTCTAATATTGATCAGAAGTTTTTAGTAGAGTACTAGGTGATTGTGGAAAGTAATCATGATGGAAGATAACAACTTTGAATATTAAAAGCCATCAATGCTTGTAGATTAGTTGTAAAAAGACTATCTTACTGTTTTTTTTTTTCTGTGTGTTGGTGGGTCTTCTTTTACCCGAAGTTTGGGTCTCCAGATGGTTGCCCATTCAACTTTTGATGAAGAAGTAGGTGGCTCAACACTCTCTAATCATCTGAACATTAAATCAAAGTTGGATGGTGTTTAGTTCCGTCTGATCATTGATTGTCGCTAAGTTAGTTTGCAGCTCACTCTGCTGGCTGTTTTTTGTTTGCCGGCGAATCGATACTATTCCACAACTTTTACGACAGTGTTTGAGGAATGTATGCCAACTGCTTTGGTCGGGCCATGCACGAACCACGAGGATGATCTTTTTGCGGCAGAATATCTGGCACGATCCATTCGGATATCTTTTTTCCTTTTTTTTTTTTTTTGTTTTTTGTCAGGATTGCGGATGACGGTCGTGAAAAATGTATATTTTAAGTGATTGTGGGGTTTTAGGTTTTAGTAGTTTAGTGCTCCGGTTTTGCGCAACAGCACGATATTCGTATTCATTGTGGTGAGGGCTTGTTTGTTTCTCCACGACCACGAGTCGGGAATAGGTCAAGATTGATGCCAAATTAAGAGGACAAAATTTACATTACAAAAAGTAATAAATACGTACTTTTTTTTATTTATCTGAGTATATAATAATAATATTTCTCAACATATTAAAAGGATTTGGTCAAGATTGGAGGTTTCTAGCGAGGAAAGGAAGTTTTTAATTAGGCAATCTTACACAACTCGTTGAATTCGCTTTCCAATTTTAGTAAAATACGGACGACGCCTTGGTTTTAACTTTTTGCGAAATTGTGAAAAAAATTTATTCCCACATACAAACAAATTCTGAATATATTTACCCGCTTATACAATTAAGGGATTTAAGCCCGTTCTACAATGTTGGTTTTTTTTTTTTTTCCATTTTTTCAAAATTATCTTAGACGTACATTACAAATACATACTTGAGATGAAACTATTGGCACCCCTCTTAGAGTCCTCTTAATACCCTTCTAAAAGAATCAATTTTTTTTTTAACATGCCCATTTTCAAATTTTTTGAATGCCTTTAATTTACTTTCTTCTTTTTCTCTTTCTAAGGAAGTCCAACATCCACGTTATTATTATTATTTTTTAGTAAGTTAGATGTCAGATTGAAAACTTCATTAACAAAAGTGAACAGTAAAAGAATATTATTGTCATATAAACTTTGAGAACAGGTTGTTTAGGTAATAAACACGCGTCTTTGAATAAGTCTTTAGGTTTAGGACATGGATGTTCAGCGTGGCCTCCAATTTGCCATAGTTCAATAATTAAAGGTGTATTTGAGATTGAGGTTGGGCAGTTATAATTTTTAAAATACAATACTAAAATGTTTGATAAACAATAACTACTATACCTTAGAAGTTATGTTAATATATTTTTCACTTATATGATTGAAAATCTATTATACATTTAATAAATTTATCAAAATGATTATTTAAAATTTATATTTATTATATATTATTAACTTTTATTTTATAGTTATAGTTTTTTTTTTTCACAACAGCTGTAACTTAAAAGATACAATACCTCAATTCCAAACGCGCCCTAAATAGGTATCAGTTGTTACAGTCTTGATTACTTTTAAATAGAAATAGGTCTTCATTATTAAAAGGAATTAACGTTGTGCTGGTTATACTTATTTTAAAGTTTAATGAATAAATAAACATGCTGATTTAGTAATTTGAGTTGAAATCTAGTATTGGAGGACTTGAAGTCTAATAAATAAGCAGGTTATCTCACTAATAATGAGGGGATTTATGAGGACTTTGGAGGAGTGCCAGTAGTATTACTTTAGATACATTAGCCTAATTCACAATCAATCATAACTAAAGTCCAATACAAATTTTTTAAAAAAATTATATTCACACAATACACAAAGAAAATTAAATCCTTAATTTTAAAAATAAGATGAAGAGGTGTTTTTATCAATTTAATTATGTGTCCAATCTAACCATAATTTACTTCCTTTTGTTTGTAGTCAATTAGATTCATTTCTTTACTTTTGCAAGCTTCCTGAAAGGTTCTAAAGACTTTGTCATGACCATCATCGGTATTTTTTGAGCAACACATTGTGGTCTTATAGCATCTGCTAAACATTTGAGGAATTGTGTATTTCCTCTACCTCATTTTCCAATTATTTTTTTTAAAAAAAACAAATCTCCTAGAAATCCTTTTCACCTATCAACAAAAAAAGTTAGGCTACATTTGGATCTCAGGATTAAATTGGATTAATTATTAGGATTGAACTATATTAGATTTAATGAATTATATTGGATTATATAATACTATCTTATACTTGGTACAATGTTGGATTGGACCATATTAAATTATATTTGAATGAAATTAAATAGCATTTAAGTTGACATTTAAATACAAATATGAACTATTTATGAATATTTAATAATAAAATAATTATTGATATTAATTTAAAAGACAATTCATTAAAATTAAATATATAGAAAATTAGTTATTAGATGATCACAATTATAATAAAAAAATATCAATTAAATTAGGATAAATTAAATGAAATTAAAAAATTATTTAAATATTTAATTTAATTTTTATTAAATATTTTAAATATATTTTATTTTATCAAAAAGTTAACAAATAATATAAAAGCAACCAATTATTGACATTATAAATTTTCATGATTAATTTTAATATAGTGATTATTAAATTAAATACTATACTAGATATTCAAGTAATAATTAATTAAATGGACAATTATTTTTAAAGTTAATCTTAACTAAACCCATGTTTCAATTGGGATTGCTAATCCCATGATCTTAGAACTAAATTCAAATTTAGTTCCATAATCTAATCCAAAATAGAGCTTGCCAAATTTAAGATAAATAAATAATTCCAAATCTAATACAGTTCTACACTTAATTCTAACTACCAAACATTACTATAGTTAAGGGTGGACACGGGTTAGGTTGGGTTAGATTCTCAACCCAATTCACATATAAAATGGATTGAAAATTTTTAATTCAACCCAACTCATTACATATTTCAATTCAATCAACCCAATCCAACTCACAATTTTGTGGGTTGGATTAGGTTGAGTTGATTGGATTGAACTTTTAAAAAAGTTCATTTTTATAATCTAATTTAATACTAAACAAAAATCAATTGATTAATTAGAACAACTAAAAAAACTCAAATATTAAAATCTTTATAATAAATCTAACATTTCAAAGTTTTTATATTTATATTTTTTAATTTTTATATAAAATATCAAAATTTATGTAATATATATATATATATATATAGGTTGACAGATTAAGTTGGGATAAAAATTTTTAACTCAACCTAACCTATAAATATTATAGGTTGAGAAGTTAATAATTTAATCCAACTTATATATTTTATCAACCTAACTCAAATGGTAAAAAATCATACAAATTGAGCGGGTCGGTGCCCACCCCTCACTATAGTTGGAATGCGCTTGCATTGCCCTCTCTCCGTAGATTTTTATTTTAATTTATTATTTATGATATGCCATGTAATAAACTTCTTCAGGCCTTCATAAAGTTGGGCCATTTGGCGGTACAACTGAAAGCTAAGCTCTTGAGGCTTGTAATGAAACCGTTTAACCATTTAACTAACACGGTAAAAAAGAAGTGCAAAAACAAACTTGCGCACTCAATTTCTGGTACCTCCCACTGAAGCATCAAATCATTCTTTGATTCTACTAGATTTCGTGACATTTGAATCACTCCTGGAGTATTCGCGAAGGCAGCAGTTCTTGCGTATCGTTCGGCTCGAAAGAGTTAAATCACCGTTTGTGCACCAACCGTTTGTTGTTTTGCTTCTACGAAATTCAGTATTTCTAACCGACCCAGGACTGTTTTCCGCATGGCTTTCTGAAGTGACGCCTGCCCAGAACTGAAAATGATAATTACTTTCTTGAGGCGAAGCACTACTACTCTTAGATCACTAGTAGTTTATTCCCATTTTGTCTCTAGAGTTACTAGTTATTGCTCAAGAGCCTCGAATGATTTTATTGAGGAAAATGAAAGGCCCACTACATCAGCAGGTTACTCCAGTAGGATTAATCCTTCGCCATTGTTAAGCGGCAAGGGACCTCATTTTGGTGGTTATAATATTGAGCTTGTAGATGATGAAACCTGGCAAGTTTCGGCAGGGTTGGCACACGCGTGGAGAGGATTAGAAGAGGACATGGAAGCAAAATCTGATGTTAGTGTGGTTGATGATGATGATGCTACATCTTTTGAGGGTGACTCAGATTTTGATGAGATTGATAATATGAGAATTCGCGGGGATCTTTTTTATAAACTCGATAAGGACTCCAAGGAGTTCGAGGAGTACAGTTTTGATTTTCATAGAAGGAAGTCTTCGAAGACAAAGCAGGGTAATAAAGATGGTGAAAAGAAGGAAGCTTCAAAGGCAAAGACTGATAAAAAAGAGTGTAAAAAGAAAGAAGCTCCGAAGAGAAAGAGTGACGTTAAAGAAAGCAAGAGGAAGGAAAGCCCAAGTCGAAATCTAGCCTCTAGAGAAGATGAATTCAATAAGATCGTGATGAGTGACAGCGTGGAGAAGAGAGTTAGAACCCCAACTTTTAATCAGCTTACGGCTCCTTACCATGAACCGTTTTGTCTGGATATCTACATATCAAAAGCCTCTGTTCGCGCCTGTATTGTGCACCGCGTTACTAGCAAAGTGGTTGTTGTGGCTCATTCGATTTCTAAAGATATGAAGTTTGACCTGGATTCAACTAGGAATGCAACTGCTTGTGCTGTGGTGGGAGGTATTCTAGCTCAGAGGGCGTTGGCTGATGATATTCGTGATGTGGTTTACACACCAAGGAAGGGAGAGAAGTTGGAGGGAAAGCTTCAGATTGTGCTTCAGGCTATTATTGATAAGGGTGTTAATGTCAAGGTGAAGCTTAAGCAGAGAAAACAGAAGAAGGCTAGCTATCGGCCTGCTTCTTAGTAACATTGCTGCCTGTTTTGCTGTTCTATCAGGGGTGTTTTTCTGATAGAAAGCACTTCCCTTTTGAAGCACCTATCAAGACTTTATGCCTGAGCTTGGCTTGTTCGTCTACCTACAGCAAAATTACTGCCAGAAATTGCTCTATTGTGCACTAGGCTGTCTTGCTCTATGCTTTCGTTTCTGGTATTCTTAGATTTTTGCAAGATTTTGTTCTAAAAGAGTACATAAGTTATTCAATTCAGTTATTGTTACTTCTAGTGTATAATTAACATATGCATCAGATCCAAAAGTACATAATAAAGTGAATTATTTTATGCTTGAACATATGTCCAAGTACAAATATACTCTATTTGGCATCCTCGCGGCATTATGAGATTAACACTCAGTGCCCAGAAAGAGACCGACACACGAGTTTTTGGAATCCATATGAGAACCTAGCGTCCATGGAGTCTAGGTTCCATTTCTCCTATTTTGTTTCTTTTTTTCAATCTGATAAAGAGCTTTCGTAATTGGAAGTTCCTTGTAAGATTACGTATATATATACATCAGGATAAGGTCAGGTCAGGTCAAGTGTGCATGAATACGATGAAGCAGTGGAGGTGACACCACTAGTACTACTGGCCAATCCAAATTGAAGTCCAGAAACAAATGGAAACCACGTGGGCAAAGAAAAAATATTATGAGAATAACACTCAATATGCAAAACAGAAGTCCCAATTCAGCAACTAACACATTACAAAAGCTTCAATCATCAGCAGTAGCCAGCTGCAGTGCCAGCAGCTCCTCTTCGGGAATGGTCTTAATACGACAATCCGATCTCGGATACGCAGAACACAACAATGCGTAGCCGCGGTCCACAACATCATCACTAAGCATGCCTTCACTCTGATCAACAGAGCCACTGATAAGCTTAGCGGGGCAAGTCATGCACACTCCAAGCTTACAATCATGCGGCACGGTCAAGCCAGAGTCCAATGCCTTGGACAAAATGGTCTCATCATGGTCCACTTCTAGCTCTGTGGACTGACCCCGATGCTCAATCACCACCTTGTAAGATCTCACGGCTGTTGCTGATTGTAATCTTTGTGATGCTAACCGTTTTCCGGGGTTAAAGTGAAAATATGAAAGCTTGGTGGTGGTGGGTTGGTTTTGTTTAGTGAGTGCGAAGGAAGGAGATGGACTGAAATGAAGAGTCGCCATTGTTTTTGTTACCCAGAGAGAGATATCAAAGCTGAGCTTTGTTGCCTTTTAGGATGTGTGGACGTGGTGTTTGATAAGATAAGGTTTTGCCAGTCAATTTTTTAAAAAATTTTCTTACGTAATTATTTGGTAAAACAATGATTGTAGCATCTCCTCTTCACAAATTATTTTTATACCCCCTTAGATGAATTTATTGGCTCTATCATCAAGCGGATAGCTGAGGTGGCTTCTTTCAGCGTTACGCTGAGACTTGGAGGAAATTGAACAATTCTTTCATTTACGTTTGTGCGTGATAAATAAATGGACAAATTATAATATACTTAATGTCTTAAAAAAATATATTGCAGTCCAAAAATTATATTACATTTTAGATAACAGAATTATGTAATTTTTAAATGCGCAATATTATTTTTTACAGTCAAATCTTATTCAATTTAAAAATTAAATTACTATTTTTGTGATTCCATCTCACATAAATCTTTACTAATTTCACCTGACGGATTTTTTTTCCTTTTTCTACTTAAGTTTGTTTTCATATGACTTTTCCTTTTTTGATATTTTCTACCCCTCACTGCATGGCAATTGACAATTGTGTGAATCCGCCATCAAAAATTGGTTACATTACAGTCAGTGTTAATAGAGACCTCAATTCAAGTCAGGTTCAATCACTTGTCTTTTACATCCTGTTCTTTTAACTTCGATATAAATCCTCCGTCTTCATTACGCACCATTTTTGTTAATTGTTATCCATAAGCCTCATCACCACCTTCAACACAAGCCAAGGTGTTTTTTTTTTTTATTTTATTTTTATTCGTTTTTGCGCTTCGATTTTATGTCTATTTGATTTATGACACTCAAGTACTGTCATTTTCACTATTCAAATCAATCTATTATTTTAAAATGAACCCATCAACGACCTTGTAATATCCGTATATTTAAGATTCTCTACTGTCTGAGGTTAAACAGTAATTGACTAGAATGGATTTTTCGTTTGGCTGTCAGGAAAATTCAGTGACCTAATGGAAACAAAATGGAATTTTTGTTTATTTTAAAAATTAAAATGTACCCTAACTCGGTAACAAACTAAGGGATTAACTTTAGGTAATTTTTTTTTCTTTATAGGTGTGTGCTATATTGTACTTATGATGATGATGCTTAAATATTTTGTTTGATCGATTGCAGTAATCTGAAAAACATGGCGGTTGAGAGTAGCAACATTGCAAAAGATGTTACAGAAGTAAGTTTTTGTTGACATAAATTTAATTGTTCATTGTTATATGTAATAGTTTCCTCAGTAAGAAGTCTCAAAATTCTATGCTTGTGTACAGTTAATTGGAAATACTCCATTGGTGTATCTCAACAATATTGTCAATGGTTGTGTTGCCCGCATTGCTGCTAAGCTAGAGATGATGGAACCGTGCTCTAGTGTGAAGGACAGGTGTCGTTGCATATCCCTTGAACATATTTTGCCTGATTATTATATTGATGTTTGCTCTAACTGTGAAGAAGC
Source organism: Luvunga scandens (assembly GCA_030449905.1). Taxonomy (NCBI): domain Eukaryota; kingdom Viridiplantae; phylum Streptophyta; class Magnoliopsida; order Sapindales; family Rutaceae; genus Luvunga; species Luvunga scandens. Next base: position 3,819,486 of record JASUUG010000478.1, read on the forward strand.
GGGTTTTTTACCATTCATTGAGCCTGTGATTTTGGGTTTTTTGAATAAAGTACTGGGTGATGTCTCTTTTTTCGGAATCTTAAATTTTGTTTCCCACTGTGCAGGATTGGTTACAGCATGATTTCAGATGCGGAGGCGAAGGGTCTTATAACACCAGGGAAGGTTTGTTGTTTTTCCTTATTTTAAAACAGCTGGTGTCTTTGATGGCATTAACAATAATTTCATGGGTAATTGAATTTGATTTCCTATATTTTTTTGTGGTAATATTTTGATGTGGATTTGAATGAAAGAAAGTTGGCCGATTGTTATTTGGTGAGATTTTGTATCTGTTGAATTGTTTATGGTGTTGATTATTTTTTATTGTGCCTGTTGAAGAGTGTGCTCATTGAACCTACAAGTGGAAATACTGGGATTGGTTTGGCGTTCATGGCAGCAGCCAAGCAGTATAGGCTTATCATTACAATGCCAGCTTCAATGAGTCTTGAAAGAAGAATCATTCTTCGAGCTTTTGGAGCTGAGTTGGTTCTCACCGATCCTGCTAAGGGGATGAAAGGGGCTGTTCAGAAGGCAGAGGAGATTCTGGCTAAAACCCCCAATGCTTACATGCTGCAGCAATTTGAAAACCCTGCCAATCCAAAGGTATTTCCTTAATTTATAATCAAGTGGAAGCTGTTGGTGGTTTTAAAAGTTTACATGATCTATGTTGTTAGTGCAGATCCATTATGAAACTACCGGACCAGAGTTATGGAAAGGGTCAGGAGAGAAAATCGATGCCCTTGTTTCTGGAATTGGTACTGGTGGCACAATAACAGGTGCAGGGAAATTTCTCAAAGAGAAGAACCCCAACATAAAGGTAAGATGATGATTTATTTCAAATATCAATCCAAAGTGAGTGTACATATGGGAGTTTTGGGAAAAAATGAAATTTTATTTCTCTTCTGCTTTGAGTTGTTGCTCCTTTCCTAGAGTGGCATCTGATTATTTTTTGCTTTTCTGAACAGCTCTATGGGGTAGAACCAGTTGAAAGTCCTGTTCTATCTGGAGGAAAACCTGGTGAGTCATTTTTAATAACTAGACTCCTTGGATGATCTTTTCTCTTTGCATATTCCAGTTTCTCCACTCTGCATCGATTTATGAAATCCGTAACTGAGATGCACAAGTATGGATCACGGAGTTTTGGCATTGAACAATCATCTGAATGAAGGAGAAGGAACCTTGTAGTAGGTGAAGTACTAAAAGCTAGCAACAAAGTTTAAACTTTACAGAGAAATACTCTTCTTTAAGATTTTCAAAACTGAATTCTGCAGCATGCCTGTTGTCCTAGCTATGCTTATGGACCAGGACTTCTTCTGCGGTGATCTGGCCAACTTATATTGTAAAAGATCATATCATATTGTTTGTGCTTATTGAAGGATATTATCAGTCCTTTCTGTGTGCATGTGTTCATTAAGAACAATAAAAACATAACCCTTATTTCTTCTGAAACAAATAGTTTGGTTTTTTTTCTGTTAATATTTCAAAAACATTCTAAAAGAATTTTTTTGTTGTTGTGACAGATATTGTCTTTGATATAATCTCCTTGTTTATGCATCATAGTTTCATAACCTATAACATTAGGTATAGCTAATGCCACAATACGTAATGATCTTGGATCTTCTTTGATTATTTAGCTGGCAACTTAGTTAGAGTCCATAATTGTTTATTTGGGCATGCAGATGGTTATTTTAGTTAACACATGACACCTGATATGCCTCTTTGGCATATGCATGTCTATGCAGACTTGTATAATACATTAATTTCTTGGGTATTGGATTTGACTAACCTCATGCTAATTCTGTCTGAATGTGAAGGCCCTCATAAGATCCAAGGAATAGGTGCTGGTTTTGTCCCTGGTGTTTTGGAAGTCAATATCATTGATGAAGTTGTTCAAGTAAGGTCCACATGTCTTTATTGAAGTTCATTAAACCGTGCAATTTTATTCGTCCGCTTCATGTTATTTTGAGTCCTCCAAAAGTTCGATAGAGTCCTTCAAAAATTTGATATTGAGTTTGTTAAACACTATAACAACTGATTTAAAGGGTTAACAAGTTTCCTAACATTATCCCTTAAATTAATGTTACCAGGCAAGGTAAGGTAATCCCTCATGATTCTAACTTCTCCACAGCAAGTGACTACCAACTCTATCCAAATTAGAGGCATACTGACTAAGCCAAAATTGAAATGCATAAGAGATTTTAATAGAAACAGAAATTTTGAGTCTGAAAATGTTAGGAGATTGAAGTGTAGTGAGCATAGCTGTATTCTAACACATGATCATATGTTGCATAGAGAAGTTTGTTAACCTCCTCCTGTGGCCATGTCTATTCTTCTAATATTTGTACAGTTTCCCTGATGTGTGGTACAAGTTGTCTCTGTGTCACCTCTGATGGCTGGAACTGTTTTCTAGTTGCTAAATTTCACTTTCGTGTAATCTTCCAGGTATCAAGTGATGAAGCAATTGAGACTGCAAAGCTTCTTGCGCTGAAAGAAGGCTTGTTTGTAAGTTATTGTCAATGGAAAGAGCTTGTTCCCCATTTGTCCTTTAATTGTGAGAGCATCTATTGCAGGTGGGCATATCATCTGGTGGCGCTGCAGCTGCTGCAATTAAGATTGCAAAGAGACCAGAGAATGCTGGGAAACTTATTGTCGTATGTTTACAATTTGCATGCATTACATCAGATTCATGGCTCATAGCAATAACTTGCATGTCCTTTTTGTTCATCTTTTGATTTCTGTATTTCCCACTGTCTCTTTTCTCATTTAAGATTTCATTCTTGATTGGATCTACCAACTCAAAGTTCTGTGCGTTTGACTTATGCAGGTTATTTTCCCTTCCTTTGGAGAGAGGTACCTCTCTTCCGTGCTGTTTGAATCAGCGAGGAAAGAGGCGGAAAGCATGACTTTCGAGGCCTGAGCTTTCGCCGAAGTCTATTAGTTTGTGGCATATTGAATTTGATTAGTTCATTAGGAAATTGCTTGGTTTTTTTAAAAGAACAGTGTAAGAAAACACAAATGTGAGTCACACAGCTGCGCATTTTGCTTTGGTTCCCTATAGCTTCTGCTACTGCTAAGATGAATTCCCCCTCTTTTGTTTTCTTTTGAATTCCAGAGCGCACAAAGATATTGCTTCCCACTCCAACCGGTCCATTCTGTTATCCTGTATGCGTGTGGATGTGGATTTGTATTAACCATCTTATGACTTCATCTAATAAATACTAATATTTTGTATTTTTATTTGAATTATGTAAAGCAAACGCTGCTGTTATGTTGGGCCTGCCTTGAATATTACCCAAATGCCCTTTCCAGAAAAGGTGAGACTTGAGAGTTAGAAATAAAAGTAGTTTCTTTCTCATATGCATCACTGAAATCGTTATATCGTTAAGTGACAATTTAATTATTATGCTGGAGGGTTCAGTGGGTGGTCCAATTGTATCAGAGTTAGGTGGCGTTTGTTTTTCCGTCTGAAATCTGAATAGATCTGAATTAATCTGAATTCTGAATAGATCTGAATGTCTGAATCTGAATAATGTGTTTGTTTTTTTCATCTGAATCTCTGAAAATAAGTATTAAGTTGTTTGTTTTTTAAACTTAAAAATTTGAAAATATATATTTTTACATTTGTACTCTTATTAAATTTAAATGTCAAATAAATAATACACTAAATACTATAATATTTCAATATTTATAAGTAAAACTATATTCAAGTGAATACATAATGATTTTGGAATTATAATATATAAAATACCATCAATTTTAAATTTTATCACTAATTCTCAATAATAGTACACAATATAAGAAAAAAAACTAACAAAATGATTGAAATAGTTGATTTGTTATTTAAATGCAAAGTTATCGTGTAAAGATGAGATTATGTAGGATAAACGTCTATGGGTGAGTTTTGTAATATATATGAAAAATAAATTATAAAATAGGGATATTTTTGACATTAGAAATTAATTAACTTAATTCAGATTCTTCTATTCAGTAAAAAATTAAAAAAATTGGCTTCTTTTATTAAGTCAAAATTATCTGAAAAGTCCTGTTAAGTTATAAAAATAAACACCTCTAATTAACTTAATTAATTAAATTAAGTCACTTTAAGTTATTAAGTTAAAAAGCAAACGGCACCTTAGTCTGATTATATTTATGCAGCTCCAATTGTGCCGTAGGACTTGTATAAAATATTAAAAGAAAAATTATTTTCGAAAGCCTTGTGGTTGTGGCCAAAACGTCGCCGTATCTCGAGCTATTTTACGTTTTCAGTTTCTTCAACCTGCTGTGCTATAAAATTATCTCGCCCCCTTCTCGAGGGTCTACAGTCGACTTTAATTGATTTCTGATCTCCTGGAGGGGCGAATTGGCCTTTAAAATTCGAAGGGCTAGGGTTTTCGATAACTTACTACATTCCGTCTGTGGTTTCTTTGTCACAAATCACAACAGGTACGCGTTGGCTTGTTCTCTTTTTCTAAAATCAATTAAAGTTAAAACATGCAAAATAGAAGTTAATAGTTCCATCTATTCTTTAAGAATTGTGAATTGAAAGCTTTGTTTCTTGAACGGGTTAGCTATATTCATACTGTTCCATCACTGAGCCTTTTCATCTCCATCAATTTGATTTTTCTATTTTATATTTATGAAATTATCGTTGCATTTAGTTCCTTGCTTTCAATATTATATCTCCACATTGCGTGTAGTACCCGATGCCAGTACATATTTCTTTTTAATGTAACTGTTGTCTTATATTATTTTGGCGATGAGGTTGCTTAGGGTATGTTTCTGAATAGAAGTGGGTGTTTACCAATTGCTTCAGCTGTTCTGTTGTCCCTTTCATAATTAAGCATAAGTACAAGAGCTGCAAAGTCCAAAAACAGTCTTACCACATGAAAATGTGATTCCGGTTATTTCAGGTGTACTGACGCTTAAAGAATCCAACCCAGTTTTTAAACTATTTGTGGATCCTATATAAAATTGATCACCGTACGAACCTAGTATAATATTGGGGTTGGTGTGTGTGTGTGTTTGGTGATGGGCAACGGAGAAGAAGAACTTCATGCAGCGGCAAGGTCTGGTGACCTGAAAGCCGTCCAGTCAATACTCATCTCTAACCCTTTGTCCGTCAACTCGAGAGATAAGCATTCGAGAACTCCACTACATCTAGCTGCATGGTCTGGGCAGACTGAGGTGGTTAGTTATCTCTGCAAGAATAAGGCAGATGTTGGTGCTGCTGCAATGGATGACATGGGTGCAATTCACTTTGCGTCCCAGAAGGGGCATCTAGAAGTTGTCCGGACTCTAGTTTCTTCTGGTGTATCCGTCAAAGCTTGCACTCGCAAGGGCCTGAATCCACTGCATTATGCTGTTCAAGGGTCTCATCTAGAGCTTGTGAAGTACTTGTTAAGGAAAGGTGCTAGTCTTACTGCCAAAACAAAAGCAGGAAAGACCCCTCTTGATCTTGCACGCAATGAAGAAATTCGCTCATTTTTGGAAGAATGGGAACAATCTTCTAAGAAACCAAATTTGAATGGTAAAGAGAAAGCTGGGGAATCTGTGACCAAACCAGGGGACTCTGGTGTTGAAGTTTCCGCTTCCAGTCCTGACGGAAAGGGAGATGAAAACCTAAAGAGGAAGGGTGATGAAGATGATATTAAGGAAGAAGCCTCATCAGAACCGAAAAAGGCAAAGTTAGTACTTAAGCATCTTGTAAGCGAGGATGACACACGAGAAGATGAAGAGACCTCATAATAGTGCAAAATGGCTTGAGAATGAATTGAGTTTGCTCAGCCTCCCAAACTACTATATTAGTAAGTAGTAGTTGCATACTGGAGCTCATCTTCCATTGTAGCTTAGGATTACGTAGAACAGGATTAATCTGATTGATGTAACTTTTATCAGAAGATTTTGGGGAGTTGAACATTTGAACTTGTGCTGAAATTGTGGTGTAAGAGAATTTATATATCTGTGGTTGAATTTAACAGCATCTACACACAACCCTCGCTTCTCGCATGGATGTCATAACCTCCTTTTCTGAATACCAGCCAAACTGCTATATATAGAGATCACTTGTGTATTTGTTCCTTTGAATTCCTCCTTTGCTTACCATCTTCATCTTTTATATGCACGGATTGATAGCAGCAGCCTTGTTTGAGCATTTCTGTTCAGATTTTATGTAACATCTGATTCAAATATTTGGAAGATATCGTTGCTCAAGGCTAAGGCATCTCCAATGCACCTGTTTCCTCCTAGTCTTCCTTCAATAATACCACAATAGTTTGACAGACTGATACTGTAAGACTTAGATCTTGATGTTTATTATGGAACTTATGATGTCATCTGTTATGGTATTGTAAACTTCTGTTTAGCGGAATGAAATTTTAACAATTTTTTTTTTCATTTGTATCACACGACTTTTAGATTTTAATCTTTACCTGAAATACTTGCACAGTAATTTTAACTCATTATCATTATATATTCGACATATTTAATCATTATTAAGTCACTGTTGAACTACCGGATGAATAAACAAAGAGACTGGCAAATTAGGTATGTTATTCAGAAAGAAGAAACTGGAGAAAAAAAGAAAAGAAAAAGTTAAGAGAACACTGGTGAAAGGCAAACTAACTCCCAACTCCGAATTAATAATAAAAATAAGAGACGGAAATCATGAACTGTTTTCTCATACCTTCAACTTCAAGCATGAGATCAATTATCAATGTATTATAACTGACGGTAGGGGCATTGGAGGGCATTCCCAGAATTGAGGTTATATCTGTTATTAGTAAATATTTCAGGGTCACTAATGAAAATATCTCAAAAAATATTTGTAACTTTTTTTTAGCGGAATTTTATTAATATCTTGAAAGTGAAACCCATTAATCTCGTTGTAGACCTTTGTAGGTTTAAATTACTAGACTTAAACGTCACCGTTTTTCTTGGGTTTTCGCTCTCTTCGTCTCTCTTCAAGTCCTAAGACCTGAGTGTCATGCCTCTTGTCTGGGGTTAGGGCCTAAGGAGGGTTCACGCACTTGTATTAGATTCAAGAATTAGGTACGCCTTTTTAAGCTTCACTTACTCTTGTTTTTCCCCTACTCACCAATTCTATATTGCTTGGCTTTCTAAATCTTGTTGTGTTTACGATTTAAGAAGTTACATGCATGTCCTTTTTGTTTGGGAGGATGCTAACATACCTGCATGTATGTAATACATGCAGAAAGAATGGCCGTTAGATTCAATTTAATGAATCTAACGGTTGAGATGAAATTAAGAAATGAATAATAAAAAAAATTTAAAAAACCTAAAATTTATAGAACCGGTTACAAATTCCCAGTAGAAACTCTTTCTTCCCTCCCTCCCTCTTGAGAAGAAAAAAAGCTCAGTTCTCCTCCTTGCAGTACCCACAGCTGGAAAAACAGTAAAATCTTCCATCTTCACTATTTTTCCTCTTCACTCTCTCCCTCACCTCACATCGATCGAAGCCTTTTCTTTCCCTCTATCTTGCCTTATCCCTCATTCCATTACCCACGGCTGGGAACAAAAATTGGATTCCTCCCTCTCCTTGACCTGACAGTTCACTCTCTCCCTTACCTCACGGTTCACTCTCTCCCTCACCTCACGGTTTCGTCTGCAACAATTTGCTCCCCTCCACTCTTTCACGACAGCCTTCACTAAGGAAATGAACGACAGCAGTTGACTGAATTGAAGGTGGTGGCTGATCTGGATTTGCCATTCTTAGCTACTCTCAACCCATCACCAACTCTCCCAAGGTTGTTTGCACAATTGACAAAAGGTATTGACATGGGCATTGTGGGTTTTGATTTGTATGATTATAATTGTTGATTTAGTATATTAATAAGTTTAAATAACCTGTCAATGTTATTGTTTTTTTTTTTAATTTGCTGTATCACGATGAATTAAATTTGAAGTTTGTGGTTATTGTTTATGAAGTTACCGTTTGTTCATGTTAATATTTGGTTTATTTTAAGTTTTAGCGCAAGCATTGATGAAAGTTATTGTTTGATTTATTAATTTGGTTTGTTTTTGCTAATTGAATTGTTGTTGTAGATCCATATAATTTTGATACATTAAGAAACATTATTAGTTTGAAAAGGTTAAGTTTATTAGGAAAGAGTTAATTTTTTTATGCATGTAGAGAGATTAATTGAAGAATGAATGTGTTGTGTTGGAGTTTGGTCTAATAAAAGTGAAGCATGAGCATATGAATCTAGCTGGGGTTATATTAATTTAGGTGATTTGACTGAAATGCATTAGTTTAATACGTTGGCATGTTTATGAAACTATCATTTGAACTTGCCTTGTTTTCATGGAATGTGTAAATATGATATTGTGTGTGTTGATAATCGAAGTCCGTAATAAATAAATGCAAACAAAATTTTCCTCATTCTAATTCGTTACTTATGTTCATGGTTGTCTTAATTCATTTATCTATATTGATATCGCATTTTTTAATGAAGTTTCCCAAACTTGGTATCTAGGTTTGCTGTTATAGTTAGGCATAGCCGATATAATTTTCTATGAATATGATGTTATAAATTTTAGCTTTTACTGAGTAAGATTATTAGTGCATAAATTTGGGTTATCTAATAATTTATATGCGTTTAGAATTGACAAAGATAGTTACACGGCATTATTAGTGCGTATTGGGTACAATGGTTAAACGGAAGGTCAATGTCGCAGGCGACATTGATATTGAGTCTGAGAAGGTCGAATCTTCGAGGCTGGGCAAGCATTCGTACACATACTACTTGTAAGTTAGTAATTCATTGTTGATATTTTTGTTGTTTATAGTTTGTAATGATTTGAGTGTAATACAACTAGAATTTGAGTTGGCAAACAAGGAATTGATATTAGTTTTTTCCACAGCAAAATTGAATCCCAAAAGTTGAAGGAAGAAGGTGTGAAAGTGGATGAAACGGTTCGTAGACCACGATTCTGTATTACGCCGTAGTTAATGATAATTTGACGGATGTTTGATGAATGAATATTTTTTGTGGGTGTAGGTTAAGAGGCATATACGTGATAAATGGTTAAAACTCAGCTCAAAGGAGAAAATGGAATTCGTGAATAGTTATAATAAAAATGCAGAAGTTAACATGAGAGGGGGTAGTGGATTTGTTACACGAATCAATTCCAACAGCGGAGAACAATGCTGATAAGGGTAATCCCCTATCTCAATATGGTGTTTTGCGGTTCTCCAATATCGTATCTTCTCTATCTGTTGAGCAACAGAATGCTGCAAGAGAAATTGGATTCGGAAGCTTGCTAGGTATAAGATGTGGGCAACTTAGTAGGCAAGATTTATGTCGAATGTTAGTCAAGCAATGTAATGTTGATCGGCAGTCCATAACAGTACATAGAAGGGAATATAAGCTAACCCCAGAAACTTTTACAAGTGTGATGGGTGTTGAAGACGGAGGAATGCCAATTGTGCTTAGTGGAGAAGATAGTGAGATAACTGAGTTACGGGCGAAGTACTGCATGGTAAAAAAAGGCATCCTAATAGGTGTCGTAGCTGAAAAATTAAAGAGAAGCACTTCTGCAGATGAGGATTTCTGTATTTTGTTTAGTCCTTTTGTAATTGGAACTATTTTGTGTCCCACTCCAACCACATACATCAACCCATTATACCTGCATGCTTTAAAAGATGTAAGTAACATTCGCGGCAAAGATTGGGCTACTTGGTCTTTCAACTTCTTGTGTGAAGGAGTTTCAAAGGTCAATGGAAATTAAGTTTTGTCCATGAGCGGTTGCGTTATATTTTTATTGGTATAGGCTGTTGAGTATGGGTGTTCAGCATATTTGTATTGTTGTTGGTTAAACGATTATGATACTATTGATCATTATTTTCGTAGTAACCAATGTTGTTTTGGCTTTGCAGCTATTTTACATGTTATCAACAAAGTTTCAACTATCTTATGATGCCAAGAATGGATGTCCTTTTAGTGCATGGACTGATAGTGAAATAAAAAAATTTCTCAAGTAGCGACAAAACTTTGGTGATTTTGAGAGCAATGCGGTATGTTTCTTTGAATATGTTAAATGTTGCTTTATGGTTATATTAGTAAACGAAAAAGATTATTTATGATTTTAATGATTTATGCATTTTTCGATGCGAGAAATCAGTTGCGGCACATCAGTTGATGAAAGTGGGGGATAAACTGGAAGTGGTAATACAGCAACACAACATTCCTTCCAGGCCGTATTGGCAGCAGTGAATAGAATGGATGACCATATGAGAAGAAATAATGATTTACTGTAAAATATGGTCTCGAAATTGGACTGTCTCATGGAAAAGGTAGCAAAGTTGGAACGAGCATACTTTGGTAAGGAAGGACAGAACGTTGCTGACGATAGTCAATCACGTCCTACCTATAATGGTGCGGAGAGTACTGATGGTCCAATCCTTTCCTCTCCGAAGACGAAGAAGCATCCATCTAGCCCTACGGTTGTCACACTTTCATCTCTAGTGCGTGAAAATTGTAAGCCTGTCGACGTCCAAGACCGAAAACCAGTGTATCTCAGCACATCCACTGATGAAGAGGCTTTCTTAAAGCAAAAGCTAGCAGGAGTACTGGAAAACGTGATGAAGCCTAAATTGGTATTGGAACTTCAAGACGAGGTATACATACACTAATGGTTTGTTAACCTTTGTTGAAACGGCTTGACATAATTAAAAATGAGTTAGGCCTAATGATATCTTTCTTCTTTGTTTGTCTTTAATAAATATGCAGTCCTCCAAGCAACAAGTGAAAAGTTTTCAACGGGCCGAAGATTTTAATCCGCTGTCTTTAGTTCCTCCTCGACCATGCAGAAATCGAAAGCCAGGGAGGTACCAACTATCCCCATATGATCAAGTCTCACGCGGTCCAAAGTCAAAATACCGCGCGGGAGTTTTTTTTGTGAATGAGCCGGTGACCCTCGATCAATTGAAGATGCTCCGGTATGGATTCGACAAAAGTGCTAGCCTAGAGTAACAATGCCCTTATACTCCCACATCAACTTCTTTCCAAATTTGTTATAGTTATTCGGCTCTCTTAATATATCATCTACTTTCCTTGTAGTGAGATTATTGTACGATCGAGTCACGAAGATATCACTCGTCGAGGCTTGTTATCACTTTTGCCTGATGCATCACTTGACGAGGAGGTTTGTTCATAATTTTACTTTATTGATTAAATGTTATATCATTAAATGAGTTATAATTACTCTTATGGATAGATTATTTGTATGATGAGTGATTACCTTACACGATGCGAGTCCTGCAAAAGCCACAGCCAACCAATCAGCTGGTTCCTCCCAACTAAATATGCAGTGAGTGTTTCCTTGTGCTACATTTTTTATTTTTCACATCCTTTTACTTATGAGTAACTTCACAAATTTAACTATTATTTGATATGAATTTCATGTTATACGCATGCAGCAATTTGCTACAATTGCTAATGCACACTTAGATGGTTTCAAGGCTGCTTCCCAATACCGCAAACGTTATATGTGTGACTTGCACCGTTGCCAGCAGGTAGTGTGTGTAGATGTGTTTAAATTATTATGTTATTTATTCGTATTGTATGGTATAACTGATGAATGTTATTGAATAGATATTTGTTCCCATGCATGATGGTGGGCACCATTGGTTCCTAATAGATATTTGTTCCCATGCATGATGGTGGGCACCATTGGTTCCTACTATTGGTCAAAATGGGAGAAAAACAGGCTGAGATTTGGGATCCACTACCAGATGCGCGAAAGACACGAGATCGTGAAATCCAAGTTAATACCATTGTAAGTATGATCATCTGCTGCTTAAAGGCATTTTGACTTTTGTGTGTATTATGTTGTTAATCTACGAAGTTGTTTTATCTTCAAATTAGTTACACTCGTTAGATGCTGTTCTTCGTGGCGTCGTGGATGCTACATATCAAGTATCTTGGAGTTTCTTGTCATTTACAGTGACACATGCTGTGGGAGTTCCTCGGTAACCTAATGGTTTTGATTGTGGAGTTTATGTTATCAAATTTATGGATACTCCTGCAATGATTACCAACAAATCGTATGTGGTATGCTTTGTAACTCTGATGTGACGATAGCTTTGTGGATGTTACTAATGTTGTTGGACCGTTGACATGCTAACATTGTATGCTTATTTCGGCAGCATGACTCACAGAATGTTCGTGCTCAGCTTGCGTTACATCTGATGGACTCTCCATTCAACGAACAACGGGAGCAATTGTTGACGTTGGCTAATGTAGAGTACACTAATGCTGTTAATTATGTACATGATGCGAAATTGGTATCAACTATCAAAAGCCGTAATGTTTCCACCAGAAAAGGCCATAAGAACACTTCCAGAAAAGGTCGTGCAAGACGACAATGGTGATAACTGTTGCAAACACATTTGCCTCCAAAATGTTAACTTGTTTTACATAATTGGTTATAATTGTGCTACTTTTTGCGTCCAATTGGACAGAAAACGGCAGTTCAATGAACATTTTTGTTATGGCCATGTAGTGCAATCATTTTTTCCCGAAAGCTTTTTAATTGTTCTTTGTACTGTAAGATTGTTGAGAAGACATTAACGATGTTAGATATTGTTATTGCGTGCTTTTCCACTTGAAACTATGAACACCCAAAAGTTTTCGCCGGTTAGTAATGATGTTTTTTTGGCATCGGTTCGCGTACAAAACCTTTGACAAACATCACTAAATTGTTCGTAGTCATACCGAGCAATTGTGTCAGTCCAAAACAAGTTACGCAGTCTGTTATCCTCATCTAGTGTATACTCAAAGCACACTCAAACATCATATTCAACTCTCCCAAATAAGTACACGATGGCAGCTTCTGTATCAGTGTCAATAATTTGGGCACGTTCGCTTACGTGTATTCTGTTCTGCATGTCCTTACCCATATACCCAACATTATGGAATCCTCCAGCTTGGTCAGATTTATAATCCATGAACTGGCACATTTTAACCCCAACTTGTCGCAGTGCCTTTGCGTGTGCCAGATCAGCATCAGTCACAACTCGATGCGAACGAAGAAATTGTGTCTTATGTAATTGAACCAACTTATGAGTGTGGTTAACAACTAATTTAGTTACCATGTACTTCCTTTTCAACTTGTCGAACTTCACTCGAAGTTGAGCATGGCAGCCGTTACGAGTTATGCCCATCGGTTCCCTCATTCTATCTGTATTTTCTATCCATTTTTTTAACCTATATTCTTCACCTGAGCAAACCCATCTCCGACTTGCAACCTCACCACTTTTGCTATCACGACGGAGCTCGTCTTTTCTGACCAAGAATCCCACAGACTTAGCATACTTTTTATACCATAAATGTGCGTCATTTACGGTATCAAAATATGATCCTACACCCACTGCAGTTGGTTGACTGTTTGTGGGAACAGCTTTCCTTGTATGAGTTGATGATATTGTCTCAGATATGTCTCCAAGATACTGATCATTGTACGCAACCATTTCCTCCGGTACTGACGTACAAATGCTTCGAACTTCCGATCTGTTTGCCATGGTGGTTGTCACTATGGAATGAATACTCTACCAAACAAAGAACATGAAAATCATGTTGGTTCCTATTAGTCCGCTTTTTCTTATGTTGCGGGGTTTCGTTTGTGGACGCATTTAATGTCATGCTTAAATGCTTCCATTTGATTTGGTGCGTGGTTGGTTGTCAAATGAAATTAGTTACATCAATACCATTAACAACTTAAAGTCACCCACTTTTCAGAAACGTTTAGCCGATATATATCAAACGGTCTCCCGAAATCGATAGGGAACTCACTGGCCGCTAACCGGCTGGCCGTTCGTTTTAGAAACGGCTTATCGTGTATAGTAATGGAGCTTACTGGACCTATAACGGCTAGCCGAATATTAGGTAATCGGCTAGCCGACATCGCGGGGAACTTGCTAGACATTAACCGGCTAGCTGTTAAATTTACAAACGGCTACCTGAAATCGTTCAGGAACTTTCTGGACACCAACCGGTTAGCCGTTTTTTCAGGACCGGCTAGCCGAAAGATTTGAGAAACTTACTGGACATAAAACGGCTATCCGTTCATTTTGAAAAGGCTAACCGAATTATTTACGGAGCTTACTGGACAGAAAACGGCTAGCCGTGCATATGAGAAACGGCTAGCCGATTTCCGTGGGGAACTTACTAGACAGAAAACGGCTAGCCGTGCATATGGGAAACGGCTAGCCGCTTTCCGTGGGGAACTTACTGAACAGAAAATAGCTAGCCGCTATTTTACAAACGGATAGCCGAATTCGTGGGGAAAGTTACTGCACAATTAACGGCTAGCCAATATTTGACAAACGGCTAGCTGAATTCGTGGGGGCACTAACTGGACATTAACCGGCTAGCCGTTAAGTGTAGAAACAGCTAGCCGAATTCGTTCGAAAACTTCCTGGGCATAATTCGGCTAGCTGTTAATTTAATGAACAGCTAGCCGAATTAGTTGGGAACTCACTGGCCATGTAACGGGTAACCGCTTAAATGAAAACGGCTAGCCGAATTCGTTGGGGAACTCACTGGACATAAACCAGTTAGCAGTTCATTGTAGAAACGGCTAGCCGAATTCGTTCGAGAGCTTACTGGGCATAATTCGACTAGCCGTTAATTTAATGAACGGCTAGCCGAATTCGTTGTGGAACTCACTGGGCATGTAACGGGTAACCGCTTATCTGAAAATGGCTAGCCGGTTTCAAATTGTTTGTCTCTGGAACATTAACGGCTAACCGGATAAACCTAAACGGTTAACCAGTTAGTTTAACATATAAAAGGCTGTTCATCTTCTTCCTCATAATTCGGTAAACCGCTTCTCTCTCTAAAAACCATTTCGCACCAATCGCGCTCTCACTCTACGAAATCAACCATTTCAATGTTATTTTAAAGGCATTAGCATCGAAATTGTGAATCCCTATCGTTTGTTTATCTTTAAAAACCTTCCAATAAATCAATATAGTTATTTGAACCTAAAAATCCCAAATCGTGGGTTTGCATTTAGGGTTTGAGCAAGCCGGTAATTTCACTGTCTGGGCTAGTTTAAATACATACAATTTTCATCCCTTTGCATCATGTCAACTTCGAAGTGAACCAAAGGGAAAGGGAAAGGGAAGGAAACTGCTGCACCATCGAAACGGCCACGACAGGAAGCAGGCACTGAAGAACGGCCTGATTTTGAATCAAGACACTTCCCTGACAAGCGTTTGACCAAGCGTTTTTCCAAAAGATTCATGACTCGCACGGTACTTCCTACCTTTTATATCTTGCCTAATTGGCTTCGTAGTCTTAGTATTAGCAATAGAAATTTGTTGCAGTTATTAGAGGAAGTTGGTTGGATTAGTGCCCTTATGCTTGATGAGGTTGTGTATCCCGACTTGGTGCGAGTTTTTTACTCGAATATGGATACTTCCGCGGAGAAAGAAAATCGAGTAATCACCAATGTTGGAGGAGTTTTTATTAAATTTGATGATGCGGAGTTGAACTCTATCCTAGGAACATCGGAGATTAGGTACGAAATCTTTTCGACTAGGAAAGGCCCTGAGATTGATCACTTTAATCATGTTGATGGTGTTAGAAACATATGTAGGCGCACTGATGTGTCTGATGAGGTTTGTAATCTCCATTTCAGAGCTCAGTGTCTATGCCTCCATTCCTGCATTTTATATCGGTTTATTCAGACTATTGTCCTTCCTAGGTCAGGGCACTTAGACGAGGTTTCTCACATGGATGTTGCTTTAATTGATTGTATCATAAGGCATCGTAAGGTTAACATTGGGTACACAATTGTACGCAACATGCTTTCTATACCCAACTTGATTAACCGTTTCCTTTCATATGGTAACTTCATCACTCAGATCCTTAAATACTTTAGGGTACCCATTAATGAACCATCTTGTAAACCCTCTAAGAGTATAGGGGACGAAGCCATGTGTGCCTTAGGATTTGAGTGGCGTAATGGAGCATGGGTGAAGATTAGTGGGAATAAGTACACATTGTATGCTCCGAGTGATGATCGTTTTCTAAATGAGGTGGTTCCTGCTGATCAGCTGCCTGATTTTTCGCTTCCTTTTAGGGGTCGGCATAGACATCATGACCCTCATGTTCGGCATCCTGTTGGTGATGCTTCTGCATCTGCTATACCACCTGCACAACCTCATGAGTCCGGAGATGTCACTCTTCGGCAGCTTATGGACGAGGTGGTGACACTTTCTTTGCAGCAGACCAGCTTTCAGCAGCATATTCTTGAAGAGCACGAGCGTATCTCACAACAGCATCAGCAGATAGTTGAAGGCCAGCGCCTCCTGTTCGAGCACTTTGGCATTCCGTATCCGTTTCCACCACCATCTCCGCCACCTCAGTAGTTTTTTGCTATTTTTGCTATCTTCGTGTCTTTCTATGTTGTTATTGTTGTTTTATGTTTTTTTGTGATTTCGGCACCATTATATGTAGCTTGTTTTGGCACCGCTTGTTACTATCAAATTTTCTTTAATCTAATTTTTTTCCCAAACTTTCTGAACTTTGTACCAATAATAATCTACTGATATTGGCCCTTCGTTTACTTCTTTTTCATGTAATTTTTTCCCGTCTCCTCTCAATTATTCCCCCTACAAAACATGGATATGTTGCCAATTTTACAACAATGAATTTATTTTAATCTTACTCAGTGAACTTGTTATCAATTTATTTGTAACCATGAAAATTATGTAATTTATTAACCAATAAACATGAAACACACACCATTACCATGATACCAGATCATTAAATGTGAAACTATAGGAACATAAAACTTAGTTCAATAAACGTGAAATCGAAAATCATTAAGTAGCAACCACGAAAATCATGCAATTGATGGACCAATAAACATGAAACTCTTACCATTAACATGATACTGATGCCATTAAACATGAAACTATAGGTACGTGAAACTTAATTCAATAAACGTGAAATCCCGAATCATTAACGTGCAGCCATGCGATCATTAACTCGCAACCACGAAAATCATGCAATTGACAGACCAATAAACCTGCAACACTCACCATTAACACGATACCAAGGCCATTAAACATGAAACTATAGGAACGTGAAACTTAGTTCAATAAACATGAATTCGGAAATCATTAACTAGCAACAACGAAAATATGCAATTGATGGACCAATATACCTGCAACGCTCACCATTAATATGATACCGACACCATTAAACGTGAAACTATAGGAACGTGAAACTTTGTTCAACAAACGTGAAACTTAGTTCAACAAACGTGAAACTTAGTTCAATAAACGTGAACTCGGAAATCATTAACTAGCAACCACGAAAATATGCAATTGATGGACCAATAAACCTGAAACTCTTACCATTAACATGATACCGAGGCCATTCAACATGAAACTACAGGAACGTGAAACTTAATTCAATAAACGTGAAATCCAGAATCATTTACGTGCAACCATGCGATCATTAACTCGCAACCACGAAAAGCATGCAATTGACAGACCAATAAACCTGCAACGCTCACCATTAACACGATGCCAAGGCCATTAAACATGAAACTATAGGAACGGGAAACTTAGTTCAATAAACATGAAATTAGAAATCATTCACTGGCAACCACGAAAATATGCAAGTGATGGACCAATAAACCTGCAACGCGCACCATTAACATGATACCGAGGCCATTAAACATGAAACTATAGGAACGTGAAACTTAATTCAATAAACGTGAAATCCCAAATCATTAACGTGCAACCATGCGATCATTAACTCGCAACCACGAAAATCATGCAATTCACGGACCAATAAACCTGCAACACTCACCATTAACATCATACCGAGGTCATTAAACATAAAACTATAGCAACGTGAAACTTAGGTCAATAAACATGACATCCGAATTCATTAACGTGCAACTATGCGATCATTAACGTGCAACCACAAAAATCATGCAATTGATGGACCAATAAACCTGAAACTCTCACCATTAACATGATACCGAAGCCATTAAACGTGAAACTATAGGAACGTGAAAATTAGTTCAATAAACGTGAAACCTAGAATCATTAACGTGCAATCATGCGATCATTAACTTGCAACCACGAAAATCATGCAAGGAATAAACCAATAAACATGAAACAATCAACATTAATGTGATATATTGACCATTATACTTGAAACTAAAAGAACATGAAACTCTTAATAATGAACATAAAACCTATGATCATTAACTTGTAACCATAAAGATTATGCGATTAATGGATCAATAAACATGAGATGCCTACCATTAATGTGATATCAGAACCATTAAACCTGAAATTAAATTTTTATTATTATAAAAATATTTTTTTATGTCCTTTCTTATTAAAATAATCATTTTTTTAAATATTATTAAATATTATAAATTTTATTTATTATATTATATTATAATTTTTTATTCATTCAAGGAGCAACCGGTTACTCTTAACCAGTTGCTCCAAAAAAAATTTTTTTTGTGTTTGGCAGCCAAACAATGGTACTAAAATAATTATTATTTTATTTCATGTTTGTATGTGATACAAACATGTATTGTAGTTACCCCCTTTTGTTTGTCTTTTGATTTCTGTATTTCCCACTCTCTCTTTTCTCATTTAAGATTTCATTCTTGATTGGATCTACCAACTCAAAGTTCTGTGCGTTTGACTTATGCAGGTTATTTTCCCTAGTTTTGGAGAGATTGTAAAAGAGATTGTAATATTTTGAAGTTTGAATAATAGAATTGTTTCTGTATGTTAACGGCGACCCGTTTATTGTTAACGGTGTGCCGATAAGTTCCAGAGAGCATGCTGTATGTTAACGGCGACCCGTTTATTGTTAACGGTGTGCCGATAAGTTCCAGAGAGCATGCTGTATGTTAACGGCGACCCGTTTATTGTTAACGGTGTGCCGATAAGTTCCAGAGAGCATGCTGTATGTTAACGGCGAACCGTTTATTTTTAACGGTGTGCCGATAAATTCCAGAGGCAATTTTAAAGTCACTGGAAACTAACGGTGAGCCGATAATGTCAAACGGCTAACCGTTTATTTCCAGAGTTAGTTAAATTTCAAACCGAATTGTGTCGTTTTGAAGAGTTCTTTGTCTTTTGAATATGTGCCATGATTATGGTTGTGATTTTTCACGAAAAGACACTTTCTTCATAAAAGAAAACACTGAATAACAAATAAATATATACAGATTTACAGATTTGAAAAGAATATATGTTCTGAGAATACAATTTTCATTTGCTAAAGATTGTATTCAAGGTTTGTTGTATCTTGGAGGTAATTTGCCATTCAACTCTATAGCAAACCAAGTGTGGTGAGGGCAAATAAAACCTTAAAGGAAAGTGTAGATACACGCCTCAAACCTTTCCATTTCTTTTCCCTTGTTTGCCTCCATATTGCTACAAATTTCACCAACAATCTTTAAGGTTTTAATTTGTTTTCAATGGAGGCTGAAAAGACTCTATCTTCATTCCTAAATCCTAGTGTCCATCTTGATCGTTTTGATGGCACTAATTTTACTCGTTGGAAAGGGAAGTTATTATTTCTTCTCACTGTTCTGAAGATCGCATGTATTCTTGATCCCAAATTGGAACCATTTCCAGACCCAAGAGAAAATGATACCGAAGTTGTTAAGGCTGCAAGGAAACAACGTGAAGATGATGAAGTGATGTGCCGAGGTCACATACTCAATACTCTATCTGACAGACTCTATGATTTCTACAACTCAATTACTTCTCCTGTTGAAATATGGAATACACTGGAATACAAATATAAAACAGAGAAAGAAGGTACGGATAAATTTCTTGTTTTGAAATATTTTGAATTTGTCATGGTAGATACAAAATCCATTCTTGATCAATTACATGAATTACAAATCATAGTTACTAAGCTTCGAGAATTGAAAGTTGAAATTTCTGAATCATTTCAAGTTGGGGCTATTATTGCTAAATTGCCTCAAAGTTGGAATAATTATAGAAAGAAACTTTTACATAGTAGAGAAAACATAACTTTAGATGAATTACAAAAACACTTGGTAATTGAAGAAGAGACAAGGTCTCGAGATTCCAAGAATAAGAGTGATTCTACTAAGGTTCATGTTGTTGAAGCTAGTAAATTTTCCAAGAATTTCAAAGTCAAGAATGACAAGAAATTCAAAAAGTCTAATAGCACACAAATTTTTTCGGGAAATTGTTTCTTTTGTGGAAAGAAAGGCCATCGCCAAAGTGACTGTAGATTCAAGAAGAAAAGGGAGGAAGTAAATACTCAAAAAGCTAATGTCATTGAGGATAAAGTTGAAGAGATTTGTGCTATGGTTTCCGAGATGCAAATTGGCATGATTACTGAAACCAATGTGGCTGAAACTAAATCCAGTGAATGGTGGCTCGATTCAGGAGCAACCATTCATGTTTGTAATGATAAGAAATTTTTCTTATCATACAAAGAAGAAAATGAAGGACAATTGGTTCTCATGGGGAACAATAATGCTGTCATGGTTGCGGGAAAATGAATAGTTGAGATTAACTTTACTTCTGGAAAGAAAGTTACTTTGTATAATATCTTTCATGTACCTTCCATTAGGAAGAATCTTGTTTCTGCTAGTTGTATGTGTAAGCATGGGCTTAAAATTGTACTTGAGGGTAGTACTTGTATTGTATCAAAGAATGGAATGTTTGTTGGGAAAGGGTATTCTTGTGATGGGATGTACAAACTCAACATTAATAATAATAATATCAATTTAGCTTACATTGTTGAGTCTTGTGATGTTTGGCATGCTAGATTAGCACACTTAAATTTTAGATCATTGAAATATATGTCTAAGCATGGATTAATTAATTGTACTAATATTATCCATAATTATAAGTGTGAAATATGCATCCAAGCTAAATTAACTAAGAAACCTTTTCCGAAAGCCGATCGAAATACTCAAATATTGGATTTGATACATACCGATATTTGTGAGTATAATGGCAATTTAACAAGAGGAGGTAAGCGATATTTTATCACTTTTATTGATGATAGTTCAAGATACACATATGTGTATTTACTTAGAACTAAAGATGAAGCCTTTGATAAATTTAAAATTTACAAGGCTGAAGTTGAGAACCAAAAAGATAAGAAAATCAAAATGGTTCGAAGTGATAGATGTGGTGAATATTTCTCAAATGAATTTGATAGTTACTGTGAAGAACATGGAATTATTCATCAAAGAACAGCTCCATTTACTCCTCAACAAAATGGTTTAGCTGAAAGGAAAAATAGAACTTTTACGGATATGATAAATTCTATGATCCTTAATGCAAAACTACCAAATAATCTATGGGGGGAAGCATTACTCACTGCATGTCACATTCATAATAGAATTACATCCTTAAAAACACATGTATCTCCTTATGAGATTTGGAAAGAAAGAAAACCAAATTTGATGTATTTAAAGTGCAGGGTTGTATAGCTTTTTATAAACTAAATGATCCTAAATTATTAAAGTTAGGTGCTAGAGGTATAAAAAGTGTTTTCGTAGGATATGCTGAAAATTCCAAGGCTTATAGATTATTAAATATAGATTCTAATGTGATTGTAGAATCTAGAGATGTTGAGTTTATTGAAAATAAATTTCAATATAATTCTAATGTTGAGTTAGAATCTATGATTAATCAATCTTGTGACAATACTCCTGGTATCTCCACAAATACTAATAAAAGGAAAGAGTCTATGACATCTTTCGAACCAAGGAGAAGTCAACGTGAAAGGAAAGAAAAGAATTTAGCACCGGATTTTATTTCATCACAAGCATTACTTTTCTTAGTTGAAGGGGATAGAAAAAATGTACTTAATAAAGTGCCATTGTTGTTAAATGTTGAGAAAGATCCAAAGACATTCCGTGAAGCTATGTCTTCTAGAGACGCTTCCTTTTGGAGAGAGGCGGTTAATGATGAAATGGATTCGATCATGTCGAACCAAACATGGATCTTGGTTGATCTTCCTCTAGGATTTAAACCAATTAGCAACAAATGGGTGTTTAGAAGAAAGTACAATAGTGATGGTTCTTTGCAAACTTTTAAAGCTAGATTAGTAGCCAAAGGGTTTAAGCAAAGAAGTGGTATTGATTATTTTGATACATATGCTCCGGTAGCAAGATTAACATCTATTAGAATGTTATTTGCAATTGCTTCATTGAACAATTTGTATGTGCATCAAATGGATGTTAAAACTGCTTTTATTAATGGTGATCTTGATGAAGAAATCTATATGGAACAACCTGAAGGTTTTGTTTTGCCTGGAAATGAGAAAAAGGTATGTAAGTTAGTCAAGTCTCTTTATGGTTTAAAGCAAGCACCAAAACAATGGCATGAGAAGTTTGATTCAATAATCTTATCTCATGGTTTTAAGCATAATAATGCTGATAAATGTATATACTCTAAGTTCACAAATGATTTTGGTGTGATTATATGCTTGTATGTTGATGACATGCTTATCTTTGGAACAAACATGGAAGGAGTAAATGATACAAAGAAGTATTTAACTTCACAATTTAAGATGAAAGATCTTGGTGAAGTAAATACAATCTTAGGAGTAAAGGTAAAAGAAAATAGTGGGGGTTACTAGTTATGTCAATCTCACTATATTGAAAAAGTGCTTCTTAAATTCAATCACTTGAAATTTAAAGAAGCTAATACTCCATATGATTCTAGTATTAAATTACTAGAGAATTCAGGCTGAGCAGTAGCACAACTTGAATATGCTAGTGCCATTGGTAGTTTGATGTATGCTATGCATTGTACAAGGCCGGATATAGCTTTTGCGGTGTGCAAATTGTCTAGGTTCACGAGTAACCCTGGCATTGAACACTGGAAAGCAATTGGAAGGATATTTGGTTATCTTAAAAGAACCATTAATTTGGGTTTGTTTTATAGTAATTATCCTGAAGTACTTGAAGGATATTCGGATGCTAGTTGGATAACCAATACAAGTGACAATAAATCCACATCTGGTTAGATTTTTACGGTTGCTGGAGGAGCCGTTTCTTGGGCTTCAAAGAAACAAACATGTATAACTCACTCAACAATGGAAAGTGAGTTTATTGCTCTTGCAGCTGCATGCAAGGAAGTAGAATGGCTAAGAAATTTGTTATTTGAAATTGAGTTGTGGCCACAACCGATGCCATCTATTTCTTTGTACTGTGACAGTGAAGCTACTTTGTCTAGAGCTTATAACAAAGTGTATAATGGAAAGTCTAGACATATTAGCTTGAGACATGAATATGTCAAACAATTAATAGCAGATGGTGTTATTAATATTGTTTTTGTTAGGACAAACAAAAACCTAGCAGATCCCTTAATAAAAGGTCTTTCAAGAGACTTAGTTAAGGATACATCTATTGGAATGGGATTGAAACCTTTTCTTGATAAAGTCACCAATGATGGTAACCCAACTATATAATGGTTATACTATTATTCTATAGTTTAATGGGTAATAACAAATTGTTGTTATGTGATTGGTTTAGCACCGAAAATAAATAATCTCATTTGAGATGTTCGGTGCAAATTAGCTACGTGTTTGAGGATGAGTATTTGCTCTTAATGAAATTCAAGTCTTATAGTAGCCAAAGACATGATTGAACTTTCACCTAAGTGAACATAAGAAATGGTGCCGTTTCTAACAAGATCATGGTTTAATCTTGTAAATGTTCATGAATCCAAGATAGAGCACAAGGCCGGAAGAGTGCTAAATAATTAGAACATAATTTAGAATCTGAGATAGCTTATATGTGATATATTTCCGGTATTTACTTAAGAGACAGAGTTTAATGCTTAGCACACTGTTGTCTTGTAAATATTTTGAATTATATTCACTAATTGAAGGTTAAAATCGAAAGATACCTTCTTGTATGTATAAGTTGATCATTGATAAATCTGGAAAATATTACAATCTAGCGGGGGATTGTAAAAGAGATTGTAATATTTTGAAGTTTGAATAATAGAATTGTTTCTGTATGTTAACGGCGACCCGTTTATTGTTAACGGTGTGCCGATAAGTTCAGAGAAAGCATCTTTGTATGTTAACGGCGACCCGTTTATTGTTAACGGTGTGCCGATAAGTTCCAGAGAGCATGCTATATGTTAACGGCGAACCGTTTATTTTTAACGGTGTGCCGATAAATTCCAGAGGCAATTTTAAAGTCACTGGAAATTAACGGTGAGCCGATAATGTCAAACGGCTAACCGTTTATTTCCAGAGTTATTTAAATTTCAAACCGAATGGTGTCTTTTTGAAGAGTTCTTTGTCTTTTGAATATGTGTCATGATTATGGTTGTGATTTTTCACGAAAAGACACTTTCTTCATAAAAGAAAACACTGAATAACAAATAAATATATCTGATTCTGATTTGAAAAGAATATATGTTCGAGAATACAATTTTCATTTCTTAAAGATTATATTGAGTTTGTTGTATCTTGGAGGTAATTTGCCATTCAACTCTATAAAGAAACCAAGTGTGGTGGGCAAAAAAACCAAAAGGAAAGTGTAGATACACGCCTCAAACCTTTCCATTTCTTTTCCCTTGTTTGCCTCCATATTGCTACAAATTTCACCAACAGAGAGGTACCTCTCTTACGTGCTGTTTGAATCAGCGAGGAATGAGGCAGAAAGCATGACTTTTGAGGCCTGAGCTTTCGCTGAAGTCTATTAGTTTGTGGCATATTGAATTTGCTTAGTTTATTAGAAAATTGCTTGGTTGTTTTAAAAGAACAGCGTAAGAAAACACAAATGTGAGTCACACAGCTGCGCATTTTGCTTTGGTTCCCTATAGCTTCTGCTACTGCTAAGATGAATTCCCCCTCTTTTGTTTTCTTTTGAATTCCAGAGCGCACAAAGATATTGCTTCCCACTCCAACCGGTCCATTCTGTTATCCTGTATGCGTGTGGATGTGGATTTGTATTAACCATCTTATGACTTCATCTAATAAATACTAGTATTTTGGATTTTTATTTGAATTTTGTAAAGCAAACGCTGCTGTTATGTGGCCTGCCTTGAATATTACCCAAATGCCCTTTCCAGAAAAGGTGAGACTTGAGAATTAGAAATAAAAGTAGGTTCTTTCTCATATGCATCACTCAAATCGTTATATCGTTAAGTGACAATTTAATTATTATGCTGGAGGGTTCAGTGGGTGGTCCAATTGTATCAGAGTTCGTCTGATTATATTTAAGCAGCTCCAATTGTGCCGAAGGACTTGTATAAAATATTAAAAGAAAAATTATTTTCGGAAGCCTTGTGGTTGTGGCCTTGTGGGTGGCCAAAACGTCGCCGTATCTCGAGCTTTTTTACGTTTTCAGTTTCTTCAACCTGTTGCGCTATAAAATTATCTCGCCCTCTCCTCTAGGGACTACAGTCGACTTTAATTGATTTCTGATCTCCTGGAGGGGCGAATTGGCCTTTAAAATTCGAAGGGCTAGGGTTTTCGATAACTTGCTACATTCCGTCTGTGTTTCTTTGTCACAAATCACAACAGGTACGCGTTCGCTTTTTCTCTTTTTCTAAAATCAATTAAAGTTAAAACAAGCAAAATAGAAGTTAATAATTCCATCTAGTCTTTAAGAATTGTGAATTGAAAGCTTTGTTTCTTGAACGGGTTAGCTATATTCATACTGTTCCATCACTGAGCCTTTTCATCTCCATCAATTTGATTTTTCTATTTTATATTTATGAAATTATTGTTGCATTTAGTTCCTTGCTTTCAATATTATATCTCCACAAATGTAACTGTTGTCATATATTATTTTGGCGATGACGTTGCTTAGGGTATGTTTCTGAATAGAAGTGGGTGTTTACCAATTGCTTCAGCTGTTCTGTTGTCGCTTTCATAATTAACCATAAGTACAAGAGCTGCAAAGTCCAAACACAGTCTTACCACATGAAAATGTGATTCCGGTTATTTCAGGTGTACTGACGCTTAAAGAATCCAACCCAGTTTTTAAACTATTCGTGGATCCTATATAAAATTGATCACCGTACGAACCTAGTATAATATTGGGGTGGGTGTGTGGGTGTGTGGGTGTGTTTGGTGATGGGCAACGGAGAAGACGAACTTCATGCAGCGGCAAGTAGTTGTTGAATACTTGAAATTCTTTCTGTTGTCCATTATAGTCCATTTTTTAATTTTGCTTCTTCTCTTTCTGGGTATTTTTAAAACAGATGTTTTGGGCATGAGATGTTTTACATTGTGGAAATTTTAATCACATTACTTGATGTATCTGACACTTGAAACCATTGAGACAGTCTAAACTATCTTGTGTGTATCCAAGAATAAGGTAACAACTTGATTGATAGATACAGACTTTGTTATAGTTTAAAAGGGAGCATTCAAATTCTGCTCGAATCTTTGTTTCAGCATGGCCATCATAAAATCCAAGCCTTTTACTTGTATATCAGATTCCTTGACAAATAGGTGTCCTATGTACATAATTTGGCCTACTGTGTGCTTTCAATACATCTAACGTGTTTGGGCAACAATCCTAAATCTTGGCACCTTCTGTTTTTGCTTTAAAGAAATTTTATTTATGAAGGAAAATTGTTTTGATTGCTCTCGTTATTTACTAGATAGTTAGATTTACATCTAATCAATCAGTCGTTTGCTGTTTGCCGGAAATGGAACCTATGTCTGCCAATGCTTCCAACTTTTTAGCCCTCTGTTTTTTATTCCTATAACGTGGAGATGTAATTCTGTAAGTGATCACTTTCTTCAATATCTTCTTTGTGCTTGCAGAATCATGGCTGGCAGAGCTGAAACTGAGCGCAGGGAACCGGTAAATGAACAAATAGTTGCAAATATGTATGCATCTATGAGATCTGAACTAAATCAAATCTACTCGAAAATTACCGAACTGGAGATGGAGGCAAGTGAGCACTCATTGGTTATTAATGCTATTAAGCCACTTGACCCTTCTAGAAAGTGCTACCGGATGATTGGAGGTGTGCTGGTGGAGAGAACAATCAATGAAGTCCTTCCTGCTGTGCAACGCAATAAAGAGGGGATAGAGGAGGTAATTGCAAGGCTCAACGATGCCTTGGCAGCGAAGAAGAAAGAAATTTCTGAGTTTGAAGCTAAATATAAAATTAGGATTCGAAAGCCTGAAAGTGAGTCGAAGGATGATAGTAACCGGAAGGAAGGTTCGGCTCAAGGAGTCCTTGTTGGCCCTGCTGGTTCAAGTGAGTGATAGGTGTTTTATTTTAATTCCACCATGATTTCTTGAACTTGCTGGATGGAAATATTTTGGATATTTATTACACCTGCTGTTAGAGAACTGGGCCTGCTAATGGAGTGTAACAGATATTGTTGAATGATAATTTGTGCTTGATATTTCTGAATGTGTTTGTAAGTATGGATTTTTGTGACAAGCCTGCAAGTAAGAAAACTAGGATCTGAATGATGCGTGCCTAGTCTGGATGCAGTAATATGGATTCATCAGATTCCTTGCTTGGGTATTTGTCTTGAAATAGTCAAAATTTCCCAGAATCAAGTGATTCTATTGTGCTTGTGTGTGTATGTTACGATATGAAGGCTCCTAGACATTTGGCAGAACGCGTACTTTACTGATCACTGCACATTGCATCATCAGGTGTAGGTTGCATCATCAGTTTTAATTATGGGAGGGCTATTTTCATTCTAATGTGGACTTTGAGCACGCTTATTTTGAGAAAATTTTTGCATTACTAAAATAACCCACATTGAATTTACTATTGAGGACGTTAATATAATTTGAGAAAAATACTACCACTAGGGATGAAGAAACCTGAACAGGATCAATGAATTTCACATTCACCAGTCGCATCGCGATAGAACATCAAATGAAAAGTAAAGATAAAGAGAAAGAATAAAGAAAAATGAAATCTGGGAAGAAAATTCATAGAAAAGTAAGAAAAAAATCTTGGAACAGAGATGCATATTAAATATAAAACTATTTCTTAGATTTGATGCGGCATGCAACATGTATATTCCCAAACCTGCCAAATATTTGAAGGAATATATATCTATATAACTAGGGCTTAGGATCAAATCTCAATTGAAAATTTGAAACAATTTCCACTCAGATCTTGAATCTTGTCCATAGGCTTGGCCGCTTGGCAGTCGTTAGTTAATGTAATGTGACTTTAGGAACATAATTACTTTACGAGTGTAAAGAGAAAATGAGGACTTATGTAATGATTTTAAGAAGGGATAATTTTGACATTTAGAGGAGTGTGTGGAATAAAATTTATCTTTTAAAAATTGAGTGTGTAAAATAAGAAAGTATCCATTCACGATAAAAATTCTTTTATAGTATATTTTTTTTCTCAGTCTCTCCTAAATAAAATAAATGGTTAAAATTAAATTTTAAACTAATCTTATTTATTATATTTATAATTAAATTAATTTTTTTCCGTTCAAGAGTAAATTATAGAGTGCAAATTGCCCTATATTTTAATTCTTCGTTTGCTGAAAGCAGCAATGATAGATCCCTTATCCTTGTCAAATTATGCTTTGTTCTTCCTATTCAACGATAAAATTTTTCTCAATGACTTGAAGGAAGCCATCCATGTAACTTTATACTCTAATGTCGTCTTTAATAGATTAGAGATCGTTTATGCATTTTGATTTTAAAAAATTTAAAAATAAATTAGAGAGCAGAAAGCCTGCTATAATTTTAACTACAAATCATCGTTAGTAATTAATATATTAAATCTGTGCATAAATAATGTCCAGATTACATTTAAACAGTGTAGAAAACACTAGACAAGAGAATTAATCGAAAAAAAAGAAAAGAAAAGAAAAGAAAAACCCAGTTTAAATCACATTGCGTGATCGTTTATTTTTGGTCAGCCAAAGAAATCTTGAACACCTCTACCAGCAAAAAGGCGATCGGACAATTCGGCCAAAACGAAATTGACAGTGAGCAAAACGACACTGGACCCAGCAATCACCCCAAGCACGACACCTGTCGTCCCCAAGACCTTACCGAACGCCGGCCACT
Source organism: Luvunga scandens (assembly GCA_030449905.1). Lineage (NCBI taxonomy): Eukaryota > Viridiplantae > Streptophyta > Magnoliopsida > Sapindales > Rutaceae > Luvunga > Luvunga scandens. The sequence goes on from JASUUG010000478.1 coordinate 3,848,580, forward strand.
CGATCTCTCTAATCTCCTCCGCGACCCCACTCAATAAATCTCCTTCTTTCTCCTCTTTCTTCTCCTTCAACACCTTCTTTATTTCCGAACCCAGCTCGCTCAACTCGGCACTCGACTCAGCGGCGGGACTCGCCGGTTCAGACTCTGGTTCGTTGACTGTCTCAGATCTTTCGGCGCTTTCTTGGCCTCCTTCAGCCGCTTTGACTACAACGGGTCGGTTTTTTCTGAGAGTAGTCGCGGTTGTGAGTCTGAAGCCACGTAAAGAAATGCAGTGACTTACAGGTGGCGGCTTTGATTGTACGTACGTTTTCGGGAGAACGAGTGTCACCGGCAAATGCAGGGACAGCGAGAGCGCCATTTTCTGAGTTTAGTGTTATGGGGATGGTCGAAGTGTTCAGATTTGGATAATTTTTTTTAACACGATGAGTTTGTTTGTGTGCGCTGTTCGGGCCAGTAAATGGGCTGGGATCGTGTTTACCTGTTGTGCGCTCATTGATTGGGCCGGGCCCAAACTAATAATTACACATTTTCGCTTGTTACCCAGACGAAAAGGAACAAAATGCAAATACTTTGATATATTTCTTGCGAAGAACATCCAAACTTTGAGGGTTTATTCCTACGAATCTTTTTTGGCTTAGACTATCGAATTTAATGATGCGCATTCTTCTGTATATCTTATGTACCCCATTATCCATGCAACAAGTTAATGACGTCATGTCATGTAAGTATTTATTTTAAAAAGAACTAAATAAATGGATAGTTATTTTAAAATAAAAGAAACATCTTTTAAATATTAATAAGAGTAAAAAATTAGACAATATTTCATAAGATTTAATGTAAATTAATTTTGATAATTGTCTAATTGTACATATCAATAAAATTTTTATATAATAAGAATTGTAATTTAATCAATAGTTACATTCAATTAAAAAAAAAAAAGAAAACACAAATCATGTATGTCTACTAACTACATATGTTAAATATTAATCCCAAAACTCATCCCAAGTGACGTGGCAGCTAATATGGCATCCCGCTTATAAGTTTATGCCAAATTAAAATAGGCCCCTCTAAAATCATATATTTTAAATCTTATCCCTCTATTCCGTTTACAACTAAAGTGGCGTTTGTTTTTTAACTTAATAACTTAAAGTGACTTAACTTAATTAATTAAGTTAATTAAATGTGTTTGTTTTTATAACTTAATAGGATTTTTCAGATAATTTTGACTTAATAAAAAAAGTCAATTTTTTTAGCTTTTTAGTGAATAGAAGAATCTGAATTAAGTCAATTAATTTCTAATGTCAAAAATATCCCTATTTTATAATTTATTTTTCATATATATTCCAAAACTCACCCATAAACGTTTATCCTACATAATCTCATCTTTACATGAGACAACTTTGAGATGAAATAACAAATCAACTATTTCAATTATTTTGTTAGTTTTTTTTCTTATATTATGTACTATTATTGAGAATTAGTGATAAAATTTAAAATTTATGGTATTTTATATATTATAATTCTAAAATCATTATGTATTCACTTGAATATAGTTTTACTTATAAATATTAAAATATTATGGCATTTAGTGTATTATTTATTTGACATTTAAATTTAATAAGGGTACAAATGTAAAAATATATATTTTGAGATTTTTAAGTTTAAAAAACAAACAACTTAATACTTATTTTCAGAGATTGGATAAAAAACAAACACATTCTTCGATTCTTGATTGAGGCATTCAGTATTCGACTAATTGGATCTATTCAGAATTCAGACTAATTTAGATCTATTCAGATTTCAGACGGAAAAACAAACGCCACCTAAATCTTTTAACCTATCATTTTTGGCTTGGCTGCAAACTAAACGAACAGAGAGAGAAAGTTCGGGGAGAGCAAAGCATTTGGTTTCTTCCTAATCATAATAGATTTATAATTCCTACCAATCCATTTTACTCAACAATTTGCACTTCTTAAAAAAAAAACGAATTGATAGAATTTAAATTGCTTGGCTGCAAACTAAATGAACAGAGAGAGGAGCTTTAGGAAGAACAAAATTGCAATATGGTGTTGGAGGTATTAGATGATTTACAAGCAAAACTGATGTTAAATGGAGGTGGTGGTGAAATTAGTCAACGTGGCAATAACACAGTTCATGGCACAAAAAAATGTGGGGAGTTTCGTGGTATTTATAGTGGTAAAATTCTTTCTCCATTAGCAGTTAGAAGTAAAGATCATTCGCCTTACAAACGAAGACAGTCTAAAGTTGAGTAAATTATTAAAAAAATAAAAAAGTAAAAGAAAATAAGGAATAAAAAAATAAAAAAGTAAAAGAAAACAAGGAAGGAATGAAATTAATAAATTTCATCCAAAATGCTTATCAAATATATTTTATTAAACGGTACTTGTAATTCTTATATATTATTTTATTCAAGGCATCTCAAACGATTAGTAATGAAACACAAAAATATGGATTAGAGAACAACGCCACTCATGCAATGGTTACTTCTGATAATCCAATACAAGTGACGTGTTATTATTCTTTCTGCTTGGTTTATAATTATGAGGAGTATGTTATTCTTATTGTCATTAGGTTGATGTCATTTACCTTTTATCTTTAGGGTAATACATGGATAAATAAATAATATATTTTCTCATAGTTACAAATCTTTAACAAATCTTTAGCTTTTTCTTTTTAACTAATTCTTTTTAACGTATATAGGTCAATCCAGAGTTGTAAAGAGATTGAAGTATCTAGCAAGAAACCAAACATAAAAAGATGGAGTACAAGAATTATTTGAAAACATTATGCTATCAAACAATAATGTTCGATTATTGTCAAATTTCTTTTAGAGTTTCGTTTTTGCTCTGAAATTTATGATGAATTACGGATTTTTAATTGCATGGATGATTATAGGTTGAGTTATTGCAAATTTATAGTGATAATACAATCCGGATGTTATGTTTTTGCGATTTTATGTTTTTACAGTTGATGAGTTTTCCTTTAAAAGAGAAAAAAAGTGAAGATCTTAGTTAGGGCTGAAGCATACCTTCAGTCTTTCATAATAATGCAAATGAATATTTTTTGAAAATTTTCTCTTTGAATGACAAAGCTAATTAAGTGTAGATGGATTTTCAGTACATGTTGAGTTTACAGGAAAAGCCATTCTCTTAGGTTTCACAGAACTAAATTACGGTGTTCATTTATTCTCTTCCCTATATGAACTGATACTAACTATTGAATATGAATAATGAACCGGACGGAAGCCATTAATCTTCTGTCATGTAACCATGCTTTCTTGCCCATTCAAGCGCAGTGAGCACTTCAGCTTGTGCAACCTCCTCACTGTCTGCTACATGCACTGCAATTTGGCATAAAAATCTAATGCCGATAACTGGACGATTTGTTCTCCAAAACACACAAGCTGAACCAATGGAGCAATCATTCTTATTTCAGTTGCTTTAGAAGCCAGGGCCAAATTCCCAATAACCTTGATGCAAAAAATGAGGCTTATCACCGTCCTCAACTTCAGTGTCATTAGATATTATAACAATCAATTCACCTCTCTTCTTACTGAGATCACAAAATCTTTTGCAGCATTTCATATGCAACATAGGAACTAAAACAAACAAAACTAGATTAAATTATTGCTTTTGAGATTAAAGTAAAAGGGGAAAACTTTGAAAATAAATTATTTTGGTTCAAATGCGAAGTTTCAGCTATTGATAATGTATTTTTTAGGCAAAGTCGGGGTGAAACAGAATAAACAAAGTGATCTTCAACATGACCGAGATTAAATCATAACGTTAAATAAAAAAAATGGAGAAATTATACAACACACATGATTATTTAACACAAAATTAATAAACAAGAATATAATGCAAAAAAAAAAGTAAAGACGTTTTATGCGTAATCTGTGTAAAACACACAAATTAAAAAGTTTTTAGTAACCTGATAAACAGAAAAAAAAATTATTCAATACAAAATCTAGCATCCTAGTTTGGAAATTGAAATCTTTATTCTTATTATTATTATTTAGGAAGGAAAATCAAAATCATTTAGAAAACAAAAGCAAAAGGCAACAGACTAACCAAGCGGATTGGAAAGCGATGAGATGATACCATCGAATACGAACCACTTTTACCAGATTTATACATCGCCATCAGTCCACTTATTCTTTTACTCAAATCCGCCATCTCAATAACAAAAAAATAATGTAAATACATGATAAATAATAATAAAAAAAAACAAAAACAAAAACGAATCAATAAACACATGTAGATTATTGAGTGCTAGTAAAATTGCTTGGTAGGATTTACAAACCTGTCATGATTAAGAGGAAACCGAAAGCTTTGCTCTCCCTGAACTTTCTTTCTCTGTTCATCTCTGTTCATTCAGTTTGTTGCCAAGCCGAAAATGATAGGTTAGAAGACTTTTAGTTGTAAATATACATCACTAGCCCTTAAACACCGCATTCAATTATTTGATCCCCAGAGGGTCAAAACTCTTCCTCTGGGTCTTTTCTCTCATAGATAGGAAGCATACTCAGATCTTTGCTGGATCTAGAGTGGTCACCCACAAGTTGGGTGTGGTGGGGAAAGTTTTAAGTTGTAACGCAACGACGGTAGTAAAGCGGGGCTTTTAAAATTTGAGAAGGCATTTTAAGCAGTAAAGAGGGTTGGTGAGAAAGTTGCTGATCTCAAAAACCACAACTGCAGGAGTTTTAAAGAGAGAAAATGGATGCTGTGAAGCTATAACGCTAAAGTCAGAAAAAGATAATATGATTAACTTCGTTGGAAGAATGAAAGTGAGAAGGGAAAAGCTTTCAGTATATTGCCTCGTTGGGAAAATTCTACGACACGTGGTGTGCCTCGAGAAGGACTTAGGGCAACTATGCAGCAAGCATGGAAATCCACTAAAGAATTAAAGGTGGAGAGCTTGGGTGACAACATTTTCATTCTCAAGTTTGCATCAGAGAGTGAAAAAAAAGGAGGATTTTATATAGAGGTCCATGGCATTTCGATAGATCATTAATGGTAATTACGAAACCAACTGGTGTTGGCAATATTAAAAAACAAGATTTCACTCATGCCTCATTCTGGGTGCAAATCCATAGTATGCCAATTATGTGTATGGACAAGGAGATAGTCCAGGAGATTGGGGGGAGAATTGGAAAAGTTCAAGAAGTAGAAATGAATGAAACAGAGGAGTGTATTGGTCTTTTTGCTCGTACTAGAATCTTGTTGGACATTGCACAACCACTGACCAAAAGATTGCTGCTAAAATTAGAAAATGAGGGGACGATTTCCTTGCAGGTGGCTTTTAAAAAATTACCAAAATTCTGCTTTTGTTATGGACTAATTGGGCACTAGTACAAAGAATGTTTTGAATACAAAGGACAACCAAAAGATGAATTAACATAGGGAGTCTGGATGAAAACACCAACACGAGCAGAAAGAGCAAGGCAGATCCGAGAGAAAGAGCATTGGAAAGAAGAGGCCGAATCATCAAACACAGATCCCACAAGGCAAAAAGAACAGGGACTGCTTCAAGGGGTACCGGGTCAGGCCAAACCAGATGGGGAAATCGGATTCAGATAAACTCAACCCAATGGAGGGATTAACATAAAACCAATGAAAAGCACCTAGGTAGAATGAAGTAGGTGATGCCTCATTAATTAAAGAAAGGGAAGGAAATAGGTTACAGGCTAGTGACTGCAACAAGAACATAGCTGCAACTGGAATGCAGTTGATGCCTAAATAAGTGAGCACTGTGGAGGGAAAAAGTGCAAAAAAAAGGGGAAAATGGGATGATAATTGAAATAGAAAATATGGGCTTAATGGGCTGGGAAACTCAGCAACTGAAATAGCCCATAATGGGTGAATGCGGAACAAACAAAGAAACAAGGGCTAAAGGAAAAAAAACAAAAATTTTAGGCTAGGGAAAGTGCAACAAAAGGAGTGCAATTAGTTAGGCTAGCCTCTTTAAAAAGGAGTACAAAAAAGCCAATTAAGCCTAGTCCAAAATGCAAAAAATTACTAATGGAGAGTCCTATTGTTTCACGAGCAAGCCGAATACAAATTTCCTCCCCATCAACAAAGCTCATGTTAGTATGAGAAGAGGAAACAAAGCTGGTGATGAATGGTGGAGAGGTACCAATAGTGAACTTATCGGGGGAGGCTGGCAAATAGCCCCACTAAGAGTAATGAAAATCATAAGTTGGAACGTTTTGGGGTTTGGGGAATTCCCGAATATGTCTAGCCGTCAAAAAAATTCTCTACGTACACAGACCTCAATTAGTATTTTTTTTATGAAACCAAATTGAAATCTAGGCAAGTTACAGAGGTTTGTAGTTCATAGACAATTATTTTACAATGGATAGCATGGAAAAAAGTGGAGGCTTAGCCCTTGTGTGGAGCTCTAATATGGCAGTCCAAATTTGCTCTTATAATAGGTATCACATTGGTTTTTAAATCCAAAATACAAGGGGGAAGAGTTGGAGGTGTACAAGAGTATATAGACACCCTTCAAGCAAAGCCAAAAGAGGCATACCTGGACACTTTTTCATAGATTGGCAAGTTTATTCTCACTTCCATGGTTATGCTTTGGAGATTTCAATGAAATTTTAAATTTAAATGAGAAGACAGGTAGCTAGATAGGAATGAGGATGTAATTAATGAGTTTAGAGCTATTGTTTAAGACTGTAAATTATTCGACTTGGGGAATAGAGGGCATCCATCCACGGGGTCAAATAGATAGTTTGGACCACATCTTATAAAAGAGAAAATAGATAGATTTCTTTGTAACCAAGAATAAAGAGTTGTTTTTCATGATGATTTTGCCACAAACTTAGTTCATTGGGAATCTGATCATTGTCTAATTATGATTGAGGTTAAAGAGAGACAAAGAAACCTTGTTTCCAAGAAAAGAACTTTCATTAGGATCCATTATGAAGACATGTTGAGCTCCTATGAAGCCTACAAGAGTATAATGAAGGAGGAGTGGTTGAAATGGCATACTAGCAATGAAATTAATCATGTCCAGACTTTTAAATCCATTGTCAAAATATCAATGATGCAGCTAGTTTTATGGAGTCAAAGAGAATTTGGATGCAAGGATAAGAAATTGAAAGAACTAACGAGAAAGCTAAAGCTAGCAAAAGAGAACAATGTCTAATACGACAGAAACAATAAAATTAGAAGCATTGAAAGGTAGATTCAATATATCTTGATGGATGAAAAGGTGTATTGGAAGCAGAGGTCTAGAGCCAATTAGTTGAATGGGGGGACAAAAGCACAAAATTTTTTCATGCTAAAGCATCATCAAGGAGAAGAAAAAACAAAATTGAATGAGTTAAAGATAATGTAAGAAAGTGGTTAGGGATAAGGATGATGTAGAGAATAGATTTTATAAATATTTTTAGGATTTCATCACCTCTTTAAGGCCAAAGAAAGACCAGATCAGTGCAACGCTACAAGGAATGGCCCTAAAAGTGAACATAGAAATGAACACTTTCCTATAGCAGCCCTTCATAGCAAATGAGATTGAAATGACACTTTTTCAAATGTGCCCGACAAAAGCCGCATGTCTAGATGGGTTACAGGCTGTTTTTTTTTTTCCTAAAAGCATTGAGAAGCTGTCACAGAAGGAGTGATTACAAAGTGCCTTCATGTCTTAAACCAGCAAGGTACCATTGCTCCTCTTAATCACACATACATTGCCTTGATTCCTAAAAATGACAAGTCTAGGAAATTAACGGATTATAGACCAATTAGTCTATGCAATGTGATATATAGATTCTGCACCAAATTATATCCCTCATGCAGAGTGCTTTTGTTCCAAATAGGCTGATAAGTGATAATGGATAATATAATTATTAGTTATGAATGTTTGAATAAAATCAAACATAGCAAAGGGAAAATAGTGGTTTAGTGGCTTTAAAATTATATATAAGCAAAGCCTATGATAGAGTTGACTGGTCTTTCCCGAAGCATGCCATGAAAAGATTGGGTTTTTTCTAATAAATTTATAAACTTGATTATGGATTGTATAATCACCTCCTCTTTATCTACATTATAAATAGAGCTACACAAGGCCCAATATATACCTAAAGGGGCTTAAGACAGGGGTGTCCATTATCTCCATATTTATTCTTGTTGTGTGCAGAGGTCTTTTCTAACTTGTTGTTGTAGGTAGAGAAATAGAGCTTAATATGTGGTTTGAATTTTGATAAAAATATCACAATTTCCCATTTGCTCTTTGCGGATGACAACTTAGTTTTTACGAAGGCTTCCATTAAAGATTGCAAGTACCTGAAGGAAGTCTTTGACTGTTATGCTTTAACATCTGGACAACTTTTCAACTATGAGAAATCATCCATGATTTTTAGTGGCAAAATTCCAGAGGGGCAGATAGCAGCAATAAAGAACATATTTTAGCTTAATGTAGTCTTGAGGCATGAAAAGTATTTGGGGCTATCGTCAATGTCGGGTAGAAAGAAAACAAGCTTCTTTAATGATATAAAGCTTAGGGTCTTAAGTAAAATTGCTAATTGGTAGCATAAATTCATCTTTGAAGGGAAAAAAATCAGACCTTATGGTCTCAGCTGCCAAGGCTAAAGCAATTATAGATGCATATAAAAAAGTACGGGTAAAGGGGCAAATGAGTCAGAAAATCACAAAAGGTAAAAAGTTGCAAGAATGGACTCCACCAACTATCAGCTGGATAAAATTAATGTTGATGTTGTGATTCTTAAAGATCAACAAGCTGCAGGTTTAGGGGCTGTCATAAGAAATGTTCAAGGCCAAGTGATAGTTGCAGCAGTGAAAAACACAAAATTCCAAGGGGAGGTATCTTTTGTAGAAGCTTAAGTTGTCAAATGGGGAATGGATATGGCAAAAGAGGCAAGTTTTACAAATGTAATTATTGAAATAGATTGCAGTGAAGTAGCTGACTAAGCTAATAACAAGACAAGCAACTGAACAAAAATTTGGTGGATTATATTGGAGATTTAAAGCTACAAACAAGATTTTTTATTGATATTAGTTCAACATATTGATTAGTATTAAAAATTGTATGTTCATTAAAGGGTAAAAATGTTATTTTGTACTTATATTATAATTTATATTTGTATTTATGTAATATATTAGGAATTATTAATTATGTTTTAACTATATTTAATTTTATGTATTTTTGTGTGTTTATTAGGTAAAATATTAATTTCACATAATTCGAGACTCTAAACAAATAAACAGATGTAAAATTTGAGTAATTCACTTTATGTTCTTTTATCATATAGACATTGTAATGGTCTTGCTCACTCACTAGCCAAAAGAGTTATGAAAAAGTCGGAATCTATTATTTGGCTGGATGAATTCCCAACTAATGTATTGTACTTGTTTAAAAGGATTACTTTACTCTTAAAAAAAAAGACTTTTAGTTGTGAAAGGAATAAAGGGATAAGATTGAAAATGAATTATTTTAGAGGGTCTATTTTAATTTAGCATAAACTTATAAGTGGGATAACAATTGAATAAGAATAAAATATTCTCAAAATTTTCCATTCATACAACATGCTGCCACATCACTTGGGATGAGTTTTTGGATTAATATTTGGAATATGTAGAATTATTGCTAATTGAATGTATTGTCTTAGATATAAAAAGATTTTCTCTTTTCCATTGGATTGAGCTCATCAATGCATATGTTTTGAAACATAAAGTGCTAACGATTTTTTCGGAGCAATAAATGAATAACATAACAAGAAAAAATCTCCATGTTCATTCTTTCCAAATTACAAGTCTACTTATTTTAAAATTTATATCAAACGTTGGAGGAGAACATAAATTAGTTCATTATTACCATTAAATTCAGAACTTCAGTGGTTTCTCTCTGCAATTGCTCAAATTTACATTTTATAGTAGATGTGGAAGAGGAACGGCTTTGAACATGAAATACTAATGTCTTTGGCATCGTAATATTCAATATTAAACACATTATGGGGAATAAGTTGATAATTTAAGACAAACGTTGAGTGATTATGGGACTGATAACCAAACGATCTACTCAACGTCCAATCGCAAGACTTTAATATGCATGTCAAGAAGATCCAGACCCAAATCCCTTAACTTACGGTTGATGTCGAATAGATTAAGGTGTCAACACAATCAAGAAATTAATTAAAAATTCACAATTTAAGTTGCATTGTCTCAATACACATAATACCAACAAGAGCTACAATGACTAGCTACCAGCGGAGGGTCAAGAAATATTTAAATCATGCAGCAAGTCAGGCAAGGCATTCCCGAGGCAACAGACCATGTAAATGGAGCTTTATAGCTAGAAAAAGAAAAAAAAAAGGCTAATCAACTGATGACAAGCAGCAAGTCTGCATGTGCAAACAATTTTGACGGAATCCTTGGTTGTCTTTTGAAGGAAGGAGGAAACTCCAGTATTCTTCACCAACCAAGGTATCTGGTCCCTTCTCTATTAACTAATATTAGGATTTTATTACTATTAATTTGCAATGTCGTGGAAATGGTCACCATGGTGATGTGCCCAAAAGAAAAAGAAACAAAAATCTGTGTCCAAGAAATCAGTTTGAAGTTGATTGAGATGAGCTCTCCATGCAATAACCTGACAAAATTGTTTTAATTTTGCTCATGGTTTATGTGTGCTTTTCTGGACCTCTTTAATAATTTCTCAATTATTTGATTAACTGTTACTGGGATGGGACAAAACGTGCTCTTTTCATTACATAGAAGAGACTACTAATGGGAATTAATGGGGCGCATATACAATTAATCTGGGATCAAATTTTCAATAGATTAGGTAAGATCATGTAGGTAAGATCATGCTACCTACATCAGACTGTTAGATCGATGCATGCATGCTTACTTTGACTGCTCTAATGAGCTGCTAAAATCTTAAAAGTCATTGTCAATAAGAATTCATATTTACACGTCTTTTGCGGATTCGTATTTATAGTTTGGACCCACCTTCAGATTCTACTTTCTGTATACGTACTCGTATTCAAGTTGTTACATATGCATGCTTTTAGAAAACAAGAAAGCATCGTGAGCTCAGAATTCTCCTAGATCAGCTCTGTTATGATGCAGTTTATAGAACAAGCCGAGCCAACTTCCATTATCTAAAGGGAAATGCACATGGGGAACAAGCCAGTTAACCACTAAACTAGCGGTGGTTCTCATCTTATTATCCCTCTTTTATACTATGCTTTAATACGAAGAAAGATCTTAATATTTATTTTTTTCCAATTGCGAATGAATCTCTATATACTAGTTGAAACTTTCTGAGTTGTAGCTATACATGTACTTAGCTTTTTTTTTTGTCCTTTTCAGTGTAGTACTTAACTTTATTCCTGCTTAGCTCTTGTTGCAAATTGGTGTCCTCTATTGAAAAGCAAAAGTTCACAATAAATACGAGACTACAGCTACAATACGGGGTCAAAAATCCGTCTGTGGTGCAGGGGTTTGGTTGAAACTTTAAATACAATTAAACTTTATATATATGGGCCTACTTGTTTGTGGCAACCTGTCAAACCTGTGCATTTGGCCTCACGTCAATCCAGATTTATCACTTTTTCAGTGTCCGCTTTTCTTATTTTTTCTGGCGTGCGTTATATCTTTTCACTTATTATTCGCTAATTAATCAACCTTTAGGGTTCATTGATTAATCATTTAAATTTCTGTCTACAAGATGATTTAGAAATCTAGAATCCCGCCAAATGCCCTTACTTGTAGCCCTAAATCAAGTCTAAATTTCAATTTAATAATGAAAGCATTTACCTAAACCAACTAACTTTACAAGCAATTAATTAACAATTAGCTCTATCTATATAGATTGCCAAAGCATCTCATATATTCTTTTGGCAGTAGTTGATATCTCTCTTTGGATCCTCTTTGTTTGTCTTCTGTCGTGTATAAAATATGAAAAAGAAAAAAAAAACCACCAGTCTTTATTTCTTAATTCTAAAATCTAATCCCATGCCTTGTTCTCTTCTAAGAAAATTTGGGATTTTCAATGCTCTTTACTCCGAGTTTCGAACAATGCTGTTCACGTTGATATACTACACTCCAATTTTTGGACTGTGTACAATCAACACTCTTGGCTTAGAGGAATCCCTTTTGGTTGGACATAGCATAAATCTTTGAATCAACATTTTCGAGCTTTTTTAATTTGCATTTTGGACACGTACATAAACATCTCAAAATGTTACAAACACCTTTATGTTTTAGTTCTCAGCTGATTGATCCTTCAAAAGGATTAAGTCTTTACACTGGAGCACCTTTCTCCTTAATATGATTGCTAAAGGATTTTCTCAGTGTGTTTTTGAACTAGAGGTGGCCAACGGACCGTGCCGTGCCGTGCCTAAGAAAAAAAACTCATTAACCTTTTCTTCTTCTTTTTTTCTTAAGAGCACATACCAAATTGTTTGTGTTTTTTTTTAAGTTTATATACCTTTTTAGATCCATGTGCCTTTACTCAAATTTAATAAGATTAAAAATTTAAAACTCAAGTTCATATTCAATAATAATAAAAGAATGTAATTTTAATTACTAAGCTTGTTTCTATTGTATTAGAATTCTTTTATAATACTTAACCATAACAATACTAATAATTTTTTCAAGAGTTAATTTAATTGTTAACTTGAAATTACGTAAAGTCATATATCATAGTTTATAAATATTATTAATACATATTTATAAAATCATGATATTTAAAATTTTATTTATTAAAATCATGATATTAATTATTTATTTAATAAATTATAAACATAAATCAATTATAATTTTTTTGAAACTAAGGATTAAATAAATTAGAAAGACTTGAGCTAATAAAATATATTAAAAGATTCAATTTCAAGTTATTTATAAACTCAAAAAATTTTAAGTTTACTTTTATTAAAAGTGAAACCTGTTTATTGCGTGTTTTTTTGTGTATCGTGTTTTAGCTCATCTCTAATTGTGCGGTGCTTTTAAGGCCTGCGTGCCTAAAACTCTAAGTCCGGCTCGACCCACGTGCTTGTCATGTTATGCCTTGTGCTTCACCGAAACGTACTCGTGTCGTGCCGTCCGGCCGATTGGCCATCACTATTTTGAACTATGAAACTACAGTGCTTATGCGAACGTGTAGCATAGTAAAATCTGCATTGGCGCAGACGTCCGCACCAGAGTCTTACTGGCATGCTTGCGGAATGATGTATAGCTTCTAAAGTTGTAATTACAATCTATATTCTAAATGGTTAGTAATTACAATGTTCAAATAGCAAAAGCTGTTACCATCACAACATCACATCGATCGATCAAAAGCAACTGTATAAGCCAGCTAGCTAGGCTCGTGATTATGTGTGCAATTTCTTGAACATAAACGTTGGCACGCAAGATTCTGCGAGGACCACAGAACACATTCAACTATTCAAGGACAATAATCGAATTGGTCTTTGCTTTTTAGAATTATAATTTGTGAATCAATCAAAGGAACACATAACAAGAAAACACATGCTTTTTTTACTAATACATTTTTACATTACACAATAGCTTCATACAAAAATATGCATAAACTATATAACATGCATCGAGAAATTAACATATCCCACGCTTGGTATCCTGATCATCAAAATACATTAAACCCTTAATTTGTCTTCGCATAATGCAACACTACAACATCCCTCTTTCACCCAAGCCAAAAGTAATTCCATGCAACAACCAAAAAGATTTAAAAAAAAAGGAAAAAAGGAGAAAAAAATTAATTAACAGCTGCCCTCATATTAGTTGTTATTTTTTTGTTCTTCTCTAGCTAACAGGCAACTACAATATATCACCTCCGGTGACGGCTATCGGAATCCTGGGAAGACAAAAGGGAAATGAGAATATCAGCAAACGCCCTAATGATAAACTTGTGGGTGTGTTTTGGGTTTAATGTGAGGTAACAAAGGAGCAACTCATGCAAAAAATCCCAATTAGCCATCACATCAACTAGGTTTCTTGCTTCGATCATTTCTTGCATTGAGCAACGAAAGTCTTGGTAAGGATCCGGCGAGTATTTCTTCACAGCAACCCCTCCATTAAGCGGAGTTTCTTGATCATGATGGGTTTCCGATTTGTTAATATCCGATGACTCAATGATGGAATTTGAACGGCCCGGAGAGGAGAAAAAGAAGCGTTGAGAGGCAAATATGGTGGTGAAATCTGGGGGGAAAACGGAGTCGGATTCAGTGTCAGAGGAGAAGTAGTCATCAGTTGATGGTGTTACGGATTTTGAGGTGGAAAAATCAGAGGATTGGTCATAGAGGGAGTTGAAGTCCTTGATGAGAAATGATGTGCTTGTGGGAGATGAAGGGTTGTTAGTTTGATCTTGTATTTTTGAAGGTGATGCAGGAGATGGCGTTATGGAAGGTAAGCATTTGAGGCTTGCGAAGCAGAGGTGAAGGTGTTTCCAAAAGATACTAGACATTTTGAGAGAGATAAAGAGAGAGAAGTTTAGCTGCTGTCTTAAGAGACGGAGAAAGAAGCTTTGCATCTGGTGAGAGTGTATTGTTTAAGAAGATAGAGCTAGCAAGGCAAAAAGAAAGATTTCTTAATCATTTTTGGTTTGTCTCTTTTATTATTATAAAGCTTTAGTGCTTTTTGTGGTTGCATGGAGGAAAGATTTTATATCCTATCAATTGTTAGAATATCTCATCATTAATTTGAATTCCACTGAATTTATAATTCAATTAGTATTATACGGTATTAGGCAATTTATTGACACCTGCTTTCCTATTATTAATTTGAAGTTGGTCCAAAATACTGCTTCAAAGAAAATGGATGGATGGACCTACTCTTAATAATTTAGGAGAAATTATATTTTCACAATTAGATAGATAGATTTAAGATCCTTAATTTTAAGAATGAGGAAATGAGGTGTTAACCACTAAGTTAGAGAGTGGACTATCATATTATAAAATTAACAAATAAGATACATATAAATATGAATTCTTAATATGCAAATTGAGTTGTCAACCACTAAATTAAAGAGTGGACTCTCATATTATAAAATTAACGAATAAAGCACAGCTAAATATGAACTTTGAATATAAAAATTGATACTAGGTAAAACATGTTGCACAGTTTAAAACTAATCAATTTTGTGCACAATTATCCTTCAACAATATGTCCTTTTTGTTACCGTCTTAACACCTTAGATCAGATAGGGTATTAGGAATTTATTAGTGATACAATTACCATCTACTAGAAACAATATATCAATTTCCCCAGAAAAATATTTTATCGTAAAACCAATAATTGGAGTGGTCTGTTAATTTACTCTTGGGAAGCTCGGATCACGTGAGAAAAAAAATCCAAGTCCTCTAATGAAACATATTGGTGGAGTAAAATGTGAAAATGACTGATCGCATTGAAAATTTATGATCTTGTGTATAAAGTCAAGTATTTGTGTACGCTACAGAAAGACAGCATCATGTGTAGATGTTTCTTTTTTTTCACCAAGTTGTTATATATGTACTTTCCACATGAGAAATTCAGCTAAGTCAAAAATGATAACCAGGTATAGATTCGTCACACATGCTCTTACCAGAAGCTCTTCAGAGTCCTGGAACCAGTTTTGTCATTTAACTCTATAAATAGCGTTTAAAATTAATGAATGAATGGATACAACATCATGATCGTCCGTTTTCAAGTAAGATTCTGAGATCTATTAGAACTCAGCCAGTTTGAAATAATGAGCGTACTGTAGCTGTCAAAGTTCTGTTTTCGTCGCTCGAAAAATAATTAAAATCTTTATGTGTGCATTATGGTAAAAGACAAAGTTGATGAGCATGAAATTTGGTTCTTCAGCGACAGCTAAACGTATATTAAAAATTAATTCTATTAAATCATAAGATTTAACAGCATATTCGCATTAAAAAAAAAATAATATTTACACTTAAGAATGATTTTGTGTGTGTATATACACACACATATACACAATTACATATACATACATATATTATCCCATCAGTGACCCTGCCTAATAAAAATAACCCTTCACATCATGGCTAGGTGAGTTTGATGCTTGTGAAAGTTAATAATTACAGTCTTTCAAAGAGAGAACTAAGAAAGCAGTAAGACCTTTGTTCTCTTTGTTTCTCTTAATGAGAAACCATGTGCAGGTAGCTAGTTTTGCTTATTTCGTTTTACACAAATTTCAATTATGTTCTGGACGTTTTTGGTGTTTTATCTTCACTCATGGATGGAAGTATATATGCTGTTACCTCATGATCAGATATGATTTATCTGGTCATGTGTGGTGCCATCCCCGAAACTTTTTTTTTTTTTTTTGACCACTCAGTAACACTGGGTAATTAATTTTTATTTTCTTTTGCTTTCCTTTTTCAAACGTTTCTTTACATCAACGATGGTATCTCCTCTCGAGAAACAAACCAAATGAGGAAAAAAAGACAAAAGATATCGAGATGAACGAGTGGTGAAGATTATTCCTTGCAGTATCGGGCAATGAGTTCAAATTCTTTTAGGGTTCATCCTCCTTTCATAAATAGAAAATATTCTGAGTTGAACGGAAATTCTTGAGCTATATGATTTCTATAAATTATGCTCGTGGAAATTTAACGTTATCGAAAAAATTACTTACAATATTAATAATTAATAAAACCCTCGATTTTTCCCTCAATTTTAAGGGGGGGAAAAAGGACAGCGATAATTCTAAATTCATACACAATTAATAGCTTAAACTATGGAATTAATGTTAAAGTCTTATAAATTCAAAAGGAAAAAAAAATCAGTGAAAATTCAAACACAGTTTCAGTTTTACGTAGTTTTGCGGGACCCCATCGTACGCACTGCACGCAGCCTCATAGTCGTGGAAACTGCATTGACTTGTTGGTCAAAGATCTTCAGGAAGCCAAACTTAAAACCTTTTTGTTTCTGAAGAAAACTCCATGCACTAAACCAAATGCTTGATAAAAGAGAGTTAAAATCCTAATTGTATCAAGTTTTATTATTAATTATAAATAAAATTCTCTACTTGATTTTTCTACGGCTTCAGTTTTGCATCGATCGTCA
This sequence comes from Luvunga scandens, assembly GCA_030449905.1. Lineage (NCBI taxonomy): Eukaryota > Viridiplantae > Streptophyta > Magnoliopsida > Sapindales > Rutaceae > Luvunga > Luvunga scandens. The sequence continues at coordinate 3,865,661 of JASUUG010000478.1, forward strand.
ACCAGCCACATACAAATAAGGCAAATATCATTTCAATAGGGACCTTGTATAACACGAATGAACAAAGTCGAAGACTATCCAACACCTTTAAGTTTCAAGAAAATGCTATTTGAACAACAGTAAGATAAATTTTAGGAAAATACTGTTTGAACAATAAGAAGACATATATTACAATACTTTCATATTAATAGCGCTATTATTTTGTATATTACAGTATTAACACTACCAACTCTATAGCATAAACAACAATCAAATTTTTTTTTCTTTTTTGGCTCCCGCGCTTCAAATGCGAATGCTCTAAGTTCAAAACCCAAAAGCCATGCATATTATTAGCCATATATATCCAAGAGTAGTGGGACTATTATTAGTTTGTATTTAACACAAACAACAATCTTTAGATCCTATATGCCCCTAATGGCATAGCCGAGTTGATTGACAGTGTAATCTGTCGCCCCTCACTTGTGTGGACTCGGGTTCAAGCCTTGGGGGTGAGGAGGAGGATAAAAATTGATTTGTACTTGCCAACCCCTTCTTTTTTAAAAAAAAAAAAAGTCTTCAGATCCTATATTTATTATACAAGTTAAAAAGCAGACTATAACTTTAGCATATGCATATGCAGTGGGTAGTCATTCGTTGATGGTCTCATTGAGTCTAGCAGCTGCAGCCACAGATGCCGCCACTCCACCTGGATACGTATCCACATTCGGGCTATTCCTCGGCTCCGCACTCACTATCCCTTCAGCATCCTGTCGAGTCACTGCCTTATCTGCGGCCAGCTTGGCAGTTGCACCCTGCACAGCACCGTACCATCACCGATATATCATTTATTTATTAGAGATATAGATTTATAATTACAAATTGCAAGCATTGTTAGCATGGCATCTAATTAACATACCGCCAAAACTTGATTGAGCTTATTTTGTTTTCATCACGGTCCACTGTTTCATTATAAGCTGCGGCAGATTGAGCTGAAGCTGCGAGACCACCTGGGGTTGTGACAGTGCTTCCCGTGGCTCTCACTTCCACCGCTTGAGTTGCAGCGGCGTCGCTTTGATCCGCCGGTTTATCGCCTGCTGTCTGAGAAGTTGTTTCAAGTGCCTCTCCTATAGTAACTGTCCGTGCTAGCGACATGGACGTAGGTTCCTCATATCGTCCAGCAACCTACACATGATCTCATACACACAGTTAATTACATGCTCAATCACAATTCATAGGTAGCGGCTAGCGGCATCTAGTATTTGCCTCGAGGGTATTACTAAGTTATAATTAACGGACAATACAAAATTTTATTTTAAGTCCAACCGATTAATTTTTGTGTGAATTTTGTACTTTGACGCCTCAAATTTATAAGTTTTAAATTTTAGGCTCTTTTGATTTGTAGTTTCCGTATCATAACTCCAACAAATTAACCAAAACCCTGATCCTGGAACTATACATTCATGCTATGTGAGACTGAAACCAAGAGAGAAAAACCTGGCCACCGACTGATTCAGCGATGATGCGCCTCCCGGGGACGTCCGTTTCAGTGACAGTGACTCCTTGGTCACCAGCGACGTCAGTGACGTCACGCTGACCGACAAAACCAGCTCCCTCATTCCGGGCAGCTGCAGACTGCATGACAGCAGCAGGTCCGCCCTTTTGTGTCTGTCCCATGATGGTGGCTTCAGCTGTTTGCATCATGGCAGCATCTTCGGGCGCAATTGGCTTCTGAGCAAGATCCCCTGAGACATTGAACACGTCGCCGTATTTGATTGGCTGTTGCTGTTGATCATCGGCTCCTGACCTCCTCGCCTGTCCTTGGCTCATCCTCAAAGTTAAAAGGACTAAACTACTATCGGAATTGCTTCTTGTATCTCCCTGGGTCTTTGGCAATCGCAATTGCATGAAATTAACGAAGAAGAAGATATAGAGGTAGGTAATGGGAGGAGTGTCAGACACATTGCTAAGGCTAGCTATGGCCTAGGAGACACGTGTTAGGCATAAACAGTTCCTTGTGTCCAATAGCGATACACGTGGCGAAAACTGAGTCTTAGCTGTCAAGGTTTCCAAATACTCGTTGCGACCGAGCACCAATTTTTTTGTGCTGATTTTTGAGCTTTGGCCGGGAGACTTTTTTTTTTTTTTTTTTTTAAAGAAAGTGGGTTGGATAAACTCAAATCAATTTTTATCTTTCTCTCTACCCCCAAGATTCGAATCCGAATTCACACAAATAAGAGACAATAGATTGCACTACCAACCAACTCGGCTACGCCCTTGGAGGTAACTTTGGCTGGGAGACTTATCTACCTCCAGTTTCTACAATCTTTCTCTCGATCTTTTCTCATTCGACATTGTAATAATCAAGTCTGAATTAGCTATAATAAATACCTCCGCTGTGTGAAGATGGCAACTTATTTGTTGTGTATTGTCACCGATCGAGTTCGTGTCGATGTTCAAGTATTTAAAAGAAAAAAAATATGTGAAAATAGATCCAATCTAAATCTTAAAATTTTTTTTTTCATATTTAAAATATTGTATTTAAATAAAAATAAAAATATTATTGAATTATAATATTCTCAGCATACATTTTGAAATTTTAAAATTATATCTCGAATTATAAATTGACCATAGTGACAATTAATGATAAACATGAAAAAAATAAATAAATAACAATTTGAATATATTCACTGCGATTCTTTTAAGTTTGTGATCAGATTTGTAGTCTTATATGTTGAAAAGTCATTGGCGGTGCATGTATTGGCAATCTTACATTCAAATTGAAAAGAAAAACACATGCGTGCATTAAAAAATGGGAGCCAAATTTGTTGACAAATTGGTGCAATTTAGGTGCCAAATTTTGTTGACAAAATTGTTGGTGTTGGTGCAATAGTGCACCTCATTTTCTTATAAATAGAAGGCAATTCTTCATTTGTTTTGCACCTAAAAATTATGACATCTAAGAGCATAGCAAGTGAGCTCTTTCAAGAGTGTAGAGAGAGTATTTCTTTGGGTGCTAAAGGGATCTAATTGAGTGTATTAAGTATTGGGTTTTGAGAGTCTTTTTTCACTTTTGTAAGCTTCCATTTATTAGTAAAATTATCTTTCAGTCTTTGCCAGTAGACGTAGGCTTTAGGCCGAACCATATAAAATTATTGTGTCCTTTTTCTTTCAATTTGTTTACACCACATTTATATTTCTCCAAAAGTTGTAGTCACAGTAATATTGGTAATTTCTATACCCGCACTTCCACAATAATTGGTATCAGAGCTATAGATTTGTGTTTGGCGTATATGACACTATTCATGTATACGGTACTGTTCATATATGCTGGTATTGTTTATGTATACAATACTATTCACAAATACGGTGGAGCCAACAGTTCGTGCTTGGGAGCATCAGGAGCTTATAGTGTGGTTGTGTAGATAAATGCATGTCTTAGAAAGTTCTGTTAACAAGACAATAAAAATCCAAGGAGTCTGAATTTTAAATGGGATCATTGCGACCTCTCTATTTCCCTGGAAATTTTCCTAGTGCATTATTTATACAAATAGATACATAGGCATTGTTAGTATAGTTTAAGAAATTAAGAAAGATGGCAGAAGCATCATCGTCATCTTCATCAGCGAGGACTACTATAACTAATGCAAAGTTTGAAGTGGAGAAATTCGATAATACCGATAATTTTGGTATGTGGCAATGTGAAGTGTTGGATGTCTTATATCAACAACAGTTGGACCTCGCCTTTGAAGAAAGGCTTGACAACATGGATGGAAAGAAGTAGATAAATATCAATAGACATGCATGTTGTACTATTCGCTTATGTCTAGTTAAAGATCAAAAGTACTCTATTATGAAGGAGACGTTAGCAAAGAAATTATGGGAAACGTTGAAAGAAAAGTACATGAAGAAAAGCCTAGAAAATAGGCTATGAAGAAAAAACTCTCAAAACCCAATACCCAATACACCCAATTGGATCCCCTTAGCACCCAAGGAAATACTCTCTCTACACTCTTAAAAGAGCTCACTTGCTATCCTCTTAAATCTCATAATTTTTTGATGCAAAACAAATGAAGAATTGCCTTCTGTTTATAAGAAAATGAGGTGCACTATTGCACCAACTCCAACAATTTTGTCAACAAAATTTGGCACCTAAATTGCACCAATTTGTCAACAATTTTGACTCACATTTTTTAATGCATGCATGTGTTTTTCTTTTCAATTTGAATGCAAGCTTGCCAATTGTATGCACCACCAATGACTTTTCGCTGAGGTGGAGAATTGTTGAAAAGTCATTAGCAGTGCATGCAATTGGCAAGCTTGTATTCAAATTGAAAAGAAAAACACATGCATGCATTCAAAAATGGGAGCCAAATTTGTGTAACAAATTGGTGCAATTTAGATGCCAAATTTTGTCGACAAAATTGTTGGAGTTGGTGCAATAGTGAACCTTATTTTCTTATAAATAAAAGGCAATTCTTCATTTGTTTTCTTCCAAAAATTGTGAGATCTAAGAGGATAGCAAGTGAGCTCTTTCAAGAGTGTAGAGAGAGTATTTTCTTGGGTGCTAAAGAAATCCAATTAGGTGTATTGGGTATTGGATTTTGAGAGTCTTTTGTCACTTTTGTAAGTTCTCATTTATTAGTAAAATTATCTTTCAGTTTTTGTCTATGGATATAGGCTTTAGGTTGAGGCACATAAAATTATTGTGTCCTTTTTCTTTACATTTGTTTACACTACATTTATATTTCTCCTGAAATTATAGTCACGGTAATATTGGCAATTTCTACACTCGCACTTCCGCAACATTATAATTATGACTTTATGCTATTAACTAAATTTTTGGAATCATATACATCAGAATCAGCTAAATTTTTAGAATTATATGCGTCACAGTCACAAACTCCATGTACAATATATTGAATAATAAAATTTAGAAAAATTTTAGCATAACAATTTTTATTGCATGAAAATAGATCCCACATTATTTGTTTTCATTATCTTGTGTTCCCTTTTCACCAACATTTTTATGTTAAATCATAATTGCTGAAGCTAGCTACGCGCGTACAATCACTTGTTAATTGATCAATTTGAGTTAATAGTGCGCATACATATTTCATGCGGGACATATAAAATGACGTATATATCCCAGTTAATTTCACCCGAGACCTTATAATCCCTTAAATTTTTCGTATTTTAACTAATATTCCCATTTTATTTTTCTTTAATTGTTCGATCGATTTTCTTTGATCTGCTTGCCGGGATTGCGTTTCTGTTGTTTTCTTTTTGAAAATTTGCAAGGTTTCGGGTATTATTAATCAGCAATCACCACTTTGCGTGAATTGTCAATCAATCTCATTAAAATGGTACATTTCAATTGAAACATGCACCGGATTTTTTTTTTATAGTTTAATTTGTTAGATCAGCTAGATCCCTCTCTTTTAGATTCTCATCGTGTTCAAGTTTTACAAAATTAAAACTCAACAACTATATTATTGTGTGTAATATTATTTGTCATTATATTATATTATGATGTTAGTGCGGTATAAGTATGAATCCCTACCCATCGAATCCGCATTTAATCACTTCTTTAGAATTAGATTCACTACAAGGGTTTCCAAATTCTTGTAAATTATAAACCTCAACAACAGATCCCTACCATATTAATATCAAGAATAAGATAAGAGTCAAATCAGGAGTAAGATAAGAACCAACGATTGCATATTTCGATATAGAATAAAATATATCATATTAAAATTTATAATTTTTTATCTTTTAAATCCATAATTTTTTTTTTATTTTTTACTTTGTCCCCACAGATTTATTCCAAAGAAACAACTGTTCTAGCTTTTCATGACTGCTGCAGAATGGAGATTTATTACGTGGCAGAAGCCAACCTCATTCACCAAATACAACAAACGCCGCACTCTGAACATGACAACCAGAAGATGCATGTACTAGCTAGTTTAGTTTAGTACTTAAGTGGACAAAGCATCACAAAAATGTAAAACTAATAGGATCTAAAAAAACGTAAAACTAATAAGATTAAGATCTTGTTTTAGTATTTTTCTCTTTTAATCTCTCTTAATTTTTTAAATTTAATAAAAAAAATTAGTTTAATAGTAAATATAATAAATAAAATTAATTTAAAATTTAATTTTAACCATTTATTTTCACTAAAAAAGATTAAGAGAAAAAAAATATTAAAAAAGAACCTTGTCCAAACTAATAATCACATTACCATTATTATTACCATACTGTAAATTTCACGAAGCTCAATTATTTTATGTTAACATCCTCATTCAACGTAGCAGCAGTTTCCAAAGACTCCGCCACTCCTCCGGGATGTGTCGTCAACTGCGGGCTATTCCTCCGCTCTGCGTTCACCACCGCCTCAGCATCCTGTCGCGTCACCACCTTCGCTGGCAAAGCTGCACTTGCACCCTGCACATCACGTGCATCAACGACAATATATATATATATACACACACACACATATATATGTCCCCGGCCCCGGCCTATTCAAAATCATTAACTACTAGACAAGTTATTTAATAAATTAGTTACCGCCAGAACATCTCTAAGCTTTATCTTGTCTACATCGCTGATCATTCCAGTATTGTAGGCCGCCGCAGACTGAGCTGAAGCTGCGCACCCGCCTTGGGTTACAATGTCACTACCAGTCGCTCTCATTTCCGCTTCTCTGATTGCGGCAGCATCGCTTAAATCCACCGGCTTGTCCCCGATTGTTTGCATTGTAGCTTCAAGTGCTTGTCCCACCGTAATTGCACCTTGTTGGGTGGTCGCCTCTGCTGCGATTTGGACGTATTGCCCAACAACCTTGCACAATACAGCTCCGATCCATCATATTACACAATGCAATACACACACACACACACACACACACACACATAGAGAGAGAGACACACACACACATACTTACACCATCTAAGTGGTGCCGTGGCTAGACAAGTAAACAACCTCTTAGTTCGATGGGGGTCATAATGAAGAAATAGTAATATTCAAGTGGCCATAAGATAATTATTCTGAATTTACATGGGTTGTGTAAAGCGAAAGAGAAGTGGGGACCTGTCCGTCAACTGATTCAGTGATTACGTGGCCACCAGGGACTTCAGTTCCAGTGATGGTGACGCCCTGATCAGCGGCGGAATCTCCACGGCTGACAAGACGAGCACGCTCGTTTATTCTTGCCGGAGAGCGCATGACTTCGGCTGGTCCGCCTGGATGTGTGCTTCCAAACGCCGCCGTTTCAGCGCTCTGCATCATCGCAGCATCCTGTGGTGCAACAGTTTTTGAAGCGAGTCCACCGGAGACATTGAAAACGTCATCGTATTTGATCGGATCACTCGGCTCCTGGCCTTCTTGAGGCCTTCGTGGCTGTTCCTGGCTCATTTTTTAACACTAACGATCGAAGAAATCGTTGGCTGGAAACGTGATAACTAATAAAGAAGACTATATAAAATGTAGGCAGTTCATATGTTTGATGCGGGAGTGGGACGCTACTAACTGCAAGTGGCATCTGGGAGACACGTGTCAAACGATTAAGCGATTTGTTTGTTTAGAAGGTGATTACATGTGGCAATACATCCCGTTTATAAGAGCACACGTGGCTGTTGGTCAACTTCGCCGTAAACGAATGCGTTGATCTAGCTGCTGAAATTCTGGTGGATAGACACTTGGCTCAGAACGTGGAGCTTGGCTGGGAATTGTAAAACCCTCCAATCCCTGTCTTTATTTCCCAGGGCAAACTGGGCCCTATAATTTATATGTATTATTGTTAATTTATTGATCCTTTCCTTTCTGATAGTTGATCATTTAGTTTGGTTTTCTTGCGATTAATGTTGTAGGTCACACAAATCACTCCGTAGTATTACTAAAAATTAGTTACAATTACAATGGACGATCATATCCTGTTATGCATGGCGCGCTTAGAGAAGAAATCTTATATAGAGCTAGAATAGAATATCTTAATGAAGCCAAAAATGGCCAGACACAGTGTGGGAAACTAAAAGCATACTGACATGTGCGCAATGGCAACTTAAGTTTAGCTGTTGGTACGTCGTAGAAAATTTCAGATTCACAGAACATGTGTACATAGAAAAAAGACAGCTACCACAACTGGCATTATTAGAATTAAGTTTAATTTAATTACAGAGGGTGCAAGATTAAGAAAATATGGTAACTAGCCAATCCCAACATTCCATATTTACATGATTATTAGAGCCACTAATACTTTTATGTCTTCATATATATTTTCTTACAGAGTTACCAGTCTACTTTGACAACATATTTATGCTAACCACTGGAGGTGGAGATTAAGTCTATTCATCACGGCGGCTTGCAACTTCCAAACCATTACCTGCACATCACAACACAAATTTCTAAGATAAACCGCAGCTGTGAAACTCCTAACCTCTAATCCAGAGAATCCGGCAGATTTATGAGCAGTCAAGAATATGATAAAAGTAACTTAACCAAACATTTAAGACATGCATAATCAAATAGGCCAAAAAGGAAATGACATCTTGGAAATAACTGAAAAAGAGAGGGGGTGGGGTGGGGGGGAGGGGGGGCGGAGGGGAGAATGAGGAAAGAGCAGTTGCATTAACCATTAGCCTTCTAATCGTGGATCTTTTAACTGGGTTAGAGAAATAATACAGAGAACAAGACTCACCATCTGGATCAAAGAAGAAGACTTGTTTGACCTTCCCATCAGGTAGGGACCTCTGGAAAGTCTGGATTCCCTTCTCCTACAAATATCAAATTCCAGTCATCCACTTTGTCTAAAAAATAGCTCCTCTGATTATCATAATAAAAGTAACAGAAAATGCCGAAGCTTGTTGATTACAAACAATAGGTAGCAGTATCTAGCTACTTCTCATTCAACCAATACGTAACCACGTAAAGGAAAAATAAAAATTCCTTTTATTTTGGCAAGTACTAAGACACATTACCACAAATGCATTGAAGGTTTAAGTTTTGAGAGCAAAGCATCTTATACTCTCCTTTGATCTTAGGAAAAATCTCTCAATCACATTAGTTCATGGAATAAAGACTTTAACGACCAATGATACCCTTTGGTCAACAAAAGAGTTGTAGCTGAACTTGATTGCCAGGACTTCTAGTAACACAAATAGGTCACCATCTTGTGACCACCCCTCGTTTGACAATACAACAACAAGAACAGAACAACCAAAACTCAAGAACTGTAAACTCTCTGCTTCAAACATTGCGTCAATTTGCATTGCATTCATGATCCATCTGGTTTGGCTTGAATTTTGAACAACCTATATAATTATTCTTCAGATACGTCATTTTGCTGCTTCACAACATACAGTCTACCTAGTCCTAATAACATTACTAAAGACAAACTCTTTTATTTATTTATTTATTTATTTTGTTATTTCTGCTGATCAGCAGGTATTACTACAATTGTAGCAATTTCCAGTAACATGTTTCAGTAAAAATATTTTTCCCTTTCATTTATGAAATCAATGTTAACTAAAATACCAACGACACAAAGAAAAACAGAGGTTAAAATAGGAAAAATAAAGAAATACCTTGAGAGCTTGCAGAAAGGAGTCAAAATCGGAGACGGTGAAGCAGATATGGTGACCGCGGGGGAGATGGCTAGGGTCAGCAACGGGTGCCGCGGCGCTGTACGGGCCCTCTGGAAGCTTCGTGTCGGGATTTCTTTCGATGAGATGAAGAGCAAAGGCACCAGGCAAATTCAGCCATATGACCTTAAATTCTCCGAAATTCGGGGCTTCTATTTCCTCGAAGCCGAATATCTACACACAATAAAAAATTGAAAACGCAAGTGATTTGATTTGGTTTTATAAAATATGTTTAATACCTCTTTGTAAAAGTCCGCGAGGCGCCTTATGTCTGACGATTCTCTAGAGATGTGGTTGAGAGTGGCGCCTGAGTTCGCTGGCATTTTTGCGACTTGTCTAAAATCTCTGATTCACTTGTTCTGTCTCTACACCTTTACATACTTGCCATGGTTTTCGGCCTCGCTATACTGAGGCCTCGGTTTGGTTGTTTGTTGGGATGAAACGACGTCGGTTTCAAATATGACAAATTCTGCATCCAGAAACATCTACAAACCGTGCCAATTTGGATTTTAGAATTTATATGGCTTATAAAATAAGCTATCTGCAATAATTTTTGAAATTATTAATGACCAATGTATATAATAATATAGAGAACAGGTGATTATACAATACCAGAGAGCACTTGATTTTTATTTAATACAAAGTTTCACAAGTTTGTTTGTAAATTGCCTCAGCCAATTAAGATTAGCCACATATAAGGTACATGTCTTAGCCCATTAGACTTGACTTTAGAGTTCGGTAGTTAATAAATGTAAGTATAGTTAAGAGACCTTGCTCGCATGATTTGTCTCCACATCTCAACTAATCAGCTATGCTTTCATGGGTAACTTGGCTAACAACCTAATTAAGACCCGTTTGAAATTAAAGTTGGATAGATATAATTTAAAAGTTACAGAATTAAAATATTTGGTAAACATTAACAACTGTAACTTAAAAGTTATATTAATGTTACTTTTTATTTATATGTTGAAAAATTTATTATATCTTTAATAATTTTATCAAAATTATTATTTTAATTTTATATCTACAATATATTATTAACTTTTATTTTATAATTATAACTTCTTTTACAATAAATATAATTTAAAAATTACAATACCCCAAACTCAAATAGAACAATTAAGGTATTTATATATGTTTAGCTATTTAGCAAAGTCTTCCAAGATGTTATGCTAATTAGCTAAGTCAAAGTCGATAGACATCCACTAATAGGTTATATAACACTGTTTTTATTACTTAGTACATTGTATTGTTGGGTGTGGTGAAAAATTTAAAAGTTGATTGTATACGTACTCTTTCCAATTCATATCTCAAAAATTCACATGTAGAGTAATGCGCCGGTAATTATATCATTTAAGTAGTGGTAGTACCACGTCAGTCGAAGCACATAAATGATAATATTTATAATATGCTTTCATAGGTACAGAAGAAGATTCAAATCGATCTCTAATGTAACAACTAACGAGGCTAGCACTCATTTTATTAATCGTATAACTAACATTTTTGTTTTTTTTTTTAAAAAAAAAAAGAAAATGAAGATAACTAAAGATAAAATAACAAGCAATGCCCAACAGCCAACAGGCCGTTGCTGGCACTCATGATTTTTTTTTTTTTTTTGGTGGTTTTTAATTCATACATGAGCGTTAGAGCAACTAATAATGCTTGCATGGCTTCGTTTATTTTTCATCATTTCAGTGGCGAGGTGGAGCAGGGCTATTCATCATCAATGGGAGGGCTCTGGACTTCCAATAGATTACCTGCACATCGCAGCACATACAATTTTTTATGCAATCAAAATTTTTAGAGTACATTAAAAACTAATCAAATGCTTTAATTTCAATACACTAAGACGCTACTAGAAGAAATTATCGCATTTATTAGAGGATAATTTATAAAAAAAATATTGGAGACTTGAGTGTACGCCAAATTTTCAATAAATAAATAAATTTAAAATACTTACCATCTGGGTCGAAGAAGAATACTCGTTCGACTTTGTCATTTCCTCGGGCTCTATCGGAGAGGAAGGTTTGTGTTCCCTTCTCCTACAAAAATCAAATCCGATCAACCAAATCAATACCACGAGGAGCAAAGCCGGAACTGAAAATACGGGGCGTGAAAATACGGAATGAAATTCCGAAAGGAATTAAAATATGGGTTAGAATAGAATCTATCTTCTAATCTTTTTAATTTTCTCTGTCATTGTTTTAAATTTAATGGAAAAAATATCTACTCAATTATAAATAAGACGAAATAAGTCAAGTTAGATGTTAATGTGAAAATTCAAGACTGAATCTTAACTACTCATTTCATTAGAAAAGACTTGAAGAGGATCCTTACTCTTAAAACATACATACCTTGATGGTTTGCACAAAGGAATGAAAATTGGAGACGGTGAGGCAAAAATGATCACCGCACGGAAAATCGGAGAACTCAACAATGGGTGGCGGCGAGAAGGGCTTCGGCGTCGAGAAGGACCCGATTCACTCGACGACGTGGATAGTCAAAACTCCCGGCAAATGTGTCCATTTGATCTTAAGCTTTGGCAAATCAATAGCTTGTATTTCCTCGAAACCAAATAGCTGCAACATACACCATGCGCGTACAAAATTACAAATACATAAACAGAAGCAAGCATATCATTAAATATTATTAATCCATCACTCTAAATTAGGTCTTGGATAAAATTAAACTTTAAAAAAAAAAAAATTGATGGATAATTATGATGGCATGGAACCTCTTGGTAGAAGTTGATGAGACGTTTCATGTCTGGCGTCTCTCTGGCGAAATGCTCGAGACCTTCCACTTTGGCAATTGGCGTTTTTGTGACTGTCTTGATTATTGCTTCCTTGCTTCTTTACTTTCCAAGTAAGTGCTAATTTATAACAACGCATATGAAATGTAATACGGATAATATAAGTTGATGTTACGGTACGTGCAAACAATAAATAATTACTTAATATTATTTGATATTCTAAGTTTCCAATATTGTATTATAAGGTTTAAAAAAAAGAAAAAAAAAAACCTCATCGATATTAACGGTTTGTTGTCTGGTAATGCATGATTATCCGTCGTATTAGTCTATTAGACAGTGAATAAGGTGGGAGCAAGCAGGCTAGGAAAAAGAAGAGACAAAATTATAAAAATACATAACTACACATATTGGTTAAATCTGAAGGATATTCTTGTTAGACAAATCGTTTGAGGATTATGTAGCTAACTAACCAGCTGTCTGAGTTAATTAATTATATCATTTTCATATGAAGCGCTCCAATTTATTCCACTTGAGTATTCAGGGTAAGGGATTTGTTAATAATTACGCTGCTAAGTTTTCAAAGATGTTATGAGAGCTAAGAAAGAGCTTTTAATTGAATGGCTTTTGGTTTTGGAGAAATTTTATGACGACTTAAGAGGTCCATATATATATATATATATATATATATATAAGCACATTATAGTATGACATCTCCTCAGCTATAGAAAAGAAATGTTAAAATTCAGTGACAATTAAAAACAAATTATTTTCGAAAACTGACGAAATAGTTGAATAATATAATTATAGATATGTTATGTGGAGTAGGGAAAAGAAATCATTGTGAGAAAGTGACGAAAGATTTTGCATGACATTTCCAATGTCCTAAAGATGACTAATGATGTGCATGAGATTTCAAAAATAAATGCATCATCTCCTCTCTCTGGAAACTTGTTGTGGAGTGATTTTTAAGTAATTTTATTTAATTGACTATTAAGTTTAAATTTTTAAAAAAGATAAAATTTTAAAAATAATTTAGACTTTGCCCATCTTTCTACCTTTTAATAATAGGAGCAGATAATATGTGCTACTCACATTATCTATAAATTGTAATTAAAAAAATTACGGTTTTCAAAATAATAACAAGGCGAGGATGAAGAGAATATGAACAGGCAAATACAAACAGCACTCCATTATTGATACATGACTGTTAGAGCCACTTATACTTGCCCGGCTTCATCATTTAATTTATTATAGTCTCAATGTCCCATGGTGGAGCGAGTTCGGCACTTAGGCTAGCTGCTATTTTTCAACATCAACTGGGGGTGCTCTGGACTTCCAATAAATTATCTGGCACAGATCACAGCGTAGTACGTAAATGTAAATAACCAAAATTTTTAGAATATAGGAGAAATTAATTATTTTCAACTGCAGACATGCTTATTTTAAAAATTTTCGGACTTAAATGTAAAACGTTGTAATCTCAAATCGGTGTTTTCTATAAAGGTTTTTTTTTTTTAAAAAAAAAAAAAAAAGTAACATCGGGGTCGAAGAAGAATGCTCGTTTGGCCTTCTCATCCGTTAGTGTATTTCCCGCGAGGTAAGTCTCAATTCCCTTCTCCTAAAAAGTTGATAAACCAAAAATTCACTATAATCCCATTCCCAACAACTAGTATTTTGCAGTTGCGGGCAAAACTAATTAATTAGCCTCAAAGAAATGAAAGCATAAATAAATAAATAAATGAATACCTTGAGAGTTTGGACAAAGAAATCACAATTGGAGAGAGTGAAGCAGAAATGGTGAGCACTTGGAAGATCGGCGAATTCAACAATGGGTGGTGGCAAGTAGGGCTTTGATGATTGAGATTTAATCTTTCTCTGGATAACGTGCATGGTGTAAACTCCCGCCAAATACAGCCACTTCACCTTAGTTCCTTCGGTTTCAAAAGAAGCTGTTTCCTCGAAACCAAATAGCTACATTCGGAAAAAGAAAAAAAGAGGTACACATTAGATTCATATGCATATTGTTTAATTCATTACAACTTCCAAGTCTTGAATGAACTTTGTAGTAAAAAAATAGTAATAGTAATAATTAAACCTCTCGGTAGAAGTTGACAAAACGACTCATGTCTGAGGTTTCTCTCGCAACATGATCGAGAGTTACTGCTTCAGCTACTGGCACTTTTGGCCACTGCAGAATCAGAATTATTAGTGGAGACACCTAATTATATGTTTCATGATTTTTGCTTTATTTGTACGTATATATAATGCAAAAAAGCCCCGCTCCTTTGCAGTATTTTATTGGACAGTTGTTAAGGGAAAATAAATTTTTGCACGTGCTTGTGCGCCAGATAGATATAATATTCGTTAAGTATTTGCTCAAAGATATAGAAATAGAATAGTAATAATAATAATAATAATAAGTGTGATGGGCAAGCGTTTTGTTTTATTTGAGAAAACAAAATCGGATCTTTATACTTTATATTTTCAGATAAAATAATGTAGTTAAATACAGACATGTGGGTGTCTATTACATAATTTATGTAAACGGACACGATATCCTTGAGTCTTTTTCTTTAAATAAAATGCGGACCCCGAAAACAATGAGTTAATTATTCCCAAAACTTGATTTGTCTGATCCCGTTCTGTTGCTCAATAATGCATTTATCATGTCAACATTTGCATGCTTGCTTTATCATGTCAACATACCACCAACTACAATTCAATTAAATATTTCAGAAATTTAAGCTAAAAAATCCATACCTGGGTTGAATCTGAACCTTTTCGTCTTGTGCTCTCTAAATTTACTAATTTTAAGTTTACAGCTTCTTCAGCTTGGTACTCCAACAGCTAGACCTTTTCTTCAGCTTGAGATCTTCTCTTTTTGTCTCAAGAGCCATGACAAGAATGGTCAAAATTACAAACGATCACCAATAATCTCCACAGGAGCAGTACCCATCCCTGAAGTGATGAAACCGGTTATTATCTCTCACAATGATTTCTTTCCCAACAATGCCCGATATAAACTTAAAGGCACTGTGACAATCTCCACAGATTCTCAGGTTCTTTGTGATCCGTATGGGTACTCCGGGTGGGATAGCTATAAGGCCAAATGAAAGGGCAATCTTCTCGCTGTGGTGCCAAACTTCTGTCATTTTCTCTTCCTCTTCTACATCATAGAGGGCAAAATTGGTGTCTGGTATGTAGCCGGCTGCCTTCATCTCCTCCCTCAGCTTAGTTAGCATTGCCTGAATCTCAGTATTCCTTTCATGGGAAGTATCCTTTGCTTGGAAGATGTGGACCCTATGCTTTACCGATATCCAACTACAACCAGCTCCCTTTTTAATTCCAACCTCCTTCATCTCCTTTCTCACAAGGTCAGCTTCTTCCCACCTGGATGAGTCTATGATGGTTAGCAAACAAGAACAACCTAAATACTCATCTATTTTGGTAAGAAAAAAATAAGAAGAAACCTGAAATTATTTACAACACTTTCAAATAAACCAACAATTGACATCAAAGGCAGACTAGCACAGCAAACATTAGTGACCACTATGTAGTCTACGAGAAGGAGCTAATTGCTCGTAAAGTGGATATCTTAGAATATCGATCTTCATTTTGTTGTGAATAACCACACAGAAATTCATAACCTAC
The DNA here is from genome assembly GCA_030449905.1 of Luvunga scandens. NCBI lineage: Eukaryota > Viridiplantae > Streptophyta > Magnoliopsida > Sapindales > Rutaceae > Luvunga > Luvunga scandens. Next base: position 3,881,678 of record JASUUG010000478.1, read on the forward strand.
CATGCTATTATAAAACCTAGCTGAAAATTATGAGATCTACATCATAAGCAATATTATCACTTCAACTCCAAGAATAACTACATTTTACATTTTAAAGGATTCAGACAACACAGATTTTATTTCTTGCTTGTTCTTAAATTAAAGATAATCAAACATTAAATGAGAAGGAACATGCAGATCAATCCCTGCTCCAAATAAACAATGTAAGTTTGCATGATGATGCTAAACGGCCCACCAATAAATCCAAAGCTGTTAGTACTTCAGTATACTTAAGCACATGGACTCCCCAGAGAAACAATAGAAGACGGGAACTTCCAAGAAATTTTAACAAGGAAAAACAAACTAAATTTTGGTCAAGTTCAAAAAAGTGAAATTGAGGCAGTTATTGAAACTTCAATGCAGAAAGCAATAACAAGATAAGCTTTGAGATGGCCTCACCTGCCAGTGGCTGCAAACATATTCGACAGTAGCACGTGGTTGCCTGAGTCATTTGGATCAAGTTTGAATAAATTTTCAGCTGCAATCCTCCCCAAATCTGGCTTCCCATACACCCTACAAGCATTTAAAAGTGCCCCCCAAACTGAAATTGTTGGGCGCATTGGCATTTCCTTAATAATCTCATAAGCACGGTCTACCAAGCCTGCTCGTCCCAACAAGTCAACAACACAAGCATAATGCTCTGCCACAGGCTTAATCCCATATTTTCGTGTCATAGAATCAAAAATCTCCATTCCCTTTTCCACTGCCCCAGCCCTACTACAAGCTGATAATACACACACCAAGGTCACATAATTGGGCACCACCTCACACCTCCCTGATGTTAGTTCTTCAAAGGATGCCAACGCCATGTCAGCATGCCCTTGGTGGGCATATCCACCAATCATTGCATTCCAACAAACCAAGTTCCTCTCAGGCATTTTATTGAATGCAATCTCTGCATCCTCTATACTACCACACTTTCCATACATATCAACCAGTGCGCTCCCAACAAAGATATTCCCCTCAACACATGCCTTTACGGCAACTGCATGAACTGACCTTCCTAATTCTAGCCCAGCAATTCTAGCACAAGCACTGAGCACACTTGAAATCATAAAATCCTTAGGCTCAACCCTTTCTCTCCTTGCCCTTAGAAACATCCGACAACCATTCTCTTCCTCATAATTCTGTACATAAACAGCCAGTATTGAGCACCAAGAAACATCATTTTTGTCTATAATCCCATCAAAAACAATTTTTGCAAAACCAACCTCATTACACTTCCCATAAAAATCAACAAGCCCATTACACACCGACACATTCCCATCAAACCCACTTCTAACCAGAAATCCATGCAACTGCATCCCTAACTGCAACAGTGAACAATCCGAGCAAGCGTTCAAAAAAGCACAAAATGTGATCAAATCTGGTTCCCCACCAATCCGACGGAGCTTCATAAATGCATCAATCGCATTTCTCGGCCGCCCTCCAAGCACGGCATTGGAAATATAAGCATTCCAAGTGGCTAAATTTCTCTCGGGCATTTCATCGAACATTTTGTCCGCATCATCTTTTAACCCAGTTTTGGAGTACATGTCGAAAGCACTGCATCCCACGAATACATCATGTATCTGCCCGGACTTCAAAGCGAGGGCATGGAGTTGTTTCCCTGTGACGGGAATGTGAAGTGCAGACGAGGCCTTGAATAAACAAGGGAAAGTGAAATCATTAGGACTAATGCACTCACGGCGCATGTTAGTGAAGTGGAGGAAAGCGGAGGCGAAATGATCGTTTTGGACGAAGCCGGAGATGAGGGCGGTCCAGGAGACGACGGTGCGCGAGCGGACGGGGGTGAGTTGGAGGACGAGTTGGGCTGGGCTGGGAAGGTCGAGTTTGGAGTACATGTTGATGAGGTAGTTGGAGAGGGAGGAGGGGACATGGTTGGCGAGGGTTTTGATGACGTAAGCGTGGATGACTCGGCCGAGTAACGATGACCGAGTCGACACGGCCGCTTCGAGGAGGATGCCGAGCGAGTCGGGAGAGTGGAAGGGCATTGGATTTGGTCGTGGGTTTTGGTCATGGCTGCCGGTGGTGGCGCCAATGTCGACATATCAAAGGTTTAGCCAGGGTTTATCGAATCCGCGGGGTTTAGAAACCCGAAAGCTGGGTCAAAAAGTCAAAGCGGGCGTTTATGTTTTTTTTCTTGGGAAAATTGAGAGAGAGTCCCCACGTTTTACCCAAATATACAAAACAGGCCCAATATTCGAGAATGGAAACATAACTCCCATCTACTGGTGACAAGATTAGGCTAATAAGTAATAATCAAAAGAGCATTGAAAGATTCGAATGTGCGACATTGATCCGCAGCCACGATTAATGAAAGAGTTGAAGTATTCGGATTCTTTTACTAATCTTATAAAATTCTTGTTATATTATAATTATTTTTAAAAATAAATATAAATAGAAGGGAAATTATCCACCAATCACTTGATTTTTTTTACTTTTTCAAAAATATATAATTTTTTTTTGCCTGAATTACATCTGAAATTATAATTCTTTTCACTTTTTCACTTCCGTCTATTGACCGTTAAGATTCCGTTAGTTTTTTTAACAAAATGACGATTTTACCCCCCAAATGTAAAATTACAATTTCATCATATAGCATTAATTTTGGGGGGCAAAACCGTCATTTTGTTAAAAAAACTAACGGAATCTTAACGGTCAACAGACGGAAGTGGAAAAATACAAAGAATTGTAACTTTAGGTGTAATTTAGGCAAAAAAAAAAAAAAATTGTGTATTTTTTAAAAAGTCCGAAACATTAGGTGGTCAGTGGATAATTTTCCTAAATAGAATTAAGTCATTTATATTTTCTTTCTCTCTTTTATTTTAATTTACTTACACAATATAATTTTTTTATTATCATTAAAATAATATGAATTTAAGGAGTAATTCTCGAAGCCAAAACAAAATTATTATAATAAACTAATAATTTAATTAAGATAGAACATACTGAAAAAAATCAATTAAATAAAATTTTATCCCATTGCTAATAATTTTTTAGAATAAAATTGTGTCAGACACATAAAATATTCATTATTTTCTAAGTGAATTTTTTAAAACTTTTTCTTTTAGATTTTTTTTCAGAAATTAAATAATAAATAAAATTTGAAGAGATTAATACAAATATTAAAACTGAAAGAATGAGAAAATTATTAGAAACAGAAAAATTCATAAATAAAAAGAGTGTTTATTTTTTAAAAAAATATTATTTTTTGTATTAAATGGTATATAATAAGAAAAAAGGGTTTCAATAGAATTTTTTAGGGGTGGTAATAGTCTGACTCTTGATGAAATTACGAATGTGTGACTATTCTTAAAATACTAGGAGCCTTTATGTACTTTTATGTAAGAGTTTAAATGTCCTTTTGCATTTTTAAGAAAATAAAAAGACCTTTATTATTGAAGAGAAGGAAAATGTAAATATAATCACCTTATTATTGACATCAAAATTCTTTATAATATCATCCAGTCAATCATATATTGCATAGTCCAAAAAATGAAATTTCAACCTTGCAATAAGATATTTGAATCAATTCTTTTAATTTAGTTGTATTGTACTTACAAAGTTGGCAGTGGCAAAACTAAAGCCCAGTCCTCTCAAAGATCTTTTTTGTTTACTATAAAAATATTCTTATTTTATATTAATTAATTATGCCACCTCTTCAATTATTGTCAAAATCTTATTAGAATTTATCTTTCTTTCAACTTCAAGCTCTTGTCTTTTCATGTCTCCTTATCAAAGTTTAAGTTTTTAAAATTGAAATCAACGAGCAATTACAAATTTCAATAATTTCGTTGTTGTAAAACAAGTGTATATTTTAATTAATAAATCTTATTGTGGCCCTTACTGGATGTATCTTTAATTTCATATTAATAGTTCACGCGCACAATCGAAAGGCATTTAATTAGACCACCGAAAGCTGGGACATCATACTCAGTGACGTGGCATGCAATCGGCTTTCTATAAATTCGGCACATGAAAATGAGATGATAGAATTAACAGTCATTTTTTTAAAAAAAAAAAATTAGTAGTAATTTATATCAGTTTGTGGTAATATCATATTAACTAGTTGAGATACAAACACTATAAGCATAAGATTAATAATTATTTATTATGATGAATAAATTTTCTTTTCAATATTGGAGAATAGATTTCCTTCGTTTTAAAATCAGATACGTCCCAAAGCGTATCATTATTGTAATGACTGGTCCTAACGATTATGATCGAGATCGATTTCACGTTTAATGCATATTAGTAGGATGATAAATCTCGTCCTACACTGCGACCGATTTCCGAAAAAAAATTAAGCCTAAAACAAGCTTATGGTAAGGTGAGAAATTCAAGCCTGCGATAGGACATTGGCTTGGTATTCAGTATTCACATTATTTTCTCGAAGACTCAACAAAAACGTACTCGACCTTGCCCCAAGTTTTTCGCATGCATTATTAAGAAAGAAAGAACCAGGAGAGAGAGGGAAAAGAAAAAAAAAAAAAAAGGAAAAAAACAGCAATCGTTTCCTCTCTGTTCCCCTATCTCCGGACGTCTCTCCATCTTGTCCACGCGGCATTCCACGAAGAGACAATAGCAGAAGCAGAGGGCGGAGGCAGCTGAATCCTCAATGTTGACGATGGAAACCGTCAATGAAACCAACCGCGTCACCCGCCAAAATGTAAAGGCAGAGACGGACTCTCGTCTGAAGGAAGGAATCACGTTGCATCTCTCTCGATGGAACGGCCTCCAGATGGCTGTGCAAAATCAATGGGGCGGCCATGACTCCATCCAAAAATCCCACCAGCTTGCTGCTGATATTCTTTCTTGGTTCTCTCAATCAAATGGTATTTTATTTTATTTTTATTTCATTCATGCTCTCTTATGGACATCATGTTTCTTGTTATTTAATTATTTAACTTAGAGCCAATCAATACCTGTAATATATATGTGTGTTTCTTGTTGATTTGCACCTCTGCAGCACCTCTTGATGTGGAAGACTTGGAGACTTTGCTACATGAACGTATGCTGCTCTCGTTCAATACAGAAATCGAAGATGGCAGCATTGAGGAGGTTTTATTTGTTTTCCCCTTTTAAATCCTTGATTGGTAACATTTTCGATTTTTTTTTTTTTGGAGCTAATGCATGTGTATTGCTGTGAGAGGGCATATCAATTTTATCTTGAAGCTAATCCACTATGGATGCAATTATTGATTAATTCTTCACTGTGACAATATAGTTTATATTAGGTCATGAATCTCAGACAAAATAATTCTCTTGTAACGTTGACATAGATATTATCGCACCCCCACAACTCATAACTAGTAATGAATGGATTTTTTATTCACATATGATATTTATTCTCTACATTTGTTTTTAGATAACATAAATTAAACACATCAAGCTAACTTCCTTAAGATGTGAAGCAAGAATCTGTCTGAGTAATGATATTCTTGAGTACACTTTAATTCACGTGTGAAGACTGGGTATCTCCACTGTATATATCTATGTATAAGATCCACCTTATTGTTCTGAAACAATTTTCAAGTTTCAGCTCGAACTTCTTGTTCATTTATTGTTGTGGCGGCTTGCAGGTTGCAGAGCAACTGATGATTTTGCATGAAGACTACTTGCATGGAAATCATTAGATTTCAAAAATGTAGACAAAAGACTAGCATCTGAAAAATTCATAACTATTCTAAGAGCATTACTTTTTTTCCATTCACTCATTGATATGTGCATGCTTCAATCAATCATGATGATATGGATACACATATGACAAATAAGAAATGAGTAAGGAACAATGTTTAGGAATACTAAAGACCTTCATCAGTGTCTGTCCTGTGAAAGATATATAGAGAACTGCTAGCAGTGTCACTGGCCTAAAGCCACACTCACACCACGTGTAGCAGTTTCTCATTCAGAAGGTGTCTTGTAAAAGTTAATGATGTGTCTTCTACAGAAAGGACTTGATCGATAGAATTTGTATCTATAATGTATCTTTCTTCAATTCATATAAGCTGCCTTGTGAAAATGGTGATGAGCGACTGGAGTAAGAGAGATGAGGTACCCAACATTACTAGTAGATGCTGACAGGTAGCTATTCTAATTAAGATGTCATGCATGCGGGTCTATATTTCTTGTCTTTTGTTTTCCTTAGTGATATAAAAATAATGTCAATATCTATTCTATTTGTAATCTTATGTAGGGCTAAGGATATATTAAAATTGGGTTATGCAATTTTTGTTGAAACAATTTATACTCAAAACTCCATGATCTTGCATATCCATTCAAACACATGTTTGAGAGAGAGAGAGATAAGATCTTATACTTCGATTAGCCATGACCAATCCTTGCTGTCAAGCTCCTATTACAGCTTTCTAACTTGATCCAAATCTACAAGTTTCTGACTTGATCCAAGCTTGAAGCTGCACACACCAAAGCAAGCAAAGCATGAACAGGAGAGAAAGAGCAACGAGAGTGACTGCATTCTTGCCAAGCACAATGACTGTAAAGTAGTTTTTTGAGTGTAAGAATTCTCATGTATTTTTTACAAAATTACCTATCCCATTATGAGTTGAAACAACACAATACAAGATTATATTTGTCCATAATATATTGCTCTATAAAGTATAACAAATTATACTTATTAATATAATATTTGATCACATAATAAACAAGTATCAAAATTACCTCTTATTATCTGATATTAGTCACCTACTAATCTGATAAAACATTAAACAATTAAAATAATTAATGTTGATTGATAACACTTGAAAAATAAATATAACATCTTTTAGTTACTGTATATGTAAGATCAAATGAAGGTTTGAGAAATCATGCTGCGATGAGTCTCTTGGGCAAGAATGAATGTGTTGTTATATTTAACAGAATTGAAGATCAATGTAATTTCGCATATTTGGTATTGTTTATATAAATCATTTGTTAAAATATCTTAAATAGAAAATAATAGATATAGAGTTCGAACATCGCTGGTAAAGGGAATTCAGATTTGGCTTGACGTTTGATGTTCACATATTTGGCATTGTTTACTGAAAAGAACCTCATTGTAATTTTAAATCTTTAATCTTTATAAATGGGAAAAAAACAAAACAAAAAAGAAGAAAAGAAAAGAAGGGAAAAAACACACCCACTATATTTCACGTGGGCTCCTGGCTCAATCGTGACGACTCACATCTTAAGGATAAAAAAAAAATGCAGACTTGTGTTTAGGCAATTAAGCCCGAATAACGGAGAACGCGAGCACCAAGATCATTTATTGATATCGGTTCCACGTCTTTTTCAGGTAAAATTATACAAGTACCCCTCACATAAGGCAGAGTGGAAGAGACACACAAGGGTAATCTAGTAATTTCGCAATGTCGCCCGTCAAACACCCGCTGCCAACTGCCAAGTGTGTGCATGCTTGGAGACTTGGACTTTGAGGTGAGTAATAATAATAATTCGTACACACGACAGCATTGTGTTGCACTGTTAATTCTTGTCCGTTAAGGCCATTTGATTAACTCTCTCCGGTGCTCACAATCACTGTATATTCAGTGTTTTAATTCTTTCTTGTTTTCAATCTAGTAATGAAAACTTGGCGTTGATTTTACTTTTGTTGCTTTTATTTTTTGGGGTTTTTGTTTTGCAGGTGTAAAGTCTTCTTTGCGAGTAACGTTAGCCCCTTCCCATGAGTAAAACTAAACAGCTTAGTCCGGAGTAAGTTTCTTACACTTTTAATTTTGGTGGTTTTGTTTTTTTGTTGTAAAAAAAAAAAAAAATTGGAGTCAGTAAATGGAGCATGCAATTGAAACTTATGTTTCTGACGGAAGCAAGAGGTGATGAACATTGAAGCATGCATGCAATGCAATCTAATGCAAGTCTGTAACCTGAAAAAGCTTCAATTTTGACTTTCACTACTAGAAAAAAGTTTTGATTTTGAGTTTTTTTTTCTTCCTTGTGATATTCTTAAAATTGAGGCGAGATGATAACAATTTTGGGCTAAATTACAAGGATCTGGAAAATATTTGCTATTTAGCTGGCTGAAAAAAAATGCTTCTTTCTTTTTTTGGGAAAAATGATTTTTTACTTTTCTTTTTCTTTGTGGGTGCAAGGGACAGAGTTATTTTTGTGTCGTGCGTGATCATAAAACTCATAATTGCTGATTTTAAAAAAAAAAAAACACTTGCCAAACAGGTTATAATGGAGATTGAGCTAGTGATCTTTTTTCAGTGACGCTCCGAAACTGGTTTTCATTTTGCTACATGAAAAACTGCAGCTTCTTTTAACTTATTTTAGCAAACAGATTATATGGTAACTTGCGGAGCATTCTCTAGAGTTTAGACTAGAGAGAGCAAAACTTTTTACTGAAATGTGATTCCAGAGTATATCTGCAAAACTTGTTAAGCTTATCTTAAATATGTGCGATATAATGGCAGATACAACTTGTGACTTTGTTTAAACGATCTTAAATATACGCTAAAGCATGGAAGAAGATGCCTTTCTGTTACTGCAAACTAGCCTTGTGGTTTTACTTGGTAATAATACTTGAGGGCTATTAGTTTCTTCCGCTGCTAAACTTTTGGAGAATGATATCCCTGACTGAAATGGTGGTTGCAGGCAAATGGTAAAGGAGGGTAATTTTCTTGAGCCAGTTCCGCCATTTTATGAGGGTCAAGGTTTTCCATATGCTCCCACAGATTGGCCAGGACCTGGAGAGACTTGGGGTTGGAAGGTAGGAAGGAGGATCAGTTCTTGTGGATACTACACTGATCGATTCTTGATTCCTCCAAGAAGCCTTCAGAAGCCTTCTTGTCCCAGAAATTTTGCCAGCAGGCGTTCAATTGAACTTTATATTCTAAAAGAATTTCCAGATGCAGATATTGATGCATTTTTTGGCTCTTTCATTTGGAGGGTCCCGTCAACATTGTCGCATTCAAGAAAAGGTGCAATCAAAGTTTATTCTTATATGTATCTGTATTTCTTTTCCCTAATGAGATTTTTCTTTTCCAGCTGTGAAAACGTTTCCATGTCGTGCAGCGGTTTAGAAATAAAGGGGGCTATTTTCATACAGCTTTCTGTTGTGCTCATAGAACATTTGACTTGCATGACTTGGAATACAAATTGATCATTAGTCTAGGGTTTAATCAATTTTCACTTTTTGAGAAGATGACTAGTGTAAGGTTCTTGATGTAATTGGAAAATTTTAACTTGTAATTCTTATTCCAGTGAGAGCTGCCTCTCTTTCTCTGAAGAAGGTTGAAGAAGTGAAAGAAGAAGCCCCTGTTACTGTGAGGATGAAAAGGAAACATACCGCAGCTGCATCATTAGCAAAGCAACGAACTCGGCAATCTCTTAGACGATCTTCCGTAGTCTTCACCAAAGATACAGACGGCAAAATTGACTTGTGTTCATTGAATAATGAAGCAGCGATATCAGGCAAGCATATGAAAAGTACATCTGACTCTGGGGATGATCAACCTGGTTGTGATCCAATTGAGGGCAATGATTCCCGTGGAAAATGTATGCCAGGGAACTTCGACAGCTATATCGATTCTATTGATGACATTCTTGCTCATCCTCTTTCAGAAGCCTGTTTTGCATACGCTGGAACCAGTAGTTCTACCCAAGAAGAAGAATTGGCTGAAGCTCAAAGTAAGCTCTCTTCTCTTCTTTATATGGATTTCCCTTTGCTGGTCAGCTCTAAAAACATTTATGAACTTATACATTTAGCTTCAAACCTTCTGAAGGATCCCAATCTTAGTGCTAAAATTGATCGAAGAAATCCCATCATATCATATTGGTAGGCGTTTTTAGAGAGCAAGACAATTCCTGAACAAGCTAAAAATTTCTTTGCAGTCCTTGAGGACAAGAAGGCCAAGGCACTCTCACTCAAGAAAGAGTTTTATGGAGTGAAAGGAAATATATTCCAGCTTCAATCAGAGTTAGATTCCAACTCATTGGCTGTCAAAGAAATTGATGATCAGATTGCCAAGCTTCAGTCTGAGCGAGCAGAGCTTCTGACAACAATCGACTTTAAGAAGGCGGCCAAGGTTAAGTTGAACAATGATCAGCAGAAGGTGGTCAACGCTATTCAAAAAATTGTGCAAGAAGTTCAGCTGGCAAACCCCAAAAAGGCTGAATGGGAGCAGAAGAAGGAAAATGCAGCTAAGAACAAGGCCAAAATTCTTGCCAGATTTGGACCTCTAAAAGGATTTTCCGTTTAAACCATCCCATGTTTATATGTTTAATTTATGTAAATATGCTTTTGCAAGTCAGGCTGATGTTATGGCTTTGTGAGGATGCTTTAGCTTTATCCTTGATGGAATTTTTGGTTCACTGCTATGTATCTCAAGACTCGAGGATGATATCAGCTGTAGAATTATCTGCAAATCTCGAAATAATAAGTGCCGTCGGTTCTTAATTCTGGAGTTGTAACAATCTGTATTAATGATTTGGCTCTCATTCCTTATAATTGTCGTGTGCGCCCGCCCGCATGTTTGATTTTTTTTGTCAAATTAGGTGATAGCTTGTACAAATACTTTGTTGCCTAACATCACTCAGCGAAAAATATTGTCAAAATTTTAATCGAAAAACTTAATAATTTATCATATATTTATAACAATTGTATACCATAAATGAGAATTCGATTATGTTGATATCTAAGTTAAAAGAGAAAGTTAATGAATATTTATGTAACATTGATTCATTGAATAGATAGGTACAACGAAATCACAACTGCACTACATACCAAATTATACGAAGTAGAATTTAAATAATTTACCGAAGTTAACTTTATATAGATTTTTAAATTAAATTTAGTGGCACTGAGAATATGTATAATCCAAAATATATGGTGTTGCATTTTTGTCTTAATTGAATCAGTTTTGGCCGTTTTAATTCAGAGTTGTGTTCAAATTTAGTTCACAAAATTTTAAATCAATTTTTTTTTGCTTAATTCGGTTAGATTTAAGTCTTAAAAATCGAATCAAAACAGTATAGAAGATAAAGAAAATAAACAAAGAAAACCCGCGGTCGGATTTGGTTCCCAAGTTGGTTCAATTTTTTCGGACTAAAAATTCTCCCAAGTGCAACGAACTCGATTTAAAGAGTTTGGTAAATTTTTTAATATGTATTTATTTCATAAATTTATTTATTTTAATAATAATTTTTAAAAATAAATAGAGTATTATTTTTTATAAAATTTATTAAATAGGTCATTCCATCTTTTTAAAATTCTCATTACAGTGTTAATATTTTTTAAAAAAATTTTATCATAATTTTTCATAAACCTAATAAATGATAATTTAAAATTACGTTTATTTTAAAATTATATAATAAAATAAAATTTTTACAATAAATTTATTTAAAATATATATTTTATTTTTTAAACTTACAGTAATTTATTAAATATTAAATTATTTTTTTACTTAATAATTTATTTCATTGATCACTATAATCAGAGTCAGGTGCCAAACCATAAATTTCCTTTCCATAAATTTTGAAATTACTTATTTAACCGCAGCACTACTCTTGCAAATTCACACCAATATGAATTAATTGCCACGGCACTAATCACCACGATTGGAAAGTCACTTATCACCATGATAGGAAAGTCACTAATCACTATGATGACTTGAAATATTCCGGAAAATCTAGTGTGTTAGGGGTAAAATCGTCCTTATAACTCTTGTGCCATTTCCAGTATTTAAATCACAGGTGCCCATACACGGCGAACAATGCCGTTGAAGCCATCCCTCACTGTTGCTCTCTCTTTATGGCTTCATCAGGTCAGCTTTTATTTGGATCTTTGTACATGTTTAGTTTTACAAATCCGTAATCTGTAAAACTCCTTTGAATCATCTTGTTATTTGTTTTCAGCGGAGTGTTTGCTGGAAATATCGGATTATTTCTTTCTTTTGCTTATGTGAAATTTAATCCTTTTTTTTCCTCAGGTCCAAAACCCTAACTTTTTTCGTCCACTAACTGATTCGTAAGTTTCAAGAACAAAGCTTGTCTCTGGTAAAATTTTGCTTTCTTTGTTTAGAATTTATATATATTTTTTCTTGAAAAGTACAATTCATATACTTAAGTGTTCTTTTGTTCGGTTTTTTTTGTATTAAAGAGAATTTAAAGATTCCTTTGGTTGAAAATGATTATTTAATTGAGCTTGATATGATCGTTGTTTAAGAAGTTCATACATAATTTCGTGAATATATTTCCATATCCAAAACAAATCTATGTGAATCAATAACTATCATAATTAGGTTGTTTGGCTACATATATAAGGAAGCTTACAAGAACCTTTATTTTTGAGTGATTAGTCTTTTGTATGGCTTTACTGTTGAGATTAAAGTAAGTAGTTTTCCAAAGAGTAATTGAATATATTCAATTGCTTGTCACACAGAGACAAACATAGGGCTGATTTTATACACGTGGCCTGGTGGTCGATTAGGTTAGTGGAATACTATGAGACAACAATTAATTTTGATGCTCGAAGCTTACAGTTAAGGGCTCAAATTATTTTTGCATACGATCAGCATTATGATGTTATTTATAGAAACGAATTTAATGGGGTTCTTATTTTTTTGAATCACAAATGAGACCACGTGACAAATACAGTTTTTGTGCTTGAAGTTCGTATTGTTAACTTTTAATGATTACCAAAATGGAATTAATTACAGCTCATCTGTGCCATCTACTTGTCCGCTGGAAATGGAAATTGAACTGGGGGAGAGTGATAATACTAATGATAGTAGTGAAAGCACACCTAAAACAGATGGAGGTAGTCTTAATCTTGTGCCGGTTTCACCGGAGGAGTCTGGTGAAGGTTTGCCGTATGCTCCTATTAATTGGCCCAATCCTGGTGATAACTGGAGCTGGAAAGTGGGAAGGAGAGTTGCCAATACTGGCCATTTTCTGGATAGGTACCTGTATGCTCCAAGACATCTTCCGCGTCTTGAAAACGGAGTGTTATTAAAGAAACGTAGTGCCGCATTTGCAAGCAAGCTTTCAGTTGAACGGTATATTCGAACAGCATTTCCTGGAGCAGACATTGATGCATTTTTTGCTTCATTCAGCTGGAAGATCCCTGCTGTAAAGAATTTATCAAGAGGTCTTCTTTATTACTACCGTCTTTTTGGTTGTCCTGTATGCATGGCAGCTTGAGTTTTATGGTTTTATATGTTAAGCAATTGCACTAAGTTTTTGCAGAGCTGTTCTTTGGGAACATGTTTTACAAAGTGGTGGAAGTGTGATGTAAAAAATAGATCATAAAAATTAGCTGTTGAAGAATTAAAATAAAATTCTACCTCTCCTTGATCAGCGATAGATGTTTTATGGGTGGGGAAGGGTTACCCATTTATTGCCATCCAGATAGTGCACCTGGGAAGAATAGCTGCTGAACCTAGAAAGCCCTAAAAATGCCTTGCATTTATAATGTATCTTCACTGTCCATAAAGAATGAGCCGTGTACTAATTCAGATTATGAAACCCACATATATTATTACCTCTTGTAACTGTTTGCATGTAGATCTGAGTGATAAGAATCTTACACAATAGATGCTCAGCATAGCTTATTTCTGTGCAACTGGTAAAAACTGTCTTTTGTAGTCTTTTTATACTCTTTTTAGCTGTGTTTAACTTTTTACATTTCAGTGATGATCTTCTTGTGTTACATGTCCTGTTCTCCATACTCATGTATATGATTGATGCTGTTGTTTTTTCTCTCTAATTTTTACATTTCAATTTTCTTCATTAGCACAGGTAAGGCAGAGGGCTTTATTTCCTTTACTCCAGTTTCCAGAGAAACAGCAGAAAACTCTCTCTCTGATTTAAAGTCTGAAGGCATTGGCTGTAAGGTTGGAAATAATATGTGCAACAGTGTACTGGTACAACCAGAAAACCCTTCTGTAGCTGCTGTGCCTTGTGAATTTTGCTGCAATGAGCCTCGGTTCTGTCGTGATTGTTGTTGCATTCTTTGCAGTAAGACTATTAGTTTGAACCATGGAGGTTATAGTTACATCAAATGCGAAGCAACAGTGGGTGAGGGATATGTGTGTGGACACATTGCTCACTTGAACTGTGCACTCCGGTGTTATATGGCTGGGACTATTGGAGGAAGCATTGGATTGGATGCTGAGTACTGTTGCCGACGTTGTGATGCGAAAACAGATCTGATTTCACATGTTACAAGATCTGTTGAAGTCTGTAAATCTGTTGATTCCCGGCAAGACATCGAGAAAATTTTAAATCTTGGTGTCTGTATTTTGCGTGGTTCACAGAAAACTAGTGCGAAAGAGTTGCTTATCCATATCGAACAGTCCATTGCAAAGGTAAAGCTGATGATTCTTTGGTAGAAGAATACTAACTCTTTTCAAAAGTTTATCTTCATCTGCTTTTTGGTCCAAACCGGCAGCATGACCAGTTCATATGTAATATTTACATCAGCTCAAGTCTGGGGCTTCTATTGAAGATATCTGGAATGTTGAAGACATCGACATGGCTATTTCTAAAGGTAAATTTCCAGTACATCTTATCTGAAATCATGACCACCCTTGCCAACAAGTCTGCATTCTTTGATGCAAGATGAGAATGTAATTAGTTGAACATGAATAAACGTTTGCTGTTTGGCAGATTGTCACACTGGCTTCAAAGAATGATCTTTTCCTTTAATCATGCACCAAGAAACCCGACCCTACCCAACCTCATCCCACCCCGAGAACAAACAAAAACTAATTCCCTGAAAGGTTGGAGATATGGAATTCTATTCCTAAATCTCCTGCTTTCACTACAATAAATAGTACTCCTGTGCACTCTCCCCTGGAACAACAAATAAGAACTCTAATTGTCATGCAAGGATTGTGCTGCACTGGCTGTGTCATTTTGGGTTAGGTCACTTAGGTATATGTCATAAAACCTGTAGGTAAGTTGGAAAATTGTGTTTGTAATGTGTATAGTTGCAAATATTCAGGTTGGATGAGAAATCAAGGCAGCACCTCTTGACATGCGATAGGTCACTTAGGTATATGTCATAAAACCTGTAGGTAAGTTGGGAAAATTGTGTTTGTAATGTGTATAATTGCAAATATTCAGGTTGCATGAGAAATCAAGGCAGCACCTCTTGACATACGATATGTATTTTTGTGTGAAAAGATTAATTTGGGGTCAGTCCAAATATGAAATGTCTTCTGAAGTACACTAGGGGTGTATAGAATGGTAGGAATTGGCTGAATATACTATGAATACAGGCGCCTAAATGGAGGTCATAGACCATGTTGTTTCAGTCTTTAGTTATTTTACAAAAACGGAGGAAAGTACTTGCTTGATATTTTACAAAAACGGTGGATAGCAAGATATTTTAGTTGCCAGTCGGTATGTCCACATTTGGTTGGACATCGTTGCACATTATTATCCAGCTGCTTCTCTCTGCCTTTGTTATTATTTACCATTGTTTTTTATTTGTTTATAAAAGGCACATCTCGTGATGAAAATGCCATAATGGAAGAAATGAATCTTGAAGATCTAGATGATAGAATCAACTCAGAGCCTGTAACGCTCATTTACTCTGATCACTTGAAGGAATCTCAAAAGCTTGAGGAAGAGATTGATCAGGTTCTTCAATCACTGAGAAAGTCACAAGAGTATGAATATAAAATTGCAGAGGAAACTCTTCATGTGCAGAGAAATTACCTTCGTAATCTGTATGAGCAACTCGATAAAGAAAAGGCTGAATTGGCACATCGCACATCAAATGCCAGACCAGATGAACTACTGAATGCTATCTTGAACCGAGAGGATCAGATCAAAAGGGAATTCTTAAAACTTAGGGATATGGAAAAAGTGGCCAGTGGATTTGGAAGGACCTCCAAATGGATACTGAAGGAATACTTTGATACAGAAATTGAGGGCTAAAGACAACTGTGTGGTTTAAGATGGGTTCAGTTTGTCAGGTGTACACAAAATTTTGCTGTCAAATTTACAGGTTTTAGCTCGACTTTATTTCAGCTTGAAATTTGAATGCCTTGTTTGAGCGGACGTTGTCTTTACTGTACTGCAGTTAACAAGTTAAGAAGGTTCTCATCATGGCAAGTCGAAGTTACAGCTTCACAGCCTCATTGTAGTGAGTACAGGGCGATTGTAGATCAAAAATTTTTTTCATTGTGTAGCAAAATTTTTGAAAATGGTAAATTTCAGTACATCTTGTAGCAATATGTCAGGGGGCACAAATTTTGTACAGCAATTTTTTCTGGTAGACTTTACAGAGGAAAAAAGGCAAGTGCTCAATTTTGTCTACGTCATTCTTGGAAGGATTGTGCTAACATTTTTATGCAACGGAAACAATGTAAGGATGCAATTGAGAATAATTCCGCAGATGAGATGGTGCAGGTGCCGCCATTCCCTGGAGCTGACAGCATAAATTCTTGCACACCTTCAGTTGCCCAAAGGAGCCGTCAACAAAATGTGGAGGCTGCATCTGCATAAAGTAAAGATTCCAAAGACTGACTAAAATATGAATTAGATTACAAACAATAGGAGGTTTTTGGTCCTGGTTGAATCGTGCAGAGGAAACAACGTAGATTCAATTCTATATTATTGGGAATTCAGGATCAAAAAATGATCCAATCAAATATTATAGTGAGAATGATATCTCACTTGCATCATGCTTGAATCCTGAATTGAATTGAGAGATTACATGCATGAATGCCGGCATCTAAATTGGCATCATCAAGCAAGCACTTAATCACCCAAACATCCTTGCAAGCTTATGGTTTTGCACTACTCATTTCATCGATTTGACTTGTGTAATGGAAAGCTCAAAGAGAAGTAAAGCAGAGCTGAAGATGCAATACAAAGCGAGTTACTCAAAATACTTAAAAAGGAAATTGTTTGGACCTTTCCCCCAACCCCCCGCGGAGAAAAAGGGGGAAGAGAACAAAGAAAATGGTATGATTAGTGAAAATCTCGGCAGATAAATATAAGTAGATTATTCCTGGGGGTAAGGAATCCATAAAAATGCTAAACCGGAAAGTACATTTAAACGGCCACTTGAGACCAGGAGAAAACTGAGATGAGATCCAGAAAAAAGTTAACAGGAATATAATCAGTATAAAACTAAAAGGTGTCCACAGAGTCATAGACATCTGTTAACAAAATCTTCTGGAAACAAATAAAAAAAAATCTTCCAATAACAAATTTTCATTAAAGACAAGTGTATTTTGAATGACTACATTTTATTGTTCCAGGCAAAAAGTAACAAGGAAAAAGACATCCAAGTGGCAAGGATCAGTAGGTAAATCAGGAACACAGAGAAGGGGGTGATAAGGAAATGCCAATTCCGAAAGGTAAAGAAGAGATTGAAAACTAATAAAAAGAAACAAACCGGACAAAAAGACTTCAAAGACAACTTTCTTTATATTAAATGGCAAAGCAAGACATTTCTTGAGCACCAAAAGCAAATTGCGTATTAAACACTTTTTAAGTCCAAGATTTCATGGCTTTACTCAAATACACAAGCCGACAAGAAGGATATATTCTTAACCGCTAAGTAAAAGAGGACCAATTCTGCGAATGAAAAAGTGAAATAAAGCCTTCACTTCGCCACAATCCACATTTTCTTGATTGAATCTTCTCGCAAGGTGAAATAAAGAAATGAAGACATGTTTGTTATGTCCTATGAATCTCTAGACTATGTCAATGCTATACAAAACAGATAAAAATGTAAGGCTCTAATCAATTACTGTTGAAAGAAAAACAAGGAAAGAACAAAAAACAAAGATCAAATGTCATACTCATTAGTCAGGAGACCAGGATACCAAAATCTCTACTCTGTTGAGACATTAGTCGAAGTTGATAAAAATTGCAAATTATGCACCCAATGCAACTTTAGACACGATATTCATAACAATATTTGAATACCTTTCTTTTCACACAAACAACCAAATGAGAGGAAAATAGGATGGACTTTCTTCTCCAAAACACCCATAGCACAACAAAACCACCTCGTATTTACAATTAATTGGGCAATGACCGAGAAAAAAGAGCAATATGGTCCTTCAAAATAATGGCAAGAACTAAAATCAAGAACCATCTATGGTTCCATTGCCATCATAATGCAACAACAAACGCAACATTTCTTGATTCATTGAAGCAGAATTAACCTTAAGTAACCAACTTTCAGAAACTAAACTTGCAAACTAATGTTCCACATCAGTAGTAACATAACATAAATATAAAATATAAATAAAAATATCATAATTTACTGTACAAGCACCAGCCGATTATTCCCCATGCCTCCTCTAAATTCCCCGTTTTCGCTCCCATCACCGCCACCGCCGCCATCTCTCTCCTCTAAACCCTCCAAGCCGCCACTTTTGGGCACTGTTACTATCAGCTCCCCATCTTCAAAAACCGCACTCGCCAACTCGGGCCGGGTCGACTCGGGCAATCTGAACCGCCAGATATCCAGCTCCAGCTCATCCAACGAAGACAACTCCCCAAACCCATTTGGCCTAACAACAATTTTGGTCACCCCAGGATGGATTTCCACCATGTGGGCCCTGACTTCACCCATACCGTCCGTCTCAGCAACGAACTTGAAATAATCCGGGCTCTCCTCGACCGCCACGTCAGCGTCCGACCGGAATGGAAGCTCCAAGACCCGAGTGAAGATATGGGGCAAGCGGCGGAGCTTCTTGTTGTGAAACCCAGTTGAAAGATTTTGTGGGTTCCTCAAATTGCTATTAAAATTGTTCAGATTCATGTCATAGTATTGGATGGCGATGTTGTTACGCTTCTTTGTTGGCGCAGGATGAACCTTCATGGTGGTTTCTTCTTCAAGCTTCTTGCTTTCTTTAAGATGAGAGAATGAAAATAAGAAAGAAGAAATAAGAAAGAGATAAAATAATGTCACCAAAGATGCTCTTCTTGAAAAGAAAGGAGAAGAATTGGGGATTGGAATCAAAATTTTGTTGGAAGAAAAAGGCAAAACCATAAAGGAATGGTGGCTAACCCTAACAAGATTGAAGATAAAAGAGTGGATTTTTGAATTTTGTGCGTGTTGATGGGGAATTTATTTATTTATTTATTTATTATTTTTCAATTTTGTGGGGGAATGAATATGCAAGGAAATGGAAAAAAGGAGATGGCAATGGAAATGAAATCTCCTTTTCAAGATGGAGTCACTGAACGAGTAAAGAGACGATGACTAATAATTGCCCCTGTGATTCCACGAAATTTCTTCCAAGCCATTATTATGTTTGGGTAATAACACTGAATCCCCAACATTTTTTTTAACTATTTTCAGGGCATAGCTTGTTCATTTGTATCAAATATATCCCCTATTGTTTTTAGTATTACAATGCAAATTTTTAATAAATTTTGTAATGAGCATTTTTATGCACAAGTTCAACTGAGATGATTTATTTTTAAATATTTTGAAGAAAATTAATCCTTATTAATGTAGAAAAAAATTTAAATTTTTATTTATTCTATATAAAGAAAATAATTAATTATTCGACTATCGTATAATTATCTCTTAATCTTTAATGAGTTGACTAAAATTATTTTATTTGAGTTATTTTTTAATTATTTAAAGATCTATGTGATACAAGTGAAGAAATTATGTCCTAACCTAAGAATTTTTTTAAAAAATAAGGGATCCAAACTTATTAATCTATTTTTATTCTTTAGATAATGATTTTGTATTACTCGAACATAAAACTTTAATTTAAGATGTTCATTCAATGATTTTTAGACTGTTAAAAGTTAAATTTTGCATTGAAAATATAAAATCGTATAAAGAATCAACTTTTATTAATAATTGACCTCTATCATGTTCATGGCCCTCTTGCAGCATGATGAATATTTTTCCATCACATCAAGAAATAGCATGATCAAAAGATTTATTATTATATAGTTTCCTATCTTATATTCTTTTGACATTTTAAAATGAAAAGTAAAAGAGAAATGAAATACACAATTCTTAATTTCTTATATTTTCCCATTCCAACCCAAAAAAAAATATATACAATTGTTTAACCTTTATATTTTTACCGGCACAAAATTTCTCTCTTTTAAATGGTTAATCAAGCTGGCAAGATACCAAGATTCTGCAATATTTTAAATAAATTCAACACCACAAAATTACGCAAACGAAATAAATAGTATGCAGCTCCTGTTACAGCAAGTCATGCGTAGAACAAGACCATCGCATTTAGATATTAATTTAACTTTCAAAGCTTGTTACCATTAACAAGCAATTCGCTTAAAATAGATAAAAACAGATAAGACACACTTGACATGATAAGGGTCTTTTTCAGATAAACACCCAAATCACGTTTCAAAAACAGTTTTTTCAGCATTTTGAATAAATGTTGTTAAAAATTTTAGTCTAAGCCTAAATAACAAGTATTTTAAATAACGTAATTTTTTTGAAGGGTGAGGGTTCGAAGTCCCAAGAAAATTTAAAGTTCCCATCTATACTTGAGATTTTATTATGATTGCACGGATTTAGAAAAATTCAATAACCCTCATTTTTCTTTAAAAAAAAAATTGAGTAGGTAGCCCTAATTATAATAAAATCGATGTCTTGTAATATATTAATTGAGAAAAAAATAAAAATAAAAATAAAAAGAGAGTACAAAAAGACAATTTCCTTGTAAAGACAAGGAAGCAAAGATGCGATGAGATGGACGCATGAAAGGTGAACCTTCCAAGAAATGACCAAAAGAGTTTGTAGTGAGGCAAAACTCTTGCTCCACTTTTGGCCTAACCCCGTGTGGGTGGGGTCAGGACCAGAGCCATGAGGTGACAAGTTGTTTTGTTTCACGAAACTCATGTTCATCTGCAAGTCCCTGAAATATTGTCCGCGAGCTACCACGCAGTGCTGACATGGTACAAGGTTTTTACCTCTCATTCACCCCCGTCGCAAAATTGTAAACTTTCAAGATTTTGATTCTCGGAAACAAAAACGTGCAGGGTCAAGAACAACAAACTTGGAGGATTTTTGACAAGGGGTGAGGGTAAAACATTGTACCCAGCAGTTTTGTAGTACAATCATTCTCCAAAAATAATGTATTAACATTTAACATCCGCCATACTTGTACAATTAAGGGGTAAAAAAAAAAACCTACAATAGCGTGCAAATGGTTGTTAATTAAACCATGACTCTCCAATGGATTAAACTTACCAATCATGTACACCCATCAGATCGGTAAACTAACTGTTCAGCAAAAGTGATCAATATGCTTTCATCTCAACAGTAAGATGTCAAGTTTGCTCCGCTAATCAACAAATTAAGACATTGCGTGAATTCAGTCAAATTTACAATTCATTAGTCAATTTCAACTTAACAGAAAGGAGTTTATTGACACTAGATATGCGTGACAAAGGTTCAGCTTTCACACATGCATATAAAACAATTATTTCTGTTCAACTCCCCTATGAAGGGTCCCCATTCACTGTTCAATAGTCAAGCTGCTGTGCTTATGCATGTACAGGATCTGGAGAAAGGTCCTGACGGTGCATTCTACGCCGTCGGTGAGATCTTTTATGACTGCGGGACTGCGCTCCAGTTGGCATGCTTGAGCTTTTCGGATGACGAATCTCCTCTGCTGTTGCCATATAACCAAAAACACAATCTAGAGGGTCTCCCATCACATCAATATTAGGTTTCAGCTAGAAGAAGAAAACAGGTTAGCTAATAGTTAATGAATTCAAAAGCAATAAAACACACTGCATTTTTGCCAACTGCTATTTGATTCATTTCCATGGAATGCTCGAGCATCTCACCTCTGATTGAGATGTATGTACAAACACAATAAATGAAAAGATAACGCCATACCCTTATCCACTTGCTCACCGCATCATACTCTATGATAAAATTCCTAGATTTGTTGGTGACAATAAGTTGGAAAGCTGGTTGCAACTTGCCAATTATGGTAATTCATGAAAATCACTTTTTCCTTGCCTTTTCTCTAGAACTAAACCAGACAGTGATAAATAAACCGGCACAAGCATCTTCATTACTCTTAATCCAGTGAGTTTATTACAACCATGTAAGAAAATTTCGAGAAGATTTCCCTTCAATAGTATGGAGCACAGATATCACTAAATTATAATAAATGAAGAGGTGAAGCTGGTTAACTCACAGACACTGGAACTTGCTTGGATCCAAACTCATTCTTTTTGCTGCCAGGGTCATTCTTTAAGCGACCGCGAGCCTCATCATAGGCCTCAGTGTGGGAGTCACTATGGGATACACCTTGTGAGTCACTCTCATGTGTTCTTTGACTTTGAGGAACATTATCACCGAAAGAATTCTTATAACGCCACCTTAACTTTGGCTGATCTAAAGCTGAATCATCATAAACTTTCTCTGAATAAAAATGTTTAGTCATAAGCTGCATTCCCCAAGGATTATCATGGTATTTGTTCACCATTCTGTCATTTAAAATATTATCATAAATGCGAATACAAGAACGAGATGCCAAGAGTAAAAGAGAAACAAAAATATTGGTGAATATTAGAATATAGTTTTCTAGCAAATTAAATACAGGAAATATAAATTCAGTAAGAATCGGTAGAATTCAAATGTCAGAGATTCTTCCCAATTTGTTAACACACCTCGAGTTTAAAGAGATGGGGGGAATAAATACACCACTGGTCTACAAGTTTCTTGGTCTAATAAAAAGCTGTAGTTATCATAGAACAAAATTGCATATTCAAGTACAACTGTGTGACCAAAATAGGAAACACAGAAAAGACCGGTAGATGCACCAAAGACTTTGCAACTATAGATCTTTATATGACAATACTATACTATAAAAGTCCATGTTGAGCGCACACACATCCAGACATACACAAATTTCATTAAGGAAAGAAACAAGTTTACTCCCAATCAGCAAACTAAAAGTGGAAAACCTACATATTTGCTAACTCTTTCTGCAGCTGGCTTCCATTAGTTGCAAGAATCTGATCAACAGATGACTCAAGGGACCTACTAAACTTCCATAATCCAAAGAAAACAGCAGCTCCTGCAAGAAAGCAGGACTAACTGAACATGGAAGGTATAAGATTAAAAATAGAAAGTTTATATGTTATTTCAGCATATACAATTTGAAATACTTCCAACTTAAGGAGGAGGACGCTTCTCTTACCTCCTGAAATGTTAACTCGTAAAAACTTATTCAGCTTCCATGTTGCTGCAAGAGAAGCCTAAGAGTTATCAAAATATTGCAAGAAGGAAGATGAAGAGTAGGTAATCAAGAACATTTGAGAAAGGAACTGAGATTTTGTGAATACTGAAAGCACACACACCACAAGAGCAGTAGAAGAAATTATAACTGCAGCAGCAGCAGTATCAACAGTTATCTGTGCACAATATGATGAACGTAGAACTACTGTAGACTAAATCCTACTTGCTAAACAAACACAACTCTTAACCAAAGATAGAATCTTTGGATTCAGAAAAACAAAGCTTAATATTGCACCCAAATTAGCAGAATAAACAGAGCCTACAACCAGAATTTCATCAAAACTAAAACTGAAAATTGTTTAAATGGAACACACAATAATAATGCCAGTGGCTATCCAATATATCATAACGTAAATTCAAAAAACATACCCAACCACGTAATACCAGATCCAATAAGAGCGCCAGCCGTGAACTCCCTTAGAGCTCTCGATTTACATGCCAAAAGAATATTTGCTTCCCCAGATGTCAATCTCTCCTACACAAAACCACCTGTTTTCAGAACACAATGCAGCAGTACGAACTGCAAATGACTTCCTTTTTTTCTAGAACAAGGAGCAACAAGACATTAAAGTAAAATTATATTAAAAAAAGTTCACCGCCGATTTATTCCAAAGCATTGTAAAAGCAAGCACAACAGAGCTAAAAAAGACCTTTTGGTAAGAATATACTTCAATTAACCAAATTTAGCCCAAGAAATTGAACCATAAAAGAAACAACTAAAAATGGCCAATTAAAAAAGCTGAGAAAAAAAATACCACAATTAACCAGACCCAGAAACAAATACACAAACAGATGGTGAGCTGTAAAGTAAGGGAAAAGAAAAACCTGTTTGGTCCTGAGAACTTGCTCGAGTTCAAACAGAACTTCACCCATTACTCTTCAGAATCAGACACGCTAGCTGTTTCTTCAATCATAAAAACGCTGGCAAACGAATTGTAATTGTTTGTGCAACCGCCCCGATCGTTTGTGTGACCGAGCGGGTGCCAAATTGCTCCATAAACAAGAACAACCCACTGGGTCAGAACCTGGGCCCGACCCAATTAAAATACGAGTTGACTGTTGTCATCCCTCTTAAAACCCCTTGAAAGCCCTTTCCAAACAGCACGTAATAAAAATAAATTAAACTTTTTCTTTACACCTACTTTTATTTCTTAATTCCACCTTCTTCACTGATAATTCCACAGTTTCGTTGCGATACCAGAACATGACCTTCCTTCCTCGAGATTTTATTTATTGAAAAAAATTATTAAAATTTGAAAATAAAACCAGCATTATTACTTTTTTTTTTTTACCTATTTTTCTTACGGTTTAAACCAATATGATTTTATAATTTTCCTAATGATAAAATGTAGAGTGATTATAAGAAAATTATTAATCAGTTAACTAAGAACCAATTATTGAAGTGAGTAAAGTTGCTGATCTTATAGTGAGTTATTATGGGATGTTCTTGAATCTTGCAAAAAATGCATAAAAGGATGATTATAGTTCTTTTATGTATTTTTAATCATGAGTAAAATGGTAAATACGAAGGAGGGGTTTTATAAGATATTTTGAGGGGTGCCAATAACTCCACGCTAAAAATATTTGGTAAGTTCCAAATCCTTACCCAATTTCATTCAAAATCCATCACCAACGAACATTAACGACCAACAAACTTTCCCCCCAAATTCCACTTCTGATTTCTGAAGTCACAAAACTCCGATGTCCACTCTCAGCCAGCCCGCAAAACCACTCACTCTCCCCACCAGCACCACCATCTCCTCTTGCTCCAGCCTCACTCACGTGAAACAAACCCACGCCCAAATCCTCAAACTCTCACACTCTCACCACTCCCAAAATTCCCTGCTCCTCAAACTTCTCCTCACTTCATTCTCACTCCCTACCACCACTCCTTCATCCCTCCACTACGCCCTGTCGATATTCTCCCAAATCCCCACTCTCCCATCTCACGTCTGCAACAAATTTCTACGTGCACTGTCACGGGGTCACCATCCAAAACATGCACTCAAGGTGTTTCTGAAAATGTTGAATGAAGGATTGACCGTTGACCGGTTCAGTTTCCCTCCAATTTTGAAGGCCATTGCGCTGGCTGAGGGATTGTTCGAGGGGATGCAGGTTCACGGGCTTGGGACTAAGTTGGGGTTTGGTTCGGACCCGTTTGTGCAGACGGGTCTTGTTGGAATGTATGGTGCTTGCGGGAGGATTGTCGATGCGCGGTTGGTGTTTGATAGAATGTCTTATAGAGATATTGTTCCGTGGAGTGTAATGATTGATGGGTATGTTGATTGTTTTGATATGTTTGTGTTATTGGTATTGTTTGTGCTTTTGCAATGTTGTTCTGATTGAAAATTACAAACAGGTATTGTCAGAATGGGCTTTTTGATGATGTTTTGAATCTTTTTGAAGAGATGAAGATGTTGAATGTGGAGCCGGATGAGATGGTTCTTTCAAAGATTTTATCTGCATGTAGCCATGCTGGGAATTTAAGTTATGGGAAAGCAGTGCATGAATTTATTATTGATAACAATGTTGCTCTAGATGCCCATTTGCAGAGTACACTTGTTACTATGTATGCGAATTGTGGTTGCATGGATATGGCAAAGGAATTGTTTGATAAATTGTTGCCAAAAAATTTAGTTGCATCAACTGCTATGGTTTCCAGGTATTCAAGTGCTGGACAGGTTGAAGATGCTCGCTTGATTTTTGACCAGATGGTTGAAAAGGACTTGATCTGCTGGAGCGCAATGATTTCTGGTTATGCTGAGAACAATCATCCTCAAGAAGCTCTTAAGTTGTTTAACAAAATGCAAGTCTGTGGAATGAAACCTGATAAGGTCACTATGCTCAGTGTTATCTCAGCTTGTGCTCGTCTTGGGGCGTTGGATCAAGCAAAATGGATCCATTTATACGTTGATAAAAATGGGTTCGGAGGAGATTTGCGTGTCAACAATGCTATCATTGATATGTATGCAAAATGTGGGAGATTGGAAAGTGCAAGAGAGGTATTTGAGAAGATGAGAAAAAGAAATGTGATATCCTGGACAAGTATGATCAATGCCTTTGCTGTACACGGGGATGCTAGTAATGCTCTAAGCTTCTTCAATAAAATGAAAGATGAAAGTATTTGTCCCAATGGGGTTACATTTATTGGTGTGCTTCATGCTTGTAGTCATGCAGGGCTAGTTGATGAGGGGCGGGAAATCTTTGCATCAATGATTAATGAGCACAACATTCCTCCTAAACACGAGCACTATGGTTGCATGGTGGACCTCTTTGGCCGAGCTAATCTCCTGAGAGAAGCTCTTGAGCTTGTAGAGACAATGCCTTTTGCACCAAATGTTATCATTTGGGGATCACTGATGGCAGCTTGCCGGGTTCATGGTGAGATTGAATTAGCTGAGTTTGCTGCCAAACAGCTTCTCCAGCTAGATCCAGATCACGATGGTGCTCTTGTGCTATTATCAAACATTTATGCAAAAGACAGAAGGTGGCAAGATGTTGGGGAGTTAAGGAAATCAATGAGAGAAAGAGGTATACTTAAAGAGAGAGCATGCAGTAGAATAGAAATGAACAATGAAGTTTATGAGTTTCTGACAGCAGATAGAAGTCATAAACAAACAGATCAGATCTATGAGAAGCTAAATGAGGTGATTAGTGAATTGAAGCCGGCTGGCTATGTTCCTGATATCCATAGTGCTCTGGTTGATTTAGAGAATGAAGAAAAGATGGAAGCAATTCTATGGCACAGTGAGAAGTTGGCACTTTGTTATGGGCTAATGAGTTCCAAAAAAGATTCAAGCATTCGCATAGTTAAGAATCTCAGGGTTTGTGAGGACTGCCACACCTTTATAAAACTGGTTTCCAAGGTTTATGGGAGGCAGATTATCATCCGAGATAGAACTAGGTTTCACCATTACAAAGATGGCGTGTGTTCTTGCAAAGATTATTGGTGACCTTTTCTAAACAAATTGGAAATCATGTCATACCTGTGAAACATGTAAACATTCACTAAACATATTCCTCCTGAGTGGCAATGGTTATTACTGATCTTTTCAAAAGCTCAACATCTGACTAACTTTCCTCCGATAGTTATGAAAATTTTCATATACTAGGCTCATAGGTTACACTCTTAGAGCTACTCTTAATTAAATGGTGAACTCTTTAACTCTTGAAGAACAAGCAGGCGGCACCAACACAGAATAAGCATTTTCTACCAAATGTAAAATAATCAAAATCGGTTTCTTGCATAAGAGGTAATTTGCAATAGTCCATTAGTTTCACCATATACAATTTAAGTTTTGAACATCGAAATACGGGGCATTAAAATCTTGTTTCTGCCTAAAGATTCTACTTTCTACAAATACAAATAAGAGAGCTAAATGAAAATTCATTTGAATCATTTCCAATACACCAAACAGAAATGGAAGAAGAGAAAAGTCATAAACTTCTCACAAGAGATGAGAAACTGAATATTTTTTGATTGAAGATAATGCAGAACAGATCTCAAATCTTCTTAAGTTGGTATCTGGATATGCTCTTTTGCCAGGAATGCCCTGCATTGGCTTTGAAAAGTAGAAAACGGCCATAACTCCTCATTGACCCGGCTTACCGCTCCAGACAGCTTGTGCTTCAAGAACTCAAGTGCTGTTGAAAACAATCTTCTGTTCTCCAATATTGAGTTCCGGCGATACTCCAGAATCCACGTACTAGGATCCAGTTGCACAACGGAGGCAACCCATTTCTTGTGCATCCATGAAGTGTTTGCCTTTCGAATTGAATATCCAGCCTTCCCATTGGACCACTTTGAAGCCCCATAAAATGAAACATAAATAAACATCGAGACAGGTAACAAAAATAGCATTCAATGTCATTTTACAAATACGTTTCTTTACAGATCAGATTATTACCTCAGTCACTCTCCCAGATAAGATGGTAAACAATCGAGAAGAAAATCCAGTTGTGAGCAATCCTGCTGTCTGCAAAGGCCACCCCCATATGCTCACCTCCTCCATTGCAGATTTATACAACACACAACGCGAATTCAATAGACCATCCTAAGATCAAATCAAAATTGTTTGCAGTTAATAGCCCGTTTGGATAAAGAAATAATAACGAAAGGAGAATCAAGTAGCACCTGATTAATTTCCCATTTGGAATCAGTACGACTGCAATTAAAGATCTTGCCATGAGCAACAATACCCCTCAATTCATTCTGCAAGAACCTCAATCTCCCATTCAAATCACGCAAAAAATAAGATCTTTCGCCAAGATTCCTCACAATATCTGACGACAAATCTGGCTTCAAAGCCCCAGAAACCATCCAAGAAACCCCAAATTCCACAGCAAAAAACAAGCTAAAAACCAAAACCAACTTCGAAAAAAACCCCAAAAAACCAAAACTCTTATGAGCCTCTTTCTTCTCCACCTCCTTCAAATTCACATTCACTTTCACTCTTGCAGTTGATTTCGAAACAGGGGACTCCATTATCTTGCAAGAACTCGATCTGGGCGTTGACACAATTGAAGCCTTGAAGGAGATTGGAGTGCTTTTGACGTTATTAGGGCCACGAGAGGAGGAGAGCTTTGTGAGTGAGCTTTTTTGTACACTGAAGGGCATGAGATCGAGAGTGGCATTGATACTGGCTATGCAAATTTCACAGTTGCAATTTGCATCTTTTTTGCATCCTGGGTAGTAGCAGCTGTCTCGGGCTTCGCTTTGATTCTCGTCCATGGTGGTAATGGTGGCGCTTGACTTCACTGAAGATGATGGTGTTAGCGATTTCATGGCTTCTCTTTTGAATTTTGTGTAGATTTGTTGTTTTGTTGAAATGAAATTAGTATTTTAGTTGGGGCTCTATGTTCAGAGGAATAAGGGTTTTAAAATTTGAAAATCCAACGGTCAAGTGGTATGAGGTCAGTTGAGGAATTTATTCTCTTTTGGAGGAGTTACTGATAAGCTAGAACGGCGAAATGACTGAATTAGCCTCCGCTTTAATTTCGTCCAAAAGTTCTGAACTTACAATGCTTGTACATTAACTTTGAATAACTTAATTTCGTCGAAAAAAAATTGAATTATGAAGGATGATTCTTCACTATTCTCTTTTAGTGTCTAGCTTAGTTCTTGTTCGTTTGGTTGATGAGAAAATGAATGGAAAGTGTGAGAGAAAAAAATCTTCTTTATTACATTATGAATGATCTAAAATAGAATTGAGACATATTATGGGCTTTTAAGCCCTCTAGTCTTGTTCTTCAAGCTCGATTTTCTTCCAATTGTCCAAAATGCCCCCCTTTTTTTTTTTTTATCATCACTTATGACAAGTGGTTATCTTTAATTAGTTAACTCGTCTTTTACAAATGTATGCTCCAACAAATTTGTATCTGAACATGATATTAGTTGATTCATTGTAAGATTCAATGTTCGTCTCATTTTTATCATATAACACAATATCATTGGTTAAGGCTGCCACTTGGCATGATCTATCTCCCAAAAATTTTTGTTCCATTTTAAAGGGGGCAGGATAAAAAGTTTTAGGGACTCATTCCTCTATAAATTGAATTGAACTACTTAATAAATTTCACACACACACACACATACAGAGAGAGAGAATAATTTTATGGTACGAGATCTTAAAGCGTGGAAAAAATCTGAAAAAATTTTAAAATCGCAGAGTTTTAGAGACTCAAAACTTTAAATATTTAAATCACGTGGTTCATATTGAACTTTCTTACACTTTAAAACTTTAGATTGAAAATTTTATATATATATATAAGCATTACTAAGTAAGAATTATATCGTTTCAAATGTATCCACACAGTAACAAGTGAACAAATCACATTGAGGGTAGGAGGGGAGCCATTGGCCATCCTTTCCCCATCCCAATATCCAATCTCAAAATTTATGACTTGAATTATCTTCTTTTCCTTTTTGCATTTCGTTTTTTAAGCTCATGTCAACACACATTCCCTTGTCTATTATTGTTATCATTATTTTCAGATTAGTCTCCAAACACTTGAAGCAACTTTATTGTAAAATGCTGCATTTCGGATTCTTTAATCCAGCTATGTAATACTGTAATACCATCAACATCATGCCCCCATAATGCAACTTTTTTGACAAGTTTTAGTTCTCATTATTATTCCCCACTAGGCAAAGCATTCAACTCTGCTAAAAGAACTCAGCCTTCTTATTCATGTTCACTAAATTCCTTTGGTTGACGAATTAAAGTTATCTATTTTAGAAGAAAGAAGAAACTACAAAGTATTTTGTGTCATCACAAGCATTGAAGAATCTCATCCCCTCGTGCTGATTTAATCCATTAATGGTGTCAAAATATTTAGCAGCACATAATTCATAGAATCTTCAAAAGAGGCTGAGACGACACATAGTTCTTTTAGCACAAGACGACACATAGTTCTTTTAGCACAAGGCATCTGATAAAATTACACTTGACAACGAAAAACCATAAGTACTCTGCTGGAAAATGCCTTTAATCACAAGCCCCACATGTATAATCTCAGAATCTGATTCTCAAAGCCCTGGCAAGTTCATCTACGTCCAAACAGACTCGATACACCAAGAAAATGACTGTCAATTACCAAATATTTAAGCCAATGTTGACCTGTGAAATTGGTATTTAATTTATAATTTTTTAAGTAATCGCATCAGGAACTTGATTACCGGTAACTGTGACTATTCTTATAATTATGTCAAATTTTGAATGTGGGGATCTACTTTTTCCACAATTCATTTCATTTGCTTTGCTCGCATTCTGGATTGCAACTGAGAGACCAAAAAGCTAATGGCCATACAGTGATCCCACAATGGTAATGATATGGATCATGTGGAAATTTAATGCACATGATGACACAAACACTATATTAAAATTTGCTTTCTCAACCACTACTCATAGTGGGAAAAGAAATCATATTATAGCTTATAATAATTGATGCTTGTGTATGAAAAAATGTCGATTTAGTCCTGTCTACTGAAGTGGGAAGTTCACAGATACTTGTGTATTTTAATATGGAAAAAAGAAGTCCAGATGTAATTTTGATCTTGAAACCAATTAACTAGAACCCCCAGCTAAGGAAAAATAGCTTCTATAACAGAAGCCGGCAGCGTTAACCATAATGATCTTGTATGATTATCATATCAGTGTCAACAGCTGATCAGACATGCTGAAAAAAGAGGGGAAAAAAAAGAAAAGAACTAAAAATTAAATTTCTTTAGAGATAAAAAATTTTAGGAGAGCAGAAAATTTCAATTAGTTTTTGGGTAAAATCAAGATTTTTCTTTTCTCTGAAGAAATTTTCTTCTTTTTTTTTTTTTGCCAGCAAGAAAATAAGAGAAGATCGCATGCTGCTGATGGCAAAAGAAGATTAAAGCTCGATATAACATCCCCTGTACAATGAGAAGTTAAAAGCTTAGGTAGCCATCAAAGGCTAAGAGCTATATAGCTATTCATTTTTATTAAAAAGCTCTGCCCCTTGTTGGAAATATATATCAATACAGCTTAGTGCTTGCTGATCTTGCATACTTCTTAGAAGTAGATGGTGGCGTTGAAGACAAGTCACCTGATCTTCTTCTTAGCATCTGTCTCATACCATCGGCTACTCGAACCGCAGGATTTGATTTGAATTTACCACAAAATGACATGTGAGCCACCACAGCTTCTTCCACACTGATGCCAAATGGCTTTTTATTCCCTCTATTAACTTCATCTCTTACGGCTTCTGAACACAACCCACACAGCCATTTCCCATCAAATTTCCCCTTCACTTCACTTATGTAATCTTGTGTGCAATCCTCTTTCAATCCACAACACTCGCACTTCACTGACTCAATCTCCATTTATTATTATTTTTTTCTCGTAGAAAAAAGTCTGGGTTGTACTATGGGCGCTGCGTTTTTATATATGCGCGTGAATGAAAAGTGGGTTTCTTTTGTTTCTGTGTTTGTTGATGAAATTTGAGCACTTGGGATCATTGATGGATTTTGTTGGAACAAGAAACAAAGTGTTGCGCTTGGTGTTGCACGAGAGCTTTTATGGGTGGCCTGAACCTAGAATGGAGCAAATGCCATAATTTACTCCATGTTCTAAGGGACACGGGCCAGTGGAATTTGAGACAATGCTGGTCTGTTGGGGGGGCCTCGGGACCCTGGCCCTTTCTAGTATTTAAAACCAATTAACTCAATTTGTTTTTTGCGCTTTTTTTATTTTTAAATTTTAAAAACCCTTTTTCTCATTTGTCATTCGTATTGTTTTGTTCTTATTTTATGGTAGTTTATTTATTTGATTGACAGTTACTTTCGGTTGGTGCAGTGGGAGAAAAATTTGGCTAGCTAGTCTTGGCTAAACTTATTAGCTACGGCTGCAGGCTTGAGTTATTCTAGTTGGAGCTTTTTGGTTTTGGCTTCGTTTGTTTGATTGTTCTTATTCTTTGTGCATGTTAATAATTAATTGATCTATATATTAAACTTTTATGTCGTGGATCAACTTCCAATTGCAAATAAGTCAACATCATTGCCACACTTTCTTGACCTAGCAGACTTGGGTGGTTCAACAGCCTACAATTAATCGGATAGCTGTAAATTTGCAATGGGTTATGATGTAGGATACATAGCATAGTTCGGATATATCGCCTAAATTGGGTTATGATGTAGGACATGCCACATGTAGTGTAGTTCGAATGTATAGCCAAATTTTAGGTGCAATGCTAAATAGGGGTGTTCAGAATTCAATCTGATTCGTTTAATTCGTATAATCTGTAAAATTCTGATTTATGGATTAATGGATTGGATTAGATTAAAAATTTTAAAATTCACAGTTCAGTGGATTGAATATAAATTTATTTTTGTGAATTCGCAAAAATCGGCGAATCCGTAAAAAAAAAATATTTATTTAATAAAAAATTAAAATTTTAAATATGACATTAGTACTTACTAATAAATAAATTAATTAAAATATAGTTACATTAATACTGTATTATATCTTATCCGATAATAATATAAAATAAAAAATAATTAAATAAACAAATATAGCTTCACAAACAGTTAATTTTCATATACTAATTTAAACAAATAAAATTTTTTTTGTGTGTTATATTTTGAAACTTTTAATGTATTTTTTAGATTTATTTAAACAATTAATTTATTTAAATCTTATTTCATTTTTGAATTTGATCAGTAGGAAATTTATTTTTATATTAATTTTTTTATTTAGTTAGTTCATGGATTAGACAGAATTAAAAATTTTTAGTTTGCAAAAAAACCCTAAAAATGGTGAATTGGATCTGGATTAGGTTAAATCCACATTTGATCTGTAGACGTATGGATTGGATTTTGATTGAGTTTTACCAATCCGTGGATTAGATTGGATTGAAAATTTATAATCTACAAAATTATGGATTGGATATGGATTTATGCTCAATCCACAAAATCCGATTTACGAACACCCCTAATGTTAAATTTTTTTCATTGTTAATATATCATTTTAAAGTTCTTAACGAAATCGAGAAAACTTGTGCTTGTCCCATGAGTTCCTTTAGATTTTGGCCAAATATATTTTTGTCATTTCATAAACGTTTTATGTGATTTTATCTTGTCATTTAATTATCTAGTTTAAATGTTGTTTATTTTATTATTTTTATTTTGAATTGTTAAGTTTTTAATATAATAATATTTGAGCTTGCCTATTTTATTAATCAATAATACTATGTTTACTTAGTTTTACTCTAAACCAATTGTAAGAGTCATAATCTTAATTATCTCTTTGTGCTTTCTGCTTCGGGTAATAATTATTAATGGGCTCTCAAGCAATTTGTTAAAATCGATCTAAAAATTTGCATTCCCCTCAATTAATTGCTGCTGCTAATTTGTGGTTCCATCTAGTTAAGGCTTGATTACATGGGGAAAAAAGAAGCATTTTTTTCCCCATAAGTCATGGACATGGACACAAGAAACTTTGACAGTAATCGAATGTGACAAAACAAGTGAAATTGACAACAAGGATATAGTATATGGAACTTGTTTTCAAGGCGTTGTGCAATAATTTTAACAACTTTTTGGCCTGATTTAAACATCCAAACATGTTTTTTTCAATGGGGAAGGTATGTTCATGTTCTGTAGTCAAAATTCATTACGCATGTGCTGCATGTTGTTTTAGCCAAATGCATCAAGATTTTTGTATAATTAAGTTGAAAAAAAATAAATAAATCACCATCAACAAAGCGTTGTTCTATTTTTAATCTGCAATTAATCTTTTTGTAAAATAAAAAAAAAATGGTTGTT
This sequence comes from Luvunga scandens, assembly GCA_030449905.1. Classification (NCBI taxonomy): domain Eukaryota; kingdom Viridiplantae; phylum Streptophyta; class Magnoliopsida; order Sapindales; family Rutaceae; genus Luvunga; species Luvunga scandens. Next base: position 3,916,255 of record JASUUG010000478.1, read on the forward strand.
TATTTTCTTTTCTCATGACGTGATACTGATATTTTCTTAGCATCATTCATTGAAAGGGAAGCTATCTATTGTTGAAGAATGATGCAGAAAAAGATTACCCTGGTTGGTCGAGGGCTACTTTCATCCCAAATACACAGGGTTGCTCAAACTTCTCTAATTAGGTCAAGTGTCCGAACAGCATTGGCTGTTTTTTTGCTAATTTGAGTTAAGATTTGGTACCTGCATTATTTCTACATGAATGGAACGAAACTGTAAGAACACAAAGGTCAATAAAAATCCGCAATCTTCTGAATAATAATACTAAATATCTCAAAACTTATCCTCAAAGATTTATATGAAATAAGGTGGCATGCTAAGTCTGCATTTTTTTAAACAATAATGCTAAATATCTCAAAACTTATCTTAAATGAGTTATCTCAAAACAATGATAGATGATTTTTCACTATTTTTTTTAAGGGTCCAACTCCATAAGGATATGGTATGGTATCCCATGAGTATTATAGTCAAACCCTAATGCACCATTGTGTCTAGAATGAATCCTTTGAGATAAATTTTAGAATATGTAATATTAATTTCTTGGCAATGTACATGATTGAATTAGCTAATACTAGCAAAAGAATAACGACCTGCAACGGCATTTTTTGTGCCTTTGTAGCGCATTAGAGTTTGTCATTTTTTTTCTTTTTTTTTTAAAGGAAAGGGAGGGTGGGCAAGCTCAAATCAATTTTTACCCCCCTCCCCACCTCCAAAGCTCAAATCTAAGTCCACACAAGTGAGGAGCGACAGATTGCACTGCCAACCAACTCGGCTACACCCGTGGGGGCACATTAGAGTTAGTCATTTCTTTTTTATCATTATCAATTAGTCACTTACAATTACTTATGTCCATATTTTAAAAGCATGCAAGCACACTTGATAATTTTCGTTCATAAAAATTTCTTAAAACAGATGATACAATAAATATTATGAATTTTTCTATACGAGGGGCTTTAAGTATAATTGCATAAGCAAAAAAAGTAGTTGCTAAAAATGTATATTTTAGGAAGGCCTTATTTTTTTTAGTGTGTTCCTGATAATACTCTAAGTAATCAATTTTTTAAAGTTTCCTATAGTAGAAAGCCTATTTTTAGATTTCTCTCTAATAAATAATTATTCTACAATTAATATTTATTTTTCTGTACAAAATATATATTTTATATCTCTAATGCCAAAGAGATATAATTAATAATTTTATCTAACCATTAATTTATTCATTATTAGTCTTTCAAATAGAAAAAAATTAATATTTTTTACATTTTTAGTTTCCTAAAAAAACTTAATTATTTAACATTAGAATGTTTGACTTTTAGTAAAATTTCTTGTTCACTTCTCTATTAAATAAAATTATTGCATTCATTGCTTTCTTTAAAAAAAATAGTTTCTTAAATACAAAATTCATCGTCATCATATGATCATCAATTCATTATCTCAACTTTTTAGGTACTACTATTCTAAATATTATAGTAGAAGTAATAAAAAATCTTATTGACTATTTTTTAGGATTTATTTCTTGAAATTCTTTAGGGTCTTGAATGAATTTTGAACTATTTTATTTTTCTTTAGCATTTAAGTTACTGATTGAAAGTGAGGCCTCAAAAAAAATTCATTTTAAGTCTCAAATACTCTAAAATAGGTTGTTCTAATATGTGTAATATTACTCTAACAAAGTACTAAAAGTTTCTAAAACTCAACAAAGTCCTAAAAGTTTCTAAAACTCGATGAATATAAGTCATGCTATAAATTCAAGCTCACTCAATTCACAAATTTTATTTAATATGCCAATTATACGTGATTATATACGTGATTATGCCAATTAATATATATATATATATATAGGCCAACATTTACGTGATTATATTTTGAAACGTTTTAAAATTCATTTTTCTAATGTTTTTGTTCATTTTGAGAAAAAATATTGAACCAGTACATTATTATTTTTAGTAGCAATCAACTTCTTGTCACCCTTGCAACAAATGGTACCAAAGGGAATGGATGTATCTGCACCATTCTTTCTTAGAAAGCAAACAACATGATTAGCTTTCACCCAAGAATGAGCTCACAATGTATGATTAGCCTTAATTCTTTAAATGAAGTTAATTATTGAGTTGGTGTAATTACTAATGTGATTTTTATTAAAAGAATTCTTTCTACTTAACGTGCGCAATTATGAGAAGTCTACTAACTAAGCATATATAACTAATAATGGTTACATTAACTTTGAACTAATGAATCAAAGAGGTTGCCAAAACAAACTTAATTAATTGCATAGTAATGACAGGTTTATAAAGTTGAGACATATTTGTGACATTTGGTATGACACAAAAAGTAATAATATGTATATAAAATTGAGATGAGTCTCATAAAGAAATTTTAGAATACATTAAAGATATCATGTCTGTCATGTAAGTAAATTATATTATGATATGTTGTATTTATTTTAAAAAATCATCATGTAAAATGGTGGTTATATTAAATCGAATTACATATATCATATATGTATTAGCTAATTGTATTACATTTGATGTATTTTAATATTTCTGTATCTAATAATAACGTTAAAAATTAATTATTACCTAACACATGATAATTATTAATTAGTGACGTATACATTATTTATAATATAAAAATTATATATCTATATGCATATCATTATTTTTAATTACACCAATCACTCTTGATTTAGAAGATCTTTTAAAAGATTTTCACTCAAGAAATTTGGCCCATCCATCAATAATTAAAACTTTAATCAAGTCCCCAACACAAAGAATAAACTGGTTTATTGCACAGATGCACATGATCGTCTGTATATCCTTATGTTTCTTTTAATTTTTTATTCATCAATTATTAGCGTAGACTCTTTTGCGTGAATGACAAAAACTTGTACTCTTTATTAAACAAAATCTTACTTCTCCTTCGACAAGAAGAACTATTGATGAATATGTTGTGAGATAATATTAGGTGCCTAGGGGTACTATTACTCATAGCCTAGCTAGTTAGAGACTAGTATATGGACATTTTTTTTTATTATTGATACATCTAGACGATTCAAATAATTGAGGTAGCAACATATTTTTATTTATTGAAATAAATTGGGGATTATGTTAATTTATTACGGCAAATCATTCATCACAAATGCATATCAAGAATAAGATGGTTAGTAAAAGAATTTATTATCTAACTAAACTGGTCTTAATGCAAGTGAAAAATCTTCAATATAATCAATAAAGTTCATTATCTTGAAGAGAAAATTTTAGTTAATTGCTTCCGACGTATGCTTTCTCTTTCGTTGTCACACATGTATTTATTTTTAAATATTAGTTGAAAGATACATATGACCACAAAAATTCAATAAAAAAAGAGTACCGGCCAACTTTATTCTGCTCGAGATATTTATACTCGTTCATCGTTCATAAGTTACTGAATTAAGAGGATACTACTAGTAAACAAAAGTGACCCAGATGAAAGAAATGGCTTTGCTTAGTCGTTTTATACATAAATGGACATAAGAGAATGCTTGAACAAGGAGAGCAAGAGAAAGTACATATGGCCGCAATAATTCATTGTTGGAATTTATAATCATATACCAAAACAAAATCTTAATGGCCCATCTGATCATATCATCCACAAACCTCTGTGGTATGTCATATCATGCATCACTTACTTTTTCAAAGCAACTGCTTTGTAACAGTGGGCTAGCAATTATTCGGAGTACATATAAACTCAAACGGACATACATATTTATACATGCATCAGCTGGATTTACAATTATTGCATAATTCAGATTAAGTCAGCCAAACAAACTTCGAAATCTGTACTTGATAATGGAGAGTTCTACTCTATATACAAAGGAAGAGATGTATGAGGAATCAAATCCTTCCTCAGATCCTCTCATGCATGAAGCATGAGCTTTTGTTACCTTTTAGTTAACAAAATCATATATTATTATTAATAATCACATGTTAACACCTTCAAATTAAAACTCAGGTAATTTATTAAAACAAGCGAAGAAACCTAACCCCACCGTCTCACTAATGCTTGGTGCATGACTCATGAGACAAGTCCAATCACAAGTAGCTAACTTTAGTCGGTGTGTCTGTCCAGTAGAATTAACATTTAACTCCCTGCTTGAACGATTGCATGTGGTGAATACAATCTAACCTTAATTAGACATACATGCGGCTGAGTAGACATATATACTAGTCTTGGTACTCATCGACTCATCTTATCTCAAACCCTAATTAATGTCATGGCTAAATATTAGCAACGTGTGTGTGTACACACGATGATGTGGGCGCTATGTACGAGTTTCTTATTGAGAGGCTATGTCATCGGACTCGCACCCTCGCAATAAGAGACTACCACATGGTGATGTCACCCACCATAAGGTGAGCACACCACTCACATGATCGCTTGTTTGTGTATTTGTGTGTGGGTCTCTCTCTATATATATATTAGTTTTCTAGTCTGCGATCTTAAAGTGTGGAAAAAGTCTAAAAGAACTTTAAAATCTTGCGGTTTTAAAGGCTTAAAATTTAAAACGCTTAAACTACACGATTTATGCATCTTCCTCAATAATCCCACAATTTAAAATTCCAGATTTGAACATTTCTATATATGTGTGTGTGCATGAAAATTTTTTAATCTGTAATTAAAGTCTGGGAAGAATTTATGACATCCTAAAAGAGATCTTTTAAGTTATTAAAGTAAAAGATAATCTAAAGGACAAACAAAACATAAACTTTAATATAGTGTACGTATTAAAGAGAGAGAGAGAGTGTGTGTGTTTGTGTTTTTTTTTTTCTGATATATCTTTTACTTTAATAATGACGAAACAGAAATGTAAAAGGGTTCAAGATAGTCGAAATAAAGTTTCTTAAGAAGGAAGTTTATTGAATAATTATGTATTGACAAAGCTAGGGTTTTGACCCATTTATATAATAACCCTAAATATTGTGAATTTATTAAAATGGGAAAATCCAAAATATTATTTCATAATAAAACTCTTCTAATCAAAATAAGAAAAAGGAAAATAAATAGCGTTCAAATCTAAATTCTAGAAAAAAAAAGATAAAAATCTTAGAACAAACAAAAAATTAAAAAATATCTTAAAACTGAAAAACGACCAAGAAATAAGTAAAATTTTGGATTCTACCATAAGACAGAATGGCACAAACTTTTAAAAGGTATATTATATGCTGAAAACAGACACATGTAGAATAAGTTATACCTTCCAAAAAATATCTTACTTATAATACGCAACCATCCTACATCAAATAATTTAAAAATCTCTAATTAAAAAATTATTCTATTCATATATAAACATTAATTAACAAACCCAATTCAAGTTAGCAAGTAGCATGCTTTGTATGAACCAAAAACAGGTTACATGAACCTATTGGTGATTACCCAAATATTGTCAAGGCATGTGAGTTCATAAAACAGTATATTCAAACATTGTCCTTAATGAAGAAAAAGAGAGAGAGAAGGCATGACCTATCATGTGGGGTTAATCTTGTTCTTGCTCAGCCTGATCAGCCCCGAAGCTTTAACCCCACAAAATACACTTGTTTATGATATATCCAAGTACTCTGTATGTATATATCGACCACATAAACTTTGATCATTGTCACGCAAATCAACATGCGAGAATTTGTTCGGTAGATGTCCGGCAATTCCAATGGTCACTGTGCTCTTTCATATCCATGTCTTCGAAGGGATTGGTCAAAAGTTGAGCCAAAGGATTAATATTTTGAAAATTTTGTATATGAATAAAAAGAAGAATATATAGTTTGCTGCTTGCCATTTCCTTTTAAGTATACATACATATATATACATATATAGTCCTTGCCAACACCCTTATTTTTTTTTACGGATATTTTATTAAATCATATAATTTAATTGAGTCAGTGTTCAATTCACTATTAAACCATGTAATTTAATAGAGTTACTTTTCAATTAATAATAAAATCATTTGAATTAACAGCATGTTTGCATTAAAAAAAAAAGAAAAGAAAAGGAAAGAGTTATGCATGTATGGCCTAATAGATGAGTTTTTAAATGGGCAAACTTTCGATCACTATGGTTGGGCAACAACTCTCAACTAGTCATTGTGCATTAAAAAATGACCTGAAACACTCATGTCAGTATTTCTTTGTTTGATTGATCGTATGATCATTTAGCATTAATAGAAATAACATGTTTTAGGTCATTCTCTAAAAATATGATAACTAATTGAGACTTAAATCCTAACCCTACTGGATTGGAAAGTACGTAATCAACTTTGGTAGAAAACAAATAATTAGTATTCTTCTTCTTAAAATTAAGTGTCAAACATTTTTCGTTGTAAGATACCAACCTACTATCTTTTGTAATTTGCAGGGTTTTAATTGATGATTTCATTGAAGTAAATTAAGAGATTTTTTTTTTTTTTTTTTTAATAGACAATGTATCACATATGTTCTGAAAACGGCTGGCTATAGAAATATTAATTGTCTCATTCATTTGTAGACATGCAAGACTGCTTCACAATAGTTAGCGCAGACTTGGCTCAAGATTCAGGCTAGCCAAGCCATTTACAAAGATGTAAAAAGAAAGAAAATAAATTAATTGAATTCACCTGCTTTGTAATTGGTTTAGTTAGCTCTATATGTATAATATATTATCATTTAATTAATTAAGTTCACTAATCTTCTTCTTCATAATCATTAACTCCAAATATAAATGGGTTTTAGCTCTATATGCATTGTTCTGAAGGTCAATGATTCTCACATGGGGTCTTGTTTTTTTCCTCCATTATCATATACGAGTATGTTAAAAATTTAGTGGGAAGTTGGGTTTGTTCAAAAATTTAATGCACTTCACATGGCAACCCACATGCAATTCTATTGCCTTGCCCTTACCTTCTAACCAATTGCAGTCAATCATTTGGCATTTGCAATTACTCAACTGGTATTATATCCTTAACAATTTTGTTTCCTTTCTTATAGGATAGCTAGCATGCATATTATATACTTAATTATTTTATAAGTTTGTGTGCTTATAATTAATTAGTTGCTGCTTGATTATAGTCACAAACTCTTATTGATCATAATAAATCTATATACGCTTTGATTATTGTTATTATCACAGTTATTATTTTAATAATAGATTATTTAGTATTACTACACAGATTATAAAATAATTAAGATTCACCTAAATGTCAAGTGAATTCATCTAATTATATATTTGTAATACTTTCTTATTAATCTCCTTCGCCTGATTGTTTAATTAATTTCGGTGATAAAGATGGAACAATAAATATTTCCAATTTAATTGTTTAGAATGCTTCTAATAAACCATGAATAATTTGTTGCGTGTATGTCGATCGAAGGACTAGGATTGCTAAAGGGTTGGCATCTTATCCGTTGTGAAACTGTGTTGTATGTTGTAGTTTCGCATTATGTGGGACATTTTGGTTATTATTATTTTATTTTGGTATCTTGCCCTTTTTTTTATTAAATCTGCTTCAGTCATTAGAGACACAACAACTACTTCAACTCCCACCTTATTTCTCATACTAAGTTTTAGGATGTTGTTTCAATTGCTTGCTGTCTGTACAACGAAGAATCCAGTGTGCCAATAGCCAATCACTTATATACTATTATTTCTTTTGTAAATTGCTATTTAAGAAACAAACATATGCAAGCTTTACGAAACCCAAATGCATGAGTGGACAGAAAAGTATATAACTGGAAGACGGAACTAAAAAGAAAGTGATCTGTTGCCTATCAACTTTTCCTTGAATCGTTCTGCAATGTATATTATAAAGATTTTGAAATATAGAATTCGTGTGTACAAACAACATTTATGCTTTAGTGTATTTAACACTTTCTGATTTATAGTAATGCAAATTCTTTGTGTCTAACCACTATCATATGATTCGGATGTCACATGCAGCTGTATGGTCAAGGATCCACAGCTAGAATTCGACAAATCCACGGCATTGACACACCGATCATCGAATCTGGCTCTTCTAAACAAACTCAAAATTACAAATACCATACTACAATCTTAAAGAATGTTTGCATTATGATACCCTTATGAATATTATCAAAATAAATTTTAATGAACCCTATGGTAAAAAATTAATTACATATAACATCTATTAGAAGCAGTATAATATATGATAATATTAAAATCTACCAGAAATCGATAACAGAAGATTGATTTAAATATCTGGCCAAGTTACGTAAGATCCTATTAAAGGATTCTAACAATCAGTAATAAACACATTTCTGGGGGGAAAGAATAGAAAGGAAGAAGGATGAGGACACGATGACTTTTAAGGCTTGTCATAATGAACAGGTGAATTCCAATGTTTTAAGAATGGATACATAAATCTCAAAATATAAGACTAACGTAATAAGAGGGTTGTGCGTCCAATCCTCAATTATTAAAAGTCTACGTGTATATTAGTTAGATGTTGAGGTGTCATTTTTGTGAAACTGAAAAAAATGAAGTAGTTTCTCTGGTGGGGTGGCAATGGCATGAGCCGAGTTGATTTAAAATTGACTCAAATAGTAACAGAATCCACAACCAATAGTGGGCGAAATTAGACAGAACAAAAAGAGGAGAGGGATATGACAACGCAATGGACAATTCAAAGGACCCACCACGTGTAATGCACAGCAAGCCATTGTTGGAACTTGAAAGAAGAGAAAGAGGAGAAAGAGGCTGATGATCGTTTAGCCTTGCATGGCTGTCCCTTTCTCATCACCCTTAGCCAGCCCTTAAATCTGAAAATGAAACACATGAGGAATTGAGGATAAATGGGAAAATGATGTCCTTGCATTCTCAACATTTCACATTTGGTCTCAATGTAGCCATAGATATGAGTATGAGTCAGTAAAAGATGAGATAAGATCATAAGAGCACACGCCTACAAGGTTTAATAATTTAATTTTATTGATAAACAACTTATTTATCGTGGTTCAAGTTCCTACGCCTTCAACTATGATGTTTCGTAATCGACAGTTTGTTTAATGTGAGGTGGATTTGATCTCTAAAGGGAAAAAAAGGCTAATATCAATTAGATTATTCTCAATAGTCATATACGTATTAGGTAAAACTTTTATAACTGAGGGTTCATGTAAATAGGGTTAGGCTTTTATAAAAAGATACGTTCAAGAATTTTAGTTTTAAGCTCGTAATTATCGAACTTTAAACATTGATAATAAATAAATATTAAATATTTAATGAATTAAAATTCTTATCTCCATCGAAACCATTAAAAAGGACACAAAACCCAAAATTTGCCACAATAGCCACCTCGGTAGTGAATGGAAAATATTGCATTTCTTTTTTTTTTCCTTTTTGACTACATTTTACTTATGCCCACACCTTTACAGCCGATTGGATATATCTGCCCACGTTTCAATAAAACGGCACCGCTAATTGCTCACATGGGAATCGGGCAGCTGTTTTTGTCTAATACAATAAAACCGGGGGAGCCCACGGCAAGTTTTATCAAAACATATTGCGAGTTTAAAAAAAAAAAGCAGACGAACGAAAAAAAACAGTGAAGCTGATTTGTCAGATCCTAAATTGAGACATTCATCAGTAAAGTGGGCTTAACCCAGTGTGTAAATACTGGCTTGAACAATTTCAATCTCAGCAAAAAGAAAGCTGTTATTTCGACGCATCATCAAACCCCCAGCATTTACGACTCTCCCTCTCCCTGCGTGCTGTATTTTTAAGTTTGTAAACATGAACCGACAAAAAGCAGAAATTTTTACATAATCACAGAACGGTGATGCATATATTTTAATTAGATTTCATCTCAATGTCCTCACTCTCCTTCGAAGTGGAATTTGCACTGTCCTGGGGAAGCAGGCCAATGAGAGGCAACGGCAACAATGAACTGACGTTACATAGGATTATCAAAGCTACCAAGTTATCAAACCTGTCCTTGGTGACGCCAAAGAGCTGTGTCAAACCAGCACCAAACAGGCCCCCAAGAACGCTACCTCCGTTAGATATGGACATGAGGGTTGCAAAAAGTGTTGCTTCCATGCCTTCTGGACATAGTCTTGCTGCTAGCACAAGCACAGGCATGAAAGAAGCCTACACGGAAACTCAAAGAGTTAAAGTGAATTTGGGCAAAAACAGAAGCGGAGTATATGAGCAGTGAAACTAGCACCAAGGACGAACAAAGCTGTTTACATGCATGTGTTTCTCATCAGATTCAAGAGAAGCAGACTTGCGTTTGGCACATCCAACTCTTTTTTTTTTAATTTTTTTGGGCGGCTGCTAAAATTGATTAAAAATTGCTTCTTTGTTTCTTCTAAGCAAAAGACTAGCTTTGAGCAAAGAATCACTTATAAACTCTTCCCCAAAATTCTTGTACTATCCGGTTTCGAACACTATTGCCTCAAAACGATGTATGCACAAATGAATCCAAAATCACGATGATTAATCACAAATGAGCTATTGCATGGTGGCAAAAAATCTGTACTACCTGACTAAGAACTGTTAGTATCAAAGAATCTCCAATTGCAAACCACTCGTCACTTATCCCAAACTTCCGGTTTAATCCAGTAACAAGGAAAACCTATCAAAGTAAAAGAAATAATTATGAAGTCTGAAGAAGCACAATAAGTACAAAAACCTTGCAGAATGTCAACAGATACAAACCTGAGTCATCCCAAGAGCTGTACCAAAAATGGTGTTTGCAACAAAAATCTTCCGTAGTGCAACATTTTTCAGAAATCCATTATACAGTCCAACACCAAGCAATGAAGCAACCGAGGTAACGAACTTGACACGTCCCAGAAACTCTGGGGTGAAACCAAGTTCATTTGTGCTGAAACCAACAAATGAGTTTGTCTCAAATTAGGGATGCTTAATACTATTATTAAAGTGGAAGAATTCATAGCAAACATAAACGAAAGTGGAGTAAATAAAGTTTGTGTACACATGAACTGCACATACGTGAAATAAAACATGGCAGAGTCTGAGTGTGGAGTTGCCTGCCACAGGAAAATGAATAAAGTTGGAAGAAAAACGGTTGGCTGCTTCAAAGCATCCCACAACTGAAACATGTTCTGTTTTGAGCTTTCAAAAAAGCTAGGATCTCCCAGAGGAAGGTTCTGCCTCCTTGATGGACCAAGCACTTGTTGTTCTTTTACAAGAACAGCAACTCCTGATGTTATCAGTGGTAACAGTGCCGTGACGCCAAAAACAAACCTGTCACATTATAAATGTCACCCAAAAAAAGAATATGAAATAAAACCAGAAATGGAAAATTACACTCTTAATGAACCACCTTGATACCTTACACCATAAGCATCTACCAATGAACCACTAAAGTATGAGCTCACAATTCCACCAAAAGCAGAGGATCCCCAACATAATGACTGAAGAGAGCCTGACACACTTTGTGATTCACCACGAGCCCTTTCCACAACCATGGAATCTACAACCTACACCAAACATCAGTTCATGCCATGATTTAAGGACTCCAAACTGATAAGAATCACACTAAGTAGTACAGATTTGTTCCCCTGCTCAATAGCATAGCAATTTTAAATGCAAAATTACAGTCAAAAGCTTCTAAGACAGTTAACCATCTGTAGCAACAATTAACATCCACCAACCTTGAATTAGACCAATAATATTTAAGGTATAAGATTTGAACTATAAAAATTACATCAACAAAAGTTTATGGAAGAACTATTCATCCAATAGAATGATTAACATACATGGCTAAGGAAATTTAATATTCATGAAGCAGAAGAAACTTACGACATCTGAGAAGGCAACAGAAAGAGAACCCAGAAGTATGCTCAAGGCAGCACTAAACTTGCTGTCAACAATAGTTGCCATCAAGCTCCATGAGAGCGCACCAAGTAGCCCTGATAGAACCAAGTATGATCTCCGCCGGTACCCAAAAAGTGGGAGAGAATCACTGCAATAGCCAAACAATTATTCAGAAAGAAATTCAGCAACCAACAGATACCTCCCAAGTAAGCTTAAGGAAGAACAGGACTCAATGGTGATTGAATACATACCTAATAAACCCATAAAGAGGTTTGATAAGCCAAGGTAATGAAGAAAAACCAGATATCACAGCTGTCTAGTCAAACACATATAATTTGTCAGTCCCAAAGAAATTACGATAAATTCATATGTGTGTGTGTGTGCGTGTGTAGAAAACTCATCAACAAGGCAAACAACATTCGTTTCTTGCAAGTAATTTGACACAGATATTCTAGAAAACTGCTAAATTGACAGATAAGACAAGGAATAATCTACATCGGCTTCATTTGGTGCATCGCATGATTTTAAAAAAGGATCACATAAGAACATTCTACAAAAATTGGCATAAGGGATGAAACCAGATAATCACCATGATCTCTCTCATAATTGGTAGAAGAAGGAAAATTAAGGAAGCATACCTCTGCAGGATCTAAATGCAGATCATCTTTCAAGTAAAAGTTTACAGCAAGCCTTGCAAGACCTAAAACACCTTGCACAAAATATACCATAGCAACTGCAAAATTATCTGGAGACAAATCGACCTCAAAGAATTTGGCTCCACGACTAAGATATCTACTTTCACGTGGACTAGATTTGCTAGGAGAGCTCATTTCTCCTTCAATATCTCTTGTTAACATGTCCCCTTCTCCAGCACCTGGATCAAACATGTGTAAACAGTGTGAGAAGTTGAGCACAAGGGAAGAGGAGGGACTGAAGAAGAGGGAGAGGAAGATAGAAAAACGTTAAGTGCAAAATCACGTTCTCATGTTACACTGACACACAAACACTTAAGGTTACATAGAGTACTTGTATTGAGACGCGTGCACCCTGAAGTGCCTATAGTCAAACAAAAGAATAGAGTAGCAATCTATTGATTCGTACAACATTTCTCCATGTCTCCTTAATTGCTTCTATGATGCATGAATATCATGGAACCAAAAAAGACCAATATCCATACACCTGAGCTAATAAACCAAAACTCTTCATATTAATGGATACATCATCAGAAGCACTAAAATGCCTCACTTCCTTTGGCAAAACAAAAAATATGACAAGTTCAAATAGCAATTCTAACAATAAAATATAATCCCAACTAGACAAATAAGGTATGAAAACTACATCATATTCCTCAAATCTTGCTCTACCAATGATACCAGCTTCTGAAAAATTTAAAGTTACTGTTGTCAAGCATCGAATCATTTTTCATAAGTAGTGACAAACTCTAATATAATTATCAAATTACTTAAATATAGAGGTAAAAGCAATTAGCAAATCAGTGCGATCAACAAGCCCTATGATCATCCCATGCTAAAACATGAGGATTGTGACGGGCGTAGTTACAATCTATTCAATTTCTGTGAACTAACGATTCGGCGAATTCACCTAAATTTAACTTTTTATTGATTAACACCATTAAACTAACATTATCTTCCTAAATTTCTGGAAATCTACTAATCACGCTTCAAATTCCAAAATTACATGTGTAAGTAAATAAAAATGACACGTGTCATCAAAATTAAACCAGAAATATCAATAATATCCAGCAGTGAAGAGAGACCACAAACGCACCAATCTTGTAATCGAGAAGCGACTTTTCGCTTTTATCTCGTCGAAGGGAGGGTGCCGTAATCGGAACGGCAGCGGACATTTCCTTTTTCTTGAACGGTTTGCGGCGAGATGACCGGCGTGCTCCGGCGATGAGAGTGAGTGGTCGCCTGAGGATCCGAGAAAGGAGAGGAGAAGAGAGGGAGATCAATGAGACAATATCATTTTGCGAGGGTAAGATTGAGATTGTCGAAAATGTTAAGGAAGACATTTTAATATTGGCTTTGAGAGGCAAGATGTACTTTTTAGCTGTTAGTCTTTTAGAGGGACCGTTAATGCCCCAAATGACTTAAATGTCCCTGTTAAGTGGATATGTATATATCTTTCTTTTTTCTAGTTCTTCTGGTTTTTTCTTAAATTTGAAAGAGAAATAATAATAATAATAATAATAATAAAGGGGCACATAATAGACAGCCGAGGGATCCAGAAGATGCTGTAGATCAGCCAACGGGCTGATGTGGAATTTAAAGGCCCAATCGACTAGAGGGTCCAGTTCAGGGGAACCCACAAATGACCCATAAAATCATCGAAAAAGAAATTGAGGTTTTGGGATTAGCATCCTCTCAGCACTCTGAATTTTTAACGATATTACATTATGTTTGATGTAGAAATATCACGTAGATAGGATTTAACTTCTTTATATTTTAAATTAATTAACCATCAATCAACACGTTAATTTCTACTTAGGAAAAATTGAGATCAACACATGAATTTTTATTCAATCAACACGTGAATTTTTATCCACGAGAAATTGAGATCAGGAGAGAAACTTAATTCACTTTTTGAACCATTACAGCAAACTGAATGAGTTCAATTCAGTTTTCATTTTTTGTAACATTTTCCTTTACTTTTATTTTTCATCAAACTAATTGTTTACTCACTTTGAATATTCGATTAGAATACTTAATAATGTAGCATCTTATATGTCATCCATTGAGTGAATTGTAAGAATAATAAATTAATAACTAATAATAAAATCAACTAATATTATAATAATATCAACTAAAATATCATAGACATGATATTAAATGATTGGTAACACATTAGTGAGTCTCCCAATTAAGTATCCAAACTTAATAAATATAACATTATTGTTTTCAAAAAACTATATTAAGTTGAGAATTGACTCCGAACCTATTCTTAAAACTGAACTAATTAGTTTGGTTTTGGTTTGAGAAATTTTCCTCACCCGTACAAATTACGGCACTTCAATTACACTACATCTTCTTAAAAATTAACAAACAAAAAAATTATTATATACATTTATTCTAAAAATTATCATTTATTTTTCATAGGTATAATCAGAGGCATAGCTCATAGAGACCTAACCCTCTAAAAAAGAATTTATTTAATTACAAAATTATCCTGATTGAAATCTATATATATATATATATATATATATTTTATTAATTAGTCGCACTGCCTCTTCAACTATTGTTAAATTTTTGTTAGAGTTTACCTTATTTCAACTCCAAGCTCTCATCTTCTTGTCAAAATGTAGAATTTTAAAATTAAGAGTAAATACAAATTTCAACGAAAAAGAGGTAATTTTATAATTAAATAATATTTTGTATATCTTTCTATTTTTTATTTTTTAATATATTTTATTATATTTCATCATATCTAAACTTAATAATTTTATAAGAAATTAAAGATGTACCTAATAAGCAGACACAAAGAATCTTACAAGAGGAAAGCACTTCTATCAAAAAAAAAAAAAAAATCAGCCCACCTAGAAAAATATTGCTAGCTTCACCACTAGGTATAACAAACAAAAATATGCATAACATAATTTGTTTGATTAAACTACAATATTTTTGTTTTGATAGAAAAGTCTTGGGTGTTCTTAGAGTATTATTTCTTTTCTATACCACATATATACTTCAACAAATTATGACATATGGTAAGTACTGAATGGATAAAGTACATACGTGGACAACAATATTATGTCAACCTACATTATCTAAATGATAATTTGTGTTATTTCAACGAATAAGTTAGTTGTTTCAGTCCATTTAATATTAGAGCAGAAGGTCTCCAACTTCTTAGTTTTTCTTTTTTAAAATTTTTTAATGGACTTTCCATTTTATTTACTTATTTTCTGATTGAGCTATCGAAAAAATAGAATTTGACAAAAATACACAACATAATTCTAATGGTAAGTTAGTTGTGTTGTCTCAACTTTCAACAAGGAATTATTAATCTAAATAATTGCAGTTTAATTTGTGGCGATACCAACTCAATATCGTTGTCCAAATGCGAGTTGTAACTTAATAAGAAATATGAAGCTTGTGAGTTGTGACCTAATATTTTATGACTTTAAGTTTTTAACGTTCAACTTAAATTAATAATAAAATTATATATGAGCTCTGCATAAAATACAAACCCATAACATTAGAAATACGAGAGAATGTAATTACAGACAACATAAATTAAAATCGTGACAATCACTGCTAAATTTCCGTAATATTTTTAAAGATGTTAATTTCTAGATGGGTAGCTTATCAAAAGCCCCCATCATCAATATGAAATTATGGAAATTTAGCAGTAATTGTCATGATATTAATGATTACCGATAAAACTCTTTCGCTTAACGCTTCTCTTTAAGTCATTCAAAATACAATCAATAATTAATTAATAGTCAACATTGGCGATGAAGAAGATCTCACTACTGATGAAAATTAACCAATCACAATGCAAAGGACCCCTACATTCTTAAACAAGTCTCCGCCGGCCGGATTGTGATGCTAATGAAATTATGTTTGTTTGAAACTTATAATAATTGCTTTTATATTCCTCCTACCTGTTCACTGAAAATAATTCTAAGATTTTTTTTAATTTTTATTTTATAAAAAAAATTTTGAATAACAGCTGGGGCAAAAAAAAAAAAAAAAAATTAAAGGAAAGGCAAATGGTCCAAGATTTAGTGGCATGTGGAGTTGCTGAATTGGCCACTAGCAAAGAATTTGTCCGTCACTTGACCAGAAACAGACGGCTCCGGGACTATGAGGAGGCCGTTTAAAGGCAGGACTCAGCATTCAGGTACCCTTTGTGCCTTTAATATGTCGTGAAACCTTTTTGGGTCAATTAATGCGTATACTTTAATTGAATGCTCTCGCCTCCTTCCTCTAAGTTACGTGTAAGATTGTTCAGTTTTCATGTAGATCCACAGTTTATAAGCTCTAGATTTGGAAAATTTTTAAGCTACAAAAAGAGTTCTCCTACAAGATTTTCTTGATGTAGGTCTAATTTATTACGTGCACATCAACTGTTAATGGAGGTATCTCACCTCATTCTCCTTGGTCTTCACTGAGGTCAAAACAATTCAACCAGTTGCTTATTATAATAAACATTCAACAACGATCTTGATATGCACCGTGTCAATTAAATTAGAATACGTATTGCAATGAGTTATGTTTGGAAATATAGGATCTAAGAGTTATGGCCTTGTAAGGGTAAGTTTTTGAAATTGCAATGCCTAGAAGTAAGTGTGCAAATTTGGGATAAAATATCGAATACGTAAAGTTGGTGCCGCAAAACCATAACTAAAAGTTAACCCATAGGGCGTTAATATAATCAAAATCGTGGTCACGTTCGCGATTGCAGAAAGCTGGATGCATCTTTCTCTTCCTTTTTCACTGAGAAAATAAATGGGGAAAAGGAAAATTGTTATGTTGGCCTAATTTCATTCTTATCTTGTTTGCACGACGGAATAAAAAAGAAAGATGTAACACTACCTGCTTTAACATCAACTTGATTGATTCCTTCTCTTTTCTTTTTTCTTTTTTTTTTTTCTTAGAATTTAACCTTTTGTTGGGAGAAATGAAAGTTGGGTGGGCATCTCTATGATAAGTTTGGTGTACGACTGATGTGTTATCTTATTATAATGTTGCTTGAATTGATTTGTCGATAATTTAAAATTAATACACAATAATTACACCCTTGAATTATTCACTAATCTGTTCCCTTGTCAAATTAAAATAATCAGCCTTGCGTCAGTGTGCTATTACAGAAAGTGAACTTGCTCCATCATCTGCTCGATAAAGCTTTGACAAAATATGAATGAGTATGATTAGATTTGAAGAAAGACAAACATACACAAAGAAAAGAATCTACTTCAGTTGAGGTCATTGGTCCTATATTATTATTTGATGTGATTTTTTTTTGTATAATAAGGTGATTTGGTGTAACAAAATTAAAATAAAAAGATAATGTGAGCTTTTAAGTCATAATACTCCTACATCAACTTCGAAAGACAAAAGCTTTGGACATTACCCAACACCAATCCCTAAATTATGAATCACTTTAACAAAATCAAAATTAACAAGGGAGGCCAAAAAAAAAATGAAAATACAAATAAAAATACATAGCCAGATTCAATTGTTCAGGATATTCAATATACAAACCCATCTTAATTCCAATGCCTTAGGGCTTCAGTGATGCATTAAATTTAGGGTTCAAATGGTTACCCCCTTGTGTTATTTTTTGATACTTGAAACGAAGCCGGTGACTATGAAGATCAAGGACTATAAACATCATCAGGGTCCATTTTGTCCATTCCCTCCTCTTCTAACATCATCTCCTGGAATCTGCATTCTTGGCTGCAAAATGCTTTCTCTCCCCTGCAAAAGATCGGAATTAACAACAATCACATTAGTTCTCCGTCTGGTTTTATGGTGTTGTGATACAAAAGCTACAGATGAAGTAAAAATTGACGAGTGTTCGATAAACATCACTTAAAAACAATCGTGGGGTATAATTAGTTGTGCCAAATTGAGAAACAGCATAAAAGGAGGAGGCTGATCAAAAGAAAACAGAGCTAAAAAAACACTTCAAGTTGAATTGCAAAGATGTACTGAACTAACTTGGGCGAATATTAATTTTCTTTTAGTGGAAAGTTTACCAAAATAAGAGACTAAAGAGTGAGATCATTAGCACTGACTTCTATGATTTCTCATAAGTAGGATCCAAAGGAAGCCAACACAAAACCCCCAAAAAAAGAAAATCAAATGCCCAAAAAGGACACTTGAAATCTTGAACAAACCTGTACATGTAAATATCTTTTCCAGGGCCAAGATTCTTCTTGCAATTGTAACAAAAGCTGAGGAAGCTCTCAGATGGGTAACTTAATTGGTCATCAGATTTAGACATGAACTCATAACTTTCCTTTCTCAAAGAAGAGAAACCAGCAACGCCGCAGCAGCTCTCAACAATGCAATTATCGAAAATATGAGTTGTTTTGGGATTGGGGCCATGAGAAATGATACAAGTGTAGTCCTCAGAGAGTTCCATCTCAGTGGCTGAGAGGCAGCCTGTGAAAACCTGAGGAGAACTACTTGGTGTCACAGAGGAAAATGAACTACCCAATTGGTTTCTTGTTTTGATACCAAACTCCGCTGGCGATTTAGGAGAATCATGTGGGGAAAAAACAGAGGAAACAAGAGGAGGGATTTGGATTTTTAGCTGTGATCCAAAACGCACCATCCTTGTTTCAGGTTTTGGTTCTTTGTGGTCTTGAATTTCATCTTTGAGCACATCAACAATGCCAAGGCAACCGATCCCTCCTTTGGACTCCAATTTGCGCCTGGTTTCAGGTTCTGGAGTCTTGAGCGAGTGTTGTGTATTATTTGTTAATTCATACCAAAAGGGGTTCTTGAGAAATGAAAATGGTTTGCTAATATCAAGAATTGAAGTTGGGCTCATCACAGGAACCTCGGTTTCAGCGAAACCCTTTAAGGCTGTTAATCCAGTGAATAATCTTGGAAATGAAGTTGGCTTCCTGTTCATCTTGTCTGAGCTTGGAGATGCAAGATATCCATTTTCTGCCATTAACACTTGCTTCTAAACTGCAAGACAGAGAAAAAAATTTAACTCAAAAATCGGAAATCTATATAATAGAAAGAAACAGAGATAGATACTTGATTTAATTACCTGAAAGAGTTTTCTTTTTGGTTTAAATAGGGCTTATAGACACAAATGGGTGAGCGTACAGTCAAAACAACTGCCTATAGAAAGGCCAGAAAACAAAGAACCGAAAACAGGATCCATTGAGGCTTCACTTTTGCACTCCTTGTGACTGCTATAGTTCTGTAACCTCCATTTTGTAAAAAGACCGAGGAAAATTAAATCAAGAAAAGTAACAAGTCTGGAAAAGCCTTTTACTTTTTTCCCCGACTTTCTCGCACTTTCTTCCCAAAATTTCTCAGAAAAAATCACTGGTCATCGATCAGGTAACAGAACCCAGACTCACAAGTCATGATCAAGAGACCAGACGTGCCAAATGCATTCGCAAAGACAACAGAACTAAAGACCCTCTCTGTTTTGGCCCTTTCCGCTAAAATGCTTTCTACCAAAAAGATTCAAAGGCTTATATGCAAACATACGAACAAAACTCACTTAACATAATAACAAATACAAAACAAGACTTGATGAATAGTGAGGAGTTTAATTAGCTGGCTCTTTAAATCACCTCCTACTAATAATACATATTCAGTTTTAATTGAGAGAATGTGAGAGCTAGAGAGGTAGCGAGCTCGTGGGATTGAGGGAGGTGATTATAAAGACGCGTGTGTTTGTGTGTGCGTGTGGGAATCAGTAGTGGCTTTGCTTGATGAAACCACCTATGACCATTAAGATTTCAAAAAAGGAAGTTTTTTTAATTCACGTCAGGTTTTGCGGGTTTCTGTTTCTCTCTCTGAGAGTGTTTGATCAGTAGAATTTTTGACAGCCGTGGGCTACCACGTCCCTTTATTTCTCTGTGTAAATGGGATGTGCGAATGTTGAAAAACGCACACACACACACTGGAAAGCTGACGAGACTAGCCAACTGAACCGTACAGTGCCGAGATCTTAATCAAGCACCTCTTTTACTATTTTTAACGTTCGATCATTTGATTTTGAGCTTCATTGACTCTCTCGTCGGCTTGGCGCGCTCGTTTTGGTGCCTTCACATAAATCAAGCTTCTATAGCAAAAAGATTAAGAAATTTTAGATGACAATAGTCGATAACGATTATTAATTAATTGTTGACACCAAAATTCCGTACATTGAAGTGATCAAACAACAAAAAGGCTAGATTCGATGATGCCATTAGACGAAGAAATTCCAAGCTTTGAATTCGATATCCTTATTTGCAAAACAAGGAAATTATAAGGGTGTTGGTAAAACCCCTCGATACTTAAATTAAAAATCAGTTGTTTGTGAAAATAACAACTCCCGTGAAAATAACATCTCGAGAAAGAGAGAGAGTTTCAATTTCTATTTTTTGTGTCTTAGAATAAAATACCTACCTTATGAGTAGGATAATATGTTTATAAGAAGATGTTTTTAAATTCATATTATGTTAAAATATATTGAAAAGATAGCACGTATGCAAAATATTCATAATTAAGATCAAGAGGAGCATCTTAATTGTAGTCGTATTAAGTTTTTTTACCCGACGAAAGTGATCGATGGAATAGGTACAACGATTATAAACCTACTTAGGTTTTTATTTAATCTTTAATGTATGTTTACATTTGGGGACGTGCTCTTATGACTCATAATTGACTTTAAAGTTCAAAACATAACAATAGTAATCATCAAATAAAAGTACAAATTACTAGAATAAGAGAGTGGAGAATTTTTTAAGAGTTATGCTTATGTGTGTACGTTTTGTATGCAATAATATACACTTTACAACAATATTAGACTTTTTCAATGTTATAAGCTTCTATATAAATAATGCTTTAAAACATCTGTACAATAAAAATAAGCACATTATTTTACATACGAACTCTAATTACACTAATCATGAGCTAATTACCACTCAAGGAGTCGGCTCCTATCAACTCGACCCAAGCCCCTGGTCCCACAGCTGAGTGCCAAATGTGGTCCGTTTAGTTAGTGTACTGCGGCGGGACCCACTTCTCTCATTCGCCAAGCTCAAGCGTTGCAAGTTCACGGACCGGCAAAACTCTCTGTGTGCGCCATCATCAATCATCACGCGATTCGAACACAAACTTTGGGCCACGTACTCCACTCCCCGCGGGTCCCACTCACACTCTCAGTTTCAAGGACCCAGCACTCACTCATGGTCCGACCCGGACCCACTCTCTTTCCCGGCCCCACCTCACAACATCTTGTTTTCGTGTCATCGTCTCTCAGCACCTGTTTAGTTAATTATTGGCGGATTAATAAGATTATCTACCACATGAAAAGACTGAAGTGTCCTTAAAGAATGCACTGATAATGATCTTTTGGGGAGGGAGTTTATTGGGAATTTGATAAGAGAATCTGGAGGGCTCCAGTTGAAAATGATTACTGCTACAGTGTTCATAATGGTTTATGACGCTGGCCTCTAGGTTGGGTTACAGGACCCGGGCCCAGGGACAACTAAACGGTCATGGCCAGTATTTTTTGACCTTTTGTTAC
Organism: Luvunga scandens; assembly: GCA_030449905.1. Taxonomy (NCBI): domain Eukaryota; kingdom Viridiplantae; phylum Streptophyta; class Magnoliopsida; order Sapindales; family Rutaceae; genus Luvunga; species Luvunga scandens. Next base: position 3,938,326 of record JASUUG010000478.1, read on the forward strand.
GCAACTTGCACACATTAACCGAAAAAACGGTTAAAAGGAAAAACCAGCACGCTCGGTGGGACTCGAACCCACAATCGTCTGATTAGAAGTCAGACGCCTTATCCATTAGGCCACGAGCGCCGTTTGTCATTTGGATTTCCTTTATCAATATGACTAAAGATAACGATATCAAACAGCTCACGCGTTTTCATAATCATAATAAAGCAATGTTGGAAGTGTAATTACATAACTTTAATTAATGAGTAAAACATAAGTTCTACATCAATTGAGATACAAACTACTGAAACTAGATTGTAAGGGGAAGAGAGTTTAATGTCATCCTCCATCTCCAATTCGTGTGAGGAAATCACAATTCTTCTGAAAATATTGAAAAATACACAATGTATATATAGGTGTCTTTTAGTTAATACGGTAAAATCTATCATATATATTGAAAGTAAGAGGCATGGCATTCAAACTCGCTCACGATGAGTGGGGGAGAGAATTAGGTTATATTATGCTAAATAATAATAATAACAAATATACAATATATAAAAATTCTAAAGACTTGATTGAGTAGTTTTCAAGTAGTTTTTTTTAGTTAATCACTCGAATTTAAATTCAGAAGAGGTAAGAAGCTAAAAAATCAATTTGAACTTTATGTAAAATTTTTTAAAAAATGATACGTATAGTAAAGACAATACAATTAGTAATTTAATAATACCAAATTTGTTCTTGTATTACAGAATTCATAAGTAAATATATCAATCAGGATTTTTTTACTGTTTGTCTTTTACACTTTGCTCTATTTGTCATTATTTTAGATGCCGTCTTATTCTATGCGCTTGGATTACCATAAACTTTTCTAATGTTATTCGGCAGTTGATTAATTCGAATACCGATAACTGGAACCAGTTCATCCATATGATACAAGAATAGTTCAATTCATTTAACTCCATCAGAACTAATTGTATTGTATTATGTGCAATGCAATTATTGTGAAATCGAAAGGATTAAAAGTTCGACGAATCTGGAATCTTGCCAACACACAAGCCCATAGCTTTAGTAAAGTTTGAGCACACATAATCATGGGTCGTTAAGCCATTTAGGGATAAACAATTAGCAAATCCCAAGGGATATGATCGTAAATTTTGGAATCATATAAAACAATGAAATCTTACACGTGTTTCCTTATAATCTTTTAATTTGTTTCTGATACCAAACAACAAGGTCCATGACTTGAATTTTTTTTTTTCTGTTTTATTACTTAATTTCTTCGAATAAATATTCTTGGACAACAGCAAAACATTACTCGTACAATTCAAGAATCATCATTGTTTATTTTATTCAATTTTCACTCAATTATTAGGGGTAAAATAAGAAAAGAATAATGATGCCCTATAAGTTAGCTTTTATTATCGAAAGACTAGCCTTATTATTATTTACTGTAGCTTTGGACCCTCAATACTATGTATACGTGGTCAATGCATTAATTACTAATTATTTGACCCCAAGATGGTGACATTACACACTAGAAAAAAAAAAAAAAAATCGGGGGGAAAAAAAAGAGCCTAGCTCGAAACCTAATGTTGCATGAAATCTCACCGCATATAAACTATTAGTTTAGGTTTCACTTTAATAGGCTATCTGCCACAAAAGGTATAAATAATATTTCATCAGTCAAAGAGCGACCAGAAAATCTTAAATAACGATCGAAACCTTGATATAGACGATGCATGCAACATGCTTTTAAAACAGTGGTCCTTACCATTTATGATTTATTGTTGTAATAATATTATTATACGATCCTAATTCAAAATACAAGCTCCGCGGTCGGGAAAAATTAAAAAAAGAAAGAAGAAAAATAAGGAATTAAATAATTTTAACCACTTTTATATGTAAATTACGTTTGGACGCCCTAAATTTATGTTAAGGGCCTTAAGTTCACCTCTTGAAGTTTCTGTTTTGTTTAAAATACGTTAGTTAATGCGTGGTGGCATGAGGGTAAAATCTTTTAATTTAGTTTGATTTGTTTTGATAATTCTTATACGTGGATTAAAAGGTACTATAAGTTAAAATTTGAATTTCTCATCAGGTTCGAAACTGTAACATATAAGGCGGGGCGTGCTGACGTGATACAGCATTATATACATATGTATTTACGGTCATTGTTGAAATTCACTCCTCTGCATAACTTGATTGATTATTTGAAAGAGAGAATTTACTGACAAAAGTTCTTCCGCACCAACAGATAACTTTTTTTTCTTTAAAAAGACGTTGAAAATGCCTCCATGATGTTCTTTTCCATCCTAATCTAGTGGGCACCCTCTCTGTTTTTAATTAGTACTGGACTAGCCATGTACATGGAATAAAAGATATTCTTTTCTCGTTCTCATACTTGCACTTTGTATTTTGCAGTGCAATTTCGCTTTTGTGAAATGTAAAGGTAGCTAACTTAAGTAAACGAAATCAATATATCCTGGTTTATTCTTTATTAATAGGACATATGTGTTGGCAGTAAGTTAATATATATATACTATACATAATGTGACGCGGATATCGTGTTAGCTAAAACCCTAACCCTAGTTTAGACCAAAGTGGGATTACTTCAAACTTTCTTCATTATGTAACCCTAATTAGGAGCAAACAATCATGGGCCACAAGATTATCTTCCTTATAACATCATGATTCAAGATTGTGATCAGAGGACCCACACGCTTTTGATCATCTCCCTCTTCTTTGTTATTGAGTTGATGAGGGTTTTAACTTTTTTAACTTTTATATTTTACAGCTGGCTATTGATCATCCGTATTAGTTTTTACAACTTAAAAAGTAAAACGTGATCCTTCGGTTGTAATAATGCTTCATTTGTATTAATATATTTCCAGTATGGCGAACCCTAGCTTTCGTTAATAGTAGCTATATATGTGTCCCTTCAAGAGGTACTTGGTAAACAAGTAAGAGCAAGCTCAGAAATCGTAATCAGCTGATGATCTACTGCAACTCCGATGGCAGGACACCATGGGACCCGTATTGTCCATAGTGCTGACTAATTATGTTAAGTCATTTGTCTGCGTCGATGAATGATTTTTAGGACCCGTAACTGACATGAGAAGATTTGATAAGACGAAAGATTAGCCACCACTTTAAATTGAAACAGTTTTTCAGTGCTGTAATGACGTTAATTTCAACCTTGAGCTGTTCAAGGCTTCAAAGTTTGTAATCCAAAGTGGGATTAGATATGGAAAATGGATTAAGTAGATTCCCATAAAACGTCATTCGTCAACTTAATCACTGCAATTTGGTTTGATTTGATACCATTTTGTATGTGACATTCGAGTTATCTTATATTTGTTAACATTAAACATATATCTCTACAGGGCTCACTTAACATTTGAATTTTAAAATCTCTCGACTAGTACAAAAAAAATTTAAGCTTTAAACCCCGCTTATATGCGCCGGTAATTTTTTTTTTTTCCTTAAATTTTGCTACACTTTAAAACGGTAAAAAAAAATTGCTAGCACTAGCTTATTAAATCTATTAGAAAGAGTTAAATAAACTCATTTAAGAGAAAATCTCTATAAGATATGTGCAACACGTTATCTGTACGTCTATCCAATGAACTTTCAACTCATATCAAGTTATCAACACTCATACTTTCAAATGAATCAATCATGAATTGAGTGAAAAAATTTTTAAGACATGTGGCATGGTTTTATGGAAAATCCGTGATATGCAGGGTCTTCTTGTTTTTTGAACTCTAAAGGTGATATTAAAAGTTGTTTTGGTAAATACTTGGAGCTTGGCTTTAGCAGTATAATTGATTAATTTATATAGCTATTTATTGAAAGAAAAATAGATAAACTTTACAAATGATAACAAACAACATCTACTTGATCGTTGGCGTTATTTATCAAGCACATACCCATCATTTTTCTTTTTTAATGCATATAAATTTTTATTTCACAGCAACTAGCACAAAAGAACCACAATTTCACATTACCAAAAAGAGGTGCAAGTTATTCAACACAAGTCAATTCATTAAAAACCTTTTTGTAATTCTGCTTAGATTCAATGCACATAGCTAGCTAATAACCTTTTCTATCTAACATCAACATGACTATGATGTTGCTAGAACCTCCAAAATCAAAATATAACACTAGCTCACACTAAATCTAACTAGCTTAGCCAAATGAATATGAAAATTAAAGCCAGACCGTCCACCGCTCTTAACTCAACATTACCATAATCCAATTTCAAATCTGATCAATTAATTCATTTAGAGTCTTGTTCATAGATAGACAGAAGTTTTCACCTAAAATCAAAAAAAGAAAGAGAAGTTGGTGGCACGGTTTCAATTATTGCCTTTGTTTATGCTTACACATGGAAATAAAATTAATCCCTAGAATTCTGTAGGACCATTACACTAGGGCAATTTTCAGACGTCACTTTTAATAGGTTCTTAAGTGCGGATGGCCCCGAATCTCTGCATCAATCTCTAATTTCACTGATGTCCATTTTTCTTATTAATTGACAAAAATAATTGCAGAAAGAAACCGTGCTGATTGGCACCTTTCTTCTAAATAAACCGCACAGAAATAGGCCACCAGCGGCCCTGCAAGCTATGTTTTTAAGTGCTAGTCCATTTCTGCATAATATTTAACATAGCAGCAGTCTAATCCAAGGCCAAGGGACCACGTATCCATGACTCTAACTTATAGACTTGTTGAAATAATTACGGGCGGTAACATCACACATTCAATTTCTCTGCAATTCTGTCTACTGAGTACTTAGTATAGGATGTTGGATATTAATTTTATACAGATAAATGTCAGAAGTGATCAACTCTATGGGCAGAAACAAAAATTGGGTAATCGAGTTGCGCATTTTAATCTAGCAAATTCACTTGCTCACATCACTCTAAAGTCGGATTCAACCATATCCTTTTTTGGCAATCTTTTGACGTAGGTTACCGGCATTGATCATGATCAAAATCGGGTGGTGACTACCAAAACAGATGCTGCTAGGTATAGCGGATCCCAAACTCTCAGTTAGAGTCTCAAGTTATGCAAAATATGGTGGAAATTTTAGAGTTAATTGGTAATAGAAGAAGATAGAGGATTGTAATAAAAAATTAGGATTTCAACGGAGAGTGAGGGGCTTTAACTGAGTCATTCCGCTCAATTGATTGAGGTCAAAGGCCAGCAATTAATACCCATTTGACCCAACTGTGAAAAACATGGAAACAAACTTCAGTTCAGTTCAGTTCAATCAAAAGATTCAAGACGACCATTCCCATCTAATGTTGCACCAGGTCACAAGTTCCAATGTCATGTGGCCCATTATTCTGCATAAATGCAGAATAATGAATTATACAGGCACAGTAACAAGTATTGCGGCCCAGCCCGCTTAAGTTTCTGACCTTGGATAGCTCCTGCAGGAAGCTTTGCTCCTGCAAAACGTGTATCGGAAAGCCATTGTTGACTTTTACGTTCATAATTGATGGAGGTACCATCAAAGGGCAGAGGATGTATTATCTCGAGTCTAATCTGTTATTCACACGATATTTGTTGATAAAGAAATTTTTCAATGAGGGTATGTCACCGGTTTGTTTGATTGTCAGCCGTAATAGAGTGTTTGTAAATCGATTCTAATGTTTATTAAATTATTATAGATGTGCTGTACTGAATTAAATTATTATAGATGTGCTGTGCTGAAATTCAACAAGTGTTTAGTACAGATGAACACAAAAGACATCAAGGAGTAGGCTCCTTGTCATTATCTTACAGAAGCTTATCAGTTGAAAGGAAGCTATAAACAAACATGTTTCTAATTTCACCTTTACAGAAGCCGTACTTCCTTAACAGAGCTTCTTTCACGAAGCCAACTTTCTCTAACACTCTTTGAGAAGCCTTATTCTCCAATTCTACCAAGGCATGCAGCCGGACCAAATCTGGGATTTCATCAAACACCTTTGAAACAGCCATTTTCAATGCCAGTGTGGCCAACCCTTGGCCCCAGCATTCTGCAGGCCACAGCATAACCTATGTGGGCTCTGCATCTACCATCACCAGATTCTGGTTTGATCGAGATGTAGCCAATTGAACGGCCGTCCAAGCAAATGGACCGGCGCCAAGGGTGTGGTATAGCAACCTTTTCAAGATATGCTAATGCCTCTTCCCTGGAAGTAATTGTATCCCATCTAAGAAATCTTGTTACTCTATCGTCACTAGTCCATAATAAGAAGTCATCTACATCAGAAAGATTGAATGGACGGAGGGAAATTCTTGATGGGTCCATTGAAACAGGGCTCCAAGGAGTGATCTGAGACTGAGGATAGTTCAGATGGACATGGCTTAGTTCATAGTATTAAAAAAATGGACCGTGTTATGCTTCAGTGCGCTGTTGATCTAAGAGATCTGAGACTGAGACTGAGGATAGTTCACATTCTGGTTCCCTGCGCTGTTGATCAAAGCTCAAACATAAAACCGTGTTATGCTTCAGTGCGATTTTGGGAACTTTAAGTCTTTGACCAAAGAAGACAGAAAGTAAGAAGGTATAACATTACAGCATCATACTCCTTAACTAATAAAACAAATAACCAGTAAATGATAACTTCTACTCAAACTATAGCTGTAACTAGATAAAAGTAAGATAAAGATAGTGTTGAGATTTTGTCGGTCGACATCAACATGGAGCGGACCCTTCTCTTAGGAATTTTCTAATTGCCTTGGGGGAGTAGTCAACTACGGCTGCCATAATTCCAGGGAAGTAGTCAACTACGGCGGCCATAATTCCACAAGCATAATTTTTATCTCCGCACAAGGGAACCAGCATTAAAAATAAAATAAACCTACTTGCTCTCCACTCCAAGCAACCAAAACCTGGAAATTTCTTTTGGTGATTCTCTTTTAATATATAAAGCGAAGCACGCACTCATCATTTAACCTCTTAAGTTTGTAAAATCATCGGCTCTTGTTAGCCAACACAACTTGGTATTGCTGATCAAATCTTGATAAAGAGTAAACATGGAAGAAGAACTCCAGAAATTAACTATAAATGAAGGCAATGGAGGCAATGAAAACAACATCGAATTGTCGTCGGATATATCTCTGAGGCTGCTAGACGTTTCAGACATTGATGATTTCATGGTGTGGGCTAGTGATGATAAGGTGACTCGTTTTTGCTCGTTTGATTCTTACACAAGCAAAGAAGATGGCATCAACTACATCAAGAACACAGTTTCTCGTCACCCCTGGCTCAGGGCAATTTGCGTTAACAATAGGCCAGTTGGTGCTATTTCAGTGACTGCGAATTCGGGGAATGACAAGTGTAGAGGTGAGCTTGGCTATGTTTTGGCTGCTGACTACTGGGGCAAAGGGATTGCTACAAAAGCCGTGAAGATGGTAGCTAACACTATATTCGATGAATGGCCGCACTTGGAGAGACTTGAGGCTCTAGTAGTTGTCGATAATGTAGGCTCACAGAGGGTATTGGAGAAGGCTGGATTCAAGAGGGAAGCTGTTCTTAGGAAGTATCTCATTTTGAAAGGAATAACTAGAGACTGTGTCATCTTTAGCCTTCTGTCCACTGATCCCAGAAACTGATCGCTTGCAAATTTGTACTTTTTAATCTTGTTTTCTCTATTTCTTGCATTAATTAGGATGAACACATTTGATTTTAGTGTCAAGATCTTTCAGCTCCTATGGAAAAGAATAAGGTTCTTGCATGCCACTATGAATCATCTCTTTTGTACTTAATGAAATCATGGCACTCGTTAATTTGATCAAACTTTCCTGCAATTTATATCGAGATTCACATCTTATTGAACACCAATGAAGAGGAGCAAAGTTCAAAACATTTTTATTACCAAAAAAAAGAAAATCAAATGAATGTGTTACAACAAAAATCTGAGCAACACAAGATATATACTGTAGCACCAATTGTCTTTCTGTTCGGAAGTCCGGCCTCTTTTCAATGCCCTTCTAAATCCATATTATCAATATCAACAAGAGCTTCCAGTCTCTCTATATCTAATAGCTCTGTAAGAACAATAAGAGCCAAAGAAGAAGGGGGGGGCCCGGGGGGGGGGAGGGGAGGAAATAATTTTTCTCACCCTTTGTGGTAATGCCTTGGCCTCAATACTTTAATCCTAAAGCGTAATTGTGATCTTTTTTGTTTCACCATTTGCAATAAGCTTTTTTGTTTTTGGGGCAAAACCCACGTATATTAAAACCAGTCAACAACCCAGAAAAAAGGGGGAAAAACATGGAATTAAGCAAAATATCAGGAAATCTGCTTTCATTTTCAATATTTAAGTAACAAGGTCCAAAAGAAACGAAAAAGAACATTTGGTTTAATCAAACTACTCTTGCCAGTTGCCACAATAACTGAGGACGCAGGCTACGGAGGGTCCAAAATCAATCCTTTACTGCTTTGTCAGGCGTTCTACTTCTTAGATTTCTTGGGCAAATCAGTTGACTGAGATGCAGCAGCAGGTAGTGCGGTTGTTGGTGCGCCACCAGGCCGCTGGGCTGAATGTTCCTCCCTCCTAGCAATTTTCCTTGACCTGCTTGCCTTTTCCTTCGCCCGTTTAGCCTGAAGCTGGTCAGACAGTTTTCTCCCTAGCCTTCTCAGCCTTGGACTTGTGGATACTCTCCATCAAAACTCGCTTATTCTTAAATACATTACCCTTCACCTTCATGTACATGTCATGATACATGTGTCTGTCGATCTTCTTTGCTTCCCTGTACCGGCAGAGCAAGCGCCTGAGAACACGCATCCTTCTCATCCACAGGATTTTTGTCGGCAGCCTTGCTTCTCTCGTACCTTTGCGCTTACCATATCCAGAGTGGCGACCCTTTGTCTTAGCTTCCTTCATCCGCAGTGCTCGTGAACGGGAGTGAATCTTGGTTGGTTTTCTGATGATAAAACCACCCTTGACCAGCTTCCTGATGTTCTGGCGTGAGTTGGCCATGGAGATTTCGTTCACTTCATTTGGATCGAGCCAGACCATCCCTCCGCCGCACTTGAGCACGCTCGCTGCGAGCCGCTTTTGGAGCTTGAGTGAAACCATCTCTCTTTGGAATTGGAGCTGACTGGTGGAAATGTACAGAATGTAGACAAATTGAATATGAATATCACCGTATAGCTTCGATATTATGGTAATCAAATTGAATTGTCGATGGCTATGAGAATCACTATTATGGTATTTGTGGACGGACTTCTTTCTCCTAACCAAACCAATGGACTACAGAAAAAATTAAAAACAAACAAACAAACAAACTTGCTCCCCACTCCAAGTAAAGGCAAGGTTGACCACCAGGAAAACTTTGAACCGAATTGTTACGGTCTTTAATTCCTTCCAGGTAATTGCTTGTGGCCATTCTTTAATTGCATAAGGCAAGCTCCCACCAATTGGTATCATATATCTTCTTTTTAATAAGTTGTTTTTTTTTTTCTATAAATTCGTCATCTTTAAGCCAATATAACTTGGTGGGGTGGCATACCCAAATCCTCAATTAATAGCATCCAATCACTGTAAAAACTACAAATCATGGAGAGTGATTCTTCGGAATCATACATGAAAGACGGTGCTGTTGAATTGTCTCACATCTCTCTTAGGCCATTAGAACTTTCAGACATTGATGATTTCATGGTGTGGGTTAGTGATCCTAAAGTGGCTCGGTTCTGACCTTGGGAATCATATACTAATAAAGAAGATGGCGTAAACTACATCAAAACCAAAGTTCCACACCACCCGTGGTTCAGGGCAATTTGCATAAACAATAGGCCAGTTGGTGCTACTTCAGTGAGTCCGAATTCAGGCAATGATATGTGTAGAGCTGAACTCGGCTATGTTTTGGCCTCTAAGTACTGGGGCAAAGGGATTGCTACACAGGCTGTGAAGTTAGTGACTAGGACAATATTTGATGAATGCCCACATCCGGAGAGACTTGAGGCTTTAGTAGATGTTGAGAATGTGGCCTCACAAAGAGTGCTGGAGAAGGCTGGATTCAAGAGAGAAGGTGTTCTCAGGAAGTATTTCATCATGAAGGGAAGCACTAAAGACATGGTAGTGTTTAGCCTCCTCTCCACTGATCCTAAGACTTGATCATCCGTTAATTAAAAAAAAAAAAAAATCTGCCTTTGAAATGTGTAATGCGTATCCTTTGTAATACCTTCCTCCCCCCCCCCCCCCCCCCCCCAAAAAAAAATCAATAAATAAATATTATTTAACACACAAATGTGGGTTCTGTGTGCATCATCTAGCATTGATTACAACCTCCGGATAATAGTAGGTAATGATGCGTCCTTATTTTATTGGCAACTGCACTGTCACCGCTTTTCATTGATTTTGTATCTAAGTACTGAGCAATCTTATGCAACGAACGCACATGAGTCTTAAGGTAAAGACTTAACTCTTAAGATCCCTCTATTTTGGTGTTCCGAAGTGGTCAAAAAGGGCAGCCGCTTACCTTCGATAAGTAAGGACCGCTTGTCTTTTGCTTTTTCAGCTTAGTTTCCAAGCACTTTCTCCTGGTCCACATTCTTCCTATCTTTTCCCTTTCTGACATACAACCTTCCAGTAAGCTGCATCTTATGATCAATTGTAGAGTTAAGCTATTGAAGTAGCATCCATGGAGGATAATTCTTTGGCATCAACCATAAAAGAAGGTGATGGGGAATTCTCCGATATCTCTCTGAGGCCACTGGACCTTTCAGACGTCGATGATTTCATGGCGTGGGCAAGTGATGATAAAGTGACTCATTTTTGCAGCTATGGACCTTACACCAGCAGAGAACAAGGCATCAAACATATCGAAAATATTGTCATTCCCCACCCGTGATTCATGGCCATTTGCGTTAATAACTGGGCGTAATTTTGTGCATTTTTACCAAAAATTTTACGTGCAAATAATGTTACTATAAATAAATTTATAAGCTTTTATTCTTCCCCTCAAATTTTACCCCTAATCTAATCGAAAACCCTGTCGACGGACCCACGAACCGCTTTCCGCCGACTTCACAATCAGCAAGCCGCGAGGACCTCGACGAAGTTTCCCAAACCGGTAACGAAATTCGGGTCGTTTCAGATCCAGCTCGATAGAAACCGCATTCACGTCCAAGCCTTTCTCCAAACCCTAATCTTATCTATTTCATCAGAAAGCACAGCCTCGAGCACACCGATTACGGGCAGAGCTCCTGCTCCCATGCTATCCCCTTCGTCCACCCGGCGCCGGGGAATCGCAAACGGGTTAATGGGGGTGGTTCCGCTTGCTTTGTGACATCATTTGGTCAAAATATATCAAAGGGAGGGATACAGAGTGCTTAATAGCCAACTTGGTTCTGAGCCGAGCCGAAATTACCAAAATAAATAGAAAATAAAAAATTATCGAAACTTAGGAGAAAATGACCAAAATGTAGCCATAAATTCAAATGTTGCCAAACCCAAAATCTGAATCCAAAATTCCAAATGTTTTTGTTTGCCTTAGAGCAAGTGGGAGAAGAGCACATTGGATAATTCTATGGCATCACCTCACTGGATCCGGAAGGCTGCGCCGACGCCGAAGAATACGCGGTGAGAGTGACAGGGATTAGTATTTTTACGAAGAATTTCTTGCTTTTGGTGGCCTTGTTAGGTTTAGGGCAAATGACTAGGAGAGTGTTTTTGAAATCTGGGGATTCGGGTAGGGCAGAATTGGGGGCTTGTGGAAGTTCAGGATCATTTTTTAAGACTAAACGATGCAGGCTCAAGTTGAAGCGGTTGATAGAGAAGGTGAGGAGGAAATTGGAGGCTTGAGAAGGGCGATGAGTAAGAGTATTGAGGACAAAAGTTAAATTTTGAAGCGCGAATTGAAGAAACTGGAAGATTGAAGTGAAGAATTGGGAAGGACGCCGGCGCTCACTCGTTAAGGAGGGTCCAATAGCAGTGAGATTTTTACTACAATAGGATGGTGAGTGTTTGCGGATTAAATTTTACGGATTAGACATTAATTCATATTCGATGCATGATTTTATAGATTATAATTTTTCAATTTAATTTAATTCACAGATTGATTAACTTCAATCTAAATCCAATCTGTATATCTGCGGATCGGATGTGGATTTGATTCAATCTATATCTATTCCATACGTCTGCAGATCAGATACAGATTTGACTCAATTCATATCTAATCCACCATTTTACTCATTAGTTTACGGATTAAAAATTTTTAGTTCTCTCCAATCCATGAACTAATGAAATAAATGTAATAAAATAATTTTAATAAATTAATTGTTTAAATAAAGCTAAAATAATATATTCAAAGTTTTAAAATATAATAAACCGAGATTAATTATTCAAGTAAAGCTACAATAATATGTTTAAAGTTTCAAAATATAACACACCAAGATTAATTATTCAAATAGAGCTACAATAATACATTTAAAGTTTTAAAATATAACACTGACATTAATTGTTCAAATAAGACTACAATAATATATTTAAAGTTTTAAAATAAAACACATCGAAAAGAAAAACGTCCACCCCAATTTGTGCTTCGTACTTTAACCTAAACAAAGTAAACATAATTGAAATAAATAAAAAATAAAAATTTTTATTTAATAAAAAATTAATTAATATTTATCCTTACCATCCCATCAAATGGTATCAAGCTTCATCAAATATGTTTTTATCAACTCCCAAAATCTCTGTATATGTAAGACAAGAAAAATGTCAATTTTTATAATAGAATAAAAATATAAAGTCAATTAATAATCAATAAATAAAATTAAAGTTAAATTGTTATATTTTATCTGTTTGAATATGTTCAATCTCATCTATTTTTTCATCAAGATTTATCGAAATTGAGCGTAACCAGTTTTGTGTGCAAATTAGTACCTCCAAATTTTTTGTTTGTTTATGACTTTTTATTTTGTATATTTAATTATTTAAAAATATTTTTATTTTATATTATTTTTGAATAGTTGCTGTTGGTGGATTCACTTGATTGGCGCTAAGTGACAAATTTTTTTTTTGCTTATGACTTTTTATTTTGTGTATTTAATTATTTAACAATCTTTTTTTTATATTATTTTTGAATAATGGATAAAGTATATTAATATTATGGTGTTAATGTAAGTATGTAAAAATTATCACATAATTAATTATTTATTAGTAATGTCACATTTATAAATTTTTTTAATTATATATATATTTTACGGATTCACGAATTTTTGTGGATTTATAAAAGTAAATCCATATCCGATCCACCAACTGCGGATTTTTAAAATTTCAATCCAATCCAATCCATTTAATCCACGGATCGGATATTAACGGATTGGATTTTTATGGATTGGACAGATTGATCGGATCGGATTGAATTCCGAACACCCCTAAAGGTGAGAGTGGAATCTTATTCACAATTTTTTTTTAAAAAAATTAAATATAATATAATTATATTTATTAAAATAAAAATATTAGAAATTATTTTTACACTATTTTTATTTTATCATACGTATATATCATTATCACAAAATTTTGATATGTTATTTACATTATCTTTACTTTTAAGTTTGTATCAATTAACCACTTTGATGCTAAAATAGTAATTTTACCTCTAAATGAATTAAAAAATTATTTTATTTTATAAAATTTTAAAAAATAAAAAATTATAATTATAAGAATATCCTTAACTCGAAATCTAAGATTATAATTTTTAAATGAAATTATAATTAAAAAAAATTAACATCTTGTAATAATAATTTTTGTTAATTATAATTTCATTTAATTTTTGTAATTAAGTTAAGTATAGGGAAGTTTACAAAAATTAACATGAAGAGAAAAGCTCTCTATAATTATTATAAACTTCTATATAATTAATATTAAGAGACTTCTCTATACTAATTAAATAAAATTATAATTATAAAAAATTAACGTATTAGATTTCAGATTTGTTTATTTTGTTAAATTTAGGAATATTTTTGTAATTATAATATTTTAAATTTTTAAAAATTCATAGAATAAAATGATTTTTTAATACATTGGGAAATTATCCACCAACCACCTAATGTTTTGAACTTTTTTAAAAATACACAATTTTTTTTTTTACTTGAATTACACCTGAAGTTACAATTCTTTACATTTTCCACTTCCGTTTGTTGACTGTTAAGATTCCGTTAGTTTTTTTTAACAAAATGACTATTTTGCCCCCCAAAATTAATGCTATAGGATGAAATTGTAATTTTACATTTGGGGGGCAAAATCATCATTTTGTTAAAAAAACTAACGGAATCTTAACGGCCAACAGACGGATGTGGAAAAGTGAAAAAAATTATAACTTCAGGTGTAATTCAGGCAAAAAAAAAAAAGAATTGTGTATTTTTGAAAAAGTGAAAAAAATCAGGTGGTCGGTAGATAATTTTCCTAATACATTTAAAGGTAAAATAATAATTTTTTAGTGTCAAAGTAATTGATTAATACAAGGTAAAAAACAAGAGTGATGCAAAGAACAAATCAAAATTTTGTAATGATTAGATGTACGTATGATAAAATAAAGGTGATGCAAATATAATTTTCCTTAAAAATAATAATATCATATTTATTTAAATAATATTATTACATTATTTAATAATATTATATTTAAAAAAATAATATTAAACTTATTTAATGGTAATGTTATTATATTTAGTTAAAAGTAATAATTTAATTTGATTCTAAGAAATTACTTAAAAATAATGTTATTATATTTATTTAATTTAATGGTATTATATTTATTTAATATTATTAATAAATAATTTATTTTAAGAAAATATTAATTTTGTACTATATTATTAACAATAATGTTTTATTTGTGTTCCTCTTATCAATACTTTTAATTTACATAATTAAAATTAAAATTAATAAAAATGTGATTTACATAATTAAGATTTAATTATCATTAATTTATATAATTAAAAAATAATAACATAAATATTTTATTCTAAAAAATATTTTTTTATTCACTTTGTAAATAAAGATTACAATTCTTAAAATAAAGGCAAAATTATAATTTAAAATAATTTACTCATAATCCAAGATAAAGTAAACACATAAAAAGAATTTTAATTTCTATTCTACACTTACATTCTAGTATAAATAAACAATTGACTCTCACTCTCACTCTAAAGTATACATTCTCAATTCTTTAGAATCCTCACACCAATCTAAAAAATAAACACTACCCAAGTGAATTGCAAGTAGCCCGGTTGACTGTGGAAAGAGGTATAGTAGTAAAACTTGTGAAAAAATATATTGTAATAACAAGATATTTGGACTCATTTTGAATTATTAAAGGAATTTTAGTTCATTTCACTGAATAACTGGTGAATTATAATCATTTTTCCATCTTAAGAAGCAAAGGATGGAAAATCGAATTTGGATATTGCGATAACTTGAATTTTTTGTTAAGGTGATTGATAGATATTTGTATTGGTGTAAAACTAATAAAATTAGAATAATCTAACTGATGCAACATCTATATAACAATCTAACATTAGCCTAAAGGCTTGTGATAACATACATTAGTGAATGTTATCAGTAAAAGTGAAGCATGCAAAGTAATAATACATAAAAAGAGAGCATAGAACAAGAAGTGTAAGTAAAAATAAGAATAAAGTATAGAGCATGGAGCAAGAAGTGTAAGCGAAAATAAAAAGGGAGCATGGAGCATGGAACATAAAACAAGAAGTGTAAGTAAAAGTAAAAAGAAAGCTTGAAGCATAGAGTATGGAACATGAAGTGTTAGCAAAAGTAAAAAGAGAGCCTGAAGTATAAGTAAAAAGAGAGCATAGAGCATGGAGCAGGAAGTGGAAGTAAAAATAAAAAGAGTGCATAGAACATAAAGCAGGAAGTGTAGGTAAAAGTGGAGTATGTATAATAGATAGGAACAAGAAATGTGCATAGTAGAGTGAAGCATGCTAACTGTCAAAAAGTTAAAATAATTGTGAATTCAAAAAATAAATCCAGAAGCATCGAAAACCCAATTTAAGAAGAAAATAAACATGGACTTTATAAAAAACTCTAATTATGTAATGAAAGCCAATTAGAAGAAGAAGTTATAAGAACTCATATTATAAATTGAAAACCCTTAATGCATGATGGGCAAGCAAATCTAAAGGCAAATAGTTAAAAATAAAAACTAGATTGTAATTTTTATTAAACAGTGAAGGTTACTTTTCTCACAGATGTGGACGTAGGTAAGCACTGAACCATATAAATTCTCTGTCTTTTGTTCTTTATATCGTCTTATTTATTTAATTTTTTTAGTTAATTAAAGACAAGCATCAACAGATTAGCACTGTCTGTGGGGAGAATATAATTAGTAGCAATTAAAGTCACACACCACAAAATCATGAGTCAATGAAGCCAATGTAGTCATCGCAACCATGGGTTACCGTGGGTCCCAAGCCCCCCAAGGAGGCAGCGTAGCAAGATGGGCTCATAGCTGCTGCTGCTAGCAAATAAGTGACTAATCTGACACAAAACATGAATTTGGTGTTCTAGTATATAGAAAGCCAAAGAAACCGTGTGCTTGCCCTACTAGTTGAGAAGCAACAATAGCAGCTTCAGTATCATGATTAATAGCCTGGCCATGAAAGAGAAAGATCTCAATATGACTCGTGAGTCAGGAGCCATACAAGCCATGCCAATTATGAAAAGGGCGATCTTCGACAAGCATTAAACTTCAGAGACCTATAAGAAAAATTGAACAAAAAATGCCAATCTAAAATCCAATCTAGAGGGTGTGAGGAAGTCAAGTCTAGTGCTGACTTAGCAGGCTTGAAGGCGGAGTTAAAAAAACTTAAAAAAATGATAGATGATATTGAGAAAATTCTTGTTAGACCACACATGGAAAAAAATGAAACATTTTTCACCAATGACATATTGGATGCACTATTTCCTCTAACATTCAAAATGCCTTAGATAAAATTGTGTAGAAAAAGAGATCTTGCAGAACATCTAAAGACTTACATGTCTTGGATGGAGCTGCAAGAAGCATTAGAAGTAGCCATGTGTAGGGCATTCTTGCTAACGTTCATTGGAGCAACGCAAGGTGGTATAGAAAGCTGAAACTAAGATTGATTGTTTCATTTGTTTAATTAAGTCAGATATTCATTAGCTAATTAGTTGAACCCAAAGACCGTCAACTTCCCCTAATTCATTTTTTGTCGGTTAAGTAAGGGAAACATGAGTCGTTAAAAGATTACATTACTCACTTCAACAAACAAGTCATAAAGGTGGAAAACTACATTGATGTAGTGGCCTTGATTGCTATTGTGGTTGGTCTGCAACGAAGAAGATTTCATTACTCACTTATAAAAAAATGCACTAAAATCCTTGACGAAGTTGTTGAGAGCATAAAAATACTAAAATGCAAAAAAAAGGGGCTAACCTAAATTCACAAAGAGCAGAAAAAAAGAAAAAGAAAAATGAAGGAACAATGAGTTGAAAACAAAGAAAGAATAAATAGACAAAAAAATAAAGGGATAAGGATTCCACATAGCAAGTTCTCTCGATACATACCATTTAATGTGCCCAAAGAGCAACTGCTGATGTGAAATAAAAACTCAGATTTGCTATAGATACCCAAGGATAACAAAATAGCACCCAATTGAATGGAGAAAAGCAGATGCTAAAAATACCATCGAGATAGCAGGTAAAAAACTAAGAGATAGCAGGTGTTACACCTATAAGAACGATATTTGGTGGACATGCAGGTGAGAACGATTCTAATAGGGCTTGAAAAGGTCATGCCAGAGAGGCCAAAAACATACTTAGAGTTTTTCTGGTAGGTTTGGTGAGCAAACCTAAAAAATAAGCTAAGATAAGACACAGCATCACAACATTTATAGATGAATAGGCAAGAAGAATACACCAACCATAGGATAATGCCCTAGTCATCTCTATAACTTAGTGAATATGAAGGTCTACATAGCTCTGATAGACAATGAGAGCACAACGAATATTCTATATATAGTGGCATTTGATAAAATTGAAATTTAAAGAGAAAAATTAAAGCCAATACGCACACTCTTAATTAGTTTTTAGGGAAAATTTTGATCCATTTAGGTAGCAATGAGTTTCTAGTGACTATTAGGGGAACTACCTTACTAAGTTATTAAGATAGTGAATTTCTTAGTAGTAAAGTACTCATTAGTCTACAATGTCATCTTAGGAAGACTAACTTTAAACATGTTTAGAGCAGTAATTTTAACTTCCCATGTAATGATAAAGTTTTCTACAGAAGTAGGAGTTGGAGTTTTAAAGGCCGATAAAAAAGAATCTAGAAAATACCACGCCATAGCTTAAGAAGGCAGGATGGACAAACATAAAAGCCTACAAATTATGTTGACCTAAGGGAGGGAAAAAGTGAGCAAAAGGGTTCATTGACAAAAGAATTAGACACTGTGAAATTATAGCAAGGAGATCAAAGTAAAGCAACACAAATTAGCCAAGTATTAACTCCAAAATTGCGTGCATGAATCGAAGATTTCCTTAGAGCAAACTCTAATGTGTTCGTATGGTCCCATGAAGACATACCTAGTATAAATCCTAAAGTAATAGCTTATCGACTGAATGTTAATCTTGGATAGAAACAATATGGTAACAAAAGAGGTCTTTCAATTAAAAAAGATACGAAGCAATTACAAAAGAAGTTAATAAGTTGCAAAAGGCAAGATTTATTAGAGAAATGCATGATCTTAGTTGGTTAGCCAATGTAGTGATAATCAAGAAACTAAACGGAAGGTGGATGATTTGTATAGATTTTACTGACTTAAATAAAACATGCCCTAAAAACAGTTTTCTTTTACCTAGGATCGATTAGCTAGTTGATGCAACCATAAGACATGAGTTGCTCACCTTTATAGATGCATATTCAGGTTATAATTAAATTCAAATGCATCCTCTAGATAAAACAACATTCATTATAAATAAATGTTTATATTGTTACACCGTAGTGCCTTTTAGGTTAAAAAATGTTGGAATAAGCTATCAAAGATTAGTTAACAAAATATTTGCTAGGTAGATTGGAAGAAATATAAAAGTCTACGTATATGGCATACTTGTTAAAGGCCAAAAGATTAAGGATCACGTGACAGACTTGGAAGAAGCATTCAAAATTATGAAACATTTTAATATAAGACTGAATCAGAGTAAATGTGTTTTTAGAGTGTCCTTAAGAAAGTTCTTAGGATTCATGGTTAGTTAGTGAGGAATAGAAGTAATCTAGAAAAGATTTAGGCTTTTTTTGGACATGAAATCATCAAAGACAATAAATGAGGTCCAAAGATTGACAGGGAAAGTTGTTACTTTGAGTCATTTCATTTTGCGAGCAACAGATAAATGCTTGCCCATTTTTCAAAACCTTCAGAGGGGAAAAAAATCTAGTATGGACAGATAAATGTGAGAAAACATTCTAAGAATGAGAATAAGTACATTGAGAGCCCTCTAATTTTCTCTAAACCAGTGCCAAGAGAGAATCTGTATATTTATCTGGCTATATCAGGCTATACGTAAGCTTAATGTTAATAAAAAAGGAAGATAAGGTGCAAAAACCTATTTACTACATGAGCTATGCATTGCTAGATGCTAAAATGAGATATCCAATGATAAAAAAGATGGCCCTGGAATTAATAATCTTAGTTAGGAAACTAAGGCCTTATTTTCAGGCCTACACCATAGTAGTGTCGACAAATCAGGCATTCAAACAAGTCATACAAAAACCAGAGGCATAAAAAAGATTAGTCCAATAGGTGGTAAAATTGAAAGAGCATGATATTCAGCATCAACTTACAAAGACAATTAAAGAAAAAGCTATTGTAAAATTTATGGTAGAATTTACCAGTTATTGAATAATAAAAAAAAAGAGTTAGCACAAGAACTATACTGATATAGAAGTTGTTTGTGGATAGATCATCAAATCGACAAGGAAGTAGGGTAGAATTGATTTTAATGAATTTAGAAAATATAGAATTGAGTTTTGCCCTTAGGTTTGGATTCTAAGCTTCTAATAATGAAACAAAATATGAAAAATTGCTTATTAGAATTAGATGGGTGAAAGAAATGGGGCTAGAAAAACTAGAAATATTTAGTGATTCGCAGTTAATTGTAAACCAGGTTATATCTGAATACCAAGCAAAAGAAAATAGAATGATGGTGTATTTCGAAAAAGTAAAAGATATGTTAGAAGATCTTATAGGATACATAGTAACACAAACTTCAAATAATAAATATAGTAAAGTAAATGCTCTTACTAGGTTAGCTTCGACTACTAACACAAGCCTGACTAAACTCATTCCTATTGAGTTTTTGCCAATACCAAGCATCAGTTAGGAGGAGAATGACAAGGTTAATCTTGTTGATACAACTAGAAGCTAAATGGAAGCCAGCATCGGGTATTTAAAGGATAAAAAATTATCAAACGATTAGTAGAAAGCAAGAAGAGTGAAGCTGAGGTTAGCATGGTATGTGATTCTAAAAGGTGTGCTATAAAATAGATGGTGCTTGTTGCCTTACTTACGGTGCCTAACACTAAATGAAGCAAATTATACGATGAGAGAAATCTATAAGGACATTTGCGATAACCATTCAAGAGCTAAATCGTTAACTTTAAAAGCAATTTGCCAAAGATACTTCTGGCCCACAATAAAAGAGGACGCATACAAGTTTGTCTAGCAACACAACAAATGCCGAAGGTATTTTAGTATACCTCAGCACCCACCAGAACAACTCACCTTAATTACCAATCCATGGCCGTTCGCGCAATATGGTATAGACATCATTGGTCTAATGCCAACGAGCAAAGGTCAAACAAAGTTTGTTGTGGTAGTTGTGGATTATTTTGCCAAATAGGTTGAAATAGAACCTTTGACGCAAATTATAGAATAGAAAACAACAGGGTTTGTTTGAAAATCCATTATATGCAGGTTTGAAATCCTTAAGCCGTTGTTATATCTAATGGAAAGTAATTTGACAATCCACACTTTAGGGGATTCTATGAAGGCCTTGGACTCAAGAATTTTTTTTCTTCACCTGCTTACCTTTAAACTAATGGGCAAGTAGAGGCTATTAATAAAATAATCAAGCACCACTTGAAGACCAAGTTAGAAAAGCACAAGGAGGCTTAAGTGGATTAACCATCATTTGTGTTATAGTCTTACAAAGCAACATATATAACAATCAGAGAAGAGCCATATTCCTTTGTATTTGAAATAGAGGCAATAGTCCCAGTTGAAATTGGAATGCCATCATATAGAGTACAGCATTTCCAACCAGACCAAAATGAGGAGCAACTAAATCACAACCTTGACTTCTTGAAAGAGATGAGAGAATAGGCCTGGCTTAGAGTGCAATATATAAGTAAATGATGGTTTAATATTTCAATTCAAAAGTAAATCCAAGAAGCTTCCAAGTTAAGGACTTTATCCTTAGAAGAGTATTCTAAAATATCAGAGAGTATAATGTTGGGCTTAAATTTGGAGGGTCCATATAAAATAATAGAAATTATTCGCCTAGGAACCTTCAAGACTAAAGACATGAATGGAGTTGTGCTACCGCATCCTTAGAATGCAGAGCATTTAAGATCTACTACTAGTAGTAAGGTTGTTAAATTAAGGGTTTGGGTCGTACTTTTTGAAGCTCGGGTTGAGACCTAAATTATTGAAAACAGTCTCAGGCCTTTTAAAAAAGTAATAGTCAATACATAATAGAGTAATAGTTTAATAGATAAAATATTAGTAACACAACATAATAAATTATAAATACTAATTTTAAAAAAATATTAATCTAATATTTTGAGTTATTTATAAATTGAAAAGCTCAGGGTTTCTTATGCCCTTATCTAAACTCAATCCATGCTGGCTCTAACTCGACTTTTTTGCCAACTCTAGAATTAGTCTTAGTTAAACTTGCAACAATTTATTAATAAAAGCATTTTTCTTTAGTTACTTTAATATATCAATCTTAATAAGTTTAGTTTCCTAGTGTTGAAAAGGTAGGAAAAACTAAAAGACAAATTCCAGGTGGCATCAAAGTTAAATGAATTCCTGATGATAGGAAAAGCTAAAGATAAATTTCTAGTTGCAGGATAAGTTAAAACAAATTTAAAAAGTTAAAGAAATTCGTAGTGGTAGGAAAAGTTAAAGAAATTCTTGATGACTAAAAAAGCTAAAGAAATTGCCAGTGATAGGAAAAGCTAAAAGACAAATTCCTAATGGCTGGAAAAACTAAAGAAATTCAGCTAAACGAGAAATTTTTTATGGTAGGAAAAGTTAAAGATATTCTTGATGGCAAGGAAAAATTTAAGAAATCCTTAGGAGGAAACATAAGTGGAAACATTATAAATTCTTGGTAACAAAAAAGGAGTAGCAGAAGAGTAAATTAGCAAAACAAAAAGTAAAGAGGAAAATTATGGACTCGTAAAGCAGAATATAACAAGAAACAAACATCAGTTTTACATAAAAAAGAGTTAGAAACATTTCAGTTCATAAAACAGTGTCCAAATTGAGTAGTACATAAGTTTACTACATTAAAAAGTCTGGTACATGGAGAGAAAAGTAGTACACAAGCAACAATAGAGAGGTTTACATTTCATGGTCAGCCTTCATCTTGGTTATCCTAAAAGAGAGTGTAATCAACATGGGGATAATGGCTCTCCATCAATGCCTTAACTTTTGCAACATCTTTTAAAAATTCTTTTTCAATAAGATTAGTAACTTAGCTAAAGTTTTGTATTTCTCCACAACTAAAGCCTTTGCAATTGAAGTATGAAGATTCAGTTGATTAAAAGAATTGGACAAATCTTGAATATGATATTCATATTAAGCTTTCAGATTGTCGTAATTTTCCTTTAGATTATTGTAATTTGCTTTAAGCTGAGCAACACAAGAATTTTTTATTCAATCAAACTCTCTTCCAACTTAACAATCTGTCTTTTAGAACTTGTTCAAATTCAATAAGAGTAGTTCTTTACAACATTAAACTTTTAATTCTCTTTCTAGATGCTTGGATGGCACAACTAAGTTGCAGCAAAATACACAAAAATTTTTTTAATAAAAAGATGTCAAGAACCAAGTTCATTAGATATCAAGCATAAGGCAGCATAATACCTAACAAATATTAACTAGTATGATGTCAGTTGGGTCATAATTGTCAACATGCCTCACATCATTAGAAGAAATGTATTAAGGCCAAAGTTGATTAAAAAAGTTGAGATATGACTAGGAAGGACCCTCCCAAGTAAAGGTAGGTAAATTTTTAAGCTTAAGCAAAAGCAAGGTCACTTGGCTAAAATCTAATGAAAAAGGAGAAAGAGTTAGAACATTAGTAGTAACAGAAATGAAACAAGAGCTCATTGAAGGTGGACATGCAGCCACATATGTGGTGGTTGGAAACAAGGATTCCTGCTGAAATTGATTAGTAGTAATAGTCGCTTGAGAAAATGACCCATTGGCATGAATAGGCCTATCCCTTAGCTTCCTATTAATATTGGGAAGATGGTACTTATCATCCTGCTTCTTTTTACGAGCACCATCATTTCTAAAAAATATGACTTAAAAAAAATGAGAAGAAGAGAAAAGAAGAGAATTGATAGTCGGATGGAAGAAATAACAACCAATATATATAAGTAAGGAGTTAGCTCGGTTATTGGACAAAAGAAATAGCAACCAATATATATAAGTGTAGAGTTAGCTTGGTTGTTGGATGGAAGAGTTGGCGACCAATATATACAAATGAGTGTTAGCTCCAAAGAGTTGGGGGCAAATGTTATTAGTAGAAGTAAAGCATGCAAAGTATAAAAAAATAGTATGGAGGGTGGAGCATGGAGTTTGGAATAGGAAGTGTAAATAAAAATAAAATGAGAGAATGAAGCATGGATCAGGCAGTGTAAGTAAAAATAAAAAGAGAGTATGGAGAATGGAGCTGGAAGTGTAAGTAAAAGTAAAAATAAAGCATGAAACATAGAGTATGGAGCAAGAAATGTAAAGTAAAAAGAGAGCATGGAACATTGAATAAGAAGTATAAGTAAAAGTAAAAGGATAGCATGTAACATGGAGTAAGAAGTATAAGTAAAAGTAAAAAGAGAGTATGGAGTAAGGAGTGTAAATGAAAATGGAGTATGCATAATAAATTAGAACATGAAACATGCTTGGTATAGTGAAGCATTCTTGCTGTCAAGAATCCAAAATAATTGCGAATTCGGAAAATCAATCTAGAAGCATCGAAAACTCAATTTAAGAAGGAAATAAGTATGGATTTCAAAAAAAAAAAACTTTAATTAAGTTATAAAAGCCAATTAGAATAAGGAGTTATCAAAAATTGTATTATAAATAAACAAATAAAAACACTTTATGCATTATGGGCAAATAAATCCAGAGGCAAACATGAAAAAAATTCATTGTAATTTTTATTAAATAGTGAATGCTGCTCTTTTGATACTCATAATTGTAGGTCAAATACTGAATCACATAAATTCTGTGTTTTATTTTTTATATCATCCCATTTATTAAATTTTTTTAGTTGACTAAAAATAAGCATCAGTGATGACATCAATTTATAACATTTCAAAAAACTTAAGAAAAGGAAATAAAATAGAAGATTTAAAATTAGGGGTCAGCATGATAAAAAAAAAAAAAAGAAAATTGAAAGAAAAACTTGGGGGTGGATCGGCAGTCAGGTACTGAACAAAAAGGACCCCACTAGTACTGTGTAGCTGCAAACATAATCTTTCTTACCTCGTGTACTCAAAGTCTCTCAGTAGTTCCGTTTCCTTGTATTTCACAACCTTCCGATGGACCCGCTATCGGCTCTCCGCGACTTCACAATTCGCGGCGAACTCGACAAGGTTACCCAAATCGGCGACGAAATCCGGTTCGGTGCGGACTACACATTCCCCAGCTCGATCGAAACCGCCTACCGGTCCAAGCAGGGCAACCTCTACACTCTCCAAACCGTCGTCTATTTCATCAAACACTACAACCTCAAGCACACGGATTACATTCAAAGAGCCCGCTCAAACAAGCTCCCCGCCGTCACCCTCCCCGACCGCAAACCCCTTTACGAGTACCTCACCGGCATAACCGACTCCGCCGACCAGATCGAAACCGTCATCGCCAACGACCACGTGTTGAACGACGGAAAGATTGTCGAAAGCAACGGCGGCGGGGATGATTTGGAATTGGACGATATGAGTTCGATTAGAGCCTGTGAGAGGCCGTTGAAGGACAGAGAGGCGTTGTTGGAGTGTAAGGGTATTGATTTTTATAGCGTGCTTGTTTCGTCGACGAAGCGGGAGGAGGAGAGGCAGAGGATTGAGTCGCAGCAGAGGAAGGACGGATTGGTTGCGAAGAATAGGTTGATGGGTGTTGATGAGAGGGGAATTGGGTACGGTGGTGGAGGCGGCGGCGGCGGCGGCGCTGGTGATGAAGCTTATGAGGCGAATCCGAAGCCAAAGTTGTTGCAGTTGAAAGGTGGGAAGATTGGTGAAGGAGTGCCGATAATTCTGGTGCCCAGTGCTTCTCAGACCCTGATAACGATTTATAATGTGAAGGAGTTTTTGGAGGATGGAGTTTATATACCTACTGATGTGAAGGTGAAGAATATGAATGGGGTGAAGCCCGAGTGTGTGACTGTGCAGAAGAAGTTCAGTAGGGATAGGGACCAGGTGGTGAAGGCTTATGAGGTGAGGGATAAGCCGTCCACGATGAAGTCCGAGGATTGGGATAGAGTTGTGGCAGTTTTTGTGTTGGGAAAAGAGTGGCAGTTCAAGGAGTGGCCTTTTAAGGATCATGTTGAGATTTTTAATAAAAGTAAGTTGATATTTGAGCTATATAATTTGATGTGGGTTTGCATTGGTTTTGGATTTTGACTAGGGTTGGGTTAATTTGGTTGTCTCAATCTGGAATGGTAATATATTTTGTCTATTCGTGTTAGGAATTGTGACTTTGAGTTTGAGATATGCTTTTTTTGGGAATGGCTATACTGGGGTTGAATGGAATGACGTATATGCTGGTACTTATGCACTTTTGGAGTTTAAATGCAGTTTAACGAGAGATTTTATTCAAGTGAAATTTGAATTTGTTTTTGAGGGGTTTTACGGTTTAGTGGAGTAGGTTGATTTTGCATTTCTAGGGTCAAAGTAGAATTGATTTTATTATTTGGATTAAGAAAATGATAATTGAGATATGTGGTATGATTTGATATGATTTATTGATTAAGAAAATGAGAGTTGAGATACGTGGTATGTTTTGATTTGATTTTTGAAGGGTTATATGTGCTAATTGGTATCCTTTTAATGTTATGCAGTTATTGGATTCTACATGCGGTTTGAAGATGACAGTGTAGAGTCTGCAAAGATTGTGAAGCAGTGGAATGTAAAAATCATTTCAGTGAGTAAACTGTTCCCCTTCAGTTGCTTTTGTCTGATCTAAGTTCTGTAAGGCCTGTGTTTCTAGGTGGAGTTGAGTTAGTTTTAACGTCGTTGTAATTTAGTTTCATAGTCCCCACGGGTTAAAAATATGCCTCAAATGTGCAGATTAGCAAGAACAAGCGACACCAAGACAGGGCTGCAGCCTTGGAAGTATGGGACAGACTAGAAGAATTCGTGCGGTCACGGTCACATTCCTGAGATTCAAAGAATATTTGTATGTATGCTTCTACGAAATTATGCAGAAATTCTGACTTTTGGATGTAGCTTGGAATTTTGTTGCAATAGTATTATTTTGTTTAAAAGGCTCTCTGTTGGTACTCAGTTTGCTAGTACAGTTGATGTGGGTTTTCATCATACTTCTTGTGATCTACTGTCCCCTTTAGTTGAGTTAGATCATTGGAAAGGTGATAATGGAATTTAAGGTGTCATTCATTTGTTGCAAAGGATGAGTCTATATGTAAGATTGGTGCTATTATCTGATTATATCATATCTAAAGCTGCTTTGTCCTAGCTTAATAACTTTTGAGTTGAGATCCAACATGTTTGCAATGACTTTGTCACCATCCTCTTTTTGGCCTTGCTAAATCATTCATTTGGTTTGGTGTTTGTATTGCCTGAATAGGGATTTAAGTTTGAGGATGATATGTGAAACAATCTAGCTTTAAGTCAATGCTCAGTTTTACAATTAACTTGTTTTAACCAGTTGATTATAAAAAAATCCACTTCCAGACTCAGTCTTGAAGAGCAGCACTTTACAAGTTATATTGAAGCAAATCCATGTCTGACAGTTTGGTTCTCTAGTGTGCAGATTAATTCACTTAATGTGGTGACATTCACTCCTGGATTCTGAGCATGCATCTAAACATATGAGGATTGTAAGATAGCATTGATGGAGTCAAATTAACTCCTAAAAATGGGTAGGTTGGGAGTAAAGTGCTGTTTCGTTGAATACACTGATTAAGAGTTTGAATCCTTTTCTTATAATTCATTACGGTGTTTCATGCACTGATGTTGTTGCGTGGCTGAAATTGGCTTTTTTATTAAGAACTGTACCAATTTGGCTGTCAAAATTTGGACTGCAAGAAAAAAGTATTTTTTAAGCAACCAGAAATGAACTTCTTATCATGCTTTACCTGTAGAATAGTGAAGACATTTAGACAATTTATGTTTCTTTTTGGACAAATGTTCCTACATGCAGATACTGAGACCAGCTAAATTTTCTTTGCAGTTTTCACAGTGAGAGAGGATTTATTAGAGCTGGTTCTGCTTCTGGATGACAAATTTTGCTGGGCTCAATGCAGCTTTTAAACCAGATGCAGCTGTTAACTTTTAGTTGATCTTCTCAGAGCTTGCTATGCGGACGCTGTCGGACTATGTAGCAGGAATTTTCTTGTGCATGAAGTGAGCTTGTGCAGAATTTATTTAAGAAGGAAATGAATTTATTTAAGAAGGAAATGAAGTGGTCATAGGGATTCACCATCATCTTCCATGAGACATTTCTTTGCTGCAGTCATAGTTTTGATTTTTCTCTGCAAATGTTGTCTTTTTCATCTCCTGTTGATAAAAATGTCTTTTGCAAGTAATTATATCAGTTGAAGAGTTAGATTTCTATCATGTAGTAATTCCATGTATTAGGGTTATAAGTTACTAACTTAAAAGTTTGCTTCCATTATGTTCATTTGGCCCTTGCCAGATTTGTTTATAATAATGTCCTATTTTTGTTTGGTTGCTAATGTACTGTGTACAATAGTCTTGGATTGATATGTCATCGTACCAAGGGTTTGTTGGAAGCTCAAAACCGCACTCATGATCATAATCCATTTTTTCAGTTGAGTGTTTTGTGTTGTGGGAGGATGGGTGGGTTGGGGAACTTACAATGGGGAAAGTAAACAAGGAAACAAATGGCCAATGAAAGTCGTCTGGCTTCTTGGATTGTTGCTCGGCTTTAAAGCATATGCATTTACCAACAGGTTTTGTTTAGACTATGAATGCTCTACTAGTTACATGTTTATTTGACCATTAGAGTAATTTAATGATAGTTTTGACATGTGCAATGTGTATGGATCACATTTGATATTTATTTCAGGGCTTCCGTAGGTGATGCCCACATAAATGTTTATACTTCTATATCACTTTTCTTTTCCAATTAGATTTTTACATGGCATTATCGAATGGCTGAATCGACTGTTGTTTGGATTGGAAGTGAAATATACCTAAAAAGACTTGATCTGTTGGATTCTTAAGCCAGAAATAATCTTTTATTCAGAAAGGAAGAGAGTCAGAAGCCTCTTCAGTAGATACAAAACGATACAACCCGAGGGTCGTGAAAAGTAATTATGACATACAAACTCAATCAAAAGAAAACTCATTAAAAAAAAAAATAGAATAGAATGCAATGGTAATAATCACAAAAGCATGCTGGGGCAGTCAGTATGATGTGAAGATTGAACTATATGACGCTGCAAATAGTAGGAAAACAAGCAGAGAAAACGCCAACTTGATGGAGCTTCCATCTGATGCGGGTTCTCCTTCCGATGATGGTATGGTTTTAGATCCAGTTCCTGAATGGAGAGAAACACAGGTATTAAAATCTTGCTTTTTGTAGTATATAAGTTTTGCTTCCTGACACGGTGACTCGTGTTTATACACTATAACTAAAGTTACGAGTAGAATCAAGACAGATACAAGGCAGTAATTTTAGTTGTAATTTAGCAATTTGTTGATTATTTAGTACCTGGAATAGTGCTGGGAGTTTGAGATTCTGGTGCCCCTGCTGGAGTGTCCGCTGGAGAAGCAGCTGCAACAAACAGGTGGTTTCAGTTAGTGATATGTTTGCACAAGATTGAGATTGAACTGAGAATTTCTAATTTCATTCTTACCGTTGCAGCGGCTGACGGATGGAGTCTGAACATTGCAAGCACCAGGTAACGCTAGAGCCTGCGTCTGATTGATGTTAATCCCCAGAGAAGAGCCACCGCCATTCAGAACCTCGCACAAGCACTGTGGTGATGATCGGACAACACTGGCAAGCTGTTGACAGCACTGAGAAGATGGATTTGATGAATTTCCAGTAATGTAATTGAGGCACGGCGACATGCTGATTAACACATTTGTACAACTTGATGACTGAGCCGTGGCTCCTGCCCAGAACACAGTCACCACAATCAGAATCAGACCAGCCACTAAACTTTTATATGCCATTGTACTTGTGTTGGTTTTGTACTTGAAATTCAGATGGAACAAGGAGATCTCCTAAATTTCTGTTGTTTGCTTGTTTTTTGAGGGAGGGCAGAGAGAGTGGTGAGGTTTATATAGAGGGATGACAAAAGACACAAACAGCGATGACAGGAATGTGGGCGACCAACTTTCCTACTCCTTATCGCTTAACTGTATTATTATGAATATTGATTATTGAGGTGTGTTAAAACTTGAGACTTTAGACACTTGTTCAAAGGCTTATATTAGGTGACTTGGGAAGTTGACGGCTATGTTGGTGACCAACTTCTAGTTATTGAGTGGCCTTTGTTGGCAACAATGCAACTGGGGATTTTGAGTCTCAAGCTGGAAAGCATAACGTGCTTGTTACTCTACCTTTTTGTACAATTTGACTTTGTACTTTTACGCATTTGAGAATCAGAAACCAGTTCAGAAAGCAGAGAATTCCCCGCAAATTTAAGGACTGCACCCTGTGGGGGACAGCTGAATATTGGACTTGATGCTTTCTTTGCTCATATGAAATACGTGGTTATCTCGGATTATAAATGTCTATAAAGACCTTGTTTAGTTGAGGTAACGTTGTTTTTAACTTACAATTGCTAGTTGCTAGTTGAAAAAAAAAATTGTAATTCTAAAGTAAAAATTAATTGAGTGTATTAAATACGACATTTAAGTAATAATTTTAACAAAAATTAGTAAAGATATTATCGATTTTTCATTGTACAAGTGTATGATCAAATCAACTTACCTTTTAAATCGAAATAATAAGTGTTTACTAAACACTTTAACATTAATTGCTACATCTACTCAACCTCATTACTAAATAGGGGCCCAAGACATGCATTTTATTTCATTACTTTCAATTACTAATCACTGGTGCGATAATAATATTGATTCATCGTTACTTGGGACCTTGAAATATGTTAGCCCCTAAAAATAAATTTTTTATTCTTCGTTTTAATAAGTAAAACATGGATGTTATAATTAAGTTTTTTCTTCAATAATATTCGCTAAGTCATTCATTATAAGATACATATGTAAATACATTATTAATTTTTTTTTTTTGTTTTTGCTTAGACTAAATCTATATAAAATTTGCCTAGATAAAGATCATTTATACAACTCAACAAATGAGAACTTGACATAGCCAAGTATTATAGTTTTTTTTTTCTTAAAGAAAAGCGGGGATGGGCACGCCCAAATCAATTTTTACCCCCCTTCCCACCCTCGCGCCGAACCCGACCCCCATACAAATAAGGGGCGATAGATTCTTGACTACCAACCAACCTGGCCATTCACGCTGGAGCAGCACATAGCGTATTATAGTTATAATTATAATTTCAAATTCAATAATAATAGATGTATAAAATTGAGATATAAAATTTGTATCCCAACTAATGTGATAAATAATGTGGTTTTGTTTTAAAATCATATGACGATTAGTTAGTTATTAAGCCTTCTCACTTCTCATCTAAATAGTGAATTTACTCATCATTTCAATTGAGATATAAACGCTGCATCTCAATTTTATAAGTATATCACTACTCTTTTGAATTTCAAATTTTTTGAATAAAGCTTACAAAATCATGTTCAATTTAAGTTATTTAATCATGTAAGCCAACTTTTTCTAGTTTGTCTAAATTCCATTATCAGCCAAAAGCATAACTTCTTCGTATGGTCAATTACTTATAATAATTAGGCTCTCCCAAGCACCGGAGAGCTACGAAGCTGGAGCTTGCTTCTGTGGCACATCACTGTCATTCCAGTACTTAAAAATTTTCATGAAAATTTGGGAAATTCAGAATTATAGCATGATCCCAGTATGCATGCTATGGCATAAATTCTGTATTACTGAAATCTATACGTAAAAGTTTTGACGTCGTAAAGGTAATGAGGTATTCTAAATATTGTACAATAAATAGTAAAATTCTAGAACTGTAAGGTATGTTTGCTTTTTGTACATGAGTGAGAATCTTGAGATTTAGAGTATAGAATGAGAATGAAAGTAATTTGTTTATTTACATTGGAATAGGAGTGCAGAATAAAATTAGATTCTCATTTATGCGTTTACTTTATTTTAGATTAAGAGTAAATTATTTTAAATTACAGTTTTACCTTTGGTTAAAGCATTGTAATTGTTAATTATAAAGTGAATAAAAAATATATTTGTAAAATAAAATATTTGCTTTATTATCAATTTTAATTATATAAATTAATAATAATTATTAATATTCTTAATTATGTAAATCACAATTTTTATTAATTTTAATTTTAATTATGTAAATTAAAAATGATTGATAAGAGCAACAAAAATGAAACATTATTAATAATGTAGTGTAAAATTAATATTTCCTTAGAATAAACTATTTATTATTAATAATTGTAAATATTGAGTAAATATAACACTATTATAGTTAAATAATATAGTAATATTATATTTAAATAAGTTTATTATTCTTTTTAATAAATATAATATTATTTTATATTAATAAATATAATATTATTTTTATTTTACTAAATATAATTATATTATATTTAATAAAAAAGGAAAAAAAAATGTAGAAGTGAGAATGAATAGGAGCGGGAATTCAACTTCTTACTTCAAAATTGAGTGTAAACTGTATCGTGAGATTGCAACTCCTCTCCTCAAATAAATAAGTAAATATTAGAGTATGAGAAATCCATACTCTGACTCTCACTTTAACAAATAAACACAACATAAATAACATACTTTCTTTTTTTTGAAATGATAAAAAAAGTTCAAACAAAAAATAATACACACGGAAGTTTTCAAACATTCGCATTCGTAATATAGTTACTGGAAAAAACAAAAAATTATTAACTTCAATGCAGTGTTTGTGTCCATCTGACTAGAACATTGTAGTAAATACGTCTGTTGTTTGTTTTGCGTAACAAGCTGAGATTTCATATTTTTCAAAAGCACTACAGGCACTAGAGAAGGATTGACATGGATAATAATCTAGCGGATGACAGTGGTAACCTTTTGATAAATGACAACTACTAAATGATGCTGTTCACAAAGAACCACATAATTGTCCCATGTAACTTAAATGCTTGTGATTATTCATTAATATGTTTGAAACAAGTCTTACATGCAGTGCTGAAACACAAAAATTACTCGTACAAGTAATGTATTAATAGCAAAACACACAACACTCAAAGAAAAGAAAATCTATCGAGCTGGGACGACGACAAACTTTATTAAATCCTAACATATAATAATAAAAGCTCCAAGGCAGCACAAGGAGAAGTCAGAAGCTGCTTGCAGTGAGGGCATATGACGCCATGAACGCAACTGAGAGGATGAGCTGAATGGGTGTGTTTAGAATTAAGGCGTTGGAAGTGCTGCTCGGTCCTGTAGATGGGACTGTTTTTGACCCAGTTCCTGAAGCATGAACTTGTTAATTAACACGTTATAATCACCAACTAAATATGGTGCTGTGGGAGATTTCTTATTTTTTGATATCCTCAGGTTTCTCCGAAACATGTAATCATATGATTTCTACCTTCCAAGTTTGGGTGCCCTCTTGCAAATGCCCCCATTTGGTTAAAGTTTAACCTATGATATAATACGTCCAAAACCTTGTAGATACGTTGAAATAATCCAAGATTTTCTTACTGAGAATAGATTTATTTTGAAATCTTGGAAGATTTTTTCACTAATTGCTTTCAGCTATTTTTGAGATGAAATTAATTATTGTATCTTATAATTGCAAACTCCAGAGATTAACACACGTACCTGCTGATTCATCACCAGGTAAAGCTTCCGGAGAACCAACTGAAGACAAATCAGGTCCATCAGCAGCATCTGCCCAAAATTGAAGCATCAAACTTCTAAATGAAAATAATTGAATATAAATGTAACATTATTTTTTCAAAGTGTAACATTTTTGCTATACCGTTGCACCGGCTAACAGGCGGAGTCTGCACATTACAAGCACCGGGGAGCGCGAGAGCGAGCGTCTGGTTGATCGACACACCCAATGATGACCCCCCATCGTTGAGGACCATGCAGAGGCACCGTGGGTTTGATCTGACAACACTAGCAAGTTGTGAGCAGCATTGAGCTGATGGAGTTGAGGAGCTGCCACTCACATAGCTCAAGCACGGTGCCATGCCTATTAGCACGTTGGTGCAATCGGATTGAGCCATGGTTCTTACACAGAGCATGGCCGCTATAAAAAGGACTAGAGTACTCATCATGTTCATTATCAAAGCCACTTTTGATGTTTAATTGATTGTTTTGCAAGGGGAGATTGATTTGCAATTTTGCATGAAATGATGTAATTGGTACGGTATTTATTGTGTGCTGAGTCCTTCGAATGAAGGGTTATTTGGTAAACTATTACAAGCCCTATGAGGTAAGATTTGGAATTATATATTAAAAGAAAATTATCTCTTAGCTTGCATGCATGCTGATACATATGTAGGCGGCTATTGTGGGCGAACTTTTGGGGAAGGGAAAGTGACCTTAGAGGATATGAGCAGTCAGTGACCTAACTTCGAAATAAAGGTTATCTAATTCATATGATTGAAAAAACAAACGAGTAATTGTGATTTTTAGCTGTCATAAAGAGCAAGATCAGCATTATATGGTTGAATAGGTTCATACAACCTATATGCTTCAACCACTACCCAAACTCTAAAGGAAAGGGTATGTTTTACTAATTTATCTTAGCTTCTTTATAGACGAAATTTATAATACATGACATAAATCATGTCATAAATTCGTGGTAGAAAGAAAATCTATAATGCCTCTATTGTTGTAGGTCTTTAGACCAAAAACTATCACACGTGAGACTGTTATACTAAGTGCTTTTTTTTGTAGTGATTGTATTTGTATACTTCACCTAAAATGCATATGGATTTGATTGATTTTTTAATTTTTATATTATGTTTCTTGAATTGACAAACTTTAGTCATTAACTTTTTAAAATAAATATTGTCAAAACCTCGATAATTTTTTCAATTTTTTTAAATTTAGTGTTAGCAACCCAACGAGATTTGCTAATCAAGACTTAAGTTTTAGGAAAACTGCTTCTTATCACTAGAGTTAAACTCTGATATCAATTTTTTTAAAAATTTTAATCAAACAATTTTTTTTTAAAATTTTAATCAACGAAATTATTTTTCTTATAAAAAATAAAATTCCTCAATGGAATATTAATAGACCGTAGTTTTATTACACAATAATTGTAGGCTTTTAAGTAAAGAAAATGTGGGGGGAAAGGTCAACTTAATCCGAATATTTTAAAAATGATAATAACTTTCAAATCTTCTTAGCAACAAGAAAACGACTTCTACTGCAAATTTGACGTCCTTAACGAGGAGACTTAATAAAAAAGCAAACCATTATTTGTTTAATTACGACATTGCGGCGTCTCAATCCGCTGAATGGTGCCCACTCTGTCCTATTTGAAAATCTAACAAGAGGTTCACAAAATTTAAACTAAAATAATGTTAGGATCTAGACCCCTTGATTGGGCAATCGGGTTCAAGGAAGGTACGAGTATTTGTATACACTGCGGCGTCTCAATCCGCTGACTGGTGCCCATATTTGATTTGTTAACTTTTATCTGCTCCTCGTAAAATTCACTTACCCAAACTTTAAACTTAGGATTTGAGGCTAAACGACGCGCCTAGTGGCTAATGCTTCCAAAGCAATGAACTTAATCAGCTTAATTAAATATGGGTTTAAGCTCAAACTAGCTTACAACTTTTTGGTAACCATAACCAATTAACCACTATTGGCTGATTCATCAAATATAGGTCCAATCACAGAACGACACTTCAGTCATCTTAAGCTCAAGTCAAATATGGGTCCAAAAGATTACCCGCGTGTCTAACTCGACCCCCTTTATTTCACAAAAATTAGTTAAGGTAGTTGAGCTTCATAACCAACTCAAGATCAACCTATATTTCCCTCCATGTCAGTTACCAAAACCCCCTACTTCGTCTATAAATTCGTTCACAATTTCTCAATTTCAAATCATCAATCAGACCAACAAAATTCAGCCATCTCCTCAGCAACACATAAACAAAATAACATATTCAATTCTTCAGATTCTACATTACAAGATGAAGCTTTTATTGTCCGCTCAGCCCCTAGTGCCATTTCTGGCCTTATTGACTGTGGCCTTGGTCTTGCCAGTTTATGGCCAGATTAATAGCCCATGCACGCCTACAATGCTTGCGACATTCACTCCTTGCATGAATTTCCTCACAAATAGCAGCGGCAGTGGTACATCGCCTACCTCGGATTGTTGCGGTTCTCTCAAGAACCTTACAAGTAACGGCTTGGACTGTTTGTGCCTCATTGTAACTGCTAGTGTCCCTTTTCGAGTACCCATTAATCGAACCTTAGCCATCTCTCTCCCTCGCGCTTGTAACATGCCTGGCGTGCCAGTTCAATGCAAAGGTATAATTTTGTTTCCTTGAATTATTGGTTTTTCATTTTTAATTTATACTATCTAGCTGCTTATATCAATTTTTGTTTTCCTTATTTGCAGCCACCGGTGCACCACTTCCGGCTCCAGGTACCGACATATTTTAATCAGCAAATTCGTTCCTTCCATTTTCGTTTTGGTGGGGTTGAATTTGATAATCAGACATGCTTATTAATTATGCTTTGTAATTTGCAGGTCCTGCTTCACTTGGGCCAACTCTTTCTCCGGGAGAATCGCCGGCTGCTAGTCCAAATGGTAATTTCCTCATTAAGCACAGTAGTCATACAAATTGCTTTTCATCGAAATAAATGAAACCATTTTGCGTGTTTGGCATTTCTGAAACTATCATTTTTACATAAAAAAATTTTGTTTCTTTAAGCAGCTCCTGTTGTTCCTGAGCCGACGCCATCTGGTGAAGCACCAGAATCGGACACAACGCCAGGGCTAACTCCTCCATCTCCAGATGTGGGTTCTGGTCCTCCCTCTCCAGATGTGGGTTCTGGTTCTGGAGCCCCTACGGGGACTGCAGGCAGCCGCCCTGCTCTGACTCCATCAGCTGCCATGCCCTCTTACATATTTTCACCATCTCTGCTGCTATTTGCACTAGGATTTGTAGCCTTGAAGTACTACTAGGCCTCTGCCTTTCCGTTTGTATTCATGTGATTATACATTTAGCATTATTCTTTTGGGGAGTGTTTAATGTTCAGGGATTGTTCAGATTATTGACACCCATATTGGGTGATTATTTATTTAATAAACTTATATTTTGTAGTACATTAGTGTTGTAAGAAACAATTATATTTTTTCTATATAAGGATTGCTTTTCTATTAGTGATTGATTGTGGATGCCTGATGAAATCTAGGAAGCTATTTTAAATGCTTTGTGGTACAAATTCAAAAGGTTTAATAAACTTTTTTAAAAATTTTACCTTTGGGGGAAAAAAACAGAAGAAAATTATAGTTTTGTGAACCTAATCCTGATCCAGGATCCTGAATCAAGCTCATTGCTCAGCCAAAATCAGGGTTGATGAAGATTCAACCGTTTCCATTTCATTCCATCTTCATGCCTCACTCATGCCCTGGTCATGACACAGGTTCCACCTTCACAGTTTCATAACTCCTCACAATATGCATGACTCAATCCCAATTCACCAAACCAACTCTTAACTTTGTCATGCATTTTCAATCAAAACTAGAATTACCTCTCGATTTAACTTGGAAAATGAGCTTTATTTTATTGATTTAGAGATTATAAATGGAACACAGTCGTAGCATCCTGTGAAAAAAACACAGAAAAAAATGGCGAGTTTTTGGCTTACTTCTGTTTCTTAAGTCACAAGCAAACATATTATATATAACGGACAGTGATTATTAAGCCAACAAACATTCCTTTCCATTAAATTTGATCATGGGTTTAAGAAGACTAGTTTCAAAAAGACTTACTTGGCTCCTAATCTTGGACCTTTGTGTCTTAACACCAATCATCAACAGCCAAAGGCAAGGCTGCTGTATTGAGGGTATCGATCTGTTGCAGTGCTTGAATCAAGATAATAGCTCTTCTATTGACATTTGCTGCGAGTCTCTCAATCAAGTTGTCCGAGCTGGGTATAATTGCTTGTGCTCTTTGCTGGCACCATCCATTCCTGTTTTTAGCTCACCACTTTCATTGCCATTATCGAATTGCTTGATATCTGTTCCTCCTCTCAGTCTATGTCAAGGTAATACTGGACTTAACCCGTCTTTTCTTCAATGAATGCTTATTTCTTTTGTCTGTCTGCCTGAATGTACCACTGAAATCTCTTATATACATCCCCCCTAAAAATGAAGTTCTAGCTCCAATGCCGGTAGTGATTCCACCAGTTCCAATGGAAAACTTAACACAGCCGTCTGCCCCCTCTGAAACTGCGCCTGTGCCTCCCTCTCCGACTGAAGAGCAGGTTCCGTTGAACGCGAGCAGGGGTGATAACTCAACAGCAGTTACAATGCGTCCAGACTCAATTGAAGATCATGCTCCCAAGCTCAAATGTAATGTGTCAAATGGGAGTTTTAACGAATCGGCAAATGGATCAGATGGAACCAGAATTTTGCTGCACAGAAGTTTGTTCCCGTCCTTAGCTCTTCTTGGTTGTATTTTATTAGCTTAATCATCCAATTTTCAGCTTCATAAATAAAGGGACTGTGATGTGAATTTGTGATATTATCTGCCTCTGAATTGTGCTGATCAAGGAATGGGCATAAAACTTTTAATTATTTTATGCATTGCTGAATCTTCATGTGAATAAAGACTTGAGAGCAATACCACTTGGATAAAGTCATCAAAATCAGCAAATCAGAACTAATATGATCCGGTAAACAAGTGGGTTAATAATATTTGGGTCCTCCATTTTTGAAAAACTGCAAACGGGTATGCAGTTTCCAATATTTCTTCACTTGGATCTTTTCCATCAGATTCCCTGACCTGAATAGCGAATCAAACGTAAATTACCATTAAAGCTAAGGGCGTATGCGTACATTCGGACCTTTCAACTGAATAGACTCTCGCGCCATTTCTCTCCCCTACGAATGAAAATCTTTAACCGTCACCATAACAAATTAGCCTCCAAAAACTAAACCCTTGAACTCGAAATCGACACATGGCCATACTCTTCCTCCTCGTTACATTCAATCTCATCCTCACCACGTCAGCACAAATCTTGTCCTCTTCGCCGCCGCCGCCGCCGTCAGGCTGTGCCACCGAGCTGGTGGCCTTCTCGCCGTGCCTGATGTACGTGTCGTTACCACCGAACAATTTGACAGAAACAGTGCCGTCTCAGTGCTGCGACGCCGTCTCCTCAGCTTTCGATTCTGGCGATGGCAATTGCCTCTGTTACCTTATCCGGCAGCCGCTCATCTTCGGCTTTCCGCTGAACGAAACAAGACTCGATTCGCTGCCTTCTGCGTGTAATACTAATGGTTCCTCGGAATCGATTTGCTCATCAGGTAACTCTTCTTGAATCTTCGTTAAGTTTCTTCGTCATATCTTGACTCTGGTTATAATTTCCGCGCCACTGCATCTCCAGCAGACCCAAACTGTAACCTTTGCTTTTCATTTGTATGAATTGAATTTTACTTAAACCAGAAGGAAAAAAAAAAAAAAAGATCTCGCCAAGATGAGAAGGTGCAGGTTAGTGTTCTGTTTGTCATTTGAGGCGGAAGTTAGAAGAAATAAGTAGCACGTATAGTTCACATGGAAGTAATTAAAGCATTATCTTTAACATTATTTTATTTATTTTAAATTGCGAGTGTTCTTTATCAAAGCAATCTCAATATAGTTTTCCAAGAAATACTTGATGGGTAATTTTTCAACGACTAATCATTTTGTGTATTTCTAAAATTTATGCAATAGGGTCGCCGGGATTGCCTCCTCTCCGCAGCACGACTGGTTCTGAGATTTCAAAACCTCCTGATTCTGGTGAGCAAGCACAATGAACTCTTCTCATAAATTCAAGTTCTATTCCATTATTTACTCGATCACATTCACAAAAAAGATCCTCTCTTTCGGTTAATAAAGACATTGCAACACATGGATAAAAATTATCTGCAGTTTATTTTTCTGGGATCAGTTAATCAAATATTCATAATTCCGCAGAACCTGTTGCTGCATCAGCTACCTCAAGAAGCATACCACCGAAACCTGGTAGCAACTCATCTCCTACATTGAGCCTGCCGGCAGCAGATGGTGTAAGATCACCTGCAGTACTAAGCTCACCTGTGAAACCAGCCTCTGGTTCTTACCCAACAAAACCAATTTTCAGCAGCAGCGGTTGGTTGCTGCCAGCAATCCTTATACTTCTTGTTTTCTTTCATATGTAGCACTGCTAATACACTCAATCATTTATATTCTTCGCTATTTGGATCTTCCCACATTCAATGACTGTAAGCAAAGATGTCCTTGCTTTGTACTGAATAAATAAAGATAACTAATATCACCTTGTTTTCAACAAGAGAGTTTATGCTTACCATGTGCACCATCTTGCTACAAATTGTTTTGTAAACAAAGCATTTTCTTCTAGTAAAGCAATACCTATAAACTGCCTGTTCTGATTTGATTTCTGCAATAGTAATCATTACGTGCTAAATCCAAGCCACAATATAAGGAAATTTCTTAGAACCAAATGTTCATCAAGTTCATTCTTTGATGTGCTCCATCCTCTATCCCAAAACATGACAGAGAGGGATTTTCTAACATATATAGCATCTGTATATCTGTGAAGAACAAGGTTCAAAAGAAAACACACTTTCCTAGTTTCCTATCGCTTTGAGTTTCACAGATGCCAGCCATCAGACCACTCATCTTCATCTTTAACAGGTTTAAGATTTTCTGCTTGAAAGGGCTCTTGATTCCAATTATCTTCTTGAAACGATTGTGGAATTTCTTCTTCATGATTCCAGCAATCAGCCGGTGTTGGATCTTCATCAGCAAACTCCTGCCTTTCAGGGAGGGCACAGCCCTGATAAGAATTGTTGTCTGAACAATACCATAAAAGCTGATGCCAGTATGGGTCCTGCCAATTGCAAACAAACTATCAGTACTCATCAGTGATGTAAAGAACTGAAACCTAGGATGTTCATCTAGTCAATAACCTGACCATATCATACAATAACATTCTCTTAAAAACCCTCAGCTTTCTTTTCTCCCAAAAGCCGTTTAACACCCTTTTTTTCCCCTTCTTTTGTTGCACTGGGTTCTTTAGAAACTTAGTTCTTTCTAATACATAAGGACAGCTTAGTGTTTTGCACAGGAGTAAATTGTCAATAGTTATTTTCAAGTTTAAAAATGCAGAAAATGCTAGAAAGATCTAAGACCAGTGGTAGGTGACCAAAAATACAAGACCACAATTAATTGACAGAAAAGAAGAGATATAAATAACATACTCATGACTGTAATGTCATGAAAAAAGTTAAATCACATAGTATCAGAAATTTTATTGCACATATATATAACTGATAACAAGTTGAATCACCTAGTATTAGTCTAGTGACTTCGAACCATACAGAACTTCTGCAAAGCAAAAAATCTAAACAGAACGCTAGCGTGAATAAGAAAGTAAACTTTTAAAAATTACATCCTAAACCTTCCCCCCCCCCCCAAAAAAAAAAAAAAGAAAGAAAAACACATGAAAGCCTCACAATGACATGTCAAGTAAAACAGTAGATTGAGCCCTACAACTCATGTCAATCTCCTATTTCCTCTTTACTTTTCTCTTTTCCGGTTTTTGCTTTTAATCTCTTTTGAGCTTTCAGTTCCAAAAACCTTGTGTACATTTGAAACCCTCGGATATCTTAAAATGTGATGCAAGTATTAGTTGATTGCTTAAGCCTTCATAATTCAAGCAATAGCAAAATGGATATCCATTGCAACCAGGCAAACACTGCCCCCAGAATTGAACCAGACCCTAATGCATATCTGGAGCTAAGATGGAAAAAGGGTCAATGAACATGTTGTAGAAGCAAGTTTTTGACTACATTGTCCCTCAGGAATGATGCAAATCTACCCACATAATTTATCATGTGCATGCAAGAAGGTATTTTATCATATTAAGATGCAATCTTTTGGAGAGCATCACTATCATTGCCATCATTCTCTTTCCATTTCATTTCAAGGGAATTTTTATTTTTTCCGTTTGCTCAAGTTAATATTGAATTACTAGCAGTAAGCATACCTTACTAACAATGTGTGGATTCCCAATAATGATAAGCAAAGATATGGCCCGGGTAACAGCCACATTAAACCTTCTTGGGTTGCTCAGAAATCCTAAACAATGTTTTCTGTCAAAATCATTGTGTTTGATCGTTGACCGGACAGTTGATACAATGATGACATGTCTTTCCTGTCCTTGGAACTGTTCAACACTGCCAACCTTTATATCAGGCATATACAAGCTTTCGAGGGCCTTCTTTAACTTCAGTACCTGCTGTCTGTACGGTGTTATGACCCCAATGTCTTCCTCACTCAGATTTCCAGTTGATGTCAATTTCTGGATGATCTCTACAACCTTGCTAACTTCAATCCGATTGAACCATGAAGGATTACTGCCTTCTCTCTCATCACAGCCTTGAATACCAAAGAAAAGAACAGGGAAATCCTTGTTAGGAAGAAAGTTCAGAGAAGCTGTGCAGGAAATAGATTCATCTTTACATGCAATCAGTTCCTCTTCGTAGAATAACTTTGAAGGGAGATGCAAAATTTTTGGGTGAGATCGGTAATTTCTAACCAATTTCGTTATGTAATTTTCATTCCCATGCCAATAAGGTTCACATTCAAACAGCCTTTCTAAGTATGATGTCCCCATTCCATAAGTCTCTGCTTCCCTGGAGTA
Organism: Luvunga scandens; assembly: GCA_030449905.1. Classification (NCBI taxonomy): domain Eukaryota; kingdom Viridiplantae; phylum Streptophyta; class Magnoliopsida; order Sapindales; family Rutaceae; genus Luvunga; species Luvunga scandens. Next base: position 3,980,798 of record JASUUG010000478.1, read on the forward strand.
TATTACTGGACCTAATTGCATCGGGTCCCCAGCAAGAACAACGACAGTGTCCTTTTTGCAGTAGGACGATATGGGAACCATGCTTTCTGGCTCAGAAGCTTGACCAGCTTCATCCAAGAAAATATGAGAGAAGTGACCACGATCAACACCTTCAGCATAAATAAGAGAAGCACTCATATAAGTTGATATTATGATCCTGTAGCGAATGAGAGCAGCAAGTGGAGGGCATTTGAAGATTTGCTCATCAAAAAAGCAAAAGCGAATATGATCAGGTTTGACATCCTCGTATGGACGAGATGGTGCATTAAGCCTGAATATCTCATTCTCCCGAACTTCAACAGCCTTCTCGCCCAGGATTTTCTCCAGCATATGATCAGCTGCACTATTTGAAGGTGCACAGACAAGAAGCCGAGCATCTTCTCGAGTTGTGTAGAGTTGAACGATTGCTTCGACCAGTGTCATAGTCTTCCCAGTACCTGGAGGTCCATAAATCAGATAAGGAGGTGCTCCTTTCAAGCCAAGGATCTTTTCAATTGAACACATCTGCTCCTCGTTAAGGTTACAGGAAATAGGTACTAATGTATTTGACTCAATCAATCTAATTCCAGAGGACTCAGAAGGAAAAAGGAACTCTGTGTCTAAATCGTGTGCAGCATCAGTGGCTTGATATAACCTTCTCATGTTTACTCGATTGTATGTGAACTGTACATTATAAAGATTCTCATCTCGATGATTTAAGTGAAAATCTCGAGCAAACTTCAAATACACTTCATCTGCCTCAACACGGTGAATAAAACCCTGAAAAGTGCAGTTGTTATAATGTTGGATCAATATAAATGGCAAACAAATAACTAACAAATTTTTAAGTGAGAAAAAAATAAAGAACAATAGAAAACAAGATCGATTAGTAATCATGTGAACTGGTGAGTAAAAAGGGGGAAAAAAGTGGAACAATATAGGCATAAATAGATGGACCTTCGACTCATATGCTCCAAATGACTCGTGTTTTAACATTATGTACCCTCCCAAACATGACACACATCTGGAAGGATGGTAACCTTCAACAGTTCCATATCGCAAAAGACACAGAACTGAATTCATAGGATCATTTCAAATTTATGATAATAATAACTGATCTTTCCCTTTTGGAAACTATAATTAAGGTGCCACATAAGAGAAGGTCAAATATGCAAAAAAAGATACAGAATGTTATGTCGGAATTAGTAGAAAGAAAATACTTCATATCTGATCAACTATTTTTAGCGACTTTGACTATGAATCGGTTCTTTTCTAGTTAGAATCTAAGGTGGAAATATTTCAAGAATTAATTAAGCATGGATGGTTTCCATAAGTGAGTATGAACCTGATAAGCAGATGATGCATCTCCATAAGCATGCTTGGCAAAAATAAAGTCTCCATTGACAAGCGAGGGTCTTCTCTCAGCAAGCCCTGGAACCACAAGGGACAAATATAGACCCTTTCTCATCAAGGTAACATTCTCCATGTCATGAGCCCTCATGTCTTCCTGGAACAACAAATCACCAATTTCAGCATGAACATTTCATATCACCATTAATATCACAATCAAAATGCTACCTTCAGTTGAATTTCTTCCATGATCAATAATGTCTTGAAAAAAGAAGTATAATTCTTCAGTGTAAGACCATCTGCAATAGCATCTGGGATTTGCTTGCTCTCAATCAATTCTCTAATATCATTTGGAATATCATATCGAGGAAGCCTATTTTGATAAAAGATCTGCCCTGTGCACCTTGCAGGACGTGAACCCATAACATATTTATCCACAGAAAATTGCTTTATCCTTCCACCCCTTGAATATGGCCTTTTTGAAGACAAAGACTGTGAGATCTTATCTTCAGCCAATAGAAAAGCCACTCGTTCTACCCTATCTTCTACATCAAATTGCAAAACTGTTGTGTGCAGTCCAATTCCCTTCGGCTTGCAAGATAACCAGATGGTTAAGGTCTGACCAGGCTGAATCATTCGTTCCTCCAACGTAAAAAACTCCACAAAACCCCTCCTAGTACCTGAATCTGACCCTGTGGATGGAGGTTTCATCACAGAGAGAGTGAAAGTATTCTCAGGAGTTGAGGCATAAATTTTACTCCAAAGCTCCACAGGTTCACGGGTGGTGTTCTTAATGGTGATTGACTCTACAGCAGTTTCCCCAACAGATACAGATTGAGGCTTCCCATTTATAAAAGGGAATGGGAAAGAAATTTGAACGGGACCTTCTTCACTTGGATTGTAACTACACTCCGATTTATAATCCTCGAAATCAATAAAACCAATATCCCTCTTTTCCCATTCATTGCCCCAGTTCTCATCACCAGCAGTACCCATCATCAAACAGAAAGTATACCACCAACAAGTATCTGAGAGTTTCCAACAACAAACAACGAATACACTGAATATTCGCATACAACCAAACACAAAACACAAAGGTTATACATTCACATAAGAAGTATTAAGTCCACCTTCATTCACATAAGCACCCATCACTACGTTGCAGCAAAAATACACACATTAAACCCAGGGACTCAGTTAAAAAAAAAAACTTTAATTCACAAATCATTACTTGACATTTCTTTTCGAAATAACAAGTAAACCCAGAAACAAAATTTCTAAAATCACTGGTCCCGGAAACACTTTCAACTCAGGGAAGCGAACGAAATACCCAAAAATAAGTATAAGAATGTGGACGTGTATTCATACATACATATACGGGTAACAAGCAAATGTGGAAGTCTGCAGGGACCCAAATGAAAGAAAACTCACCTTTGATGAAAACTGGGGGAGACGAAAGGTTTAATTGAGATTGTGAGAGAGACTCAAGAGGAGAGTAAATGACTTGTTTGGTTACTTGGCAGTCTTGGCTTTTAAAAATTTTGTGTGTTATTTTCTTTTTGGGAAATTATTCACCGATTATTTAATATTTTAAATTTTTTTAAAAATACATATTTTTTTTTACTTGAATTACATCTGAAATTATAATTCTTTATATTTTTTTATTTCTGTCTATTGACTGTTAAGATTTCGTTAGTTTTTTTAATAAAATGATGGTTTTATCCCTTAAAATTAATGCTATATGATGAAATTATAATTTCATATTTGGGGGTAAAATTATTATTTTATTAAAAAAATGAACGGAATCTTAACAGTTAATAGGCGGAAGTGAAAAAGTAAAAAGAATTATAACTTCATGTGAAATTCAGAAAAAAAAATTATGTATTTTTAAAAAAATTAAAAAAATTACGTGATTGGTAGATAATTTTTTTTTTTAAGTGTACTCAACTATGTAGTCACGTATGCCATTCTCAAAAATGGTATCTAAGGTTCTGTATCTGCAGTGTGGAGAGTCCAGGCTAAGGTCGCGAAAGAAAGTGTAATATTAACTATTAGGATTTTGTTAACTTACCGCCTCTTCAAAATTTAAGCGACGTGTCACGTTTTCATTGCTCCAACTTCTCACTCTCAGCTCTGTGCAGTCCGTTTTCTGTCTACGTCACTGTTTTGCTCCACAGAACAGAGGATACAGAGTCTCCTAGTATAAAGCTATGCCTGTGCATGTTAATACCACGGGCCTCTCTTTATTGCCATCTAGTTTAGGAAGGATCATCATGAATGAACCACATGATAGGTAATTAAAGTTTTGAAATGACACGTTTTTAATATGGACCCCTCTAAGTTACGGTAACCGTAACTTACGGTTCTTTATTTTTTCTTTATTTTATTTTTTTATAAATTTTCATTAAAACCTCTTATACTCTATTTTATTTATAATTTATTTATAAATATTATAAAATTTATAAATTTACTCATATAATTTTTAAATTCTTAAAATATTCTCCATTTAATTAAAAATATAATTTTTATTAAATGAATTATAATAATAATAACTATTATTATTATTATTATTATTATTATTATTATTATTATTATTTATGAATAAATATTATTATCAACAACAACAACAATAAAATTAAAATTATAATAATGGATTATTATTATTTTTAAATTCCTAAAATACCCCCCATTTTATTAAAAAATATAATTATTATTAATGGATTATAATTAAATATATGATTATAATAATTTTAAATGGATTATTATTATTATTATTATTATTATTATTAACAACAATAAAAGGTATTATAATTAATTAATATATTAACAATAATTATTATTAATAATTAATTTAATTAATTAATAATAATAATTAATAGTAATAATAACTATTAATAATTTAACTAAAAAATTATTAATAATTATTATTAATATATTAATTAATTATAAACCCATCTTTAAATCTATACCCTCTATTTTTCCATCACACTCTCTCTCTTCCCCTACCTCACATCTAAAGATCATTTTTACTTTCTAAACCTTGCGTCTATTACTCTTCTCAACATGACACCACATCAACAATACTCCCAACAAATTTACCGTCACCACCTCCACCACAAGGAACCAAGGTACTTTCTTTCGTTTTCTCCATCTCCATTGGCCTCACCCTCCATTTTCTTATCCCTAACTAAATAAATAAAAATAATTATTATTGTTAATAATTTAACTAAAAAATTATTATTATATTATGGGTTGAATTTGAAGTGTTGTACCAAAATCTAATTCAAATGAATTGGATTTGAAGATAAGTATATTTACATTATTATTTTATATTTTAATTATTGTGATTATTATTATTATTCAAAAATTTATTGTTATTATTATTATTATTGTTGTTGTTGTTGTTGTTAATAATTTAAATAAAAAATTATTATTAATATATTAATTAATTATAATACCTTTTATTGTTAATAATAATAATTTAATTGAAATTAAATAATTATAATCATAATTATAATTATAATCTATTAATAATTATTATATTTTTTAATTAAATGGAGGGTATTTTAAAAATTTAAAAATTTAAAAATTATAGGGATAAATTTAATATTTTAATAAATATAAAAGTTTTATAATATTTATAAATAAAGTATAAATAATGCAGAGTATAAGGGGCTTCAGTGAAATTTTGTAAGAAAACAAAATAAAAAAAGACAAAGGGACCGTAAGTTAAACCGTAACTTAGAGAAATCCTTTTTTATTATTATAAATTGAAATAACATATAATTTTCATTTCATAAAATGGGCCCCATTTGTAAATTGTAATTGGTTAATCGGACAGGGAATATCGCTTCTTCTCCACTAAATTGCAGCCACTTGATCATTGTCATTGTTCATTTCCCCATCAACTGTCACGTTATTACTTTTTCATTTAGTACCTACGTTTTAATTTGTCACCCGTCAAAGCGGAAGCGGTTGCTAAATGCTGTTGCAAGGTAGGTCCGTTCTGTCGTCTTTTCTCGGATATAATCAGAATCAAAGTCGATTACATTCCGGTTTGATCACGAAATTTTGTTTTTGAAAGCACCGGAATTTCTTCAAAACAATCCAACTCGGTACGCTCACGATGTCAGGTAATGGAGAGGAGGAAATGGGGAATCCGGCAGGAAAAATTGAAGAAAATCGGTAGGGGAAATAGTAAACTTCAAATCTACAATAGTGATCATAAGAGAACACATCCAATCATGGTGCCTGATTCAGATTATATCAGCTAGAGTTGTAAATCTTCTCTTCCATCAACTGAAAATCAGTTGATGTTTTGCCATCAGCAGTATACATCTCGCTTGGACACTCGGACGCACAAGATAGGTTTTAATGAACGTTAACAGACGAAAATACATGAAAAACACAATCATCACACGAAAAGTTTAATTGATTTCCAGATTCAAATGACAAATAGGACTTCAAAGTTCCTTTTCTGAACTAATCTAAACCATAAGAAAATCAAACAAAATAGTTATTGAGCAGTCAAATATAACATTATACCAGTAGGTCCGACTCAGATTCAGACCACCTCATGCTGAAGAAACAGGGGTGTCCTTGACAGATTCACGCCAAGCATACTCCCGTGCTCCATCCTTATCGACAATCTTGATGACAAAGTTGGGTGGTGCCACCACCAGCCTGGATCGAATCTCAAGTATGCACTTATCCACCAAGTCTACAGCTTCTTCAACTGACATGCCACTGTGGTAATGTCGGTCCATCATGGAGAGAGAAAAATAGGATCCATAACCAAAAGATGCCTTATCAACTTTATGAAGGGTTGCAATGTAGTCAATGTAGTAAAGAGATGGTCCTGTCTCCTTGTCATACCCAGCTAAAAGGATGTTAACCATGTAAGGGCTCTGTGAAACCAAATACCTATGGTTAGTCAACTTAATTTTTCAAAACAGGAGTAGTAGTACTAGCTAAAGAGAAATAAGGCAAACTAAATAGTTCCAGTAATAAGTATATGAAAGCGAGAAGAAGCGCTGGGCCCAAGTCAGCTTATGCTTGAACAGTCATAAAGCATGATCAGTAACACTACACCTATTGAAAATATGGCATATCCAGAGGCAATTATAAGGGAAAAGAACAACTTAAATTTCCTACTTATATGCAATACTTTAAGGAAAAAATAAATTGGATACTTGCTTACTTTTCCATGATCTCCCAAAAGGAAACTATTAATGATCAGGGAATTTAGCTTACATGCCCAATATATGAATACAAATATGGAAATGCATAGACATATAACTGTGTCTAGATTGACTTGTCCAACACCCTGTGTTCGATCATAGAATATAAGGATACGTTTAGCACACAGGATTAAATTGGACTAATTATTAGAATGGGACTGGATTAGATTTAATTAGATTAGATTGGATTATATAATATTGTTTTATGTTTGGCACAATATTGGATTGGACTATATTAAATTATTTTTGAATGAAATTAAATATCATTTAAGTTGACATTAAATATAAATATGAACTATTTGTGAATATTTAATAATAAAATAATTATCAATATTAATTTAAAAGATAATTAATTAAGATTAAATATGCAGAAAATTAATTATTGGGTAATCATAATTATAATAAACAAATATAAATTAGATTATGTTAAATTAAAAATTATTTAAACATTTGATTTAATTTTTATTAAATATTTTAAATATATTTTATTTTATCAAAAGGTTAGCAAATTATATAAAAGCAACCAATTACTGGTATTATTAATTTTCATGATTAATTTTAATATAGTAATTATTAAATTAAATATTTATCATATATTCAAATAATAATTAATTAAATAAACAATTGGTTTTAAGTTAATCCTAACTAAAACCCGTGTTTTAATTGGGATCGCTAATCCCATGATTTTAGAACTAAATTCAAATTTAGTCCCATGATCTAATCTAAAGTGGAGTTTGCCAAACATAAGATAAATAAGTAGTCCCAAAATTAATCCAATCCTCCACTTAATCCTACCTCCCAAACATAACCTAACTAACTTAAAAAGTGCACATTGTTTCTATACACATGTATGTGTAAGGAGTAGAACTTTCAGATACCATATGCTACGAGTTGTAATGCCTTTCCAGGGAGCTAGAGCATTGCACACCAAACAGTAGGCATAAATGTTGAACATTTGTTTGTTTGCTCAGCCATGTGTGAGAAATATCAAATTAGTCCCAAGAAATGACTGAATATGCAGCTCAATTAACTTAGTAAGACTGAAACCTATAATATTACATAACTTCAATGACATTACATGCAGTAATAGCCACGGAAAACGACTTGTAAAAGAAAATTCCAAAAGCAATGCACTGCAACTAGCTCTAAACTATAAACGGTTGATTTGATTACCCAAAACTCTGATGACAATCTTAAAGACTATGATTTCTGACCTATTTCAGATTTTTCTTAGAGAAGTAATGACATAAATCACCACATATAAGAAACTGAATGTTGAAACCAAAATGGGGGGAAAATTGGTAAAACAAAAGGTCAGATTGGCAAATTTTAAAACTCATTTAATAATTTTCAATAGTGAATATATAACTGTACAGTATATAAACATGTTTTGACTTGAAATATGACATCTACCCTTTTAAAAAATTGCAAAAACAAAAGGTCCGATAGGCAAATTTTAAAACTCATTTAATAATTTTCAATAGTGAATATACAACTGTACAGTATATAAACATGTTTTGACTTGAAATATGACATCCACCCTTTTAATCTATTTCCTAGTCCATTGCTGCATTTGACATATATACAGAACCTCCTAATCTTATAATCATTTGAGATGCTCCTAGTGATCATTTGTGAAGTTAATATTGTCTACAACAAAAAGTGCATGCTTATGCTTACTCTTTTAAAGTTACTTAATTTTCCACAACTCGCTTGCCTTCACCATTATCATCAGCACCACAAATATTGACCTTTGAGGATATCAAGTTTAAACTCACTCTCCAATACCACAACGGTCGACAAGAAGAAATCAAAGTAAATGGGAATTACATAAAAGAATTTTAATTAAGATTACCAAAAACAAGTACCAAGTATGCCATCTAATATAGGGCCAGAATCATAAATAAAGAGAGTTACTGATTACAATTCAGTTAGATTGCCCAAATTCCAAATGCATCACAAAAATTTAATCCAGTAGAATATTATGCACAAGGATCTCTGTCTGAATCCAATGAAACCAGGAAGGAATTCTACAATCAACAGCACACAACTAACTGCAATATGAACCATCAACTACGATAATTAAGTTTCTTTTGCAAATGAAAAACAGAAACAGCACATCATTCCCAAAAGGAAAGCAAACTTATACAGATGAGAAAAGGTAAATCTCGCAAAAGAAGCATGAGAAGAAGAAGAATTAATGATAACAAAATTCAAATTAACCTGAGAACGCTCTCCATTGCCAGTGGACAAAGAAATTTAAGGCACAGGAAACAAGTGCCCTGCTAAGATTTATCTAGTAGTGATACTATAGAATAAAAGCGCAAAACATCTTAATCACTCTTCCTTATCTAGTCCAAGTTTCCAGAACACGCATTAGAGTTGAAGCTGAATAACCACATTGTAAAGAAGAAAAAGCAAGCTTACTGTTCCCCTACAAAGCAACGCCCATAGTTATCAAATCGTTCCGACCAAAGGCAAAGCTACCCTTGCAATTCCCAACTTTTTTCACCAAACTTAAGACTAAAGATGCATAAACCCATAAAGGGACAATATTACCCAGACAAAGTCACCGAGGAACCGTCCATTTATCAGCATTCTTCTTATTTTACTTAATTACCTAAAGACATGAACGTATTAAGACTAAAATAGAATCAGAGCTATATCATTAACAATCACACCCTAATCAGAGACCACAGAAACTTTACCTTTCTCAGAGCAGTAGCAAGCTCTCCTCGGGTAAAGTTCGCCGCCGCAGCAGTAGTCAATGGAATTCCGTTACGAAATTGATACAACGACACATTCTTCTGAATGAACTCTGTAAATTGAACACTGTAAACCAAAAATTTCAAAGTTAAAATAAAAAAAAAAAACTAATTAAACAATATGTAAATACGATATAAATTTTACCGGTCACCGGGTTCGCCACTGGCGGCGATGAGTTTGTGAGAGTCGAGGACCATGATCTTGTCCTCGTTCGATTTATGAACCAAGATACTGTGGACTGCTGACGTGTCGGCCACTAAGATTGCGAAGCCGTCGCCGACAAAACCAAATACGCATTCCATTGCTTACCGATCTGTTGTTGTCGGATCTGTTTTGATTTGATTTTGTTGTGAGCCTGGGGTTTTGAGTTAACAGATTATAGCAGCAGCGTCTTGAGGAACAAGAAAGAATCGTGAGTTTTGAGCGAAGAGTAAGGGTAGTTTGGTCACTTTGAACAGTTATAATTAATCAGTTTGGATGCGGGCCGAAAGAGTGTCTTGTGTAGAATAGGATATCCTATCTTGCTCCGGTTCTGGGTAGAAACCTGTGTCATGCAGGCGGACCGACCCCCAAAAGTTAAGCGGTTAAGCCCAAATATAAATTTGTTATCCACATTTACAATCATATGTATATTTATGGTGACATTGAGATTTAAGGTGGATAATTATAACTTAAAAGTTACAGTATTAAAGTATTTGGTAAATACTAGTTTCTTTATTTTTGAAGCTATATTGATATGATTTTTTACTTATATGATGGAAAATATATCATATCTTTAATAATTTTATCAAAATTTATATTTACTACATATTTCTAATATTTATTCCATAATTATAATTGTTTTCTACAGTAACTATAGTTTAAAAACTACAGCACCTCAATCCCAAACGCACCCTTAATCACATAAAATTTTTATTTAGACATCACAAAATTCTATAAGGATATGCGACTCCACCCTAAATAAAGTGAATTTTGAATAATTTTTAGAGAATATGATTGAAAATAGGAGAAAAATAATCACCAAATTATTAATGAGATTGGGTTTGATTTTGTAATCCTTACTATAGCCTCACCTCAATCTCCATTATATGTAAATATTCTTTTAATTTTTATGTAATAATTTTTGTTTTATCAATTATAATGTTGGTTAATAAATTTTCTTTTTATTTTTACTTAATATAAATGGTTGTAACTAAAAGAAACCCTATAATATAATTCTTATTCAACCTTAAAATATTTATTTATTTACAGAAGAATGATAAACCTTACGATCATATACTATATGAATATGATAAAGAAAAGAGGAAGTCGTTTACAAAGAAGCATTTGAAACAATGTTATACATTTTTAATATTTTTAGTTATTATTTATCCAAACATTTTACAATTTGGATATCAATTCAAGATATTATTTTAAATTTTTAGATTTTTTAAAATAATTTAAATACTTTATAATATGGTGATAATTTTATTTAAGTTTTTTATTTTTAATTTACTAAAATTATGCATTCATACATAAAATAATAAGTGGAGAATGGGGTGGGGATAGGAAAATCATTATTCACATGAGATTCCTCATCCTCACCCCCACTAAATTAATTGGAGAATGAGATGAAGAGTGGGAACGAAATTTTTAGTAGGAAGAGAAATGTGATAAGCCTTCCCACCCCACTCTATTCTATTGTCATCCTTAATTTTTTTTGCATATTCTCTGCATTACCTTTATTTTTAAATTTATATAATCAACTACTTTGGTACTAACAGAGTTAGAATTTGTTAAAGAATTAAAATAAAATAATCATTTTACCCTTAAAATAAATTAAAATAATATTTTATCTTATAAAATTCTTTAAATAAAAAAATTATAATTACAAAAATTCTCCTAAATTCTTGAAAGAATGCCCCAGGGGTTGCATCAATAAAGGAATTCAATATACTGTCTGTGAGATGCAGTATGACACCTATTGCAGCAAGAAAACCCATACTTGAAAGTTATTCAACTTTTTATTTTCCATGAGAGCATAGGTTCAAGTCCCCACAGACTCAACTTCTAATTAAGCACAATTGTAGAGTAAATTCATAAAGTTTTTCTCCCTTGTGGAATGCAAATGGAGCAAGATATTATTAGTATGCTAGGGTTATTTGTCTAGACAAACACTTTATAGAATATCATGTAATATTATAATTCTCATTTACATATCTGATTGTAAATATAAATGTATATGTTTGTTATCATAACCGTTTGTAAATATTTAATGTAATTCATTAATTTGGTGTGTAATTAATATTAAAAAAAAACTTTTTCTTTTCCAAATCATACGTAATATATATGTTTTTATGGATCATGTTCGTAATGATTTGGCCGAATTAATTACTTAGTTATATTGTACTTTTTTTAACTAATTAATTAATTAATTAGGGAAGCCACGTATCGTTATCCCTAACGATTGTGCGAGTGCCACCTTGCTAGCTAGCCCCTAGCTACCATGAAGAATTCAATTGTATTGTCATATACTCTACCGTACCTTTATACATGTATGTGTGTACACGTGTAGGAAAGAGTTGATTATTTATTTTCATAACGTGTGAATAGCAATAATCAAGATTCAAGACATCTACGAATGCGGATTTATTTATTTTGTAATTGGTATATAAAAAATGGTGAATCAAGTCATGAATGTTAAGGGACCATTTTATCACAAGTAAAGTGGAAAAATATCGATCCACGAACTCATCAAGTCATGAATGTTAAGGGACCATTTTATCACAAGTAAAGTGGAAAAATATCGATCGACGAACTCATCAAGTCATGAATGTTAAGGGACCGTTTTATCATAAGTAAAGTTCAAAAATAAAATAAAATTATGGATCGCTTATGCTATAAAAAAATTACTTATGTACGAGATTGTCCAATAGATCGAGTTCAGTTTAGATTATGCATGTGGTATGAGTATTATAGCATAAGGGAGATTTATCATATTACTAGGCTAGAATATTATCAAGCGCACCAAATTGAATTAAAATAAAGAAAAAAAAGAATAAAGATAAATAATTATTTTATGTTATTGCAATTAAACAATGATGTTTAAACATGAGTTTGATTGAAGGTAATCTGAGGGTTGGGTGGTGACCACGGTCCTGGACACCTAGGAGGACCTGGTGGAGGGCAAGGAGCGCCGTGACTGAAAGAACAAGCACACTCATCAAAGGGGATTCCTCCGCCGGCAGGCCGACAAAACGCCGTTATTTTTCCAATTCCCCGCCAGCACGGCTCGCACAATTTCGCGCACTCTTGCACATTACCAGGGCACCCACCTCCCCTCACCGTTACTTCACACCCTTTAACTGTATATGCATGCACACACAACACGCCCATATTTTCAACGTTAATGACTACGTAACGTAATTAATTAATAAGCAATAATTAATTATTTTATTAGTTATATATATACCTGGAGTGACTATTGAGAGAACAAGGAGAAACAAAATTATTGAAGCCGAGAGATTAGCCATCCCCATCCGTGGTGATTCTTGATGGATCGATAGGTGCTTCTCACAACTTAGTTTTTAGCATAGTACTAAGTAAGAGAAGATGAACAAGGCCTAATTTATACAAAATTTTCTATGAAATAAAATGAGCAATTAATCATCATAAATAATGGATTCATATTCCAAATTAGGATATCGCTATCTTGCGATAGTAGTAAGGTGCCGTCGATTTTTATCTTATGTGATGTTAAATTTCATCTAACCCTTTACTTTCCTTCTCATTTACATTTTATTTATAAGTTTATATGTTTTGACTGGTAACTTTCTAAAATGTAATTTTATTTTATTTAATATTATTTATCTTTTAAAAAAAATAAATATAATAATAAGCCTATGACTAAATAATATTAAATAATATTTATTTTTTATGTCTCACTATGTTTTATTTTATTTTATATTATTCAACTTTTTAAAAAATAAATATAATAATATGTGTATGACTAAATAATATTAAAAAATAAAATAAATAATATGAAAAATGATATTTATTTTTTAGGACACACTATTATTTTTTATTTAATATTATTTATTTTTTAAAAGAATAAATATAATTATGAGCCTATGACTAGACAAAAAATAATATGAATTCTTTAAGACTGATTACTGATTGTTAATATTATTTAGTTTTATGAATAAATAAACACAATAATTAGCCTATGGCTAGATAATGTTAAATAAAATAAAATAAAATAAATAATAATAATTAAAAATAATAAGCCTATGACTATAATATCAAATAAAAAAAATAAATAACATAAAAAGTGATATCTATTTTTTAAGGCTCACTACTGATTATTTTAGTTTATTTCATATTATTTATTTTTTTAAAAGAATAAATATAATAATTCACCCATGATTAAGATAAATATAATAATTCACCTATGATTAAGTAATATTAAATAAAAAATATAATATTAAAAATAATATTTATTTTTTACTGCTCACTGTTGATTATTTTATTTTATTTAATATTATTTTTTTGAAACAATAAATATAATAATAAGCATAAGACTAAATAATGTTAAATAAAATGAAAATAAATAATATTAAAAATTTATTCTTTTAAATAAAATATATTATATTAAAAATAAATTTTATTTTTTAAGAATCACTACTAATTAAACAATATAAATTGAAAACAATCCGCACTTATGTGCTAAAAATTTTAACTCTTTAACTTGTTTGTGTTTTTTATAAATATCAAGAAATGGAATGCTAATATTCAAATGGATAAATCTCTATCATTGAAACTATCCTTGCACTAAATCCAACAATCAAGAACTGAAATAAAAAAAGACAAAAATTAATGGTACCTGGCAACTGTTGCAAGGTAGCTTAGTCCTCCAAATTAATATATAATATCATTCATAATACGGCTATGATTTCTTAATATATGTATGTCATAATGAATATTAGGCAAGTATATCTTGATTGAAAAGAATTATTGATAAAGATTTTTAGCAAAATAGAAAAGAAAGAAAGAAAGAAAAAAGATTAATGAATATGAAGTTTTTTGTGATCGATATGTTATAATTAGTTTTCCACCATAGGGGGTTGTTCGTTGATATCAATCATGATCTGGATCAAATTTTTTGCAAGTACGGAATTCATCTCTTTAGCAAAACGAGACCTAATTACACTTCAATTAGAGTGTAACTTAATCGCATTTGTTTGAACCAAAACTAGAATGATATCTAGTGTTTTCTATCCTATCAATTCTGCTTTTACTACGTCTCGCCCCATCAGTTGGTATCAAAGCCATTCGATACCAATTACATAGTTTTCCTGAATACCCACGTCCATTCCCACCAAATCCATCACAAACAAAAAGATCCTATGACTTATCAAGAATTGTTTGACGACTTTCCGAATTCCTCTAGGCTTGTTGCTAATCCTGAAGCTGTGAGACAAGCAGTGTCACAAGCGTTTGAGAAAGCTTTTAACCCAAGATTGGTGGCGATGGAGTAGGCAATCGATAATCTTAGGCTTTCCGTGAATAGATTAAGAGGGAAAAGTCCAATAGTGAAGAAGTTAAGTCAACCACATCCACGACGCCAAATTAAAATCCCTAGTTTTATCACAACTCAATAGCTTAAAGTGAAAGATGTTCAGATGAAAAAAGTTTATGCCTCCCCACATATCAAAGATATGCCAAATGCTGCAAAAGAAAAGATACAATTTATTATCGATTTAAAATTTTAATCTAACAATCTGTGTGAAAATGTGCATAATGTTTTCTTAGGGGACAAGACAAGCATTGAAGTTGACGAGATTATTGATCGATCTAATTTTTTTTTTAAAGAAGACAAACAACCTCATCTTGATTTGAGCATTGAGCCTAATAATACAATCAAAGTTGTACAGCAAAATCAATTTGAAGAAGCTGAAATGATCAAAATGGTTATAATTGTTCATATTGAAGACAAGAAGATTGTGCTTGAAGAAGATTTGATTGAATAGGTAAAATTTGTTGGGAAGCGCATTGAGCGATAATTGGGGAATAACAAGAGTTATTTGATCATTGTTCGATTTTAGAAGTTTTCATCACCTCGAAGAATGTACAAGCGAAGAAAGTGGATAAAGTATGGATTCTTCAAAGTCTTGAGAAAGATTGATGAGAAAGACCGCAAGTTCGAATTACAAGATGATTTGATTTTACACTACAAGTTTTTCACAGATCGTATTCAAACTTGAGGATAAGTTTCTTTTAAAAGGGGGAGACTGATGTAGGACACTATTTTAGAAATTTTAAGATTCTATAATATTTATTATTTTATGACTTTCTATTTTAATTAGAGTCAATTACGATATTTTATTATTTTAAGACTTTCTATTTTTATTAGAGTAAATTATGTATGAAATTTAGTTAACTTAAAAAGTATCTTTTATTTCCATTACAATTGTGATTTAGTTTCCATTTTTAAGTTAACTTGAAAGTATGTTTATTCTATTATAAATAGAGATGTCTTATAATTATTTTGAGAACTTCAAATTTAATTATTCAATAAAACTCCTCTTTTATAATTCTCTTTGAGATTATCTATCAAAATCTCTCTTGTAGAGTCGTTTGGATTAACGTCATCTAATCTTGCATTACACATTATTAAAAATCCCATTGAGTCGTTTGGTTAGAACGAAATCTAATCACTCTTCAATTAGAGCGTAACCTAATCGTGTTGGTTTGAACCAAGACTAAAACGATATCTAGTGTTTTTTATCTTATCAATTCCGCTTCTGCTACACCTCGTCTCATCATAAATTGAAAATTATCATTTTAGTTAGGTCTTAAGAAAAATCTAATATTAAATGATTTTACAAATTTTATTGATTTATTTACGGTGTTCAAATAATATTTAATTTCAATATAAATAATTTCAAATTAAAACTTAAATATTAAATGTTTAATATTACTTTTTGAAGACATTTAGGTAAAGCTAGTGCTCTACCGCGTCTAAATGAACAAACACGCTTATCATCAGCGAATCCTTGGTAGAAGGGATGGCATACTTCCAGGCACGCATGCCTTCTCATCGGGAAAGCCACTACCTACTACAGCTTGTGTGCATGCGCCAGTTTTCACTTGTAGGGATGGCAAAATCGGAATCCAGATCAGGATGCACCTACATCCAAATCTGGATTGATATTCTTAAATCCAAATCCGAGTAATATCCACAAGGATTACATGTGGATATTCCGAATATCTGGATCCACAAAAATTAAAATTTATTAATTTAAAATTCAACTATAATTTAGCAATCAACAATTTAATACCTAGAATAATATATAAAATCATAAAATCACAAATAAAAATACTACAATATAAATCAAACATCAAGAATAACATAAATGTAAGTCTAGCATCATCCCAATTCCACAAATAATATTATAAAAACACCACAAATCCACATAAAATAATGTGGATCCCAATATATTTTTTAATTTAATTTAACTTCTATATTTTTTTAATTAATCCTATTATGTTATTTCAATTAACTTATATTTTTTTCATTATATGTTAATTTAATAAATAATTTGATTAAAAAAATATGGATCCCAATATATTTCTTAATTTAATTTAATTTCTATATTTTTTAATTAATCCTATTATGTTTTTTTATTTAACTTTAATTTTTTTATTTAATTTTAATTCAATGAATAATTTAATTTAAAAAATAATGTGACCCGGATATCTAATTTTTTTGATGCATTTGCATCCGAATCCGCATTTTTTAATTTGCGGATCCAGATCTTTTGAATCTGAATAGTTTTGACATCCCTATGAATCACTTATAGTGCAATAGTTTCAACAACATGCGAAGAACATTAATTACACATCATAAATGCTATTAAATGGGACTATCTGTAAGGATTTACGTATTAATTACACATGATTTTTCATTACTTGATGTCATATGTCAATTAGAGATGGCAAAAATATGTGGGTTCAATCTAGATTTTCAAATATCTACAAAATTTAGATCCATACATTAAAAAATGTTGATTTGAATATTAAAAGTTAGAATTCATGTATATTCGGATCCAAACATAAATACATAAAAAAAATTAAATATATGAACTTGTATTATTTTTTAAATAAATTATTTATTAAATTAAAATTAAATAAAAAAATATATAAGTTAAATGAAAAAACATAATAGGATTAATTAAAAAATATATAAATTAACTTAATTAAAAATTTTATCTAGAATTGTAAAGGTAGCAGTTCGAGCCCCCACAAAAGCATTGTGGGGGCTCAATTTTCTTCCTACTTATGAAAATAATTGTGTGAAAGCAATAGTCTAAAGTATAGGTCCCTCAAAAATTTAAGAGGGTAAAAAAATTTGAGCTCTAGTCCCATGAATTATCTGATTGTAAATATATCAATAAATAATCTTATATTATATAAGTTTTAATCTAAGCATTAGTCTCATGTAATTCAGAAAAAAAATTGTTGAGTACTGCATTATTTTATGTGGATTTATGGAGTTTTTGTAATTTTATTTATGGATTTTTAGTGGTGTTAGACTTGAATTTATGTTATTTTTTATGTTCAAATTATGTTGCATTATTTGTATTTGTGAATTTATGGTATTGTATGTTACTCTAGCTATTAAATTGTTAATTGTTGAATTATAATTGGATTATATTTGATATTATTAGGTAAATTATTAAATTTTAAATTATATTCTAATTTATACGGATCTAAATATTTGAAATATTTATCCACAATCTGTGCGGATATCACTTTCATCCAAATCCACATTTTTCTTTCTTTACAAATTTAAATACGAATTCAAATATAAAATAATCAATATGAATTTGAATCTAGATGCAGATTTTACCATCCTTAATCTCAACTGTTTTGGGGTAAGTACTAGTGGGGCAAAATTTGCTTCATTGATCTTGATTTTTTAAAACGAAAATTTCATGGGCTGTTGGGTTTGATTCTAAGTTGTCGGTCGGGTCTCTGATTTTCCTCGAATTTCAGGTTCATCACTTCACTGTTGACTGGTTTCAAAACGTTCGAATTTTTTCGGATCCAAGTTTCATCTCTAGAATTATTATCTTTGAACCTCCGTTGATGACTGTTAGATGTCAAAAGGATTTTTCACAATAACTCCAACGTGCGTCGACGAATAACGAGCTACTTTTACAAACACTACGGACACCGATTTATCATTTTTTTTTCAACGTTGTTCCGTAGTGTTTCTTTTTTTCTTTTTCCGAAAAAAAAAATACCTCTTTAACACGAGTAAATGACGTGGTTCGGTTTGGTTTGCTCATAAAAAAATAAATGACGTGGTTTGAATACAAACAATAAAAAGCAAATGTCTTTAATTCACCATTTTGCATTGGTTCACAGTATACACTGCCTTTAATCATAATTTTAAAGAACTGAAACTGTCATTTTTCATTCAAATCGGTCGGCATCATTAATCCCTTTGTATTTAACTCCAAGCAACAAATATTCCATCAACGGTCGTAATGTCACTTCCTTTTGAATTTGGTCTTCTTAACGCATGCTGATTTATCAAATTTCATGGATTTTGAAATATCATTGTTATATTAATGTTTAATTTCTTAAAATAAAAATCTCATAAATTCTGAATAACAAAAATGACTAATTAGGAATAGAATCCTCTGCTCACCTAGTTTTTATTTTTTAAGAAATATAAAATTGATAATTACTAAACACAAAAACAATAACCCAACCAGATTGTTGAAACCGAATATAGTTGCCTCTCAAATTAGCTTGTCTATGGTGGTTGTATCAATCATATGCCTAACAAACATCTCCTACAGAAACTGCACTGTATTTCAGTGGATACAACTACTCGTGCGTTACAAATGGCTTCCTTCTTCTCTGCTTCACTCACTCATAACCTCCAGTCGTCCACATCATCTATATAAAGACCACTTTGTGAAGACGCAACACACTAGCTGTAAAAGAAAAAGTACACTAATGGCTACCTTCATTTCTGTTTTTGCTTCATTAATCCTGTTACTGATTCCAGGTTCCCATTCTTCAAGGCTTCCACAATCTGATGTTGATCTTCTAGAGTTCCCATTGAATCTAGAGTATCTCGAAGCTGAGTTCTTTTTGTTTGGTTCATTGGGTTACGGCCTGGACAAAGTTGCACCTAACTTAACACTGGGAGGTCCCGCTCCCGTTGGTGCCAAAAAGGCCAATCTTGATCCTTTCACTAAAGATGTTGTCTTGCAATTTGCTTGGCAAGAAGTTGGCCACTTGAGGTTACTAACTTTCAGTTTTCAAACTACTGTGGTTTCTCTCTTTATCGAATTGTTATCGAAGGGTTGAAAAAAAAATAATTAATTTTTTCTGATTTTCAGGGCTATTAAGAAGACAGTGAAAGGATTTCCAAGGCCATTGTTGGATTTGAGCGCGGGATCATTCGCAAAAGTGATTGATAAAGCATTTGGGAAGCCGTTAAGTCCTCCTTTTGATCCTTATGCCAACAGCATCAATTACCTCATTGCATCATATCTTATTCCTTATGTTGGGCTCACTGGCTATGTTGGTGCAAATCCAAACCTCCAAAATGCTATTTCCAAAAGGGTAAGTCCTGATCTCACAAAACAAATGAAATTAACAACTCACTTTATATTCTGGTTTACGTCTGCTTTGTAAGATCAGCTTGTTGCAGGTCTGTTGGGTGTGGAATCGGGGCAGGATGCCGTGATCAGAGCATTGCTATATGAAAAAGCAAATGAGAAAGTGCATCCATATGGGATAAGAGTTGCAGAATTCACAAACAAAGTTTCACAGCTGAGGAATACTCTTGGACGTTCAGGAATAAAAGATGAAGGCCTTGTTGTTCCGAAAGCCCTGGGAGCTGAAGGCAAAATCAAAGGCAATGTGCTTGCAGGAGATGAAAACTCAGTTGCGTATGACAGAACTCCTGAAGAAGTCCTGAGGATTGTTTATGGATCTGGCAATGAACGTGTCCCCGGAGGATTTTATCCAAAGGGAGGTGATGGCCGTATTGCAAAATCTCATTTGCCAAAATGAATAATTAGTAGCTTGGAATTGTCTCTACTTATTTGGGTTTGGTATGTTTAGTCTCAATTCCCTTTGCCAAGATGAATAATTGTGAGTTCTTTTTCCCTGTATTTTCTTTTCTTTTATCCCCTGCACTCTATTGATGACGTAAGGTTTTTCTTTGCTCTATTGAATAATGTGACAAATGTCCGGCATTCTAGGTATGTGCAATATTTGTTGTGTCGAGCTTTTATCTCATAAATTAAATGTTGAACCCGTGTGGTGGTAGTGCAATAAGCAACATTTTAATGCCCATCCTAAAGTAGATGGAAATTTAAGGACTAAAAGTAAAATGCGCCGATTCATGACCCGTTGATTTTGCAGTCAGGAGACCAGATTGATTACAGAAAAAGATTCATTTAGAAGTCACAGTTTCAGACTGTAGTATTTTTGGCAATAAACTTGTGTTCTTCTGTTCGTTCCTGAAAAAGAATACACAGAAGCTAGCTCTAATGGAATATTTTATTCACATCCTGGAAAAATGTTTTAGATGCAAGTGCAGTCTTACTAATTTAAAGCTGTCTAGATGAAACACCTTGAACAAGCCTATATTCAGAGCAGAAATATAATTCAGAGAAATAAACCTGTGAGCATTGATGATGCAACTCCTCCCTGAAAATTTTATCAAGTTTTATGCGCAGCAAACTCATTCATTCCGATTGACACAAGTGGCAACTGGCAACAAGCTCATTCATTTCAGGCTCTAATATCATCATTTTACTGAAGAAACCGCCATTTTTGCTCTGAACCTTGAAAACGCCAATCAATTAAAACAGGCGTAGGTAAAATAAACTTGGACACCAGATAAGAAGGCGGAGAAATCGGGGACTCCAGAAATTTTTT
The DNA here is from genome assembly GCA_030449905.1 of Luvunga scandens. Lineage (NCBI taxonomy): Eukaryota > Viridiplantae > Streptophyta > Magnoliopsida > Sapindales > Rutaceae > Luvunga > Luvunga scandens. Next base: position 4,002,124 of record JASUUG010000478.1, read on the forward strand.
CCTTTCTTTGTTGAACTCATAGACGACTTTTCTTTTATGCATTTATAATAACTATGACCTGTCTTCACGTCGTCGAAACTGTGCCCATTTTGCATCGACCCATGCTCTTGACGAGAATTCGTCTCATTAAGATTACCAAAATCCGATTTACCGTCTGTGTAAATTTCGTCGATCCCGATTTGTCGTCTATGTAAATTTCATCGATTCCCTATTTCATCTTTTGAGGGCTATGCCTGTAATCAATTACAAGGTTCCTAGGGAAAAAGTGTGCTTGCCATCAAAGGATAATGAAATTATCTCGCGGCGTGATGTACAAAATTGAGAGATTTTGTCCTGCATTAGCCATTGCAACATACCGACCTTAATCAGTAACGCTCACATCGTGCTATGATAATGAGATCAAGATGAGAAGGAAAAAGTCAGCACAGTTTATTTATTTATACCAAACAGTCACAGCAAAGTCTCCACTTACCTACAAAACTTCACTCCCTTAACAATATTTACACCTTTCCTCTGCTTATTGCTTCATAACTAACATACATTGGTATATAACACAGGCCCAACTCTTTGTGTCAATTATTCTATCCCCCATCTACCTAGAAGACACCAGCAATGTCCAAAATTGAGGGCAAGGATTTGCCACTGCCAGCTTCATCTCTGTGATGCTGCTGTTGTCTTTCAGGGCCAGCAACAAAATAATATTCCTTTGGATTTGTTTTTAGCAGATTTCAGCTGTGTGAGTGTAGGCCACAAAACCAACTAAGAACAATAAATATATTTTTAGGTTTGAAGGGAAAGGGTGCCTCGCTTGTTTGGAAGGAGAATAGGGGTGATTTTTGGATTTTTAAGGAGTGGAGGATGAGGTCTAATTTCAGAAAGTTTCAAGTTTCGCCAATTTTTTTGTCGAGCTACCTTAGACCTGTAAAACAACAAGTAAGGTGTCGGAGGTAGTCAAATAAATATAAATATTTAAAAATATATATTTTATAAGGGGGTGCCGCCGACCACACTCCGACGCTCAAGTCAAAGTTTGGGTATTTCAGGTTAGAGAGCTTGCAAGCTCTCTATAATAATGGCTGGAGGTGAAAGAAAACTCAGCTTTTTTGCGTATGTGTGTTTTTTTTTTTTTTTGTTATGAATGAATAATAATAAAAAACATAAGCATTATATATGGAGTGCCCCGACTGCCGTACCACCTAGTGTCACTTTATTGGCATTCCTCGCTGTCATTTTAGGAATATTCTTATTCTCCACACGTGTGACGACTTTGGCGTTTTAAAAATATGCCTGGAGAGCAAGTTTAAAGGGTATATACGTGTCCATCACAGTGGGGTGGTCTCACGTGCCTCTGCTAAAGTTGCTAAAGATTTGTGGGTGTGGCAGGAGAATGCAAGTGATCGTCACTGTCCTCGCAACAACTTTTGGCTTATTTGCTGGTGTGATAGGCCGCTATCCCCCCTTTTGCAATATGGGATTTTCTCACTGATTCCTTATTTTTTGACATAAAATCACCTGATCTTTTTAAGATTTTGTGCTTCTTTCAACTCTTGTCCCCTTTATGTATATTTTTCTTATATTTCCACCCTAACGTGGTGTACCTAGTGTATGTCAAGTACCTCGGGTACCAAGAATATAGTATAGGTCGGGTATCTCGGGTACAGAGATTATGGTGTAGGTTAGGTATCCTTAGTGCCTATAGCGATCACTTAAATGCATGGCACCCTTCATCGACACGTGGCACGTTATTATTGATATTCAATTTCTTCTATAAATAGAATTGTTACCAAAAACTCTCTATTAATCTTGCTTGCACATTGAAAGCCACCTTTATGGCCTCTCGTTCCACTTTAATTATGTTAATTTTTCTTTCACAACAGAAACAGATCATTCAAAATAAACGGCACAAATTCAGAATAATTCAATCTTGGTCTTTGCTATACATGAACACATAAACACCTAGGCCTTATTATTTATACTTGCAAGGAAGTCTCTCTGGTTGCTCATAGCATTGAGGCTAAACCCAACTGTTAGTAACTTTTCATTTAATGAGGCTACAAGGGCAATAAGATGACCTGCCAGGATTATGAACAGGTCTCCAAGTGACAAATTGGTGCTGATCTTTGGAAACTCTTTGTTTCTTTCTTCTTCCTCTTCTTCTTCTTCTTGTTCAAGTTATGATTCCTAGCTCCACTGGCTTAAAAGATATGGACAACCCATTTCAAAGTAGCCCCTTCCTTCTACAACTAAAACAATTGTTGTTGCCTTAGAATTACAATGTGGCACCATCACACCTCCATACAACATTTGTAATATTATTAGAATCTCTTGAGGATATATATATATTGTTGATGTAGAAATCTCATCGAACTTGACAAGTTATTTTGCGAGCATCTGCATTTGTTTTGGTATAAACAAATTGTTGCCGTTTGAATGGAGTTGTTATAAGCGTCTTTGCTCAATCTATCTATCTATCTCCTACAATCACAGAAAACTATCAGGGGCACCAGATGTTCTTCCGGCAAAAATCCTCTAACGCTCAAATCAGTAATCGGGTATTGTGGAAAAAACTTGACTCTATCTTTTCTTGACCTAGTTTTCCTTATTTTTTTAGTTAAGTTTTTCTTATCTTTTTTTTTAGAAGATCTTTTTTCTTCGGAAAAACACCCTCTTTTCTTAATTTCTCCTAGTTTTTATAAACTCCCAAGATGATCGTGTCCTCTTCAATGTGTGACTGTTTCTATATTGAATACACCACTTAAATTATGGGTTAATGGAGAGCTCGTTATGAGGCAGTTATTAAGTTGTAGCTACAATGCCCGTTCGTGCATAGGCATTATGATTGATTTTTCAGGAAGAACTCAACGGTTCAAGGATGGTTGAGATTTATGGAATGCCCGACCTGGTTTTGGTCTCCTCACAGGATTTTGGTCGATTTTGCATGTGACCAGATAACCTTCTCTTCAGTGCTTTAAATCATCGTATAGCAACTTGGAAATGTGATGAACAAGTTTCACTTCGTTAATATCTAGTAGTGGTGTTTCCAATTCTCAAACACTAATCTTACAGTTTCTAGCGTTTGGAAAGAAACGAGATAAAACTATAAATTATAAATATAACCAGGGAGAGGTGACTTTTTAATTTCGCGAATGTTCAATGATCTGATCTTCTATTACCTCGCCTTAAATGCATGTGACGTGGTTAAATCTTGGCCAAGTATTTGAATTTTAAAGTGGCAATTTTTAGGTTTCCCAAGCACGTTCTTTCAAATCATTGTGACATCATTGAAACGTCTTCCCTCTTCTTTTATAAATCCCTAATTTCCCTCTTCTTTTTCTTTCCCTTTCTTATTTTTTTGTTTTTGATTGAGACCTATCTTCCATTTTCAAATGAGAATCCTTCCCCTCTGTTCTACTATTGCTATACTCGTCCCTCTCGATTTCAAACCCTTTCAAGTACTTTTTCCTAAACTTACTGCTTTGATTCTACTTAGTTATTTCCGTGCCACTATTTTTGCTTGGTTTTCTGGTAGTTATTTCCACCATGCCTAAAGGAAAGCAAATAATAAATATTCACAACAAGGAAGAGTTGGGTATTTTAGCTGACCCGCATAGATAGTCTAACCCTAACCCTCAAATCCCTGTAGAAGAAGTCAGACCATCTAAGTTTAGGGATAACCCTAGGAAGATGTCCTCGAGGTTTTCTTTTCATCCAAGAAAGTGAATCTTGTAAATGGTGAAAGGGTACCGATTCCGGTAGGAGTTATGGTGTTAGGGTAGCGGCGGGTGGTGGTAAGCGGTAAGAATGAAAGTGATTAAGAGAGTTCCTCTAAGGAAACTCGACCAAAGCAAATAAAGCTAAGGTTAATTATGGGGAGAAGCCGAGTCTTACCTTAATTGCGTGTTGCTTTGTACAACCCTTTTGACACATTGCTGTTCTCTGTTAGCTTTCTTGTCAGCTAGATAGCGTTGTTGGCATTGCTCAAGCTCCCGTAAAGAGCTCTCAAGTTCTCATTGATTGCACCTCCTCTTACAACAACCTGAACAAGTACATGAGCCTGACAACTCCTCTTCTATTTCATAGTATCGATCTATACATCGATTGATGGCCATTTTCTACCCTATAAGGATCTCATAGCTGGAAGAGAGCAACAAAGTGAACAAGAAAGAGAATAACAAAAGAAAAAAGAAACTTAGTTTTGATAATCACTATCGCAGTTGGTTGCTTCTTTTAGGGTGGTGATCATTCAGTGAAGGGAGTTTAGTCGATTTATAGAGCTTGCATGCATGTTACATTTGGCTTGCGATTGCCATGCAAGGTGACATGTGTTTTTTAAAACGACAGAGACCTTTTTTGTCACTTTGTAAGAGGTAATGATGCATCGCATCTCGATGATCACTTCAAGTGGTCATACTAGAGGTAAAGACAAAGCAAATTTAGACTAATACATATTAATATATCTCTAGACGTTATTGAATTATATAACTTTTGTAATTGAAGTACATACAAGAATAAAATTTGGTTTTATTATGGCACGTTAACTGCCAAAGATGTTCCAATAATTTATTTTTTAGTTGACTCAATTGAGTTAAAGTGAACGTACTTAATTTCCCACGAGAGGAAACAACAAAAGCATCTTTTTCTTTCATCATCGCAGAGTTTACGGATGGACTCGTTATCTGATTTTTGAGTCAATATTAGTGATGCTCTTATTTATTTATTTATGGGTAGCTGATGGTTTGTTTATATATATGTCTTATGTTGCATGCAGAATGGATGACTAAGTTTACACATGTTGATGTGCATGCAAATTGAATTCACAAGTTTGTTCAAGGATGAGGCTCAACGGTTAAGTTCCAAGTCCTAATTGATGCAACATTGACTTAATTTATAACATATACCTTTAGTTGTCTATTTACAAGCACATCACTTGTATGATTTAATATCTTCTTTAATAAATATCAATGTTCTCTCAATTTAACATGTATGATTTTTTTCTTTCTCTCTCTCTCTTTAATTATACAATTTATAATTTTTAAACCTTAATTTCTTTTTCTATTTTCTTCTTTTTTGATACTGATTATTTTGATTTTTGGGAATTGTTTTCTAGTTTTATAGTGAGACAAAGTTTAAAGAGAAGAATAGAAATATGAATGACTGTTTTGATTTTGTAGAGAAAAAATTTAAAGAAAAAAAATTAGATATATCAAGAATGAAAACACTCTTTTCAATTGTAAATCTTTTAATTTTAAAAAATTGAAAATAGTTTTTGTAAAAAAAAAAAAAGAAAAAAAAATGATCTTTTTGATATTAATTGAGGTGTGTGTATACATATACATTTGTGTGTGTGTGCGCATGCATATATTTTGATGGGGTGGTATATAATTAAATGAGGGGTTTAAGAGGCTTTTGTACGGATAGAAGTGGCCCAACACTTCGCAGATATGTGTGGGCTCTGCCTCCCAAGTTTGTCGTGGGCAGCAAATGTCAGGTCTAGATTCTGATTGGGATGTTTGGGCCAATATGCTTTTTGGGCCGAAGCTTGATGCCTCAGTTGCTATCGTTGTTCATTCGGCACTTGGCGAGCTTGTTCAGTCTGCTTACTACAAAGCCTAATTTCACTCATGGTTCCATTGATTTTCCATTTTTTTCCCATTTTCTCCTTGAATTTGGACCAAACTCTTTTACTTTCACTTCTTTTTTTATTTTTATTTTGCATATTAAATTATAAGTCTATCGATAATTATTATATCAAAATCTATCTTTTCATGTACAATATTTGTAAAGTTGAATTTAAGATATAATCATATTCATTTGAAGCAAATTTATACACGGGTAGATCTGAACTTTTTTCAAAAAATAAAATTACTCATTTTTAGTCTCACCCAATTTTTTAATTTTTATAATAAAGTTTTCTATTATATGCTAACAAAGCCTTAGTCGAATTGGCTCCATTGTTTATAACAACTATAATTTGAGTAAGCAGTAAGCTGTTTCAAGGCTAGTCCAAATTAACTTCCAAAGTGGGTTCCACAGAATCCCAGCCGCTTCAACGAAAAAACCGTAAAAGGCGCGAACCCAGATCCGTGTCCTAACTAACTTCCTTCTCAGCACTCCAAACAAAACCCTAACTCCTGCATCACCACACTTCCTACTTAGAAATTGAAACCCTATAGCCCAATACCTTTCTCCTTAAACAATAACATCTCCAAGAATCACCAAACCAAACCCCCATTGATTAACCATTCTCCTGTCTTTTTCGCAATTTTCAACTTCTTCAGAATCCAACATTCATCCCTTTTCCTTGCTTTCCAAGAAACTTCGGCCAAAACCCTAAACCCTAAAGTGACCAGCGATGTCAGCAGCACGTCGTCGGGCTTTTAGGTCCTCGAGCCAGGGGGAGTTGAGTGTGGTCAACCACCTTCGCCCAATTGAGTCTCCAGTGAGTTTTCTGCAGATCAAGAAACGTCCCGCTCCTTCTGTCACTATCGCGAAGTCACGTGAGGATAAGCCTCCGCCTCGGGTCGCGTGGACTTTGGGGTCACCTGGGACGGATGATTCGCAGTCGGATAAGAAGAAGGTTGACGATGGGTTTTGCGGGTTTCTCAAGGCTTGCTTTTTGTGCAAGAAGAAGTTGAAGGACACTGCTGATGTTTATATGTACGGGTAAGTGTTTGTGTTATCCTAATTGTGAAATTCTTTAAAGAAATTGATTAGATCATAATGGAATTTGAACTCTTTGGATCATTGCTTCAATTGGGCATTTTGTTATGGTGCATTATAATTGTGATAATTGATGAGATTATGTAAGAAGTAGTTACTAGTAATTTCTTTTTGTGCCTTACAATGTCCCGGTAATAAACCATGGAGTTTTCATTTGTTCTTCCCTTATTTCCTTAACTTAGCAAAAATTAGATATTGAACTTTTCTTTTTCCAGATGTGAGCACATGTTTGGGAGAGTATTTTCAGTTGCTGGCGGTAATTTTTAAAATTTAGAACTTATGCTGAATGTTTTCCTTGGCGATTTTGATAATTAAGCTGCAATAAGTCCTCTTGAAAATACAATGCTGCCAAACTATATATATTTTCTACTCTTATATTTTCAAACTTAAAAAAGAAAAAAAAAAAAATCAATCAGAAGTCACAAGTTAGAGGGTGAAATAGAATAGTTGTGCCATAAGAACCATTCCTTTTCTGATTTTGCTTTATACTTATTTCTATTGTTGCAATTTGGACTTTGATTGTCTACGGTTGTGCACCTTATACTAACTTTATAAAACTATGCTTCTGCAGTTACCTACGTGCATTTTGTTCTGCTGAATGCCGCGAAGATCAGATTGCTCTAGACGGGTTTGACAAAGAAGTTTCTAGAGAACCATCAAAAATGGCAATGGGTGGAATGATCTTGACAAAAAACAGGCAAGGGTTTGGCACTAAAAGATTTAAGTAGTTGACTGACAGTTCATTTGCTAACTGCTGAGATGCAGAGCTGTTAGTTTTTCTGCACTCAGCTTTGCTCTTCTGCAGGGAGGGCTACTCCACATTGATTTTTTCGCAGCTGATACGTCCTTGTGTCCAGTTGAGTTACATATGCGATCTGTCTTATTTTAGAACAAATTTTATTCAATGTTTCGTTGTTACAACTGTTGAGTTTTATTTTTAGCCTATGACGTGTAAAGCCAACAAATGTGGCATGCACGTTTATTAATAGCCTCAGTTATGTTGATCAATTGTGAATATGATTCAATGAAAGTAGATTTGAAATTGAAAGGTTTCAATTCTTGTGTTTTGTTTGCAATACATGAATTTGACAGGATTTTAATTCAAGGATTTGAATCCAATAATGTTTGAAATGATAGAGGATCCTAAATTCAGTCTTATAAAATAAGGATGACCACCAAATGAATAATTTCATGATCGTCCATCAACATAGCATGACCTTGCATTAGCTCTATTGTGGATGTATATTGCTTTTATTTGTGAAGAAATTATTGGACAAAGAAGTTGTCAACAGGACTTAGGCAGTGTGTTTTACTTGTGCAATAGCAGTGCCTTTTACTAGAGAAAGAGAATATGTAGTTAAGACTTGTGAAGCAAAGAATAAGACCACACTATTGCTATTGTCTGCATTGCAGAGACCAAAAGCACATGCTTTGGCCTTCTTTTACCAATTATCTATGCAATGTTACTTTCACTCCCCACTAAAGGCCTCTGATTATGTAGGCAGCTCTAATATTGATGGGCAGGACCAGAAGAGAAAAATAAATTCAAAAAAGGATGAAGCTCTACAGGATATGAAAAAAATGAGATACCCAGATTTGTGATTTTGTGTTTTTTGTTGTCGATTTTGTTTTTCTGATGTATTTCACTTTATTATAAATTTACTTTCACCATGTTCTTCCTGAATCCAAAAACTAGTCAGTTAAACAAGCAGCAGATACGAATGCAAAGATTAAAAAGAGAAATAGTTTACAACTCATAACTTTCCAATGTAACCGCTAGACAAGTAAGCTATCCTGTGCTTTTCAATTTTTGTCGTTCACCTTAGGTCCTCACTGGAAAAAGAATGGCCAAGATAATACTTTATCTGCAGCTTTAACTGTGAAAGAATAGCATGTCTCTGTCTTATTTTCTGCTTATTTACCTATTCTGGTTACCCACCAACAAAATATCCATATTTTCAGAATGATTGTTCTTGCCAGCTTTTGTCTTTCTTTAATTGACAGTTCAACAGAGTTGCTATTTATCAAACACAGATAGTGTAAATGGCACAGTGTGAAAATTAAAGGATCAAATTAGTCATGATATAACAGATCAAGGTCAAAGAAAATGACATTGCCTATAAATAATTTCAGCAGTATCAAGAAAAGCACACAGGGACCATCCTTTTTCAATTGATGCAAAGCTGGAGCTCTCAAATCTCAATCACTCATCCGGGTTTGTTCTTTTGAAGCCACTCCCGCCTGCAAGCGGGGACCAATTTCATACAAAGGCCTGTACGAACAACCCACTTATTTGTCTCTTGAATTTGAATCAAACTGGATCAAGACAACTTGATCTTGTCAAATTTTCTGGGCAGCTGAATTCAAAAGGTTCCATGATACTTGGGGACCTATCTGAGCTTACTAGAATCTAAGGGTGTTTATTGTATTGCGTCTCCTCTGCTCTATTATTTATTGGAGACAAAGGGATAAAGTATATATTAGTATCATCTAAGTTGAAGCTTGATAGCACCAGCTGCGGTGATAGTTGGCAGCATAGACTTGAGATGAAAATTCAGGAAAGGTTCCCATTGTGCAATTTATGCTTTTATTTTGAAGTTTTTATTTTTTTTGTTTTTCAACTTTCTTCTCTACTACTGCAGGACTGCATATTGTGGTTAGAAGTAATAGATGGAGTTACATCAAACAGCAGCAACCCACAGCCGTTGGCTTTATCTTTTCATTGCAAGTTCGCACAGTCGGTCCAGCTTTACTTTAGAGAAAAAGCCTTTGATTTACACAGCATGCTTTGGCTAAAGAGCAGAAGACAATCTTAGCCCCAGTTGGCCCCCACAACCTTCAAATTTAAAAGATTTAATACAACAGGCAAACGGCTTTCAAAATGCTGGTTTAATTTGTCTGGGTATTTTATTTTCTTTGCTTTTTTTATGTTCTTTTTTAGTGTATTTGCCTGAGTGTTTGAGAGAGAAAGCGTAGCTTTGTCATCATCATATATTAAGGATAAAGCTGATGCCAGTCTGCAATGCCATGTTTTGTTCTTCTCATCATGCATGTTTGGAGAAGAATAATATTAAAAAGAAAATCATGCTTCCTTCGTTCATTGCATTCCTCCCGTGAAAGTTTATTAACGCATGCGAGGAGGGGAAGGCTCATGCATCAATAAACGTGCAAATAATACCCCTAGGCCATAACAATTATAGCTCTTGAAAGGTATAAATCAGTCTCATTTGCATTCATGTTTTAGTTTTCTTTATTTGTTTTCTGCCACGGTTGCTTTCACTCTATCTCTCTGTTGCCCAGAAGGAAAGATAAAACAAATAATAATAATCTAGCTTTAACTGCTAACAGTAAAAGGCAAGTACGGATACAGAATAGAATAAGAATGCTCTTCAAAAGAGCAGCCGCTCTATCTTAATCATTGCTTCTAATATGACTGCAAAATCTGTAAATTCTGTCTTGTGCTTTTGTAGTTTGTTATTCACTGTTTCACACCACAGTAAGAGTGAAAGCGTATGGCAATAAACATGTGAGATTATCAAGAAACCAACCTTTTTCAGTAAAATTATTAGCAGCAACAGCGAGAGAGGGAGAGGAACAGACCTTCTGATTTCACTCATCATAAACTACAATTGATTTTTTAATAATGTTTTTTGCCATCACTTTGGTGATTGAGTATCCACGGAATCTTTACTTCTTTGCATTTAAAAGAAAAAGTACGCAAATGATTAAATTGACCATCTTTCACCTTCTTTCAGTTACAAAAAATGTCCTAAACTAACAAAAGAATCACGAACAAAATAATCCTCATCTACCCACTTGGCTTCTAAACTGTGAGTTCATCCTGCAAAACAGAAAAGCTTGATCATTATAGGATAGGGAAGTTACCATTAACTTCTAAGTAAAGACATAACCACTAAGTTCAAAGTTGAAGTACCCTTCATTGTGCCCTACAGCAAATGCTGGTGCAGCAAAATTTTGAATGCCAAGAAGGTACATGTTTGTTAATTTTTGCCAACAATGTATGATTATCAAAAGGCACATTTGAGTTGGCTATCTTTGGCGTTAGTAATCCAGTCAAATACAAAATTTACATCTGATTAAAAGGAAAGGAAAGATAAGGTTAGGGAAAGAAACCAAAAACAAAGAAAAGTAAAAGAGAGGAGGCTGACCAACCTTTTTTGGTTAGTGAGCAATGGAATGTCTCCATCACCCCTCAAGGATGAAGGTCTTTGAAGTGATTCCCACCTGCAAATGGGGACCAAATTCCACATGAGTACAGCAAGAAGCATAAACTCTTCTCAAGAAAACTTACAAAAAAATGTAAAATGCGAAACCCTTTGATGATATGTCAAGAATTTATCCTGCCTTGGGGTGTGCTTTTTTTTTTTTTTTGACTCACATAATCCATGTGATAGATAACTGAAAGAGGCACGATTCAGTTCAAGATTTAGATAACGTGTAAGTGCTGATTCATCCTGAGGACCACTATGATTAAGTACCCTTCTATGTACTTGCAGCCAAACATAATGTAAATCCCGGGAAATTAAATAAAATATCTGAAAAGCTTGATAGGGGGTTTCACCTGATTGATTGAGGATGCAAGCCATACTTGATATGCAGAAAGACATCAAAATTTTTCCATTGATATTTACAGCCTGGTTACAACCCATTGAAATCATTTGGTTGCTGAAAAGCACACATAACTGCAAGTAAGAATAGACATTTTAATTACTTCACAGGAAAGCATACATAAAGTGATAAGAAAACTACAGCCCAAGCAAAGCATCACAAGCCTAACTGTCTACCATTCTACAACGTGTGAACTTGTATTGCATTTTGTGTGTGTGTGTGTGTGTGTGTGTGTGTGAGAGAGAGAGAGAGAGAGAGAGACCAAGACAGAGCATACTTGCATATGGGTCATAACCATTCCCTTCCCCTCCTTCAAAAAAAGTTTAGTTCGGTGTAGCCATGTGAGTATGGCAAAAGCTCCTCCACCTCAATCCTGGAACTAGAATAGCTAATACTCTTCTTTAACCTGTTATGACTTGACTCAACCTCAGCCCAGAATATACCATAAACTGGTCTATGATCAGAGAACCTAGACTCGCCACGTACATAAGATAGTTGGTGAAGCCCTTCTCCATACCACAAAATTCGATCACACCTTAAACAAACAAAAGTAGTTATATTAGTACTTTAGCTAGTTAACATTCATAAATATAGCTGCACAACTTATCTGAAGAATTTTTTATCTCTACATTTCATGAAGTCATAGTTGTATTTTGTTAGTATTGCCCTTCAGTATGTTCTCATGCCATCAGGCAGGAGACATGTTCTTACCAAGCAGGTGTCCTACGCTTCTCCTTTGGGTGCATATCGTCTCCTGCATATCTGTCTGAATTTGTTGAATACTTGTAAGTTGGTGGAAAATAAATTTTTCCTTCATTCCATCCCACAAAAACACGGCCTTGTCTTTGCTCTTTCCGTAACTGCAAGAGAACCATCAAGTTAGATAGAAAGTGCGTTACAAACTTATCCAAAGTGATGGAAGGCTCTTAAACAGAAAAAGGAGGAGGACATAGTTCAGGGAAAGCATTGATAACAAACCTGATCATTTTCTAATAATACCCTCCAGTTTTGCATCTCAACAAGTGCCTTGGCAGATCGGTAATTGAGGGCAATACGATAATTCAGATCCCCAAGCCAAATCACTCGACTGAAACATAACAAACAACAATTACAATTGAAACAAAACACTTAAAAAATGCTGAAGGTAAATAAGTAATGAATTGAATTGGAAATGAGAAAGGAAAGCTTTTTCTGCATTTGTGTACACACATGTTTATACATAAGATTTGTTAGAAATGATATTATTTCTCAAACATAAAATAGGAATCTTATGCAAGGACTTAAGTAGATTTATTCATAAGATAGCAATATAATTCCAAGTCCATTATCATTAAACAATTGATGTTCAAGAAAAAAGAAGCAATTTCATTTCCATGCTCATCCAGACTCCCGTAGTCTTCTTTCTTTTGTCATTCTTTTTTTTCTCACTCATTGCAAGTGTATGACTGACCCAATGCTTATACATGGTTAATGAAAAAGGAACCTACTCATGCTGAAGGATTGTTTCTGGTGACTTTTCATCACCCGCACTATTAACTCGAGGAAACCTTGTCTTTCGTAAGATCTCCATTACATCAGCATTCCTTCTAAGCTGATCCCCCTCCTTCTGTCCTGAGGTTAAGTGACTGCAGATAAAGCAAAAGCTTGTTTGGTGCAATAACATGCTAACTGCAATCGACCCCTGCAAAAGCAATAGGTAATTACTTAATGACAGGTCCTAATAATTTAAGGAAATCACATCAAAATAAATGAAGAAAAAATAAGATCAAAGGAACCATGACTCCTTGAAGACCATACCTTATTTCCGAGGTAACCCATTAAACCCCTGCCAACGCAAGATACTTTCATGTTTTTAACATGATCTCTCAATTCACTCCTTACCCAAACTGTGAGAAATATGCCAACCATTTGCTTACTGGCAACTAAGCAATACCTTGAATTCCCAGGCATCCTATAACCATGTTCCATGGATCCAGATCCACCATAAGACATTGGCGAGTATAGTACAGTACTTGGTGAATCACCCGGCCCATTATCATCATCAGATGAACCCCATCTCGAGTAATCACTAGGCCTTGAGTAATCACTAGGTCTCGAGTAATCACTAGGCCTGTGACCCCATCTAAAACTGGGGTCGTAGTCACTTGGCCTGTGACCAAATATCACCCTATCACAAACGCTAAATCTCCGATCAAGTCTTGGTTGCGGAACGGAAGGGTCATTGTCCACTTTCCAGCTATGAGTTGTCTGAAATGATCGACGATGGAAGAACGACGAGTTCATCCGTCTAGCTGAGCCCTCAAAATCTGCATCCATTTCTACAACAGGCTCAGGAATGGGAGACGGTGTATAACAACCACTACTTCCACTTGTTCCAGGAAGACTGTTAAGAGTCTTTCGAATGAGAGCCAGCCATTTTTTGGCAGGGCCATTGTCTTCTGCCCCCAGAACATTACCAGCATTGAGGGGAACTATCTCTTGAAATCTGAAAGTCATGGAAAACAAATGCTATTATTAGTAATGATTAATTTGAAGAGTTTGGTACAGAAATGTGAACATGAATAAGACCAGATCATACCCAAGGACATAAATGTCTGCAGGCGGTGAGGCATGAAGCCAATCATCAAGGCTCAAATTACTCGGTGGGGATCTTCCAGCCACATTCCATGTGGCAACAAAAACACTGCCCAAAAAATGAAAAAAATAAAAGCAATAAGCGTCAAACGCACATATATTTATGATCACGAAAGCAACATTTGTGAGCAAAACAGAATTTGATGAGATACCTATGGTTCTGCACATCTATTATTCGAGGGTGGTCAAGATTCATTCTCCCTCGCCGAACTGGCTCCCCACCTTTGCTAAATTTCTCTGAGCATCAAAAAACGAAAAAGTTCGGAAATTGTGACATAAAAGAAGGCCATATAAGTGAAGTTCCTAAGACATTTTATGAAGGAAATTGCCGGATTTTGGTGGGTTTGTAAGGATGTGGCTCACGAAAATGGAGGTGGCTAACAATACTGTACCTGTTTTACTCTTTTTGATCGTGCAAGGCTCCCTCTCTGAGAAGCTGGTCCTATATTCAACTTGATCACCTCCTGAAGGAAGAAATAATTGTTAACGAACCAAGCATTAATCATAAAACACAAAGTAATTATCAGGTTATGTGAGAAAATTCAACCAAAAAAAAGAAGTGGTGTCCTGAATTGGTTCTGCACAGTAACAATCTGAGAAAAGAAAAAAGGAAAGAAAAAGCAAAAGACAGAGACAGAGTATGTTCTGGACTTGATAATTCAGAATGAAGGAATATACACTTTGCTTTGTTCGGTTGCTAAGAAATTGAGGTAAAAGGAAAGAACAAAAATGTTGAATCTTTAATGGATTCCTTCTGAAAAATTAAAGAACTTGAAATGTATGAAGTTCGAGAGCATGTACATTTCCCAGCAACCGACCAGGTTTTCCAATAAAACAATCATCTGAAAAACGAAGGAGAAGAGAAATAAAAAAAAAAAAAATCGACCTCCATAAACAGGATCATCTGCTTGAAATTCCTCAGTCTTGCCCTTGATATTGAACCACTTTCTGACCATTTTCTTGGACCATGAGAGCTTCACCAAAGGAGAAAAAGAAAAAAAAAATTCAGCTGACAATAAACTTCACTCTCCACAGCACTTTCCATGAAGAAAAAAAATGAGAGAGATCATTCTAACATATAAAAAATAAACAAATAAAAAAAAAACCTTGCTTTTCTTAGAGTTGCCATCTCTCATTGTTTCAATTAATCACTTCAACTTCATGTACAGCTCTCTCTTTCAACCCTTTCCCACTTCCCAGTTAGCATAGAATCAGCAAAAATATCCCCCAAGATTCTAAATTTCGCAAAACGAAAAAAAGCAGCTTAGAGATAGAAACAGCAACTGTGTTCTCTTGTTTTGCTCTTCTAGTGATTATTATGCTAACAAAACGCTAGAGTTAAACAACAAAGAAGCAGAGAACCCAGAAAAATTATTTGTAGAAAGACACTAGAAAGAGAAAGTGAATGAGAGACAAAGATTTGAATGCTTGAAAATGAGACTAAAGATTCTTGAAGTAGAACAAGACAATGCAGCAGCAGCAGACAGAGATAAAGAGAGAGTTTTTTCAAGAGAGAGAAAGATGAAGCTTGCAGCTTGCTTCTTGTCTTTCAACAAAGCAAAGGATTAAGCCTCGTTCTTAGTAAACAGCAAACAAAGTATCGAATTTGAACAGAATAAAGCGCATTCAGAGAGAGACATAGACTCAGTCTTATGGGGGCTTTTCTTTTTTCTTTTATTGGTTTCTTGTTTTTTTTTTTTTTTAATTTTCATTTTTCTAACCACTACAAATACGAAGTTTCATACGGGCAGTGTCGTTTTGATGCAGTGTTGAGCATTAAACGACTAGGAGGCAGCTGCCCGGGGGTCAGCAAAGTGTATAGGGTAGCTGTGCATCCTGTTTCCCGTTTCTGGTCTTCCATCAAAGTTAAAGCAAGCAGTTAAAGAAGGAAAAAGATAAAGGGAATGTTAATATTTGTCTAGCAGCAGCACTATATTTTGTTTCTGTGATACTTTCCTTTTTTTATTTTTTATTTTTGGATTTTGAGTTTATTCTTTTCTTGAGTAACCAATATTTGGAAACGATATAATGTAATCACAAAGAAATAGATATATGTAGCATACAATATTGATTGATATAATGCTTTTGATCTCTGATTATAATATATCATAAATTAAAATTTAAAGTATTATTTATAATATATCATAAGTTAGGGGTTAAGAATAAATTTTTAAAGATCGACAACAAAAAATTTGAGTATACAACAAAAAACTTTAAATTTTAAAAAATTAAGAGACTAATAAGAGTTAGGGATTTAGGGGCATATTACTCAACAATGTTGTATTGTGTACACTAGTAGGATTCACAATTAAAAAAAAAATATTGCGTTTTATTTTGTTTTGATTTGTCTATATTTTTTTTATTTTGCTGTTGGCAATATGGAGCAATGTGTATGTTTATAGATAGGGTGCCAAGGAATGCAGGGAATATTGTTATTTGTTAAGAGCAAATTGGAGGTAATTTTTTTTTTTTTTTTTTGTGTCTTTAGAAACTAAGGCAGTTGTCCAGAATTTAAGGTGTTTTTGTTCTTGAATCTTTCTTTCCTTTTACAGCTTTAGCTCTTAGGAGCTCCCATCAATCTTTAATTCATCATATAGGTCCATTACTATTTATTGGCCTAGGTGCCTCTTTACAAGGGCAAGAGTCCCTAATTCAATGATGAAAAGACCTTGTTTTGGTCACATTTGGTACCCAAAAAATTCCCCAAGTTCTCGCTCAAAATCTTGTGCCCCGCCGCCCATGTTTAGGTTTGAAATCTTCATTGACTGGTCCATAAGCTGCGGCGTTTTTAGAAACTGTTTGATAAGTTTGGCATGGTTCCAATGCTAATGATTGTCGGGGCTTAGCCTTTGATTATGGGCGAGTTTTTTTTATATCTTTTAAGGTCAATTAGTTTAATGAACTGACGGCGGAAACATTTCCAAATGGGGGCACAAAATTAAAGCAACAACAATCAACAGTCAGAATCCAAATGGATGTCCTTTACAACTTCATAAACCACCACTAACGCGAGTGCAGCTCTTACTGGCATAATACAAATGACCCGTTGTTGGCCCCAATTAGAGATGATTAAAGGTTTGTTTGAAGTTATCTCGATGTCCTATTACCCAAAAAAATATATAATTATTTAAAGCCCCCCCAAGTGTCCCATTTTATGGTATCTCGTTTTCATTTTCTCTTCCAATAAAAAAAAACCCAACTTTTGAAACTCAGAATTCTCTGAAAGTTAAATTCAGAGTCCTTGTTACGTAACACCAGGATTTTATAAAATTTGCGATTGGAGATGTAAAATTAAGAGATCATCCTTATGCAACTTGTTACTCCACTTATACTTGTGTTTCGATATACGTGCTAGCTTTTAATTTTTAATTTTTTATTAATTAAAATTTACTTAACTACTCCCAATTCAGATTTTCAACCATTATTATGAAATTATTACTAAACGTATGCTTGAAATTTTCTATTACGTGATTTATTTATTTTTTTTAATATGATTCTAATGCAAGCTAATAATAATAATAATAATAATAGTTTCCAACAATCAATTCTATGGGCAACCCTATGGTCATTTTTCGCCCTTCATCATTAGTCCGTCGTCGATTATTGAATAATCCCACTATAATAACGAGTAGTTTTAGGTTCAGTGAGTTTGGTGCCCTCCATTGGACTTTTTTGTTGAAGCCATGAAATTGTAGTAGCATCGAGCACGAGTTGCAAATGGCCACTTGTAATAACAATACCGCGGCGTCTACATTTTCTAGGCATGTACAATGAGTGGACTTCCATTTGTTCAAATCAGGGTTATCTAATCAGCATATAAAGATCAGTGACCTCATTAAGAATAATGGCGTTAGGCGATAAGTGCTTTTTCGGTTCGTATGAATTTTAGAACGGCAACATGTTCTATTTTGCTTCTTCTAATGTGGGTCTTCATGGAATCATCATTTGAAGCAATAAGGAGAGAGTGGTAAAAAAAAATGAAGAAGAAAAAATAAAGCTAAGATTGAATAATACAAAGAAACTTGTAAAGTGAAGGCTTGTATCAAAGATACTAAAGAGCAATGGGGTCATCATCGGTAATCGGATAACTAAAGAGCATAAACAAAGGGGGCCCTACAATTAGATATACTAAACTTTTTCTTCTTTGAAAACATTGATGCACATTACACTAAGCGCACTGTTTTAAGGAGGAAAAAACAGAGAGCGTTTGTTATTTTGTTTTGAATGTTCTTTATTTTTTTTCTTCATTAATAGCAGCCTCAGTTGGGCGCTTTGTGTCGTGGTGCTTTGTTTTGAGCTAAATTTTTTAAAGTTCAGTCTCTAACGTGTTCTGTTGGTTCGATATTATTTGCTTCGCGTCGAGCTAAGTTTTGGACTTTCTCAATTAGTTGTTAATATAACCATTATTAAGGGGATTGCTGGCTTTTTCTTGTTTATTAAAACGCCACATGCTAGCCCCTTGGCCGTTTGTATCCAAAATCTAAATAATGAGTTCAATCAGTCCAATATATACTTATTTAAGTTCGCTCACGGTATCGTCCCGTGCAATTTAATAGTAGAAAAAACAGATGAATTGGCAAAGTTAAATGCTTTTTTTAATTTTTTATTGTTGAAAATAAAACTATAACTATGTTTTTTTTTTAAAAAAATAATTATTGCAAAAATGGAGAAGTTGCTTTTTGCAAATGGATATAACAGAGAGGGAGCAATCCTCAAACGACCATCCATTTTCTAAGGAACTCTTGCGGTACATCAAATGAACATCATGCAAGTCGATTCAACAGACACACAATTTATTTCTTGATTCTCAAAGTCTTTTCGCGTGAGAAAATTTTGAAGGGTACCCAAAAATCCCAGCCTCTGTCGTTAACTTTTCTTTTGTTGACTATGAAGAACAATCAGAAGACACCATTAGGAACATGGATCTTCCAATTGCATGGACCAACAATGGCGGTTTCATTGAAAGCCAATCATATAGGAAGGCTTTATTACAAAATTATATGTGACTTTTTTTTTTTTTTCCATATAACTACTTCGCATATTTCAACACTTTTTATTATTATTATTATTATTATTTTACAGTGAATTTTGTAACTCGATCGTCATCATCTGGCAAAGGTAGGATTTGGATTTTATGTATATCACAATTGTGGGTTCGCAACTTTAAAACGTATGATTTAAGTGGACCAAACTATGTTCTAGATAACAAAATAAGGTGGGTTCAACATTGAGTTTTTGAGTACGTGTGCCAACCAAAGCAAACAACACCACGCTTTGTTCCTCAATATTACCATGGACCAAGATTAATTTTGCGAGTAAAAAGGGGGAAAAAAAAAGAAAAATAAACTCACTCGTGAGAGAAAAATTTAAGCGATGCCGACACGGCTGCATCATCAATTCATCATTAATGCATCTATGCATACGTGATGAAATTACATGGTGGTAGTAGTAGTAGTAGTGCGGATGCTATATCTAAGATTTTAATTCGAACCCTAAAAAAAAAGAAGAGTAGATTTTGTGCACTATAAATAAACAAACTTACCTCACCTGAATTTTTTTGAATGATGCTCGTGCTCTCAACAGTTAAGAAGATTGTAGTAATGATTCTACCCAACCCTTTATGCAACCATTATTACGTTCAGTACGCGAAAGCTATATTATTCACATGAGTCATAAAAGAATACATTATTATGTAATCACTAATACACTCTTAGACCGGTAAATTAAAAAAGGTCAGGGGAAAAAAAAATATACACCCATAAACAAACAATTCGAGGAAGATTTGCTTTGCTTTTTCTTTTTGTTTCTTTGGTGAATCTAAGGCCTAAATCGTTTAAGATTTACGAGGCAGTCAAAGGATACCAACCAGCAAGCTGCCGGTTTTCTTTGAGATTCTTTCTCTCTTTGCAATCTGCTTTTTTCCGGGGGGGGCTTGAATTCGAGATTGAAATTATTTGAGACTTGAGAGAGAGACCCGTCACCGTTCTTTTCTTTTTTATTTATCCGTTTTTTTTTTTTTTTTTTTCTTTACAACCATACTGAGCCTATGGCTTTTTTTTCACTTGTCGCTGTCTTTAGCTTATCTACCGTTCGTACAATTTTGTCTCCCGGCTTTACTATTTATTTTACCCTGTGTCGGTATCCTGCGCAAATTATGGCGCCACATACTTCTACTAATAGCCCTGTCTCTCTCATTTGTACCGCCTACTGAATTTTTTTTTTCCCTTTTTTCAGAAAATTTCAAGAAATATACTGTAATTGTACTTTTAATTTTTACCCTTTACGTAATTTAAACCCGAGTTTGGTTGGTTTGAAAGAAATAAGGATCATAATGGAAGGAGAGAGAAACCGAAAGAAAAGAGAGAGAGAGGAAATGAGGAAAAAAAGTGTTCAATTTTATTTTTATTATTTAATTAGATAAAAAATTTATCTTTCTTCCTCTCTTCTCTTTTTGTTTCTTTAAACAAAACATGAAATAAGTAAATGCGTACTCCTATTTTCAACAACCATTGTTTCCCTGCTAAAGAAAAAAATTTAGATAGGATCCAGAAAGTTTTAGATAAAACACCATTGTTATGTACATTTAATAAAATTTTATCTCATATAATTCATTAGTGGTGAACATTTAGTTTGAATCGAATCGGAAATTGATTAAGAATTTTTTAAGCCAACCCATTTAGATTTGGTTCAATTCAGACTTTAAAAAAAATAAACCAAAGTCAAATAAAATGAATAAGAAAAATCTGATTAAATGGTTTGATCTACCGATTAACATCAGTTGAGTTTTTAAACCGAACCGAACCGAGATTGAAAATGTCCGACCGGAAACATTCACGTTAAAACTAACCAACCATGATAAAGATAATGATCATAATAGTAATAATAATAAAGCTTATAACGGTCGCGATTTTATTGAGGTCTCCTTCTCATTCGCACCAAACGCCGTCTGTGTGAGGCTCCGCATGCAAACTATTAAAAATGTCACAATGAATGCGCTCGCTTTTGAGAATTACACAATCGAAAAAGGGACTAATTATTATTAAAAACAAGTTGCGCCAATTCACCAGGTGATGTAATTATCATTATGTTATTGATTTTTTTACTCACTCTTACTTATTTTAATGTTATAATCTTGTTTGAGCACTACACTATTACTTGTCATGCATTGTGAGGCTTCTTTTTCTCTTTTTTTTTTTTTTTTTGGTTCCCTGATGATTTCATGCTGGGAAAATTGATGACAATTTCTCATTTCTGCTTATAGCAAGCTCTATTTCCTTCCTCAAAAAGAGGGTCAATAACTATGCAGCTTATAATAAGTGGTCAGAAATTAAGAGAATGTTTGTGGTTTGGACCACGCAGCTTAAAACGTGGAGGGACATATTTATTTTAATCAATGCTACTTTGATTGCAATGTTGGCAAAAGAAAGCTATCGAAATCTTGTTATAATCGCTTTAATCTTTGCCATGTTTAAACATTCTTTTTTTCTTTTTTCATGAGTCAAAACATAAAAGAGTTATACCAATTTACATCTACCTTATTCAGTTCTTCTAATTAATTCTTATGATAGAGAAAATTTTATTTCTCTAAATATTTAAAAGTAGATTCAACTAGTTCTAAAATATAACATTTTGATTGTTTGTGCTGTAACAGAACCATTTAAACATATTAACCGAACGCTTCGCATATGGAGGAGGAGGATTTTTAAGGATTAATAAAATTAAAATAAACAGGATTATGATTGATTAAGCGTGTGAAAAACATGGTTGTGGATGTGATCGCATGATGACTCGAGGTTCACATCACAGTGTTCAAAATGGGTCAGAAAAGCCACTCACCACTTGTTTTGACACATGCGTGGCTGTCACTAATTTTCTTTCGTTCAAATTCTCAGCATCATATGATTTTATCATTATGTTATCAGCCTCCGTGTTGCCCCATCAAATCATGGAGAACGTTTAGATTATATTTCGAAGCGTTTTCTTAATCCCCACTGCCACGAAGAAGCTGAGGCTCTCAAGCAAAGCATTTATTGCTACGCTGATATGTAAGCTCAATTCGTTGCCCCTGCGTCGCAATCTCACAGTAACTTTACACCCAACATGTGAAGTGAAGCTGCAAATTCATGATTCATCCATATCAAATCAACATCAAAGATCGACTATCTGGGTAGTTATTGAGCTTTAAATGGCTTGAGTGTGTCAGTTTCATTTTCATAATTTTAAAGCCATCATCCCACGAAACACAATTATTTCTTTCTCCCATTTTTCTGAATTATACGAAAGGGGCGGGGGAGCTGAGCATGAAGTTGGCCATGGCAGCATAAAAGAGACTTTGGTTTACCCGACCACCAGAAGCTAGCACAGAAAACAAAACCAGCCAACATTCAACGGCAGCTGCAATAGAACAAGACAAGATAAATTGTACAAGAAAGAAAACTAAAACAAAAAATATAAAAGGATAGGTAAACAAAATAAAATAAAGATTAGTCTACATTCATCTTAATGGGTATTGAACTGATGATATTACCATGCGACGCTGGAAAAAATTAATACATAATTTTGACAATATTCTTGCTAGTGATTCATCTTTTCTGAAAAAACAATAGTGACTCCAAAGAGTATTGGTACTAATTTTAAGTTTTTTTCTTTTTCGTAAACTTTCATACATTCTATTTATTTTCCAACTACACCGTTTCGTTGATGAGAGGCAACATATAAATTTGGTATTTACATGTATAGCTAACTTAAAACAATACTATTATGGCATAGCCTAAATTTTTATTCTTATATTATGATATTTATCCTACTCGTATCTGTTGGAAAAAAAAAGAAATAAAATCTACCCATGCTCAACTAGAAAATTGGAACGAGAAATTAGAGTCCCTGCAGTGGGATTGGGCTCGAACCTATCTGCTAAAGGCTAAATGTCAGACAAAATAATCAGAGGCCCGTATGTTGGCCCAATGTTTATTGGGCCTATCCATATCCCAAAGGTACACAAATGACAACTGGTAGAAAACAATACTCTTGAGTGAGAGTGTTAATGCATACTGCTTGCCGCATGCACCTCTAAGATTTCTCAACATACCCATTAGTAAAACCCTTATTAAACCCCTAAATAAATAAAAATAAAATTAACCTTTACATTACATTATTATTATTATTATTATTATTATTATTATGATAGCAGGAGCATCGATAATCAGAATTATGACGTGTATCAAGTCGATGCCTCTCAGCGTATGCTTGAATTTTTCACTTTCGAGTTGAAGCCATGAGTTCCACTTTCGCATCAGGGAGAGGGACTGGCGGTTCTTTCATCAGCCGATAGTCGTCCTTCGACTTCGTCGTCCCACAATTTCAATCAGAATAACTCTTAATTTTTTTTAATTAATTAAATTTTCGTTTTCAAAAAGCCAAAAACGAAAACAACAACAACAACAACAACAACAACAACAATCCGAGAGAGAAAGAGAGAGACAAAGAATGGCCCTTTTACTTCTTCGAAACCGAAAGGCTTCAGCTTTGGGAATTCCTCTCATTTTTCGAGGTTAATTTTTTTTTTTAACTCATTATTTTGGTTACTAAGAAAATTGTGAAAATTCAAATTTATTTGGGACTCATGTATTAGGATATTTAGGATTTGCGCATTTATTTTATCGAATTTGCAGTGGACATGCCACATTTAAGAGATATTGAAGACTGTTAGAATCAGCTAAGCGAGCTTGATTGGATTTATGTGTTTTGTAACAGGTCCTTGTATTTTATGATTTTTTTAATCTTTTTAATTGTGTTTTTTTTTTTTTTGGTCCCTTTTCAAATGCAAATGTTTGGCAGATAATGTGGAGTCATTTAGGCTAAATTCGGAAAAGAGAGTTGGAGCTTTTGGTAGTGTTGATGTCATTATAAGGAGTTACTGCAGCAGCAGTGGCATGAAGAAGTTTGATTTTACTGACCTCACGTAAGAAATATGCCCCTTACTTTAATTTTTTAGGGCTGGAAATGTGATTTTATTTTAGTTCTTATAATGTATTTGAAGCAATTAGTGAGATATGTTTGGTTAAAGTGATATCACTTCCCATTTTAGTAAAGGATTAAAAGTTTTGCAATAGATAGTTTTGCTTTATAAATATCTATCAAGAAATATTCATAGTCCTTTGGGTATAATCCTAATTATTATTATTACTATTTTTTTTTTTTTCATGTAATGCTAGCCATCCTCATACGTGGTATCCACTGGCTCGCAAAAAAGTGCGCAAGGTGATTCTACACGTGGGACCTACAAATAGTGGTAAAACACATCAAGCTCTGAGTCGACTTGAGTCAAGTTCTTCCGGTATGTTCTCAATGCTTAATTTACCACATTTTAAATAACATTTGTTTTTAAATTTATAGGTTAACATTGAGAGATGGGTAAAATAGCTATTAAGAAAATGATCCAATAGTTGCATTAATTTTCTGCCATTTTGCAGGCATATATTGTGGACCTTTGAGATTGTTGGCATGGGAAGTGGCAAAACGGTTGAACAAGGCAAAGGTTTCTTGTGATTTGATTACAGGTCAAGAAAGAGAGGAAGTTGATGGTGCAAAACACAGGGCTGTAACAGTTGAGATGGCTGATGTTGTTTCTGATTATGACTGTGCTGTTATTGATGAAATTCAGGCATGATTATAGCTTATCTAAAAGTTTTTACATAAATTTCTTTTTCTTTCTCATTAGGCATATCTGCTCTTGGTAAAGCAGGCATTATTCTGTTGGGCTGATCAAGTGAGAAACCAACATTTTTGTTTTTTAAAGTTGTTATATATGTTGGAGATTAGGTATCTTGTAGTATAATCTGATTCGTCCAACAGAGATTTTTTTTTTTTCTCTTTTGAGTTGATAATTACAAATTTATAGTTAGGCAGCATAGAAACTGTACAAGAGGGGTTTAGAAACCAAGCTTGATGTGAAGCTAAGTTCTGAAGCAATAGGTTTACATTGCTGATAGAAAATTTGGACCGCATTTTAGTCTTATGCATATTTGTTGTAAATTTTTGGATTTGATTGCCATTATGGTTACCAAATTCAATTTTGTTTTAGAGAAAGTACAATTTTTCAGCTAATCCTCACGTCATTAGTTGATCATGCTTGTTGTACACTTCTCTTTATCATTATATTTCATATCTTTCATGTCTTCTCTCTCTCTCCTTCTCTCCAGATGTTGGGGTGTAAAACAAGGGGTTTTTCTTTTACACGTGCTCTATTGGGAATCTCTGCCAATGAACTTCACCTTTGTGGAGATCCAGCCGCTGTTCCTCTTATTCAGCAAATACTTCAAGTAACTGGTGATGATGTCAAGGTAATGAACTTGTTCTAGATTGTCTTTGGTCAAGGTTCCCCCCCGCCCTGGGTGGTTTAGTTATGAAGGCAATATTCATGCCATCTCTTGTTCTATCAGAGGCTCCTCTCCTGAACTATTTGCATTATTTGATTTCTAGGTTCAATCCTATGAACGACTTTCTCCTCTTGTACCATTGAATGTTCCTCTTGGATCCTTTTCTAACATACGAACAGGCGACTGTATTGTAACTTTTTCACGCCATGAGATATATAGGCTGAAGGTCAGAAATCTGTATTCTGTTGCTTTCTTTTCTATTCCGTTGCTCGCATCTTCATCATTCTACATCTTATTTTCTCAACCACAATGCCTGATTATTATCTTTCTTATCTCTCATTCTTTTACTTCATAATAAGCTAAAGTTAAAACTGAGCTGAATTTGCTTCCACATATATAGTTGTTTTTCTTTTCGCATTAGCTACACAATTTCTAGGGAATATGGAACTTTCCTAGATGCACATAAACAATCTCCTCCAGGGAAAAGGGAATTTTTCTTTTTTCAACTTTTATACTCAAATGTCCTAAAGTTCACGTTAATGATAATGATGGGAAAGCTTTTCTTCTTGATTGGTCATTGGGAATGAGTGTCTGGTTATCTCTTTTTCTATCTTCTGCTTATGAACTACAAATGTAATGCAAATCCCTTCTTTTTGGTAGACTAACTTTTCAACATGTTTACATGTATACTATTTGTTAGAAAGAGATCGAAAGTAGGGGGAAGCATCTTTGTTCTATCGTTTATGGTTCACTGCCGCCAGATACCCGTACCAGACAGGTAAAAATTCTAGACTGCTTTTGAAAAGTGTAATTTATCTTGTTTGGTGTATATTTGTTTTTGAAGATGAATTTTGCCCATAATCTTTTTGGCTTTCAATCCACTCAATTTCTCTTTCTCTTCCCTTCCCCCCACCCTCCAAACCAAAATTTTGTTAGTACTTTTGCTTTGGCTTGGTGAAGACTGGTACTTTTTTGTGTCATTGTTTTCTTTATTTTGCTTCTATTAACAATTCTTCCTATTTCTAAATAATATCCACTGATCAAGACAATTCCTGTGAAACTCTTTCATTTCATAGAAGTAAATTGTTATTCTTACAAAGCAAGCAAATAGCATTTCTTATTGATTTATCTCCTGGACGGACTGGACCTTTTCTCATCTCTCTCCCTCTCAATGAAATAGATGTAGCTCTGGTTGACTCCAAACTATACTATGCACCTTCAAATTCTGGAGTTCTTGCAGTCGAGTCTGTGATTGATTTATATAAAGGATTGGCTGAGTTAATATGTTCCTTAGAATTGCAGGCAACAAGGTTCAATGACGCAAGCAGTGAGTTTGATGTTCTTGTGGCCAGTGATGCCATTGGCATGGGTCTTAATTTGAACATTTCGAGGATCATATTTTCAACAATGAAAAAATTTGACGGTGTTGAGTTGCGAGATCTTACTGTACCAGAGGTCAAACAAATTGCAGGTTTGTTGTTATCTTTGTTGGTGACCTTAATTACCACAATTGTTAGAGCTTTTTTATATTTCTGTAAAATTTCCAATTAGATTCTTCAGTTGATCTAAAAGAGGAAGCAAAGTGAATGGCATATTTTGGTGTGAAATTAACATTATTTTCCATATACCTCTTTGGTGATGTGCAACTGGTTGGCATCAGCTTCTCATTCACAACTTAACCATCAAAAGAACTTGTTCATTCTTCCTTATTTTTCTATTTGTCTATTTTTTCCTCTTTGTGGTGGGGGTGGGAGGGATTGGATAAACAGACGTCAGGGAAATTTTTTTGGCTAGCAATGCCTATCATTATTCTCATGATAACAACATCTAAACAAATGAAAAAAAAAACATCCTTTTTAATTGGAAATCAGTTAATAGGATCATCTTTTTCTGTTCGCATTTGGGTGTATAATGTATTGTATGTTTATGTCTGCGTGTTATATTTACCACTAGGGTGAGAAATTTGGTGATGGTTTGTTTTCATTTTTTCCTTAATAAAGTTGGATCTTTTATTGATTCTTTGGATGGTTAATCGGTGTGGTTGTAGGAAGGGCAGGTCGGTATGGCTCAAAATTTCCTGTTGGTGAAGTGACATGTTTAGACTCAGAGGATCTACCCTTGCTTCATAAATCACTGCTAGAGCCATCGCCAATGCTAGAGGTAAATATGTTATTACTGAAGTAGCCACTGTTGAATTCTCCATTTGAAAATTTATTATGTTTAACAATCTTGGTGGAGCTTGTCAAGTCGATGACTGACTTGTTGATTCTGATAGGTTGTTTTGCATCATGCTTTCCTTATGCTTGTGTACTAAGACCATAGTAACTTGTGCAATGCAGTCTGCTGGACTATTTCCTAATTTTGACCTGATTTACATGTATTCACGACTCCATCCAGACAGCAGCCTCCATGAAATATTGGTAGGTTACTACATGACTTTCACAATTAGCTTTATTTTGTTTGCCAATCCGTATCTGTTAATCTCTATGCTAGTTATCTTGTAATGATGAAACCCTCATTTTTCTAAAGTGAGGAATAACCTAAAGATGAGAAAATCACACTCCAATCTAGTGCTTTTTTGTCCTTTTGCTTTTGGAGTTCGTGTGAGTAGTCATCTTTAAATGAGGAAACCCTCATTTTATGAACTGAGGACCAATCCAAAAGACAAGAAAATCCCATACTCTGATGCGGATTTTTTTGTCCTTTAGTACATTGGAGTTCGTCTTACCTCATTAGAAGATTATTATACGTGCTTATGCGTTCTTCATGTACTTTTTCTTCTCTATAGATTATCAAAATTGCAGTGTATGCATGCATGCATCTCAGAGAGAAGAGATAGAGAAAGAAAATGAACCTAGGCACTTAGGGACTGAGGGAGACAAGAACCATTCAGTGTTGGAGAGGGCTATCGGCTACATTATTTTCATTTCCAGTATGTTAGTGGCATATTTAGAAGCCAGAAAGAGAAATAAAGCCAAATTTTTTTATTGCCTCAAGTGATCAAAAGTAATCATACTGATAACTGATAAAACATCTCTATATTATCTTTTGTCCTGTCATTGTAATACAAAATGGTTTTCATTGCCTATATGTGTGATGGTTGAAAAATATTGATAGAGAAATTCAATATACATGGTTCTCATTAGAATCTATTGGAACATAATAGCAACCAATTCTCGCCCCTTTGTGCAATTGATCAAGCCTGAAAGTTCCTTTTTACTCATTGAGCAATGTCAGAGAGTAATTTGATGTTGTCAGTTACCTTTTATTTTTCTTCTGCAGTTTCCATTGAAACTTAATTTGTCTTGATTGAATAAAACAATTTATCTTGGTCACTGTTGGAAGTCACGGTATATAGTTGTTTAATTTCTAAGTCAATCATTTTAATATCACGGAAGTATTTGTTTTGTCAAATTGTGAAATTTGTTGATGCACAACCTTATTCTAAAATGTCTTCAAATATTTATGTTCATTGGCTTCCTTTTATCTCGATATGTCTGACATTCTTTTTGTGTGTGTTGGCAGGAGCATTTCCTTGAGAATGCTAAATTATCTGAGAACTATTTCTTTGCCAATTGTGAAGAAGTATTGGTAATTTTTTTTTTCCTTCCTAAATTTTGTGCTTTTTCCGTCTTGCTTGTTGACAGCTGTACAACGCATGCTTTTAGGCTATTATTGTTCTTATGTCTTCTTTAATACAAGGACTGATTATAGTTTGTTTTCATCAGAAAGTTGCTACTGTTATTGATCAGCTGCCCCTTCGGCTGCATGAAAAGTACCTTTTCTGTATCAGGTAACAATAGTTATCACCCTAAATGACTTGAAGCTTGTTCACATAGCAATTTGTGCTTGAGCTATGCTGTCCCAAGGAAAATACTGGAAAGGAAATTACGGTCCATGGCTTTGTGTTTTCCATGTGTTTGTTCAGTGGAAAATGTCCTGTTGATCGAAACCCTTTTTTCACAGAGAAACAAATCGGGCATAATATTTTAGGACATCGTATCACCAGAAAACTTGCTGGATGCTCTTGCCAAATATCTCTAAAAATGTCAGTATCAAATTAATTAAAACTTTTGACATGCAGTCCAGTTGATATGAATGACGACATTTCATCTCAAGGACTCACACAGGTACGTGTAGCTTTCAAACACAATGGCAACTTTTCATTTTGGATGAGGCAACTAATATGATCTAGCTGTTTTCATGTATCAGTTTGCAACAAATTATTCAAAGAAAGGGATTGTCCAGCTTCGAGAAATATTTACACCGGGTACACTTCAGGTGCCAAAAACACAGGCTGCACTTAGGGAGCTTGAATCAATTCACAAGGTTGGGTTTTTTTATTTTTTATTTTTTTAGTATTATCTATACTCTTTAATTTGAGGTAGGACAAGTATTATCTTTTAACTGATAGAAGTGGCAAATTTTTTAGCTCATTAGAGAAACTGAAAAACCAAGCAAAATTTCTGAAGTTGGATTTTTCTGGTACAGAATTACCAGTGAAAAGGATTATTGGTAAAAGTTGAAAATAGGTTATTTGCGAATTTGTTAATGCCAGTAAAATTTGGAAGATATGTATTTATTAATCTGAATAAAGATTATATAACTGTTGTGGTTTGAGTCTAGGGAAAGATACAAGACCGAATAAGGAAGGAACAGGGGATAAGTTATCTAAAATTCTGTATTTTTTCTTACTGCCATAATAGGTAGATGTAGTTAAATGGTTTTTCTGAAGAGAACACTTAGTTTATCCGATAATAGGTTGAGTTCGTTTTCTGTTATTATATTTTATTATTGATGTGACTACGAAAGGTCTTGGATCTCTACGTGTGGTTGAGTTTCCGATTGGAAGAATCGTTCCCGGACCGTGAGCTGGCAGCTTCACAGAAGGCTATCTGCAGCATGTGAGTTCATTTTAGGGTCTCTGTGCTAATACCTGCCTTTCTCACATGGCTTTATATCTCATTGACTCATTGCGTTCTAATTCCAAGCTGTAGGTTGATTGAGGCCTGTTTTCATATAGCTTCATGTCTCATTGTGTTCTAATTTCCAAGCTGTAGGTTGATTGAGGAATTTCTTGAGAGACTCGGGTGGCAGAAGCCAAGGATAAAGAAAGTAACGCCACGACCAAAATTAAATTCGCTGTTGTCTCGAGATGTTCAACATTATTTATGAGATATTTTTTGCTAAATGTCAGATTATATTATCAATATAATTTTATTTTTAGTCAAATTAAATTAAATTTATTTTAAAAAATTATTGGGCCAACTTTCAAAACCCCTTTTTAGTCATGTGTAGAAAGATATTCATTTATAATTTCTTAACCTTGAGCTGGTCGGAGATAACCTAATTGATTCTCCTATTTAGTTCGTACTTATCCAATCATCGAAGCAAATCGAACCGATAAATTATAATTCGGCGCGTTTCCATTAAAGAAAAACCGAACTGATACCCTACCCCTTTGAAAATCAAAGTGTGAACTGAACGGACCCAAATTTTAACCCAATTTTTGTGATTGACTCGGTTCATCCGGGTCGGTTCTCCACCACGTTGGGCTTCTCTTAAATGTGTTTGTTAAATAACATCAACCCTGTTTGTTTTAATGAGCTTAGACTTATGGATGTTATAAAGTTAGTTTTGAAATAGCATACCAATTGTTGGACGCTTACGTTGCTTAAGCTGAAATTGCTCCTGAAATGTGATAGAAACTCGTTGCTCAAACCATTGTAGCCAACAACTCCGAAGAACTTAAGGAAACGAATAGTAATCAGAAGCAAATGGAATTGTATTACCTCAACGAGAATTCTAAGAGTAATCATTAAAGTGTCCTTTGCTCTTTTGCATGTGTCAACAGCCCGTCAATTCGTTCCTTTGCATTCCCCAAGCTTTTCTTCTCAAGTTTTTCCGCCAACATATTGTATGTGCTATCCTGAGCAACTATTCCTGACAACATTTCTTCAAAAAGATGAGCAAGCCAGTTCAAGTTCCCCGCTCTCAATTAGCCCACGCACCTTCATCCTCGCATAAGTACTGGCCGTTCATACTCACATCATTCGTAAACATGCGAGTTAAAAGGAAGTTAAGCACCTTCATCCTCTTCTTACGACAGCACATCTTCAATAACGGTGCATAAGTCTCGCAATCAGGCTTGCATGAATCCTCCTCCATCTTTTGAAGCAACTTTAACGCATTCTCCTCCTCTGAACGTGCACAAGCACGAGAAATCATCGTATTGTAAGTCAAAACATTCGACACTACTCCCTGTTTTTTCATATCCTCAAATATCTCGTTAGCATCCTTAACCCTTCCTGCTTTACTAAGCCCATTGGCTTTACCCATGCGCTCAATAACTTCTAGGACTCAACTTCCCTAGTAAAGGTGCGTTTGGGGCAGCTGCGCTGTGGCCACCCTATATTTTAGGGAATATTCCCTTAGAATAAAAGGTGGGGATCAGCTGCGCTGTCGCTGCCCCAAATGCATGCTAAGTAGCAATCTATATTGTCTCGCTGCATATGAGCTAGAATCGATCTCTCTCCAATATTAAAAGTGGGGGTAGATTTTCTTCCAGTTTTAAGTGAAAGTCGACTTTCAAGTTATGTTATAATAAAATTATTAAGAAGAGTTTCAAATGATCTCTAATTGTAAATATTAGTAGAGTTCTGATTGTAATATATCAGTTTATAAAAAAAAAAATCATAGTATTATTATCCTCAGAAAACTTGTAATTAGTATGTATTGAAAAAAAAATCAAATACATATTAACGATGACAATCCCTCCAGCCTTAAGTGAAAGACGACCTTCCGACTATACCATAATAGAATTATTAAAAAGAGTCCCGAATGATCTCTAATTATAAATATCAGTACAATAGAGCTCTGATTGTAATATATTAGTTTATAAAAAAAAAATATCATAGCATTATTATCCTCAAAAAACTTGTAATTGGTATGTATTGAAAAAAAAAATCAAATACATATTAACAATGAAAATCCTTTATGTAATATTATTTTATGTGTCATTTATTAATTGACCTATAAAAATTATATGTTAATAATTAATAATAAGAATTTTTTTTATACACATGACAATAAATTATTAATGTTACATCAATAAATATTTGTAGCGAGTAAGCATAATATTATTATAAATTAATCGATAGTAAACCTTTTTTAAAAAATTTAGGTGAGATTAATTACTATAATTACTTCAAAAAAATCAATAGGATTAAATTTACAAATTCTTTTAGTTAAAATTTTTAAAATAATTAAAACAAAGCAATGTGAAGAAATTGCCAATGGGCTCATAGCTCATTGACAACTCATGCCGTCCAATAATTTTCGGCGCAATGAGTTCGAGTTCCAACAACTAACTCCCCTTCCCATAGGAGTTTATTTAGTTCCCACATTAGAAATAGAATAGATTTCTCTCTTAATTGTTTTTTGATTGAAAATATCAATAATTTTGATTGTAATTTATTAATATATTAAAAAAAAAGCAATGTGAAGAAATTATGACGTAGCTCTTACTGTTGGACTATTGACCTCTACAAGAGTCCAATCCAAGTACATGAACTGAAACAGTTGATCCATCTACAGCGTCATGGGTATTTTAATTTAACCGCCGCTGACTCGCATTCACACGATCAATTCTGTGCGTTTTCTTCTTCACCAAATCACACCCTTAAGCTTGTAATTAAACTCAGATAACCCTATCTAGAAATTTGCTCCCTCTTCTGCAAATTTATGCCACTTGGGTAACTACACAAAAGGAAAATATAAAGAATAAAAAAAATATCAAACACACTCTCTCTTACATGCAGCATTGCACAAACCCCGAGATTCTCCTATCTCGATGTAAGTTTTTATGTTAATTTATTTCACTGCGTGTTCTGTTTATGTTATTTCTTTAACTGTTTATGTGTTTCTTGTTTTAAATTTCAAGCCAAGAACGGTTCTAGAGTAGGCTAATTTGTCCATTAATGTATGTGTCTTTTATGTATGCAGACTTAGTTTAGGCAATTGGATCCTTGTATTTCTTCTGTTTATAAGAGAAAATGACTAGAAAAGATTCCATTAGCTGGGAATTGAGAAACCCAAGATGCGTTCTCGAGTAATCTTGTTTATTGTTTGATACGGTTATGAAATGTGAAGTTTAAACTGAAGTGCTTAGGCTTGATCTTCGTTGCAATTTAGTCCATTTTGTTGCTGTTTCTTGTGTAATTTGATGTTGGAAGATGGCGTGAATTGACTACAAAAGGATTTGTCATTTGTAATATTTTTATTTGCGAATATGTTGCTGCTAAGGCTTATAAGTTGATGGGTGCAGTTTATCGTTTTATTTGGCTGATTTCTCTTGTTGTTTTGTTTTTATTTTAGCGTGCGCAGGCTTCCTTTGATAAGGATCTTCACTTGTCTTTTGACTAATAATCAGCTATGAAGAGGCCAATGCCGTGGGGTGATCAGGTTGATGTTATATCATCAGATGAATCTTCTTCGGATGGAGACACTTACAATGGGCTTGATGGTCAACAGTCAAGCAATGATATGACAATTGATCAACCTACCAAAGAATTAACTTCTGAAGGTATTTCTGCTGGGTAGGATTCAGGACCTCCGATTTGTATTATCTGATGACTTTTTCTTTAGTTTAGATCATTAAAAGGTCACTTAAAACCAAGGTTTGATGTAATAAACTGCTAGGAAAACTACTAGGGCGCAAGTATTATGCATTATTGCTATTAAAAATCCTTTTCTGGGTTAGCAGAATCTTACACTACTCTCCTTCCAACAGTTGCCTTTGTTTCTCACTTGAAGTTGAGAACATCCAAAAGCAAAAATGACAAGGATTGAATGAAAAAGGTAAGCAACACTAACCTAAGACAAAGTACAGCAAATCAAAACAGAAATAGCCCATGGGAGAATGAGAGAGCTCTCAGAATCTTTTATATTTCTGAATGAATGTAACTACTGCAATCCTTTATATAGGATTTGTCAAGTAAAATGAAAACCTGTAGACAGGAGATGTAAAGAATTACCAATGTGTCTCGAGTCTCATGGCTACAAGATCTCTTAGATCTCTTAGGATTCCCTTCTTCTAGAATCTCTTCAGTGCTTTGTACTAATTTTATAATTAGGTATTCATGAGCTTGGCACTTATGGGGTACGATGTGTAGCTTTGGATTGAGCCTTGTTGTCACCTGTGTTGCACACAGCATCTCCTTGTAGTGTAGATTTGTAGTGTTGAAAAATTCTGTAAGAATGTCATCTTTTCTATGGAGTTTTAATAGCCTTTTGGATTCAGTGTAACATCAGTCGTATGAATTGTCAGCCTGCAATTTTGCTTTTTGATATCTGCTGAGAAGTCGCTAAGGAATGAATAGATTCTTACCCTGCCCTCTCTTTTTAAAATGAAATTTAGGATGTTTCCATTGCAGAATAGGCTGATTTCCTTTGTGTCATTTATATCATAAACTGAGCATAGGCTTTGTTGAATAAGTTTCCTAGCCACTTACTCAAAAGAGGAAGGCGATTCAGAAGCTTAATGACCATGTCAAAGAAATTTGTTTGGGTCATAGTAGTTGGCAAAGTTGTGTATGCTTGTATGACTTTTGATGCTAGAAGGTATTTCAGATATAGTTTCTTTAGCTAATATGTGATTACCATTTGTAGTTGCCATAATGTATACATCACTTATGCTGTTTCCCATTCTCTGTGCTTTGTGTTCAATACATTTATTCCTTGCTTAATGTAGATTTGCTTTCACTGTTTATTTAGATTCAGCTTACTCTCTAAAGTCATTGTTGTGAACATGCTTTCATGCAGGTTCATTGTTCAGAAGAGCAGAAATGTATCAGGAGTACATGAAGCAGCTGCCAATCCCAACACAACGCGGTTCTATTATCCCATTTACCTCATGGGTGGGATTAGGCAACTCTATTAAGCGATTGTATGAGCAGCCCTTGCACTACCTAACTAATATTCTCCTCAAGCAGTGGGACCAGTTGAGATTTGGCACTGAGGATGAACACAAGCCCCTGGATTCAATAGTCCATCCTTGTAAAGCTGAAGCCACCGTCTGGCTCATTGAAGAAGTCCACCGGCTTACCTCATGTCATCATCATCTAGCCAAACTCTGGCTTTCAGATCCAATGCATTATGTGTTTATCGATTCTATTATGCCAAATTCCCCCAAGTCTCCAGATTCCACCAAGTCCTCAAGTCCTGTGAAGTCATGAACCACATCCAGAAGAGAGACTTGTCAGTTTTCATTTGCCTGGGTGCTGAGTGTCAATGTTCTTTAATTTCTTCAATGTAGGTACAGATTCACGAACTGCATCCAGAGAGAGATGCATCAATTTTCATTCGCCTGGCTTTCATTTTTTTCAAGTGTAGTTAGAATCTGTGCTGACATCAATTTGAAATGAAAAACATCAATAAGTTCCTTTAAATAAACTGCTGTCTTTAGCGTTGTCTCCTCACACGGAATGTTGATTTCTTGATCTAATATTAACTTACATTCTCTTGGATAGATGGCTAGTAATTGTAGGGTGATATTTGAATGACATAAGCATAGCAATGATATGTACATACATGTACACACACATTTTCTTTTTCTTATTACCAAAAATCACTGCAAGAACAGGACCCTTTCTGGAAAAAGTGGAATCTATTATTATCTCTTATGATAATTTCCCGATCATATACTTTTGAGGCTAGTTTGGCAAATGAGTGGCAATCAAAACACATTCGTAGATTCTTAACAACACGAATGGGCATCGTTTTACTTGTACCGATCAGTCCAAAGGCCATAGCCAGTTTTTCACTATGATGGCTCAGCAAATACTTTTTCTCTTGCTCATCAACATCAAGTAGAACGTTAGTTAGGTCAGGAAAATAGCCAGCATCTCTGAGTCTGCAGTTCATCTCACGTAGCATCAATGAAATGTTATTCATTTCCGGGTGAGATTCATCACCAGAAGTGAACTCGTGAACTTTGCCATTAACCTCTATAGAACTCAATCCAGGCACTTTACGAATCCCTTGCTCCTTCATTTGTAGCCTCACTCTTGCAACATTTGTCCATTTTCCAGCTGATGCATATATGTTTGATAGAAGCACATGAACCCCAGACTTCTCAGGATCTAGTTCAGTTATTCTTTCAGCAGCATATGCTGCCATATCAACGGTTTGGTGCTTCTGGCAAGCAGCTAAGAAAGATCCCCAAATTACATCATTAGGCTCCACTGGCATGCTCTTAATGAGATCTAGAGCTTCTCCCAACAGCCCAGCTCGCCCAAGTAAATCAACCATGCAGCCATAATGGACAATTTGAGGGGAGATACCATGGATATCTGTCATGGACCTGAAAAGGTGCCAGCCTTGCTTCACTAATCCACCATGACTGCAGGCTGTCAATATTCTCACAAATACTATGCTGTCTGGTTTTACCCCTTGTCTAAGCATCTCGTTAAAAAGTTCCACTGCCTGTTCACCATTTCCCTCCATGGCCATTGCACCAATGGCAGCAGTCCAGGCAGACACATCTCTTTTCTCCATTCTTCTGAACACTTGCATTGCACTTTGAGGATCACCACACCTGGCAAACATGTCTACTAAGGCTGTTGCAAGCTGCATATCACGGTGAATTCCATTTTTTTCAATGTAAGTGTAGATCCACTTGCCAAGGTCAAGAGCTCCTAGATATCCACAAGCAGATGCAACGCCCACCATTGTCACCCTATCTGCATTGATTCTCTCACTCAGCATCTCTCGGAAAAGTTCTATTGCTTCCACAAACATGTTCTCTTGTGTTAAACCACCAAGCATGGTGTTCCAAGATATGTGATCTCTCTCAGGCATCTCACTGAAAACTTCACGAGCTGACTCCACATCACCATTCTTAATAAGTCCTGCAATCAAAGAGTTCCATGACACCACAGTCTTCTTTGAAATGTGATGAAAGATTCTACACGCCAGTTCTTGTTTGCCACACTTCATGTACATGTCAATCATAGCGTTAGAAATGGAATCCCAACCTTCTAACCCATGTCTCAAAACAAAACCATGGCACCTCTTACCGCGTAGAAGATCACCTAACTGTGCACTTGCTGAGACTGCAGATAGCATAGTAACTCTATCAGGTCTTGGTCCATGCAATAACATTTCATCCAAGATGGCAAGTGCTTCTCTTGCCAGGCCTAACCGCACATAGTTTGACATGATTGTATTGCACAAAACCAAGTTCCTATCCTCACATTGACCAAAAAGCTGTTTTGCAGTATCCACAGCACCACATTTCATGTACATATCAACAAGTGCATTCACCATAAGAGTATTTGCCTTTATTCCCAACTCATCAATATAAGCACACACCTTGTCACCAAATTCAAGATTTTGCAACTTGGCACAAGCAGAAATAACACAAACCATTGTAACAGAATTTGGTTTAATACCTTCCTCTACCATCTCAAAAAACAAATAAACAGCCTCTTTAGGCAAATCCCTTCTAGCATAGGCAGAAATCAAACTAGTCCAAGACACAACGTTTCTCTCAGACATTTCATCAAACACTCTTCTCCCATCAACAATGTCACCGCATTCGCCATAGAAATGCACCAAACAATTCTCTACAAACAAATCTCTATCAAAACCCATCTTGACGATCGCTCCATGAACCTGAACCCCCTCACTAAAAGCTGAACACTTCGTGCACGCGTTTAGCACAAATGGGAACGTCAACTTATCAGGCAAAACACCAAAACCAACCAACTCAACATAAAATGAAATAGCTTCAACACCAAGTCCAATACAAGAGTAACCTCGAATCAAAGAATTGTACATGAACAAAGTTGCACTAGTTCCATTATCTTTTATGTAAAAATCAAACGCTTTTTGAGCATAAGTCAAGCTTTCAAAAGTGCCCATTTGGGCTCCCGTAGAAATAACTTTGGAAATGTAAGAGGGTTTGTGACCTAGGCCCTGCTTTAATATGTTACAGTGAAGTTGCTTGAGTTCGTTTAAAGTTTTGCAGTTTTTCAGCGACCCAATTGAGGGAGAGTCCTTGGGGATGGTTTTGGCTTCGTGCTGGCTGGTTAGAGTTGTGAGTGTTGGTGTTGCTAACACTAGAGGAGATGGATTTAGAGTCAAAGCCATTGCTTGCTGCTGTGTATTGACTATAGTGCTGGTTTGGCATTCAGCTTCAGGCCTCAGTTATATACTGTTTATGATTGGCATCCGTGGACGACCTGTCGGCTTTTTGACCCCAAACATGTATGACATATGTGAATTTTCGCCCTTCACACTCGAATCCTCTTTTTTTCCAATCATATTTGCGCAGACACGTCAGCGTCAAACAAAAGAATTATGAACCTAGCGGCCGTTAAGTCTGGCTGAAAAGATTGACCATTAGTTAAATCAATCCCAAACGATAAGCATACTATACCTTGATCATCATAGCAAAATATCACATGCATGACTTAAAAGGAAAATGCAAGGAAAAATGACAGCTTAATTTAGGGCAAAAGGGGTTGCAAAAGAGTGTACATCAGATACCATACTAGAGTTGGAAGTAATTAAAACTCTTATTTCCTTCATCTAGCTGATGAATAATTATGCCCCAGTATATATACAAGACAGCCACCATTAGGCGAAAAAAGACTTGTAAACTGAGGAATCTCTGTCTTGTGGACAAACATATGGCGATGGCGGCACTCAACTTCCTTCAATGTTTAATCATCTGGATTGTATGTGCCAATAACTGTTAATCACATGCAAAGAAAGACATCCTTCAAACAGCTGAAGATTAACGGATAATCCTGCTGCAGTGAGAGGCAGAGGCAGAGGCAGTTCACTGAAACATTCCAGAGCTGCATCAAAATAAACAATCACCCGTTGACCATTGTCTTATTCTTTCCTATCCAGTGGGGACATGCGTTCACTGTAACTGCCTGATCATGAATCCAATAAGGGAATTCCCCCACCTCAATTGTTTTCCATAGGTTAGTTCTAAGCTCCAAGACTTGAACCAAACTATTATTGCTTCTATAATAAGTTCTACTGCGAATATTACGGAATTTTACCATCTTAAAATCATCAGTCAGAGTATCATACCCAATTGCATATATATCAGCCACCACCAAGAGATCCGGTTGGTAGATTTTTATATTCATAGGTAGTAGGATTCCATATAAAAACCGTCTCCTAGGGAAATGTGCTAATTATGCACACAAGGCCACAACATGCATTTGAAAGCTTGGTACATCTGAAGTTAGTGATGTTCATTGCCTATCCTTTAGTAGTGAATTGAATGCTCTTCCTGGGCGCTTAGTCATTTAAGACTTTTTGGGGCACCTGTATACTTAAAAAAGCGTCTTGTCAATTAAGGTATAGATTTAGTGATACATGCCGTCTGCTTGATGAATGAGTTCCTCTTTTTTCAGTAGCCACCATTACGTGAAAAAAGACTTTCAACATAAGGAATCTCTTCACCATAGACGGTTATTTTGTGATGATCAGCTCCGAATTCCTCGAATCTGTCATCTTCAGGATTGTAAATAATGGCCTCAAATCCTGATATCCTCATTACAAATTCTTCATCCTTTGCGCGCTTAGAACTTTAAACAAAAAGTTGATAATCCCTCAAACAGCTTAACACAAACTGATAATCCCTCTGCAGGAAGCTGCAACGCACTGAACCACTCATGAATGCATAAAATATACAATTACTTGTTCATCACTAATCTTACTGGTTCCCATCCAACGAGGACGTCCGTTCACTGTAATTGCCGGTCTCTAGGCTCCAATTCCAATAAGGGAATTTCCTGACCTCAGTCTTTTTCCATAAATTAGTTTTCAGCATGAAGACTTCAACCGAATCATAACTGCTTCTATGGCAAGTATGAAGGAATTTTACAATGTTGAAATCATCTCTCTTATAGAATCATACGCAATAAATCATCATTTATAGAATCAAGCGCAATAAATCATCATTTATAGAATCAAGCGCAATAAATCATCATTTATAGAATCAAGCGCAATTGTATAAATATCATCAAAACCATTAGGAAATTGAGAAGGATGGGGTGGTAGTTCTCTATATTCATGGATAATCGGATTCCATGTGATGACCGAATTCCTGGAATGAAATCTGGTAACCGTGCACACAAGACCACAATAAGAACTTGAAATCGTGACAGTTGCGTAGTTAACACTCTCTATATATTTAAGCTGCCTTGATTTTAGTTTTTTGCCATCCCCAACATCGTCATCTTTGTGGACCACGGACCAAAAGCAGGTGCTGACCCCGTGGAGATGCTTTGAGAAAACAAGGCAATGATGATACCCAGTGCCTTCCTTGCACCTGATGATGATGATTGAAACGTGCTGCCCTCTAACAAATTGAGGATCTTTGATGAGATTATTGAATGCTCTGCCAACGCGCTTGAGTCGCCCCAGGGACTTGACAGACAGCCACGGTGATATGTTCAAAACAATCTCTTCGGGAAGTTTCTGAAGCATATCTTCTTCATTTTTACTATCTTCATTCTGACCTCCATCAATTTTAATAGCTCTGTTAGGGTTGCCCCATAATCGGCATCGATGCAGAGGTTCTGAAAAAAAAAAATCCATTCTTTAAAAAGGAAGATAGTGTTCATATGAATGCTTCCTTTTGCTGTTGGAAGTCCTCTAGGCTAGAGGAAAAACTATACACACATACCTAATTCTACATGCATATAAACATGCATATGTAGAGAGAAAGCAACCGCTCAATATATCACATTTAAAATAAAACAGAATCCCAAGTTTAGCCGGAACTCAGCATCACAAGTGTTGAGTTGTGTTCAACATTAACTATTAAAGTAGAAATATTTGATTTTATAAGGAAAATATGTCATTCCACTTAATAAATTAGTCTTTTGGGTTAGATATCTAAAAATTATAGGCCAAACCTCCTCAAACAATAAGTCTCCTTACTGTTTGGATATACCATTACTAATTATTATGTACCTGCCAGATTATTCAGCAAATATACATTATCTTACAGTTAAATGTAGAATCACTGATAAACAAATCGATAAGCAAAAGACATTGATCCTATTGATTAAAACCAAATTCCTAGCGTCAGCAAGAAGCTGGCTTTGCAGTATCGACAGGCAACAGCACCACATTTCATAAACATATCCATCTGCATTCCCAGGTCACCAATATAAGCAAACACCTTCTGACCCACTTCAAGATTATGCAAGTTTCGTCCACCATCTTGAAAAACAAATCAACACCCTTTGTACGATTCTATCATATGCACCAATAATGCTTATCCATAAAACAACACATTTCATCGTACACTTTTGTCCCATCGTCAATGTCTCCACATTCAGCATGCCATACCCGATTGCTGGGTACTGGTGGTCTGGCCTTCAGGCCTCACACTTGCATCAACT
Source organism: Luvunga scandens (assembly GCA_030449905.1). Lineage (NCBI taxonomy): Eukaryota > Viridiplantae > Streptophyta > Magnoliopsida > Sapindales > Rutaceae > Luvunga > Luvunga scandens. The sequence continues at coordinate 4,043,924 of JASUUG010000478.1, forward strand.
GCCAGACTGCCACTTAACTTCCAACACTTCGGCCAAGAAAGCTGTTTTTCACTGATCAATCACACCAATGCCCATTTCGTGTCATTCACCTGTCGGCTTTTCCACCGCCAACATGCATGACATATAACCATATGTGAAATTAAACCATACGACATGTCAGACACTATGAAACATATTCCGATAGTTGTTTTGTCAAATAATTAATGTACGACATGTCTATTTATTTTAACTTTTCCACGATGTGTCATACAGTTTTTCTTTCCACGATGAGTCATACTGTTTTCACCGTCGGTTGTCTTGTAAATTTCTATAAGTTGTCGGTTTAAAAATAATAATAATAGGTAGGACTGTGGGTGGACTTACAGTGCGACATTCCATACAGAATTTTCTCCGGAATAAAAAATGTACGACATGTTAGTGTAGTTTCACTTCTTGTATGACTTGTCATTCATGCCCCAAGGAGGTGGTATTCGATTCGATCCCAGTGCACATGACGTCACGACCATGACGTTTAGGAAAGAATTGTTGATATTTTGATCCATCACGCTCAACTCACTTCATCTTCCTTCATCTTGCACGACTCAAAGTGCCAATCAATGTCACACACTCAGAGAAATTAATTGCAGCAAGTGACTTTAGGCAAAGTGTGCAACTCAATCTCAATGAGACGTTCGTCAAATAAAATCTCCAGATTTTATTCAACGAGTTAGAGAATGCAGTCTCTCGCAGTTGTTTCCAAGGAATATCTTTATTTCTCCACATCAAAATAAAAGCCAAGGAGAAAATTTTATTGGTATTATGCGGTACATTGAGAACGTCATCATTACATTACATTATATGCCCACTTAGGACTTGAAAGATGTGAAAAGGGAAAAATTTCTGATTTAACTATCTCCTCCGCAATACATTAAGTTCTATATCTGAGTGTTCACATTTGCGGATGGCAAAGACTTGTTGGATAGAACTCTGGATATGGCTTTGATTGTATTTGGTGTAGTCCTGCAGCATCCACCAAATAAAGAAGCCCCCGCGTCACGCCACTTACTGATGTATGAGACGAAGTCCTCGTCTCTTACTCCAGTTGATTCCTGCAACATAATACATGTTCTTCAGAACTAAGATGACTTTTACCATCGGAGGAAGAAGTATGCTTATCGTAGATAGAAATGTTTCAGAATCAGAGGGCTTAACAGCTGAAGAAGCTTATGAGAGGACAAGAAGCAATGGATTTAATATTAATTCAAGTGGACACAAGTGCAGGCTGAAACTCACCACCCACTTCTTGAGCTCAGCATTATAAGTCTCGCCACTGTTTGGATATATGATTACAGGTTTACTAGTTACCTGCAAGATTATTCAGCAAAAATATATAATCTGGATAGCTAAATTTGTTAAGAAAACAAGACTTGCTTACGGTGCCATGGGAAATCATTTTACATGAACATGAAAGTATACACCAGCTGTTTCAAACTTGGTGAAAATTGATTGGTCCAATTGATTACACACATATGCAAGCATCAACCTGAAGGATCATACCTTTCTAACAGAGAGTATGAGTCCATGGATAAATCGAGGAGCTGTACAGTTAATTCCAACAGCAACAACTTGCTTGCATGAATCTGCAATTGAGGCGCATTCTGATATAGAATCACCACTAACCACATTAATTCCATCCTTAGAATTGAAAGAAAACCACGCTGGAATAGTTATTCCTTCTTCCTCAAGAAGCTCAGCATAGGCCTGCATTGTATCAAGCAATATCAGCCAAAGCCAGACTGAATGTTCTCCATATACATGCTTGCTTGCTTGACTATACCACCAGCATATATTTATACCGATCATAGTTCCATAAAATGCAAAATATCAAACAAATTTTTTAAGAAACATTTTCCTGTGATTAATTACGACATACATGGAAAATACCTTGGCTTCCAGCTTATTCGGAATGGTTTCAAATGCAATTAGATCAGCACCTGAATTGGCTAAAATCTGTACCCTCCTCCTATGGAACTCCTTCAATGTTTCCAAAGAAACTGCATCACCGTAGTCCCCACTGTAATGGAAGATAATCAGAAAACAGAGATGTTGTTACCAAAGATATCATTTCAGATAACAGTGTTCAATTCCCTCCACCACCAACAACCCCCCCAACCAAAAAAAAAAACAAAAAACAAACAAACAAACTTTGTTCTCTTTCCGCAGGGCACACGCCACACATAATCAAGTCAAACTGAAGACTGAAGAGATAAATTGTGCATAAATTACAAATGTAATAGCAAGCATGTGCTCAGCCAAAGTTGTGAGGTATAGGCACAATCAATGGTTAAACAAATGCAATATATCTACACTGGATATTGCCAAGTTACGTCACCTATACTCAGACCCATCAGCCAAATAAGCCCCATAACTGCCCACAGAAGCAGCAACCAAAACTGGACGTCTTGAGATCCTTCCACCTGTGAGGTCCCAAGAATCTTTCATATGCCTGTCATAATAGATTTCGCGTGCCTCGCATGCAATTTCAACACTTCTCCTAAGCAAAGCTTCTGCTTCCTCTGTAGAGAATCCTTTTGCCTCAAAACCTTGAATGGTGGCCTGCATTGAATTGAAGAGATTGTAAACACTATTATTCTTTTGAGTAAAGAAAACAAGAAAAAAGCCACTCCCATAAATGCCGGAGTATGGGTGGGTACCTGATATGATGCAGTGATGATTATATTTGCTCCAGCATCTAGATAATCTAGATGAACCTGTTACATTTATCAGTTAAAAATTGTGAGGCTTACGAAAGAATTAAGCCGCCTTTATGTGCAATACGGAAAAATAAATTTGAAAGTCCCTTTAAATTAACAATCCCACCTTTGTGGTTTCATTTAAATAACAGAACAAGAATGCTTTGAGGCCAACCCCTCTTCTTAAGGTATTCCTATGTGTAATTACCCAGAGCCTAGACTCCAAGCAGCTGTTAGAAACGATGGTCCGCAACAATCAATAAAGCATTTTGGTCGAAATTAACTAAGCATTACCCAAATTCAGAAACATATAACATGTCTGTATAAGTACCTCAAAAGTTAAATAAGCATTTCAAAGAAATTAGTCAAATCTTTATCTATTGCCATCAAAATTGTTAAGGGATATTTTACATTCTCTTGAAGTCAAACTCATCAAATCTCTGTGTGAGTTTCACATTACACTTTTCAAATTTTCTATACTCAAGTTCCTTGAAATCCTTTTTATATCCTTCATTCCTTTGAACAAAATAAAAAGTATACATTCTACGAATGGAACCAAAAACTCCACCACAAATTAAAGATTAAACAGATGAAAGAGAAAAAAATAAACAAATAAATAACAGACCATTTCACCAGTAAGTAAATAAATTATTCGACAAATCAGAACAATATAACATCATTTAAGTTGCGTGAAATAGACAACTGTCTCAAGAACCTCACATGAGACTACACAAAGTCCCTGAGTTGGACATGGTAAACATATATAGCCTCCACGTCACTGTCGGATTTGAAGATAAGAGACTCTTTTATCTCTATGCCACATCTAACATGCTCCCATATCGAATCTTACATGCTCTGTTTCTCTGTTTTCACAGCATTATTTTATTAATCAATTTATTTATTTATTCATTTATTTATTTGTGCTTTGATTTTTTTTAATTAAAACCGGAAAAAAGTATTAACGTGTAAGTTAATTTCCTAGACTTTTCTAGAAATCAAAATTTATTACTTTCCTAAAAGCTGTTAAGATCTTGCAAGATACTTGTACTAAATAAAGAAAGTTCATTATTCAAATAAAAACAAACCAGTTGTTATAATATATAAAGAAAGTTCATGAACGAGAAAAAAAAATTCTAAATAAATGAATATATATTACCCACTAATGAATACGCACATATGAATAGAGAAAGAGAGAGAGTAATAAAGGGTACCTTTCTGACGAGGTGAGGAGAAGAGACGAGGCACTTAGCGCTCCAAAGAGGGTCGTTGAGGTCGGCACCGTGGCGTTCGAGCTCGGTGGCGAAGCCGCCGTCGACAACCGAGTAACCGCCGCACTTTTGCAGGAAATCAGTCATAAATGACGCGGTTCCGTTGCTTCCCGATACCATATTTTGTTTTATAGTAGCAGCAGTTTCGAGTAAATGCAGGCGATTAGCTAGCTTGTTGCTGCTTTTGGCACCGCTCTTATTTGTTTGTCTGTTTCGATGAACTGAGCAGCTGATAACAAGGCACTCAAACGCAGAACTAGTTTTGTCTTGTGTGCCCGCTCTCAATTCTTCGAAACATTTTAGAGAGGGAAGAGGCTGTGCCAACTTACCATTTTGCCCCTCTCATACGCAAGCTCACAAAATTGGTCTGAGTTGACAATTGGACCCTTAGCGTCTCAAAAATAAACAATAAATATTTAGACAGTTTGTTGCTAAATTCTAACGTGGACGTGTATTCGTGAAACAATTGATTGCCTATCCATTGGGGTCGACTTTAGAGGCGTTATCCTAACATAAAATTATTGGTGTACCATTTAGTTCAAATAATATCAACCCTAAGATTCAAGTTTCTAAGTGCGTACCCCTGTATATTTTATCTTTTTTTGTTCTTGGAGAAATTTGGATAAGATGAGAAAGATTAAAACCACTAAATATTAATCCTTTAATTGTTATTGTTATTATTATTATCCGAATTTGGGAGACTAAAGACATAAAAAAAAATTAAAAAAATACATATTTTAATGTACTAATAGATTAAAAAAATAACCTTTAATGTATTGAAATTTATATTTTTTTATATTTTAGTAACACGCTCATTTTGTTAAAATGAAATGTCGGAATTAATTTATATATGTAGTGGTGCTCATATGCGGATGTCAGAATTAATTTAAAATGTATACAATGCTAAAGGACAAAAAAAACAGGGATCAAATGCATTATTTTTTTTTATGTGAATGTCAACACCTAGGTATTACTATATATATATAGGACATCTTCATTTTAAAAAAGTGAGATGGCTGGGGAACTAATAATTTATTATCTAATGCATTTTTTCATTCAAATACTTTGTCTGAAAGTTATTCATATTTATTAAATATGTCACTATCTAATGAAACGCTAATGGATCAAATGAAAAAGATGACTTTTTCGGTTGAAATGAAAATTGCTTCATGTAACATGAGAAAGGTTTCTCATTACTATTTTGGAAAGATATGTGGCCATGAAATAAAAATTAAATAGAAGAGAATTGACAGAGTTATGGAAAAACTTGTTTATTCTATATATTGAATGAAAATTGCTTCATGTAACATGAGAAAGGTTTCCCATTACTTACTTGGAAAGATATGTGGCCATGAAATAGGAATTAAATGGAAGAAAATTGATAAAGTAGTGGAAAAATCTGTTTATTCCATATTTCGGACCTTAGCTACACAAAACAATATGCCACTAAAATATAAAAAAAAACACATAAATTTCAGTACATTAGAAATTGTGTTTGTTTATTTGTTAATAGCATCCTCACTTTATTAAATTGAGGATATCACACATAACTTTCACAACAATGTGAACTCCACATGCGTGGTCATAAGGATAAAGGTAAAAAAAAAAAACATATATTTTAACACACTAGTAAACAAAAATACATAATTTTTAATATTGTAATATATGCTTTCCTATATTTCAATAGCATCTTCACAGTTTTAAATTCAAAATTAAAGCCCAAGACAGACTTACGATGTCATAAATCAACTTTTACAATGTTATAAATTAATTTATGACACTGTAAATCTATCCTAAATTTTAATTAATTCAGATAATATATATAAATATTATAATCTAGATGTTAAATTTATTAAAGTTTGGAAAATTATTAAATCATATGATTTAATAATATGATGCCATTATATTATTAAATCATAAGGCTTATAAACTTTTTCAGACTTTAGCAAATTCAGGATTATGGATTGAAACATTTGTACGTGCGTGTGTATTCATGCCAAAACGAAGCATCACGATAACTCATACATGGTGAGAGCATGATCTTATTGGCTTGCATGCTAAGAATGTTATAATAGAAACATGAACCGACAGACAATATATTAGTAGGCCTCACAGCTGTGTTTTGCCTTGATAATCATCAAACTAGCTCTTGTTAGATGTCGTGTGAGGATTTCTAACCTAAACACGAAGCTTTGTCATCTAAATCCTAAAATAAAGTCTCCTTTTAAGTTTCTGTTGGGATAAGTAACCCCCACATACGTATAGAATATTCTTTGAGTCCTGATCATCTTCTCTTCTTCTTTAGTTTAACTTCTCGGTAATGCTGATGTAACTTTTGTCCTAAGGTTTCCTAAGGACCGTTGTTAATTTGAACAGAGTTTCCGACCTCCACATCTAAAATATCACGGGCTAAGTTGTGAGCATTTTGGAAAATTTCTTATGAGCCCCAGGAGAGAGAGAGAACCAAAAAAAGAACGAACTTTGATCGACACCTACAAAATCATTTTAAGTTTCTGTTGGTGAAAGAAACCGCCATAAATATATTCTTGCTATTTGTCTTCTTATCCTCTTTGTTGGAGTCCATCATGGGCTTATGGTGATGCAGCTTTAAGATTTAAGATAATTCTTTATTCTCCACTCTCATCAATTTATAAAGCTGGCTTTTGAGTCATCTAGGAAATTACGATCTTATGATCGAATGACAACTAAATGACATAATTGCCACGAATTTTGGACACATCCTAATTTAATTACTAAAACAAACAGAGATAAATTACCATTTCTCGAAGGAAGCGAATCCTGACAGCTCAGCGTCCCAAATTCCCAACGCCCAGAAAGAGACCGACACGAGTTTTTGGAATTCATCTGAGAACCTAGCCTCCATGGAGTCTAGGTTCCATTTCTCCTATTCTGTTTCTTTTTTAACAATCTGATAAAGAGCTTTTGTAATTGGAAGCTCCCTGTAAGATTGTATATATACATATCAGGATAAGGTCAGGTCAGGTCAGGTGTGCCTGAATACGATGAAGCAGTGGATGTGACGCCACTAGTACTGCTGGCCAATCCAAATTAAAGTCCAGAAACAGATGGAAACCACGTGGGCAAAGAAAATATACCATGGTAGTGATTTAACCGCCACCTGACAGAAGATAAAAGGTTGATTTGGTTGCCCGTTATTTCCCCATTGGACTTTTTTTCACTAGCTTGGGAGTGTAAAGCATCTATTTTCTAAAGCCGCCATCTGATCACCATTCTAATTTTTCACTCAATTTTCTATGTTATTGAGGTTCCAGTAGTGGAGTCTTAATTTAATTCTCAAATTATTATTATTATTATTATTATTATTATTATTATTATTATTATTATTATTATTATTATTATTATTATTATTTTTGGTTACCGAAGGGACTTGCCAAGTTAAGACACAACAAGGCCGGGAATTATCGTCCCAAACATATCATAACAAAGCCAAGGATTAAGGCCTGCAGGAGATTCCTCGAAAACATGACATCCGAGAGGCACAGAGCCTGCACTTTTGGCCAAGTAGTTAGCTGCAAAATTGGCCTCACGATAGATATGTCTAATGGGAACATGCCAATCCTTCATGAAAGAATTCTTGATCGAGTTTATTAAGGGTGTATGCATATTCGGAATTTGATCTCTCGACTCCAGCATATGAATGATGGAAAGGCTATTGCTTTCAATTCTCAAATTATTATGCGATCATATTTGACTCTCAATTTAATTTTCAATTATTATGTGACAAATCACATCTCAGTGGGGACCTAATTATTGAAATTTTGCTTTAAGGAAATCCAGTTACAGCTATCGCTTTTAGCTCAAGGGAAGCACTTGGGCCCAATACTGGGCGCATACAGCCTAGGCCTACTTTGGGCAGACAAATGTAAGTGGAAGAAGACTGCTTCGGCTTCACCTATCCACTTCGTCCGACTAGAACACCTCTTACACCGTGCAATAATGAGCAAGTGCTGATAATAGATCGATCCTTCTTTCAGTCACAGGCATTGTTATTGGTTTCAGCACTGTAATCTCATATTTACATTAGTTGGCAAGGTATGTGCCAATCTCATACCTATTTTAGCAAGATTTGTATGCATTAACCCATTAACCTATATGCATTATTATTAAACGGCTCGGTAACTGTCAAGACAAATTTAGAGCACATCTTATCATTTTCACCAAGTAGAGGTTAAATTATAAACCCATATCCCTTGGCCACGTACACAACTGAATCACATTTAAAGCACCCTGCAGGCAAATAATGCAACACCTCCAGGTCGTTGGCTTCATCTAAAGCATGCAAATCAGTATCAGGGACCTCGTACAGGGCTGAAACAGAAACAACCTGTAGCCTGGCCTTCAGGTATCATCCCTCCTCCCTTGCTTGTATCAATTGCTTCTAACATTTTCACCACCTCACCCATTTCTGGACGTTTTTCTGCATTTGCATCCCAACATTTTCGCATGATATTTGCCAAAGAACTCGGACAACATCTGGGGATCTCCGGGCGTAAATTCTGCCAATAAATCCATAAAGAATGACACTCAACATTAATTTCAAAACTTACTCACTACATGTAAACAGGCAATCATTACACTAGTTTCTAATAGGAGAAAAAACATGAAATTTTGCTGGCCTAACTTTCTTTTTTCTGTTGGTTTAAGCTATTTAAAATTTCATAATTGTTAAAGGAAAAAGAATGGTCTCCACTTAAATCCTGAAAGACAAACACTTGATGGATTAGTTGATCTTTTCAACTAACTTGATGGAACACTAAAAGATCAACAAGAAAATAAATAAATAAACAATGTCACTCCATATTGATAATATCATTAACAAAGGGAATAGCGTCAATGCTTTAGATTGGTGAAAGAAATAATAGCAGAATTTGAGCCGAAGTTTTAACTAATGAAAAAGATGATGCTTTCTCAAGTTGATATTGCAAACCTTATACAACAGAAGCAGACAAAACTTGCAGTGTAAAAATAAATTATCTATCAAAGAACTAACCTGCCTAACAACAGCAGATGACACATCAGCAAAGCTAAGATCTGGGTAAGGCATATCACAGCAATAAATTTCCCATAAGCATATGCCAAAACTGTAGACATCGCACCTTCTATTATAAGGCTTTCCCTGGAGAACCTGCACAAAGTGTCTTGGTGTTAGGCCCATCACTGGTAACACATGCATGGTATCTCAGCAGGGGTCTAACTAGAGACACGCATGAAAACAGAGAAAAATTGTTCATTTAAAATGATTTATGAAAGTGTTCTTCAGTTTCTACGTGATAGGTTTGTACAAATGTAATCCTACATCTAATAGTATCACTTCTTCAGAGAAAGTCTAACATATTTAGCACCCTATATAACATTAGAAACTGGAACCTCACTCAAGTTTCAAAATGCTCTCCCCCTTCTGGACTCACTCAAAACACCAATTAACATTATTTCTACTCACTCTTTATGAATGACGAAAATTTCCTTTTTCAACTATTCCCGCTACGTGAATACAAAACAAGTTTAAAATAGGCATGAATACCTCTGGAGCCATGTATCCTAGGGTACCAGTTTCACCAGTCATGTCCCTTGGGTTCTGAGCTTCAACACGGGCAACACCAAAATCAGCAATTTTGAGAGTTCTTTCTGAATCCAGTAACATGTTTTCTGTTTTGACATCTCGGTGTACTATTTTTTTTGAATGCAAGTAACTAAGACTGCAAAGCAAAGCAAAAAAACCAACAATAAGAAATATGTATAGACACATACATAGAGATTTCAAGCCAAGAATGTCAAGGAACCAGAGCTTACCCTCTGGAAAGGTCCAATGCAAGTTGTATCACAATCTTTAAAGCCAGTTTCTTCCGCCTATTCCTTATCAAATACTGTTTCAGGTTCCCGCCAGCAAGATACTCCACAACAACGCAACATGCCCGTGCAGGAACGGTAGCATTTCCATCAACTGAAGGGTTTTTTGATGGAATCTTAAGGTTTGAGGTTCCCATAGAAGCTCCAACAAACTGTACTCAAAATTGAAACGGGTACAATTATATCATAATATTTGAAAAAATCAATAAAGCTTTTAATTTTACTACATTAAGTAATGTACATATATAATCATCCTATGTCAAAGAGGCAAGTGCCAAAAACAAGTGGTGACTTCATTCCTAATATTTCACTAGTTAATACAAAATAGAATCCCATAAAAGTCCATGTCCAAGTTTTTACATTTAAAAGTTTGTACCCATCATGTTGACCAGTAGATCAAATAACAAGGTGAGAATGAGTTTGTACTTTTGTAACATTTGGATGGTCAAGCTTTTGCCATACAGCAACCTCTTGCTGAAATGATGACCGCAGAGCAGCAGTTTCAGCAGCTGTGGCCATACCATCCTCTCCCCAATCCAATAGCTTCACTACAACATTTAACCAAGCAGTATGGTCAATTTTATAAATCAACAAGACTTCAAAATGACTGAGGGTAAGTTTGACTAATTTGATCAAAGCTGCAAGGCAATATTATACAACTGGCATATTAACCTCAACAGCAGAGACCAAGCAGAAGAAAAAATATCAATTTAACAAAAGCCAACACAGTTTTAAGCAACAGAGTTTTCAAAATATGACTGATCCCTTAAATTGAAAACACAACCAACAAACAAAATTACATATCAAAAAGTAAATAAAACTATCACATATGCAACCACTTGAAAATATAGATAAGCTCCACGAAACATATTAGCTTGAAAATGACAATACTAATCATTAGGAGAAAGGAAACTGATGATAATACCTGCAACATCTTGATTATCATAAGTACCACGATAAACGGAACCATAGGTTCCCTGAGCTATCGAATTCCTTATATCCAATTTTGACAAATCAATCTCCCACTCTTCTTTAGGCCTTTGGCTTTCATTTCTGGACCAAACCCAGCTCAAGTGCTTCTCCAGCTGCATATCCAAACTTTTTAGATCGATTTTATCCGCTCTAAAAAGCATGTCTTTGCTACTCAAACTTCCTGTCCCCTTCACTTTTGAATTTACACTTCCCTCTTTATTATCAGATTTCCTTAGCGAGTCAACAACTCCAAGGTCATCTTTTGTGGTCAAATCCATAATTCAATAATCCAAACAAATTGAACAAACAAAGCTAAACCAAACCTTAAATAGCAAAGAGTAACTTATATTCAACACAAAAAAAGAACTTGAAAATAGCAAAACCTAGAAAATTTTATCTTTTTGATATCTTAAATAAACATGACCAATTCTTTCATCATCATCACCGCCATCATCAAGAACGTCAGCTAGCTAATCTAAATCAAACCCATCAAAGACAAACACATATTAGCACAATTTAGCAATTTCTTAACCAAAAAAATTCACAAAGAAGTAGGGTAATAATGATAATAACAAATTAAAAAACAATCAAACAGAACCCGCTTTCACCAACCACAATTCCTGCTCTAATAAGCTCCTACACTGACATTATAACAAAAGAATAAAAAATAAAACTAATTTAAAAAAGGTGACCAATAAGTAAATCGAAAATCCACTTCCATGTAGATATTGACCTGAAAAATTGACCTTTCCTAGTTCAACATCATAATTTTTTCAATCACCCACCATATATTTTTTTTTTTAAGTTCTATTTACTTTTCATTAAAACAAAAGTAAACCCTCAGAAAACGACCTTTTTTCACACTATTATTTCTGAACAAAGCTAATGACTCAGACTTCCAAACACCACAAAATAAAATTAAAAAAATTAAAAAAATTAAAAAAATTAAACAATAAGTAAAACAGCAAAAACCCAAAAGGGAGACGAAAAAGTTGACTTGGAAAACTAAGAAAGGGCGAAGAATAACCGAGAGATTAAACAAAACAAAGCAGAGTCGGTGGTGGGTTTTCTAATTTTTGAGTCAAGATCAAGGCTTTCTCAAGACATCATCATATTCATATAACCAGCACCACCAGCACCGCCTTTACCGCACGACAACGACCAGAAAAAAAAAATTGGGCTAAAAAAAAAAGAGCTTTTGTGGCGGAATGGGTTAAATGGATAGAGATAACAGATGGGTTTTATTTTGTTTTGTGAATTTGGATGGAATTCTAAAAAGAATGGGAATTGGGAACTGAAACCAACCCACCAGAAAAGGGTCGTACGTTTTTGAAAGGGAAAGAGAAATAGAAGGAGAAAAGCGCGGGGGTTACCTAATTTTAAGGCTTTAAGATCAAGACTCTTTCAATTTCTATAATAATAAAAAACAAAAAAAGAATAAATAAATAATATTAGTCCAAACCAAATGGATCGCACCAAAACTTGTCTTCTTCTAAAAAGAAAAATTCTCATAATGATGACAATTTATCATCGTTAATTTATTATTATTATTGAATATTTTAGCTGGTTTTAGTTAGGAGATGTTTGATGGCCATAAATTTAGTCTTGGTAGGGGCAAAATTAAGTAAAAAAATCAGTTCAGTAATTCTAAAAGATTTTTAATTCTAGAATTGAAATTTCAAAGGACACATTGCTTGTTTTTATAATACTATATAAGTTAAGCAAATATTCGAGATTTAGTTGGGATATTTACCCTATCTCAACATAGAATGGCTTTACAATTGATAATCCATTTCCCTTCTTAATTAGAATCATTAGGCGGCATAATATTCACCCATATTATATCTACATTTTTGTTTTTCAAAAAAGTAAAGGTAAAACTCTGCGAATTGAATGGTGTTAAGAAAAATAAGGTAAAGCTTAATATTGGCATTTTTTTGGCGACAAAAAGACACCATGTATACACTTGCAAGGCTGTCAGTAAATGGCTCTGTAGTGGCATTGCATTGTTTATTCTTGCCTAATAGATGTTTATTGAAAGGGGTTGAAATTTACTTAGTTAAACTATCGTTGCCACCAAAGCCATTTCTATAAGATAATTCCAAGGTTTTAATTTTTATTGAGCCACCTGGTTGTGCTTACATAAAGAAATTGCTTTTGGTATTATTGCATCATTTTTACTTTAAATTAGACATTCCCAAGCACAAACAAAGTGCATGCATGGCATGGCCCTCTCCACTCCATATCTAGATCAAAGAGAATATAGTTTTAGGAAAAGATATTGTTATCGTCATTTGCTGTCGATTTTGTGGTAGTTGACGATTCATTGAGTGACACATAACGTATTGAACGGAAATTTGGCTAAAACTTTTCGCTATGAACAAATAAACATTAAAAATTTTGGTTTGGATCTTTTGTCCCGTGCAACTAGCAAAGCATAAATTGATCCTAATCTTTCTACGTCTTCAACTTTTCTTTGTTATCTTCGTAGCTCATCTATATAACCTGTTATATATTTACTTGGATCTTGTCGAAATTTAGGAATTTAGAACATATTCATGTGTGTTGTACGACTTCTGTTGAGCTTTTAAAAAAAAAATTATGCGAGGCATGTATTACATACAATAGTAGATAGTTAAGATCAATGGGTGAATCAAAATCCTTAATTGGGCGGTTCCAGTATCAATAATAACTGATAATAGGAGTATTTTGTAGTAAATGAGAACCAAAATTGTGGTAATTACAAATATAGATAATGTAATGGGCACATTTTATTTTAAAAGCAAAACCATAACTTTAACCATCATTCAGTAAGATCTCGAGGTTCATGGGGCAGAGCTCCTCAAGCCTCTACGCGGTTCCATCACTGTACACTGGTTATAATTTTATTTTATTTTATTTTTATCTAATAATGATTTATCACGATGTTACAGTTCGCTCAGTACAATTTCATATTAATATGACCCGAGCAACGTCAAGTTATCTAAATAATTTGTTTTTTTAAGAATCGAAAATATTGTCGTCTTTAATAATTCGTCCATGAAAAGATAGTTTTTTGAGTTTTGATTTGATCCCGCAATTGCAACACAGTTTCTAGTTTCTAAGAAAGAAGTTGGCGACGGCAGCAATGCAAAGAACAGCCGGCTAGAGTAATATAAAAACTCGGAATTCGCGCGCTGTATCGTACGCGTACCTTTCACTTTGACTTGCTGCCTCGGGAATTTTTTGCCGGATTATTGTTAAACGAGTAACAGACAAATTAAATATGAATGTATGCGGGCTTCTTATGTCAAAGTCCCCATTCACTGTAATCCAATAGATAATTTCATCAATGTTATCACAAAAATTCAACATTCAATGCCTTGACATGATGACGGTGGATGGCGTGATGCGAGAATTTCTCAAGGACAAGGCGTGGTATTGCTGTTAGCATACGAAATGATTTGATGTAGGAGTAGTGTGTATCCCCGTGGAAGCACAATACAAGAGACAATAATTTATCTTAAAAGCATGGTAAGCACGATAAAGGGGAAAAGAGAGTTGCATGGCAGCGTCGAGGAGCCAAGGTACAAAATCAGGACGGCAAGTCGGAACAGATTTGTCGCGTCCCGACTCTCAAAGTCCGCATCATGGCCAAAAGAACCGACAATTTAAGAGGCGCAACACAGTAAAAGCAAGTGCGTCAAAATCTTCATGTGTTCTTAATTTTATTATTTTTACTGTAAAAAGAACTGGAAAGGCATAATCTACTTGGAAAAGTGGCTCATCAAGAACCAATGATTATCCATTGTTATGGCTTCCTGCTGTGGGTTTTGTTATTTCTTTTTTTATTTTAATCAAATAAGTGGGTTGTTGACACCGTAGTTGACGACGGGCTGCTTTGGGTCCCCAACCTTCTGAGTCTAGCCTGACTGCAAGCTCTTAGCTGTTGCACTTTTGAAATTAAAACCCCCTGCCCAAAGTCCAATAGCCTACATGGGCCCGTTTCATCTGATATGGCCCGCCCATATGGACTCAGAAGGATTCAATTTCGGTGTAATCGTTCTATCTTATTTTCTTTGCATTATAATCATTATTATTTTTTTGTTTTTAATTTCATTTCTTTGTATTATGGACATCAAAAGATCCAGAAATTCAGGAATTTGTCAGGCGAAGATGCTATTTAAATAGTTCTGTCATGAAGGAGACTCAATTTGCTTTCAAATATTTAACATTTGAAAGGTAATCTTTCTACAAAGCTACACGTTGTGGAACCTGAAACATTTCTCATTTGAATATAAAATAAAATCTACTGTCTTTCCCTACTAATGAATATAACTATATAAGCGACTTTCCGGAAGAGCTAGCTAATGGCTTTACTTAAATACATAAATTTTTTTTTTTGTTTTAATTAGCATCCTTTAATTTCCATATTTTATTTTGAACCTCTAAGGTGGCGTTTGTTTTTTAACTTAATAACTTAAAGTGACTTAACTTAATTAATTAAGTTAATTAGAGGTGTTTGTTTTTATAGCTTAATATGACTTTTCAGATAATTTTGACTTAATAAAAGAAGCCAATTTTTTTAACTTTTTGCTGAATAAAAGAATTTGAATTAAGTCAATTAATTTCTAATGTCAAAAATATCCCTATTTTATAATTTATTTTTCATACATATTCCAAAACTCACCCATAGACGTTTATGCTACATAATCTCATCTTTACATGAGACAACTTCGAGATGAAATAACAAATCAACTATTTCAATCATTTTGTTAGTTTTTTTTCTTATATTATGTACTATTATTGAGAATTAGTGATAAAATTTAAAATTTATGGTATTTTATATATCATAATTCCAAAATCATTATGTATTCACTTGAATATAGTTTTACTTATAAATATTAAAATATTATGGTATTTAGTGTATTATTTATTTGACATTTAAATTTAATAAGGGTACAAATGTAAAAATATATATTTTCAGATTTTTAAATTTAAAAAACAAACAACTTAATACTTATTTTCAGAGATTCAGATAAAAAAAACAAACACATTATTCAGATTCAGACATTTAGATCTATTCAGAATTCAGACTAATTCAGATCTATTCAGATTTCAGACGGAAAAACAAACGCCACCTAAGTTTCTAATCACCTTTTTCTACAATAACAAAATAATAGTATGTTTATTAATTAGTAATCATAATGGGTTGGAATTGAAATAGAGTATAAGAATTAGAATAAATTGTTTACTTTAATTGCATGAATGAGAATTGAAATGAGTTGTATTACTACTATCTGTGAATGTGCTTATTTTGTCTTAAAATTAAATTGTAAGTTATTAAAATAACTTTTATTGATTATTGACATTATTTACTATAATAATTGTGATTATTTTTATTCAAAATAATAATTATTGATAATAGTAATAATAATAATGATGATGATGATAATTTTAACAACAATAATAATCATCACAATTACAAAAATAAGGATAAGAATAATATCAATAATATAATGTTTTAATATTTTAATTGAAAAAAAAAGTAGGATAATAAAATTTGGTCTCTCCCCATGAGAATCAAGTTCTCATTTCTTAATTTTCAAAACACATAGATCCTGTATGTTTCATTCTCATTATAACTTCCTTTTTAATAAATAAATACCATTAATTATTCTCATTTCGGACTTCGATTTTTCAATCAAGAAATGCACAATAAATCAATTCGATTTTTTTTGGTATCCTTGCAAGTTTTACAAAATTTTAACTTAAAAGCACATGCATAGATGTCAACAACTGATTTTACAACGTCAATTAGAAAATAAGAATGTATCATCTTCATGCTGAGAAAGAAAGAGAATGGACGGCCCTCGATCCTTTCTTTAATTGTAGGCATGCCATACAATGTTGACTTTAAGCTCGCCTGTTGACCAAGCGGAATCTTAAGTCAATAAGTCCGCAAGGGAATACATTAAAAATAATTTTGACTTTTGTCTCATTTTGGATAGGCTGCAGCTCTATAAAATAAAAAAAAAAATAAAAAATTTAAAAACTAGCACTTGCATGTCCCATCACATTGCGGTCATGTTTTTAAACTCCAAATAAAAAGAAAAGCTTAAATGGCCACATGTGAATGTCAGTTACGAAACTTCATTAGACTAACCTTACATGAAGAAAAACGAAACATCCCTCTCGAACACAAAGCGTACAGTTACCAGTAATTAACATAAGCATCCCAGTTCACAGAATCCCAGAACCCAGAAACCCCCCAAAAAAAAAAAAGAAGGGTATCTCACTTTCAAATTGGCTCACTTTACAAGATTAATTTAGATTGTACCTCATGTGTAGTTGCACTAATCTGAAAAAACTGCCATACATGTATTCCATAAACTGCTACTGCATTGTGAGCTCATTGCTCCTCATCATTACCTTCGTTTGAATCATTTTCTGGCCTTTTTGCTTACCTGCAAGCTGCAAAAGCATCCATATTAATAAAAATAATAATCAATCATCAAGCAGTCGACCAAGGTGAAATTAATCTATTAACCTGCTAATCTCCGATTATTTATTATAATCATTATTCTGACATTTACGAAAGTTGTTAAAGACTTTTACTAATGAGCGGTGTTGTGCGGCACGTGAGGAACAAACAAGTACGCATGGAGTCGACACTATGATTTTCGCATGGAATTTACGCTCAGAGAATGTGGCTAGCTGTGCTCGGAAAAGAACAAACTAATTTAATTCTTTCATCATTATTTGGTCACGTACCATAACCATACATACATAAACATAGAAAGTTCCTCTGTACAGCACCAAAAGTTATGCATCGACAAAAATAATATTATGAACCTTTGAATGCGGTATGTCTTTGTGTCGCAGATATTACACAGTTCATGATCTTTGTTTTTATTTTTTTTTAAATTCTTTGTTGTTAGGTATTTACAATTAATTCAAATATACAGTATTTTTATGAAATATTGATGTCTGCATCTAAAAATGAGGACGCACATACATGTATTAATAGCTCGATTATAATTAGACAGAGCCACAGACAACTTAAACCCATGGTCATATACTTGTGAAAAGGAGAACTGCCGTAAATAAATATTGAACCCTCACAGCTATTTATTTATTTTTGTTCCTTTTCATATTGTAAATGTTAAAATGTGTTTTTTCATGTGATCGCATTAAAGTTTCACATGCTCAAGGGACCACCGTTTTGGTCCTCATCCAGAACTAGAAGCGAGCAAAGCAACCGAGCTGACCTTTTCTGTGTACAACAATCACTTTGGAAAAGCGAAAAATCTTCTTGTTTGTTAAAGATGTTGAATTATACAAACGGCTTTTGGGCGGGCTCTTTTGCCTCTCAATTTATCGTCCCCTATAATTGTGATTCGGTGATGAAGCTTATATGTATCGCACCGTACGCGTGTCGTGATGATGATGATGATGATGATTCGGGTCCGGTGAGCTAGATTTATAACTTTGATGTGAAGGGTCAACAAACAAACCTTTCATTACTGACACTGTCCTTTCTAATTGTCTCCCTCACATCAAATTAATGCAAATTAATTTATATAAATTTGAGCGAAATGGAAACAAAACACAAGGCATGTGTTCGAGGTTCGTTCTTGATAATGGGGCTCCGTTTTCACCAACTAAGATCTTAAATTCCTAATTTTCGATACGTCCAAGATGATCGAATCAATTTCGCCGTGTATTTTTACGGGGTGAGGGTCCGTTGCATGTGGTGGACCTCAACCCTAGCGTTTAACCTGCCTTTTGAAATTTTTGGGCGCCATTTGTTTCCTTGTTGGAAAGCATGAGGCATTTTCCCTATTGACCCTATTATTATATCCAAATTATAGAATTATCTTATTGTTGTATAAAGGGTATGAGAGTAAATTTGGTTACCTCAGGGTTCACGGGACTTGTATGTATGTTTGGTCAATATTTAATACTATTATAAATACTATGGCTTTAGCTTTATATATATATATATATATATTTATACAGCTAACCAATTGACCTTAAATTGCATTGACTAAGCCACCTAAATTACCTAATATTTACACTTTTTATAGGGGAAATTATGGCAGGATGGTCTTAAATTTATGGGGGCTAGTGAGTAGAGCTTATCCTTATAATGAATTTTAGCAACTAAAATGATGCCGACATGATGGTGAAATAAATGGTTGCCGAACATTTTTTTTTCCCTTAACAATGATATAAATTATACATTATGGTTTTAGACAAAGAGTAATGAAATTAAGTTGTGTGATTAGAAATACAGAGCATGTAATTAGTTGTGGATGCTGGTTGGTTCTAATGGTAAAATCAATTAAAAAAATGCTTTTACTAATATGATATGACACAAGAAATTGCATTATGTTTAGTCCATCAAATTTGTCCATTATATTTTTTTATTAACCCAACACAATAACCAATTATTATCGTTTTATTTTAATATCTAATAATGATTGTTTTTTAATTTTATTCTTAATTAGTGTGATCATATAGTTGTATAAGATTTATGAGCATTAGTCACCTTATCTAGTAAAAGTATAAAACCTCTTAGGCTGCGTCTAGAGCAACTGTGCTGTATATTCTATAGTTTCCCATAAGAATATAAGCATAGCCTAGCTGCTTCAATTACTCCCTTACAATGGTGTAAGAGATTTATAGTTCAAACTCCATTTATATTCAGTTGGTTAATTATTGGGATGCATACATAAGATTTGAGGATTTTTTTTTTCACAAATCCTGGTGAGATTGGAATTTGGAAGTGCATTAATCATGTAGTTAAAATATAATTCTGTTCATAATTATTAAGAGGATCAATGATTCTTACACCCAATAATTTTCTGACGTTATATGCATGATTCACCTCTACGGCTCCACCTTCCATTACGAATTACTCTTTAACGGTCTAAACCGATAAAATGTCATCATGTTACGGTTTAATATTTTAATACACGTTGCAAATAAAAAACATTAATGCTTAATTATTATTTTATTTCTTAAGGTTTTTATAGTTTCAATTAATACATTGAAATATCTGTCAGTTTTAGTATCTTATTACTAATTACTGCAGCAAAAGCGGCTGGTATTTATTGTAAAAACTTATCCAATTCAATAAAAATAAAATAAAAATTTCAGTAGACAACTGTTTTCCCAGAATTGCGAATGTAGTATGTTAGCTACTACTAAATTTAAACTACATAAAATTGTAAATGGTATAAAATGCAAAATATGCAGAATATCCAAAAATTATCTCCATTTTTAATTAAAATCCGCGTGTTGTTTATTATTCACTGCTGACTGAGAAATTGCCCTTGAAAGTCCTTTTGACCGCCAACTCATTTTGTTCCTCGATTCCAAAAGCGTCAAAGGCTAAAATAGTAAAATGACTCCAGGCTTTACTTTACACAAAATCTACAGTGTCAGTAGCAAAACAGGGCATAAAAATCCAAAATAGAACGGCGCTATTACAGCATCACTCACTGTTATTACAGGATCTTCGTCCAAAATGCAAAATCCAAATACAAAAAGTCGAAAAAAAATAAAAATTAAAAACAATAAGTTAAAAATTAAAAAAAATAAAGAAAAGGAAGAATTACCGCAACAGTTCAAAGATTCGTGAATCAACAAAAGAATTACCAAAAAATAAAAAAAAACTGGGACGTTACTTTATTTATCGTGGGAGCTGAAATGGTGGGGTCTACGTAATTTTATTCTATTTTACTGATTTTTATTTATTTTGTGTGTTGATCAATACGAGAAATTCAACAGACACTGACTGGGTCACTCAACTCGACTCTCCTGGCTTCCCGCTTCTTTTCTAATATTGAATCTCATCTCATCTTGTTTGTTTGCGTGTCTGTTGTCACTTTGTTTTTTCTATTTTGTTGCACTAGTTACGCAAACTTAAACCACAACAACAGAGTTAGTAGATAATGTTTCTGAATTGTGAGTGAGTGAGAAATGTGCATGTAATGTGTAAGTGGTGGTGGTGGTGGTGGTGGTTTTTCTTACTTAGTTAACATGGACACCCCTAAGAAGGCTACCCAGATTGCTACTCCACTCTCTAAATTTGAGGTGATTATATAAAAATATTGACTTTCTAATTTTATTTTTTTATTAAAGTTTGGATCTTTGTTTTGAGGGCGAATTGGGCTGTTTGATTTTGTTGCATGTGGTTTGATTTGGGTTCTGGGTGTGTTGACTTTGGTGCGTCTGTTGGATTTAGGGTTTTGTTTGTTGAATTGGCGGTTTTTGTGTAGAATTGTTGTGAATTTGCCAAAGTTGGTTTAATTTGCGTGAAAATTGCTGAATTTTGGTTCAGAGTGATGTAGATCTCCAGTTTTCAATTTTAGCGGTTTGCACGGTCATTTTCCGCATTCTGCTTTCTGGGTTCTTGTAATTTTGAGATTTAGTTTATGTGCTTCTGGAATTGTTGTTGTTTGTTGTGATTATCTCTGGATTTCTACTAATTGAACGCAATTTACTTCACTTTAAAGTCCTCTCTTCCTTCAGAATCATTTCGGTTTATACTATTACAAAACATTTTCCCATCTTCATGCAAAATCTGCTCTTTTTTTTGGTCTTTTTTTTTTATATATAAGATTTCATTTTATATGGGTAAAGAGCGATGTAATCCTCTTCTGGCTCTGAAGTTTTATCAAAGTTTTAAACAAATCTCCCAGTCGATGGTTAAAAGGCTATTTACACATTGTCTCATGTTTGCTAAGTCCAGATCTTGTTCGAACTCATTTTCCCCCAGAATTTGCCTGAATTTTGTTAAGTTCATTGTCTAATTAGATGGTTTTAACGGATATCTTGTGATAAAGCATCCTTAGTGTTTCTTCTAACTATTTTGAGAATATTAGATTTCACTAATTAATTTTCTTATTCATTTTTTGACAATTTTTTTTAATTTTCGATTTAAAGTTGTCCTGCATGTAAAACATATTGTTAATCAAGTTCTGCATTTTTCTTTTTTCTATGTACGGTGCTCGATTTCTTGCATTAAGTTTCAGTTTTTCTCATGTGTACTATTTTTATGTATAAACACTTTCTGGTGAGGAGCACTGATGTGATTTTTTCACCATTTAAGAAGGAATTGCTTTTGTTTGCTTGCAGGATTCCCCTGTCTTCAACTATATCAACAGCCTTTCTCCCATCAAACCTGTCAAGTCTCTACCTGTCACCCAGACATTCAACTCGTTGAATTTTTCATCCCCACCTTTGATCTTCAGTTCACCTCATGTCAGTGCTCACAAGGAAACTAGATTCCTTAGAAGGTAATTGACCAGATTTCTCAACCATTTGTACAAGTTTTAAACAACATTGTCAAGGTTCACAATTCCTATTTCTTCTTTATTTGCAGGAACAATTGTTTGGGTCTATCAAAACCTGAGTTTTCTTCTGAAAATGTTGACAAAATCTGTAGACATGATGGCTTAGCGAATGGTGCATCTCAGCTGTATGATAACTCAACTGAACTACAGGAAAACTTTGAACCTGGAGTTTCCACTGAAGAAGTTTCTGTTGAGGCTTCCAGTGATTCAAAGTTTGCAATTGAGTTGCCACGAGCCTTAAAATATGATTGTGGTAGCCCTGGTTGTGAGCCAAACCCTTGTATGACAGAAATGGCTAGCAAATCTGTTTCTGTTGTTCCATTCGTTCAAGAGGCCTCTGAAAATGGTGCATCTGAAGCTGATATGCATTTACAGAGAACTTGCCAAATGGAGCAAAAAAATGAAGTGACAGGATGTGACTGGGAAAGTTTGATTTCTGATGCTGCAGATTTGTTAATTTTTAATCTCCCCAATGACTCAGAGGATTTTAAGGGCCTAATGCAGAAATCGCCGGATCCTGGGGCAGGATATGCTTCTGTTACACCAAGGTTCCCCCAAAATGACATTAATGGGGAGCCGATAATGGAAATGATTGATCCAGTTGGTACTGATCACCAAAATGGAATGGAACATCAATCCACTCAACCAGGAGAAACCAGCATCTTGAATGAAATAATCAGTGCACAGGACATATCTCCTAATGATGATCTGGATGAGTGCTTCACTGGTGATCCAAGTGAAAATGGGGTTACCGCAGTGGGAATCAGTAATCCAGCTTCCTGTAAGGTAAAAGTTGCAACATGTTTCTGTCGTCAGTTTGTGCTTCACATAAAAAGTCATTGCATACGTAAATTTGTTGGTTCATTTTTGAATCATAGTCTATCTATCCGCATGAATGTCTGAACCCTTTCATCTAAACATTTTATGTCAAGAAAAATTTAGGTGGCCCGCAAAAATTTTAAGTGTTTTTCTTTTTCCCTTGCATACAGCCTATTTCAAATTTGCATCGTGGTATGCTAAGGCGCTGTCTAGATTTTGAACTGGTTGCGCGACGGAAGAACTCAGATGGTGGTTTGAATTATGGCGTATCTGTGATACTGCAATCAGATGAGAAGTTTGCCTCTGAAGATAAGCAACTTGTGCCTCTGATGCCTAGCAGTGACTCCCCACGGTGTATTGTCCCTGGAATTGGTTTGCACTTGAATGCTTTGGCAATAACTTCTCAAGAGAATAAAAACATCAGGATTGAATCTTTATCTTCAGGAAGACAGCTAAGTTTGCCTGGCCCTAATGCCTCCTTTCATTCTCCTGAAAATTGTGAAGATCCTTGTCACGAATCTTTAACGTCAGCCTCTACTGACAGAGACATTGTTGCTGTTGAAAATGGAGTCCTGCTTGCAGAGGATGCTTCTCAGACATCTGCATATTTAGCTGAAGAAGAATATAACCAGAATAGCCCTAAAAAGAAAAGGCATGTACACCTGACAAGCTGATATTTATTTAATACTATGTTATTCACTTTGTTTCTCTATCTTTATATTACAATTTTAAATTGCGTTCAGGCGTAGGATGGAAAATGCAGGAGAAAATGAGTCCTGCAAGCGTTGTAATTGTAAGAAATCCAAGTGTTTAAAACTGTAAGTTCTTGCTTCTTTATATTTTGATTCCAGTATCAACATTTTAACCTGTCTAACCTGCCGGTAGAAGGTTGCCAATCGTCATATGATGTGAGTTTTAACTTATTGACCAAGATGTTTCTGATGCGTTATACGAAATTTTTGGAGATATTATACTGATGAACATTGCTGCGTGCAAAACTTGAAGGCTAAATGTTTTGGAATGTGTTGCTTTTCATTGTGTTGACATATGCTGTGCTCTTGAATAATTCACTCTTTCCAATGTCCTTTTATCCTTTCTGTCCTCTCAAACCTGTTTTCTTTATTGTTAACTGTATTGCTTCTATGAGTATTGCCCTTTTTCTTTTAAGTGCACAAGTCTGGTATGTTTGAGTGAAATAGAGTCAAGGTGAAGGGAATTGGATCTATATACATCTATGAGTTACACTTATTGCTGTACTTATGATTATTTCCATGCAGTTACTGTGAATGCTTTGCTGCTGGTGTGTACTGCATAGAGCCATGTTCTTGTCAAGACTGCTTCAACAAGCCCATTCATGAGGATACTGTTCTTGCAACTCGCAAACAGATTGAATCTCGAAACCCACTTGCGTTTGCTCCCAAAGTGATTCGGAGCTCTGATTCTCTTCCTGAACTTGGGGTTAGATTTTAAGCTGACCTTACTTTCTGCTTAGTCAGCATTTTCAAGCTTCTATTTATCCTGGTTGCTATTTATGCATGCAGGAAGACACCAGCAAAACACCTGCATCAGCAAGACATAAAAGAGGATGCAACTGCAAGAAATCAAGTTGCCTAAAGAAATACTGTGAATGCTATCAGGTTTCCCTCCACGATAGATTTGGAATTCTTTTGATGTTTCATATGAATTGATTAAGAAAGAGTGGTTTCTTGTCTTTCATAGGGTGGTGTTGGATGCTCCATTAATTGCAGATGTGAAGGGTGTAAGAACACATTTGGTAGAAAGGATGGTGAGTGTCTTCACCCGCCCAATTTCTTGCGGCCTTATTGGTTTCTTTGAAGTTTCTTTCTCTTTTTTCTTTTAATCTTTCTACTGTATACGGTTCCAACCTAACTAAAATAACTCTGCTTGCAATTTAGGGTCTTCATCAATGGATCCAGAGGCTGAACCAGAAGACGAAGAAATGGAGATGTGTGAAAAAAGTGGGGTGGACAAAAATTCTCAGAAAACTGAATTCCTGAATAATGAAGAGCAGAATCCAGGCTCTGCTGTTCCCATCACACCATTACGGCTTTCCAGGTCTGATCTCTAAACCATTCATGTTGTTTTAAATTTACTTTTATATTTATCAGCTTTTCAAACAATCTCTTTCCAATTTCCAGGCCATTGGTCCAGTTACCATTTTCAGCCAAATGCAAACCACCGCGGTCATTACTTTCTATTGGATCCTCTGGATTCTTCACCAGCCACAGTTATGGAAAACCTAATATTCTCCGTTCTCAACCCAAGTTTGAGAAGTCTCTCCAAGCTGCCCCAGAAGACGAAATGCCTGAGATTCTACAGGGCAATTGCACTCCCTGCAGTGGCATCAAGACTTCTTCTCCCAACAGTAAGAGGGTCTCTCCTCCTCACACCATCTTGGGGTCATCCCCTGGTCGTCGAAGTGGGCGGAAGCTGATATTACAATCGATACCATCATTTCCTTCCCTCACTCCAAAGCACTGAAAATAAAAAGCAGGTGGATGAAATTCTTTTAAATCTTTGTTCTATTTAGAGGCATGTTGTTCGTCAATATGAGTTAGTTTTATTAGTTTTTATCTCCTGTATCTGTATAATAATGACATAGCACCTTGCTGTCATAATGTTTAGCTATCTGATTTTAGCCACTCTCTGTGTAATATAGCATGTGAATTTGTTAATGTTAATCTGAGCTAAAATCTTATTAATTTGTACCGTTTATTATTATTCTTCTGTGAATATATCTTAGTGATTGTTGTAAGGCAATTGTTCAGAGCAATTGATGTTGTCATTATTGAAGTACTTTGATCTTTATTCCTTTAAGTAAGGCGCCTTTGAATATTCTTGGTTGATAGGCCGCTGATAGAATGTTAAAAACACTTTTAGGTGGTGTTTGGTTAGAGGAGAGAATCGAGGAGAGAAAAGTAATTTAAATTTTATTTTTATTTCGATTGTTTGGTTGGACAAAATATATAAGAATTTAATTTTCATTAGAATTTAATATTCATCATAATGCAGAATTTGAATTTGACGTAAAGAATTTAAATTATTCTTATGTTGGAAACCAAAGTTTTCAAAATTACTGTTTAACTTTTTAACTTGTTTAATGCCATTAATAATTATTATTTATAATTTTATTCTATCAATTAAATTTATAAATAATTTTATATTAATTAAATTTAATGAATGATTTAAGAAATTTAATTAAATAAATAAATTTATTTATTTAATGTGAAAACATAGAAATATAAATTAATCATCACTAGAACTTCGTGAGACTGTCATTTGATATTTGTTGGATAGTCGTCGGAACTTTGTTGAACCACCACCAGACGATCGCTAGACTGCAGTTAGACCACCAGCGGATTGTTGCTGGATTGCTGTTATATTTATATAAATAGAATAAATTTTAAAACTCACCTAAGAGTGTAATTAATTTGAATCCTTGAGCTTCACTTTTCACTCAGCTAAAAAAATTTAGCCACTCATATTGAAAAACAAAACAATCATTTTATTTAATAAGCTTTTGAAATATATTATAAGTAAATTGATAACTCAAGAAAAATAAGAAAAAGAATTCCTCAGCTTCAGTTTAACCCTTAGCTTTCTCCAACTCTCCTCCTTTTCTCTCTCATTGGCTCTCCCTTTCGTTTGCCTTTTATAAGCAAAGATCAACACCTTTTTCTTTTCTTTTATTAATATTTATTTTATTTTATATAATATATATGTGTGTGTGTGTGTTGGTTAAGTGGCGAAATGACCACTTGACCATCACACCATTATTGCTTCTTTGTCCTTTTTTTTTACATCTCCTCAATAATGCATTTTAATGACTCTAACAATTATTTTTTGTTTCCACTTTCAGTTCCAATTCCTTCTTTGTTCTTGAAATATTTACAATAAAAAACTAACATACTACAAATAAATTTTAATATAAAAATTTATTAAGGGAGTGTTAAGATAATTTAGAAATAATGAGTGTATTAATCAACATTATAAGTGACTCCAATAATTCTTCTTTGTTTCCACTTTTAGTTCCAATTCCTTCTTTGTTCTTGAAATATTTACAATAAAAAAAACTAACATATTACAAATTAATTTTAACATAAAAATTTATTAGGAGAGTGTTAAGATAATTTATAAATAATGAGTGCGTTAATCAACATTATAAGTAAAAAACTAATAATTTTAGACTTATTAAATATAAACTTTTTAATTTTAATCAAAGACGATTGAACTAGGCTTAAGAAGTAAGAGCACAACTCAACTGGGTCATTATGTACATTGGCCATTAGGTAAGGGCCTTTTAGGTACTTATTGAAGAGCATAAAGATATAAACTGATGTTGTAGTTTTTGATATATATAAAATAGGGAGATAGCCAATTTCCTCCTTAGTGTAATCAATATGTACCACTTATCCCTCTGTTGTATTTGTAATAGTCAATTACCCCCCTGACAGCATAAGTTTACAATATTACCCATATTTTCAAATATACTTTTATTTATATTTATTATAAATTAAATAAATTATATGAATGTAAACTAAATAAAAAAATTAAGTATTAAAAATAAGAAATATATGTTTTGATGTAAAAAAATTAACAATAATAAATATTTTATTATTTATTTTATAATAATTTTTTTATTTATCATTCAATTTTTTTATAATAATTTTTTGTCATTTTATAATAATTTCTTGTACATTTATTACAAGAAAATGTTTATAGCATAAAAAAAAGTACAAGAAAAAAATTATTGTTAATTTTTTTACATCAAAACATATATTTCTTATTTTTAATACTTAATTTTTTTATTTAGTTTATATTCATATAATTTATTTAATTTATAATAAATATAAATAAAAATATATTTGAAAATAGGGGTAATATTGTAAACTTATGCTGTCAGGGGAGTAATTGGCTATTACAAAAACAGCAGGGGGGTAAGTGGTACATATTGATTACACTAGCAGGGGAATTGACTATCTCCCTATAAAATATGTATGTGTATGTATGTATGTATGTATATATATTTTTGGTATTTTAGGTTTGTTATAATAATATACCAAAAACGATACAGGAGATAAGGTTGTTTTTTGTTTTTGAAATTAAAAGACAAAGAAAGTAACTTGAAAAAATTACAGACGGATTGATTAGTTTACAAGCTAAAAAGGATAATGTTGTAATTAGAATTCCAATTTATATGGCATATCATATGTGGCAAACTAGTAAAAATCAACATGTGTTAGTAAAAGTAACCACTCAAACTTGACAATTTGTGTGGTAAAGGTAACGGTATACGAACATTTAAACATTTTCTTTCAAACAAGGCTTATAAAAAGAGAACCAAAATCTATTCCTAATTGTGATGCAATGGAAGTTTAATGTTTCAATATTCTATTGATTCAAAAGAATATTGAAATAAAAGAACAAGCTGAATTTACATTTATTCAAAATAATACTGTGAATTTAAGGGTTAAGACTTGCTTCCGCAGAATATCGAAAATTAACTAAACTTAAATACTTACATAGGATTTGAAAACTGAAAATATTATTGAACTTAAATTTGCCTTCAAAGCTTACAAGAGAGATTTATTTATATTAGTAGTAATTATCCTAAACTATAAAGTAAAAGGAAAATAAAATTATAAACTAGAAAGGAAAAAAAAGTCTTAAATTTTAGATAATAAGGAAATTAATCCTAGTATATAATGGATTCTTAATTTGCATCATTCATCCCCAGGATAGAAAAAATTCGTCTTCAAATTCGGACTGTTAGTAACAACATCTTCATCATGAGCACCTTTGTAAGGAATAAGATGCTTGACATTGACTACATTTATGGTGCAGATATGACTAGGAAGCTTTAGTCTGTAGGCATTATGATTTATCTTCTCTATAATCTCCAAATGTTCAATTTTCCTAGCAAAAAGCTTGTTTTACTTACCAACTGAGAATCTATCTTTGGTTAGGACAACCCAAACCAGATGTTTCACCTAAAATTTTAAAGCTCAATGCCTTTTGTTAGCCTCAATTTTATAACTTTTGGTAGTCTTCTTTAAAGACTCTTGCGTAGATATATAAATCTTCTAAAGTTGCTTAATAAAGTCTTTTGCCTTGCTGCTTTTGCGAACTAAATTTGAAACTGGAGAGGTAAGTCGATGAGAACCTGTGTATTATATCTGTAATTCACCCGAAAAGGGCTTAAACTAATACTATACTTAACTGCAAGGTTATAAGCAAACTTGACTTGGTATAGCTTGTGATCTCATGCCTTCAGGTTATCACCAACTAGACTACGTAGATGGTTTTCTAAAGAGCAGTTGACAATTTCAATCTGACCATCTATTCATGAGTAGTAAGCACTTCTAAAATTCAGGTGAGTGTTAGTCAACTTCTATAATATCTTACAAAAATGGCTAAGAAATCGTGTATCTAAGTTAAATACTATAGAACTCGGTAAACCATGCTATCTATAGACTTTTTAAAGAATAGACAAGCAATAGTCAAGGCATCTGTAGTCTTTTTGCAAGCAATAAAGCGATCCATTTTCGAGAACCGATCCAGAACAACAAATATTAAATCTATACCCCTTTGAGGGTAGGGTAGTCCTAAAATAAAATCCATGCTAATGTCAGCCTAAAGTTGTGTTGGAATTGGCAGTGGCATATATAATCTAGCATTAGTTGCAGTGCCCTTGGAAACTTGATAAATGCAACAAGTCTTGACATAGTGATAGACATTAAGCTTCATAGCAAGTAAAAAAATAAGTGTTGGTTATTAAAGTCAGAGTTTTATCATGACCCATATGCTCTTCGTTACGTAACTCTACAATGACTTTCAGTCTTAAACTTGAGTCAACAATACATAACTGATTACCTTTAAAAAGGAATTCATCATGTAAATAATAGTTTGAGCAGAACCCTACAGAAAAATCTTCTAATAAAGGAGCAAATAAAGGGTTAGTAGCATATAACTCTCGAAATGTGTCAAATTCGAGAACTTGATTATGCATTTGTGTCAACAAGAAATATCATTGATTTAATGAAGCTGTTACTTTATTAAATTCGCTAGGAGTATGCTTTACTACAAAAGTATACTGCTGAAGGAATGCCTCCACATGGTGTGTTGGTGAGAAAGCTTGTCTTGACTATTGAAATGCTTTAACACGGTATGGTCAGTGTATAAAACAAAGTCTTTATGAATCATATAATAACACTAATGTTTTACTGCCTGGACTACTGCATAAAACTTCATGTCACAAGTGCTGTAACATGCCTTTACTCTGTTTAACTTTTTGCTGAAACAAGCTATAGACTTATTATATTGGGTAAGAACAGCTCCAATGCCTACTTTGGATGCATCACTATATGCCTTAAAATAAGAGAAAAATCTGGTAAGGGCAAGTACTGAGGCAATAATTAACTTCTTTTAATGCTCTCAAATGCCTTAGTAGCTTTTTCTAACCAAGAGAACTGTCCTTTTTTCATACAATATGTGATTAATACCATAATAATACTGAAATGAGAAATGAATTTCTTGTAAAAAGATGTTAATCCATAGAAACTTCTGATGACAAATAAAGTAGTTGATTATGGCTAATTTCAAATAACATCCACTTTCAATTGATCAACATATATATTATCCTTAAATACCACATGTCTTAAAAATAATACTTTTTCTGTTAAGAAAATACATTTGTTTACTATAATGTATAAACTTACTACTCTTAAAGCTGAAAGTACTTCCTTCAAATGTTGCAAATGTAGCTTATGGCTAGTATTATAAACAAGTATTTCATTAAAGTAAACACCCATAAACTTTCTAATGAAAAGGCAAAGAACTTGATTAATAACTTGCACTTCAAGTACTTGAAGTATTAGATAAGCCAAATGGCATTACTAACCACTCGTATAACCTTTCACGAGTTTTAAAAGTTGTTTTCCATTCATCTTCATACCGTATTCGAATATGATGGCAGCCACTTTTTAAATCAAGTTTGGTAAAACTATTGCCCTACTGATATGATCTAATAAGTCATATAATCAAGTGATTGAAAAATAATATCAAACTGTAATTTTATTAATAGTTCGATTGTCCACGCACATTCTAAAAACCATCTTTCTTTGGAGTCAATAAAGTAGGGATGACACAGAGACTAAGACTTTTATGAATAAATCTATTTCCTAGTAACTCTTCCACTTGGCGTCTTAATTCCTTATGTTCCGTAAGACTCATACGATAATGAATTTGGTGTTGTATATCCCTAAAAGGATGTAAACCTTGTGGTAGATCATTATGGAATAAATCTTGAAATTCTTCCAATATAGGTGTCATAACTTCAGGTATCTTTGAATTATTGTGACTTTCCTTATCCAACAAAATATAGATTTTCTTTGTCTTTGTTATAACATTCATAAACTACTTCTTACCTAACAATTAATTCTCCATGTCTTGTTTGAGAGTGAGCTCCTTGTTAAGTAGGAGAACAATCTCAATATTGTTAAACATCAAGCTATAGGTATTTCTTTTCCCATCATGCACTACGTTTCATTCATATTGCCAAGGTTTGCCCAATAATAAATGATAAGCATCCATAGCCACAACATTACACAAACTTTGGTCTTTATAGATTGTTCCAATGCATAAGGAAACTAAGCAACGTTTTAATACTGTTACTTGATTTCTCTTCTTCAACCATATGAACTTGTATTGAGTTTGATGAGGTTTTGTTTTTAAATTTAGTTTTGTTCCAGCTTTATCTAAAATAACATTCTTGCAACTACCCGATTCTATAACCATATGACATACTTTTTCCTTAATTATGCAAGTAATCTGAAAAATATTTTTTTGCAACCATTTGTTCTTGTCTTGTCCTTTAAAAGTGCAGAATGTGCAATTTACTGTCAACATCGGTATGCTATCATCGTGCTCATAAATGGATCGTGCATTGCCACTAATATTAAAAGTTGACTCTTCAATGAACTCTTCAGTTTCTTCTTCCTGGTAGTCTTCACTTTCCTCAATATTCATGAATAAGTCTTTGCTGTATTTTCCTCTACTTTTTACATTTTGTCATTCATTATCCACTTTCTTTGTAATTAAAACAACGTAATATCGAGCCAAAGGATTGGGTTTTACTACTTTGACTATTTTCATTAGATTTACTAGTTTTATTTAAAGGATTTAGAGAAGTAAAATTATAGAATTGGGAAGTTAGGTTTGAATTATCGCGAACAACACTTTGAGAACTCTAAAAGTTTGAGTCACTAGTACGCTAATTAAATTACTTCTCAAACTGTAAAGCTTGTTGGTGTGCTTCTGAGACAGAATATATATTAAGTAAATTCAATTGATCTTGAAACTGTGATAGTAAACCTCTACTATAGTGGAAAACTTGTTGTTCTTTTGTCTCTATCAAATTATTGCATGATATCGACTAATAAAATTCTGTGGTGTAATCATTGACACAACTCAAAAGTGTTATTACTTTCAAGTATAAAAGTATTTAGTTATAATATAACACAGTGAGTTTGGTGTCGAACCACAAGGAATTTAAAATCTAGTAGTCAATTTGTTGTAATAAAGAAAATAAATTGAGAAAAAATAAATTGACAAGAATCAATCTAAAAAGATGCTAAGGTTAGGGGATTCACTCTCGAACTTCAAATTATGATTATAATAACTATCTCTCATATTTGTAATTTGCATTTATCTTACCATTTAATTATTATGTCATTTAATTTTTGATTAACCATTAATGTGATAAATATGAGACCAAGCACCTAATGTGCCAAAACTTTATTAAAATGTCGACATTATATCAAAATACCATATAAATAAGGAAAAATCTAGATCTATAAATTAACATAACATAAAAGAAACTGGTAAGAAAGAAAAAAAATGCAGTAATAAAATAAACTTGAAAACTCACTTGAGAGAGTAATTTAATCAATAATTTGAATTTTTGAGTTTCACCTTTCACCTCAGCTCAAAAAATTAGCAACTCATAATGAAAAACAAAACATTCATTTTATTTAATAAATTTCTGAAATATTTTACAAGGGAATTGATTACACAAGAAAAACAAGAGAAAAAAAAGATTCCTCAACTCTCACTTTAGCCCCTCAACTCTCTCCTCTTTAGCTCTCTCTCCCTTCATTTGCTTACATTTCCTCACATTTCCTCACCTATAAAAAAGGTAAGGAATGCATATTTTTTCTTTTATTTTATATAATATATATATACATTGAAAGTTGTGGCCACCTAACTATCACACCATTATTGTTCCTTTTTCTTTTTTTTTTTTTTTACATCTCCTCAATAATGCATTCTAATGACTCCAGTAATTTTTCTCTATTCCCGCTTTCAGTTTCAATTTCCTCTTTATTCCTGAAATATTTACATTGAAAGTTGTGACCACCTAACTATCACATCATTACTGCTCCTTTTTATTTTTTTATTTTTTTACATCTCCTCAATAATGCATTCCAATGACTCTAGTAATTTTCTTTTGTTACCGTTTTCAGTTCCAATTCCCTCTTTATTTCTAAAATATTTACAATATAAAAAAATTAATATATTATAAATTAATTTTAATATAAATTTTTTTTAGGGGAGCATAAGATAATTTAAAAATAATGAGAGTATTAATAAACACTGTAAGTCAAAAACTGATAATTTTATACTTATTAAATGTATTCTTTTTAGTGTTAATCAATCATTTACTGATCGATTACCTTGCCTCAAATTTTGCAACTGTTAATATAATGGTTTGGCATAATTTTAAAGTAAGAATGCTCCACGCAAGTGCTTCTTCAACTTTTTCCAAGAGCCAATCTTCTTTTTGCCTTGCCTCATCTTTATAAGCTTTGTTTGTTGTAACCAAGCTACTGCCTTTCCACCATAACCGAGTTGCTGCAAGCGAGACTAGTTTATTATTAGGAACCTTTTTGTATTCAAAGACTTCCTTAATCGTATTAATCCAATCTAATAATTCTTTTGGTTGATCACTTCCTTAGAATTAAGGAATGTCAATTCTCAATCAGTAGATTGAGTTCTATGCCGACACCCAGAGAATGGGTTAGTCAAGTTTTTACTTGATTTTTTTTTGTATTTTGGTGTACGATGATGTTCGACAAGTAACTCTACTATTTGTGCAGCTAGCATATCAATCTTGGCTGCCATGTTAACCATAGCTTCATCTCTAAAAATATTATGTTGGTCATAAGTTGCTGTATGAAGGGCATGCCCATAGGCTTTTCTTGGAAGTATTTTTCCTAATTCGGTTAAAAAATAAAGTCTGGGGATAAACTGAAAATTGAGTAAAATTCTAGGCAAAATAATAATTAAGTAAAAATTTAGATTTTCAGTGATGGTGGTCGGAAATCTAGTAAAGATTGGTGGATCTGAAAGATTTCGAGTCGATGAGTATGATAAGGGTGGTGTTTTGTAAAAAAAAGATGGTGATTTGGCCAAAAGTTGGAGATAAAGGTAGTGGTTCAATGTTGGTTTTGATTCTGGCAATTGGTTTGTTGATTGGCAGCAGGAAATGGTGAGAAAGATTGAGTTCATGAAAGGAGTGAATTGATGGTAGTGGTGCTGGCTGAATCGCGGTGGACACTAGTGAAAGATGTCGGCAGCTTTCGAGGCTGTTTTAGTTATTTACCATTTATCTGCAGCTGATTGGCAGTGGTATTTGTTTGGGGTTTAATAGCCGATTTTTTTTATTTGAATGGTGGTGCTTATGGCCAGAAGATAACAAAAAATCAATGCCAACAGCCTTGGACGATGGTTGATGTGGGGTTGATGTTTTTGTTTTTTGTTTTCGTTTTTTTTTTAGGGTAAAAGGGAAAAAAGAGCAAGGATAGATGGATGAGGAAAGTTAAGATTCATGGTTTTGGCTATGATGTCAAATTGATGCAGCTAAAGTTCAATATTCAAAATATTCCGTTAATTTTAGAGAATATGAGAATAAAAGTACAAACTAAATTCACATTGATTCAAAAGAATATCTATAATTTAGGGGGTTAAGTTTCATTGATTCTATAAAATACCAAGAATAAAAGAATCTCAAATACTCACACAAATATTTAAAAACTAAAAATATTATTAAACTTAAATCTACCTTCAAAAGCTACAAGAGAGAGTTATTATAACACCATAGACAAATCCCATATCAGCAAAGCACAGGAGAGATACTGGGTTTATAAAGGGTGATTCACACCTTAATTGGAGAGACACGTTTTGGGGTGTATGAGCGCCCCATAAACAAATCCGTGCGGGCCTTGTTAAGGCCCAAAGTGGACAATATCTTGCCAGGTTTGGGTTGGGTCATGACAGATGGTATCAGAGCAGCTCAGCGTATCCTCTTGAGCGATGGTGGGGCAAACCTCAGGATGGTATCATCTGTCATGACCCAACCCAGACCTGGCAAGATATTGTCCACTTTGAGCCTTAACTAGGCCGATGTGGGATTTGCCTAGGGTGTTCCATACACCCCCCCTTAGGGACTCAGCGTCCTTGCTGAAGTTTGCCCCACCATCGCTCAAGAGGACACGCGGAGCTCTGATACCATCTGTCATGACCCAACCCAGACCTGGCAAGATATTGTCCACTTTGGGCCTTAACAAGGCCCGCACGGATTTATTTCTGGGGCGCCTATACATCCCAAAACGCGTCTCACCAATTAAGGTGTGAATCACCCCTTATAAACCCAGCATCTCTCCCGTGCTTTGTCGATGTGGGATTTGCCTACCCAGCATCTCTCCCGTGCTTTGCCGATGTGGGATTTGCCTAGGGTGTTACATACATCCCCCCTTAGGGACTTAGCGTCCTTGCTGAGGTTTGCCCCACCATCGCTCAAGAGGATACACGAAGCCACTCTGATACCATTTGTCATGACCCAACCCAAACCTAGCAAGATATTGTTCGCTTTGGGCCTTAACAAGAAACGCACAGATTTATTTCTGGGGTGCCCATACACCCCAAAACACGTCTTGCCAATTAAAGTGTGGATCACCCTTTATAAACTCAGCATCTCTCCTGTGCTTTGCCGATGTGGGATTTGCTTAAGGTGTTATAGTTATATATATTAATTGTAATTATCCTAAACTATGAAGTAAAAGAAAAATAAAATTCTAAACTAGAAAGGAAAATAAAATCCCAAACTTTAGATAATAAAGAAATTAATCTTAGTATAGTATGGATCTCTAATATGCATCAAATTGAGAATAAGACACTACTCTTCATAATTCATTCCAAGTGAAACATACACTTTCTTGCCCTTTGATCAATCAAAACAGATGGGATTAAGACAGAAAGGACCCGCCCGATATCTCAGGAGGAAATCATTTTGTCAAACAAGTAACAATTTCAAAAGTACTTCTCCAAAAAACCAAAAAAAAAAAAAAATCTCAAAAGGCCTGGTGAAATAAAGTGATAAATGGCTAATTGCCGTTCCTGCCGAGACGTGGGTTTCCTCTATTTTCCTTGCATATATTGCTGTCCACACTATGGCAAGAATCATTATTCCCATAACTATGTTTTTAATTTTATCCCTTGGATATCAGAAAATCCAACCAAGAAAAGATGTGTTACTTTTGGTGCCCTTTTGCAGAATCTCTTGGGAGAACATGGGTTGCATAGCTGGCTAGGGACTAAGGCCAATAAAGACACAAGCAAAAATCTGGCTTTATCTATTTGATCGGGGTCCATTGCCCCCATTTTCTTTTTCAGATTTTCAAACAAGTTGTAATTTAGGTTGGTGGGTACTGTTGGTTTGGCAAGCAAGCAACAACAACTAGGGAAAAATAGAGGTAGATATTGCCAATTTCCCATGTGGCCTCTGAAATACTTCAGCAAGAACAGGATCTCCATCTTTGTATAATTTTATTCACATTCACGTAGGGCTCTTATTAAATTTATTGCCCCCACCAATAATTTAAGATAGAGAAAGAGAGAGGTGTTTTTTTCATGATCATATTGTCGGTGTTTTTTAGATCTAGTGCCTTGAAAGGATGGCACCTTTTGGTAGGGAGTTCATATCATATAGTTCTTTGATAATGAAAGATTAGTGGCCTTGACGGATTAGCCGAATGGTTAGATCTATAATTTGATCCTGCGAATTCTGTAGTTCATAATTTCATAAGATTTAATATGGTCCAAATTAAATCTCGAATGCGACATATAATAATAGATATTTGATCAAGTATTAATAACAAAAAAATTTATAGAGGCTAGAGGAGAAATTCTATGGCGTGACCTAATGGGTTGTGAGATGAATGGTATCTATCTTTCAACATAACAACCTAAAAAAATTTGGCTTATTGAGCATTCAACTGTTCGAGTTAGATTTCAGATTTTATTTCAAATGTTTAATTACAATAATTCAAATTTGTTATTGAGATCACTAATTTCTAACTAACTCATACTACCATACATTAAACATTGGCTATTCGTCAACACTGATTGCACTTCATCATAGAAGGTTTTATTCACTACTAAGAATTGCTGCACAGGGGACCAAGCTCTTAAATCCTTTTATCCAAAAGGCTCTACCAAAAGTGACCATCATGGCAATTCTTGAGTGAAATTGTACTTAAAGAAAGGATCTCTTAGAAATATAGCTCGTGCTATCTTCTAGTCAAATCATTTTTTCGTTCCTAATGATCTAAAACTACCCACCATGGGCTTCAACTTTCAACACTTTTTTATTTTTAATCATAAAATCACTATTCTGCTAATATTGCATAACACATCATAATAATGAATGCCAAATTCAACTCTAAATTCTTTTGATCCATTCACCTTGGTGTTGTAGAAAATTCATGAGCACTTTAAATCATGGGGGTCATAATCTGGCCAATGGACCTCATGGGCAATTATTTTTTATCTTTTGTGGTTGGTAAGCCTCTACTATCGTGATACTGACCTTTTCATAAACAATAAAGAGACGCCCCTTTTATTTTATTTTATTTATTTTCTGTTTTAGGCAAATCAATGAAAAGGCTGAGATTCATTCATATCTCTCCATACATTTTGCAAAGATTTGATTGCTTTCTCAACAGAGTTTTTCCAGTAACCAACATTAACTTATATGTTATCAGTCTTTTCTCGCAGATTTGCAAAATAAAATGAAGATATGCTTTGAAAAATAAAATAAAATTAATCGTATAAAATTATTCCAAAATATAGCATGTAATACTTGTACTGAGACATAGTTGTATTTCTTTCAAAGAAAGTATGTAGCTTCATAAAAGTCCCACCTTCGAAAGGTAACCACCCACCTTAAAGATAATGATTAAAATAATCCAAAACCAAAATCCCCATTTTTGCGCCTCATTTTTTTGACAAAAATGGCCAAAGTTTTCGATTATTAATTTAATGTTACATGGTTTCCTCCAGACTTTTCTTTTGGCTGCTTGCAATCCACATTTTCAAACAAATTATTTTAAATATATACATGAATCGCGAATAAAATTGATGGGCCAAGTGGAATCAACGGAATAAACACCAAACATTATGGTTTCATTGAATAATTTTATTTTGGGAGTTAAAAGAAAATAATTTAAATAAAATAAATAAGAAATATGTTAATGCTTTGTACCGATGACAATTATGAAGCAACCTCCACTCACACGTGCTATTAATAGTCAATGGGTCACATAGTCAGCATTCAGCACCGAGCAGCTAGCTTTATTAATTGCATAACATTTACCTACATTATAATTTTTCTTTCTAGAACATAAATCCTCTTTGGTACTATTTGAGTTGAATTTACATTAAATTATGTTTCACGTTTAATAGAAAAAAAATCATGGTCTTACGATTAATGAGAATTGCATATCGTAATCTGGGTAGTTATTAAATTTTGATTTAAGAAACCCAAGAAAGAACAGATTACTGAATTTAAGCAAGGGTAGATTAGTCACTATAATTCATTCAAAAAATCGATTATATAAATTGCCCACATAAGAAGTAACGACAAGAGCCAGCAAGAGCTAAAGATTGTGACCGTTTCGTAGATTAGCAATTAGTTGAATTATCGCTAACAGTGAAACTGATGCAAGCTTGTTTACTTTTGATGCACATGTACATTTTTTATACGTAACTGTAAGGATAAAAGCTACGTGTCAGTAGTTGACAGTTCACTTCACCAACTCTTGTCGAATATAACGCAATCAAATGAACCCATTTGTGAGTGAGAGAGAAGGAGGGAGAGTGTGTGTTAGATAAAAGAAAATGGGGTGACTGTAGAGTATGCGCAGCTGGAGGCTTACTATCACAGCTGCTGCTGAACAGTTTTTTTAATTCTTTTGGTTTGTTCTTTATCTTATTGCTTCATCAGAAAATCATTTTTTCTGCAGTTTTTTTTTTTGTTTTTTAACATCCTTTTGGCTAAAGTTCTCTTTTTATTGTTCTTTGAATGGTAGTTTTTGTTATGTGATCAGAATCCATCAGTGGATTGATTCATTTGGTAAGTTTTTTATCTTGCTGTTTGTTGAAGAATCATTTTGGGAGCTGTATCTGAAGAGGCACTTTTGCTGATAGTGTATTTTTTTTCCTGTGTTTCTCAGAGTTGTAGCTTTTCTTGCCGATCAGATCTTTTCTTCATTTCTATCTTTTTGGTAAGTACTTTGATGTGAGAATTCATTTGAAAACTATTTATGCAGTTCCTTGTTGAGTCGATTGTTCATGCAAGGTAATGCCTTTCCGCTTCTTTAAATGGAGATTGTTGCATGATTTTTTCCTGAAACCATTCCGCTTCTTTAAATGGAGATTGTTGCATGATTTTTTCCTGAAACCAACCTTCTGATTTTTCCTGATCAGTTATAATTTTCCTTCCGTTTAATCACTTGCATTTGGTTATATTAATCAAATATTTATAATGCTGCATATTACTGGGTTCTTACATCCTGCACTTCCGGAAATCAAATGATGTTCTTTGATTTTGTTTTATGTGTTTGTGAGTTTGTTTCTTAGCAATTACATTTATTACTTATGAGTGCTTGTATACTGTTAATCTTAACTTCTCAGAGGCTTTTTTATCTATAGAAATTGAAGATCTGATTTGCCTTTACTTTTTTCATAGGTCAGTGTGCATCTGATTTGCTATTTTGAAAGGGTATTGAAGTAAGGAGCTGCATTTGCTTAAATTGACAAGAGTGATGCTCAATTGAACAGGTAATTTCCAATCTCCATTGCACTTGATGAGTTAGCCATCTGTTCATCCCATTGTCTAAATAAGTTGATGTGAATAATCTGTTTCTGATCATCTTTTATTTTTACAGTTACTTGGTTATCCTCATGAGTGTTCGAGAAGTGAGGCATGCTGATAGATAAAGGCTCTTTTAGGATATAGTTTCATGGTGGTAATATGTTAAGTTGCTATTCTGGCGTGGACAAATTTCCTGGGTACTTATTTCTGGTGTAAAAACCCAGCCTTGTCAACATCCAAACCAGTTGCAATTTTGTTCTTTACTGGAGTCATGGCAGCCTTGCTACATCAGGAGTCCAGGTGCATGTACTCTTGGTGGTGGGACAGCCACATTAGCCCAAAGAACTCAAAATGGCTTCAGGAAAATCTTACAGGTATAATCCAATTTCTTCTATAATTTTGATGTGTAACCATGCGTGAGCAATAGCTGCTTATGAATCATAACAATCATCTATTTTTTTCACATACATACATTTATTTGTATATTGTTTGTTTGTTTCGAGGAAGTCGCAACTCTCATTAATAGTTTAAAAGCAAAGTTAGATTCCTTCGTGGATTCCCCAATTTATTGTGCCCTCAGTTCCTAGAATGTTTAACTGTCCTTACAAGATAATTTGAAGATGACTTTTGGGTTCATGTTGATAAAGAGTAGATTACTGTCCCTGATCTTTGAAAAGCCAGGAGTTATTTTGTTTATGAACTGAAACCCAACCTAATTCAAATCATTTATCTCTTGAACCGTTCATTCAATCTCTTTCACTATTCAAACAACTATTTTATGTTTGGCCTCTGTAAAAGCCATCTAGTCTTCTCAGGTCAGGTAAGGGTATCACAAAGACCTGAAACAACCAAGCTATCTTTTACATCAGCTAACATTACAACACGAACATATTGTATATTTGGATGATCTGAGGATGCCATCTTGGTGTTCCTAACTGTTATGTTTTTAAGAGAGAATATAACTCTGATGGTTGTCAGCAGAATATCACATGGAGAGATGGCTCCTCTTTTTCCCCCATTTATAAATGAGTATAAGTGAATGTATGCATATATATCTATATATGTATGTTCAAAACTTTTGGGTTGCTGTTCGCCTGATTTGGACTCTGTTAAAACAGATATGGATGCCAAAGTCAAAGCAATGATCAAGCTCATTGAAGAAGATGCAGATTCTTTTGCAAGGAGGGCAGAAATGTACTATAAGAAACGTCCGGAGCTCATGAAATTGGTTGAGGAGTTTTACCGAGCTTATCGTGCATTAGCAGAGAGATATGATAATGCAACTGGAGAGCTCCGTCAGGCCCATCAAACAATGTCTGAAGCATTTCCCAACCAAGTACCCTATGTACTACCTGATGATTCAACTCCAGGCTCTTCAGGTCCTGAGGGTGAGCCTCACACACCAGAAATGCTGCATCCAATACGTGCACTGGTTGACCCTGATGATTTGCATAAAGATGCACTGGGACTCTCTTCGACCAATTTACATGCTGTAAAAAGGAATGGCGGGTATTCAGAAGAATCAGACTCTGGAATAAGCAAAAGGGGTTTAAAGCAGCTCAATGAAATGTTTGGTTCTGGAGGAATGGTGCCGCAAATCTCAAAACTTGGTGAAGGAAGAATTAGAAAAGGCATGAATGTTCGTGAAGCAGAGGATAAAGCTGAAAGTGAAGTTGAAACCTTAAAGAAAACTCTTGCAGAGATTGAGGCTGAAAAGGAAGCCGTTCTTCTGCAGTACCAGCAGAGTTTGCAGAAGTTTTCAAGCCTGGAGAGGGAACTTAATCATGCACAAAAGGATGCTGGAGGACTTGATGAACGAGCTAGCAAAGCAGACATTGAAGTTAAAGTACTGAAAGAAGCACTTATTAGATTAGAAGCTGAGAGGGATGCTGGACTTCTGCAGTACAACCATTGTTTGGAAAGAATATCTACTCTGGAGAAAATGATCATCCAAGCCCAAGAGGATTCAAAAGGACTTAATGAGCGAGCTTCAAAAGCAGAAATAGAAGCTCAAAAGCTCAAGCAAGAACTTTCCAGGTTAGAGAATGAAAAGGAAGCTGGTCTTCTTCGGTACAAGCAATGTCTTGAGATGATATATGCACTGGAGAGCAAAATCTCACTTGCTGAGGAAAATGCCAGAATGCTCAATGAACAAACTGAAAAAGCTGAAACTGAGGTTAAAGCACTGAAGCAAGCTCTTACTGGACTAAATGAAGAAAAAGAAGCCATAGCTTTCCGGTACGAGCAGTGTTTGGATAAAATAACTCAGATGGAGAGTGAAATTTTTAATGCCCAAGAGCATGCCAAAAGACTAAACAGTGAAATTCTTATGGGGGCTGAAAAATTGAGGACTTCAGAACAACAATGTGTTCTGTTAGAAAGGGCAAACCAATCTCTGCAGGTAGAGGCAGAGAGTCTGGTACAGAAGATAGCAATCAAGGATCAAGAACTCTCGCAGAAGCAAAAGGAGCTGGAGAATCTTCAGGCTTCTTTGCAGGATGAACAGTCACGATTTGCCCAAGTTGAAGTTGCTCTTCAGACTTTACAGAAGTTGCACTTTCAATCTCAACAGGAGCAGAAAGGTCTGACATTGGAGCTTCAGAATAAGCTGCAAACAATGAAGGACATGGAGATATGCAACCATGATCTTGAGGAAGGCATTGAGCAAGTTAAAAGAGAGAACCAGAGCCTGGTTGAATTGAACAATTCTTCCACCATTTCGATTCAGAATCTACAAAATGAAATATTTAACCTGAAGGAGATGAAAGGGAAACTTGAAAAGGAGATTGCACTACAAGAGGACAAAAGTGATGCCCTTCAGCTAGAGGTTCATCATTTGAAGGAGGAAATAATGGGCTTAAGTAGGAGATATCAGGCTTTGGTGGAGCAAGTGCTGTCAGTTGGTCTGAATCCTGAACACCTTGGATCAGCTGTAAAGGAATTGCAAGAGGAGAACTCAAAGCTGAAAGAAGTATGCAAAAAGCAAGGAGATGAGAAAGAAGTTCTACATGAGAAGTTGAAGAACATGGACGGTCTTTTGAAGAAAAATGCTGCTCTGGAGAGTTCACTGTCAGAAATGAATATTAACTTAGAAGGGTCAGGAGAGAGGGTCAAGGACTTGCAGGAGTCCTGCCAGTTTCTACGAGAAGAGAAATCCTCTCTTGTTGTTGAGAAAGCTACCCTACTTTCTCAGTTACAAATTATGACTGAGAATATGCAGAAGCTCTTGGAGAAAAACGTCTCGCTGGAGCATTCCCTTGCTGGTGCAAATGTTGAGCTTGAGGGTCTGCGGGCGAAGTCAAAGAGCTTAGAAGATTTCTGCCGGATGCTAAAAAATGAGAAATCCAATCTTTTAAATGAAAGAAGCACTCTAGTCTCTCAGCTGGAGAATGTTGAAAAAAGACTTGGAAACCTGGAGAAGAGGTTTACAAAATTAGAAGAAAAATATGCTGGCATAGAGAAGGAGAAAGAATCCACAGTCAGTCAAGTAGAAGAACTACGATATTCCCTCATGAATGAG
Organism: Luvunga scandens; assembly: GCA_030449905.1. Lineage (NCBI taxonomy): Eukaryota > Viridiplantae > Streptophyta > Magnoliopsida > Sapindales > Rutaceae > Luvunga > Luvunga scandens. The sequence goes on from JASUUG010000478.1 coordinate 4,087,702, forward strand.
CAACTAGAGCGTGCTAATTATGTGCAATCAAGTGAATCCAGGATGGTAGATCTGGAAAGCCTTGTCCATCAACTGCAAGAAGAAACAACATTAAGGAAGAAAGAGTTTGAAGAAGAACTGGATAAAGCTGTAAAGGCGCAGGTTGAAATCTTCATTTTGCAGAAGTTTATAAAAGATTTGGAAGAAAAGAACTTATCTCTGTTGATGGAATGTCAAAAGCATGTTGAGGCCTCTAAATTGTCAGATAAATTGATAGCAGAGTTGGAGAGTGAAAATCTCGAGCAGCAGGTGGAAACAGAGTTCTTGCTTGATGAACTTGAAAAGCTGAGGACAGCGATTTATCAAGTGTTCAGAGTTCTTCAGTTTGATCCTGCTAATTGGCATGAAGGTAAGATTGAACCAGGTCATATTCCTATTCCACAAATTCTGGGGGACATAGAGGACCTAAAAAGTTCAGTCTTAAGAAATGAGGATGAGAAGCAGCAACTACTAGTTGAGAACTCGGTGCTTCTGACTTTAATTGGACAGCTGAGATTAGATGGAGCCGAACAGGAGTCAGGAAAGAAAATCTTTGAGCAGGAGCTTATGATCATGACAGAGCGACATATGATGCTTCAAAAAGATAAGGACGAGCTGCTTGAGATGAACAAGCAGTTAATGTTGGAGGTGAGTGAGGGAGAGCAACGGCAAGATTCATTGAAGGACGAATTAGAAACTCAGGGTCTAAAGCTGGCAAGTTTGCAGGAGGCTTACTTGACATTACAAGAAGGGAATTCCAAGCTGCTTGAAGAGGACAGACTTTTGTATAAGAGATTTTTGGGATTGAAAAAGGAGATTTCTGCTCTTGAAGAAGAAAATATCGTTATTATCCAGGAAGCACTGGATCTTGGTAATGTCTCAACCGTTTTCAAGAGCTTTGGCATTGAGAAAGCTGAGGAAGCAAAAGCACTATTTGAAGATCTCAACCATCTCCATATGATTAATGGCGAACTCCAGGAGAAGGTTGAAATATTGGGGAGGAAGTTGGAAATGAAAGAAGCAGAAAGTTTACATCTGCATGAAACAGTTGATAAGTTGCAAAAGGAGCTGCATGAAGTCAAAGACCTCAATGATCAGTTAAACATTCAGATTTTCATTGGACATGATTCTCTGAGACAGAAGGCCTCAGATCTTTTAGAAGCAGAACAGAAGCTTAAGGCTACGCATAACCTGAATGTGGAATTGTGCATAGCTGTTGAGGATCTGAAGAGGGAATGTGATGAATTGAAGCTTATCAAAGAGGATGCAGAGAAGCGAATTCGTGAAATATCCAGAGATTGGGCTAAACAAGAAAGGGAGCTTGCATGCCTTCAAGAAGTAAATAAAAGTTTGGAAGCTGAAGTGGGTATATTACATGATGAGATTGAAGAACACAGGATTAGAGAAGTCTATTTGAGTTCTGAACTGCAGGAGAGAAGCAATGAGTTTGAACTTTGGGAGTCGGAGGCTGCTTCATTTTATTTTGATCTGCAAATATCCTCCACCCGTGAAGTTTTGCTTGAAAATAAAGTGCACGAACTTACTGAAGTTTGTGAGAGTCTTGAAGATGAAAGTGCAACTAGAAGTTTGCAGTCAAAACAGATGAAAGAAAGAGTTGGCTTCTTGGAAAGTGAAATTGAACAGTTAAAGTCTTGGTTGTCTTCATATGATCCTGTTATAGCTTCGCTCAAAGATAACATAACATCCCTTGAGCTCAATGTTCTTCGTCAGAAAAAGCATTGTCTGGCAGGCAGTGGTGAACAAAAGGTAGTGCTTTTTCCTTCTCTTGAAAACATTAATCATTGAATCAGATGAGCATCTTGATCAAGTAGGCAATGATTTCTGTTTTCTACTTTCTCCATTATCCTTTAAGTTGCCTTAGCAAGGTGGAGCTAAGTTGCTAACTTAAATCTTCTACTTTAAAAGACTAAGAGCTAGTCTCGTTATGTTGTAGCTTTTAGACACCAAAATTAGCTTTTGGTTTCTCAACATCACTTTTGAGCAACTGAAATCCCACATGAGCTGTAAAAGTCATCTGACATCATGATATATTATATTTCTCTTTCACATTGTCAGAATTCATAGGAAATTCTGGTTGCATTGCATCCATGCTGAGCGTAGTTGTGGAATTGATCTCCATATCTTTTACCATTGAAATCCTGCTATCTAGATTTTGTGCATAATAATAAGATGTCTTTCTGTTGTGTCAACAGAATTCAGAAATGCCTAGTCAACTTCACGAGATGAACAGTCAAGAATCTGAAGTTAAAAGCATTGCAGTAACCGATGGTATTTTGGAATTGCAAGAGATGCAGACTAGAATTAAAGCAGTTGAAAAGGCATTTGTTGAAGAAATTGAAATGCTTGTCGTCCAGGAAAGTATGAAAAACAGCATTAAAGTAGAAGATCAAATATCTGAGACTGAAGATTCGAAATTAAGAAGCACCTCATGTCAAGGAGAAGCCAACCGGAAGGAAGAGATGGAACTCGAGGGCAAGTTAACTGACAAGAGTAAACCTGAAACTTCTGAAGTTAGGAATAGGACATTGATGAAAGATATTCCACTTGATCAAGTCTCAGATTCTTCATTCTATGGAAAAAACCGGGGAGAGAACACTGGTTCTAATGATCGGATGCTTGGGTTATGGGAATGCCCTGAACAAGACTGTGGCCTTGATCCAATGGTAAATGACCAACAAAAGCGAGCAGCTGCACCAGCGGCAAATACCTCACTACATTGTCAGTCCAAAGCTGTAGCGTCAAGGAATCCCTCTTCAGAATTGGAAATTGAGAAGGAGCTAGGTGTTGACAAGCTAGAGGTTTCCAGTAGCAATAGAGACACCAACAAAGAAGGGAGCAAGAGAAAGATTCTGGAGAGACTTGCTTCCGATGCTCAGAAATTGACTAGTCTTCAAGCCACTGTCCAAGACTTGAAAAACAAAATGGAGATGAACAAGAGAAGCAAGGCGGCGGCCAATGATCCTGAATATGAACAAGTGAAAAGACAGTTAAAGGAAGTTGAGGAGACTGTTGTTGAGCTAGTGGATATCAATGATCAGTTGACAAAAGATACTGAACAGAGTCCATCTTCCCATGGCAAGTGTGCAGCAGAGTTGGAAGAGGCTGGAAGAAAGAAGGTGACAGAGCACGCACAGAAAGAATCTGAAAAGATTGGACGATTGCAGCTAACTGTGCAAAGCATCCAATACATTCTGCTGAAACTAGAGGATGAAAACAAAACCAAAGGCAAACAGAAGTTTTCGGGGAGTAGAACAGGTGCTCTCTTGAGGGACTTCATTTACAGTGGTGGTAGAAGCCGCGCCGGAAGGCAGAAGAAGGGCTGTGTATGTGGGTGTATGAGACCTTCAACTAATGGAGACTGAGCCTATCGTTTTTACCGGCACAGGTTTTCCATACTTCTAATTTGCATCTTATATCATGTTTAATATGTCAGTTGTATTTGAGATTTGTTGGAGGAAACTAGTATGATGTAACGCAGAGGAACCGCTAGAAGTAGACCTGATGTAATCGAATAAGCTGCTTCAGCATTTTTATGTTGTTATTTCTTCTCACGAACCATGTCAATGTGGTACAAGTTTCCCCTCCATTCTCGCATGCTACATTGCTATAGTACTATTAACCCTCCAGCTAATCAAGTTTCAACAAGGGGGATTTCGTCCGTAGAAACCCAGGAGTATCAAGAGTTGCTGAGCTCGCTTTCAGTATACTAGAAAAAAAACTTCGACAAAGATTCTTTGATATTGAAGGAAGTGCGTTTTATATAAATATTAATTGCAGAATAAATAGTGAGGGTTAAAACACTAGTCCCTCAACAACTGAAAGTTCTGTATTCTTATGACTTAGTATCGGTCACATCCATGGGCATTCTAAGAGAGGTTTGGTTTACAAAAACCATTAAAGGACTATAAAGCTGATCATAAAGATAGATGCTTCTCTAAAATCGATTTGAAGAAAATTTGAATAATGGATCTAATCCAATAGAACAAAGAATAAGGCAATCCTGTTCATACCACAAACTGCTGTAGCCATCTCAAATATCAGCTAGAGTAAACTATGCAAACTCATAACAAATTTGAGTTCATCACAAGCAAAACCGCCCAAAAATTACTAGATTTGATTGGTTAAAAAGAAAACTACAAAAATTTTTTTATTCAAGCTCCAATCACTTCCGTTGGTGCTTCAGGCATGGGCTCATCAGCTGGCCTTTCCATCTTTACACCAACATCCTCGGAGTAATCACCATGAACCTACAGAAAACATCAAAATGAAAAATTAGACTATAAGCAAACTGTAAGAAGTTTCTGCTAAAAGCTACATGAAACCACGAACAAGTAGACAAAGATCATGATAAATCAAAGGTGAAAACAAAATATATGGATTTGAGAGAATGCTCAAATGCATCAACTTTTAACTTGAATTACAGCTGCCCATACTGATTTTGCAGAAACTATGATTTTACTAATGCCACTTGGACAACTCATTCACAAAAAGGAGATAAAATGCCCTCAAGAAGCTGATAGAATTAGCTAACCTAGGACTGGTGTTGTCTGGGGCCAGGGAAAAAGGAAATTAGCCAAGAAATTTTAAGTTCAAATATTAAATCAACTCTAAACATGGATGCATGATCCAAGCAGTATCTCTTCAATGGATTTAAATACTAAATCAGAAGCAGATATTAACGGGGAGAAGGGACACAGAGTGGACAAACCTCCATCAACTTTCCAAGATCAAACTTGGGAGCTTTCAATATCTTCACTTTGCGAATGAAAACATTTTGTAAGGGGTATATGCTTAAGGTTGCCTTCTCAATCTCTCTTCCAATTATTTCAGCAATGAACTTTTCGACCAAGCCCTTAAGATCACAGGATGCTGCCTGAGCAACCATAATCTCCCTCATCTTGCGGCGAATCTGACAAAACAAAACATTCAGAAAACGTTGCCTCAATAAAAATAAGGAATGGTTGAACTCAACTATTAAATGAACAGCAATTTAAATGGAAAGCATACAATACTAATTGAACATGACACTTCATAACAATTACCTGTCTAATCTGGCTGGTTTGTGCATAGCAAGTCCTCTTAACCTGATTTGGAAGTCTCTTGGTGAATCCAATGCAGAACATCCTCAATGTGTAGTTGTCAGTGGTCTTGACATCCACATAAGCTTCAATCAAGGTATGCCACTTCCTAACCAAAGACCTCAGCTTGTCTGTAGTGAAATCCATGCCCTAAATAATTCAAAAGAAACAGTGAAATTTGTTAACATAACACCAGAGAAATTTACAGAGTGAAATCTTGTGAAAGCAAACAAAATATATCCCATTAACCTTACCCAGAAGTTTGTCAAAACATTCTTCCCTTGGACATCTTCAGCTCTTAGTCTGATCTTCCTGTAAGCATGCTCTTCTTCACTATGAAGATCACCTAGTGATACCTCAAACACTCTGTGTTTAAGTCCTTCTGATGCAATCTGATAAAGAGACTCAAGTAAATCAATGTATAAAAAAATATATGTCTACACCATCCACAAAGGACATCCTAGTTGGTTGGCCTCATGAAGTGAAGCAAGAGGTCAAGGGTTCAAGTTGGGGAGTATTGAGGTGCAAGACTAAAGAACACCAGTGCAAGTGAAGAGCAAATACATAAAACTTAAATAAAAGAATTAAATCCACATACATGAACAAAACATCCTATAAAATTTTAATTCTATTCCTCTACATACATAAGCATTAAATCGACTCGTTACTATAGTTTACAATATCCGAAATTCACTACTCTTAGGAACAGAATGGAAAACTTTAATCTTAAAACAAATCATTGTACCAATCAAGCACTTAGCCCATCCTATCCAAAATTGCTAAGCAAATACTATCTATACCGGTGTGTGATTCCATGCATTCTGATCTTACAAACACCAAGACACTACGAAAACAACAATATAATTTCTACAAAGAGTTTAAATAAAAATAAAAATCAGTGTTAATTATACACCATACATATAAACCTTGAACAACTGGCCCATGTCCACCAAAGCAAAAACCAGTCACAAGATATTACTTCCAAAGTACCATCGTTACTAAACACAACAAGAAAATAATTCTACGCCTGATGGCTAATTCAATACTCTTCAAATAAAAAAAAATTAAATTAAATTAAAAAGCAAAAATAACAAATAAATGACAAAAAATACCTTGGTACCCTGAGTACGGGTAACAAGAGTCTTGCCAACATTTCTGACGCGGAAACAAGAGGGAGCCTTGATATCATACCAGTCCTTCTTGGCAAATGGATCAGCACTGTCACAGAACATGACACAGCAAAATCAAAACTTTTATCACAAAAACACAACGGATCCACAAACACACAAGATGGGTTTGGTTTATTTCATGAAATTTACAGAAAAAAAATAAAAAAGAAAACACTCACGCCTTCTTCTTGCCTCCTTTCTTCCCCTTGGAAATCCTCTTGTTCTTGCTACACAAAACCAAAACAAAAACTAACAAATCAGCAAACAACTAAACATGAAGTCAGCAGAGAGTGAATTTTTGAAAGATTATGATGCAGTGTTACCCGACGGCCATGCTTCTGATAGTTTAGCGGCTACGTAGTAGCAGCTGCTGCTGGATATGTGTTTGTGTTTGTGTTTGTTTAGAGAGAAGTCACCAAAACCCTATCTTGGGAGAGCTTCTACGGCATAGATATTAGGTGATTTTTATCTGCTGGCACCCTTAATTCTTATGAATTAGAAACAAAAAAATCAACTACAGAATTAGTTATAATTGACTTTTGCATTATAATAAATTAAGGATTAATTTGGGATTACCCTAAGTGAATTAATTATCTGTAAATACCTCAACTTAATTTATTCTCATTTTTATTAAGAAATTAAAAAAAAGTTTCATTAACTCACGTTTATTTTTTTTCCTTATATCTTGAAAAGAATGAGGGTAATTTGATGTTTTTAAAAATAAATGAAATAATTTTAAAATAATCAATTTGCAAAAAAAGTAATCCTATGAATTAATAATAATCAAGATAACAGAATTTTTTTTAACACTTTTTTTATTTAAAATTTTTTAATTTATTAAAGAACGAAATATTACAAATAAAAATATTATGAATTATAGAGTAGAAGGTCAGAATTCAAAACCAGTAACTAAAAGTTATTTGTTTCAGCCACTTAACTATGATCGTTGGTATTAAATTAAACAAAAATTTCAAAGAATGGGAATTTTTGTAAATTTCTTAAGTATTTTTAGTTAACCTAAAGCTAAACTATAATTTTCGAATATCTACAAAATAGGGTGTCATTTTACAAAATGTGGAGAAGTATGTTTTTAATTTTTAAATTGAAATATATCTAAATCTCCTAAATCAATTTTGAAATGACTAAGCTATTAATATTGTGTTTACTAAGCTGGAATGGAAATAGAAATGAAAATGAGAGAATCGGAACGAATAACTTATTTATTTGTTAAATTGAGATTGGGAATAAGAACGAGGCATATAAATTTTGGATTAATTGTTAAAGTTGTGATTCCTTGAGGGGATTGAAAATGGAAACCTCATTCTTTAAAATGATAAAATTATCCTCTCCCTACACTATCAATATGCCTAAAATACTCTCTTTGGAAATTAAAAAATATAAATTGAAAAAAAACTGAAAATTCATTATTATGGAATTCTATTATTGTTGTTTTTATTATTATTATTATTGTTATTAATAATTATTGTTTAATTATTATTTATATTATTATAAATTTTGTTATGTTATTGTTGTTAATTTATTAATTACTACTGTTATTTATTTATTATTTTAATTATTATTATCATCATTATTGTTGTTGTTTTTAGTTTATAAAGTATTACTATTATTTATTTATTATTTTAATCACTATCATCATCATCATCGAATGGTAATAATTAACAAAGGATATTTTAATAAATTAATAATAATAATAATAATAATAATAATAATAATAATATTATTATTATTATTATTATTATTATTATTAACAATCATTTTTATAATAATAAAAATCATAAATAATGATAATGATAATGATGGTGATAATGATGATGATGATAGTTATTATTATAATTAACTAAGGACATTTTAGTAACTTGAAATAATTTAGCTCATTCCAATTTTAATTTCAATATAAAATAAATACATTAATGGATTATAACTTATTATGATTCCAAGTTTTGTAGTTCAAGCAAATAATTTATTCTGATTCTGATTCTCCATTTCCATTTTAACTCATTCCCATTCCAGACAAGTAAACACAACATAACTGATTCTAAAAAGTAGCGGGGTTATTTAAACTCATCAAAATACTATATAAACCTAGATTTTCTTAAAAATATTTATTACTGCAATGTCCATTAATATATTTACAATTAAAGATAGAATTATGCAAGCAAATGAAATAATATACTCTCTACACTATCCTTAAACTCTTTTTTCCTCCGTCATCTTTTTGGCTATCCTTTAAATTATAGAATCCAACGGGCTTCTCTTCTACGCATTGTCAATAAAGCCAATTCTTGCAATGCGGAATTCTAACAATGGATTTTCATCACATGTAATCTAAGTTATAGTTTAAAATTATGACTTCAATTACACTTTTAAATTGCCTATTTCTATAAATTATAATGATAGCTCTGGAAATGAGGGCTAGAGAGAGAATATCGGAAGAGAGAGCTATTTTTTCTCCATTTTTATTTTATTTGTTTAACTTTTCTATTATATTATTTGGATTTTTTTTTTTTTTGTATGCATGACTAATTCAATCCCAAATGCTTGATTTCAATGATAATAAACTGCAAATATTTATTTGGCCGAAAAGCTACACAACTTAAATTTTGATTGAATGATTCAGTTTAAACTTTATTTTGTATTGTTATTAAGTTAAATTAACAACTCAACCAACGGAGGCTAATGATGTTTAAATGGTTTATTTTGTAGTTACATTAGATATATAATTCGGATTGCTACGATGTTTCTAGCATTTAGGTGGATATGTTGAGTAAAATTCTAATTTTTCAAATTTTAATGACGGATTTGGAGAATAAATTTTAAAAAATTTAACCGAGCATTATAGTAATTTAAATGGCTTCACCCTTCCAAAAGTTATGAAGAATAATATTATGACAAAAATATCATATATTTTTATGAGCAGTTTGATTATTTATTTTTTAAGTGTAAACAATCGAATTAAATTTATCTGAACAATGGTAATGATCGGTAGTCATTAGACTCAAGTGGGAAAAAAAATAGAGATGATTTATTTTATTAATTGTATAAATTATTAGCTTATTTAAAATTTAAAAAAAAAAAAACTCCAAGGACTTTACAATTAATTGGGTCATTGTTCAAATTGTTGGGCCCCCATCGAGTTGGGCTTGTCCAGATTACTTTTGATTATGAAATGTCTCTGTTCTGGGCCATTGCTACGCATGACGAGTGGAGCTTTGCAGTACCCCTCTGTAATTCTCGTAACATCCTCTTCAAATTTTATTTCATAAAATACACCTTATTTATTAAATACAAATCCATATTTTAATCTGTGCATAAAATTTCACTCAAAAAAAATATTATTTTTCAAGTTTTCATTTATAAAATACACATAAATCCTAAAATCTTACATTATTTTCTCGTTATTATATACTCTCTATTGTGACAACTCTAAACAATTATAATTTTCTCAAAAAGTACTTTTTATTAAAATTAAAAGTATGAGCATAACTAATAAAACAAATATGATGTTTTACATACATGCATGTCTGTTCGAGAAATGAATTAAATTGTATTTAGTTGTTTAGATAATTTTAATTAAAATTATCTTTTATAAAGAATTTTGAGAGACTGTTGCAAGGCATAATCATGCATGAAATAAAGGAGTTAGTGACTTAGACAACAGTTTATAAGTGGGGGTCTTTTATAAGCAACTTCTTCAGATAACAGTGTTATGAATTATGGTAACCCGCACTTCATCAATACTAACCACTCAAATTTTCTCATTTATCATTTATCAGAATATGGATGAACAAGTAAGCCAGATATAAACCATTAAACATTTAATGCAACCACACTGCAACTGTACTGTAGTTTACAATTACTACAAATTGTGAAGTAATTAAGATTTTGCTGCGCCCCTGACCATTTCATTTTTAGGAGAACTTGTGAGTTAAGTACACGCAGATCACCAAAGAAATTCTGGTGCCAGCATCTTTATTGTTAACGCAGTTAGTGGCTTGGTGATTCATTTTGGTGTCCCAATTGCGCAATTAAGCATGATAAGCGCGTACGCAATTGGGCATTTAACGCAGTTAGTGGCTTGGTGATTAATTTTGGTCTCCCAATTGCGCATTTGGACGAGCGTGTACGCAAGATCGTCAAGTAACGATTTTATTTACCTGCCAAATTAGAACAGAAACACTTGTAAATTGTGCACTATAAATTAATCAAGGTCTAATTCAAATGGTCCGTTTACTTTGGCTATTAATAGCCACTTTGCTTCGTGGCTGTCTTTCTAATTTTTCCATCACTGTCCAAATTCATTTCAGCCCCGACTATTTTGTCTTATTTACAATTTATTTGTAAGAATATACTTGTACTTAGATGTTCAACGAAATGCAGCTAGATTAGAGTGGTATTAAAAGTCAATGTGTATAAAACGTGATAGCAGCTAGGTGCCGCCCCTTTTTCATGAACAAAAAGTCACTAATTTTTGACACACACGAGCACACGGCTACCATTGACGGGATAATAACTTTCTTCAAAATGACGAACAAGAACAACCCTTCTCTCGATCTAGCCCTTTGTGGATGCCTGCTGCTCTCTATCATATTGCTCCTCTCCAAGCCCTCTCACCAAGCTTTAGAGGACATTGATATTGGATTCACCATTCCAAATCCAAGGCTCTTGAAAGCTTACATAGCCCTTCAATTTTGGAAACTTTCCATCACTTCTGACCCCAATGGCTTCACCTCGAATTGGTGCGGCCCCAATGTGTGCAACTACACCGGCGTTTACTGTGCCCCTGCCCCAGATGATCCCGACTGCTTAACAGTCGCCGGAATAGACCTCAACCACGCCAACATAGCCGGTACCTTGCCGGAAAAGCTAGGCCTCCTCCAAGACCTCGCCCTCTTCCACATAAACTCTAACCGCTTTTGTGGCACCATACCCGATAGCTTCCGAAATATGCGACTTCTTTTCGAGCTTGATGTTAGTAACAACCAATTCAGTGGTTGCTTCCCTTCTGTTGTTCTTTGTTTGCCTTCACTCAGGTTTCTCGACATCAGATTCAATCAATTCGAAGGTGAAATCCCCTCAGCTGTCTTTGATCTAAAGCTTGATGCCCTGTTTCTTAACAACAACAATTTTACCTCATCTTTACCGAATAACATCGGTAACTCCCCCGTCTCTGTGCTTGTTCTGGCAAATAACAACTTCGACAGTTGCCTACCTCCAAGTTTGACCAAAATGGCAGGTACCCTCAACGAGATCATTCTCGCGAATGCAAAATTAAAGGGTTGTTTGCTGAAGGACATGGGGTTGTTAAATCAAGCGACAGTGTTTGATGTTAGCTTCAACAATTTAGTTTGTTCGTTGCCAGAGTCTACGGGGAATATGAAGAGCTTGGAGCAGCTAAATGTGGCCCAAAACAACCTATCTGGAGCTATTCCAAACAGTATATGCTGTTTGCCGAAGCTGGAGAATTTCACTTACTCCTATAATTTCTTTTGTATTGAGCCATTAGCTTGCCTTAAGTTAAAGGTTAAAGATGATAGGCAGAATTGCATTCCTAATAGGCCATTTCAGCGATCGCCTATGGAATGCAAGGCATTTTATTCACATAATGTTGACTGTGGTGCCTCCGATTGGTTACAAAGAAGGCCGGCACCGTCCACCGCCTCCGCCCCTACCACGTTGGCCGCGGCACCCAAGCACTTCGATGATTGGGGAGCATTGGCAAGTGGACATTTTCATCATCCATGACCAAACGGAAAGACATTGGATGTGGAGGGAATAATAAAATATTCTTGTTTTGATAATTTTCATCTGTTTCTTTACTTGTTACGGTAGACAAAATAGCCTTTTTCCCCCTCTTCATTTCTTTCTTTTTAAATTGATTTCTTTCTTAATTATCTTGTGACGATTCCAATGTTACAATCTTGGTCATCAAGAATAGAAAAATTAGGTATCATATAGTATTATAATTAGGCAATTGTAAATCAAAAACTGTAACAAAACACACAAGCTACTTCTATTTTACGATTATAACTAATTTTCGACCATAATAATTACCTAATACTAAACAAAAACTTAGTTGAGTTACGGTAATCAAAGCAAAAGAGAAAGTTTGATAGTAATTGTTTATTAATGAGTATATGTATTACTATTGCATGCACTTGAATTGTATGTATTGTGGAGTATCTTCATTGATTGAAACTCCCATCACTTGAGGCAAGAAATCCGATTTCTTTAAATGGAAATCAGGTAAGCAAAGAGACGGTGCGGCTAAGAGCTGAAAAAGGAGGAATGAATTAAATGCCAGCGCTGATATTGAAGCTAAGTTAAGAGTAAATGGACGTGGAGAAGCCGGAGATATGGCTTACGTTGGGGGGACAATCCATTAAATATCCCCTCTTCCTCTTGAAAGTAATGATCTTCAGCAAAATTGGATGGGAGTGGAGCTATTTTATGTGTACACGAATATGATGACCCCATTTGTAACCGCAGCAAAGTCGCAGGTTGCACAAGACACTAATAACTTTGTGACCGCGTTTATTTAATTTCACCGTCACAAGTTGATTAGTTATTCATAAATTTTCGCTTATCAAAGATTTTCCAGCCTTTAGTTTGCGAGACAATGCTAGTGAGCGATTCCTCACTCCCACAAGCTGACGGTCAAATACCAAACTCATTGCAAGATCTTTCTTTGCTTTAATATTTGTATGTAGTCTTGTTTATCGCTGTGCCATAATTAATTACGTTTCTAAAACTTATTTGGAAAGATGAGACCAGACATCCCAATCACAAGTTGATTTGGTGTAAATTTTTGTTCTTATTTTCTGTTAGACCATCTGATTTTCTTTAAAGATGTGATGATAATATTAATTACGTATCTTGTGATCAGCAACATGGATGGACAGTTGCGTGTGAAAATATCATAACTCCAAAGCTCATTGACATTGCACAGTAAGTGCTTGTTTGTTGTATTTCGATTGCTCTATGTAGTTTGCCCTGGACACTTTTTATTCAAGATATTTTTTTTTTCATCTATTGTATTTCTGGAATTTTCTTATTAGTTTTGCCCAATGACAATGCAAGTGAAAAATGGATATTGTTGATAGTTGGTTACTTTTTCCAAAATATAATGGATATTTTGGTATATTTTAATCTCCTCAAATTATTATAAGAGTTAAGAGACTTTCAAACCGCCCGAGAAAGAGGCAAAAAATCCTAACCCCAAATTTTAAATAGATATATTATTAAAATTTTTAAAACTCATCTAATTCCAAAATTCTCCTTCAATTAAAATTGATTCCGTGATCATAAACTTTTTTGTTATTTACTTTATTGGATTGTGTGTTTATTTTTGGAGTGATGATACAAACATAAACTTTTGTGTAAATTTATTTTGTACAAATTAATTTCGCATTAACTTATTGGTTGAATAAAAATGTAAAATAATAAAACAAAACACGTAGACTAAGAGGTTATTTGTTAAATGTCTTAAGTCTGAAATTTTATTAATTTTAGACATTTTCTAAAATATACTTATTTATTTTTTGGAACTTATGTTTGATTTTCAGATACTTACATCTTAATAGAAAAAGTAAATTTTTGTGACTTTTATCTGAATGAGAAAAGATCTGAATGACAAGTAAATATTATATTCTAAAAATATCTCTGGAAAATAACTTATTTCTTAAATTATAAAATCTAATCCTCTTTTTTTGTTTTAATTTACAAGGACATAAATGTCAAATAACAAAGTTTAAGATTTTTTTATTGTAAAAACAATCAAGATAACACTTATATTCAAATATTAAAAAAAGAAAAATAAACATGTCATTTATATTTTCGTATTCAGACTTTAGAAAAATTCAGACCCATTCATATTTCAGACAAAAAAATAAACACCACCTAAGAGATATTTAATCCAATCAATTAAATCATACCACATCAATTTGTATAAAAAGAATTTGTACAAGAGTTTTTAGCTATATTATTACTCTTATTTTAGATATGGCAACATTATTTTGAAGGCAAAGCTTATGTTACAATGGTTGTAACAAACATCCAATACATATGTGTCATTAGATTTTGATATTTCTTAATCTAATGGATGATAATAGTTTTAACACAAAATAAGGTACAAGTGTAATAACTATTTACAAAAAAATTATTTCTAATAACATATTTACATATTTTTTCAAATAAGTCATCGTTAATTTTATATAATTAAATGATTTTGACTTCCATTTCTTCTATATCTATTTTTAAAATCTTTTAAAGTTTTTACTATATTTTTATAAAAATCTAAATGACTATTATATTTATAAAGATTTACAAATTCTGAATATATATTTGCATCTATATTTATAATTTCTTATCTCTCTTAGACATAAACTAGATTTTTTCTTCTATATATATATATATATATATATTGTAATCTAAATTTAGCATATTAAATTATAAGAGATATTATATGTTATAAATATCTTATAAATGTAATGAATCACTAAAAAGATGGTACAATGAATAAATTATTAGAACCTCTAATAATTTTACAAAATATAAAAATTAATAAGTTACCACATTCTAGCTATATATGAAGAGGATTTTCTTATGAAAGATTTCAATCCTTTGATTCGATTAATGATTTAGATATGCAAGGAAATAATCAATTAAATTAAATTTACCTATATTTATTAAATAAATTAGGAATTTATCTATAAATGATATAGAAAATACAAATGAAATATTAGAAATTAATAATTTCAATGAAGAAAACATAAAACAAATTAAAAAGTTTGGAGATCAAATGAGTAAAGAATTTAATAAAGTTAAAGAATTAATAAAAGACTTGAACATTAAAGATCATGATATATTAAAGTAAGAAATCATTGATATAATGAATAAAAACTCAATAAATATAAGACTAAATAAGTTAGAGGTTCAATTAGATAAAATAAAAACTTGGTATTAAATTTATTATAAATATAAATGAAAAACTTCAAAAAAATTGAAGTACTTACAATATAGGCTAGTTGTCGTCTGGGGTTTAAAATAAAATTTTAAAATTTCTTAACTTTTTTATAATTATTAACTTTTCTAAGGATTTAAAAATTTAAGTGCAAAGTACCGCCATTGGAACATAATCTTTTTCCATTTTGAAATAATAAAAGAATTAAAAATAAAAGTACACATGGGCCTAGCCAATGGTTGGCCTCCGCATTAAATGGATACCACCAGCCTCCCGGGCCTTAACCCCGTTAGCAATCTCCTCAATACAAGATGAATGAATGATGATGCATCATTATTGTTTTTACTTAACTAGTCTTATTTTTCACTTTATTTTTTTTTAACTAGCAAAGGTTTTTCTTTGTTAAATAATAAAAAATAATTTATCATAACTCAGCTTAATAATTTAGAAACATTTATGATAACCTAGCAGCAGTATTAATCTATTAATCTCCATGCTTGAAATTTACATACAGAACAGGTTTGAACATTGTCAATCTTTGGTAAAATATTCTAAGCAAATTAAAAATAGAAAATAAAAGGAAACAAAAATGAAAAAAAAAATTCCCCTCCTATTATTCAAACAAGAAGATAAATATATGAATATTGTAAAAGAAGAATTTTTATTATTCTCTCCTTATCCTATGTTTGTACTGCTGGGGTCACGGATGATGAAAGTGGCCTGGCGGGAATGTCCCCCAATTCTGCTTTGGATGCTTTGAATACCACGGTTGGGAAGGGGGTGGTGGCGGTGGAGGCGGAGGCGGTGGCGGCGGCGGGGGAGGGGGTGGGGGCGGGGGCGGGGGCGGGGGCGGCGGGCTTCTTGGTGAGCAACCGAAGGCACCGCAGTCAACAGGATGTGCATAGAATGACTTGCATTCCATAGGTGATCGCTGAAATGGTCGATGAGGAATGCAATTCTGCCTATCATCTTTATCCTTCAAATTAAGGCAAGTTAACGGTTCACTACAGAAGAAATTGTAGGAGTATGTGAAATTCTCCAGCTTTGGCAAACGGCATATACTTTCTGGTATTGCACCAGATAGCATATTGTGAGCAACGTTTAGCTGCTCCAAGCTCTTCATGTTCCCCATGGACTCTGGTAACGAACCAACCAAGTTGTTAAAGCTAACATCAAACACCGTCACTTGATTTAACAACCCTATGTCTTGCGGAAAACAGCCCGTTAATCCATCATTCAAGAGAATGATCTCATTGAGGGTTCCGGCCATTTTTGTCAAACTTGAAGGTATGCAACTGTTTAAGTTATTATTTGCAAGGACAAGCACAGAAACAGGAGAGTTTCCGATGTTTTTCGGTAAAGATGAGGTAAAATTGTTGTTGTTAAGAAACAGTGCATCAAGCTTTAGATCAAAAACAGCTGAGGGGATATCACCTTCAAATTGATTGAATCTGATGTCAAGAAACTTGAGTGAAGGCAAACAAAGGACAACAGAAGGGAAACAACCACTGAATTGGTTGTTACTGACATCAAGCTCGAAAAGAAGTCGCATATTTCGGAAGCTATTAGGTATTGTGCCAGAAAATCGGTTAGAGTTTAAGTGGAAGAGGGCAAGGTCTTCGAGGAGGCCTAGCTGTTCCGGCAAGGTACCCGCTATGTTGGCGTGATTGAGGTCTATACCGGCGACTGTCAAGGAGTCAGGATCATCCGGGGCTGGTGCACAGTATACGCCTGTGTAGTTGCACACATCAGGGCCACACCAATTTGATGTGAAGCCATTGGGGTCAGAAGTGATGGCATATTTCCAAGCTTGAAGGGCTGTGTAAGCTTTCGAGAGCCTTGGATTTGGTATGGTCAATCCAATATCAATGTCTATACCTTGAGAGGGTTTAGAGCAAAGGAATATGACACAAAGCACGCCCCAAAGGGCTAGATTCAGAGAAGGGCTCTTCATCATCATTTTGAAGAAAGACATGCCATCTTATGACTTTTGTTGATAAGGAAGATGGCTGTCACGTTTTATACATGGGGTATATATAACATATTGACAAGTTGTAATTGTTGATCAAAAGTGTAAAATATTATGAATATTAAAAAGATTAAAAACGTTGACGTTATATTAGTGGAGTACAGATGGATTTTAACTTTCAATTTGACTGACTTGATTAAGAACTTAAAAGGAATGGTCCTTAGTTTGTTTGCAACAAAAATGGTGTGGTTTCAAGTTGTTGGTGGAAATTTGGAAGGAAACCGGTGTGTGACCTCAACAAATACACGGGTTTGTAAGTACAATTTTGGCGGTATTAAGTTTTTTAGTTGAGGCTTGAGCATGGGACCATTGAATAAGTTATATTGTCTGGCGGGCAATGCAGGAGGCTAATAACTAATGATGCAATATTTGGCACATGTATGGAGCCAAGGTCTCAGATGTGAGAGGCTGTGTATATAAAAAATGGGATGCCTTGTATCAGAAGTAAATCTTTGTTTTGTCATTTCTGATATGTTTTTGCGGTTCGAAAATGAAGTTGAAGCCTAAGCCTATATTTTCTCGCATTGCCAGTTGCAGAAACCCCACTTTAATCAATTTGTTAAGCAATTGCTCTGTTGTTTTAGTTTATGGTTGGTCATCCGCAAGGTTTACTAAGATTAAGAATGTCTAAGAAATCTGGGTGGTTAGAAACTCCAGAAGACAGAGATTAAAAATAATAATTAAAAAAAAAAAGGAGTACTGAGTCAACAGATAATTGGATAATCGTTATTGACAGAACATTTTGCCTACAATCTACAAAGTAAATGGTTGTTAAATATATCAAGAAACATTAAATTATGCTATTGTTATGGGTATGCTTGATGAATGAGAGCCAAATTATACTCACGTAGTGCTTTCGTAAACTCTACTGGCTGTAGTAGCAAAAAGAAACAAGATAAGATCAATCAAGAGAAAGCTAGCTCCTAGCTTAAGTGTTATACCTCGGGCTCATGACCCGAGCTCTTTGAAACCAGAGAAATGAAATAGGCCACATCCCTGGCCTCTGGTCCTAACTAGTAATAACAACACTTGAATGCAATCGGGTTTCAAGAATGTGAGTGCTCGCACAGAGCAGGTGGGGCTTTCAATAGTGACTAAGACTCAGTTTCTGTGGTCCATTCGAGCATGCCAAAATTGAAATTCTTCGTTTTTGGTATACGTGTTACTTGTGATGTAAATTTTGTTTTTGTTTAATTCCACTTGCAGGCCGCAACTTGAGAGAGAGAGAGAGAAATTTAATCAAAGTCAAATATTATAGATTTGGGCCGCAAGGCATTCACATACACGCTTGCAACAGATGAAGAAGAAAATCAAAATATAAGAAGCAGGAAATTATAGAAAATTGCTCCCAAAACTTAACATAGGAGACATGGAGACTTTAATGGAACAAGACTAAAAATAATACACATCTCATAATGAAGGCGAGGAATGGAGAAATTCCCATGGGAAAGGTCCAATCAATCATGAGTTTACAAGAATCTATGAACACACGAACATGATTTGCATATATTCCCCCGGCCCAATTTTACTAATTAAAAATTTAAGGATAATGTCAGCATAATGCAATTTATAATGATATAAAAAAACAAAAAACAAGAAACGAAAAGATCAACTAGTGACACATAGTTCTAGAGCAAAAGTGTTCCTCAAGTCAATGTGCTGATCTCAATTGACTAAATCACTTCAATAAATAAAAGACGTCAACTATCTTCAAATTTGCTGTGAACTCAGCCCATGATAAACAACGAACAGAACAGTGAAGACTTCTGAAGGAACAAGGTTGTGAGACATATATGGGTACTTAATAGCATCAAAAACAGACATTTTAGTTCGTCAGGTAAGAGGGTCGCTGCTCCATAACACGATGGTTTTGGCTCCAACTGTTGGAGGTCGATTTCAAAATAAAGTGTGGTAGAGCGAAAACTCGTCTTGCAAAGTTGGGAGTGGTTGGAATAGGAAGGAAGAAACGACTAAGTCAAGAATCAGTATCGTTTCAGAAAGTTACTTTGTGTTAATTTATAATAGAGTAGGTATGTTCAAGGGGTTATTGTGAGAGTTTCTTTTCTACAATTTCACTATTTTACGAAAGGATACGGCAAAGGCTAGGTCAATGGAAAGTTCTTAATACTATTGTTGATGTATTCGACCGACATGATTCAAGCTTACTCTTCCTCCTGGCACACAAACTCTGTTGTCAGGTCTCTTCACACCTGCCAGTTTTGGTCTGGGATTTCTTTACGTTCTGTTTCATTATCATTTGCTTGTAACACTAGTCTGAATATTAAAAGAGATTATATTGACATCAAAATATCTGGAAAGCAAAATTTTCCCCTATTTAATGCTATAATGAGATCCAATACAGCAAATGAAGTTGTTTAGGTGCTATAATACTATTTCTTCCTGATTTCCTATTTTCAGTATTTATTTCTTTTTCCATAAGTAGCACTTACATTGTAAACCGGCATGTATTTTCAAAATCATCCATGATTGTCAAACTACTAAATTTCACTAGAGAAATTCAACAGTTTCGAACCCCGCAGGTGCAGTTTCATGCCCTTTTCTTATAGCCATTAAGTCGGTGATATCACCATCCAGATAAGCTTTCATAAAAGCAACAATAATTCCTCCAATGGACCTCCTCATAGGCTCCCTGGACTTACCATTCTTACACAGACAATATGTAGCTTTCCCTCTGATCCCCTTAGTGTCATCGTCCAACATATCAAGGTGACCGTAATCCTTAACCACAAAATGACAAGCCGGTGT
This sequence comes from Luvunga scandens, assembly GCA_030449905.1. Lineage (NCBI taxonomy): Eukaryota > Viridiplantae > Streptophyta > Magnoliopsida > Sapindales > Rutaceae > Luvunga > Luvunga scandens. The sequence goes on from JASUUG010000478.1 coordinate 4,107,763, forward strand.
CCGACATTCTTTGAAGAAGTCTTCATGGTTAACTCCTGTCGGAGCACAAGGAGGGAACAGAGGGTTCTTTTTAATTTCACCCAAGCCTGAACCTATAACCATTACCGGCATATCAAGATCAAATGAATGAGGAATGTAAGTTAGTACGGGTGGAGGAGTTTGTTTCCCTTTGTCCATTCCATCAACAGGGTCTACACCTATTAATGCTGAAAATTTTAAAGTAGTGTCCGCTTTCTTAAGAGCTAGTGCAAAGGCAGTCTTGCCTCCACGACTATGACCAGCAAGGGCTAGCTTGCTTAGATTTGGCCGAACATGTGGTGGAAGGAAGTGGCCTAGTCCTTCAGATAGCCAATTTGTGATTGCAGCTGCAGACATAATCTCAGCAGTCGCGTCTGGTCCAGCCACATTGTATAACTATTGAAGGCAAAGAAGAAAAATATTTCCGTGAGCCAAACAAGAAATAGTGTCACTTTTCAATTTTAAATTCTTTCTTTCTACCCATTCCTCTAATCTGGTCAAATCCAAAAATGTCAAACAAAAACTACCTAGAGAATTCGACAAGAGTATATCAGTTTGTTTCTTTCCAAAATCTGTGGTCAGAGCTCAATTTCTATGTTAATGGACGGAGCTAAACACTATGCTACAACTACTGCAAGTCTATGTATTAGTTAAAACTAGCAATTGGAGGAAATTAAAATGGGTTAGGCTATGTATATTTTGCATTCTCTATTTGTCGGTCTCATAATTAATTGGCTAAGTTAGCAGCAAAATGAATTGGCTGAATTGACTATGATTTCTTTTTATGACATTTGAATGTGAACAGCCGACTAATTCCACTTCAGTTGCTTCTTTTAGACTTGGAAAAAAGAGGACGGTGTGGACCTACAAGAGAAAAGAGGGAGGAAAAACAAAAAACAGTATTTTGACAAGAAAATGGAGCCTTCCAGCTGCTTCATTCATTCTCCACAAGCAACAAAATGAGTCTATGCTGGCAATCGCCTTATCTAATATCAGCGTCAGAGTTAAAAAGGACCGTTAATTTAGGCTTGAGTATTAATTACAATTATACAACACAAGTACATCCTTTCATAAATTCTTAATAGCCCTAAACTCTCAACTACCCAAATAAATTCGCATGAAAAATCAAATATTCAAACTCCTGAGAGTTCGGTTCAGATATATTCATCACGCTAATAATATAGGAATTCCTCTCAAATGCAAACCAACGAGCATCTCCTGTTTGCTCTCTACAAGCAATTAGTACTATAGCCCCATCATATAAGTTGGATTAGCACCAATCATATATACAAGCATGTAACTATGGTCAAAAGGTTGATATACTTGACACAATTGCATTACATATGCCTGCACATAGGGTTAATTGAGAAAGCTCACCTGAGGAGCAATGACAATGAAGCCATGAGAAGCAACATGTAAGATAAGCTGAGAGTAGAAAGAGTTGAGTAGGACGTAACCGTGGAGTAAGATCAGTACTGGGAATTCTCCTCCAGCATCATCAGAAGGCATGCCGATCAAAAGCGGCTTGGGTGGCAGAAGTGGAGTAGAGTTTGTACCGTTGCATGATGCCACAGTAGCAGATTCCACTCTTTGAATACTGGTTGAATAATTCCCAGAATAAAAAACATTTGTGGCTGAACTTCTTGTTGAAGATGAAGACATGATGACGTATATCCCTTCGCGCTTGAGTTCCTTCTACTTAGCTTGCTTGTAACGGCGTTGCGGGATAAGTTGTTGCGTGGCCTTTATAGCCCCACTAAAGTCCGACTCGGGGGATGCTTTCATTTTCCTTTCAGTATTCTACGCTGTTTGGGTGTTTTCCCATTTTTATTGTAATGGGCTCTTTTTTTTGTGAAGTTAGCCCTACTGTCTCTGTTTAGCCCAAACTCTGTTTGTACATTTTGGCCTGATAACATGGGCCCACTAAGATCATCCATTCACCAACAATCAACTCAACTTCGGTGGGTAAAATAGAGAATCCGGGATTGTGATTCTGATTCCCAACATTAGTTTGTAGGCCGTTCTCATTTCTGTAATAAAATTTGTAAGTAAACAAAAGTAATCACTCTCAACGATAATTTATTATATTTATTTTGATTTGCATTACGTCTTAGAGAACCATTCGGGAAATATACTTCTAATATCTTATAAATATAATCCATACGAAATTCTTTGAGCATCATATTTGGTGGGTGACGGTGATATTCTTTGGAAAAACCGAAAGAGAAGAAACCCTACGACAGATCATACGCTGCAACAATTTTCTCAAGATTAATTAACTCGACTAAATGGTGGTACCAACTAACATTGTATCGGTATGAGATTTTTGCTTACTTAATGTTTAATTAAATTGCTTACCATGAGTTCGTGACAATTGAATGAATGCACACGCCTACGATTCGTTTTCCTTCGTATGGATCTAATTAAACTTTTGTAAAGGTCTCCCACTGTCATTAAGTTATCGTAGAAATTTAACCTTTTAGAAATTAGAGAGAATAAAATTAATTGATGACTTTTTTCACGCGTTTTGAGAATATTTTCTGAATCGATCGGGAAAATGAAATTACGTTCTAGATTGCACGTCTCATCAGCTCTTTCGTTCTTTTTCCATTTTCCATTTGAAAGAAAATATTTATCGTGACAGCTAGTTCCAAGTGTAATTCCATTAACAAATTGCTGTTTTCCCATAACAGTTTTCACCGTGTAGTTTCGTTCATTTTAATGTCACCGTAAATTCGTCAGACATTTTTTTATAAAAAAAAAATTGGAAAAGAAACACATGAATTGATGCGATACCTGACTGACATGATCACATTCACATTCTTGCTTTTGTTCCAGAATCTTATATATAATAACAATGATATTACATCCACTTTTTCAAAAATCAATAAAATAAAATAAACAACATAATTCTTTTTCTTAAAAAAAAAAAAAAACCGTCGCCTTCTCTACCATGTACACTCTCCATTATCGATTGCCTACAAGCAAATTAATCTCGGATGAGCCAGCAAAGAAATAAATAAATAAACACATTTGCCTTCTCTCCCAAGTAAACCCTAATAACTAACTCGATCATTTCTCAGAATCTGGCGCGCGAAATTTTTCTCTCCTCTTCCTTACTGTTCATAACTGAAGAGAGTACAATCGCGTGAATCTAGCCCTGGCTTCTTATCTACGGTGTTTGGAAGAATCTTTTACATTCGAATTTAATAAAATCTCCTAATTGATCTTTTTTTTTTATCAAATCTCTATAATTCTAATAAATACTACATGCCCGTTATAACAACGCTATCTCGCTAGCTTGAAAAAAAAAGGGTTAATAATAAATTTTGTTTGGTTTGTTTTTCCCATTCATCCAAATCCCCAAATAAAAAAAAATGGCAAAAGTTGACATAGAGAGAGGAACCACAGAGCTGTATCCGGGCATGATCGAGCCGCCCGAGATACGATGGGCGTTTATAAGAAAAGTTTACGCCATTGTCGCCATGCAGATTCTTCTCACCATTGCTGTTGCCTCCGTCGTCGTTTTTGTCAAGCCCATTCACAAATTCTTGGCCAGTGGGACGCCCGGCCTCGTCCTTCTTATCGTCGTCCTCGTTCTTACCCTCTTACGTACGTTATTTCTCTCTCTCTCTTTCTTTCTTTTTCAATCTTTATTATTTACGAATTTAATTTGTGCTTTTCTTGCTGTTTTAAATATTACATGCTTTAGGGTTTTAGTATAATAAATTAATTGTCATGCTTTATTCTTGAAACAAAAATTAATCTTCTGTATAAAAAAAAAATTCTTGACTTTGTTTGTTGAAAGAGTTGAGAGAGTTGAGTTTTTTCTTTTTTTTCTTTTAATTACTCGGGAATTCTTATTGAAAGAATACGAATCGTTATCATCAATTATCTAAATAATCCTCTTCAATTTACTCTGTTTGTTTGCAATGAGTTGCCTGTTCTGATACTAATTGTGGCCTTACTCATTCTTTAAAGCCAACTTGCAAAGAAAGGGTGCACGGTTGCTTATAAATCCACATACTAATCTTTGGAAATGGATGGCTTTTTGTGTTTTGAGATTTTTTTGTCCCTTTTTTGAGGAATAAAATTAGAGAGAATTTATTGAGGTTGTTGTGCTTTCCAAGATTATTATGAGTTAAGTTTCTGATTTTTTTTATTGGGAAATTGATATGTGCGTTTTTCATGTGTAGTAATATGCCCATTGTTTGCTTATCGAAAGCACCATCCGTGGAACTTTGTCCTTCTCGTGCTGTTCACGATACTACTTTCCTTCACCGTGGGAGTTGCTTGCGCCTTCACTAAAGGTACAGTGATTATTCCTTGATTGATAACACATCTCAATTCTGCTTTGATCATGCTACTTTATTCTTTTAATATCAATGTATGTGAGTTCCTGGAATGGATCTTTTTCTTGTTTATACTTCTGTTGTTCCAGGTGAAAATCTTAATTCTTAACTGAAGCCTGAACTAGCATCTAATGCACATTGTGAGATACATAATGAACTGGGTTTATATTGGGAGTTTTATTAAAGCTTAATTGGCATGGCATGCATTTACCTTTACCTTTTCGTTAACCAAATGGTGGCTAATGAACCCCGAATTCGGTGTCTGAAGTATTTCTGATTGGTGCCTTTGTTTGAGTGATGAAGAGTCTTGGATCGATTGTCCATAACTGCATTGTGACTATTATACTCTTTGGAAGAAGATTACATTGATGCAATTTGTTTTGCACACATATTAGAATGTAACCTTTGTTGTGACTGTTGTGGCTCTGTGTTTTAAAAGTGTGTTCACTTGTGAGTAGTAATATTAATAATGCATGGGGTCCCATATCAGGATTCATGGATTTGTGCTATTTGGATTTCCAACAGGGAAGATCATATTGGAAGCTTTCATTCTGACTGCGGCTGCTGTTGCTGGCCTCACTCTATACACATTTTGGGCAGTGAAAAGAGGCAAAGATTTCAGCTTTCTCGGTCCCTTTTTGAGTGCTTCCCTCTTGGTGCTGATCGTTTTCGGCATCTTCATGGTCTCAACGTTCTCACTTTCTGATTTGACATTCACTCAGTCACTGCCTAATATGCTTTCCCCATGATCATATTACGATCAGTACACTTACATTTCTCGTTTTACAGATCTTTTTCCGCGTAGGAAAGGTGGCACATATGATATACGGTCTCGTGGGAGCCATCATATTCTCTGGCTACATCGTGTACGATACAAACAACTTGATCAAGCGTTATACGTATGATGAATACATCACGGCTGCAATCGAACTCTACTTGGACATCATCAACATCTTCATTGCATTCCTCCAAATATTCCAAGCCACCGATTGAATCCTACTCTCATTGCACCTTCTATCTTCACACAGCAGCGGCTTAGAGATGACTTGAGCTCTGTCATTCCTCCGTTCATATCTTCCTCCTACAGCGATATTTGATTTTCTTTGACCCATAGCTGAAAATGAGTGTGAAATGTAGTTGAAAATTGGACATTTAAAGCAGAAAACTTTAAAACTTAGGTTCATATATTTGAAAGCATACAAAAACTACAATTGTAAATTATTATATAACAAAAACTAGAACTAAGTTTTGTAGCAAATAATTAATATTTAGAACTTCTAGTTATAATTTGGAAAGAATCCGGAACTTAATTATGTTTTTATAACTGAAAACTTTAGGTTTCGATTTTGGAAAATTATTGTAGAATTTTTGGTTCTAATTTATTTATGAGGTTAATTCTTAGAATTAAGATGCCGTATTAAATATAGTGACATAACTTGCAAGAATCATGTACAAAGTTAAAAGAAAACTGAAACATTATATAAGCAAAAGAAGAAAAATGTCCATTACACACGTTTTCATTCAAATGATAATTGCTTATTTGGAACTTCAGGTTCCAACTTTTGAAATTTATCTATACATGGACAAATTGTGTTACGTAATAATTGAAAGAGAAGAAATATGAGCAAAATAAAATAATAGTAAGGTATGTCATCAGTTGCGAAATTATGAAAAATAATAATAATAAGAGGAGCCTAGTTAGTCTCTACGAAATGTGAAGTTTTTGGTTTGGTAATATATAAAAAATTCTCAAAAATACGAACTTAATTTTTCGTTTCAATTTTTCTTCAAGAAAAAAAGAAGAAAGAAAAGCCTTTTATTTCACATTTCGCGACTGCTGAAGCCAAAATGTCTTCATTTCTCTTGATGCTAACTAAAAATCCTCTAGTGCAAGATTATGGTTGGTCTTCTCTAGAGTAATGCATGTCCTCAAGCAATTCCATGATGCAGCCAGGATAAGAGCTAGAGCTATAAGAAATATCTGAAAACACACCTCGAGCTGTAAGGTTTCTTCTTTTTCCGGGCATTTGTCTCCAAAAACCTAATATCTCAACACTCTGATTGATCAGCTGGGTGCTCATTAATCTAAACATGTAAAATATCTCTTACCGCAACATGCAGCACAGTGTCTCCCGCATCATCCTTGACTTGCAATAACTCAAGCATATTCCTGCAACGCAGCTCGTTCAACAAGACTTTAAGGACTTGGCAATTACTGTGTTTAACGGCTGCATATAGTACGGTTTGGCCAGAGTCAGAGGCCGAACGAAGTTGTTGCTCGAGACAACAACTGCCGAAGGAGACTGACTATAAAATAAAGTTAAATTGTAACTGTACAAATCAAGGCTGATAGTCTGAAGTAAATCTTTTTAAATAATAATTTTAATGAAAATTATAAAAATATTCAGGTTTTTCAGTGTGTTTGGTCGTATGGTACATAAAATTACGAATGATAGATAATACAATATTTTTCTTTTTATACAAATTAATGTGGTATCACATCAATGGCTGAATGAAGGCATTGTTTGGCCTTTGTAATTTATCTTCATTATTTTATATTTTCATTCTGTCATTTCAATTTGTGCAAAAATAATTTGTACAAGAATCTATAGCTATAAAATTATCCAAAAACAAATAGCAACTCACTTCTTTTGATAAAAAGTTTATATTGCCGACATGCTTCTAATTGAATTTAATATTAAGAAATTAAATAAAAATATATTATTCTTAATCTTAACATCTATTTATTAGGTTCAAACGGTGAACCTTAATTCGATTTTCTCGATCTCATCAATTTAAGTCTTGTATTTTTTTTTGTCACTTAGCCAAAGGCTAAATGGTAGAGTTGCTCCTTCCCAATTATTGAAAAATAATTGAGTGAAGACGGTCTTTTCCCTTTAGTCCCCAGCAATTATTTGATTGTAAATATATCAGTAATAATCTCATGCAATATGAAAAAAGTCTTGTATTCTTTTAAATAATTAATTTTCTTATATGGTAAGAGATTCATCAAGCCAAAATAAAATTGAAGCTTTAAACACACATTAAATCTAAATCTTCATTTTTCTATTATTAATGTAGTCAACGATTTTTTTTTGGGCCTTATAATAACATTAACACTAACAAGAGTACATTTAATAAATCTAAAACTATCAGTTTTTTATTTACAGTGTTGATTAATGCGATCGTTATTATTAAATTATCTTAACACTCCCCTAATAAATTTTTATGTTAAAATTAATTTGCAGTATGTTAATTTTTTATATTGTAAATATTTTAAGAATAAAGAGAGAATTGAAACTGAAAGTGGGAGATGAGAAGAAATTGTTGAAGTCATTTGGAGTGCATTATTTGAAATTGTAATTAAAAAAATAATAAAAGGAAAAAGAAAAAAAAGAGATAATGTTGGTCACACCCTTTAAGATGATGATGATGATGATGATGATGATGATGATGATAATAAAACAATAATAATAATAAAAAGAGTGAATGCATTCTTGCCTATAAAAGGCAAGCAGATGCAAGGAGGAACTAGGGAGGGGGGGTGGGGAATGAAAAAAGAGAAGAGAGGGAAGTTGAGGAAATATTTTCTTGTTTTTTTTCTTTACTTGTCTTGTTTTCTTGTGTAATCAATTTTCTTATAATTTATTTCAGAAATTTGTTAAATAAAATGAGTGTTTTACTTTTTAATATAAGTGGTTAAATTTTCTGAGCAGAGGTGAAATATAAAGTTCAAGAATTCAAATTATTGATTAATTATTTTTTCAAGTGAGTCTTAAAATTTATTTTATTTGTTGTATTTTTCTTTCTTATTAGTTTCTTTTATGTCATATTAATTTATAGATCTGGATCTTTTTCAATTTATATATTTTTTTACCATATTGTCAACATTTCAATATAGTTGTGGCACATTAAGTACTTGGTTCCATATTTATCACATCAATGGTTAATCAAGAATTAAATGGCATAATAATTAACTGCAAGATAAATACAAAATATAAATATAAGAGAATTGTTATAATTATAATTTGAAATCCCACAGTAGATCATGTAACCTTCGTTCATTTTTAGACTGATTTTTGTCAATTTCTTTTTTGCAGTTAATTTCCTTTGTTACAACAAATTCACAACTAGATTTTAAATTTCTTGTAGTTCGACCCCAAGCCCACTGGGTTATACTATAACCAGACACTCTTATAATTAACAATAATAACACTTTTAAATTGTATCAAGCTTTTTGGTGCTATTGTCGGAGAGTTTTCTAAATTTGATATCAGTTTGTTTTCAGTTTTTTTGTTTTTGCCGCCAACTTCAATCTTGATCTTTTTATTCTTTTTGTAAAATTTCAGTTGACTCCCCTCTTCTTTTGAGATTTTCACATCATCTATAAAATTTGTAAAAAAATTTTTTTACCTGAAAAACTTTACAAATCAGTCCTTAAACCAAATTGGAACTTGAATCTTTAGATTTTGTCTTATTCTTTGGACTTTTGGACTTAAAGATTAAATGAACTTGAACATTTGGACTCGGTGAACATAATGGACATGGACATAGACTTTTAAAATTATCATTAAGCCCAAAAATTAAAATAATTATTTAATCGACTGGTAATGGTTAAAAGTTATTAAAAAAAATGAGTCCACACAATAAGGTAAGTATTTCTTCCCTTCTTTCTTCTTTTAATTTATGTAATTTATTTTTCATTTATTTGTTATTTTATATGGTTGATTCAACCGCTTGAATTGTTATTTACATTTCGTTTGTTTTGTTATAGCCACTTTAACCACCTATCATTTTAATTTCTGTTTAATCATTCTTGTACATTAATTTGTGTAATTTTTATTATATCGCTGGTTTTAAAATACTGCCTAAATTGTTTCTTTCAATTTCTTTGTTATATGGCTGGTTTTATAATAGCGCCTGAATTGTTAATATTTTGTTAATATGTTATTTTATTGTTGTTTTTAATTATTTTATGGCTGGTTCAACTGCCTAATATTTTAATTTTAATTCATTAATTTTCAATTTATTTATTTTTATTTTATATTTATTTATTTTCAATTTTTGTTTATTTATGTTATTTGCTTATTTAATTTTTATTTTGTTTTTAATTGTATAATTTTTATTTGGTGTTATAAGCATTATTCAATTCTTGTGCATCACTTTCTTAATTTAATTTGGCACGCACTCACACATCATCAACATTGATACGATGTTGGTCTCATACAGATAGTGGTAGACTAATTCAAAAATTACCTTCACCACCTTTAGACATGGCTGACATCGGAGCTAATAATTTTTCTGAGCACAGAGATAACTAAGCCTTGCAAAATCTTTATGAACAGCTTAGGCACTTAGAGATTTCATGCATTCTATTAGAATAGGGTCACCATCATGTATAGTTTTTCCTCCTGATGCATATAGTTTTAATTTCAAGCCTAGTATCATTCAACTTTTGCTTTCTTTTCATGATTTTGAATTTGAAAATCCATACTTATATTTGAGAGAATTTGAAGAAGTTTATAACAATTGCACTGATCAAAATTGTAGTATAAACATAATCAGACTTAAGTTTTTTCCTTTCTCATTAAAAGAAAAAGCTAAAACTTGGCTACAAAATTTTATGTCAGAATCTATCAGAACTAGGGGTGGGCTTTATTATCAAAACTCAACAAAAGCATGTTATTACCTTCTTCAACAAGTTCATAAAATTTATTCCTCGATTGGCTTTATTATGCGATCTCCAAAAAGAGTTGATCGAAGCCAATTTTGAGTGCAAATTAAGGACACAATTGTTTTAGAAATCAAAGAACTCTTAAATGGGTCAAGAATGCGACCCCCAATACTGAATGCCGACTGCGAAGCAACAACGGAAACTAGAATTGCCAAAACACATTGGCAATCTGAGACAAAATTGAATACCTAAGCCAATTCAAACTCCACCAATTCAAAATATAAAAGTTATTATTCATCATCTACATTTTATCCGATAAGTATCTTTCACCCTCATTTTGCCTACCATATCCATCTTATGCACTTGCTTTCATCTTTTTATATTGTGCAAAAGGATAAAGAGAACTATAGCCAGCACACTCACTAATCTCACTAGTTTGAACCATGTAATTAGTCGTAGTAGCACTGTTTGAATCACTAGAATTGTAAATTTGATAAAGATTCATCAATAACGTTTTAAGCCTATTACACAACTCCTCAACCTTCTTGGTATCATACAAACTACTAAAGCACCATGTAACAAAGTACGTTTTACATTAAAGATCAAGTACTGTTGCTAAAACAAAAAACATGTTGACCTTCTCTAAATTATCACCCCAATATTTGGCAAACTTTGTTATCATAGGTTTGACCATGTAGCTTAACAAAATATCATCACTATCATCAAGAGACTTCAAATGAATTTAAACTTTCCATATCTCATTCAAATAATTATTCGCATTCACAAATTTATAATTACCAAATTTCAAGGTCACATCAGAAAAGACTGATAGAAATTTGACTAACCTTCTTGCATTATCCTAATTATCTTCCATCGATAGCCCTACTCTGCATTTTTCATTCTCGTTCTCATTCTCTCCATCAGCTTTGAACCAATTAACGTAATGCCCATCTTCGTCTTTTAATCTATCAAATATTTTTTAAAATTTCAATGTGGATCTCAACATTAAGAATGTTGAATTCCACTTAGTCGGCACATCTAACACCATAAACCCATTATATGAGATTTTTTCCTCATCAATACAAGCTTTGAATTTTTGCAACCTCGATGGGGAAGATTTAACATAGCTCATTGCATTGCGAATACTATTTATTGATGTCTGCACCGCATCCAACCCATCATTTACAATCAAATTTATTATGTGTGCTAAACATCTCACATGTATATACGAACCATTTAAAACCAATGAATCTCAACTCTAATTTCTTAAATGCTTCTTCAAATAATTGATCGCTTTTTCATTAGCACTTGCATTGTCCACAGTAATCATGAACAAACTTTCAATATCCTAATCAATCTACACTTCTCAACGAGCTTCCCAATAATCTCTCCTTTATGATTAAAAATATGTGCAAAACTAAGTATTCTCTTATGCAACTCCCATTTTTTATCAATAAAATGGGCTGTTATCACCATATAATTACACATTTAAATTGAAGTCCAAGTATCTGTAGTGATACATACCCTTTGACGATTTGCAATGAACATACTTTTCAACATCTTCTTCTCATTCTCATATAATTAAAGAATATCCTTTATAATTGTCCTCTGCGATGGCACATCAACTTTTGGATAATAAATATACTTTTCAACATCTTCTTCTCATTTTCATATAATTAAAAAATATCATTTATAATTGTCCTCTGCGACAACACATCAAATTTTGGATAATAAATAGCCAAAAACTCCAAAAACCCTTCAGTCACCATAAATTTAAAGGACAATTCATCTTTAATAATCATCTTTACAAGTGCTTTCCTACAAGCCTCTTCACTAAAAACCATATAAACAAGCTTAGCAGTACTAACACATTTTTCATGAGCTAAAGCACATTAATTTTCATTCTCTTTAGGCTATAATTTTTTATACACATGACACCTTTTTAACAAATGAGTTCTCAAGACATAAGTTCCTTTAATACTTTCACATATATACTCCTTCTTACAATAGTTATACTTCACTTTTTTCCTCCTGGTAGCTTTGAAAACGATTCCCAAACGTCTGATCCTAAGCACTTGCCTCTTTTTTTCATTCTGAACACCTTCTTCAAAATCGTCTTTCATAATCTCCTCAACAACATTGTTATTGTCTTCTATTCCGCACACAAGGTCTACTATAATTAATGTATAATAAACAAAAATAAAATAATTTACAATTTTGTATTTGAGAAAAAAAGGCTAGAATTTTGGATTAAAATGAAGAATTTTCAAAATTATTATTACTATTTTTAATATCAAAACTTTTTGCTCAAAATGTAAATAAAATAAAATAAGTTTTCATGTCGTAATATAAATTAACAAAAATTTAGGGACTAAAATGATATTTTATCTTGTTGACCTTCAGTCAAGGACTATTTTAAAAAGTTTGCAAATAAATTAAACCATAACAGAATTCCTGTATCAAACTTTTACCAAATATTGGGTCATTCTAAAATTTTATAAAGAAAAAGGATCCAAATAATAGTGTCCCTCCATCATCTTCAACAATTTGTGGCTTCCTCACTTAGCATCGCCCGTAGCACAATTTTGAAATGGAAAAATAGAAAAAGTAAAGTAACATACTCATATCCAGGTAAAAATAATCAAACTAACTATTATTAATAATTTAAGCAAACATAAAATAAGAAAATGTTAAAGAGCTATTTCAAAAAACTAAAAACAAACCCATTAAAAAAAAAAAGCAAGTGAGTTACCTAGCTGGTTAGGGAGTGATGGAAAGAATAACAGCAGTAGGCCGGTAGTAAGGAGAAGGTAGAACGAGCCAAAAGGAGATGTGAGCTAGGGTTTGGGTTGTGGGTTTGTAAATCGTGGTTGTATGATGCAAGCTGCAAACATGTGCAAAATTTCCAATTAGTGTATATATATGCTATAGTAAAATTATGAAAGTGCCTTAATTTCAATTCGATTTGAATTTTATAATTTTTAAATAAAAAATCGAACTGAACTGAACCGAACCATTCGGTTCGGTATTTATATATTCAAATTTTTTATTTTAAAAAAATTGAACCGAAATTGAAAAAACTGAATCGAATCGAATTTTTTTCAATTTTGGTTCAGTTTTGCCCATCCATAATCAGAACTTGGGATGAAATGAAAGCACAATTTTTGAAAAAATTCTTTTCACCCCACAGAACAAATTCTTTTAAAAAGTAAATCACCACATTAACTCAAAAGTCAGAAGAAACCCTCTACCATTGTTGGGATAGGTACAAAGAGTTACTTAACATTTGCCAACACCATAATTTTGAAACATGGAGGTTAGTGTCTTATTTCTACGAGGGACTAACATCCCAAAATAGACAAGTCATAGAAATGATGTGTAATGATGAGTTTAGAGACAAAAGTCCTAAAGATGCATTAGATTACTTTGACTACATAGTAAAGAATGATCAACATTGTGATACACTTGGGTCTTATGAGTTATCAAGTAAACCCCAATCATCTCCATCTGGTGGAGGCATGTACAACTTTAGGGAATACTATAACCTTCAAGCCAAATTTGAATCTTTAGCTTGAAAATTTGACGCTTTAGAGTCTAAAAAGAATGATCATGTAAAATTTGTTCAAGATATTGTATGTTATGTTTGTGATTTTACTGACCATTCTAGCAGAATTATCCAACTTTGCTAACTCTGAGAGAAAGTTTGCATGAATAGGTAAATGTCATTGATAATTTTAAAAAACCAAATCCCAATTTATACTCCTAAACTTACAACTATGATTAGAGAAACCACCTAAATTTTAGTTGGAGAAATGACAATCATGTACAACCTTCACAGCCAGCTCCTCCACATTAAAATTTCCGAAACTCCCATAATTACCCACTATATGTCTCACCTCCCAGACAAACTCTAGAAGATACATTGCATTCATTCATTGAAAAATAAGAGGCAATTAATAATTAAACATGCAAACCTTGATCAATTTAATAGAAACTATCTCCAAACTTACATTAGCTCTCACCCTGCATGAGAAAGGTAATTTTCTTACTTAACCTGAACCAAACCTCAAGAGTCAACGATATTCTCAAATGGGTAATACAGGAACCCAAAATGTGAGTTAAGTTAAATCGGTTGTAACTCTTTGTAGTAGTAAAGTTGTCAAAAAAACATATTTTAAACCTTTGTGAAATTAGCAATGATTCAATTTCAGAGAATAAAGAAGAGTTTGTTGAGCCTTTAACTCATAAAAAAATAATCAATTCTTCTCATGTACCCCTATTTCCTCAAGCACTAATCAAGTCAAAGAGACCAAACCACAGTCCAAAGATTTATAACATCTTTAAACAACTAAAGGTCAACATTCCTTTACTAGACTTCATTAAACAAGTACTTTTCTACTTTTCTATGCTAAATTTCTGAAAGATTTGTGTACTCTAAAAAGGAAACATAAGGTGCAAAAGAAAACATTTCTAGCAAAACAGGTAAGTTTTATTCTCTCAACCAATAATGCTTTGAAATATAAGGATTTTAATTGTCCAACTATTTCTTGCATTATTAGAGACCATAAAATTGGATATACTTTACTTGATCTTGGTGATAATGTCAATTTGCTTCCATACTCAGTGTACGAACAACTCAATTTTGGTAAGTTAAAACCAACATCTACCACCCTTTTACTTGCTGATAAGTTGATTAAGATACTAAAAGAAATAATTAAAGATGTATTAATTCAAGTCGATAAATTCATATATCATGTGGATTTTATTGTTTTGGAAACAAAACCATTTGCTAATTAATGTAAATAAATTCATGTTATATTAGCTCAACTTTTTTAACTACTACTAATGCTTTGATTAATTATAGGAATGAAGTAATGAAATTATCTTTCAGCAACATGACGTTGGAACTCATTGTGTTTAACATGTGTAAACGACCTCGTGACACAGAAGATGATGATAGTGAGAATAAAGAGATTGGTCTCATTGATTCAATCATTGAGAAACAAATTTAGGATGAGAAATTGAGAAACTCCGTGGAAATTTATTTTGCTAATTCTTTTAGATTAAATAGAGAATTAGAATATAATACTGTTAACATATACTCAATACTTGATTCTACACAGATACTTGAAGATGATACTGGCCAATTGAATTTTGAAGAAATTATACACCTTGAAGAGCCAAAAGAAAAGAAAGCACCAAAATTAGAATTGAAAAATTGTCGAAAGAATTAAAATCTAGGTACCTCGGAGATCAGCAAACATATTCAATGGTAATTTCCCAAAACTCACAAGCGACCAAGAAGAGAAAAATGTCAAGAATTGTGGGAGCAAATGAAAATATGTCATGACAAGCATTGATTAGTGTTAAAAATTGTATGTTCATTAATGGTAAAATATCATTTTGTACTTATATTATAATTTATGTTTGTAATTATGTAACATATTGTGAATTTCTAATTCTTTTTCTAATTATTTATTTTTGTGTGTTTATTAGGTAAAAATAATAATTTCACACAATTCGATACTTCAAACAAATGCACGAATGTCAAATTTGGATTTCGAAGGTTCGAGAAGTTATTTAATTGTCAAAGAGAATTCATGACTTTTGTGAAATTTTAAGTTTTTACCACATTAAGTGTGGTAATTGTGAAATTATAAGTTTTTACTATATTAAGTGTACTTGAGTGGATTAAGTTATTTTTATGTTTTGTTAGTGGGACAAATATATGACTATGATGTAGTTAGCTTTATTTATATGTGTGATGTGGATTAATCATGCATTAGTATAAATAGAGAGGGGGGAACAAATCTCTCTACACTTTTTCTTCATTTTTTTCCCCTCAAATTCTTCTTCTTATCTCTCTTTCTTTATAATATATTTTCAATAAATAAAATTAGTTTATTTTCAATTTTCAAATACAATTTTTTTTAATTATGCATAATTTAATTTTAATTTTAATTATTATTTTTTCAATTATGCTTAGCTAAATATTAATAGTTAAGGGAAGGTGAAACTCTTAGTAAAAAAATATGGTTTAATCAAATTCTATTTTTAATTATATAAATTAAATTATTTTTTATTTAATTTTATGCATATTTTATATTTTAAAATTTTGATTTATTATAGACAAAAAGGGAGTTTGGCACAATAAATTCTTAATATCTCAATATAAGGTATAGCAAAATGGTATTTTGATTTATTGTAGGTAAATTAAATTTTGTCACAATAAATACTTAATCGATAATAAAATTAATGAAAAAATCATGATAATTTATACAATTAATCTTTTGGACAATAAATCTAAATAAAAATGACAAAAAGAATTTATTAAATTTTATTTACTCCTAAGAGTGGATCCACAACCCTAACTATATAAATTTCATAGTTTCACTTAAATTAGGTTGCATATATTCAAGTTTTATTTTATTTTTAGATAAAATAAAATAAACAAATTAAATCTTTTTTTTATGGGTAGATCTCGGACTCACCGAACTATATGGGAGTTAGAAATCATTTTTTCAAAGAGAATTGTGACGTATCAATAAAAAATCTTTTACATATTGTGGACAAAAATATTTTTATTCAACTCATATTAAGTGTGCATTCATTTTAAGTTTTTACATTAGGTGAGGTAATTGTTAGTGGCCCATTTACTATTCACACTATTTTTCGTGATGTGGTCATAAAAATTGAGAATCCAAAAGACGATGTCACATTTAAAGTTAATAGTTAATTATTGAAACTATATTTAGAATACCAACCACTTGAAGCACACACCAAAATCAATTTGTGTGAATTACAAAATCTTGATCAAATCATTTGCTTTAAACTTTTTATCATTTTTCTTTATTGTTACCTTACTATTTGAATTACTTGATTTTTTTTGTTTTGTTTAAGCATGTTTATTTGGCAATTGTGTTTCATTTCACCATTTTTAATATTTGTCATATGTACCTCCATAAGAAAAATCATTTTCAAACATCTAAGAGAGTTTTTACATGTAAAATTTCATCTAAGAAGCTTGCTCCGAGTTTGTAAATCATATCCTATTTGGGACTTACGACCACCAGAGTTAGTATCCCACGTTGAATAATCTAGAAAGATAACTAAGGGAAATAGAAGGTGGTATTTATGAACTCCAATTGAAACTTGTGGTAAATTCAATAAAAAGACGAATGTGAGTTGCATGCTTGATTATAATTATTGTGTTTCTATTTTGTTGTTTTGTTCATTTTTGACTTGATTTTGCAGATTTGATTTATTTCTTTAATATGTTTGATTTACTTTCTAGTATAAGTGACAAATAATGGTACTCCATGACTTACTAATGAGTTACTTGATCTTTTGCAAGCTTACAAACCAGAGCCAAATGCTATGACCTTGGCATTTGAGTGGTAACTAATGATGATGGCAGCAACCCTCGTAAAAAGTGTAAATATTTTCTAAACTCTACTCCTTTCTTATAAGATATTGAGGACAATATCTCTTTTAGGTTGAGAGGAGGGAATAGTTGACAATTATGAAATGTTACAGTCTTGGTGATGTTTTTACTAATTTGAGTTGAAGATGGCTAAATATAGAGTGTAATAACTCTAGAAACATATCTTCTGAGTGTTAATTAATTTGATCATTATTCATAAATTATCTTAATACTCTCCTAATAAATTTTTATGTTAAAATTAATTTACAGTATGTTAATTTTTATATTGTAAATATTTCATGAATAAAGAAAGAATTGGAACTGAAAGTGGGAGACGAGAAGAAATTGTTGGAGTCATTTGGAGTGCATTATTTGGAAAAAAAATAAAATAATAAAATAAAAAAGGATAAAAAAGGAGATAATGTTGGTGATGGTTAGGTGGCCATCTTGCCACCTGACCATTACACCCTTCAAAATAATAATAATAATAATAAAACAAATAATAAATTTTAAAAAAGAGTGAATACATCATTGCCTATAAAAGGCAAGCAAGTGTAAGGGGAATTGGGAGAGGGGGGAGGGGAATGAAAAAGAGAAGAGAGGGAAGCTAAGGAAATCTTTTCTTTCTTTCTTTTTTTATTTGCTTGTCTTGTTTCTTGTGTAATCAATTTCCTTATAATATATTTCAGAAGTTTGTTAAATAAAATGAGTGTTTTACTTTTTAATATGAGTGGCTAAATTTTCTGAGCTGGGGTGAAATATGAAGCTCAAGAATTTAAATTATTGATTAATTACTCTCTCAAGTAAGTATTAAAGTTTATTTTATTTGTTTTATTTTTCATCCTTATCAATTTCTTTTATGTCATATTACTTTATAAATCTAGATATTTTTTTGATTTATATGTTATTTTCACATAATGTCGACACTTCAATATAGTTGTGGCACATTAAGTATTTGGTTCCATATTTATTACATTAATGGTTGGTTAAGAATTAAATGGCATAATAATTAATTGGCAAGATAAATAAAAAATACAAATAGGAGAGAGTTGTTATAATCATAATTTGAAATTCAAAAGTGGATCCCGTAACCTTAGTACATTTTTAGACTGATTTTTGTCAATTCCTTTTCTCTAAGTTAATTTTTTTTGTTACAACAAATTGACTATTAGATTTTAAATTCTCTGTGGTTTAAGCCTGAACTGATATGATTATATTATAATTAGACACTCTTATACTTGGTATACTTGGGAGTAATAATACTTTTAAGTTGTGTCAATCCTCTCTCCATTATATGAGTTCAAACCATCAATTAGGGCTAGGTATCGAATTGGATTCGGATCAATCCAATCCAATCCGATTTGTTCTTATTCGGATCAGATTCGAATTTAGAGTTGAATATGATCCGATAAGAATTTTATAATCCGATTGGATTTGATTCGAATTGAATTGAATTCTGATCCATTTGATTAATCTGATAGGATTGCACTTGCAATTAAAAAATAAATAAATTAAACATAAATAAAAAAATAAAAATTAAAAGAAAGCCCTCAATCCTTAAAATCTCAAATCAAATATAAAGAATCAAAGAAGCAGCCGCATCATCCAGAAGTCCATGAACCCAACCTATCTCTTTAAGAAGAATCCTACTAGCTGTCAATCGTCGACCCCTCAACTGCACACCGACAATGTTGCAACCAGCAGTTGCTGAGCCTATGAGCCGTACGTTGCTATGGCACTAGCTGAAGTCGCATGCAAACTCAAGTCCCAAACCCAGCCGCTACATCTATTTGTTTATTGCAATTTTCAATGGAGTCAGATCTATAAAGCTTGTGAGGTACATAGGTTATGAATTGGTTTGGGTCTTTGACTTTGAAAACCTTGCACAGGTTTGGGTTTTTGAATTACTTATGAATCTATTTTTGATTTGCCAATATTCTCCTTTTTTATGTTTTTGGTAATTGTAAAGTTGTATGTTTGATTTAACTTTCCTGCTTTTAGGATGCAATTGTTACTGAAGATCTTAACTAAATAATTGATGTTAAAATGAATTTTCTTTCTTTCTTTTTTTCATTTGCTGGCTTCCTGCATTTGTTTTTTTATTTTTGTGATTTTAATTTTGTATTAGAACTTGAAAGTGAGATGGATTCATCTAATTTATTCCAACACATATTATTGATCCAAATTTGAATGCAATCCAAACTATTCATCCGATCCGAATATATTCAAATCAGATTTAAGTTTGGATAGCATTCGTGTTGAAAACCAAGAAGAAATCGAACAAGAATAATCCAAAAACAGATCAAAGAAACAGAGTAAGTTCGGCAACTATAACACCACCAATGAAGGAAAAATCACAGGCCTTTACTTAATCAAATTGATTACACACAGATTATACAAATCACCAGAGACTACCAGCTTTACGATACAACAAGAATTGCATAAATTGACCTAGAAACGAGAGAGAGATTCATGCCACAATAGAGGCTACAAACCAGCCTTATAAAGGCTGAAGTTTCTGGAAAATTTTCCAGAAACAAACTACCGAATTTAACAACCTCTCGGCCACGTCAGTAAATATTTGCAAACCAACCCTTAAACTGAATGCAATCTGTACTACGGCACCCATAACTCTAACTCGATTTCATTTAGGTCCCTATTTCACAAATCAACTCTTTACAATCTCCACCTTACTGATTTGATTCAATCTGATTTTCAAACAAAACACCATAAAAAAACCTTCACCCTTCAGTAATTCACATCTGAATTCAGTTCGAGTTGGGCAACACTCCCATTAAGTTCACACAGAACTCAAACTTTGCAGTTGGAAGCACTTTAGTAAGTGCATCAGCTGGATTCATATCTGTATGGATTTTGGACACTGATACAACTCCTTTTGCAACCTCTTCTCTAATAAACTGCAGCTTTACATCTATATGCTTGGTCCTCTCATGGTAAATTGGATTCTTGATCAACTGAATAGCACTTTGATTGTCACAAAAGACTTGAACAGTTTTCTGATTTAACCAAAGCTCATTTAGAATCCCTTTAAGCCACATAGCCTCTTTAACTGCCTCTGTAGCTGTAACAAATTCAGCTTCAGTAGAGGAAAAAGCTACTACAGGCTGCAAGGATGCCTTCCAGCTTATCATACACATGTTCACTAAAAACATGTATCTAGAAACTGACTTTCTTTTGTCCAAATCCCCTGCAAAGTCAGAGTCCACATACCCCACAACTTCATTCACATTACTACTTGACTTCCCATATAACAAACTTCTATCAACAGAGCCTTTGAGATATCTCATTATCCATTTGACAACACTCCAATGAGTTTTGCTTGGACAACTCAAGAACCTACTGACTACACTCACTGCATAGGCTATATCTGGTCTGGTGCATACCATTGCATACATCAGACTCCCCACAGCCTGTGCATATGGTATATCATCCATCTGTACCTCTTCAGCCTCAGAGTGTTGAGTTGATGATAACTTGAATTGAGGACCAATGAGTGTAAGAACAGGCTTGCTATTATTCAGGTCAAACCTTTTTAAAACCTTTTTAATGTATTTTTCTTGGCTTATAAACAAGGTACCAGCAACCCTGTTTCTGTAAATCTCCATTGTTGTGCAAATTTTATTGAACTCGCAAGTGCACGAATCTATTGTAGAATAGATTAACGGTGACGAGTGTCGATCCCACGAGGAGGTGGATTTTAATTATGTGTAGAATAAATTTTCTGAGTTGGTGGTTGGATTTATAATGAAAATGATGTAGGCTATCAATTAATTTAAATTAAAGTGGTAGGAATAAACTATTAAAATGAAATGCTTGGATCTCCTGGGATCTGTCTCAACACGTACTACCCCGGCTTAATATTCATTATTAGTACCAATTAAATCATGAAGGGGGAACTTCCACTCATCATGAACCACACTTTTAATAGATATGTGTCTAAGGGCTTCCGTGCCAAATAGTAATAACCTTGCACTAGGGAGGCGGTTATTCCAGTAGATATCCGCACAAGATTATTACTATCTGTCTACGAAAAGTCAAAACAACCACATAAATTAAAGGGGAAGGAAAAGTAAATTTACCAAATTAAGCCCATGGAGCATGTTGAGACTTCACCTTCAACCCAAGCTTGAAAGGAAATTAGCCACTCATATTTGAACTAGGGGTAAAATGGGAATTTTATTAAAATACGTAGAAAATACAAGATGGAGATGGAATTAGAGAGAATGGAGTCCAAAAATGGATTCAGGGGTCTCAAATTAGGGGGGGGGAGCCCCCTTTTTATAGATAAACTGAGTTAATCATGGCCATCGGATCAAAACAATTTGGACGCTCAGGATTGCGCCACGTGGCAAGTTCCTATTGGATGGAACACATCATCAGGGCTGTTATTCTGTGTATATGCATGTACCGTACATACACGTTTTTTCGATCCACTAATATTCGCCACGCCACCGGTCAACATTTTTGGTCCGATAGGATCATGACACGCCATCGTCGATCAATGCCGCGTAAGCGGTCAACGCCACATCATTCGCCCAATCAAATGCCGCCACGCCATCGTATAGTGCCACGTCATCGTCTGGTGACACGCCATCGCATGACAAGTCTGGTGAAAGGTCGTGAAGCGATTGTCGTGTATGATCGTATATATCAACCGCATGCATGCGTGTGAAAGCGATCGTATATGTGAAGCGACCATTTTTCTTTTACGCTCCTCCTAAGGTTTTGATCGTCCCGAGTTCAAAAGTGCTGTCCGTTTTTCCATTTGATCTCTCGTTTATTGTGAAATGACCATGATATCCCCTAAAATACATAAAATACTTAATTAAAATAAAACATACATAATTAAATTACAATGGACTTAAAGACATAACAACAATAGGGATGTTAGTGAGACTTGGAGTGTAAAATGATGATTTTCTCTATTATAAATACACACTTTCTAAAGACTAAACACACCCCCAACCAGAACTTTTTTGCTAGTCCCTAGCAATTTGAGCGAAAACAAAATCGAAACAATTTTTTTTTTTTTTTTTTATTTGTAGTATTTATTCAATCCACTAATGATAACAATCAAATAAAAGTATAAGATTATCTACGATCTAAAGAAATATCATTCCCACATCAACTCTCCACATGAATCAGTTTAGAAAACTTTGTCACAACGATGAATCGAGTCACTTTTAAGAATGACATGCAAGCCCCAAAATCTCACCTGTAGTAGTAATACGCTCACAAAGAAATTAAACCCAAAAATAATCACTCCAGGTGAATGGTAATTTGAGTGAAAATAATAAAAAGTAATATCACACACTCTCACCAAGGTGATAGAAATATCCTCAAACTTAGAAATAAGACGATTTTAATTTAAAAATGCTAATCAAACCAATTTTTTTTTTTTTTTTTTTTTTTAAGATGCATTACCACATCTTTTCAACCCATATAATTAGTTTATTTGATTATAGTTCCCTAAAATCGAAGGACTTTTATTGTGACGTAACGTAAAGCAGGACGTGGCTAACAAAGAAAGGATAATAGGAAAAACAAAATATATGTTTGAAAAATAGAGAACTTTGAAGATTGTAAGGTGCTTTTCACTTGATGTTTTATTTTATTTTATTTTTTTTTTTTAATTTTTTTTTATTTGTAAACATTTTTTTTTTGTTTCTTTTTCTCTTTTTTTTTTTTAGCACCCTTTTTTTTTTTTTTTTTTTTGTGAATGCAAAATTATTTCTATTTTCAAACATAAATGGGTGGTGAGAAATACAAAATATAAGGTGATCTCACATTGGAGTGGGACAAGATAATAGGTTCTAAAAGAAAAGTCTTTATTTTTATTTTATTATTATTATTTTTTTTTTTTTTTTTTTTAAGGCTTAAAGGGGTTAACTATGGATACATATTAATAGGGTTGGCTAGAAAGGCTCAAACGGACCAAAGATGGGCTTTTCTCGTCATCTTTTAGGGTTAAATAATCTTCCATATCTACTAGTTAGATAGATCTTGAGATGTGGCAACACACACTTTAGTTTTTTTTTTTTTTTTTTTTTTTTTTTTTTTTTTTTTTTAACTAGAGATAATGTATAAAGCGAAGAACTAAAAATGTTGAATGAAGAATGGGCAAAAAGGGGTTCTTGTCAAGAAAAAATAACAGCCAAAAACTCACTTGAAATTATTATGACATGTGCATTCTTTCAAGAACTTAAATTTGTTTCCAACATCAACATGTAGAAAGAACAAACATGCTTGTGGTGAACATAACTAAAGACTAAAGATAATACAAATACTAAAATTTTAAAGTTATCATGTCATCTAATTATGAAAAGATCACACAATTTTTTTTTTTTTTTTTAATAAGAAGATGCGTTTCTAGAGTTACTGCACTCCATATTCAGCCATCTTTGACTCAAAAAATTTAACCACAGTTAGTTTCTAAAACAAAAAATAGTAAAAACTACACCAAGATTGAGATATTCCACAATTGTCAACTATTCCCTCCCCCCAACCTGAACGGAACATTGTCCTCAATGTTTGAAAGAGAATAGGGTTTAGAAGACATCACCGAGTCTTTGGATCAGAAGAAAATATTTACAAGCGGAGAGTTAAATCTAATTTGCAGACTTACTACTGCCATTTCTTATTTACCATCATTAGTTGGCCATTATTCCAAAGACAAGTTTCTTGGGATCGGCTCTGGTTTATAAGCATTGAATGATCAATTAACTCGTTAGCGATGATGAGCACAAATAAAGATTTTTTTCGCTGTGAAAGGGATGAAATGATTTTTTATTGCATGGTTAAGAAATGCGATGAAGCCATCATAAAAGTTATTGACATTTAACAAACCGATGGGTTTCTGATGAATGTTCAGATGAGCCCAAGATGCTAATGTGATTAGTGCCTCTAGAGTTGCAAGATCTCCTGGTAGGAAAATAAAAGCATCAGCATGATTTAGCATTTCAGTTATTCTTTCTTGCATACCGAGACAACTAACTCTTTCCAGGTTGGTGAGTCGACATACAAAGCCAACGGTTTGAGGCTTCTTGGGATGATGCCTAACACTTGGCTCCTCTCGAGATAAACGACCCGAGACTAGTTTTGATAACCCTCGGTCACCTCCTCCATAAACCGGATGCAAATTTCTTTTTTTTACATCGTTGACCAAGATCGATGGCGCCTCAACGAACTCTTTATGTTTGCATAGTTAAATCTAGAGAAGCACACAAATGTTCTTGAATTGTTTATGGGAGTAGCTGCCATTGGGATGCTTCTCAAAAACAATTTGTGAGTCTAAAAAGAAAAGGTCATATATCAAGGATCTTGGTCACAATTGTTTTCTGTTTGTATAGGAGGTAGCAGTCTATGTCAATTAACGCGAAAGACATGGCTCGAGAGTAAAAAAGGAAATAGTAAAAGAAAAAGCACTCAATTATTAAAGACAATAATGCAATTGATAAAACAACGGTGAAATAAAACAATGAAGAAATAAAACAACAAGTAAAAGGATATTTACGGTGTAGTTGTGATTGTGGCTCACATCTTCCTCCGGTTTTACGTCCGTAAAACGGCCAACGCCCTCATGGGTCGAGGATAGGCTTCCCATCCAGTTTTCTTATAAACCGGCAAGCGAGGTCGTTTATAGTCAGATTCCCAAGACTATATCGTACTTGCTCTTTCTGAAATAATGGCCATAACTGGAGAATTGCTGTTTGTACGTATCTACTGGGATGCGTTTCAAGAGACAAAAGGATATCATCCAATGACTCTTTATTCAAGCCATCCCTAATGAATTGAATCTTATCTTCCCTATTATCAGACATCATTCCGAAAGAACAAGGATTTTTATCGCATTTCATCCTGGCACACTTATGACAATTAACATGAAGTTTTTCACTCTTCGTTTTCTCGAGTAATTTCCTTTACCACAACCAGGCATGTATGCAATAAATTTAGGAGGTAACTCACCGCCAAACGTACCTTGGCCTCGATTAACCAACGGATGTCAGCGTGGGACGTTATTTCTCATAAGCAATCGCATGCGTTCGGACCGAGCTTTATAGATCGTAAGGAGGGCATTCTCGAGGAAGTGAAGGAAATCGCTTGTGAAGCTTTGCTAGAATCGCGTTTCGTCCATACCTTCTTCTCGGAATATTAGTTATTATGGGAAACTAAAGTAACCGACTTTGATTGTCACGAGTACCGTTATCCGCCACTTAACCGGAGTAACAAACTAGAGAACACACAAAAGAAAAGAAAAGAAAAGAAAAGAAAAGAAAAGAAAAGAAAAATAATAATCTCACAATTGTCCTCTTATGAGTTTTCCTCAAGTTCGATTTGGGTTTCGTTGATACCTCCTCAATTTCTTTGAGTTGTCTTTCTAGATCTTCAACGTGGGATACCAACTCGGAGGTTGTAGCTTCCAAATACGATCGTTTTACAAAATCGTATCCGCTTCTCGGATGAGATTGTACACGTTGAAGTTGTGTCGAGAATGTTCAAGAGGAACTGTCTAGTTGAGGAACACATAATTAGAAGTGATAAAAGAAAATCTGAATGATTAAATAAACACACTTTCACAAAAATTTAAATCAGAAAAGAAGAAATAAATAAGAAAAATTCTTAATTTAAATTTGGTGGGTCACTCAAATCTATTTCGGTGCCTTTTTTCACGTGGTTGGTACTCTAGATATGGCTTCAATCTTTGACCATTAACTTTAAAAATTACACCGTTCTTTGGATCCTTAATTTTAACTGCTCCATATGAAAAAACAGTGTGGACTATAAAGGGACCAGTCCATCGATAGCGTAACTTACCTGGGAATAGGCGCAAGTGAGAATTGAATAAAAGTACTTTCTGACCTGGTGTGAAAGATTTTCTCATAATTTGCTCGTCATGAAAGACTTTCATTATTTGTTTGTAAATCTTGGCATTTTTGTATACATCATTACAACTTTCTTCAAGTTCGCCGGTTGTGATTTTCTTTCTAAGTTAGCTTTGCGCATGTCAAAGTTGGATTTCTTCGCCCAAGTATGCACAATGCTCAAGTTTTGGTGGTGATTCTAATGATGGACTCGGTTTCTTCTCACGATGGTGCTAGTTGTTCCACTCTTGACTTCCATTTGTTAATGTCCATGGATGGATGGTCTTGAATCAAGTAAGGCGTTAACCTCATCTATTGATGTCAATATCAAAATTCAAACCAAAGTGAGTTAAACATGTTTGTAAAGGGTCATCACTAAGATTTGAAAGAAAAGTATTATCAATTAATTCTTCAATTAAATCCACATCAACAATTTCATCATCTGCGTTGGGAGGTTGTTTGGCAATGTTGAAGATATTTAGCTCCATCGTCATATTGCCAAAGGACAAGCGCATATTTCGATCTGCATTGAATGTGAGCATCGGCGATTTGCCAAGAAAGGTCGTCTAGGATAATAGGGATCTGCTTCCTTGAATCTCGGATCTGGTTGAGTGTCAATTACAATGAAATCAACAGGAAAATAAAACTTATCTACCTGTATAAGACGTCTCCACAATACCACGAGGTTTTTCATGGGACCGTCTGCAAGTTCGTAACACCACCTGGAGTTGGGTGTAATTCTCGACCCAAGTTTCACAAATCTTCGAGTAAGGCAATGATTTACACTAGCTCTAAGTCCAACAAAGCATTCTCAATTGTGTGGTTCCCTATACTACGTGAGATAGTGGGGGAGCACGGGTCTTTGTATTTTAGAGGAAGTTTGTGTTGGAGTATAGAGCTCACGTTTTCTGTTAAAAATGCCTTCTTTTGAACATGAATGTTTCTTTTTTAGTACAAAGGTCTTTAAGAAACTTGGCATAAGATGGCACTTGTTTTATAAGATCAAGCAAAGGGATGTTAACACTTACCTGTTTAAAGATTTCAAAAATCTCACTTGTAGATTTTCCTTTCTTTCTTTAGCTAACCCTGCGGGAAATGGAGCTTTTGGAACGTATTCTCGTGGGTTGGTTTCTTCTTTCTCCTCCGATGATGAGTCGTCTTCATTTACCGGTATAATTTGAGTTGTTTTATTCCGGCATCTCCACTTTGTTGTCGACTTCTTTTCCTTTTCGCAAGGTCATAACGGCTTTAACCTCTCCATCTTTGAGGTAAAGCGGTACTTGCTTCATACACTCCTTTAGGATTAGGATTTTGGTTGACTTGGGAATTTACCTTTCTCAACGGTCATTGCCAAGGTCCGAATCGATGAAGCAAGTTGTCCCACCATTTTTTCAAGGTTTGAAATTGATTGGGTTTGTGAGTTGAAACCCGCTCTCATCTCATTTCGTAGTTCATCAATGGTGCGGTTTTGTTGCTTTCGATTTTGGAGTGAATAAGATTCTTGAAATTCTGGAATGCATCCTCCCGTGGTCAGGTGAGAATGGTTTGGGTTATGATTATATGGTCTAAATGGTGGTTGAGAGGCTTGAGGATTTTGAGGAATTGGTTGCATTGGTGGAGTGGAGCCGAGTCGCTTTGGTCCATTCTGTTGGAATCCTTGAGACCATGAAAATTGGGGTGGTCTCTCCATCCAGGGATTATATGTGTTGGAGTAAGGGTTGTAGTTTGATGGCTTTTCATTACATCTATGGCATTGGCTTGATCTCGAGTATGAGTCCTGGTCGTGTGGCTCCGTCAATTTAGAAATTGTTAACGATCTTATTTGTCGGGAAAGACCTTCAACTATGTCTTTGACTTCTTTAATTTCGAACTTGACTGCTAATGTGAACCTCATTCACTCCCTTAACTCTTCTAGTACTCTCGAATGAGCGACTCCGTTGTTGGGAATTATCTCGCTTGTCATTTGGAAGAAATCCCAAATCTCTCGATGCACTTTTTGACATTAGCTCTCCTCCACTTGTTGCCATTAGCCATTCTTGCACATTTGGCAATAATCCCTCCAAAAAGTATTGGCATTGGTGCCATTTTTCATATCCATGATGTGGACACACTTTAGGAGTAGCCCATTGAATCGCTCCCATGCTTGAAAAATTGCTCGTCTTCTCTTTGGGTAAACTCGAAATTTCCCGCGAATAAAGATTGGTTTTATGTCTTGGGAAATATTTATTCAAAAATTTTGTTACCATTTGTTCATGATGTAATCTTTATTAGCGGCAATCGTTCAACCATGAACGAGCTCTTCATCCTTTAAAGAAAATGGGAATAATCTAAGTTTTAACATCATCATCTGAAAAATTCTCATATTTAAAAGTTTGACAAATAGCGTGGAAATCATTCGGATGATTATATGGATCTTCATTTTCTAGGCCATAGAATGTTGGGAGACAATTTAACACACTAGGTTTTAATTCAAAACTCCTAGCACTACATTTGGGTATCTTATGCATGATGTCTTAAGTTAGCTAAGGACTAAAGTAGTCCTTAAATGGCCTCTCTTGTGGTCTTTGGTTTAAATCCATTTCAAATTTATTTTTAATTGTAACGTCTTGTGTGTGCGAAGTGTTTTTTCTAATTCAAAGTCTATAGGCTCAAGATTTGGTAATTGTGACCTACGACCATGCATGCAAAAAAAAAAAAAAATGATAACAAAATTAATAAAGATAAATAAGAGGGAGAAATTACAATCTAACCTTATCACGTATTTATTCTGATTTTCTTTATGAAAATAACTCAAGCGCTATATATAGAAAAGAAAATGCGTGAAACAAATTAAAATAAATTAAGAGGCGGTTGAACCCGCCGATTTCACAAAATAAAAAAATAACATGAAAATTAAATTACGTAAATTTAAAGAAGAGAAGAAAAGAAAAAAATAATACCTACTTCAAAATTTAATTCACTTTTTTTTAATAATAATAAAAAAATTACAAGGAAACAACTAAAATAAATAAATAAAGAAGAAAAAAATTCTACAAATTAAAATACTTATAAGAACGGCGCCAAAACTTGTTGTGCAAATTTTATCAACTCATGAGTGCACGAATCTATTGTAGAATAGATTAACGGTGTGAGTGTCGATCCCACGAGGAGGTGGATTTTAATTATGTGTAGAATAAATTTTACGAGTTGGTGGTTGGATTTATAATGAAAATGATGTAAATTTATCAATTAATTTAAATTAAAGTGGTAGGAATAAACTATTAAAATGAAATCTTGGATCTCCAGGATCAATCTCAACATGTACCATCGGCTTAATATTCATTATTAGTACCAATTAAATCATGAAGGGGAACTTCCACTCATCATGAACCACACTTTTAATAGATATGGTCTTAAGGGCTTCCGTCCAAATAGTAATAACTTGCAGGGAGGCGGTTATTAAGTAGATATCCAGGACAAGATTATTACTATCTGTCTCGAAAAGTCAAAACAACCACATAA
Source organism: Luvunga scandens (assembly GCA_030449905.1). Taxonomy (NCBI): domain Eukaryota; kingdom Viridiplantae; phylum Streptophyta; class Magnoliopsida; order Sapindales; family Rutaceae; genus Luvunga; species Luvunga scandens. The sequence goes on from JASUUG010000478.1 coordinate 4,137,613, forward strand.
ATTAAAGGGGAAGGAAAAGTAAATTTACCAAATTAAGCCCGTGGAGCATGTTGAGACTTCACCTTCAACCAAGCTTGAAAGAAAGGAAATTAGCCACTCATATTTGAACTAGGGGTAAAATGGGAATTTTATTAAAATACGTAGAAAATACAAGATGGAGATGGAATTAGAGAGAATGGAGTCCAAAAATGGATTCAGGGGTCTCAAATTAGGGGGGGGAGCCCCCTTTTTATAGATAAACTGAGTTAATCATGGCCATCGGATCAAAACAATTTGGACGCTCGAGGATTGCGCCACGTGGCAAGTTCCTATTGGATGGAACACATCATCGGGCTGTTATTCTGTGTATATGCATGTACCGTACACGCGTTTTTTCGATCCACTAATATTCGCCACGTCACCGGTCAACATTTTTGGTCCGATAGGATCATGACACGTCATCGGCCAACGCCACATCATCGATCAATGCCACATAAGCGGTCAATGCCACATCATTCGCCCAATCAAATGCCGCCACGTCATCGTATAGTGCCACGTCATCGCGTGCGGTGACACGTCATCGCATGCGAGAAAGGTGTAAGAGTCCGCGTGAGCGATGTAGGTGCGATCAAGATCGTATATATCAACCGCATCGCATGCGCGTGTGAGCGATCAGTATATGTGAAGCGAGCACCATTTTTCTTTTTATGCTCCTCCTAAGGTTTTATTTGTCCTGAGTTCAAAAGTGCTGTCCGTTTTTCCATTTGATCTCTCGTTTATTGTGAAATGACCATGATATCCCCTAAAATACATAAAATACTTAATTAAAATAAAACATACATAATTAAATTACAATGGACTTAAAGACATAACAATAGGGATGTTAGTGAGACTTGGAGTGTAAAATGATGATTTTCTCTATTATAAATACACACTTTCTAGTACTCAACATCCATGCCAAGGATCCTCTTTGCACTCCTTAAATCCTTCATTTCAAACTCACCTTTCAGCAGATTCTTCAACTTGTTTATCTCAGATTTGTGTTTGCTGGCAATCAACATATCATCCACGTATAACAGCAAATATATGTCTCCACCTTGATTTGTATCACCACAGTAAACACATCTATCATATTTGCTCCTCTGATAACCATTAGTCACCATAAACTCATTAAATCTTCTATACCACTGTTTTGGAGATTGTTTGAGTCCATATAATGACTTTTGCAGCAAACAGACATGATCTTCCTTTCCCTTGTGCTCAAAACCTTCAGGTTGCTCCATCAATATCTGTTCTTCAAGATTTCCATGAAGGAAAGCTGTTTTGACATCCATCTGTTCAAGTTCCATATCAAGTAAGGCCACTATAGCTAGGATAATTCTTATAGAACTATGTTTGACAACAGGAGAAAAAATCTCACTGAAATCTATGCCTTCTCTCTGTGTATACCCTCTGGCCACAAGTCTTGCTTTGTACCTTGAGGGTTCAACATCTGGAACCCCTTCCTTCCTTTTGTAAATCCATTTACAGTTGATTATCCTCTTGTTTCCTGGATTTGGCACAAGTGTCCAGGTATGGTTTCTTTGCAGTGAATCCATTTCTTCTGTCATGGCTGCCATCCATTTTTCACAATCCTTATCTCTGATGGCTTCAGAATAGCTTGCTGGTTCTTCAATTGTTGTGTCTTCAGCACTAATTAATGCAAAAGCAATTAAATCAGCATAACCATATCTTACTGGAGCTCTAGTTTGTCTTTTAATCCTATCTCTAGCCAGTTGATAATCTTGAAGACTAGATTGTTGCAAGGCTGGTAACTCACTATCTTCTACTCAGTATGCATTTTACCCTCTTTATTTGGTGTTTCTACTTCATGATTAATAAACTCCACCTTAAGTGTTGGAGTAATCACAGGCTGTTCAACATTATTATTTGCATGTACATCAGTAACACTTGCTGCACTTACCTTTAGTAATGCAGCTTCATAAAACATTACATCTCTGCTAACAGTGCACTTCCTTTTTTCTCCACACCAGACCTTATACCCTTTGACTCCATCAGGGTATCCAACAAAGACTCCCTTCAAGGCTTTAGCATCAAGCTTACCCTGATTGATGTGTACATAGGCAGGGCACCCAAAAATCCTAAGATTTTCATACTTAGCAGGCTTTCCTGACCATATCTCTTCTGGTGTTTTGAAACCAATAGCTACTGATGGACTTCTATCAACAAGATAACAAGTTGTACATACTGCTTCTGCCCAAAAGCTCCTTGGAAGCTTTAAGTTGATAAGCATGCATCTTGTCTTGTCTATCAAAGTCCTATTCATCCTCTCAGCTAAGCCATTTTGCTGAGAGGTGAATCTGACTGTTTTATGTCTCAAAACACCATGTTCTTGGCAAAATGAGTCAAACTGTATGTTGCAAAATTCGAGGCCATTATCAGTTCTCAGGGTCTTTAATTTCTTCCCACTTAGATTTTCAGCCAAAGCTTTCCATATTTTAAACTTCTCAACAGCCTGATCTTTAGTTTTCAAGATATAAAGTCATACCTTCCTTGAATAATCATCAATTATAATCATGAAGTATCTACCCCCAGATAAGGATGACACTTGAACTGGCCCCCATAGGTCAGAATGAACATATTTTAAGACACTTAGATTTATGCACCCCTTTAGAAAACTTAGCTCTATGTGCCTTACCAAAAACACAATTCTCACAAAAGTCAAGGCTACCAATCTTGTCACCACATAATAGACCTTGTTTCTCAAGCTCCTGAAGTCCCTTTAGACTCATATGACCAAGCCTAAGATGTCATAGCTTTGTTTTATCTACATCAGATTCAGCGGTCATTACAGCATTTGCAGGTATAGAAGAGCCAATCAACACATACAATCCATTTTTCTTTTCTCCTTTCATTACCATAGTGTCCCCCTTTGTCACTCTTATCCCTCCATTATCTGAATGAAATGAGTACATTGAACTGTCTAACATGCCTAAAGAGATTAAATTTCTCTTTAGCTCAGGAGCATGTCTGACACCATGTAGAGTTCTAATAACCCCATCAAACATCTTTATTTTGACTGATCTTATGCCAACAATTTTACACCCATTTTTGTTTCCCATAAGAACTTTACCACCATCAATGGACTCATATTCATGATAAAGTGATCTATTGGGACATATATGAAAAGAACAACCTGAATCCAACACCCACTGACCTTCTAAGTCACCTTTTGAAGCTATCAACAGATCAGCACTATGGTAGCCTTCATCTGTGGAATCATCCGAGGCCACAGCTGCATCACTTGACCTTTCTTGATTGTCCCTCTTCTTTTTCTCTGCACAATCTCTGATGTAATGTCCTTCTTTTCTGCAATAAAAGCACTTTCTCTTTTTTTTCTTCTTATCTGCAATATCTTGATTCTTTTCTTGCCTTCGGTTCTTTCCCTGTCCTTCTTTTCTGTGATTTTTGTTCTTTTGATCATTTTTCTTCCCTGTCCTAACAATCAGCCCTTCTCCATCTGTCACTTTATGCCCATTTTTCTGAATTTCTTTTGAGCTCATGGATGCTTTAACATCTTCCAAGGTCAAAGATGTTCGGCCATAAAGCATTGTGTCCACAAAGTCTTCATAAGGCTTTGGCAGTGAACTCAGTAAAAAGAAAGCTTTGTCCCCATCACCGATCTTCACATTTTCAACCCCTTCAAGATCAAGAATGATCTTGTTAAAGGTATCGATATGATCTTGAATAGAAACCCATTCCCTCATTGAGAAGGTGTATAATCTCTTCTTCAAGAAAAGTCTGTGAGTCAGAGATTTTTTCATGCACAAAGTTTCCACTTTATTCCAAATTCCTAGGGCTGTTCTTTCTTCTGAAATTTCTCTCAAGATTGAGTCACTGAGACTCAAAATTAGAGTGCTATAGGCTCTATTCTGGATCTGCTTCATCTTCTCATCAGGCTTGGAGCTTGCAACGGTCTCGGGATCATCTTCTTCCAGAGCAGATTCAAGGCCTTGATGCACCAGAAGAGCCCTCATTTTCATCTTCCAAAGTGAAAAATCACCACAAATGGTGAATTTCTCAATTTCTGATTTTGGAAGAGACATGGTAAAGATCTACCAGGCTCTGATATCACTTGTTGAAAACCAAGAAGAAATCGAACAAGAATAATCCAAAAACATATCAAAGAAACAGAGTAAGTTCGGCAACTATAACACCACCAATGAAGGAAAAATCACAGGCCTTTACTTAATCAAACTGATTACACACAGATTATACAAATCACCGGAGACTACCAGCTTTACGATACAACAAGAATTGCAGAAATTGACCTAAAAACGAGAGAGAGATTCATGCCACAACAGAGGCTACAAACCAGCCTTATAAAGGCTGAAGTTTCTGGAAAATTTTCCAGAAACAAACGATCGAACTTAACAACCTCTCGGCCACGTCAGCAAATGTTTGCAAACCAACCCTTAAACTGAATGCAATCTGCACTACGGCCCCTATAACTCTAACTCGATTTCATTTAGGTCCCCATTTCACAAATCAACTCTTTACAATACTTTTCTAGCAATCTAAATAATCTGAAATTCGATCGGATGGACCCGAATCCGATCTTAATCCTATTTTGCCCACCCATACCGCCAACATATTATTTTCAAAAGAAGAGATTTTATTATCTCAATTAGATAGCATTCATAATATAATTAGTGAGTTTCAATAATGAAGATTAATCTTATTAATATTTACAAGGAAAAAGAGTGCCGCTACCCAAAGATTCCAGGTTTGTCTTTATTCTTGAAAATTATGCATTTTTCATAGGTTTTTGGTAAATTGAGTTCTATTAACTCAAACCAAGTGTTCTATAAATGGAAAAAAAAAATAGTTTGCATAAAATCTACCAAAAAAAAAAAAACAGCTTAACACAAAATTAACATTCTATAAAAACAGACACTAAGTCAATAACTTAAATTCTTGCCGTCCAAAATTTATGATGAATAATTTTATCTTCAACGACAGAAAACATAATTGTTTAATGAATGTGAGAGAGACGATGAGAGACGCATAATTTTTAGCGTGTATTGATTATTTGAATAGTTTGGAGGGAAAAAAAACCTCTTTCACCCTTAGGTTTAATGCAATTGCCATTCCATCTTGCTTTTCAAAAAATAGTTCAAAACATCCTTTTATTAATTTACCGTTAGTTTACTGTATAATTCATTGAGAGTAAAATATGAATTTTCAATTAAATATATACAATCTATTTTAAAATTAAACTCTGAAACACAATTAAATAATATCTAATTTTCTATGTAAACTTAAAATTTAAGGGTAACTTAATCAAACAAAAATAACATTAAATAATACACACACGCACACGCCCACGCCCACGCGCAACACACAACACACACATGCATGCACTCACACACACATGCAAGCACATGTGCACTAGCACGCGCACCCACACACACGCACACGAGAACACAAACAAGTGTGTGTGTTCATTAAATTATTATGTGGTATTTTAATTATGTGTTTTTATATCTTTAATTTGTGTTTTTTAAGTACATGCAGGAGTCTCTGTTTTTCTTTTGGATAAAATAACAATACTGATTAATTATTTGTTTATTTCTCTTGATTATATTAATGTCAGAACAAGTTAAAGATTAAAAAAAAAATTCACTCTAGTTCTTGTGAAATATGTTTTTTTTTTAATTTAGTCCTAAATATATATTTTACATATTATTTAGTGTCATTATTATTTATTCATTAAGCTATCCTTAAATTTTAAATTTATGCAAAAAGTCATATATTAGTCAATTATATTTAAGAGTTTTGTTTTAAAATAGTATGTACACCCTTAATTAAAAAAAAAACATATTTTACCTCAATGAATTACACAAAAAAAACTAAGGTAAGTTAACATAAATGTGCTTTATGCTATTGTTTAAAAAACCGAGATAATTGTTTGAATAATGAGAATGAAATTGCCGGTTGCATCAAACTTAAAAGTGAAAACGACTTTTTTCGCATAGTTTGAATGAGAGACCGAGAGTAATGGACGTTTGTTGTATGTGAAGTGACTTTTAGGGGTAATTTAATCCAAAAATCATATGTTTGGTTATTTATAATAGAAAATGTCTAGTGTGATTAGTTTTGAAATTGACAAAGTTTTACTGGTCAGATTTGTAAATTTATAGGCGCCTGTCTTTTGGCTATCTTTCAGTTTAAAATTGATTAAGTTTTAGTGGTCAAATTCGTAAATTTATGACGCTTAATTTTGTCTTTGGTGATTGAAATGCAACCAAATTTGTTTAGTAATGGATGTTTGTTGTGTGTCAGTGAATTATAGGGGTAATTTTATCTAAAAATGGGTAATATTTATCTGAAAAAGTATGTGTTTGGTTATTCGTGATAAAAAAAACATTAGTGCGATTAATTTGAAATTGACAGAATTTTAGTGGTCTGATGTTAATTGTTTTCTCAGCTCATGCTGGGTTTATGAGGCTGAAAAGTTTACTTGATGATGATGACATAATTCAACCGTGCAATAATCTCAAGGATGGGCCATTTTGTCATAGTGGGTTCTAATTCAAATTATGTTCTCCTTTTATTAAGAGCAAGATTCCCGTGAGTAGAATAAATAATCCAAAAGTTTGCTTGGGCACAATGAAGCTAAAACAGAAGCTACAGGAAATAAAAATAAAAAACTTGACAACTTAATCTTTGAAGATCAATTTTTGTGGTGCTACTTTTGACTACGTAATATTTTTGTAATAACAAATATACAAGCTAATTATAAAAATGGGCCACAAGGGCCGTTCTTTAAAAACTTAGTTTAATATATTCGCACATTCCTCTGACAGTAAGAGGATCTCACTCCCCAATAAAATAAAATATTTCACCAGTCCTTGATCACTTAATCCGAACAAAACTAAAATATAAAGTGGAAGATTACAAATCTAGACAATTATGGTTCCACCATACTGAAAATCTACAACTAAGAGCCAAAATCAAGCGGAAAAAGGACAAAAGCATCAGCCTACACATAAAATTAAAAAATGCTCATAGAATCAGGCCATCAGGGGGTGTCTTTGTCTTTGATATTCATTCTTTCCTCAAAATGGGATTCCTTTCTTCTCTTTTTGACCATCTCAGTCCAAGGTACTCCTTTTCTTTACACAACAGTGAAACAACAATGGCCGGTATCACATGGGTATTTTTCCTTTCTTGCTTTGCTTTCATTCAAAATCACTTTACTCTTTCCAGTTCAAAATTAACTTACAAAAGCACAAAATATTATCCCCCCACAGCCAAAGAGACCCCTTTGGATAACTTATCTTTAATTAATATTTGAAACCTTCTTTTTACAACAAGAAACACCCAAAAAGACAGCCCAACATTTCTTACCAGAACATCTGATACTTCGCTAAAAGGGCTTTTGATCCTAAAATCTCCAATAATCCCATATCCCCCCATTTGCAAAATTATCCCGCTCATGTAAACAACAGTTTAAACTCTATGTCTATTGCTTCTTTCTGCAGCAATATTGAGCAGCCTTGCAACGCCTTGAGTCCATATATCATACTCCCTCTGGCTTCGGCACTCAAATTCTACAACTCCACGCGAAACAGTCTTCAACCCAAAGTATCTCCTGTCCTCACCGCCTTCAAGTAAGTGGCGGCCTGGCCACGCAGGCATATCTGCGATCACCTCCAATACAACGTCTGTAAAATTCAAAAGAGATAGATCCATTAAAGGAGAACACTTTGGATCCTGTAATTCAATAAAGATACAACTAAAGCTAAACCCTTTTGATCTTTTCCACTTTAGTGCCAATCTGCTTTCTCAAATCCCCAAATAGAAGCAGACCCACCTCCAATTCCGTTTTCACATTATTGGAGAAAGACAAAAGTAATTACTCACTCTTTTTCTTTTTTGTGATGGTCCCAGCAACATGCCTGCTCTTCATCTTCAACATAACCTACACAAAAAGAAAGTTCTCACCAAATTAAAGATCACAGAGAAAGAAGAACGAAATACAGTAACAGCAGAACCATTTGTTTCATCATGTTCAGAATTTTAAACTCTTGCTGAGAACTTTGTTAACTCATCAGATTCACATGCACAACGCTAAAGTTCTATTGATGACCAAATAATTGCATGACATGATCTATCAGATAAAAATCAAAGAACATAATTTTGAATTTATAATCCCGTACCTGGTTCAACCTGTTGATATAAACAGAAACTATTTTCCAATGAAGATCCCCTGCAATGGTCAAAAGATCAGCCCCAGTAAACAATCATAGAGGATAGCCTTGTAGATGCTATCGAAACAGATTCTTTACACAGTACTGAAGATTGATCATTAAAATGAATCTAATGACAAGATCTAATTTCATATGTCCCTTTTTCCAGTCATGATGTTGGTTGCAAAACATGCCACAATCCACTAGATAAAAGATGAAATGACCAACAAAGCATTCCTCTAGATATGCCCCATAAACTTGGATCAGTAATTATAATAAATAGTAACAAATTATCCCGCCAAAAAATCAGACCACATAAAAAAAACAGGAACCAAATAAATATGGCAAAGGCATTACTTTCACAACCCGCAAGAAATTACTAAAAACTAATGTAATAATCATCAAAACACAACATAATCCTATTCAAACTAATAACAAGCGAAAGTAAATTTGCGGGCACAAAAAACTCAAAAACACAATAAACAAGATTAATTGAGAAATGTTACCTTTGCGGGTGCGTTTGAGGAGCTCACAGCCTCTGGCAAGCAGTTCTCTACTGCAAATACCTAAGAAATTCTCTTCAGGAACAAGCTCACCGCTGAAACTACCATTTGAACTACCATCTTTACTACCACCGCCATTATTATTACCCCCACCCATCCCTTTCTCCACAGGTATCACCGCCGCTATATTCCACACCTCCTTCAACGCACGTGCCTTCAACGTGGCCGCCCCTCTTAATGCTATTACACATTTCATAATTAACGCCCATCAAAAACAAAACTATGTGTATAATGAAATATTACAAAATTTCCACTAAAAACTTGATCATACCTGTGGCTGCCCCCGCAGTTAAGGTCATGATATCGCCGGCGGAACGGACGTTAACGGCGGAGCTAACGACGGCAGCCAAATGCTCCCGCTCAGCACCCATGGCTTCTGCAGTCTCCACGCATTGGGCGGCAACAAGGGTAGCAGCAGACGCTACAGCCATGTCAGTCTTAGCCATATGCTCGTCTTTTCCGGACCCAGATGACGCAGCGGTGGCGGCGGCGATAGCAGCCACCGCCGCAGCAACACCGGCCACGGAGATAGCCGCATGAAGCTGGGCATTGTGGACGCGGGCCTCTTCCTTCTTCTTCTCCCTCCTGTCCTTGAGCCACCGCCCCACCGTCTTCCCCCCGGCGGCGGCGACGGGCGTGGCGGAGGCAGCGGAGGCGGCAGCGGGTGCACGAAAAGTTGAGCCGGCGTTGAGCTGATGGTGATGTCCCCCGTGAATGTTGCTAGCGCTGCTGTTGTTATTGTTGTTACGACAGAACTGCGCAGAAAACAAACGCCAGTGATTGGACATAGAAATTTGTTTTCGTTAATAGTTTCTTCCAATTTTTCTTTTGGGTATTATAATTAAGCAAATTTTGTTGCACCCACCACGGATAAAAATTCTAATTATGCATTTTCCGTGTTTGTACAAACACTTGGTAAAACATTAATAATCATCCATCAATTAGAAAAAGTAAGTAAGGCCTATAATAAAATTAACCTTATTATATTATTTATTTTTAACTAACCATACAGGGACACACCGCGTGGTTGTTGAGCTTATTTAGATTAAAGGATCAAAGTGAACCGACTTTCTAATACCACATCAAAATTATAATATGAAGGAAAATAGAGGAACCTCGCTTCCTAAAACTTGAAAAGAAAATATGAAAGAGAAAAACAGATTTCTTGGGATTAAAGAAAGAAAAAAAAAAGTAATGTTTTATACTCTTTTATTATCGAAGAAAGCAAATCACACAAAACAAATGCTGCCGAGTGCAAGTGTTGATTAAAGCAGCGTCGGTTAGAGTGAAAGCCTGAGATATGCTTATTTCCGAGTCAGTACTCAGGAGTAACCCAGTGCTTTCGTATCCTAAAAGAGAGAAAAACACACAACCCACTTCACAATTTTTTAAAACTTGGTAATTAAATTAATGAATCCACATAGCCGAAATAATTCTCAGGAGTCATTAGCTGTTATGTTTCTGTTTTTGGTTCTTCGTTGTCAGATGAACTAAACGAACCTTCATATCGTCGATTTCCGATGGAGAAACAGGGGGGCTGTCGGTTAATGATCCGCCGCCGTTTAACGGACCGCTGCTGTGTGAGAGCCGACCCGATGTACGCGGAGAAACTTCTTGCTGCTAAAATGCAAAAGACGACGACGTGTTACCGAGCAAACGAAAACTATAAGAAACACACAAAATAAAAAATAAAAACAATATTTGTAATTTAGTGGGAGACGTGCACTTTGAACTTACCGACTGTGACATGATACGTTCCATGATCATTTGCGATGTTTCGGAGGAAGCGAAGGAGAAGGGGTTGCCCGAAACGGCGCCATTTTGGTCTTCGAGTTCGGCGGCCAAGTCTTCTTGTATGACGCTGCTTGGAGTCTTCGAGAGGACCAGCTGCGGGTGCTGTGGGGCCAGTGCTTTCGAGACTTCGAGAGCCGAGACGCTCCAAGACCGCGATAGGAACTCCATCGGCTCGCGGGGTGTCTCCGGCGGGTGGAACAGTACCGGGTCGGGTCGCCAAGGTTCGGGCATGGGTATGGGCTTGTCCATGCTTGAGGTTTTTTAATGAAAGAGAATGTAGAAGAGTTGTTTTGTATGTATTGTTGGCGAGGGTGCGTAGGATGATAAGCCTGAGTGAAAGGTATTACAGAGTGACGCTTGATCGGCGATTATATATAGAGGAGCTGAAAGCGTTAAAAGGCTCTGATTAAGATTCTGGATTAAAGAGAAATAATGGACCATTATCATACAGGTCCTTAATTTTTTATTTTTCTTCTCGGAAAATATATAGTCCTTTTATATATATGAAATATGTCCGTTTTGGAATTTTACCATTATCTTGAATTACTAATTTAGTTGGATATTTATCGGACATGGGCAAATTATTTGAGCTCACTTTGAGCGAAGTTTATATCTTTTTTATGTTATGTATAAAGTCAATTAGAGTGAGCTTTTTTGTAATTTAATGGTGACATGTTTGTGCAACATAAATCTTAAATTTTTTGAGAATAAACTATTCATTTCAACTAATTCCTCAAGTGCTCATAGTTGATTTTTGCTGAAGTAATGAAATTAGCACTATGTCATTGAGTTTTGACATCGTAATATTATTGTACGTTACTTAAAGATATTTAAGTTGGTAAGAGGCAAGAGGCTTATCTAAGAAAAATGCACACAAGTTATGTTGATGCCTTGGAAATAATGAATGATCGGAACTTAAAAGGAGGAAGATAGGGGTAAAGTTGGAAAATAGGATGATGGTCAGTTATACGGTTGACTGTCAACACTGAGTGGGGAGTGTTGTACAGTCCGGTATTTGAGTCGTACGGTGCGATTTGACCGGTGGAGATTACAGAATTAGGCACGGCTTGATGTGGGCCGTTGTAGCTGTGGCCTGTGGGGGCCACTGCTACTTCTAGTTACCAATTTATTTACAGGCGATTAATGGTTAGTTTTAGTAATTAAAATGGTGCTTTCATTGATGTATTGACTTAAACCTTAATTGATGTGCTTTTTAATTAATGCTTGCTATGATGAAAAGAATAAAAAATATCCTCTGTTTATGGATGAATGTGACACCACGGTCAAATTTGTTTAATTACCCTCCCAATTGGAGCAATTTGCTTTTAACATTATTGTTTTTCAATCTTTAGATGAGCTAGCGTTGTGAGTATTAAGCGTAATTTTAATTCTCACTTGAAAGGCCACTTTAATAATAATGGCTCCATAAGATTTTTTAAATGATTTTATCATTCTGTCTCTTTGAATTTGAAGAATGGCTTCTTCTTCTTCTCTAAATAATATTAATCTTTAAGATCATTAATCTTAAAGAAAGGAAGAGAGTATTATAATTATTGAAATAATTGAGGGTGATTAAATTTGATTGAGAAGAATTTGATTAAAGTAATATATTTATTTTAAGAGTCTTTTCGGAAAGAATTTATTTCTTTACCCTTTTATTTGCCTTATAGATAAGTAAAGAGTAACAATATATATACAAATTCTTGTACAATTCTTTTTTTGTACAAACTGATGTAACATGATTTAATTAGTTAAATTAGATATCTCTTAATCCATATAATTTATTTTTATTATTTTATATTTTTATTCAACTAATGAATGAATGCCAAATTACTTTGTACAAAATAAATTAGTACAAGAGTTTATTGTTGTATCATCACTCGTGAGTAAACAAGCATTTGAAAAGTATAATTAGATTAGTTTTTTGTTTTTTTAATAATTTTTTTATTTTAAGTTTTTTCAAATGACTTTCTAAATTAAATTTTACTTCTCACTTGAAAAGCCACATCAACAATAAAAGTTTCAAAAGATTTTTCAAATGAGATTGTTTTTTTCTCTTTTTAATATTGCTTTTAATTAGTATTATATATTTTTTATCTCATCTTTGTTCTAGACAAAAGTGATATATTGCTATTATTTTGGTGGAGTAAAATAATTAATTAAATTATTAAAATATTATAAACTTATTTTTATTTGAAAAGTATTTTAAGAGATGGTTTATTTATGTACTCTTCTATTTATTACGTAAATAACCAAATAAATATTTGAAGAGTAAAATTAAAAATAATTTTTTGCAGGTGCTTTAATACAATCTTATTGATATTTTTGTTCAAATAATAAATTATATTGAAAGGGCCAAATGGCAAAGAATACATTATACAGCTTATGCCACAAATAGGTTTTAAATACAACATTTAAGTTTTCTATGACAAAACCTAATTCTCTAAGCTTGATTACAACACCAGTTAACAACACTATAGGCGAACAAGGCAGTTGCCTTAGGCCCCAAATTTTAGGAATGCCTCATTTTTTGAGTATTTTATTAATAATTCTCTAATTAATAAAGATTTAAAAAAATTATATACAGTAGTAAAACTCATTAAACATCTCTCTAATTAAAAAATTTATATTAAACATCTATGTAATAAAAAAAAATCTATATTTGATAATCTTTTTGTTAAAGAGATATAATTAATAATTTTGTCTAACCATCAATTCATTTATTATTAGTTTTTCCTAGAAAAATAAATAATTTTTTTACCCTTTCAGTTTCTCAAAAAACCTTAATTACTTAACATTAGAATATTTAATTTTGAGTATTTTTTAATTTCTATTTAGAACCTTATAATCTAAAAATCATAGATGAAATTTTTTTTTTATTCTCTTCTCTAGAAAGAAAATTATTGCATGCATTAATTCATTAAAAAAAGTAAAAAAAATAATTTTTTAAATATAAAGTCCATATCCATTCTCTGATCATCAATTTATTATCTCAACTTTTTATGTGCTACCATTATAAATATTCAATTTGAAAATAGTAATGTTTTCATTTATTTATTTGTTTATATTTGTAAAAACTCTAAAAAAAGGAAATTTTAGGTTTTGTTTTAAAATTTTTTTAAGATGTTCTTCATTATTTTGTTGAAACTCAAGAACTAAAAATGAAATGAATTTTGAGTTCTTTTATGTTTTTTTAGTATTGAAGTTACTGAATAAAAGAGACCTCGTAAAATAAATTCGCCTAACACCCTAGATACTCTAAAGCCGGCCCTGCATGAGAAATAACATAAAAATTAACTTTATTCACTGTAAAATTCTTATAACCGAAAAGGAAAACTAACTTCATGATTCCACACACTAATATTGAATAAGGCATTGGAGGAGTTTTTACAATAATGCTAGTAGAATTTCAGCTTTTGAATTAACTAAGTGGTTTGTGAATATGGTTTCAGACCACTAGTTTTCGATCCTATTTGGAATTAAGACGCTATAACTTTTAATATATAACTATTTTGAAAAACAAATATAAATATGAAACAAAAATTAATAATTTGTACTAAATATAAATTTTAAATAATAATTTAGACAAAGTGGTTTGTGAATATAATTTCATACCACTAGTTTTCAATCCTATTTGGGATTAAGACGCTGTAATTTTTAATATACAACTATTTTGAAAAAAAACTGTAAATATGAAACAAACGTTAACAATTTATAGTAAATATAAATTTTAATTGATAATTTAGATAAAATTATTAAAGATATAATAAATTTTTCATAATATAAGTGAAAAAGTATATTAATATAACTTCTAAAATACAATAATTATTATTTATCAAATATTTTACTATTATAACTTTTAAGCACCCTTCAATTATCTTTGTATGCAAGCTCTATTTTAATTTTATCAAATTTTAAGTCTATTTTTAGACTACTTATATCTATACTCAGTTGGCTCACTTTCGTTTTCCTTTGTCGACCAGCTCATTTATAAAGTTTTGTCTCAATCACTTTTTTTTTTTTTTTGGGTGAAATGACTTGTCGAGAACTAATTTTATTCACCAACCAATTTTTTGTCTCTCAACCTATTTATAAACTCCAGTGTCGATGCCCTTAAATAAGCTTATTGAGACTCATCTTTCATTCTCTTGTTGAGTTATTACCTATAAAAATTAAATAGTTTATCAGGAAATTTCATCACAGAGCAGATAAAAGCAAAACCCATCAATAATTTTAAATAATTATAGGGAATAAAAGAAATGGCGGCAAAATGGAGCCTACGATAGAAAATTAGTGATGCATACCGATCGGGAACAATAAATGAGATGGGGCTTCTCACGCGAACAACCTGCGAATGAGGTAATGCCAGTAAGCCTCCAATGAATGGTTACGACGTCAATGATTGAGAGAGAAGGCCTTCTCATTCACGCACCATGTTCGATTGTTCTTTAATCTTCATACCAATTTTCAATTTTTATTATATTGTTTATATTATTTTATCATTTTATGCTATTTTATCATGTTATCAGCTCTTTAATGCAGAGGATGAATGTGTGACAAAATGGTAGCGAGCAATGTGGTCCAATATGGCAGCATGCGTATTAATTGAAGAAGTTTGGTTAAAAGAATTTCCGCTTGCAGGTGCAAGGGTACCAATTAGATGAAGGCGGCCAATTGCCAGCTGCGCGTACACAGACAGTACAGTCTCTCAAGTGTGTGGCCTAAAATTAAAATTGTCACTTCCGGTTCTCTAAAGATCATCAAAGTCTAACTCAATAAAATAACAACATATGAAAGTGCCTTACCGTCCATCATCAAATTAGCTGCTCTATTTTAGGAAGAAATTGATGATCCAGATCAAAACCACAAACTTAGAAGGGTGGGCTTAAAATTTTGCAACAGCGTAGATTGAAGCAAATTATTATATATATTTTTTTCCTATTCAAACAATATTGGAAAGGGCAAAAAAAAAAAAAAAAGTCGACAGCAAGCGGGATGACCCGTCGGCCATCCCAATACCGATGGTCTTCCAGTAGTTGAATAAAAAGGGGCCCAATCGCAAACAAAGATGAATCTTCATCCTCACATTCCTTAATTTTCTCACTCCCATTCACCATCAAATCAGATCAGGCCGGCCGCTATCCACGATCAGGTGGGTCCAGCGCACATCAGAATGCCACGTTGGAGAAAAAAATAATGGGGGGGTTTAATAGTTGCAGGTGATCATGTCCCGTAGCGGAGTCAACAACAATTGGGAGGGTGGCAGGGAGCTCGGGCGAAGCCCCAGGCGTTGGCTTTCTCTGTGCCAGACAAAACACGTACCGCGAACTGCCCAGCTCTGACAAAATTTTCACAAACACCCACCCCTCGTTTTTTTTTTTTGGCACGGCTTCTCGCAACCGTAATAATTTTATCTCGGCAGAGAATTTTTTGTCCTTGAGTTTTTATTTTCTGGTTTTCTGCTCGAAACAATGGGCTGCAACCAAAACATAGACCCCTTTTCATGTTCCTCAAATGAAAATATAAGTTGTTCATTTGTGTCATTTATGTCCCAAACTTGGCTTATGGAGATAACAAAATTTCCCATTCAGGGCAGGAGTTAGGGCTGCTTTTATGTTCTCCTAATTATTTAGAGTGTCTTTTGGACAGAGGTTGAGTAGATATAGTATTAAAATATTTGATAAATAATAATTATTGTAACGTAAAAATTATACTGATATGAATTTTTATTTGTATGATAAGAAATTTATCATATTTTTAATAATTTTATTGAAATTATTATTTAAAAATTTATATTCATTACATATTATTAGTTTTTATTTCATAGTTACAGTTTTTTTTTCAGCCGCTGTAACTTAAAAGTTACAACTGCTCAATTCTAAACCCACCCTTAGTCAAGGTAGGACCGGGCTTTCTTTTCACTCTCTCAATTATTTTTTAGGTAAAATTTGGAGATTACACGGACACATAATATCCTTATTTGTCAAAAAAAATTAAATGAAATAAAAAAATAATACAAATTACAGGGATTGAGATGTTATTCCCCCCGCCCACAAAAAAAATATTATACTTTAATTGGAGAGTGTAGGCGTGACTGACTTCATCATCTCACTCTCGTCTGGTTTGCTTCCTCCTCCTGTGCGTGAGAACAGAACTCAAAAAAGGCTATTTAAACCCACAAGAGTTTGGCCTTTTCTTTTTCCTTTTAGTCTTTTGTTTCTTCTCCCAGAATCAAATATCATAAAGAGACATTTGGATCCTATAATTTGGAGGCCGCTTTACAAAATCAAAACTAGAATGATACATGTTAAAAATCTTATATAACGTCTGTTTGAAATTGTTGCGTTTTAACAGTTTGAAGTTACATTAAAATTTATTAATATTGAAATTAATTAATAGTCTTTTTAAAAAGTTACATTTCTACAATATTACGGTATACTCTAAATTCCGCTATGCGCACCTCGAAATTCACGCTTACAAAGACTGAGAATTCTTGTCTTCTAACATTAGATGGCAAAGTTACAGTACATCTTTGAAAATAATGATACCCTTTAAATAAAAAAGAATTACATTTAGTAGCAGCATCTTAATTCTAAGTTTTATGTTTAAAACTATCACCAAGTGTATGATTGTACGTGTGTCAAGTTTTTATTAGAGCCCACAGTCCTTCAATGGGAGCTTGACACATGTGCGACTTTGCATACCCGACAGCTCCCTTAATGTTGGTGTGGACAGGACAGAGAGCTTGTTACCATTAGTCAAATAAGTGGGACTGGAGAGAATGTTTAGTACTTTGTTAATTTAAATGCCAACATTCAGCTGGTTAATAAAATATATATATACATATATAAAACTGGAAATTTTCATTTGAACAAGTTTATTGAAATTTGTGTGGGACTAAATCATCATCATCATCATCATCTGTTGAATTAGGAAAGAAAAATGAGCATGTGCACATTTTTTTATATTACTTCAGAGGAATTTTATAATCTGAACATAACATGGCTAATATGCAAATGATGAAGGCCTAGTTAGACGATCGAGTTCAAGGACCTCAAATTCAGGCAAGTGGGAGGATTTGATTCTCTCTCTCATTCATTCTACTTTTAGACAAGAATATTTCTTGAAATTTCACACAGTGTGCGCCCCGATGCAAGCTTAGTACTTAACTTTAAGTGAATAATTAATAGATTGTCTTCAAACAATCAAAGAGTCCTCAAAAATTGATTCCATTATCATAGTATTATATATTTTCTTTATTATTATTGTGAGCAGAGGTTCAAACCTCCTCATGTATTTTGTGGGAAGATATTCCATGGAAAATTTAGTTGAAGTTAGAGTCAATTTATTTAGTCATAATTCAACTCCAATGTTTTATAACAAATATAAATATAATATTAAAATAAATGTTACAGTATATACATTTTAAGATAATTAAATGTTACAATATATACCTTTTAAGATAATTTCAATATTTTAATACTTTACAATCATATGTTATATGAAACTAGACTTTATAATAAATAAAAACATAAAATTAAAGTAAACATATAGAAGTTAAAATTATTTTCAATATTACATAATATAATTTTAACATTATTAATACATGAGATATATTTTATTAATTGTAAAATCTGTATAACCTAATGATCTATTTAAAATTTTTATAATAAATACAACTATATTATTGAAATAAATCTATATTTTAAAAATAATTTTACATATTAAAAATATTCTAATATTATTAGTCTTCTAGAAAAATTAAACTACTTAAATTATTTTTCATTATTAAAAAAATTTTAAAATTAATTTTTTAATTATTATCTATCAAGTTTAAAATAAATATTTTAATATTATAATTAAAATGAAATCTTGATGTCTTCTATTAAAAAATTAAAGGTCTATATAATTATTTTATTAAATATTATAGGTGTGTGTGTATATATATATATAGAGGATTAAAAATAAAGACAGAAGAGATAGCTTTTTTTTTTTTGATTAAAAAAAAAAAGCTAATAAGAGACATTGAATTGTTTGGAATTTGTGAAAGAGTATTGATGGTGATTGTTGAAAATAGAGACTCTTAAGCCTATCTTTAGGTCAAATCAGGTTGTTTTTATCACTTCTTCATTTATGGCAGACTTTAAAATTTTGTCAATTCAAATCACTCAATTTTTGCAGTTCTCTTGAGAAAAAATGGAATGTGAAACTGATAGCTATTAATATAAGAATGATCTGTATCATTTTCCCCTGCAATTGGTCCACCTTTTCCTTTCTAATGGATATACTTCTATCTCATAATATTAAATTGAATGTAACTTGGGCCCATGATGCCATAATATATTCAGCTAATAGCTTTTATTAGCTTCAATAGGAATCACTAAGATTTTTATTCAAGTGTAACGCTTTAATTATTCTTCACCTCTCTTTGAGAGAATATAGAGGTAGTCTTTTGTGATGTATTATGATATATTTTTATAGAGAATAAGTGACCCGAGCTATGACTGAATCAAAGAGTGTCCATCATTTTGAAATCGATGTTTGTTTTTTTAACCTAAAAATTACTTCATCTATGAAATTTATCGGCATGTTCTAAAATATAAATTTGAGATTATATAATGCTGTTAATGTTGAACACATGACCGTTGAAAGCGTATTTTGTAAATATGTTTACAGCATTTTGGTCCAACATTCCCTTAAGTAAAAATGTACCACGTTCTCCACAACAGCCGCTTTGATAATTTCGCAGCTCTTCATCTTCGATGGAAAGATGATGTAAAATAAAATGGTGAAAATGATATTTTGGTCCCTCAAGTTACGTAATTTTATTCATATACTATACCATTACAAAAGATTACAAAAAGCTCAGAAGAATTAAATATCAGTTTGTTTGCAAAAGTATATCAATAGTTGGGGGTTCGATATTAAATTTCCACTCTTAATTTTATGTGCATGTTGTGTTGTGTTTGTACCTGAAGATCATATTTAAGTTTACTTACAGTTAAGTCACAATACACTTAAAATTATATATTCTAATTAGTTTAAAGATTAATTGAGTTTCAGACAAGTATAAATTAAAGTCAGTGCCATCATTTTTCCTTCCATTTTCTTAAAGATTCTTTTCTCCCATTCTTTACAGAACGAAAGTATACCTCGTCGCGATGGTTTATATAATAGGTGACAACACTTCACGCTAATATTAATTACTACTTCAATCACCAACCACTTTTGCGTATGACCACCCTACATCCACATAAAACAAGAAGGAAAAAAGAGGAATAATGGAGTCATTATCATTGCATCAGAAAAAAAAAGAAAAAGAAAATAAATAAAAGCAAATGTAAGAGAGATCCAATATGGAATTCTAGGAATCTAAAGAGCTATCTATTGCACATCTTTTAGCCACAACAGTTGTATATACCATTCATCGTTGATCATTCATTATGGCCCCAAATCTGCAGAGAAAAATGGCGCCACGTGAGAAAGTGAGAGATCGTTCCTTTGTTTTAAGCCTTATAAAAACATGCAACATGATTGCTTTTATGATTGGGGGCCATTTTTTTGAAGAAAAATTAAGCCAAAAAAAAAAAAGGTTGGAGAATAGTTGTAGGTTTGTGTGTCTTTAGAATTTTAAAAATCAAGAAAAGAGAGGGATAAATTAAACGAGAGACTAAAGTGGGTAGGTAGGGCAGAAGGATCTCATTATCATCATTAAAACTCGATGCTACGTGTTCTTTTAGAGACCCCAAATCAGAACTTGAGAAGAGGTTCCAGTTTCCGAAGTTATCAACTATCAATCACCAATTTACAGCCCCCCGGCTCCTCCTGTATTGACCCTGAAATGTGATTTTGAATTTTGATGCTCGGATAAGCTAATTCACACCATTTACTCATTCTTTTAATAAGTAATTATTTTAGAATACACAAATTATTACCACCAGAAGCTTACCAAAAATTCAATCCACAGTATTTAAACTGCAGTAATAAAATTACAACTATTACCAAAAGATTGCACCTAATACATGCAAGATTTGCAGATGAGGAAAAGGATGAGTCCCTTGTTAAAGAATCGAATTCATTCCCTCCCACATATATATTTTTATTATCATTCCCTCCATTACCGGGGAAGAGTCCTTCTTACTTGACTAATGGCAATAGCATTTTATTTTTGTTGCACTAATGAATTACTTCTTAAGATCTACCACGAACTTGCATGTATTAGTTTTGTTTAGAAATATTTTTTATTATTAATAAGGTGTAAGAACAAGACAAGGTTAAATATAATTTTTTTTTTTAAAAAAAAACTTTTAACCTAATTCTAGGGTTTGTTGATATACTTAGGATTAAGAATCGGAATCGGAATGACCACAAAAATGGTAGGAATGGGAACGGAATTGACCCACAAGAATTTGGGAATGGGAATGGGAGATTGATTCCCATAAGGGGGAGGTGGGAATCAATCTCCCATTCATGAACTTCCATTTTATCCTCATTGAAATTTCAATTCATTTAAATCAAAAATATAAATTCCATTTTATTCAGGGCGTTATCGCAAAGGTGTAAGATATATATTAATATATTATTAAAAGAACTATTAATAATTATAGTTTTTTAATAAATAATCACAATAATTATATATGTTATTATTATTATAATTAATTAATTTATTGTTATAATAATTATTAATATAATTATTATAATTAATTCATATATTATCATCAATTAATTGAATAATTTCTATAAATATATTATTAACAATAATATATTAATATTTATAGTTTTTTATTAAATAATCACAATAATTAATATATTACTATTATTATAATTAATTCATATATTAGTAATAATATATTAATATAAAAATTACCATTAATTATTATATTAATACATTATTAACAATAACTATAAATAAAAAATTTATAGACAATAATTATTAATAATAAAATTTTTTGAATAAATAATCACTATATAAAATATAAAATAATGATTATGAAAATAATTCATTAAGATCTTTTGGTAATTTATTACAATCAAATTCATTCCGATTCCGATGCAATCCAAATTTCATTCCGATTTCAATTCCATAGTTTAAAGAAACAACTTATTTCGATTCTCATTCCTTATTCCCATTATACTTAATGATTAATTGATTCGNTTTAATAAACGCACCATTAATGTAACCATCGGTGATGCTCGAATCACAATTTTTTTTTAATATAAATTATCTTGTACAGAAAAAGAAAGCAGATTGCAGCAAAAATGGATGTGTCATATTAATATTATTTCAATGAAAACATCACATATAATTTATTTTCAGTATTTTATGCTTTCCTTCAAGAAATATTACCATATGTCCATATCACATCAGCTGGTGCAAAATAGTTTCCATCTCCAACTGATGACTGATGGTAATATGTTCACGAGGAGTCTTAAGCTTTAACATATGGTGAAAGGATGTTAGTTCGAAAGAAACATGACGAGATGGGACAGTAATGCCATCAAACTGATGGGTAAACAAAGGCAGAAGATTTAATGAAGATTAAAACCCACCACCAACCTCCAAGGTCAAAGAGAGGGTGGTGACACAAATGCATGGGCCACTGAATTTGCTTCACCAAAATTTCTTCTTTGTTGCAACTTTTTTTGTGTGGATGACAAGTGTCCCTAGCTACTATTTAAAGATGGTGAAATGAGACCAAATCAACATGCCATTTGCAATAATCATTTTAGAGGAAAAATATTAATTCCACACAACTTTAAATGTGTTTCAGACGCTAAGGTCATGTTTGGGAGTAGGATAAGGTGTGGAATTAGATTAATTTTTTGGATAAAGCATCTAATCTCATGTTTGGCAAACTCACTTAGATTAGACTAAGTGGACTACATTCAAATTTAATACTACAATTATAGCATTAGTTATCTTCATTTTCACATTAGTTTAAGGAGGATTAGACTAAATAATTTTTGTCCTTTTATGATTTCTTTTTATTTGTTTATTTATTTATGTATTGTTATTATTTATTTATTTATTTTTATTCATGGTTCCATAAAAATTAAGTAATTTATTTTTTATTTACTGGTGGCATCTTCTTTCATTTATTTATTTGTATTAATATTTAATGTAAAATAATTAATTAATAGTATATTATATGTATTAAAAAAATTATTATTAAAAAACATCCCATTTATGATTTGAATATTATGTAAAACATTAACATTTGATAAATAAATAATTTTATATTTAATTATTTTAATAATATTTTATTTAATTGGAAAAATATATATCATATATAAAAAAAATTATAATTTTAATAGATTTAATTATTCTAATTAAATACTATTTAACTTCACTTATATTTAATTTAATATAGTCTAATCCGATATTAATCTTATATAATACGAAACACAGGATAACATTATATATAATCTAGTTTAATCCAATCCAAGTTAATCCAATTCAATTCTTATAATTAATCTAATTTAATCCTACATGCCAAACATAGCCTAAAATCTTTACCCATTTAAGATAGCGCTATTTATGTCCACAAAGAATTAAACCTCATAAGTTATAAAACGTGGGAGAAACTGAGCAAAAGATCTGACTGTTTGGCCGCCAACTCACTATCAATTTGATGTTAATTAAATGGCTCAATAACACTCTTAATTTAGATTTGATGTCTAATCTTGTTGCCAAACCTTATTTTTCAAAGCAAATTTGAGTGGAATCTTGGATCATGGACACTACTACTCCACCATTTCAAAGCAAAAATGAGTGGAATCTTGATTATGGGCACCATTAAACCTAAATGGCGGGCAGCAAGCATGCTCATGCATGCTAACGATCGACAAAGAGATAAGACTCTTGTAAATGACGGGGAGCAACGGATCAAATTTCCCAACTCACTCAATCCGGCGTTGAACCCACGTCACATATTGGCTGGTTTGCAATGAATTGCTGCTCTTTAATGAGTCCATTGTCCATTGAATCATATTTATTCATATATCCCATCGAAATATTTGAATGGACGTGCTCATTGTCTAATCCTTGCATGTTTCGTGTGCCGCTAATAATTCATTTCTTAAAAAGTCTTCTCCATTAATTACAGTACACAAAAAGAGGATAATGAATTATAGATCCCTATTGTTTTACAGTTTTATAAACAAGGACATAGATTGTCCGTTTATATCACATGGGTCTCTGACCCTCGTCAAAATGACTGTAATAACCTTGTTATTAAGTTAATTCTCTTATATTATGATGTTCTAATTATGGATGGGCAAAAATGGGTTTTTAGCTTGGTATTATGCGAAAACCGAACCAAAATTAAACTTATTTGTTCTGATAATTTCCAGCCATATGATATAAATGACAAAGTATATCCTCATTTGCAAAAATACAAAACCTTTGGGTACTGGATGCTAATTATGCATTCAATGCAAACAAATTATTATAAAATTACGTTATCTTAGAATCTAGTAAAATTACGATCTGCGGTATATTAAAAGTCTAAGCTCATACAATTATAGTATAAGTTTAAAAGTTTATTGATGAATTCAAATAAAAAAAAATATACCTCAAATTGACGTTAAATATTATTACTCTACACTCGTAAATGTTTAGAATACAGAAATTTTGAGTCTCCTCTGTGAATTATATATAACTCTTACACTAACAAACAATAATAAAAGTAAAACAGTAAACCATGGGCATATATGTTACCTCATAGAACAACAACATGTACAAATTAATTAACTTTTATCACCTTATATCTTGCACAAAACCCATCTTGTTTACAAGATAGAAAGAACGTTCTTGGCCTCATCAAAAGCATGATGATTAGTGTAATCTGTCTCGCAACTTTCGAGAATCACAATCGAAATTAGACATGAATTAACTCAAAACTGGCTACATCGCGGGAGAGCACCTCAGCTATACCAATAAGGTTAAAGACATTCGCTTTTATCAATAATGCAACATCTGTCCTTCTCCCATAATTGACCAAAGAACATGGGCAGAAATTATGTTGGCTTCAAGTTCCGATGACCATCGATTTTGTACAACGCGAAACTGCTTTTAATTACTTGTAGCCCACTGACAGGTGGGATTCACACTACTCACTGATAGGTTAAAATTAAGGGGTAAAATTAATAGGCGAGTGGTGGAAAACAGGAAATAGACCAATGGGCACTTTTGTGTATTAGAAAAAATGAGAAAGAAAAGTTAAGTGAGAGGTCCAATGGAAACTCGAAACAAGAAAGGAAGGCTTTTGTTGGAGGCGAAAACCAAGAAATGAGAAAAGCAGAGGGCAAATAGAGGCAAAAAGAAGCAATAATTCACTCACGGCAATTAAAAAATATAAAATTTAAAAGAAAAGTGAGAACAACATGACCTTTTTTTTGTCTATAAATGATGTGTTTTGCATCAGTAGGCTCAGTCTACAGAGTAGCACATCATAAAGTGTCAAAAATGGAGAGTTATATTGTACGCCGTCAGTATTAAGAAGGATTTTGTATTAAGTAGATGCGATTTGTTTTAGCTAGGTTAGATTTCTAGGTCGGGGTTTCTTATAGCTGAGGCACCAACATGTCAAGATGGTTTTGATGAGAAATTGATTGATGAAATGGGGAGCGGTAAGGGAGTTAATGGCAGCGTGACCATACAGTGATTTGTCAGCTTGATTGATCATCAATCAATCAAGCATTCAATTGCTCTTAGACAACAATATTTTACATCATTTGCATCTTGGTCATGCATCTGTTGGAAATGAAACCTATGGCAGCAGAACAGCAATAGCAGGTATTTCAAGCAGCAAATGGGCCACAAATGAGGGATCTGGAAGTTCATGGGCCGCCAATCTCTCAAGCCCATTAGGGGTTTCAAATTATCACCCAACCCATCATTTCGCATAAACCAGCATTTTCTCCACCGTTTTGGTTTGGAAATTTCTGAACCGACTGGTTCTGATTTGTGTGTTTGGGCCTTCGAAAAGATATATGTATATATTACAAAGGGCAGAAAACCATGACAGTTTAGAATGTCTGTTTTGATTTTTATCGAAATGTATACATGAAAATAAAATTATTGAAATCACAGGGAAATGGATCAACGCAATTCTATACTAATTCATAAATGAGGAAAAAAGATACATGTATAATTTGCTCCCGAAATATGTGTGCATTCAGTTAACTGATGCATGTATCACCTGGAAATTTACATAATGGAATCTTGCAGCTAACTAAAGCAGGTGTGGGACATTGAATGAAAACAGAACAAACACCCAATAAAAAAAATTCGTATAATTCCAGTGACTGTCGTATCAGCAATCTCAACCAATGTCCGTATACTATCTTCACAAAACCAAAGCCAGAGACCATGCAAGGAGTATCAACCAATGAACATTTCCAAGCAAATTAGAAGCAGCTGCACAAGGGAATATAGGCAGAACAGAAATCAGTTTATTATGCACTGATACACAACTTTAACAGTTAAAAAAGCAATGTAATGCTAAAACTTAAAAACATAGTCCTAACATTTTTCTTATGATTTTATCTTGGAAACCAAAGGAAAGAAGTCCTCTGTGCAAGTTTACACTGCCATTCTTACCTTGACTCTCACTGTTGTCAGCCAACGATGCTGGCGGCGGCGGCGGCGGAGGAAGTGGCATTGAGATCCCCAAGTTTTTACAGTCCATTCCAATTGAACCTGAAAATAACATCAAATTCAAATCAACGGTTCCATTCCTTCCAAAGCTCTAAACCAGTTCATAAATATCTAATGAATTCCAATCAAAATTGTGCATCTAAGTAATCATCTTTTGCTGACAACGTTGCCTTAACACCTCATGAATCTCATTTGAAAGCAGATAATATTTATTATGTGCTCTTACATTCTTTGTAGCAGGGGAAAGTAGAGGTATTAAGAAGATTATAGTGATCCGCTGCACAATGACAACTGTATGAGAACATTGATGTATTCTTGCATGAGCCACCTCCGCAATCAATCCAATGGCAAACTAGACAATTAAACCTGATGTATTAGCACAATAGTACCAAATAATGATTAATAGTACTGGCTAGATCTATAGTTTTCGTGGTGCTTACGATCAAAGATTGACTCATTATTCTTGGCTGCTTTTTCTTGAGCAGGGGAGGGTGATGGTGCGCAAGCCTGAGTGAGTGTACCTAAAAAGGCAAATCGATCATCGAAATAAAAAACCATGGAATTGGTTCTCCATTAAACACGAAATACAAATTGAAACAAATCATACCTTAAGGCCAAGTATGCAGCATTAGAAAACTAAAAGTCTCAATCTTTATTTCGGATAAGATTTGGGCATCACATCTTTATAAGTTTTAATAAATCTCATTAGAGAAATTAGATTGAATCTTATCATACACGAATCATCAGTAAATTAAGCTGTGATTATCATGTACTGCCGACTTGAAATAGAAAATGAAAACCACAGTCCTACATATAATTTCTCTTTTGATGCGAACACCATATTCTAGGAATACAATTTGACTCCATTATACACCTGAATCCAAAATACTGCCATATCTTCTATCCTTAGTTTAGCAATAGGCTTGTCCGAATCAATCAGGTATTCTACTCTATAGCCAGTTAATCCATGATTTCATTGCATATAATTGGAATCCCACAACAATCCCAAACCAAATTGAACTAAACTGCACCCTCATAACTCATAAGTCATAATCGTCAACAAAAATATGATAAAAACTCATAGGATCCACAGAAGATACAAAGTGCCTAAGAGAAAAATGTTAATTGAAAATATACGACCAGCTCAAAGTTCAAGATAGAGAGTGAGCTCACAGTTGGGGACAATGCAAGGGAGAAACTTGAGATTTTGATCAACAGCCATAGTATTCTGCTTCCAGCCAAGATCACATTCACATTCATAAAAGAAAGTGCTATTTTGAGAAGCCTTGCACTTTCCCTTTCCACAGCTCACCTTATCACAGACATTCTCTGTACCCACAAAATGAAAAATAACAAGAAGAACATGATCATCATCATCCATGATCAAACAAGAATGAATATCAAATTCAAGATGGACCCAGTTGATAAAGTGACATGAACTCTCAAACCCTTCAAAGAAATCAAGAATTATAACAACAAGAACAAGAAAAAAAATCATGCATGCAACAAATTTTTAAACAAAGTTTTGCAAGAAACAAACCAAAGGCAGGGGCCAGAAGAGGGCTCAGAGGAGACAAGAAATTGCCGGTGGCTGTCAAAGGTTGCAGAACAAAGAAGATTGCAAGAAAGGCAATGACACTAACTGAGGCCATGCTCAGAATCTAAAGAATATGCACAGAGAGAGTCAGAGCGATAAGAGACAAGTGATGAGGGCAGTACATAATATATATTTATAGGGACCTTTTTATTTGAGTTTGAAAATTTTGAAGAATTTCCACGACGATAATAACAAACGGAAGCTTTCGCAGTTAACAAAGATGCAAAGAGTCGTGGATAGCTAAAATCGTGGATCGTTGGAGAATTCATTGACTAATTATATTTCACCGCGTCACCATATCATTTAATGGCACATGAAGAACTTGTATGAAGAAAAATCATGAATTATGTCTTCCTTGTAATGTTTTGATTATTATTATTAGCAATATGACAATATAAAAGTTAATTATGATATAAATTACAGTAAAATAAAAAGCTTTGATAGTGATCATCACCAACCATTTAAAATTGATTAAATAGTTTAAAATTCAGAGTAATAATGAGACATTGAAGATGAAGACGTCAAAAGTTGACTAGCATAGCTTTTGTACCAATCAATTATGACCAACAAATTGAAACATTAAATAAGCCAAGCAGGCCTCTTCTAGAAAATTTTCTCTTCATGAAATTATAAAATAATTTGTCATTTTTTTGACATTGATGTTCCACATCACAATCTGCTTCTTTCATATGATATTGCGCTCCCACCCTGGATAAGAAGTATGCCAAGTCTTTTGCTAATATTCTTAAATTAAATACTAAATGTTTCGCATTTCAATAAACGGGTAATATTATATTGAAGGAATTTAATGAAACATTGGTCGGTAGAAAAATAAAATAAAATAAAATAAAATAAGAGAAACGTGATATTCGGGTGTCGAAAAAACGATTCAATGATGAAACAAATATAATATTTTACCCAGAAAGTTTTTATTAATTTAATACGCTGTACCCAAAAAATGGGGAATTTATTTGATTCATATTCAACAAACTCGTGCTATTATTCAATGTCAAGTTAGTTAGTCTTGCACCATTTCCATTCAATCAATGACTTATTTGAACTTTAAAGTCCAAAAAGATATTCAGAAGTCACTTCAAAAGTTTTTTTAATTCACCGTTGCCAACTAATTCAACAAAATGGAAATATATTTCGAAGGCAAAATTATCAAATACAAATTGTCAACACACTGGCTCAAATGTTTGCAGTTTAACAAGAGACCGCTACCAATAAGCTCCCCACCAAGACAGAAGTCAATAAGCCAGTTAAACATGAGTAATGTGACCGGGTATTGCAATTCTATTAATTAGTTTGTGAATAGTTACAATCTCATCCGGATAATATCAAGTGGCAGTATTGCGTTCTACAACATGAGTAATGTGACCCACTAAATACACATCATATTTGAAACGGGTGAGTAGAGCCAAAAAAAAAAAAAACATTGCCGGTAATCGGATGCTTGAGTATGGCTGGGCTTCTGATGGAGACCACATTATGAAAGGCAATTTTTGTGCTATTGCTCGTGCTGCGGAGTGTGTGATAGATGATTTCAATCTAGTGGAATGCGCTAAAGCTATCAATATTACAAGACTGCCTATTGATAGAAACTACAATGTTGATCAAGCGACTTTTGGTTTATGCTTGGCAAGATATATTTTCAGCAACAAGGAATTGAAACAAAGCTTTGCAAATCTCTTTGCCTTGTATGGTGAAGTTTATTGAGCAAGCTGTGATAAGTAAAAGGTATACAAGGTTAGGTTATGCGTAAGTTTAATGTGTAATACATAACTTCATAAGAAATTACGTTGCTTGAACTAGGGATATATATAGTTGCCCTTAAATATACAAGTTGTCGATGAATGTTTCAACAAATTTTTAACTTACACCACCAGGCGGGGCTACATTACTAGATCTTCCGAAAAAAAAACCATCACACTGAATTTTGAGGTCAATTCTTCTTCGAAGTTATGCATCGTTTCAGTCTTTATCCTCTTCAGCACCGCGGATCACATTCACATCCCTCAACCTTGTGAAGAAACCATCTTTCTGGTAATTCAACTTCCAGGCCCATGGCATTCTTCAAAGGCATTCTACAAGTTGTTGTTTGACGAAAGTTTCAGTATTCCCTTTCTCCACTTATCACCCAGCAGTCGCTACATCACTAAATCTTCCAAAAACCAATCCTTCTGCTAACTGCATTTTGAGGTCAATTCTTCTTTAAAACATTTGTACAGACTTGATGAGAAATCTCTTTCAATTCATACTCGTTTGCTACTCTAGCATTCAGAAGCAACAAGAAAAATGCATGGTAACCGGAATTGTACACTAAAATTGATTCACCCTCTGTCCTCCTTACAACTGCAGATCACATCCGCATCGATCACTAAACCATCTTTCTGGTTAATTACTCACCTTCCAGGTCCATGGCCTTCTTCTTATGTTCAGCTTTTTGGGCCTAAATGTAATCGGGGAAGCGTTTCTGGGCCATACTGTAGATCAACTTCAGTTAAGGGATCAATTTGCAAATAAATGGCTGACGTAGCAGAGTTAGTTAAGAAGCCGTTAGCTCATTTTCGGGAAGTTCCCAGACTCACCAGTGTAAAAAGGCTGATGTACGGTGCGATTTCTTCTTCGTTTCTTAACCAAATTGTTGATTCTTGATTCTATGTGATCTGCGTAACTTCCTATGTTAAGTTAGATCTATTTCAAGTTAGTTTGATTAATAAAAGTGTGTTTGTTTTTCCTTCAAACACTGAAGCTCGATTACTGTTATAATTTCTTGATTCTTTGATCTTTCTGATTCTGATATTTGTTTTTCCTTCTGATTTGATCTTGTTTTGATCGAGTATTGTTTCCTTGTGTTTCTTGACTTGATTAATCTTTGAAAAAACAACAATTTGTATAGACTTTCCTTTTGCATTCATCTATTTATGCTAGCATACAAGGCAAATCGTGCTCGTACAAATATATGGAAGCCGTTTTTCAAAAATCTGCAGTAACAAAAGCTTTTGGTTTTGCCCAGTTGAAGTAAGGTATTCGTAGGAAGGAGTGAAGATAAGGAAACCAGGACAGGTGTTCGACAATAGGGGCAATGGGGAGAGCACAATCTAAATGGAACTTGGGATAACACGAGAGTTTATTGATCTGCAGCTTGTCCTGAAAACCTTCTAAGCCAACAGAACAAAATTTCCGATATTTTTTTACATCTTCTGAGTTTCATAGACCACTGACTCCCTAACAATTTTGAGCCTAAGCATGTACCCTTCATGCCTGCTTTATGGTTGCAGCCACTACTCTTATTTTGTGGCAGTACACCCGACCTGCAAGTAAGTGACAGTGTTACTAGCAAAGTTCGTGTCATGAATTTTGAGCAAATTGATGATTAAGAAGCAGGGGAAGCAGCAAAGGAAGCATAATTGATGTTGGCATCCACAATTTTGAAATCGATATGGTAAGAATGTAAAACGTTCCTGCAATAGCATCAATAGACTTATAGTCTACAGATACAGATCCTTTCAGTATTCGAGAGGAATTCATACATACTAAGCACCATCGTCAAGTGGATGTTAGTTAGTTTAACTGGTCTAGTCTCTTGTAGAATTCTATCCCAGTTTACATGAGTGAGGGGAAATTTAGTTACGAGTCAAGTGTCATGTTATGCTTAGGGGGAAAAATTAAAAAAAAAAAAAAACCATCATCCTCAAATTTCAAGCTTTCAAAGAAGCTAGGCAGCTTTTGCGCCTTAAATCTGTTTCGAGC
Organism: Luvunga scandens; assembly: GCA_030449905.1. Taxonomy (NCBI): domain Eukaryota; kingdom Viridiplantae; phylum Streptophyta; class Magnoliopsida; order Sapindales; family Rutaceae; genus Luvunga; species Luvunga scandens. The sequence continues at coordinate 4,169,218 of JASUUG010000478.1, forward strand.
AGTTGCAATATACAAGTAGAAAATGTTGAGTAAGGGTTTAGTATTAACTCTTGTATTCTAACTCTGATTGCTAAAAAATCCATAAAATATGCTCAATTGTGACTCAAAGACACAAGAAATGAAAAGGGCCGTGTTAAAAATAAAGAATTAAGTACATTGGTGACAAATAGAGGGCTTTCACAGTGGCGGCAGAGAGAAAATTCACGGCACTGGTTATCAATCTTCCTCCTTTGGTTCACCATCACCCATAGCCCCGGAAACAATCCAGACATCGTGTAATCATATATTTTAACTCTCTCTGCTTGACAATTATTCAATGTGCTGAGATTGAACGCATCATATGTTTTACAATCCTATTGAAGACGGCTCTGTTTTGTGCTTTTGCTTGTGCCGTGGCCTCTGGAGTTATTTTTGGTATGCTTGGCAAGAGAGATATTGCGACACTAATGGTCTATATCAGATAGCACGCTGTGATATGTAACAGGTATACAAGGTTACAAATATTTAAGGAATACACGTTCTTTATATTATACTTTGTTTATATTAAGACTTAATGCAAAAAGTCATAACAAAATGACATAGCTTGAATAAAAAATGCAGTGGCTTAGCTTGTTCATCAAGAAATTGTTGAACATTCAAACTTGGAACATCCACAAAAACAAGCAAATGACTTCAGCTGTACTCGCAGTATTTCTACTTACCACCAGCAGTGGCTACATCACTAAATCTTCCAAATATCATCATTTGGTAACTACATTTATTAAAATTTGCTATACTAGCTCCAGAAGCAACAAGAAACAGTTGGGGATTCAGAGGAGACAAGAAATTGATTAATCAGTTTAAAATTCAGTCCACTAATTAGAGGTCAAAAGTTGACTAGCATAGCGTTTTGGACCTACCAAGTATCACCCACAGATTGAAACACTCAATGAGCTAAGCCTGCCTCTTCTAGAGGATTTTGAGACGGGCCCCAGTTCTCTTCATGAGATGTAATTACAAACAATTTGTCCTCTTTTTTAAATTAATTTTTCAGATCACAATCTGCTTGATTATATATAATTCCTTTTGTTAACAGATTGCGTTAATACCGTGGATAAGAAGAAGTATGCCAAGTCTTTTGTTAATTAATGTTAAAATAAAATAACAAATGAGAAATAATTCCATCCTTTTGCCCTCGTTACCACCGCCGTTCACATTGACGTCCCTCAACCTTATGAAGGAACCATCTTTCTGTTTGTTCAACTTCCAGGTCCATGGCATTCTCCAAAGGCACTGCATAGACTTGCCCAGGAATCTCTTTAGTATCCGTTTCATTATGCTGGCATGCACATACACTCATAAGGAGGTTTGCACAAATAGATAAATACGATACTTAAAACAACCACACTACCAAAGCTTTTTGTTTGGCCACGCGTATTTGATTCCGTAAGTAATAAATAGATAACACAATAGGTCCGTAACTATAGCTTGGTCTTCTTGTTTTTCATTTTTCTCTTACAAGAGATACATATTTACTTATTTAGTAATTGAATATCATCAGTATACGAGGGCAGGCCTCCGGCAATAGGGGCATTGGGGATGGGCTGCAAGCCAAGGAAGAACACAATCTGAATGGTACTCGTGAGAGCATGAGAGTCTCGTGACCGGTTGCTCCTCCTGAAATTCTTCCAAGCAAACAGAGCAAATTTTCCTATTTGATTTACACCCCCTGAGCTTCAAGTGCCGCAGATGACCCCCCCATAACAATTTTGACCCCCAGCGAGTATCCCTCATGCCCTCTTTATGGTCGCGGCCACTGCTTTTATTTTGTGGCACCTCACCTGGCCTGCAAGTAATTTATGCGTTACTACTAGTACTGGCTAGCACGCGTCATGAATAAAAAGAAAAAGGGCAACCAGGAAACAGACTGATTGTGGAAACGTGTTCTGTTCCAGCAAAAGCATAAAATCATGACATGTATCTGCTCTGTAGCAATTGCTATTTGCAGGTACGTGAATTTTGAGTATTAACACTCGTGTTTTAGGACTTTAATGAGTTTATCAATGGGTTACAAACAAGGTCACACTCATACATCACATGGATGGGAAATTTCAAAAAGACTTCAAATGGCATGTAGTAGCCCTCTTATATTTATAATTTAAATGCTACGACCCTCCATCAAACCAAAATCCTGGACTCTTTCTCAAAACTAATCTCAACACTAATTGGGTGCCTGAAAGCTGAAACTATATCATTTAATAAGGGGAAATGAAAAGGGTTGCGTCAAAAATAAACAAACAAGTAAAGGAGGAGAGGAGAAATACAACTTACAAACTGACCTGGAACACGGACGTAAGCAGGCAAGCTTCTGCTCAAGGCGTTGGCGAGCTCTTAATGCATTTTCATCCAAGTCGCTAATACATGTGGCCAGTGGCTCACGGAGCTCTGTTAGAGGGCTTTCGCGGCGGCTACAAGGAGAATCTTGACGGTGCTGTTTATTAATAATCTTCCTCCTTTGCGGCACCCCTACCCCTGGCAACATTCCAGCCATGTTCTTTCTGGGTAACCAGCTCCAAATCCTGTCACTTCTTCTTGTTGTAGGTATTGTATTTTCGTGGCTCTTTCCTAGTAAATGACTAGGACTACAAGCGAAGCTGCATAGAAATGATATCGAATTCCTTGGCAATTATGACACGACAAGCCTACTTTAAAAGACATTTTGAACTTAAAGGCAAGCGTCGCACTCGCATGTGCGGGCATAATATATTTTTCTTAGGTGCGTGAAAAAGTGATTGTGACAGGGTAAGTGGAAGCTTCAATGAAGCTGTTCTCACCTTTAACATCCCTGCCAAATTTCCAATTTATAATATTATAATAATAATAATGTATATGCTTCTGGAAAACAAGGTGTATTCTCTAATTGGGCCAATTCATGGACTGCAGGGTCGACTCATTCAAATGACTTGGCCCAATATTGGGCAGCTCACTGTTTGTCTGGCCCAAGAAGGCCATTAACGTAGAGGCTTCAATCACAACAATTATTATATGAATTGGCAATCGGCATTGGCCAGCGAAATTTGATTGACCTTTAGCCGAGGGAGAAATTTTATGATAGAAACAACCATACTTGCTTCGATTGTGATGTCAGAATTAGATGCATTTCAGTGTAAAAACCATGAAAGCTGAAGCAAACAAAATTAAGACTTGGGACCATGAAAATTGAATTATATGGTACTCGTTTTGTGTACACAATAATGGTAAACTTTTCCCCCCCCTTCTCTCGCTTCAGAGTTCTAAATTATTCACAAAATGCATTAGCGTTCTTACCTTCTGTTCTGTTATTGCTCCCTAAAATAAAGAAGCCATGCATGCGTCCTCTACATTCATTAACCTTGATGACAACATATTGTGAAAGCTAGCACAATAAATGGTTCATTCAGATAGAAATAGAGAAGAGAAGCTCTTTCATAAATACCTCGACCTGGGATGTAAGCTTCTGAGTCCTGACAGTAGGATCAATATGATTATAAAAGAAAAAAAAATCAAAAAAGAAATTAAAACATTTAAGAAATGATTATGCATTTATGTAATTAATTAGTGGCTAAAACTATATAATTAGATACAAAAAGGGTTTTTTCTTTTTGGGAGCCAATAACAGAAGGGGTAGCTTGGTGAAATTTGAAGGGTAATAAAAATGAAATGAAAACGACACAATAACATTTTAAGAGGCAACCGACATGATCCAGGAACATCGGCATTCTCTTATAAGGATTAAAGATATTCCCGCCTGTTCCTCTTTTATAATTAACTGGATTTTCAGTTTTAGTTTTTGGTAGGGAAGAAAGACCAAGTCAATTCCAGATGATTTCTTTTCTTTTCTTTTTTTGGGATCAAAATAATCATCAAACCTCACTACTATAGATGAATTTTTTTTTAAAAATGTTTAATGTAAATGATACAATTCTTGACAAATTTATAAAAATAGCCAACCTACTAATTTTAATTTCTTACATTCTTCTACAAACGAAGAAGGTATTTTAGATAATAATGTTTGTGAGTAAGACAAACGGAGAAGATGTGGTTAGGACATTATTGCCCAAAACATTTTTTCTTTTTTTGCTATAAAATCTTTTTTTAAAAAAAAGTGATAAATGGGCTATTTTAGTAAATTAACCCTAATTTTATGGTATTTTTCTATAAAAATCTCTTCTAAAATTTTGGCTATTAGATTAGCATACAGGATGGAATAAACTAATTAATTTGAAACACTGACTGGCTTCTTTCATTAGTTTATTATATTTATATCCCCATAGGATTATTGATTTGTTGTGGTCCATGAACAAGAAGCAGCGTGGAATTAAATTGGAAGCTTCAAATCCATAAACGACATCTCTCAGAGACGATGTAAGAACATATAAAGAATACAGCTTCTTCTAGGCATATAGCACATGAATGGACAACCAAGAAAGGGAAAAATTTGGCAATCAAAAGTAAATCACACATGATCCACTTTGGGATTAGTTAATTACGCGATGAGGTACAAACATACACAAATACAAACAAAAAGAGAAAAGGATCCTCGATCTATTATTAGCATACATATACATATATCTAAGCAATCTTTCACATGCATGCACAGATATTTTCTTGTCCCTATGTTGAGTAGTTAAATAATGTTCAATTTGCATTTTTAATACAAGATTCTCTTCTATACAACTTTGTGAATATAATTTAATGATCAATACGGTTTTACTGGGGAGGAATTTGATAATTATGATAATTATACCATATGTTTATAACAGAATGTTTTTGAAAGGATATGGACTGTTTTTCACATAATTAATTAACTGTTCATTGGGGAAAGCATAGATATCTTGACTTAATTTGTGACAGCCATTGACGCATTCCAAAAATTTTACAAAAAAAAAAAAAGGGAAAGGGGTTCTCAGCAAATCATTTTTCGAACAATGGAATTTACGGAAAAGATAAGTGTTAAAAAAAAAATTTATGCTGTTATATTTTGTTTGATTCTTATGCCTTTCTTTTAACAAATAGATCAAATCACGAAGTTTTTTTTTAGGAGCCAGGCAGATTGGAATATGTAGTTTCATAATAACTATATAAATTGAACAGTGTTTTTTTTTTTTTTTCTATACAAAACTCCATAAGTCAAGTGGAATTTATCGCTTCCCTTTTATTTGGATCTATCTCTTAAAAATTTTAATTTTATTAAGTGTAAAATTAATCATCTTTTTTCTCCTGTTCACATGTATTTCATATCTTCCATTAGCATGAAGTTGGGTAAAATTTCATGCAATTTAGTAAATAGAATTTAAATTCCAGCATGATGCAACGAATCATACTAGTTAGTCGATATAGAATGGGAAACAAATGGAATTTTTTTGATAAATGAGAAGTTCAAAATGCTCGAAGATGAAAATGCAAGAATGTTTACAATACTTTGGTTGAATTGGATCCAATTTGAAGGATTTTGTAGGTTCAATATGGATCAAAGTTTAAATATTTTAAAACAAAAATTAGTTAATAATATCGATTGAATGGACTCTTCACCTTTTTACACATTAATGTAGCTAAAATGAAATTAATGGAATTGTGGGAAAATGTTGATTTTTGTTATGTTTTTATAGTTTGGTTTTTGAAAAAAAAAAAAAAAAGAAGTTAATCGAACCAGGGGTGTACAGGGGTGACGCCAAGAGTTTTTTCTAGGTTGGGCCAGACTAAATTTTTTCTACATTCGAAAGGTAAAAAAAAATCTTAAAATAAGGCTGTTAAATCAAAGCATAACATTAAATTAACAATTTTTTTGGGTTTAAGAAACACATTATGAATTAACTTCAAAGCCATGACTGTGGTGCTCTATGGGTACCATTCCCTACAATCTAGCATTGTTTGATGGTTTTACTTTATTGATTTTTAATATACTCAAACTCTGAGATACCATACCCTTAATAAACGTAGACATATCCTAACTTTTAATAATTAAAAGCTAAATGAGTGATAAGTATCCCGTAATCACAAGATTACTTGACATAAAAAAAGATTTCTAAAATAAAATGGAGTGGAGAAGAGAATTTGAGAAAAATAACAGTGGCCAGTTTCTAAAACAAATTGAATGACAAACTTTGTAAATAATACCGTAACAAAATATAACAGTGATAGCTAGTTTTGTAAAAACTATATGGTAATTTTGTGAACAAATAAGTTTGATCCGTTGCTCAAATAAGTTTCTGACAGAAACACAAGTGTATTAGACATACGCTGATAATACCAGCTAATTGAAAAGTATTAGAGAGGGATTGAAAAACCGAAGCCAACAAACACCCAACCTGTGTGATGTTTCCCCTACCCAAATGCTTAGTCAAAGGAGAGGCACATAAACACACCATGTGAAAGCCAGCTATTTTTAATATTTAAAGTTAAAAAATAAATGTAACAACAATCACAATAATTAATCACCCATGATGGTTAAGATATGGGGCCAAATCCCATTTTTTCAGTATTCACGCACTGACAAAAAAGTTGTTCACTAAGGCTTTTAAGATCTTGCAGTTGATCGATCGATTCCTTCCATTATAAAATACCAACTCCTTTTGCCTTTGTTTCAGCATTTGTTAATGTGCATGTTTGATGCAAATTCTAACTAATATCTGTAAAATAGAATCATACATAATGCAATTGTATATAAAATAAGCTATATGTTGCAGTTCCTCTTATGTACCTTGATTGAGAGCTTGGATCTGCCTTTTTTTGATGAACTTAAAAGGACTTGATGGGCCTAAATCATAATGATTAACGAACGTTCGTTAAACACAGTCAAGTCGCTTTCACTCCATTAATTTGAAATCACTTTCCTTTTCAGCTTCATTTTAAATTCATGAGATCCAACTTATTTTGCAACTTATGAAAGTGTAGCTACCAGTGGTCCTCACGAAAATGGACTTTTCATTCTAAGGAAAGCCAGAAAGTAAATTTCTTAGCATTAATTAAGTTGTCTCCCCAACAACTGGCTTCAAACTCTATTCATCACGCATCAGTGTATCCAGTAGAGGGATATGAAAGCAATTTGGACCCATTCTCTTTCAGATTCCAGGAGATGATTTTGTATTAAGTTTCTACTTGCTTGTTAACTTGTATAATCTCATCTATCAATGTTAAGAATCTTTCTTAACGTGTGCTTTTAAGATAGACATTCGTATAATCTTCATGAAAGAACTAGACACAGAAGACAAAGCTCTTACCGAGCGAGGATAAAATGTGCACATCGCATAGGCCCCTACTGAGTACTCATACAATTTTTAATGGAGCCCACACACAACCCCACAAATTTGTTTAACAAGTTCTAAATTCCTGACTCCAAATCGACAACTCCTCTGTCCTGAAAATAAGAGTATTTTACAAGGGTTCTGCATGTTCCCTACCCATGTTCACATGGTTTCTGAACTTATGCATCCCAGATAAAAAATGAAGAGGCACCATTGAATTACTTTAGAACCCTTGATGATGATATCAGAATGTAACTGACCTGCAGGATAAAACGGGTAGTTAAAATTTTACTTCACAAGCAAGGAATCTACGTAATTTATCCTCAAAGAGTGGCAGGTGGCTTAACTGGGGAGCTTCCTCTTTGTTTCTTTTCTCTCATCGCGCTGGCCTTGTTTAATAAAACACAACCAAAAAAGTACCAAATCATACTCTGAAAATGGAATAATGTAACCGTAACATAAGGCTGTCAAAGAAGATCAATTAATTTCTTATCTAATAAGTAAGACAATTATAGTATTCAAAGTTATACGAGATTTTATACTTACCATTTGTTACCATCAGCTCTCTATATTTTTCTCCTATGTGATAGAAATGGCTGCTCAGAAAGGATTTTGACAAGAATGGGGAAGACCGGCAAATGGTTAAAGAGTTTCTTGACTGGGAAGAAAGTCAAGGAGAAGGAAAAATGTACAAGTAATCAGAATGCTACAAATGTTACAGAGAATCCATCAACCCCAACTTTGATCCTCCCGACAACTCCTAAGGAAAAAAAGAGATGGAGTTTCCGAAGATCTTCAGCTACAGCAGCTGCTCCCAAGGACTTGAATTCTACAGAGCCACTTGTCACAACACAGTCGGCTACACAGGTTGCTATCGTAGATACTGAGGAAGAGCAGAAGAAGCATGCCCTGGCCGTGGCAGCAGCCACAGCTGCAGCTGCTGATGCAGCTGTGGCAGCTGCACAGGCTGCAGCTGCTGTGATCCGACTAACTGCTTCTGCCAGTGGGAGAGCCAGCGTGATTGGAGAGGCTTCTGCCATCAAAATTCAATCCGTCTTCCGAGCTTATCTGGTCTGTAACACTTAAATTCCCTTGTGTCAGTGTTAAGATCCAAATATTACTAAGATGAAAATGTAAATAGTATACTATTGGTGTTTTTACAGGCAAGAAAAGCGTTATGTGCATTGAAAGGTTTAGTAAAGTTGCAGGCACTGGTAAGGGGTCACCTTGTGAGAAAACAGGCCACGGCAACACTGCGGTGTATGCAGGCATTGGTGACAGCACAGGCTAGAGCTCGGGCTCAAAGGCTCCGGGTGACAGATGAAACAAAGCCACCGGTTAATCCGAGGCAATCAATTCACAGAAAATCAACGCAGGAAAATTGGTTTAGGCATGGACATTCTGTAAGTTTTTTCCTCATGCCAAATTTTAAAAAAATGGGACGTCAGGAATTTTATTAATTTGACTAAACGGTAGTTTTCAGTGCTAACTCCGTAAATTAGAAATTAAAAAATGCTGTACTGTTTCCTTTACGGGCAGGAAAAGTATTTCTTTCTCTTTGTGCTTGAATATTTATTAACAAGTAACAAAATACAAAATGCTGAAGAGTTTAATTTGCCTAATAAAATATTTTAGGATGCTTACACCAGGCTGCAATCTGCCTTTTGTACTTGTAGGAGATTGATAGGGGCATGGAAGAGAACATAAAGATTGTAGAGATGGATCATGGTGAATCAAAAGGAAGTACAAAGAGCAGAAACAGCTACTCAAGCCATCCATTAAGCGAAAGAGCAAAACACAGATTCTCCGCATATTTTCCTTCAAATCATGTGTACTCAAACCAAGATAATTATGAGGTGTCTCCACCTCCCTCAGCTCTGACTGACATGAGCCCCAGAGCCTGCAGTGGTCATTTTGAGGACTATTCCCACAGCACAGCACAGAGCAGTCCGCAGTACTACTCTGCAGTGTCGAAACCAGACCCATCAAGAGTTCCATTGGCTTTCCCTAGGCCAGACTATGCAGAATCTTTGTCTTATGACTACCCATTGTTTCCAAATTACATGGCTAACACAGAGTCTTCAAGAGCCAAAGTCCGCTCACAAAGTGCTCCCAAGTCAAGGCCTGCAGATATATTTGAGAGGCAACCAAGCCGGCGCAGGGTTTCCATGGAGGGAAGAAACATCCCAAGGGCTGTCCGGATGCAGAGATCATCTTCACATTTGGGTGCCACAGCTCAAAATATTCAGTATCCCTGGTCACTTAAGCTTGATCGATCAACAGTCTCACTTAAAGATAGCGAGTGTGGATCCACAAGTACAGTGCTCACAAACACCAACTACTGCAGATCACATGTTGCATATGATGTAAGTATAAACAACCTAAAATCACTGTGGCAATCACTTAACATCTAAGAACTAATATCTGGTTTTTGTGTGCAGCACCATGGAAATAGGTTCTAAAAACGCATCTCATCACCACTGCTACGGCAGATTATGTGCCTGACCAGATTAATATGAAACATTAAACAAATAAAGGAAGATCCAATCTAGAAAGTGAAGTGTTCTATAGAGAAACTGTTGCAGTTTCCTGACAATTTTTCGTTCCTGATTCCGCTGTCATTGCAAATGAAGCACTGAACTGAAGAAACTCCCTCTGTAGATCCTATTTTTTGTTTTTTTTTTCCATGTTTCTGCATGATTTGGCTTACTGTGTTCCTTAGGCACAGCTTAAGGCAAATGACTGCAACTAATATCGGTACCAATGTAGGAACACAAATGGTTGTTATGTCTATAGAAATTTATTGTGTAATTTTTAATTTTTGCATTCAATCTAAAATTACTAGCATTGCTATTTAAACATTTTTGTTAATACTGCGATGATCATACAAGTAACAAAGGAGCAACCTGACTTGCTAAATCCCCATAATGTTGATAACTCATCAGCACCTTTTGCATTGCACAGAAATTTTAAGGAAAAAAAAAGTACCACATAATTCACAGTGACAAAACAAAGCCTTTGCTATTTATTTATTTCACAGGCAGCTCAAATTTGCCACCAACAGAGGCTAAATTGGTTTGCATGAATTCGCTCAGTAAAAATCCATTCAACGGTAGAGTGCACTTAGTAGCAGGATGTACTTAACATTGAGCCACCTCATACAATTAGCGACCTGTGGTGAGCTTAGCAAACGGATAGTCCAAATTCACAAGCTGAAGTGAGTAAGCTCAACCTAATTCTAAAATTCCTTGCTACTTGTAATTTTATAGATAATTTTACACTTATGTATAGCTAGACTTCTCTAAAACATGGTAGATATTTAGGCAAGTTGCACAAGTGGTGTAGAACTCTCTAGACCTAGGCAAGCCACTTTATAAATAGGGTATAACGCCCATTATTTTGCTCAACACCGCATCACACACAACATCACCTACCTAGCAACTCAAGCATCCTTGTAAATCTCTCTTGTGTTCTCTCTTGCACGTAATAAAATTCTTTTTGGCCGTATTATTTTTTCTTCTCTTTAACTTTTTAACAATCAACTTTACTTGTTAGCTTGAGAAGTTCTCTAACCTTATTTAGTAGTTTGTGCGTTATAAATTATCCAAGTGTCGCATTGATTGCTACGCAACAAACTCATCATGTAACATTATGTTATCTTGTTTTGCAATTTAGGAATCAAAACTAACCAGGTCCTTCTGAAGATTCGTTCCTTCAATTTCCCTTTTCATTTGTCAAAGCTCATCTAAACTAACTGATAACTGAAAAAGGCGCCCATTTATTCAAAGTGAATGATTCCTTGCTTTCTATAAGCTTTACATTTTATTCATGCCCATGAGACCATCCCTTTCGGAAATATAAAATAAAAATTCATTCCCATCAAAAGCTCTTACCCAATATCGCTGCTTGATTAATTTCCCACATTTAAATACAAACTTCAGCCTCTGATTTTTCATTTATATTTGTAATATCAGCCGATTACTGAAATTATTTATTTAAACAAACCTTCCGAAAGAGACCTCGTAGCATCAAAGTGACTCTTTGCATAAAATCAAACACTTTCCAGGTTCTGATCCTTCAAAAATGATCGCGAAAGGACTAAATTCTATCAATACAAAAAAAAAATGCTTGAGGTCCAGGCTTCATAAAATACAGAAAAATACTGTCTTTATTGTATTAAAGAACAAAATAGAATAAAAAATATTGCATTATAGTCATAGCGTGTGTTTTCTTCTCTTTTGATTTAATCTTCATTTTAACAAAATGAATATGAACAACCAACTACATGATATACAAATATTAATTTTTACATATACAGAGAGAGAAAGAGCAACTTTGCCACCTTGTAGTGACAACTCAACATGTGACTATTTTTTAATGCTGGAATGGTACTGAAACCACAGATTAATCAAATACTACTACATAATAATGTTGCATACTATAATTAATACTATTGTTTCTTTTTAGATTTCAGGTAGGTTTTTACCTAAGTTTGCCACGTGTTAATGCTTACCCGCGTGTGTGTGTATACACACACAACTAATATACTTCAGCATCTCATGATTCTACTTGAATTCTGTTAGCCTAGCCGAATCCTTATCGAATAGAAGGATAGGTTCTCACAAACATAAACGGAAAGGAAACTGACATTGTTGTAACTTAAATCAACATATTGTGCAGTTGGGTTGAGGACATAAATAATCAACTACATAGAAAAACCAATTGATTATTTGGTAAATTATGCCGAAAGTGCTGTTGAAACTTTAAAAACTGAGTGCATATGCTTTATATTATTGATACTCTTAATGGTATTCAGTACACATACAAGGTTGGGCTTATTTTGTAGACGACCAGAGTCTGGTTCATTTCGTCTTTGGAACTATTAGGGTGGTGCTATTAACATCCCCCTGTAATCTTTATAAAACTCCTTTATTAAATGATAAAATAAATCTAATTAAATCAATTTCCTGTGTAAACTTAAACAAGCATTGTATTTTATTATCATTTTCTCACATATCAGTTTTTTTTTTTAAGAAAAAAAATTATAGATTATCTCGTTGAGTGCACTTTTACCTCTAATTAATTCAAACATTTATGACTTAACCATTCAAAAATTTTTAAACGAAAATTGTAATTAGATTTGAGTGGAAGACACTAATAAATTATAAAAGGATATTTTTAAAATTAAAGTAAGTTTTGCGAGAAAGGGGATTTTAAAATGAAATTACAGGGTGCTAACGATAGTCCCAGTCAATTTCTTAATGAATTAAAAGCCTTCTACCTAATAAAATTACAAATTTGTCTATAGGATGCATTTCTTATTTTGCAAGCTAGCAAGCACGCATAGCCTAAAAATGAAAGAGAAATCTTCCCACATTTGCAAGTTTGCTAGTGGTGAGAGAATTGGACCGTTTTCCAAAATGTTGAGGACACCCACATTCTTGATTTGCTTAATTAACTTCTTAGATAGGAGTTCCTTCAGTGCCTCTTATGGTAGTGAGACTGTTTTCAAATATTTTCTACTAAATTGTGTAAGACATTTTTTAATATTTACGTGATTTTGCATGTGCTAGAGTGGCCCATCTAAATAATTATTATTAGCTTAATTTATTATTTATATTTTAGTTAATTTTAACTTCTTATTTTTATTCAAATTTATTTAAATTTTAAAAATTAAAGAGCCATTTAAAGAGAAGTTATAATAATTTCCACTAATCTTAAGATCTCTCTACATGTTGCGGGGTCCATCTCTTTCCTTGCTGTTTATATTCTTCTTGATGGGAGAAGAAGAAAAATAATTTCTAATATATTGAAATTAAGGGTCCTTAGTCTAACAACTTAAACCTATGTATTCTATCTACTCACTTTAATAGTGGTGTTTGATAAATTGGAAAAATTATAATGAAATAACAAAATACAATTTGGAATCTAGGAGAATCCGATAGCTATAGCCTGAGGTAAATTCCTTTGCTTCGGCTCTGATTTTATAAAATCAAACAGTTTACAAATTATAGATCCTTTTTTATTTCAATCTCAGTTTTATGTTTGAATTTTAAGGTTTTATTTTTTTCTTCCTTCTGAAACAGTTTTTCCCATTAATAATAAATTGAATGTATATCATCCTCCCTATTTCTCAGCAGTTTTTTGAGCTATGTTTGAGAGTCGAGTTATTTCCATCATTAATGTATAATTAATTTACCCAAACTAAACAAGTTAGAAATTTAAAAAAGTAAAAATTAGGAGTAATGCTATAAAGAGAGAGAAAGATGAGAGAATTTTGCTCTACCCAGCTTGCTCTCTCTCTCTTGTTTTTAACACACTTTCTCTCATCGTTTTCTTACTTTATCATTTTTCAAAAATTAAAAAGTTTGATGCAGATTAGGAATCTATATTATATTAAGATTAGTTTCCTTATTATCTAAAGTTTAGAATTTTGTTTTCATTTCTAGTTTAGAACTTTTTTTTTGTTTTACTTCATAATTTAGGATAATTACTTCTAATATAAATAACTCTTTCCTATAGTCTTTGAAGGCACATTCAAGTTTAATAATATTTTTAGATTTCAAATCTCTGCGTGAATATTTAAGTTTAGTTAATTCTTGGTATTCAGTGGAATTAACGAGTTTGAACCTCAAAATTCACGGCATTCTTTTGAATCAACATGAATTTAGCTTGTCCTTTTATTCCAATATTCTCTATAATTAATGAAATATCTTGAACATTAAACTTCCGTTACATCAAAGTTTTACCTCAGAATAAATTTACCAATCTCAACATATATCCAAAGGTCTCTTAACAAAAGTTAATTAATTAAGCATTTCATAGAATTAATATTTCTAAACCAATTCTTCTTTTCTCTAAATTGTGCAGTCAACACATTCTGGTCACTTTCTCCTGCGGCTACTTTTTAAGGTCAGAGCATTACACATATCTTATCGATAGTCAAACAAAATTTCCTCATTTAGGGACCTTATCTTGATAGAAGCCAAACGTTAATTGCTTATGTTTTTTTCCCATTTCTACCTAAGGGCCTGCCATTTCCACTCAATGTGAATGAATAATAGTAGCCCTGCATGGTTCTGTGGCCACCAAAGTTATGGAAAGAATATCATTATTAATACATAGTGATAATCGACCACTCTTTTGATTTCAATCAAAAGTTATTCATGGGTCCAGAAAGCAGACCAGAAATGCCCGCACCAGAAACATTTGAAAGTGTCATTTCCAACATGATTTCCTGTTCATAAGCCAACCAAATCAAAAAGAACAAAGGGCACTTGAGGCTTTCAAATCCCCACTTCTTCAATAATTGAAGAGGTCAACTCTTCTACATTTGGATATTTTCTTACTTTTCTTCCATTGATAGAATTCCTTTCGCAAGTAATCATTTTCTTGTAGAATACTTATTTATGAATTTTGTTTTATGCTTAAACAATGATTTACTTTTTGTAAAAAAATTTTGAGATTTTATCGTTGTGTTTTTCCGCATGCATACATGATACATTCTCTATTTTACAGCTATTATGTAATCTTTTTACCAATTTTTACAAGATATACATACCCAAGAATTCTCCGTAAGCATTTTCTAAAATTCGGATGTCATATTATATTTCATTTCAATACACCATCATCCATGGCTAAATTTCTAATTTTATTATAACTTGCGGACGTTGTCTGTACAGAAGGACTTGTTTCTAGAAACCATAATTTCTTCTAGATAATGACGGAAGTTCAAAAAGCATTTGTTTTTCACTTCAGTTTGGATGATATTAGCAATGTCTATGTATACAATTAATTAGCAAAATATACCAAGGGATATCGATTACCAGTAGGGAAAAGAATAATGTCACTAGCTAGCTGTGATGTCGAATATATCGATCTTGTCTTCCTAAAATTTTGATAAGTTCTCATTACTCTCAAAATTAGATGATTAAATATGCATGGGTGCCAAATGAGTGCTGCTTTATATATCTTACATCATTATTTATCTTCACAAATAAAGCTTTTCCAGTATACTTAGGGCTAAATTTCTATTCTAAGAGCTTTTATGGCATCGTAGTTCCTAAAGGACCTTCATATATTTTAACTGGTGAAAATTTCAGGATCCGAGTACATATATGATGACCATCTTTTAAATTAACGAAAAATGCAGAAAAAACAAAAGGACACAAAAATGATATCACAAACGCGTATCACTTGTTCACTGATTATATTGGTTGCTTGTGCCTTGATAAATATGATCTCCAAAAACAACTGAAATGAACTGCAGCATACATAAATGGATGATATCCAACTGAAATGAACTGCAGCATACATAAATGAATGATATCCAATATCCCGCATTTCAAAGTATTCAGCAGAGGTTGTGTGGCTTTGCCAGCATCACTTGAAATGCTAATAGATTTTGGAATAATGGGCCGGCAGAATCTAATTATAAGTCATGAGAGATATTCAACTCTCTGACTTTGAAAAAAATCATATTGTTCTTGAAAGTCGACAGGAGCATGTGATTTTAATTATTTAGTCCTTTAAAAAAAAATCAGTTAGTCAGGTTATAACGATTTGAGGATTGTGGATGACAGCAGTGGACAATAATGCAAGAGTGATTGTTCAAGGACCGGAATATTGCAGCACCATATCCATGTGAAATTTTCGTCAAGATCTCTTTTAATTAATTTGTTGTGCATGTCCCTGGTGATCACTTTCTTATATCCTCCCTTTAGCAAGAACCAGTTTACTTCACAAGATACTATTTTTGGCCTCTCTTCAACACCTGAAATCCACACACGCACATACATTTCTCTTTTTTAATTGTATCTAGCATACATCACAGTAGTAATTAATGTAGAAGCTTATCAGCTTGACTTATACTTAAAAGTTAGCTCAAGAATTGACGGTGACCATCTAAGTTTATATATATACTTATTAGGTAGAAACTATTTTCAACCGATCCATATGAGATAATTATATCCTTAACATAATACTCTTTGTTTTTTAAAAGGGGAAAAGTAAATGAAATGTGGAAGATTCTCCAAACACTCACTAGTAAGAGTGTGAGGCAGGTTCTCATACTTGTATTCTTAATGGAAAACAGAATAAAATGTGTGTAATAGATGAAAAAGCTAATAAAATTAGGGTTCGAATCATTATATATAAATTCAGGTTGAATTCCCTAGGAGATAGTGGTGCAGGCAGGGGCAGAGCCATAATTGAAATTTGGAAATCTGGAGAGCTAAAAAGTCGTGTTTAGGATAAACTTTAAGAACCCAAGGCGTGAATGGAATTTCCTCTAATATGAACCAATTGTTCAATTTGATTTCTCCATGGATCCTTAGAAAAAAGATTCCCATTGATTCATTTTAATCCTCAGAATTTAAGTTCAAAACTTCATAATGTTATCGGGCCCTCGGTGATCATCATTTTTAATCAAACAACCTCATGGGTGATGCTTTTACAGTGACTCCCATAACAAAATCGGAATCGATTTCCACCCGGTCCCTGCCGAGTCCGTATGTTGCTGTTGACATGATTGTCTCTTGTATAATTTCATCAGTTTCTATAAATCATTAGTCGTCGTATAACTTGATTAATTCGGAAGCACTTTTATGTATGAACCAGAAAAAAGAAATTAAAAAATGGCGGTCGGTATAATATGAAATATGCAGTGTATGCAATTCAAGGAGAATATTTTCATGAAGTAGCTGAAAATAAAAGATAACGAAGGAAGATATTCGTATTCATACAAATTATTTAAGTCATAATGCCTCTTACGTATGTGCAGGATTTAGTGGTGTTTTGTGCTTGGGCCATGTGCACATCTGGGATCTTCAGGATTCTAATTTTGATTATATATAGTTGGAATATCTAATTTGTATTATAATTAATAGAACATCTTATAAGTTATTCATTGATGTTGTAATTAATGATTGACGATACATCAATTGAGATATAAACTATATATTTCAACTCCTAGATACTATATTATATAAATAAGTAAATAAACATATATATATATATATATATATATATATATGTGTGTGTGTGTGTGTGTGTGTGTGTGTGTGTTTATTTATTTATTTATTTATTTGAGCATTAGCGTTAATTTTAGCGGTGCTTTCAGAGAAAGTGGTAGAAGATAAGAAGACGATGATGAAATAAAACGAAGGCTGCATCTGGGGAGGTCTTTAACTTGATTCTTCTCTTAGGATCTCAAGAATGAAATTGCTTGATCATTATCTTGAGCGATAGTTTCAGAAAATAAAAAATTCAGTGAGAGAGAAAGAAGCACTCCTTTAAACACTTTCCATCTGTCTTACTTTAGTTAATCACTCTAATTTCAATAAAGTAATGAAAATTTTATCAACAATATTCCAATGTAACATTTCAAATAGTGTTGTTTAGTGTAGTCAATTTCATGAATTTTCAATAATAAAGAAAAAAGAATTCATGAATCTCTGTCATCCATGGCGTCATCATCTTATATCAACTATTAAGCCAGCATTTTACGTATGGATGAAGTAACATTTTCTTGAAGAGCAGAATATATTTTAAGTAGCTTCCTTAATCAAGCATAATGAATAATTAACTATATATAATCCTTAAGGGTAGGGGCTACTTATGCACCAATGATGAGATCGAGTACATACAAATTCGTTGTAATTGGGTGCTGACTCGTTCCTTTTGTCTGTTAAACATATAAAATTGTTGCTTTAGTTTCTCTTTTTAACAAGGATTCACAGCTAGATGTAGCAAAATGAGTCATTGGGTCGTGTTCATGACGTGTCAAATTTAGGTCGACCCAAAGTCGACTTATTTAATAATCGTGTCAAAATATTGAAACCCAAACCCGACACGAAAAAATAATTAGATTACCCAATAATTTACTTAATATCTATATATTAAATAAAATTTACATAAAACATTTATACACTGTTGTTCATTCATACATACATACATACATACATACATACATACAGACATACATACATACATACATACATACATACATACATACATACATACATACATGCATGCATACATACTTTATTAATATTATAAAATATACATATCTACTAAAATATTATACATTTATACTATTGAAGTTTTAATTATATATATGTAAATAATATTATATATCGATATTATAAAATATATATGTCTATTAATATTTTACACATTTACACTATTGAAGCTCTAAATGTATATAAAATTTTATAAATAAAACAATTTGTTTATATTCATCCCTTCAAAAAATTAAAATAAAAGAGAGAATCATCTCTAATATTTGAGTTTTGATAACAATAACATGTAAATTATTTTAAAATAAAAAATATAATCATGTCATTGATAAGGTAAATGGGTCAAGAACTTTAACCCTAACTCGACACGGAAAAAAATTGTGTCGACCCAAACCTGACTCATTTAATAATCGTGTTAAATTCGATAACCCATACTCACTTATTTGTGTCGAATAATTAGGTCATGTCAAATTTTACTAGCTCTACTAACAGCTAATAATGTTGCTGAATGTGCAACTGGGCTAGTAATTAAATTTCTCTTAAAAAATTGTTATCAGCACTAAGTGCATTTAAACTGCTGATTGTGAAATCATAACAAATAATTGAGTCTCAAATATTTATTTTGCGATTCTAGAAGGAACACAAAACGGTAAGTGGCATACTTCTACCATGATGATTATGGAAGGAAATGAGAGATACGGAGAAAAAAAACATAAAAAAAAACGCATGAAATTTCTCTCCCGCCTTTTTGAAAGTCACAAATAAAATCATCCAACTTTAGCACTAAATTATAAAACTCTTCCCATCATCACACCACTAGCAATGCCCGCATGAAACACATTACACAACATAAAACTTTAAGCTTGCTACCTAGAAACACGGAGAGATGTTCAGATAATTAGATGAAAACCAAAGCTAAAATGCTAAACTAAACTCGGCTTAATTATATAATTCTATCAAGCTTTCAATTAGTTCATTACCAAATCTTTAGATACCCAAGTTGCAACTACATTAATCTTAAGCAAATAATGAACCGCATGCCAGTTATATTAGTCAAATATTCAGAGCGGGAAGTTAAAAAGGTAATTTCTCGAATTAAAAAAATGAAAAGTAAATAGTTAATAAATCCTAAAATTTCTCCCTTTTCCTATTTACATGAATTTAAAATGAACATATTGATCTCATAAATTACTATATATCTCATGTGAGCCAATCAGAATTTCCCCTCTCTTATTATTATTGTTTTTTTTCGGGCAAATGGGCAATCTTGCATTCAACAGATATGAATCAATTTATGAAATATCAAAATTGCAAGTGTTGTTTGGTGTAAATCCAATAATAAATATAAATTAATGTACCATAGGCATAACTCAAAAGGCATACTAATAATTTAAAAGGTAATGAAGTAGCAAACAGCGAGATTCCCCACTTGAGTGCGCAGTTGTCCATATGATATCCTCCATAATTCCAAGTAAAATCCACTAATAAAGTCCCAAAAAGTGCTAATTATTAATTAAAAAATTAGCAAATCTTCCCAAAATCCCCCACCCGCAGCTAGCTGAGCTATGCAATCAGTGAACTACCACGTGTGACCCTCGAAGTATCCATCCAATCAAAACAAAAGCCGTCTCTACTAAATGCCACCAATCTTAGGTAAGATTCTGCAAATTTGACTCACTCACAGCAATCTAATGTTAAGAGTTGGGGAAGCAAGTTACACGGTGTATGAGAGGTTAGATGTCAAAAAAGGTTGACAAAATGATGTGTTATTTTCAGTCTATGCTGAAGAATAAAGGAAAAATGACAGCCGCACTTTCAAATTTACCATTTTAGAAATGGACGTTCAAATTATTTTAGTTAGTGAATTATGTTTATTTGGAGAAGATTAAGATGGTATAATACATTAATTTTTATGGATAATATACTAGCCATTGATAAATTGTTTTCAGGATCTAAATGTCCTTTCCTCTTCATTTTTTATTTCATTAAAGTAGGCCATTTGCAAGTTGCAACACTTGCATCCGTGTCTCCCGCATATTTCTCACACACTCTCACTCGTCACCTTATATATAGAGCCAACTGCCCTTACCTTAAGTCTCATTAAATAGCCAACCCTTCAATTAAGCACCATTAAAAGCACTTCTATACCTCCAAATTCTGCCTCTCTTTCTTGCATAATCATCTCCTTCGTCAGCCTGAAAATCACGTCTCACCAAACTTGGTCAAGTAGCAACATTAATCCTTGGAAAACCGACATACAAACACTCTATATATACATATATATATCGAAACTAAAGAACAGCATTATAGACATAATTACTCAAATCTATTCTAAAAGTCACAAATGGGTACCGCTGATTATGAATGCCCGCGTCGTGTTTCAATTCCTCCATCCAAACCCTTTTTCAAGTCACTAAAATCCGGCCTAAAGGAGACCCTTTTCCCGGATGACCCTTTTAGGCAATTCAAGAACCAACCGGCTTCTCGGAAGCTTATGTTAGGGTTGCAGTATTTTGTGCCCATACTTGAATGGGCTCCTCGCTACACTTTCGAGTTCTTCAAAGCTGATCTTGTAGCAGGGATCACTATTGCCAGTCTTGCAGTTCCTCAAGGGATTAGTTATGCAAATTTGGCCAACTTGCCACCAATACTTGGATTGTGTAAGTGCTAGCTAGCTAGCTAGCTACAATGCCATGAGCTCTTATTTACATGAATGATATCAATAATTGTGCTGCTTTTTGTTTTTTAATTATTGAGAAATGCATGCACGCAGATTCAAGCTTTGTTCCACCATTGGTGTATGCCATGATGGGCAGCTCAAAAGATTTGGCAGTAGGCACAGTAGCTGTTGCATCACTTCTTATATCTTCCATGTTAGGGAAAGAAGTTAATCCTAATGAGAACCCTAAGCTGTATGTTCAGTTAGCTCTGACAGCTACTTTCTTTGCTGGAGTTTTCCAATCTTCCCTTGGCTTCTTACGGTCAGTTTCTCTAAAAACATTGTGTTAAATTTTTATTTAAGCCTAAAGACAATTTAAATATTACATCAGTAACTTGTCCTGCTGCATGAAGATCAAAAGACTTGAAAAATGGATAAAATCAATGAGATAGATTAGCTGAAGCTAGACTCACTCTCTATGCATGCACCTCAAACACCATTTATAATTTTAGAGTGCCACATATTACTCAACTGGTAAACTGGTTTTTTTTCCCACCCGTGCGGATAGAAATTCAAGTCCCCTTTGAATTTTCTTTTTTCTTTTTTAGAAAAAAATATCACGAAGGGAAAATAGGTCTTATTTAGACTCAAACAAATATTATAAAGTACTGCCGTAACTGAACTTTTAGTTAATAAAATAGATGGTGGAGATTTTGGATCGTAAGTATTAGTAGATGTTAATATAATTTTTTTATTTAGTACATGGTAATATAAGATTTAAGAAACACCATTTATAATCTTTTTTTTTTTTCCTGTTGGCCTTTTGCTAAATGATCTTGGCAATTTAATTACAGGCTTGGCTTTGTAGTGGACTTTTTATCACATGCAACCATAGTGGGTTTCATGGGCGGAGCAGCTACCGTTGTTTGTCTTCAACAACTAAAAGGGATTCTTGGGCTGGTTGGTTTCACTCATGCAACTGATCTTCTATCGGTTATGCGCTCCGTTTTTAGCCAAACACACCAGGTTTTCTTCTTCACGTACACTATATATTATAGCTTTTGTCTTAATTGACATTAATTATATATTCTTAAAAAGGGTTATGATCCCTTTTTCAATTTAATTAATATTTATGGTGGTGGTGGTGGTTGCAGTGGAGATGGGAAAGTGGAGTGCTAGGCTGTTGCTTCCTTTTCTTCCTTCTCCTTACTAGATACTTTGTAAGTAGATCCAACACGTAACTTTTCATCTTAATAATTACTTTCGAGCTAATAAAAGAATTGTTAATTTTTCCGAAGATCAGTTCAAAAGAGAGATCTTATTTACTTGGTAAACTTTCTTGTCATTTACCCGCTATTTGCTTTCATAGAATATGAAAGTACTTTCACGTAATCGTAGGACAATAAATAATCATATTAAATATTAATTACTTCTGATATGGGTTTCCTTTAACGTGAAGGCTATTATTAGATTCATTGCAGCTAAACAAAGCAAAATCTTAGGGTTTTGATTTTGACAATCAATTTTTAGATTACCTAATTTATTGAAAAAAATAACATATATATTATAAGAAATTTTTCTTTATATCGAAGGCACGTACGTGCAACTAGTCAATAGAATCACGATACGTAAAAAAAAATGTAGACGTTTATTTGTTGGTTGAAAGCATTGTATATAGAAATTTCTCAAGATTTACACCGTGTTAATTCAGTTGTGTATTGTTGGTGGTTCGATGTGATTAATGTTGACTGCATGCATGCATGCAGAGCAAGAAAAAGGCAGCCTTCTTTTGGATAAATGCAATGGCACCTCTCACGTCTGTTATTTTGGGAAGCGTCCTCGTTTACTTCACGGATGCTGAAAGACACGGCGTCCAAGTGGTGAGATCTCTATACATCTTATGTTAACCCTAGCACTAAACTAATCTTTGCCGTCCAGTTTAGTAGGCCACCACATTCATGCACTCCATCGTGTATAGACTCATCTCTCACAATTAATCATATACCTCAAACAACATGACCTATGTTGATTGATCGATTTTTTTTTTTCTGCAGATTGGGCACCTGAAAAAAGGGCTGAATCCACCATCTTTGTCAGAATTGGATTTTGGGTCGCCGTATTTAATGGCAGCTGTTAAAACTGGAGTAATAACTGGAGTCATAGCTCTTGCGGTAAGTGATCCCTTGATCCCTCACTATCATCCCCATTTCTAGCTTGGCCTGGCTCCACATTAATTCAAGGGCCTCAGCCTGTGCCATCAAGTATACTGCCACTTCACAGTGCTGTGTCTGGGCTCTCCATTAACCGTTGTTTAAATCCCCCCACCAGAAAGTTTCGAGTACTCTCCGTGTACACAACATATTCTTACCACGTGTATCTATTTAGATTCAAATGAAAAAAGAGAATATTCAAGCTCAATAATTTGGGACATACTTTATTAACTGAATTGCATATTTAATATTACTAGATATTCTATTGTAATCACATGATTACAAGCTTCGAACTGCATCTAAAATCATAAGGGAAAGCTTGAGATGAATGATAATAGAAGAACTAGCCATCAATTAGGGCATTATTAAGGTTTTACTTAAGCTGAAGAGAGTCGGCTTGATGGGGTGCACAGGAAGGAATAGCTGTTGGAAGAAGCTTTGCCATGTTCAAGAACTATCACATAGATGGTAATAAAGAGATGATTGCTTTTGGCATGATGAATATTGCTGGCTCTTGCACTTCTTGCTACTTAACTACAGGTATTGATTTCCCTCTTATAAACATTCATAAGCGGGGGTAAATTTCACTTTTAATAGGCATAATTAAGTTTTAGAGCTATATGCCCAGCAATCAGCAGATCGTAGGCCCTGTTATAATTTTATGAATTTAAAAACCCTCCAGTCAATTGACAATTGTAATAATATCACTAGATCATAATATGAATTTTAAAAAAGGAAACGAAAACGCTCTCGAAAACACTAGAGAGCGGCTTTTGAGTCCAAAAGCTGCCAAATCTTTTCAATTGGGCTGGGTTTGACTTTTAGCCCAACTACACAATGCCCTTTTACTTCCCATCAAATTTCCATATGAAGTAAAATATTTTAAAACTCATTAAATAGGAAGGTCATTGATGTTCCTACAGCATTGTTTTTTATCTATTGTATTCATCATGTGTGTTGCATGTGTGTTGCATATCATCATGATTAGTTGAAACATATAAATAACAAACTAACAAAGAGTGCATGGAAAAGAATCAAATCTCCAAGAACACCCAAGAACTTTTCTTATTTAACACCCATGGTATGAAGACCTGTAAGTACTAAAAGTTTTGTGTATATTGACTACAATCGCAGGGCCATTCTCGCGCACTGCGGTGAACTTCAATGCAGGATGCAAGACTGCAGTGTCAAATATAGTAATGGCCACAGCTGTGATGCTAACATTGTTATTCTTAACCCCTCTGTTCCATTACACTCCCCTTGTGGTGCTTTCCTCCATAATCATTGCTGCCATGCTTGGCCTAATTGACTATGAAGCCGTCATTCACCTCTGGAAACTCGACAAATTCGACTTCATTGTATGCATGAGTGCTTATGTTGGTGTCGTCTTCGGCAGCGTTGAGATTGGCTTAGTCATTGCTGTAAGTAAATTTGACTTTTAGTGATAACTTGTTTAAGTTGCTTTAGCATCATTGATAATGTGATCTACGTTTGTAAATGCAGGTTACAATTTCATTGCTAAGGGTGCTGCTATCTGTTGCAAGGCCGAGGACATTTGTTTTAGGCAACATTCCCAACTCTATGACCTACAGAAGCATTGATCAATACCCAGATGCTAAAAGTGTTCCTGGTGTTTTGATTCTTCATATTGATGCACCAATTTACTTTGCCAATGCTAGCTACTTAAGAGAAAGGTACCAAATTAATCACTCAGTGTACTTGTCAAACGAACTAAATTGGGATGTAAACAAGACCTAAGAAGCTTCTTGGCCACTATTTTCATTATCAGGATCTCGCGGTGGATCTACGAGGAGGAAGAGAGATTGAAAATTTCAGGAGAAACCGGCTTACACTATGTCATTTTAGACATGAGCAGTAAGCAAATTATTCTTAATGAACTTAAAGAATGAAGTGAAATACTTTTTAGTTTTATCCTGATTCTGAAACTGTACTAATATTTAAGGTGTTGGAAGCATTGATACCAGTGGAATCAGCATGTTTGAAGAAATCAAGAAAGTTGTTGATACAAGAGCTCTCAAGGTACTTACGTTGTTTCAAGATTTGACATTTCCCAATTTCCTTTTTTTCTTTTCTTAATTGTCTCTACAGATTGGTTAATTTAAGTTACTCTGATACAGCTTGTGCTAGCGAACCCTCGAAGCGAAGTGATCAAGAAGCTAAACAATTCGAAGTTCATTGAAAACATTGGTCAGGAATGGATTTATCTTACACTGGCAGAGGCTGTAGCAGCTTGCAATTTCATGCTACACACTTGCAAATCAAATCCTGAAGTTGAATATAGCTCACAAGACGATAATGTCTGAATACCAAGTGATTAAAGACTCGAATCTTCGAGCTTAATTGAGCTGACCATATTGATGCGCCTACAAGCTAGTATCGTTTACGTCACCGAGGAAGCGCCTTAACTAATCTGATCAATCCGGAAGTGTAATAGAAGATTATTTCGAGGGTGATTTTGAGCTTAAACTAATTATGTAATTCTATGCTGACAATAAGATATAAGCTTCTCAATTGAATTTTGAGAATTGTAGTTTAAACTTGGAGCAGAGTGGTATAAACTATTACCCATGTATGGTTCATTTTACTTTCCCTTAAAGTTCTTGCATCAAGCAAATGACTCAATTCAAAAAGTTAAGCTACACGTTCAGACCGTCAATACTTGAGAGGTTTTTTTGTCAAGCAACATCAGATAGAGCACGGAAATAATATTAACATAGGAATCTTGACAAGCAAGAAAAGGAAGGCATGAGCACATAACTAGAAAATTCAAGGTTATGACTAAACAAAATGCAAATTCCACATCAAACCCAATGTTCCAAGTCACTGTAACTGTTGGACAAAGACGGAGACTTCACCGATTCAGTGTGGACAAAAGACATTGAATAGGTTATTATTTATTTAGGCCATCATTCTTTAAACCAAACAATATGGAAAAGACTTCACCAACTCAGCGTGAAAAAATGACTAAGAATAGGTTATGATGTAGATTATACATCATTCAGTCAACTAAACAATAAATACATTGGACATTTATGTGGTCGCAAGATCAACCCAATTCCAAAATTGGGTATCCAGACTTCCAGCCTCCATCTGGTGTCAACACTATTATGAATCTCTCATACTTAACCCTTCTATATAACGCATGGCCGAAGTTCTACAACAAATGCAGAATAAACCGAACTCTTTCAAACTGTAATCTAAAACCAATCCAAAGTTGTAAGCAAAGAAGATGAAGTTCTTTCCTCTTCTGATGCAGCTGCTCTTTGCAGTTCTGATTCTGTCTCAGGTTACTACCGAAGCCAGGTATGTGATTAACTCTACAAGAAACTGTCATCGATATGCAACAGTGACTTACCAGTTAAAGCCTCCAAATAAAACAAATCCTGGCAGGTTCAGCAAAATGGAGATGGGAGTTCAGGGAAGAGGCAATAGGCCAACACCACCGCCTCCAATAGGAAAGGACCCAAGTGAGGGCCATCAAGGGTAACACAAGGACAAGATGCACCATAAACTGATTGTGCTTGTGGATTTTGTTCTATCTTGGTTTGGATGACTGGGGAGTCATTTTGTTAAAAAGTATGCTTGCTTGCGTTTCTAATGGTGTATTACAATAACTACAATGTAGCAGATAATAAGCTCTTGCAGAAAAGTTGACAAAGATAAAGGATTTGCTTCAGATTTTGATGCTCAAAGCAAGATTATCAACCTGTAATATTTATGTACACCACGTTCAACAAAATTCTAGATGAAGTTTCAAGCAGTTGGAATAAGATAAAAGTAAATATATAAATTCTAAGTAACTTCAACAAGAAAAAATATCAGACTAGTTGATGGAGCTACTTAGATTGAAAATTTCAAATCTAATTTTTGACCTGAAATCTATCTGCAATGCTGCAAATATTAATACCTACCATAGGACATAATTAAGGTGTGACTTCAAAGCAAAGACTTGGAAGATATAAATGGTAGGATAAGCAGTTGATTCCTTAGGAAAACTGGTTTCTTATGAACATTGATGATTCAACAATTGGTATGCAACTTTGACCAGCAAAATCCATGGCCCAAATATTCAAATGTGTTCAGTTACCTTTCACTAATTATCTATAATTTCCATGGGTGTTATGTTTAGACCATCAGTCAAACCAATCTCGAGTATAAAAGCACAATAAACTCCAGGTTCTAGCAAAACAAGAACACAACAATCATCCAAATATTTCTAGTGTACTAATTGCTCCAGATGAAGCTACTTACATTACTGCTCCGGCTGCTCTTCCTAGTTCTTCTCTTGTTTCAAATCACTTGATGCATGTTGGCTTCACCATACAAATATAATATTGTACTTTCAAAGATATATGAAGACCAAAACTGAAATATTATTGCACAATCTTTCAGAAAAGTACTTGCAGGTTTACGATGTTGGAAACCATAGCAGAGCGTATCAGAAGAAAGCAAGACATATCCAGGCCAACACCTCCATCGCCCTCTGGAAAGCAACCTTAGGACAACTACACCCCAAACCAGAAACAAGGTATTTTGTGCTTTTAACATGGTAAATGTATGTCAGAAGTAACTTCGGATAAGAGTATCTAAAACTGTCATCTGAAGCCAAAACTTTAGTATGGATAATCAGTACTACATTTAGTATTTTACTTTGTAATTCTGTAATTACGTGCGTTCATACTTCTGTCATGTCTTCTAAATATATAAATAGTGAGAGGAAAAATTTCTTACAGCGGGTACAAATACAACTATCCACTAAAATCACGCTGTACCATAAATTCCAGATGTAAGGAGTACCATGCCAACAGTCCAAACCTCGTTCAGATTCTTAAATATAAACATTAAAAATTTAACATGAATGCTCGTGGCAAAGTGCAGCTCAATTTTCACCTACGGAGGTAATTGACCATTAACGAGATTTGATCGCCAAAATCAGAGATATAATACAGCATCGTACTGAAAAGAAAATTATGGAAACAGGTCAGGATTTTACATCATGCATAAAACATAGCACAACTGCAGGACTTATCTTCAGCACTCAATTTAAGTATCAAGACAATTGTGGAGTGCAATGCAACCCATTCCAAATTAAGTGTTGCAACACCAATAAAAGCAATACACACAGAACAGCAAGTAATTTCAATTAATTTAAGGGTCAAAGCCCCTGTAGCACAGCGTACAGGAAGTAACTTTTACAATAAAGAACATCCATAAAGAGAAACCACTCGACAAGCACAGAAAAACTCTTGAAAGTCCAAAATTGAGTGCATGGATAACACGGCCAAGATAGCACTTTGCACTAGAGTTATCATACCCAAGTAGAGTCGCATACCAACTTGAAGAAAAAGGCATACACTCAAATGTTTCCATGGTGTTTAATGGCATAACAGCTCCAGCGTGCCAAACATGGTATTCTGATTCAAGTGAAAAGAAAATGGCTACTAAGAATTTGGCAGCTTTTCTTTGAATAAGCGTGGGAATACTTCATGGGCACTGATGTCCAAAACTTCAGGGTCCCTGGAAAATGATACACAATTTATGTATCACCAATTTCAATAAAAAATAAAATTGCACAAAAAAGGTTCTATCATTGTGCATGATAAATCAACTATTCAAATTGCAAAGTTTTGTTTGATAAACTACATGTAGGACTAAAGGAAAGGAATAAGCATAATCAGAGTCTTCTGTCAAAAAAAACAAAGCTGGAAGACCAAAATTTAAACATATATCTTCATAATGACAAAAAGGTAAAGTCAATATATTGAATCTTCTGAACCAACAAACACAATCATAACATAAGTTTCTAATATTGAGCTAAGGGGATCATCTCATTGAGTTTAGGACATAAAAGCTCTAGAAGAGGGATAAAGCTTTCAAATCATGAACTTTAGCAAAATTACAAACTAACATAAGCCAAAAAACTTATACTGTCTAATCCAATCACTTGCAGCAGTTAGAGAAATATTTGGGGTTTGTCAATGGTCAAAAATTGTAACAGAAATTTGTTAAATGTAGAATGAAAAATTCGAAAATATTGCAACTACACATTGCGTATCTGTTGTAATAACTTTGAGAGTTTTACTTCAATTAATTTCAGCCATCCAGAAATTTTAATTTCATGGTTAATTATGGGATAATTTTCATGATGAATAAGATTATCAGCATATGAGAGAGAGAGGGGGAGAGAGACCTGCATAATGTTTTCCCCTTTTCATTGGAACTAGGAATAAACCACAGCTTTCGCAGCAGAGGTGACTCAAATTGAACGAAGAAACCATCCTGCTGGCTATGTCTCCACTTTCGTAATCCTTGACCTCTCCAAACCTGAAAGACAGCAAATTATCAATCGGAACTCTAGGATTCAACATTGTAAAAAATAAATAAACAATAGTACATAACTTAAGGTTTGAGGCCAGCCTACTCACAAATGGGTTTGTCAACCTAGCAAAAGAGGGAAAACTGCTAGATTAAAGCTAAGGAATTTGAGATATTCATAAAACACAAACTCTTTCAGCTTAAAAAATTAATTAAGTTGATAGGTAAATACCAGACTTTAATTCAAGTTAAAAGTATGCAACTCCAAGAAAGGTACTGCCCATAATCAAACATCAGATTTTTCATGTGGAACCATTATCCAGGATTAGTATATTTATTTTATAGTTACTCAATAGGAATGAAAGAATTGGCACTGGCCGACAATAATTAAGACTCCAGAATGTCATCCACCCTCACAAGGATGAGCTTGCATTTCCTTTTCTTTTTTTTTCATATTTTTTTGGGGGAATGCTTGAACCTGTGTATATTAAACTGGGCAGAATAACTCAACCACCAACTAATAATGATTATTGTAAGTCTCACATCCAAATAACAGACATCAACTCCTTTTGGCAAGCTAAAGAAGTATTATATTCCTCGACATTATATTTTATGTGGCTTAATAAGCGTTCATGTCAATTAGTATCCATATGGCAGTTATCCAAAGGGAGCATGGCAAGCATGATTCATAAAGAACATAAAGCAATTTCCAATCAAGTAGACGCATACCCAACCTGAAGCTTATTTTAAGAAACTATATGTCACCTGAGGATAAGATATGATACTTTTTGGTGCCACTAGGCAAGCTGCACTAGAGAAAGAATCATCAGCATATTGCCTTAGAAATTGAAAACAACTGCCATGAGTATGGGGTGACTCAAATGCCTGCACAATGCACAGTGACCACTATGAGTCAGATATACAACTTAATCAATTCAATATAGAAAAATGCAAATATACATTCAAGCTGAGAATGATGGACCAAAGAATATATGCACATATATCTTCAAATTAGAAGCTTGGTACAAACTAATAATTAACTGAAGTAAAAGGAGTCGCATAAAGCTAAAGGTAGGTCTAAAACCAAACAGCAGAAGGGCATTGTAAAGTGTAAACAAATGCTGATCGAAGGTTATTTACCTTATCAACATTGACAATGGGGGCATATTTCTCAGTGTCTGTCTTCTCTTTATCAAGAAGAAAATAAACTCTACCATCCACATTAGAAGTTTCATGCCACGACTTCACAGCTGTCTCCATTGTCTCAACAACAAATGAGAAGACATGCTTCCAACATTCTTCAGCTCCATACTTCTCAGACTGCAAAGAGGGGGACCAACTTCATCATCCTCATTGGAAACTATTGAAAACATCCCCGCATTATACAATACAGAGAATCAGCAGACCTTGTGCTTATGAGAGAAGAAAATAAACACTGAGACCAAAAAATAAATCCCTCACGAAATGTGTTATACACATGCAGAAAGGAGACAGAGTCTTTACATATACGCAGATCATGATACAATCTTTCTACTTTAGCTATTATACTAACCATTTCAGACTTCAACTCATCCAAGTGCTTCACCATGTCGACATTGGATCTCATGTTCTCAACTTCTTGCACTCGCTTTTTGTCTTTTGCCAACTGGGAAACCCTCTTTATTTTTCTCGATACTTCTGCACTCTGTGGATTGTATTGCAAAGCTGTCTGGAAGGCACTTAAGGCCTACAACATTTGAACAGAAAAGACATAAGCGGCAGAAGGCAAAAACATATGGTATTGCTCAGAAGGCTCAATGGAAAGGAAATTAGAGCAAATTAACAGACATACATCATCATATTGTTCCATGGCCTCCAATATGCATCCTTTCCGAAAATATCCCTATATGTGCATCCGATGGATAATTGTTACAGAAGACTATAGTAAAACAAGTACAACGAATATGAACCCAAAGCACCAAAAGAACCAAAAACCTTTTCCCACTGCGGGTTCAATGAGATTGTTGTCTCCGCATCAGCAAGTGCTTTGTTAAGCTTGACCAGATGTAGAAATGCTGCAGCACGATTGCTGGCCAATAATAAAACATAGAAATGGAGAACGTGCGTTATAATGCATTATCAAAACAATACATAGTAGACACTGACTTCGAGGCATACATATATAACAAATGGAACTAATGGGGAAGCAAATAAATGAAAGCACAC
Source organism: Luvunga scandens (assembly GCA_030449905.1). Taxonomy (NCBI): domain Eukaryota; kingdom Viridiplantae; phylum Streptophyta; class Magnoliopsida; order Sapindales; family Rutaceae; genus Luvunga; species Luvunga scandens. Next base: position 4,200,908 of record JASUUG010000478.1, read on the forward strand.
AATAGGAGTTTACTCTATGCCTAAAAACGGAGTAAAAGAAGGCATTGAGTAAAAATTCATCCTGTGATCAATGCGATAGAAAGAAAAACCCTTGAATCCTAATCATAAATATCTTATTTATACAGAGAATGCAATCCCATCAATTTTCAAACAAGAAGAAGCATTTAAGTAAACGAGACATGAATAAAAGAGCCGCATAAACTGAAATTTGAGATAAATACAAACAAGTGAATTAAAGAACCCATTTGAATCACCCAAGTGAATTGTTCAAATACCAAACAAAGAGTGCATTTTGATTAATGGAGAGTACCTGAAAAGAGTTGAATTAGAAGGGTCTTGTTTGATGGCCTGAGTGTAAAGAGCAGCAGCTTTGAGGTAGTTCCCAGCTTTGAAAAATTCATTACCTTTATCTTTCAATGACATTTCCTCTGCTTCAGCAGCCATACTTTCAGTTATAAAGTTATGATCTTTCAAACAAAAGAAGAAATTTTCACTGTGTTTTGTGGTTTTTCGGTTGCTAGGGTTTATGTTAGACGATGAATTTTTTTTGTTCTTTTCGAGGTTTTAAGCTTGTGCTAATTTTGGGTTCCTGTGAGTCAGGGGGTGGGGCTCAATTGTTCTGTTTCGAGACTTCGAGCCAACGTACGCATGACTGTTTGAGAATATAAATTAAAAGTGGCAAAACTCATATGGATCCTAATCTTATAATTTATTTCATTCAGGTTACACATTCTGGAAATATTATCACTCTGCCCTTTTTTTTTCCAAGGAATGTAAAAAAATCTAAGATATTCGGTCCGGATTTACCCGGCCCGCATCGCCTAAAACAAACAGAGAACGACAAGTCGTTCCAACATAACAAACGACAAATCGTATTAAATCTGCACGAAGACCATAACATCTTTGCTCAAACAAGACGGAACCCCAGGAAAAAATAAAAAGACTCTTCACCGTCCTTCTATGAGACTACGACGCTGATATCGGAAACGGTACAGTTTCGATCAAAATAAACTCTTTTATTTTGTGTTTTGCTTATGTATATGTATCAAAACAATCATACGGGTATCTTCAATTTGCTGAATTATTGGTCATATTTTTAAGTCCTGCATGATAACAGATAATTTCCGAAATTATTTTTGTTCACCAAGTAATTCACATATAATGATGTATTGATCTATTTAAATGTGAATGCAATACAAGCAACCGTCTTAACATGAGGGCGAGCTGGAAATGGGATTTGTTTCATTTTGCATGCTACATGTTCGACGAAAGTCCTCACTGAATGTTGTCTGCTCCACAAATGACAGTTATTTACATTACTTATTGCCTTAGATAGCTGACTTATATTTTTGTTCTTTTGGGTTCATTGCAGTGAGGTAAATGAAAGCAGAATCTGGGGGGACACTTGCTTATATATGTGTACTAAAGGAGTTTATCATTATGAAGATGTATGTGCTTGCAATCTTATTCAATTGCACCTTATTTTTTCTTCAAATGAATTGAATCTTCTATGACAGCATAATTGTTCATATTTTTCTTAATTTTATCAGCATGTATTGTGTAGCTAAACAGCTTGAATGTCTTTCAGATTGGAAGCTAATGCTGGGCCACTTACCAATTTTGAAGTGCTGGATTTTCTGCGATCTAAAGGGGCTTCGAAGGACCCTACACGAGTTCTTGTTCCAGTAACACCGTCTGAGTTCAAGGTTGAATTTGTTTTCTCATTGATCTTCCAAGTTGTCATATTGTTATTGGATTAGAGTAGTTTATTTCCAAACTTGTGCTGTAGGTTTATGATTATTTGGTGGAGAGTGCTGCTTGCAATCAAACAAGAAATATAGTCTATGAGCTCATAGAAAAGAGTAAAAAATTCAAACTTGCAAAAGCTGAGGTTCTCAATATCACCAACATACGGCCATCCTCTTTAGTTGAAATAGACTCGGTAAATTTACTATCTTTCTCTGCTAGACGCTTTTCATTTTGCATTGCGGTTTTATCAAATTCATTACATTTTCACAGTATACCATTTTGTATGTTGGAATATATCTAAGCATACCGTGCATGTTATTTGATTGATTTATATCTTCTATGCCAAACATCAAGTAAGATTTGTGTGCAGCTGTGCATTGTTAATCTGATTTAGTTTCATGAGTTGTTTCTGTACTTTAGTCAGCTATACATACACCATTTTTGGGTCGTTTCCTTTTTTCATCAGATAACTTGCTCTGCCTATGTATTATCTTCCTTTCTCTTAATACACAGTTTCTGTTTTCTATCTGTTAAATGAAGAAAATTTTAATCTGGGGTAAGGAATTGTTGACCCTTCAACCCGAATGGAAAGAATTGAATAATTATTAATGCCAAAGTCATTAAAATTCTAATTTTTTTGTTTCCGGAAATTACTGTGGGCTAAATGATTTCTAGAGAAAAATCGCAATGTTGAACACTCTGGAATAAAATATTGTATGATCCATACTTTGTGTGGTTGGTAGAATCCAACTCCATGACCTGAAAATTTTATAAAAGGCAATGTGCTGTGCTGTTTCTCCAGAAATTGACCATTAGCTAGATGGGGAGTGGTTATATTGCCCGCATGTTTTTTTTCAAGAACAAGAAAATCAGCCATTTAAATTTCTGTTAGAAACAACAAAAATTCTATTTTATTTGTATTACGTATGTTCAAATTGTATATCTTTCCGGTATTATCGTTATTCTGGAAGGGATAGTAATTTTCTTTCATAAGATGCAAACTTACATGCGATTATAGTCATCTCAGTCTAGCAAAGGTTTAGTATCATCTTGCCATTGTTTCCATATAATGACTTTGTACTAAATTTACAAACTCATTGTTACTTTATAATAAAGATTGCTTGTCTCTCTTCGCATTTATATCCTTACTCCTTTTGTCAAATTGGATTAATTTCCAATGCTTTATCTATGTTTTGTTTAATATTTCTCAGATTATAGAGCAATGCGACACACGTTTTCAAGAAGAGGAACTCCAAGAGTTAGTTGATTTGGTTATAGAAGTGCTACCGCCTCTTCCAAATCAACCAAACGCCGAAGAAGAGGTAAATGAGGATGTACAGGGTACTACAGAAAGAACAGATGGTGAAGGAATTAAAGGCGATAATGAAGAAACAGCAGATGATGAACCAATGACTGACAGTTGATGGGCCGAATGTGGCATACAATTTGACTAAAAACTAATCAAACTTTGTGAATATTTTACCAGAAGCGTATGGCATGATAGCATCTTGAACTTGGTAAATTTGTAAGCAGAAGAGTCTTAATTGGATGCTCTGTTACATATTGATGATGCCATGCTGGTTTCCTCATTGCTTTGCATTTGTAGTAGATGAAATGGAGAGTGATTTAGCTGCTTGTCTCCAAAATCCACATGGAAAATGGGAAAATAGAAGCCCACTAAAAGATTAATAGCGCCTGAAGCTCGGCAGAATATTGAGAAATGTCGCATCCTATTGGAGGATTATAATTACCTTATAACCTGCCCTCAATTAGGCGAAACAAAATTATCATTCTCATGAGCATCAATCACAGAATCATGTGAGAGATTCATTCATTTTCTCTTCTCTCGTCATTTTTCGTCTAAAAGTCATAAGGATTGAAGTGATGGACAGATTTGACATGTGGGCACTAGCAAAAGCTTTGATAGATGAAGAGAGAGAGAGCTCTTACAAAGTCTGCATTTTACCACCTACTACATCATCTGGTCTAACCACAGCACTGTCAAATCAAATATCACATCACCACCCAATCTCTCTTTTCCCAGCTTTGATAGCCAAAGTTGGTGAAAATTGAATGTGGGCGTGGTGAGGGATGAATCACAAAAGGGCAACCTGACTAGACCGCGCACCGCATAACCTTTGGGATTTGAATACCGATCGGAGCTTCCGAGCCCAACTCTTCTCATCTCCTTGTCAACCTGTCTCACCTAATCCAGAAAAATAATTACTCCATTATTATTTTTACAACAAAAAAAAAGCTAAAAATTGAAAAAATAAAAATAAAAAATGTCAGGTTTTGGTATTGTGAAGGGACAGTCGAACAAGAGAGACATCATATGGAAAACACGGGGTGGCTGGAATTCTCTGAGAAAAGTCTATAAATACTGTCCCTTTGATTGATTTAAGGTGGGGCCCAAGGCCCAAGGCCCAAGGGGGAGGTGGGGGCTACCTTGTTTAATGCAAGACTGTGGCGTGGTCTTTTCTTTTTCTACACTCCTTTTTTCATTTTCAAGTTGCCTTTTCAAATATAAACAACATTTCCACAGGCATGCACATACCAATGCTAATTTGTTCAACCTCAATTGCCAAAGACAGCAACAACTTGAACCCCCCTCGTGCGTGGCACCAGACACTGATATTTTACCTAAAAGTCTATGCTATTTCGACTGAGTTGCAGTGAAAGTATGCAAATATAGTAATACTAACCATTAATAAAATATTTGTTTTTCATTCTATCACTTTCTTGGGTTTTAAGATTTTTGTAATCTTTATGTTTCAGGACACAGCTTCCAAGAATCAATATCTGTTTTTATCAAAATTGTAAACCAACTGATATTACCATGTGACAGTGGGTGCCACTTAATTTAGATGATAAGTGGTGCAAGAGAACTTGAAAATTCAAATTTTGCTGAAGTACATCTGTGGAAAATGTGTTTAGTTTCCGGGCAAGCAATGTTTATGAAAGAAAAAACAAGGTCTATCGAACATAACAAATTAATTGTGGGAAACAAATCAAAGTGATGTTACAATCGGGGCCTATCGTTCGTATCTCATAAATGTGCACCAATAAGCACGAGATCTACTCTCAAAAGAAAGTCCACATATTTCATTTGATAGAGATTGAACTCGAGTTGGAACGAACTTGTCATCCCCGTTAGTGATTATATTTCGCAACCAATTGCGAATTATAAGTTACAATGGCTCAAACTGATCAGATAAACCCCATTACAATATGCATGCACAGTTGTTTTGCTTTTGGGAATACATATACGGCTGTGTTGATGAAATGGGAAATGGAATCTCAATGATCAAGTAGCTACAATACAATACAAAGAACATCATAAGTTCTCGAGCTTCAAAAAGACAGTAATAATGTAGGGGTGGGTGTGGGGTCTTTTAATCTTTTACTATTGTTCCTGTTCGTGTTCCATGATTCAGAAAAACTGCACCTCACATAGAAACAAAGCAAAATATATTTTGAATATTTTGATAACAAGAAAAAAAAGTTGAAAAAATAAAAATTTACATGAGCTTGGAAACAAATTGTGCCTCGTAAACCAACATTCCACATGTCAACAATGGCTCGCAATTAAAAAAAAAAAAAAACTGTGAAACAGAGATTCTTTTTGGCCCATGCAGATGGGAGATAGCATCCTTTTCTTCTTCTCCTTCTCTTGTGCTAAGCAAATTCAGAAAATGATTTAAATAAAATACACAGGTAAAAGATATATATTATTTTTATCGAAATACCGCATTGATGATATTCAAGGGAGAAATTTAAGTATTATATTTCTCTTCTAAGTTTTTACACGAACAAGTAAAAATTAAGGACTTGTTTTTTTAATAAAACATAATATAGAGAGAAACGACAACTGCGTATTATAACAGTCATATGTTACAAACATCACAAGTTTATTGTCATTTTTGTAACAAGATCTTTCATTACTTGTACAAATATAATGGTTGGTTGCATTTATGAATCAATGTCACAACTTGAGATGTGTGATACTGAATTCGAGAACTGTGAAGAACAAGTTTGAAGGCTAATGAAAAATTTGCAAGAATTTTCATGATGAAAAAAAAAAAATGTATATCTTCTAATCAAAGATTTTGACAAAGATAGTTAATCAATCCGAACCCAATAGCTCACCCGATCACTTTTCATATCACAAAAAAGATACTGTCTTAGGCTCTATCTACTAGTTTGATCTTGTGAAATAAAAAGTCTTACAACAATTGACAAAGTAATGTGAGGCTTTTTCTTTTTCTTTTTCAAACAACGTCAGATAAAATCACTTAATTTTTCAACTGCATGTGAGACAAAATCGCTTAAATTTTCATAGTACAACTAAAGGTCTTTACTAATTTGATTTCTCTAAGTTACGTTTAACCGTAACTTACAGTCCGTTTTTTTTTTTCTTTTGTTTTCTAATAAAATTTCATTGAAGTCCCTTATATTTTATTTATTTATAATTTATTCATAATATTATAAAATTTTTAACTTTATTTAAAAAATTTTAAAATATCAAATTTACTCTTATAATTTTTAAATTTTTAAAATACCCTCCATTTAATTAAAAAATATAATAATTATTATATTAATAATAATAATAATTATTATTATTATTTTAAATGGAATATTATTATTATTATTTTAAATGGAATATTATTATTATTATTATTATTATTATTATTATTATTATTATTATTATTATTAACAACAACAACAACAATAAAATTAAAATTATAATAATAGATTATTATTATTTTTAAATTCTTAAAATACCCTCCATTTAATTAAAAAATATAATAATTATTAATGGATTATAATTATAATTATGATTATAATAATATAATTTTAATTTTAATTTTAAATAGATTATTATTATTATTATTATTAACAATAAAAGGTATTATAATTAATTAATATATTAATAATAATTGATAATAATTTTTTAGTTAAATTGTTAATAATAACAATTATTATTATTAATTAATTTATGAATAATAATAATAATCACAATAATTAAAATATAAAATAATAATTTAAATATACTTATCTTCAAATCTAATTCATTTGAATTGGATTTTGGTACAATACTTCAAATCCAACCCATAATATGATAATAATTAATAATAATTTTTTAGTTAAATTATTAACAATAATAATTATTTTTATTTATTTATTTACTTAGGGATAAGGAAATGGAGGATGAGGCTAATGGAGATAGAGAAAACGAAGAAAAGTACCTTAATTCCTTGTGGTGGAGGTGGTGGCGGCAAATTTGTTGGGAGTATTATTTATGCGTTGTCATGTTGAGAAGATGAATGAATGAGTTTGATGACGTGAGGTCTAGAGAGTGAGAATGATCTTGATCGGAGTAGAGATGGCAAATTCTGGATCTGGATCCGGATCCGCATTGAATTTTTTATATCCAGATCCGGATCCACATTGAATTTTTTATATCCGGATCCGCATCCACATTGAATTTTTTATATCCGGATCCGGAAAAAAATGCAGATCTGAATGCGAGTAAGATCCTCATGGATTGCGGGCGGATTTTCTGGATATCCGATCCGCATATATTTTAAATTTAAATATAATTTTAACTTTAATAATTTATTTAATAATATCAAATAAAATTCAATTATAATTTAACAATTAACAATTTAACATCAATTCAATATAAATAACATACAATATCACCATAAATTCACAAATGATAATTTCACAACATAAATAAAAAATAAACAAAATTAAAAAAACTAAAGTAAACCAATTCATTTTAATATTCTCTAATAATAATAATAATAATTATTATTATTATTATTATTATTATTATTATTATTATTATTATTATTAGTAGTATTATTATTATTATTATTATTATTATTATTATTATTATTATTATTTTAGCTTTTTAACATACTTTTTATAGTCAATGAAGATTATAGAATTAATTATGTTTATAAATATTTTAATTTATATATTTTTTAATTAAAATTTAAATAAATAATATAATAATACGGATCTGGATATAAGTGCATCCGGATCCGCACGGCTCTTAACTTTTAAGATCCGGATCCGCATTTTATAACATGTGGATCCGAAATTTTTCGGATCCGGATCTTCCGGATCTTTACGGATCCTGGCCAAATCCGGATTTTAATGCCAACCCTAGATCGGAGGGTGGGGAAAGAGAGAGAGTTTGATGAGAAAATAAAAGATGAGAATTTGGAGATGAGTTTATAATTAATTAATATATTAATAATAATTAATAATGATTTTTTAGTTAAATTGTTAACAATAATTATTACTATTAATTATTAATTATTATTAATAATAATAAATTAATTATTAATAATAATTATTGTTAATATATTAATTAATTATAATACCTTTTATTGTTGTTAATAATAATAATAATCCATTTAAAATTATAATAATAATTAATAATAATAATTATAATCATTTAATAATAATTATATTTTTTAATTAAATAGAGGGTATTTTAGAAATTTAAAAATTATAGGGATAAATTTGATATTTTAAAAATTTATGAATAAAGTTAAATATTTTATAATATTTATGATTAAATTATAAATAATATAGAGTATAAGGGGCTTGAATGAAATTTTACAAGAAAACAAAATAAAAAAAACGACAACGGACGTAAGTTACGGTTACCGTAACTTAGAGGGGTCCTTACTAATTAATTGTGACTTCAAAGTTACAGTAGCTAAATAATTAAACCAAAGGCAGCCTTCATCTTAATAACCAACAACTTCATTCCTTTAATCCCAACATTATCATCCCATCATCCTTCACATCGGCCCACAGATGAAGGAAATTCACGAAATCAGTAAGGGTGTCTTTGGAAACTAGAAATAAAGAAACTTTCAAGGTACAATAAGGTGGAAATTTAAAAAAAAAAATCAAAATAGTCGTTGAGAAATGAATGCTTGCTGTCGTATCTTTCAACATTGAAAGCGAAAAGATCAGGGAGTAAGAAAATAAAAGATCATATTCAAAAGTTCAACACACACTAAAAAACAAACAATATCCCATATTCCCATTACAAAATAATTTCCATGACTGCGATCAAGACAAGTGTGCTTTCTTTTTCATATTTTTTTTATCCTATCATGCAGCATGTTCATTACACTCGAGAAAATTTGCTCAGGCGCAATGAATGAATGTGCTCGTAGCGGTGCGCAAATTTAAAACAAACCCAGAAACATTTAAGAATACAGAGTAGGCTCAGGTACTCGGGCGAATTTGTGCACACATGTCATGCATATACTTACTTTACTGAAAATCATACACGACCATCAGTGAAACTCAAAACAGCAGTCAGCTAGTAAAAGAGGAAAAGAAGTTTAAATATTACAGCTGATGTTTTTGTCAAAAGGGCTCACAACCGGGCATCTTAATTACAAACTTTTACTTCCAATCTGTCCCATAATAACAGACTTGCATCAATGCAAGAGAAAAGGAGAACAAAAAAAGAACATTAATTATCAAGGAGAGAAAGATCTCTCTTGATAATCTCTCACTTACAACTACAAGTGACTTACATTTCCAAAGTTCCCTGTCCCCTCACAGGGAAGGCAGAATCATCATCATCATAATAATTATAATAACAAGTACGCTCTTAATTTTTTTCCCCCCTCCAAAATACTATGTTTGTTTATAGAGTAATATTACTTGGTTTTCGTTTTGTTTGTTGTTTTTTTTAATTTTTTAACTAGGGCATGAACAGCTTGTTGCCACACTTGCAACGCCAAGCTTCAGGGTAGTACTCTAATGGCATGCTCAAACCGGGCTGAATCGGGACGTGAACCGGCTTACAAGGCGAGCACCGTCCGCACTTGGATCTACACGTGGGTGGCGACGAACCCGGTCCGTTGATCCGCTTCTGACCCAGAACCCTCGCCTCTTTCTCTTGCGCCCCGCCGGCGCCTGCACAAAAATTCCAGAACATACATTAGTTTAATTTACCACACGATAACCAGACGCCAGTCTGGAGTTGGAACCCATTCACACATGCTGCATTGTTATTGCTATTATGATTATCATCAAGAGACACGTACCGAGTTGGGTTAGGACGAAGAAGAGGAATGTGAAGGCAGTGAAGGAAGAGAGTAGCCGGCGGTGAGGCCACATCGCCTGAAGTAGAAACGGCGTAAGTCAGCAGTATCCGGAGTCTGAGTGAGCGTACCGTGTACTGAGCTTGGAGAGAACTGTTTTGTAAGTTATAACATAAGCGGAGGCCCGGGCCAGGCAGGCAGGAGTAGGAATTGAAACTAGAAGAGAGGAGTTTTGTCGAGTGAATGTGTGTGTGTGTGTGTGTGTGAATTGTACTGCTATTATTGCAAGTTCTGGGTGTGACGGTGTGAGCGTGTGAGTGAGGGAGTCTAAGTCAAAGAAGAAACATGTTCAAGAGATTAGCTTAGACAGGAGGGCTGATTTTTTTATTTTATTTTATTTTTTGTTTTTTGGTTTTAGATCGGTAATGGGTAGCCCGGGGTCCACCGAGGGGGCCTGAATAATTGTGATTGGAGTTAAATTCAGTCCTTGATGCTGCGTTTTAATTACGATTTTAACCGCCGTTTGAATGCTGACGGGGGAGGTACTGTAGTGGCAACAAGTGTAAATATTCAGGAAGGATAGGGGCGTTGACGTGTACTGCTACAACAGCACCCGTGTGGTTGCTTGCGTGTGGGGGGAATGCTAGTGCTGTCATGTACAGGTCGAACATCTGAGTCAAGGCCCCAACCCTTACCAAGCCTACACCATTATTGAATCGACCTTTACCATAAACCTGAAGACGATGTGTTACAGCTATTAAATTTTGACGTGGGACCCAATGGGTCAGAGCATTATAATTTTTTTTTTAATTTTGGGACATTGTTAATTATTGTGGAAAAAGAAACAGCAAGCAAAGCGCAGCAGGTTTAGTCTGGCTCTAGCATGCATATACATACATACATACATATATATATATATTAATAAATGAATAGAAAGATCATTATTTTTTCACTGTAACTTCGGGGCCTAAGAGCTGTTGATGGGGTTTGGTGGCATTTAAGGCAAAAGGACTACGAGCGGAGCAGGGGCACTGGTTCAGGGCTTTTGAAGAGTTAGCTGGCTCATCTGGGTTCGAAATGGCAAACCACCAAGGTTTTGGGACCAGATAAAGCAATGAAGCAAACTTCAAAAAAGTGACACTACTATCCCTGGACTCTGAAGAAATTAATCAACAAGGTTTGGGTTCATTCGGTGTTTCTTTTATGGGTCTTTTGGACCCTCGAAATTGTTTGTGATATATATATATATGTATGTATATTTTTCAGGTGTGCGCAAAAAATTTTCTAATGAATTGATTCTCTATTTGATTATTCAAAAAATAAAAAAGTAAAAAATTGGTTCGTACACGCTGTTGATTCCAGTCAAGATCGGTTGCAATCTAGAGGTTGAAAATTAGACTACGATCATCTAGACTTTTTAGCATTGCAATAAATGACGCCGAATTTTTTATTTAAAGGCGGGGCTATACCATCCGATGAATACACGCACGAGTGCAAGCATGTCTGCACACGAGTGTTTTCGTATGTGAAGAGAGAGGATAAAAATGAATAATTACGGTTTACGGATATGAATAAAAAGGGCCAACCGTAAACAGAAAGTGGGCCTAAAGTTGGACTGAGCTGAGCTTGACTGAGCAGTTAGGGTAGGCTAGGCCCCTCATTTGAACAGGGGCCCCTACCACAGGGACAAACTAGGGCAGGTTCAGGAAGCAACCATTTCCTTTTTAGGTGTTGGTTTATGCACGAACATCGGGGTTCAAAAACTCGATAGGGACACTTCGCCTTCACAAGAAGGGACTCCTTCCATTCCCTTTTTCTCTCAATGAGTTTTCAAATTTTTTTGTTTTTCTCTATAATTTGGGCCTAGACAACACCTAACAGCCCAACGTTTTTTTGTTTATTTATTATTCTTTCTACCGTTGTTTGGCGATTTTATTTTTTATTTTTATTTTTTGGCATAAAATGCGGTCTTTGAAGTTGACATGGGTCTTTAGAAGAAGATGCTCCCTATTGAATGGTAGGTAGAGATGATGGAGCATGGAAGGTTGGGGGCCTGCAATTGTTTTCGAAAATTTGTTCTTAAAATGTGAAGGTAAAAAGAATAATTTTGTGGTTAGTGATTATGCATCGGTAATGTGCCATACGTAATTTTAAAAAGAGAAAAACATTGAAGAAAAAAAGATGGAAGACGACTTTCAAGTGCTATTTTGCGGCGAGTATAATGCAAAGTCACTATAACATTATGTTTTAAAAAATTAAAATTTTAAAATAGAGTACCATGTGCATTGTGGTACGAAACAATCTATTAGGATGCAGGTTCCGCGTTTGAATATTCCTAGTGTGTATCCATGCATGCATTAATAATAATTAAAAAAAATGTAACATCAAAAAAGTGAAATAATATTACTTGATGGCAACTAATAAAAAAAAGTGGAATAATATTAGTTGATTGCAACTAAATTTTCTCCGACACAAAATTTCAAATAATTCAATTTAGTACCACTACAAAAATTTTTACTAGTTAAATAAACCAACACATACGCATAAAAATACCAATAAAAAAAGAAGATAAACGCTCGCGAGTTTAAATAAGGTAACATTAATTAATTGAGTGATCAAATAAAGTAATAAATAATTTTATATATTATAACATGAATTATCGAATAAATGAGTGTCTAATAAAAAATTTGTTACTGTTTTCTTCTTTACAAAATTTCTAGATAAAACCATAAAGTTTCCATTCCCCAACTCGTGCATTTAACCTAAATATCTGCTAATCGACATGAAGAAGATTTTCCTAATCCCACGCGACTGTGGGAGTAGACCACCAAGGTCAAGATATTCTTAAGCCCGCAATTTTCAACGTTCTTTACTTCTTTAGTGGCAAGAAGGCAATTTAACAGAATAATTAAGTCCAATATTGTCCCGTAATAATAATTACTTTGTCTAAAACAACCCAGACAGCTCACTACGTGGCAGTCTAGGGTGCACCGCAGCGCCTAAAAAGCTCCCCCTCTCACAAAGGCAAAGACGCAGCGGCCGCAATCTCTCTCAACTTCTCCCCACTCCCACACACTCCCACTCCTCGTCTTTACTTTCACCCCTTTAAACTTCAATAATTACCACCAAACTGTCCAAATCATTGCCACTGAGTGGCGTGTGTGAGTTAGCGGAGCAAATTTCGACGGAATCTGATGGATGTGGACGGTGGCGTGACGTCATGCCGGTCAATACTCGAGAAACCTCTCAGTCAGCTCACTGAAGAAGACATTACTCAGCTCACACGCGAAGATTGCCGCAAATTTCTCAAGGAGAAAGGTGAAGTTACTGAAATCATTTCTTCTTCTTTTTTCCATTTTTGCCCTTCCACTCTTTCCATATTTTCCGGTGCCTGAGCTGAAGGGCTGACGCTTTAAAAATTAAAATTAAGAAGGCATTAAAGGGAAATCAATAAACAAATTAATTCTGTTGTCAAATGTATGGACACGTGGCGGAACAGGAATGCGCAGGCCATCGTGGAACAAATCGCAGGCGATTCAGCAGGTGATCTCTCTCAAAGCTTTGCTCGAATCCAGCGACGATTCCGGCTCAGGTGTTTTGCGCAAAGTACTCGTCTCGCCTCCGGAAAGTACGCCGCCGCGCGTGAGTGTATGCTATATATATATATATATATATTCGGTTTTTTTTTTTAAATTTTTAGTATGAAGAAGTCTCTGGTTATTGTCAAATAATAATGTTATATTTGTAGGTGACTTCAAATTCAACTGATTTTGTAAAGGAACCGACCGTCTCAGTTTCCGGAGACCAAAACGGTGCATATAGGCGAAAGTACCCTCGGAACTGTGCCGTTGATGCAGATAACAAGACCATCGCTAACAGGTGCATTTCAGTAGTACTTTTGTTCTGGATGATATGCTTTTAAATATTAAAAATGCACATTAACTAGTCAAGAAAGTAATGATTGAGTTTGCTTTTGTTGTTTGAATCTGAATATTTTCCTAGATCCCTGTATGTTTGGTAAAGCTTTTGGATTAAGAGTGAGAGACTTGTGGGAACTGATCAGAAGTATATGAAAATGTGACTGCAGAAATCCCTGTGAAGCAAATGGGTCAATCGGGCAGATGACGATTTTCTATTGTGGCAAGGTGAACGTGTACGACGGAGTGCCAACTGATAAGGTAATGCAGCCTGGTCTTTCCATGGATAGCTGGAGTTAAGAATGATACGTGTTGGTCTTCCAATGTATCCAAATATGGGTTTGCAGGCACGGGAGATTATGCACCTTGCAGCAACTCCAATTGATTTTTCCCAGAATGGTTCATTTGGTGGAATTACGGCATATAGGGCCATTCCATGTCATTTACAAGTGACAAGCGACAGGCATGCATCTCTCCCTCTTCGTCCTGCTGCCATGATCTCTCAGTTTATGCAAACAGGTAAGAATTTAGGTTGGAAGTATTGATTGCCCAACTCTTCTTAAATTTCAAAATCTTTGTGGTTTGATGAATTTGTTGTTTATATTGGTCTGAACTGTTCTAGGCTGTGCACTGGATACCTCTAGATTTGTCCCTCTTCTCATATTTGAGACACGGCTTTTCTTCTTGACAAACCATTCAGTTTTCTTAGTAGAAAGAGAAGGCATCTTTAATATTTTGCAGTAGTCATTGTCCATGATGAAGGCTTCTGGCTTACCTATTCTTCACTTCATTTTATGTCAACTGCCACACCAAATGCAAAACAAAATTCTTCAATAGTCATTTGGATCACTTTCCTAAATCCTCTATTTTAAAGTATTGCACTCATCTTGTTTTTCTCAATGTTTTACTGCCATGGCTAATATTTAAGTCTTTGCTGCACTGCAGAAGAGAACAGTATTCATCTGCTTACTTTATGATGGTTCCAATGTCATCACTAAAAATACTATAATGGCTTTCATTTTAACATAATTAACTTTGTGGTGGTTACGATTGACTTTTGCAGGGAAGATAGCAGAGTATCCTCAGGAGTATAGGGACAAAGCGATTATTATTCATGACTCTGGTAGAGACTTTGTTGCTAATATTTTTTTTATATGGAATTTTGTACATGCAGAATGCTTTCACAGTCGTCTTTCTGAGTGATATTACATATATTAGTTGTCTTAATAGGAAATTATATTAATTCCAGTGATCCTGCTTGAGATGGCGTAGGATTCAAATTTTGATGATTTACGTCTGTAGCCAAATAAAAGAAAATTCAATACCTTACTTAAACAAATTCATGGGCCTTCTGTGGCAGTGTGTTTTCTCAAAATGCATGCAAATCTTTAATGATCTTACGGACGACCCTGGAGCAATGTACTAAACAGTTTGCTATTGACCTCCATGCGTGCGGATTGCCTAAATTGGTTTCCCCACCTCATAGAAATGTAGGAGACTCGTGGTATTCCCCAAGGTGTTTGAGCTCCACGTGAGCAGTCAGAACACCAGACTAACTGATCCCCATAAAGAGAAGGAAGCTGAACCTTGTTCCGTGGCACACCATTCAAGTTATACCTTAGTCCTGTGCAAAATGATAACTGCAACCTCAGCCTTGGGAAATGATCTTCGAAACTAACTCCTGTTCTACAATCGCCAGTTGCAATATTTCATCACTAGTCAACATCTTTCCCTCAAGCTGTGTCTGGAAAAAGCCTTCAGCGCTGCAGTTTCAAAACATGCAATTTCCTTTTATTTTTGTAGTTAAAAGGCATGCCTAGAAACAATTGTTACAATTGTTTTATTTGTTAAGGATGCCTATTTGAGAAGCATGTCCGAAATTTGTAGCATAAATAGAACTTCAGCTTGAGCCATAGGATGCTAACTGTCATACATTTGAGGGCTAAATAACTCAACAAGCTTTCCTCGTAATTTATGAGAATCATTAACCATTTTTATGTCTATTTACATTTTCTCTTTATTAAGATGTGGATGGTCAGGTTAACCGAAAAGTCTCGTTGCAGAGGTATCTTGAAAAGCGAAAAGACAGGTGCTTTCAGCAACTAACATATTGTTCACTTGATGGCACTGATAATCTAGTTTTTCATTTTCTCGTATGAATGTTTCTTCTTAACATTTTTCTCGTGTTGATGTTATAGGGGAAGGTTTTCCAAGGGAAAGAAAAATACAGGACCAACTCCTCCTAGTTTGGAGATGTATCTGAACCATGCGGGGAAGACACATGCCTCCAATGGACAACAGAGCCAGAGCAACACAAGCTCTCCAACCCAGCCTGAGTTGTCCAACACATTGGGGAGCTCCCCAGACAACCAGACGAAGGCTGTCATGCTTCCAGTTGATCTCAACAATGAAGGTAGTCCACGAAGTTCTATTCATGAATGATTGATGACTTAAAATATGAACAACTTTTTGGTAATTCACAAACTTTTATGCTTACAGATATGGGCAGTGGATAAAAGGATGTATGGTTTCTTTTGGTTGCTGTATACTGTATCATGTGAAAGTGCTGATTTTTTATTTTATTGGAGACTAAATCCAAGGATTGTGTATTTAATTGTCTTGCATGCCATTTTATCAATAAGCATGAGGAAACTTAGTTAATAATAGAGTAAAAATATGTATGAATATTTCTTATGTTTTCTTTGTTGCCTGCACTACAGATATTCAAGGCTGTAGCATTTTGAAATAGTCATACGGTGCTGGGATACATAGCCATTTGTGTGAAGCTGGAAAAGAAGGAAAAGTGAGACTATATTAACATCATTCATCAACCTGTCTTCCTTGACTTCGGCTGCTGTATTGCGGACGAGTTTTCTTTACTGGTTTCTTAGATTCTACGGAAAGAGTTTTCTTCGGGTGGTACGAGTTTTATAGCAGGATTCTGATCAATTTTGTAATTATGAAAAATATCTTAGCGCTATCAGGAATTTCTGGTTTCTGATTCTGAGGTTCAAGGTTTCTCGGCTTGAAAATATGAAGCTAAACGCAATCATATTAAACTGCTAATGATGAATATATTTATAAATGTTGGCTTATTAGTCCACTTTTACCTTGTTACTCTATTTTGCTTTTGTTTTTTTTTTTTCATCTTTTTAAGTGTAAATATTATAAGAACTTCATGTTAGCTCATGTATTCATAGAATTGGATTTGATGCCGTTACATTTTTTATTTTTGTGGCACGGAAAAAATTTAAACTTCTCCTATAGGCATGCATAAGCCACAGGCCAAAAAAAATGCAGAAAAAACAAAAATAATTGACAAAATGCAGTGAAAATAGGATGTCGGGTCGGCGCCAAAACTGATATTTTAATCTGCTTTCTTTAAAATCCACAAATAAATCGGAGGAGATCGAACCACACACGTGCCCAGCACTAGTAACGTAACTAAACAACTTAAATCAACCCCCGTTCACAAGTCTTCTATCCTGGCGGTAGTTTCCGAGGTTTGGCTGGACAGAGTGAGTTATACTTACCGATGGCTCTCGAGGTGAGTGGTCGTTATACCGAGTCGCCCTTTGCTCAGACTGAGTCTTCAGTGACATTTCTAACACCAAAAGTGAATTTTGAATTTAATCAGGCGTGGTTTATGGATGAAAGTAGTCAAGATCAACGGCTCCCTCGCCACCGCAACCCCAAGCAATTCGTATCGTTGGACCAATTGGCAGGTATTTAAATTATCTCTTGATTCATTGTCATTCATTCATTTCTCTATTATTTTACTTTGGTAACAAATTTTTGAAACTTGCAGAATTGGGAGTGCTGTACTGGCGCTTGAACCCGAAAAACTATGAGAACGATGAGGAATTGCAGAAAATCAGAGAAGCAAGAGGTTACAGTTACATGGTACTCAAATTTTCTGAGTTTCATTTTTACTTTATTATTTTCTAATTTTTCCATTAATACAAGGCTGTATTGTGGTGCTGTGGGTTGGCTTGAAGGTCACGGCTGCCGTGAATGAAAGCTTAGCCCATGAGGAGTATAGTTGTCTCTTTGATAAAATTGGGTAATATACTTTTTTTTTTCAATTTTTTAATTAAGAACTGTGTAATTAAATCAATTGTGTTCCTAGACAAAGCCACTAGTATTCACTTGACAATTTGGAATCTTTGCTGTGGCGGCCGAAGTTAAGGTGCCAAAAGTTTATGGTAGATGCTTGCAGCTTGGTTTTAGCAGCATATCTTAATATTTTTCACAGCTAAAATTAAAAGCATAATGCAATAGTTTTGTGCTTTCATCTGAAAACAGCTGTGGCTTTTGAGCCACAACTCCTCAGTACCAAACATAGCCTAAGCCTGGTAACTGTACCTAAGAGTAATTAGCTGAAGTCTAAACTATTGAATTTTGGTGCAAGATAAAAGAAATTGAATTCAACCGTCCGAGTGGTTTTGAACTGGTGTGACCATTGTATTTAATAGAAGTAATATAGGTAGAAATATGAGATGTAATTGTGACAACAATTTTATATTCAGACTTGAGCTCAGAGATTTGACAAAAGCTTGATTTTGAGATTTGAGGTGAAATGAAAGTCAAAGTAGGTAATATTGAATGCATGTAGTTCTTTGTGTTGTAATTTCAGACTTTAATGAAGATATTTGTCCAAATTTACTATTTATCGTTTAAACCTCATAATTAAAGGAGCCTCAAATTATGACTGAGATCAAACAGGTTTGAATTCAGATTTAGCAATTTGATAGATCTTTGGTTGTGTGGAGCCTTGTTTCAGTTCTGAAGTATGATGGCTAAGAATTAGAAGGGAGAGGCAAATTTTATATGGGATGGGTGGGATGGTGAAATGTTCTTTGGTTGGTGAAGGGCAGTGACTAGTAGAGTTTTTGTGAGTTTGTTTCTTTTGCTCAAGGGAAAAAGATAAATTGAAAATCAGCTTCTTTTGGTTGATTTTGAAGTCTTTTCAGACTTGGTGGCCTATGTAAGGTGCTTGGTCAATGCTTTGTACTGCTGGCTAACATTATTTACAGAGGTTTTGTTTCTGTCAGTAACTTTCATTGACTGATTGATCATCTTGTTGCTTTTGCAGGATTTGCTTGATTTATGCCCGGAGAAAGTGACTAACTATGAGGAGAAGCTGAAGAACTTTTACACGGAGCACATCCATGCTGACGAAGAGATACGCTACTGCTTAGAAGGAAGTGGATATTTTGATATTAGAGACAAGAGTGATCAGTGGATTCGAATCTGGATCAATGCGGGTGATCTAATCGTTCTGCCAGCTGGAATCTACCATCGTTTCACTCTTGACACTAGTAACTATGTTAAGGTAATGCAAATTTTAAGTCATGGTGTGCAAAGACAGAGTGATCAATGAATGCTATGGTTGGTTAATTACAATTTAGAGCTATTGATTGACTCATTTATGTGCAGTTGATGAGGTTGTTTGTGGGAGAACCAGTGTGGACAGCATATAATCGGCCACAGGAGGATCATCCTGCCAGAAAGGAGTATATCAAAGGTTTGACTGGTCAAGCAGGGGTGCCACTTGAAGCTCATTAGAGTTTTAAGGGTACTTTCAATATTTATACTTACCTATGCGAATGTTAATGTAACTATAATTTTATGGACTTCTGATATACCACATTTAGCTAAACCTTATGTCTATGCGTTTGGTGCTTTGATGAAGTTTAATATACAGCAGCTTAATGCTAGCCGATGCATACTATTTAGCTTATGATGTTGTATCTCGTTGTGTTGTTTGGAAATTAATCAAATAATGCGTATGACTAAATACTGAAACTCAGTCCCACCTTAAATTAGACCATTTATCTTTTGCTTTTACAATAAGATGTCACCAATTGGAATAAGTTACCTTACTAAAATTGTTCCAGAAAAATCGAATGAAATGGAATCTAAAGAACGAAGGGTATTTTTAATCTCATAAATGAAAAGGGTAACGTTTAATAATGTGTTGGTAAGAGTGATGCCGTATCATGAGCAAGACAAAAGGATTTTGCCCGAGCGAAAACCGACCACCTTGGCATCGATTTATCAAAACGGTGACAGCCACGCATGCGGATTTCATGAATCACAAAGTCAATTATCAAAAGCAAACATCGAAACGTAATTTGTGAGTTTCAAAAAGTTAAGGTAATCGGGAGGGTCATGGAAATTTTCGAACATGCTTTTGCTAACAATCAACGTTTTGACTTTGACCAGTGGCACACCAGAATTTGATCATCTGATCTACGATTGCATTCCTCGCATTGGAGAGAATCAAATTTTCGTCCGTTCGCAGTGCCACATGTCCTGCAAACTCCCATGATTGATGTAATAGACGGTGTCAGATTGGACCGACTCAATAACACCATTTTTCATGCGGTCTCGGCATAAATAAAAAAAAAAAAAAAAGATATATATTTTCAGAACAATGTTAGGCAGGAATTGATCTTATGAACAAAAGTTGGCACTAAGAATTGATTGATATACTTTTTTGGCCATTTCGGACTTGTTTACGATAATTTTTGAAGCACAACAGAGGCTGAGCCAACTGGGATAGCGGAATGACAGTAATGACCCTCAGTCACAATTGCCCGTTCATTTAATCCGGACCGAGTTTTGAATTTAACGAGCCAAAGCCAAGCCAAACAGGCTGCATCCGAAGAAGGACATTTTCGTCATTCAAATTCTATTATCTCACTTTTAAAAGTCCGTTCCCCTTCCTCGGGCTCATTTGTAATTATCTATTGCGTTGCCCCCAAGCGTTGTTCATAGAATTTCAGAAACCATGGTAGCCCCTCAGGTACTTCGATTTACCCTGCTTTTTATTATTTATGAATTAAATAAAAATCATTTTGTTCCGCTTTTATGAAATAATAATCGTATTTTCTTTTTTTGTTGTTGTTTTAAATTTTTAACAACCTAGTGTGATCACTTTTTATATACAATGGAACCTGAGATTATGTGATTATTTCATTATTATTTTTATTGTTGTTATTGTTCGTGTTGTTGAATATCTCTTAGATAACTTCATAATTTTGTAATGATAATTTCGTGATGTGTCGTATTTCACATTTGTGTTGTAATCAACTAAGTAATTTTAGTTTAATTTTCTGTTTTATTGCTTTTTTTTTGGTTTTATGCATCTTGTTGTTTTAACAGTCAGTTTAAGTTAATCAAATTAAGTTTAATTTATGTACCTAGATGTCGGAACTCAGAACTGAGTGCCTTGGTGAAATTGAATATTTGTAATTTTTTGGTGAAGATTAGTCAATTTTGTATATTTTGCAAAAGCTTTCATATGTTATGTTCTTTTGATGAGTTTGGAATGTCTTTCCATTGCTATTTTGTGTTTCTGTGAGTGTTGTCTCTTTTAAGATCAGTTGTTTTAACATTTTAGGGAATTTTCTTCCTATTATTGTTTTTTTAAAAGACTCATACTTGATGTATGGAACTCATATGGAGAGAGAAGGTAGTTAGTTTTATGGTATGTCATTTGCGGTAAATGGATATGCTATGGATTTGCGTTCGCATTTGTAAGCTATGCCTAAAGCCCTATTTGATATTGTGGTTGAATACTAAAATGTCTGGTAAAATCACAGTACCTCAATACCAAACAAAGCCTAAATTGTGTAATCAAGAATAGAAATATGTTTATACTCAAAATGCTTAGTGTTTTTGATGAATTATTAATAGGATGAGTTTACAAGAATCTTTAGGGTATGATGGTAACTCAAAACAACAATTTAAGGGAAATAAATATGTGGCAAGGACTTCAGTTTCTTGTCTGAGTGATTGGTAGTATTTTGTATATTATTTCAGATAATCTTGCTTGTACTCTTGATTTTGCATATGGATTGTGCCTGTTTGGCATCTTGGTGTGTGTGAAGGAAGTGATCTATTCCGCACTAGATATTATCTTACCATATACGTTGATTTTACTGGAGTTTGTAGAATTTTAAGGTAGATTTAAGACTTGCAGACTTTGTGATTATGTTAATTGTGTCAGGCTATTTGTAATACTCTGTTATATTATGTTGATTTTAGCATGCACCAACTGATTGACTGTAATCCTTGTATTTTAGGATTTTTAATGTTCCATTGGCTTGACTGTGATAGGCTTGAGTATGTAGCTGCCAAAATAACAGTTTACTTGTCCTTTCTTATATGATACAAAACAAATTCATGATTGAAACTGCTAAAGTTTCCATTTTCATGCATGTGTTTGTGCTTGAGTAGCAGTTTCTGTTAGAATGAAGCAAATTAATGATCGTGCTGCCATATGGGTCTCTGGGCGATTTTATATTGACTCTTGTTCTACTCTCCAAGCTTTGCTGACATTCAGATTAGTGGATTAGCTTAATTGTTTTTCTCAAATGAAAAATGAGAACCAATTTTCTTAAAGCAAACTTATATTGGATTATGTTGTTATCACTACTTTCTTGGTGTGATTCCATGAGATATGCTCTTGGATTCTTCTAAGTTGAATTGATTGTGTCACTGTTAGAAAAAACAAAAAAAAATAGTGTAAAGTAATTTCTTTTTCCCACCCTCCAAAAAAAATGTGTATTTATGTAGGATCCTAGAGAGGAAGTTATTCAGGCATGGTACATGGATGATAGTGATGAAGATCAAAGACTCCCCCATCACAAGGATCCAAAGGAATTTGTGTCCCTGGACCAGCTTTCTGGTAAGCATCTTTGCAATTATTTGGATTTGATCATTTGATGGTATGGCCAAACTTTAAGTTTGCAACCTCTTCTTGACATGTAGAACTTGGAGTACTCAGCTGGCGATTAGATGCTGATAACTATGAAACTGATGAGGAATTGAAGAAGATTCGTGAAGCTCGCGGATATTCTTACATGGTTTGTCACAGTAACTCACAGTGATTTATGTATTTCCTCTGCCCTATGTGGCAATTTCTCCTATTCTGAAATAAGGTTTTCATATGGTTGTTTCTGCTTTAGACTCTTCAGTGATGTAAAATATCAGATTATTGAGAGCTGATATTTGAAAATATTTTTTTAATTTTGTATTGTGAAGCCCTAACCATATATGTGTGCATTGTGGCAATGAGTCTACTCCTGAACCTTTTTTCAGGACTTTTGCGAGGTTTGCCCAGAAAAACTGCCAAATTATGAAGAGAAGATCAAAAACTTTTTCGAAGAACATCTTCATACCGATGAAGAGATCCGCTACAGTGTGGCAGGAAGTGGTAAGATTAGTTTGATATTGAGTTGCTGGCACCACATACCTATCAGTTTGGTATTGAGGGTTTTCTTTCTGGTATAGGTTACTTTGATGTCAGGGACCGTAATGACAAATGGATTCGCATATGGGTAAAGAAAGGAGGAATGATTGTTTTACCTGCTGGATGTTACCATCGCTTTACTTTGGATACAGACAACTACATCAAGGTATTGCCATTGTACATACATATGTGAGATTAATTTTTACTTGTTTTCCTGTTGACTCTCAAACATCATTTTCTCCCAACAAACACCCCCCCTTCTGCCCTTTGGCAAATGGAGTTTGCCTTAAAAAAGTTGATGACAATTTGCACTTGCTAGATTTATCCTGATGCTTGCATAATGGTAGAGAGTGGAAGGATTCTATGAAGATTTTGTGCAACCAAATGCCATCATCACCACCATCTTCACATTTAGTTCTTTTAATGATTGTGACTCCTCACCTCATTCAGAACCACTATGATTTCATTTAAGATATCCTTTTCTATGAACAAATAACAAATACAATGGCGATTTTGCATTTCTGAAAATGACTAAGTATATCATAATAAATTATATTAACACATCCTCCTACCTGGGAGTTATTCCTAGGTGGATAATGAAGATGTTATCTCATTATTCTACCAGATATTCACCTTCTCCTGCCTGTGTGAATGTATGTAGTGAATGACATACACTAATTTCATAATTTTATTTTCAGGCTATGCGTCTGTTTGTAGGTGATCCCGTTTGGACTCCATTCAACCGTCCCAATGATCATTTACCAGCAAGGTATGGTTCTGCCTTCCCATTGTGCTATGTACATCTCTTTCTTCTGGTATATAGACATATGGTCACAGAATACTCAATGCTTTTCTTGTGTCTGACCAAGGGAGTTATATTGCAGGGAGGAATATGTTAAAAATTTCTTGCAGAAGGAAGCTGGTGACCACCCTATTGATGCTGCTGCGTAATTTGTGGAATTCCTTGCTTATTGGATCAATAGTACTGGCTTTAATAAATAAACTTCTGTTTATATGGTTTGTCTGTGTCGAGGCTCCTGCTGTTACCTGTGTGGTTTAATTGCTTGTGTAGCATCTCTGCTTGCTTGGTTGCAGCCACTGCTGTAAACTCGCCATGAATATCTGTGTCCTTCATTTTCTGTATACAAGAGTGCCATATATTATAATACATTCTAATATTGAATATATATGTACATTGCTGCTCATGTCACATTTGTGAGTGTGTTCCGACGGCGTATCCTCTCTGTTGCTTTTTGACTTATAAGACCATCTAAGACTTATCCTATTCCCTGTGATTGGTATTTCCCTGATGCATCTGTATGTGGTAAAGATTTTATTAGAGGATCTGGTAGTCGTAGATGGCCTGGTGGGGACTAGACAGTGGATAGTGCCATGTAGAGGTAGCGAGAATTCGGTGCGCTTGTTATTATTATATCCGCTACAGATCTGGACTACGCGCAGCTTCCTGATAGTTCCTCCTGTAGAAACTGCTGCGCGTCGCATTTTTTGACAAATCCATCTCATTATGTTTTGTTGCTTTTGTAAACCTTTAGGGCAATAATTGGCGTTAGCTCAATAAAGCTTTATTATATTTGACAAAATTACACACGGTAATCGCACGCAGAAGCTCTGCCCTGTTTGCTTTATGAGCGATTGGATTTCTCCTTGGATTTGGCCCTGTCGGGTAAAAAAATATTCGGTGCCGTTTCTGCTTCTACATTCATCCGCAAGTCCATTTTAAAACTATTTATCAGTTTAAATCCCAGAGCTATGTTCACGCAACAGCGCATGAGCCTTTCGTTTAGTTCTTGGATGAGTAATCCGAGGCCGTACTGTCGCTGCATGCTCGCGTTGTGATGCCAACACATGCCAACACTTGTCAGAAATTGATAGGCGATTAAAACCCCTTTACTTATTATTTGTATGTTCGTCGAATGAAGAACGATGCGGGTCTCTTTGTGAGTCAGTGACGCTTTGGGGCCACGTAGCGCCATCGCCTTTGGATGACCTTTTTTGCTTTAACTAGCGTCCAAAGGTTTGAAGTTTTGAACCCAAGTACAGACTATAAATATCTTGCACAATTAAACATATTGATTATTTCGAAACAAAGATATATATATATATATATATAAAACTATTTAACTATATTTATTTATGTATTTATTTGGAGTCATAAAAAAACAACTGCTGCGTGCACAGTGCACAACAGCATCATTGAGGTGGCTAAGTGTATACCACCACCATATCATAAATAATAACAAGGGGGGAGAAATATAATAGTAATAATACATGGTTTAGTTGGTTGAGTCTAATGCTCATTGGCCTTTCCCTAATTGTTGTCTAGATTTCGTTCTTTTATGGGTTTTCGAGATCTGATTTGGTTTTTAAAATACACTTTATACAAGATATTTATGGGACAAATGTGTTTCTTATCAATGAAATTTTAACACTTCTCTCTTGCAAATATTTAATTATCAGATTCCTTGCATCCACTTAAAGAAACGTTTAAAATGCATGCATCGTCATTTTTAACTTGCGCTGTTCATCAATTGATCGTGATTTAGAACTGCTTATAGACTAATGAATATGTGACACGCTAATAGCTTCAACTTACCGATGGTGAACAAAAAGTTAGAATAAGAATAAACGCTAATAAATACAAGTTGATATGACCTTGTAATATCACAATTGCCTGAACAAGCACAAAGCAAAGATCAATTCATCCACATCGTGATCAAGAATTTTATATGCTAGTGAAGCATAAAGATCAACAAAAGATTGAAATTAGCTTGACGTAATGCCACGACTTGGTAATAATGCATAGTGATTTGATTATATGCATATAATAATATTAAGTGGCCAAGATATTTTGAGACAATTTCCAGCTCCACCTCCTGCTCCCCACCAAACAAAAAGAGTTTCACCTCCCGAGCCTAAGAGGTTCCAAAATTCTCCCGCTGTAGCACACATACGGCTCTTGTATATTGATGTCAAACTTAGAATATAAGATCAAATAAAGTTAATATTAATATCCTTCGTCTTTATTCCATCATCTGAACTCTTTTATGCTTTGATTTGGGAAAAAAGAAAAAAAAAAGGGAAACACGAATCATATGAATTCTAATTTTTCATTGAATGAAAATTTTACTGAAGTAGATTTACTTGGCTGTGAACCCATATGATCATACAAATTGCGTCGTAACATAATTGATTTAAAAAAGTTGTGTTAAAATTTTTATTTTAAGTATCCTTAGATATGTTTTTTGTTTTGAAAATTTGCTTGGCTTTTAGGGTTCTTCATCGGCAATGCATTCCTTTGAGGATGGCATAAAGTTCTTGCTCGGTATGGGAACATGTGGGAGTTCATTATGTTTGAGTTGGGTATTGAGTCTAATGTTACCTCCGTTTTATTAAAAAAAAAAAAAAAGGGTACAAGTGTAACTTTTATACTTGTTGACAGGTCGGGTACGAGTAAACATTAATACCCGCACCGCTCACTAAAACCTTCTAACTATTAACTTCTTTTTAATGTTTTAAAAGTTAAAATTGAGAGCTAAATTAAGTAAATGTTAAGGTAAACAAATAAAAAACCCTAAAATGTAAACAGTAGCTTTAAGTAGCTTAGTAATCGAAATGGCCATTTAATATGATTTTATGGTAGACATTTGCTTAGAGATTTTAGTAATTTAATGGACTAGACATTTACTAGACCATCTAAAATCTTGTTCTAATTAAAAACAAATGACAATAAAACAATGTTCAAATCAAGATAAGTTGAAAGGAGCGCAGGATAGACAAGGAAATGTCAAAATAGATAATTTTATTTTCAATTCAAATATTTAGTAATACATAAATAAAAATTAAACTATACAACATCAAATTATAATTAATATTTTCCTAAAATTGAAAATAATTTTTAAAAAATACTCAAGGAGAAAATGCTACATGTTCATTTAGAGATAAATAGTTAAAATACTTTTTTTTAAATATATATATTTGTATGTTAAATAATAAAGGTGAATATAAGGGATAGGACAGAGGACAATTATCTCTAATTTTTATTAAAAAAATTATACCCATTTAAGCCCACAACGAGTAAAAATTGGCGACGCAAAAAACAACTATCAAATAAATGTGAGTATGAATATTAGCATCCCTGCACAATACCCTCAACCGTTGCCATCCGTGATTCCTCTTCTCCACACCATTGCAAATCCATTGAGAATAGAACTTTCTGAACTAAATTTCATTTGCATTTCAGGAAAAAAAAAAATGAAAGCAAAAATACAAATATGCGTAGCCAGGGGGCAGCAACCCTAACCTTAAAGCCCTTGGATTCCCAAAATTCGGAAAACAAATTGGTTTTTGGGAGAAAATATTATATTTTCTCTTATTTTACCGAAAACTGATATGACAAATCTGTCCTTGGCATTGACAGAATAAGACAGGAACATTGGCCAATAATCTGACTTCCCGAAGGAGAAAGAATTGAGGCGAAAGAAAAAAATCTCATTGCCATTTTTGATGCTTTCCATCATTAGCCTCTCAGACTAGTAACTACTAGCCCCAAAATAAATAAAAAAAGAAAAAGAAAAGAGATAGAGAAAGAGAAGAACAAAAATAATTTGTCAACTAATTATGCAACTAAATTACTGATACCCAGATCACATCTTTCTCTCTCTTATTTCTCAGTCCTCACCTGTCCTTTTTCTTCCTCATTTGATCTCAATATCAAAACCCTGGGCTTTCTCCTCACTAACCCTCCCTCTTTTTTTTCATCTTCATATTTTAAGCTTAAATCTCTAAACTTTTCTTGGTTTTAACTTACATTTCAGAAACCCATTAAAGCCATCTTTTTTAATCATAAAACCCTTAAAAAAACATTCATGTTCATCTACATTTCATCACTTCAAAGAACAGATTTATATCTTCATATTTGTTTAAAAGATTAGATTTTTACTTTTTGTTAAATTTGTTCAGTTTTTTCAGAGATGCATCCAACAGCTAGGGTAGAGAGGGAGGAGTTTATAGGGGCAAGTTCATCAGCACCACCCTATTCTGCACCTCCTCAACCAATGGAGGGGCTTCATGATGCTGGCCCTCCTCCATTCCTTACAAAAACTTATGATATAGTTGAAGACAGCAATACCAATCACATAATCTCTTGGAGCAGGGGCAACAATAGCTTTGTTGTTTGGGATCCTCAAACATTTTCCACTAGCCTTCTCCCTAAATACTTCAAGCACAACAATTTCTCAAGCTTTGTTAGACAACTCAACACTTATGTAAGTTCTTCATCACCTCATGTCAATTCCTTTGTGATCTTGAAATTTTCTTTACAATTATATGAAATGTCTTCTTTTGTTTGTTCTTGTCATTTATGGTCCTCAAACGGCTACATACAATGTTTGTTGCTCATCTCTCTTGTCTTCTGGGACCTTTTTTTTTCTTTAAAGGTTTAAAAAAAAAAGGTCCTTCAGTTGCCTTATTGTCGTCTATTGGGATATTACCTAATGTAGATATTTTCATTCTTTAATGCTTTGAAAACTTGGGAAGTGCTAAAAGATCATAACATAAAATATACAAGACAAACTCTTATTGGGTAATTTCGTCTGCTCATTTGCTTTTGGCCTGCATTATGCTGCCGAATTGGCATTTTATATGTAACCTAGCTGCTAGTTCTGAAATTTTATTATCTTTGTAGGTCTTGGATTTTCTTTGAAGTTAAGTGAGCATTTATGACCCTAAAATTTGGTTTTGATGATGAATCTGTCTTGTTAATTATCTATACTGTGGACTTTTATTGTCATGTTTTCTGATGGAAAGAAATTTTTATTTTCTTCTGAAAAAAAGAAAGATAAAAAAAAATCATGAACAAGAATGTGGGTTCATGTAGGGATTTAGAAAGGTTGATCCTGATAGATGGGAGTTTGCAAATGAAGGGTTTCTTAGAGGACGAAGGCATCTTTTAAAGAACATTAGGCGAAGAAAAACAACACAATCTTCAGCCTCACAGCAATCGCTAGACCCATGTGTTGAAGTAGGAAGATTTGGACTAGATGGTGAAGTTGACAGATTAAGGCGTGACAAGCAAGTTCTAATGATGGAATTGGTAAAGCTTAGGCAACAACAGCAGCATACTAGAGAGTACCTTCAACTGATGGAACAAAGACTAAGAAGAACGGAAATGAAGCAGCAACATATGACGAGCTTCTTGGCTAGAGCAATGCAAAATCCAAGCTTTGTACAGCAATTAGTCCAGCAGAAGGATAGAAGGAAAGAATTTGAAGATATGATTACTAGGAAGAGAAGGCGGCATATTGATCAAGGCCCTGGTGATATTGAAGTTGGTGATTTAGGCCAAGGTGAAGTTGACATTCCTTTTGTGAAGATTGAGCCCGAGGAATATGGTGACCCGGCTGAATTTGAAGTGTCAGAGCTGGACAAGCTTGCAATGGACATGCAAGCTGGACTAAGTGAAAGCCAAAGAACCCCAGATGACGAGTTTGTTGAGAGAGCAGAAGAACATGGAAGCAAAAATAAGTTCACAATTGATCAGAGATTTTGGGAAGATTTCTTGAATGAGGATGTTGAAGAAGAGATACTAGCTGGTGAGGGAGAAGAAGAAGAAAATGTGCAAGTTCTTGTTGAGCAGTTGGGTTTCTTGAGTTCAAGTCCAAAGTAAAGAACAAGCCGCTAAGGAGCTTGCTATCCTTTTGTGCTTGTTTCTTCAATCAGTTGGGTTACCACAATACTTAACTAGCTACCTAACTTAATTCTCATTTCTTGTTCCTTTTGATTTAAATCAAAACACCAAGAAAATTTGCAGATGGGGTTTCTTGGCATTGAATGGAGAAATCCCAACCTGGCAACGCATTAACACTGGAAGAATCCACTCCATGGTGATTGGTCGGTAAAAGAAAGAACTTTTCTTTGCAAAAACATATCAGAATGTTGTGCACATTGTTTACTTTGATTGGAAATTTTGTCTGCAATTGTTCTTAACCCCACTATATATATCCTAAATTGAGAAACTTGCCGTAAATTGGATAGATTTCAACGCTACAGTCGTTTTCGCTGTAATCTTACCCCCATCCAATTATTCTCTTGAGATAATGACCATATTACAACGTTCTTTGGTGCAGAAGTCCCAACCCACTTGCCCTTGAGAAACCTGAGATTTTTAAAATTTTTGTTTTGTTTAGTTTCTGAATTTTTATTAATGATGTATAATAATACATGCACTAGTATAACATTTAGGATGTCAGTGGCGGATAACTCACAAAATTCAGAGGTCTTTGACAAGGTAAAAAGCGTTTTACCAAGTATCAAATATGTGTCGCGTGGTAAATATACCTACCTGTTCGTGAACGTATATATATATATATTATTTCGTTGGTGTGCATGGAATCGATTATAACTGATTTTTTTTTTTGTTACACAATAAGAAAATTATTAAAATTAATTTACATTATATTCTCTCTAATATTCGACGGATTAATTACTTCTTACACTCATATTTTATTAAAAAAAAATTATCTCTATTTAATCGTGTTAATATTGGAGTAACGTTTATTTCATTCATATTTCGTAAGAGAAAAAAAAAAACATCGTATTTACTTAATTATCAAGAAAATTAAACCCATAATTACCGAAGATCTATCGGTTGATTGTAACTAAACTTGGAAAGATAATTGAGGTACACTTGAGAACATTCAGGATCCTGTTGCAAGTTGGCTCTGACTGCACTGTCGGTAATATAAAACTCTTTCTTTTTCCCAAAGGGTAAATGCTGCTGATATAAAACTCTTGAAGAACTGTACATTTAATAATTGTCTATACTTCACGAAAGCCCTGGATGACGCCGGGAGGCACCACCAAAATGATTACAAGCTTCAACTCTTTAACGGCATTTTGAAGAACAATGGAGAAAAGTATCACGTTCGGTTCGATGTGAGCTTTTCACAATATTATTTTATATGCAAAATTATACTCGATTGTCAATTGTGTGAGATCAGATTTTTTTTTAAATTTGTTTAATTTTTATTATATTTCATATTTGAGGCATAATTTTGTCTCTTTGTAAATCTAGCACGTTCCAGTATTAACCACTTCCCGGTTCAATCAAAATCATCCTCCGGTCGAGTGTGTCGTGGATGGTGGGTGAAATCTTGTTTCTCCCTCCAACAATTATATTTTTGTCCCCACTTGCATGTAGTCAATTTTGGTATCGGTTAATTTTATTAAATTTAATGGCATTTGGGGTGCACGTCTATTCACCAACACAATGTTAGGATGTAAATTTCACATGGCTTAAATGGGTATACAAGTTTTCTTAGACACTCTTTTCTTATAAGTTGGTTGTAAGTACGAATTTCACTTAATAAATCTTAAAGGTTGGTATTAAAATGGGCACCATATTATATATTTGATCAATGTAGATGTGACTTTATGGCTGCAGTTGCAAACGAGACATCATGTTAAGTATGTGATTAATATAAATGTTGAAATCATACCTATATGGATCACATATTCGGTACGGGTGAGCTTTATGACATGTTCTTATTTTCTGTAAAGGAGGCAAAACAGTAAGGGGCTGCCATCTATAAAACGAAATCCACAAAAATCGCTTAATTATGAATTAGATCATTGTAGACGTCGGCTGTATGTCCCATCAAAAATCACAACTTTGATTGAAGATGCTCATCGTGGGTTCTTAACAAATGCATCTGAAGAAATCGTGAATCTTTCTTCTTCTTTTTTTATTGTTATTCTTTGGGGTGTATATGTCCCATCAAGATTTCCAATAAAAAAAAAAAAGAGAATTCATTTCTAATCAGGGTTATTTTTCTGGGGGCTGTTAGGCTTAACAGCCTCCTAATTTAATTTATAAAATATAAATTCATACTATTAACCATCTTCCCTTAAGAAGATACGAATCCTAAATTTTAATTTTTTTTTATTATACATCTCCGTAATTCTAAAGTCTTTTAATTTTTCTAAAAGAAATATAAAGGATGAAATGGGGTGGGTGTAAAAAGCTTGTTATGTTTAAGTGTTTAATCAAATTTCCATTCAAAAGATAGGAAATGAATAAATTTACCTTTGCTTATTTTAGGTAATTTCAATTAGAAAAGAGCTTTACAGGAATTTTGAGGGGCGTCTAAAAGTATATTCTAGCTTAAAATCTTATGAAGTGATTTTATTTAGTTGAACATCTGAATTTAAATCCAAGAAAGTAAAGATAAAAAAATTAATTTAAAATTTACCAATCTCCTACTTAAAAAAAAAAAAAGCAGGGGCAAATTTTAAATTTTCTCTTTTTTATGGGCATAAAAAGAAAGCTGGATCAAGAACTTTCCTACACTTAGCCACTTTTAGGGTGGCCATCCACCATTAGAATTTGAGTTGGATCACCATTAAACGTTGGCCCTCGTCTGCTCAAGAGATAAAATTGCACGTGCCCTTCGTGACCAGTGCCTGCCGAAGATCCAGCTGACAAAGTATGGGCTCAGGTGAAAAGTCCTTCAACATTCTCAGAAACCAAAAATATGTTGATACCAACTAAAATGATTCTTTTTTTTTTTTATTAAAAAAAAAAAAAAAACTTTTTCCTCCACTTTCTTTTAACCATTTTGTTTTGAGCATAACATCTTGGCAGCCACCACGTTTTACGACTCAAATATGAGAGAGTTTATGTCAATCACCCTTCTAAAAATTATTATCATTATAATCACCAAAGTTCTGTTTAGAGTGCCCATGAAAGGACAGGCATTTTCTCACTAAATGTCCCCCTCAAACTTTGCTTTTAATTCAGGCAAACATTTTCTTCTTCGCTCGAGCAAAGAAAATATCAATTTACACTCTCCTGTAAAGTTCACATCGTTGTTGTTGTTGTTGTTGTAAGGCTAATGGGCATTGCAACGTGTCTGCAATCTCAGCCACTATTTGGGCATATGAATTTGCAAGGCTTCCCCAAGCTTACTATGGGTTTAGCGGCCCAAATCTAAGCTAAAGCCTAAAGGGCGCATTAAACAAAAACGGCTTCCGCCAGAAGCGCTTCTTGTGAAAAAGTTCTTGCCAATTCCTTAGCCTTTTTCTAGGTATAGCATACAGCTCAAAATACCATTCAACTTCCCAAAAAATGGAAAATTTGAAAAAAAAAAAATTGACAGTGCCAAACTTCCTATGCACTACTAAAATCCTCTATTATTAAAAGTATTTGAAACATTTTTCTTATACTAAATAGAGAAAATGCTTCTAAATAAAGATGTGATTAAAATGGGTTGCTATCACCAAAGTGGTTGAATTATTGACAAGAGTGTGAGTTAAATTTTTCAAAACAAAGCGAGTCTTAAGAAATATTATAAGTTACACGAAGAAGAGGACTCCATATACAGCAAGTTAAAACTAGTCAAGTAAAAGAATCATGAAACATCGCAACTCCTTCGAGACACGTGGCTCCTTGTGGTTAGTAGGATAGCAATGAAAGAGAAAATAGAGCAGGAGCCCGTATTTGAATTGAATGTTTCAAATGAGGGAATTGTAGAACGTGTGAGAGGAACTTTATTCATTCTCCTAATACTAACAATTTGAATTACTAATAAAATTGATTAAATTACATTAACACCCTAAATGAGTTTTTTTTAAAAAAAAATCAATTGCTATAACTAAATTTTGTTACATATAACTTTTCAAATAAGGATTCTTCACGTAAGTCTATTAGTAATAAAACTTCGATCGGTAAGTGTAATTTAAAAAAAAATATGTATTAATTATTTAGTTGTCAAGGAAAAATTTTAGTAAATATTATAAACTTACTATTTTGATAGATAATTTTTTTTTAAACTATATTATGAATAGAAGTGAGATGACATATAGGGATGACAATAGGTACTGTCCGTTGTGGATTTGCCATTATCAAACCCACATCCGCAAAAAAATTAAATTACTAAACCTATCCGCAACCCTCAATGGGTTTTTATTTTTTTAGAAAAACCAACTTGCTGTAAGTTTTAACAATTACCAAACCCACCTACAACTCGTAGCGGATTTTTTGCAGGTTTTCTTATTTTAAATCATAAATATAAAAAAATACTTTTAATAATACGTAAAAACTTAAATTATATAATTCAAACTATAAATATAATAATAGCCTACAAAGTCCACAAATAATACTCAATTTTAGATTTTTTTCAATGTAGACGAGAAATTAAAATTTCAACATTAAAAAAATCATAAAATATATTAATCTAACACAAAGTATTTCTATTGTAGGCAAATCATCATCACTAATATCAATACCTTGCTTCATCTTTTAATCAATAAACAAGTATTATCAATAATATTAACAAGTAAATTTTATACAATTATCATTAAGGCAAAACAAACAAAATCAATTGAAGCAAAATAAAATATTTGTAATAATAATTATAAAATTTCTACCTATTAAAAACTTATTGTATATATGTTGCAATAAGATAAGTTAGGATTAGGAATTAGAAACTTTAATTTAAATATATCTATGATGAAATTTTTTAATGTAATTTTTATGATTAAAATAAAAAATATAAATAATTAAAATAAACAATGCAAGATGGCGGATACCCTCGTTGGTATTTAGTTGATTTTTTCTTAATACCAAACTCACTTACAACCCATAGTGAATTTCAATTTGAAATACCAAATCCACCCGCAACTTACAAAAATACCTGCAATAGATTGGTTTTTACGGGTGAATTTGGATAGATTTGTGGGTTAGTGGATAATTTTACCATCCCTAATAATGACATTGTGAAATTAAATAATGATAATTTAAATAATTTAATTTTTAAAATAATTTTGTAACCACTATTTTTAAAAAATCAAAATTAAATACACTAAAAACTGTAGTCGAAATACAATTAAACTACACAAAAAAACTCGTTTGGTTCGCGTAGAAATCGTACTCAACGGACACTTGATATCTTTTTGCCAAGATACGTGTTAGTGAATTCAGAAATTGGCTCCTACAGGGAGCATGTAGTGTCGCTCTCCCTTTTGATGAAATTTGTTCTATCTTCAAAACGGTCAACACCACCAAATTGGATTTGACCCCATCAAGATTTATTTTCTAATATCCAATTCAGTGATTGGTACAACTATTAATTGTTGTCTTTCTTTAGATAGAATATACTTTTGTTTTAGTGAAAAAAAAAATTAAGCATTTTTGCCTAGAGAATTAATCACATAAAATTATTTTTCATAAGAGCAACAATTTAAAGATATGTAACAAAAGAAATATCTTCGGTGGCCTCGGCCTTAAAAAGGTCAGTGTTCACCGACCGACACGGCCCAACACCCGTCTCAATCGAAACGACCTAGACTTACAAAGTCAAACACATCGATGATCCCGAACAACGGGTACCCACCGATTGTTTTTGTCTCTTTCAGTTATCGCCGTTGATGCATTCACATCAAATCGAAGCAACTCGTTTTCGGTGTGATGTGTAACGCACAAACACTCGTAATTTTTAATCAAGTCTTTAATTTAGCATTCTTTTAAAATAATTTGAGAGGACGCGAGGAATCCACTTGAGAACTAACCTAGGTAACAACATTATTCTTATTACGTAGCTCTACGTGATCGGTTTTCTCATTTGATTTTGTGCACAATTCAAATTATACACAATGCACATGTGCATTTTGTTGTCACATATACTTTGCATCAATTTTCGCATTCTTTTTAAATGATAAATAAAAATTAAAGAAAGGGTTGGGCAGTTGGTCTCCCTCAAGAACATGTATTAAAAAAATAATAATAATAAAAGAAGATTTTTCAGAATGCAAGGTGTTGTTTTGAGGCCACCGCACACGCTCCTCTTTGTTTATATATTGCTGTGTTCGCATGCTGCACTTTTCAGGACGTGGCCGTATATCAAATATTTAATCAACCGACGACTTGGATCTACAAAGTCAACGGTGGTGAAACCCATGGTGCACATTTAGTTGGTGGCGCGTCCAACATGGGATCGATTCTTGGAATTCGTATTAAACCGCTAATTAGCGAAAATAAAATAAACACGCCCTCCAGCCCATGAACGGGGGAAACGTGTGGAAACGGCATTTTCATTGGATGGAATGCTTGGCTGATCCCTTAATTAAGCTGAAAATTGAGTAACGGTAATAAAAGAAAAATAAAGGCGTGTTTGTTTCTTTTGTGTTAAGATTGGATGGAGGGAAAAAGAGAAAAGTGTTATTGATGTTGAGTCCAAAATGAATAAATAAATAAAAAGGTTTTTTTTTTTTTTTTTATATAATTTATATGCCAAGTGTAGTATGTACAGATGGCCTCCTGGCTCTTGCCGACGAAGCTAAAAAATACTGTTGCAGATGACAACAGATCTACAGTTAATAGAGAAACTTCATCCTCCGTTGTCTGCAATGACCCAAATGCCCAAGGGGTCATTTTTTTTGTCCAAAGAAAATTTCAAAGATAAGTTAAATAAATAAATGCTTTTGTAGTTTAAGAAAGTATTCATATTAGGTCAGCGAGACATTTTCGATCGGAAATTTATTTAAGTAAAATTAATTTTCAAATGTTAATGAATCAAATAATGCATGACATCATAATGATATAGAAATAAAAATAAGACATGTTTTATTTGAAATACAATATCGAACTGACAATAAAAACAATATTCGTGAGAGAACTTTTAATTGGATAAGTATTGTTAATCTTTATATATCTAATATTAGAGTATGGTGTAATTTTTTTTCTTTGAAAATGTATGATATAAATTTTAAGTACAATTTTTTAAGTAGATCTTATGTCTTTTTCTTATTTTTTAAACATATTTATTTGTATATTACAATCAAAAGTATAGTAATATTAACGCGAGAATTTTGTTGACACTATCATATCCTCATAAAGGTTGAAAGAATATCTACTCCACTCATATTAGTTAGGGAGATACCAACTTAATTTTTTATTGGGAGAAATATTTTAATTGTATTTAAGAAAAAACTTGAATATTTAACCAAGTGAGTATAACATCTTTTATAAGTAAAAATAAAATAGATATATATTTTTTATTTTCTAAAAGTTTATTTTAATTTCAAACAAACGAAGCAATGCTGAAAAAAGAAAAAAAAAAGGGAGAGAGATTTTGGAATTTAAAAAAGTATTTTGACTAGTACAGAAGTCATGCAAATAAATATTAATAGATGCGTCATTAAATAAAAATAATAAGGACATTTTCGTCCAAAATTGGAAAGCAATTGAAGTTAATGGCGTATCATCCTCCGCAAACCAATTGCCTTTCTCTCTCAACAAAAAGAAAAAAGAAAAAGGAAATTAAAAAGTCGTGGATTTATCCCTCTCTTCACAACCTTCGTTTTCAAGCTCGCTCCCGTGGCTTCTATCTGTTATAAACGAAACAAAAGAAACTCCAAAATTCTAATTTCATTTTTCATTTTCGATTTCAGAGGCAGCCAGAAACAGATCCACGTCTCGGACACTCTCTCCGCGTAATGCCGTTGATCTCGTAACTCAGGTCTGCGAAATTAGAGTTGACTCAGTAACTTCGCACTCGCGACTCGAACCGAACCGAGCCGTTAACACTACCAAATTAATCAAAGGCTTTGAGTCTTGACACAATGGGCGGAGTGCCTTCGACGCCGCGTTTTGCCGACTCGCGGCCGCAGGACACGGTGGAGTATTTAATTGCTACGTTTGTCGGCGAGAAATCGTTCCCCTTGGCCTCTGATTTCTGGCAGAAACTTCTTGAGCTCCCGCTCAGCCTCCACTGGCCGTCTCACCGAGTCCACCAAGCTTGCGAGGCTTTGGGTCAGTCACTTAGTTTATTTTTTACTTTTTTAATGCATTGAGTTTATTTCATTTGATTATTTGATGAGTTTAGTGCCCGATCGAAGAATTTTCTAGATCATTGAGAAGCGGCGTCTTTTGTGGTTTTATTAATTATTGCCGTGTTTGATGAACTGAAATGCTCATTCTTTGAATTGATCTTGCTAACTGAGAATAATTCAACGTTAATAAGAAAATAGAGAAGAGAAAGAAATGAGAAGAAATTATGGTTTAATACCTACAATGTTAACAAATTGCAAAAATAACAAAAACAAATTGGTTTTAGTGGAAGAGTAACTTACTCATGGAGCACACAAATGTAAAATAATTTGAACTTTGTCTCTTACGATCCTTTATTACTAATTTGTATTCCTTCTTGTGTGTTTTCTTTATACATTATTGATAGATTTGGTCTCTTTGTATTACTCTTGTGCAGCACAAAACAACTGTTATACTAGGCATCTTGCGAAGATTTTGATTCACTTGACATGGTGTTTGCAAGAGTGTATTTCATCTTCTGGCACTCCATCAGTGGCTATTATGAAGGCTATTAATGCCGTGTACATTTCGTCAGTTTTTCTCAAGTACCTAATAGAAAATGCTGAGAGTGAGAATTTTGAGGAATTACGTCTGTCTCTTGATGAAAGTGAACCACTTCCAAAGGAATTTGTGCTAGGTAATTATCTTTTATCTTTTAACTGTTAATTCTAATTTGATCCTCTTAATGAAACGAAGCACAAATATCCCGAGAGCTCATTGACTTGAGCTGCCAGGAGGGGGTTATGAAGTGGGTGCTCTTGAGTCTCAAATTAATGTTAATTATAACTTCTGTAGGCATTGTTCTGGTAATGGTAACATATTTTCTTTAAAACTTGTAGTTTAAAAGGGGTCCACCTTTTGTGATTCCAGTTTTTTGTCTCCGGGAAATTTTCTTTTTGGTTAATAAAGGTTTCCCACTCTGTCCGAAGTTCCATCAACCTGAAGCTTTGTTTTTGTTTGCAGATCAAAACATTGAAAATCTTGTTATGCATAGTGTGTTGACCTTTATTGCCTTGGTAGATGTAAGGTATATCACTGAATCTCTGTGTGTTCTAGTTGTTAAGATATATGTCCATTATTCTTATAAGTATGAATTTTCTTTTTGCAAGTCCCCATACCTACAACCTACATCAGGAGCTTCTTAATTTCATGCTCGTTGCAATGTCGACTCAGCTTCTTTCTGTGCCATCTCCGGGACCAAAAGATGTACACCCTTTCATTGATGCGGCAATGACAGAGGTTACAATATGAAATTTAGGCTTTTTGTTCATTATCTCAAGATCTCCAAACTTGTTGTAATTTCTAAAGTTCAACTTAAATTTTCAGGAAAGTTCTTTGGTATGTTCAGTTGTCCGCAGATTGCTACTCAACTACATATCACGACCTCGTATCCCTGTGAACAGTGCATCTTACTCTATATTTTCAGAGGAAAACCAGCCTGGTGTTCTGCAGAGAGTTGGTTCTGCTGCTGGTATGGGGTTATTTTGTAGCTTGTTTTCTACATTGAAATTGTTTTCATTTGCAGTCTTATTGATGATGTATTGCAGATTCTTCTTTTGTATATGATAGACAATGGATGTATTTTTCAGGCAGTTTGGTTGACATTATTTATTTGACCTGCAGCAACGATTGTGCTGTTGCCGTTTAATTATTTGGTCAGTTCAAGTGGTGAAGGCTCAAGAAATCCATTGACTGACTGCAGCCTCCTTGTCCTACTTGTTCTCATTCATTATCATAAATGTGTTGAGAATGATGAGTCCGTAACAGATAGAAGCGATGACAGTGCCACTTCGGATTCTTTGGCCAAATCGAGCGCGCTTTTTTCTGTAAATCCTTACTGCAAGGCATTAAAAAATGCAAGGGATATTGAATGTGAGTTCTGCTTTCTTTTATGTTTATTTATACGATAGCATCATAGAAACAATATTTTAAGGGGCCACAGTCTTGAACTAGAGTTCCTAAGGGGCGTCTGGGCTGGCCTTTTTTTTTTCCATTAATATTAATTTTAAAGAATGGTAGTTTGGTAGTTTTGGTAAATCGTTACTTATTTATCCATTTTCTTTTCTTGTGTTGACAAGCTGTATGTTGATAAATATTTCCTGTTTGCAGTTGGTCATATGGATCTCGAGGGGAATGCACACAGTGGTCCAGTTGTGAGGGTGCCTTTTGCTTCTCTGTTTGATACACTTGGAATGTGAGTGCCCTATTTTTCCTCTTCCCAAGTTTAGAATCCTTTTTGTTGTGAGGTAATATTGTTGCTTTTCTGCTTCAGTTTGCCAAATTCGATCTGTGGGTTAAAATTGAATGTGGATGCACTGCATTAAGATTTAGTTATGTTGATTTTTGCATATTTTACCAGCAGTTTAGATGACTGGCATTTTTTCAATGGCTTGGGCTCCATGTCCTTCCTGAGCAATAATTCTTTGGTGATTCTGAAAGCAATGGCAATCCTGAGCCGTAATTCTTTGGTGAATCTGAAAGCGATGGCATACCACTGATGGCTCTATTTCTTTATCATCATTAAGTCGTAATTGCTTGTTCCCATTCATCAGTTTTATCTCACATGAATGTTTACTCTGCAGGTACTTGGCTGATGAGACTGCAGTTCTATTGCTTTACTCATTGGTGCAAGGGAACTCTGGCTTTTTGGAGTATGTCTTGGTGCGAACTGATCTGGATACACTGGTATGAAACAACACAACATTGCTTCTTTATGTTCACAGAAATCTTCTTTCTGAATACAATCATTATTTCTTTGCCCCTTCACATAGTGCAAAAAAAGGAAGCCTTACATTGTCATCTCAAGGGCCATATCTCAATATCATGCTGCTTTTTGAGTGCATCTTAGTTATATGAGATATTTTTCTTTGCCTTATTTTTTTTATTTTATTCTATTTTTAATGTATTTTTGGGCTTGAATAAGTTATTAATAAGTTATATGAGCTTGCTTCTGCTCATCCTAATATTATTCTATTTTACAATGGAATCAACAGTTGATGCCAATTTTGGAAACATTATACAATGCTTCAAAGAGGACTCCTAATCATATATACATGTTGCTGATTATCCTTCTCATACTTAGTCAGGATTCTTCTTTCAATGCAAGCATTCACAAAATAGTAAGGATCTGCTCTAGTGGCCAAACATTGACTGGATTAATTGAGGGTTGTGTTGACGTATTTGGTATTTTGTATAGATTCTTCCGAGCGTTCCATGGTACAAAGAACACCTCCTTCATCAGACATCTCTTGGATCTCTATTAGTCATTATCTTGATAAGGACTGTGAAGTATAACCTATCCAAGCTGCGGGTATGACTTGAAAGTTTGCTACTTGTTTTCTTGGAATGTTAGTTGAGAGTGTTACAGCTGATTGCTTGGTTAAAATGTTGTTTATGTCAATGTTCTCGTATAAAAAAGTGATCACATATTGCTTCTGATAGACTTTATGGCAGTTTAAGTACCTTTCTTTTTTATGCATGTCAGGTCAGATTCTTATAAATCAATTGGTGTATCTATTGATCTTGGTGCTCCTGGAAAATGGTATAGAATTCCTGTCCTAGGACTGTGGCAAGATAGAAACAAGTTGATTACTAGTTTGACATTGTGAAAGCAAATGCTAACTTTCATATATTTTTCGGGCTAACTGTACTGTTTTAATACGATGAAGAAAGCTAGAATTTGGTGCAAGAAAACCTGTTGTTGTATTTTAGTCAATGGAATGACAAAAACGTGAAGGTTTGAAAGACATAACCTTATGATGAGCATGGGAAGTGGGCAAGTAAAGGGGCTGAGATGTCTACAGTTTTCAAATTAGTTTTCTGTATATGGAAGATAAAATGTGCTTTCCATCTGTTAGGCAGTGCTTGGTCGGATCATAATTTCATATGAGGAATCAATGCTATCATTCTAGATTCAGTCCATATGTTACAATAAATGAACTGGATTCCCTTAAATTCACCCAAAATCCGATTAAAATCCTTAATACTGAGGATCCATTGTAAGTTGTACGCTGATTAAATCTTGTTTGCTGGTAGAGACTTGTATTCTTATCATTACTATATCGTATTTTATGCTCAAAACACTTGATATTTCCATGTGTTAGTCACCATTTTGACATGTTTTATAAGTTTCTAGATTGACGGATTGACATGGTATAGATGTTTATACCCTGTTCATTATGCAAATTTCATCCTACCAAAGCTTTTTACATGTTAAATTATAACAGGATGTCTACCTTCATACAACCTGTCTCGCAACTTTGGCAAACATGGCACCTCATGTCCACCGTTTGAGTGCATATGCATCACAGAGATTGGTCAGCCTTTTTTATATGCTCTCACGAAAGTATGTCCTTCCCTTCTCTCTTGTTTCTGCCGATGTCAATATTCTGCTGTGTTAATTTGATAATTTTCAAGCAGATTTTTGTTTTTCAAAATAATGCATGATCTATATATTGTTTTTCTGAATTTATCAACTTTGGATTTAGGTACAACAAAATAGCGGATCGAAGAGATGACAAGAAAGGCAACTTTACAGAACAAGACAGCTTTGCAGAAGATATGGTAGTCATTCTGATCCTTTCATCCTTGTATATATGGCACTAATAACTTATAAATTTTTTGCTGTTCCAATGTTATCATATCTTATATTTTCTTTTTCTTTTGCTAAACTAGATTATTTTTGCTGCAGTCAGCAGAATTGCACATTTACACGGATTTCCTGAGAATTGTCCTTGAAATATTAAATGCAATTTTGACTTATGCCCTGCCTCGAAATCCAGAGGTATGAGTTTTCTATTTAAGTGTCACAAGACAATGTTTTGTCTGTTATTTTTTTCTTAACAATCATTAGCCACTTGGCAGATTTCATGTTGTCATTATTCTTAACTAAATGTTCTTAGCAGGTTGTATATGCAATATTGCACAGGGAGGAGGTTTTTCAGCCTTTCAAGAGTCATCCTCGATTTAATGAGCTGCTAGAAAATATATACATGGTATGCAGATGGTTTTTATGTCAAAACTTGGCTATTCTCTCTTATATTAAGCCTTTATTTGGCATATCACAAGAATCGGTGGCGGTTGTGGTGCCTATCTATAAGGCTTCTGAGTGTCTAAATTCTATTATTTACACTCTTTACTCTTTCTCGCTGTGACCAAATTGGGTGACTGCATTGGCTTTTATAGGTGTTGGACTTTTTCAACAGTCGGCTTGATGCACAAAGAGTGGGTGGTGAATGGTCTGTGGAAAAGGTCCTACAGTCCATAATTATCAATTGTCGATCTTGGCGAGGCGATGGTTTAAAGGTAAAGCCGATCACTGTTGGATGTTGTGGTTTAAGCTTGGGACTTTTATCCAGATGATTTCTCCCCCTTTTATTTTACAAAATCTGGATCCTTTTATGACAGATGTTTACTCGATTATATTTCTCGTACGAACAAGAGAGTCATCCGGAGGAGTTCTTTATTCCATATGTTTGGCAACTGGTTCTATCACGCTGGTATTTTTCCTACTTCATTCCCCCTTACTAACCAGACAACCATATTAGGCAATTGTCCTTCGGAAAAGACTGATGGAGTCCAAATATTGCATGTGATTATTTGGTTTGACTGTTTTAGCAATTCGGCT
The DNA here is from genome assembly GCA_030449905.1 of Luvunga scandens. Lineage (NCBI taxonomy): Eukaryota > Viridiplantae > Streptophyta > Magnoliopsida > Sapindales > Rutaceae > Luvunga > Luvunga scandens. The sequence goes on from JASUUG010000478.1 coordinate 4,244,436, forward strand.
TCATGATTAACCATGATCCAACTGTTTAATCCTTAAAATTTCTCTTTACTGTTTGCTTGGTACGTCTTATATGTCACTGATATCTGTTTTCTTTCTTGTTTACCTTCATTCAGTGGATTCAGTTTTAATCCCAGTGCGATAAATTTATTCCCAGTGGATTTGCCAATAAAAGTAAGTGGTTGGATCTCCTCCAAATCTGTTATGGTATTACCGTATTAATATTTGATCTAAAATTGGAGCTTCCATTTTTGGTATGAACTTAATAATTTTTCATGCATCTCTAAAATGTTCAAACTCTGATTTGTTTTGGTTTCACTTGTAATGACATCTTCACTTGGCTGCAGGAGGAGAGTAATCAGGATGAAGAACCCAGCAAATATCCAAATGGCGAGTTGAATGAGCAAAGAGTTAATATTGATCCATAGCCTCCTGATTCTGGATGTTCATGATGCATGGTGAATATGTAAATATATTACATGGTTGAAAAATGTATTCTTCTCATTCTTTTCTGTTAATATGTTTAAAACACTGTAGAGGCGATTTTGTCGTAGATATAAGATTGATACAATGTAATGAATAAGAGAGCACGCTCAATTCTACCTTATTAATATAAAAATCAAAAAATTATTTTACTTGGTAATTTTGATCTTGTACCTAGTCTTTTGCATCCTTACTGTATTGGAGACCACCACTTATAAATATGTTCCTTTGGATGACCTCCCTATTCAATAGACAGTGATTTTTCAAGTGCTTCGAATTGGAAAATCATGGATATGATGCGAGAGATTGGATTCATTAAGATGGACGTTGACTCTAATTAGCTAGTGTATGGTGGATGTGGGATTGTTCGATAATCAAAAAGTATCGTGAATGAATGAATTCAGAGATATCAGATTATGCTAGAACTCTCCCTGATTTTTCTGTTTAGATGCTGTTTCATCGACGGTGATGCCAGGTTCAGGTCAGAGGATCCTCAGCTTTTACTATGTCATTTTGCTTATTGTTCAGTTAGGTAAAGAGGCAGGGTGTTTGGATATTGATTTGCAAAAATTATTATCTGAATTTTCCATAAGATTTAGAGGCAAATGGAGGCTAGCTTCTTTCGGTTAGTATTAGCAAATTCGAGAAGCGTATTATTAAAAACTCAGTTTGCAGTGTTTTTCATTTTCTAGTGTCCTTTATTTAGTTTGGAGATCAGAGATTTATGTGCAATAAAATCAAATGGCCACAAAGAAACATGATGTCTACCAACGCGTGTTCTTTATTTCAATCTTCCATATAACTAAGTAATAGCAAAAACACAGGATGTACAAGACTTTACTTAAACAAGGGTACCCCCTTGGCATACTCCGTGAAAGCCAAGGCAACAAGACCCAACATAGCCAGCTTTCCATTCAACAACTCAGTAGCCGATTTCGACTCCACACTGACACCTTTAAACAAAGGAACCAGAGGCGCAAGTGAGAGCCAAACACGGGTCCCCAAGAACTACGCTATCCCACCGTCTGATATCTGGGCGAACACGTCCTGGCCCTTGGATAGTTCCACTGCCAGTGCAGCCACAAACCCAATCATCGCAAGCCTCCCGTTGAGCCTCTCCGGTGCTGGCCCACTCAAGGCCAAAACGTCTGGGAACTTTGTGCTCATCCGCGGCTGCTTTGGTGGCTGTGGCTTCTCATCCTACAAAATTATTATTTCCACAATGCAGTTCAGTTAATTGTTTCTCAGACAAAAGAAGTTATAAATCGCACAGAAAAATTAAAAAAAAAAAGTATCGTTACTTGACTACCTCAGCTAGGCAACGCACTGAAAAGTTAACATTTCTACGCAGACTAGGAATATACTTAACAAGGGAAAATTAGTTCACCCCTTGATCAAAAAAGGAAATAAAAGAAAAAGAAAAAAAAAAACCATTCAATTCACATGTCTATGCTGGTTACAAAAATCTGAAGATCATATTATCATCCTGGACTGATCCTTCACATTTTTTGTCCTATAGGTACTTATGAAGCGCAATCCCTGCTTTAAGAGGCTTCAATATGGGCCCGTAGGTGGAGCTTCAATTGTCTAATTCAGATGTTATGTCAATTGACATACATATTCTTTCTTGAACAGATTTGACAGAACTCATTCTTAAATAACAAATTGCAAACAAAGAGAGCCATAAAGCCACATGCCAACTTCTGACTAAACAATACTGGACTCAATTTAGAGCGATTCATAATATTAATATTTGCTCAAAAATTGGAGAATATTAATTTTTAAGATGAGATTAAAATATTTTCTTGTGTATCTGAATTTACAAGTCCAAATTTGCTTGTCTTGTATTTGTAACGACGTCATTATTCATTTGGCTGCATCAGGAGAGTAAGTAATAATGATAATGAGGAATCCAACAGACATCACATCGAGGAGTTGAATAATGAGGTAGAAAGGCATGATTCTAGGTATGGATGGCAATGATCTAATCCAACATTCAGATGATCCAAATTCAATTGGACCAAATTTAGGTAAGTTTAAAATGGATTTAGATATTAATGTACGGATTTAAGAGGGATTTAGAACATGTTTGAATTTATCTTAATATGTATATACATATCCATATCCACTTACTTTTTGAATTTAATTTAATTTTAAAATTTGTTAAACAATTGTGTAATTATAAATAATAAAAAAATTTTATTGATAGCATATTAGTGGTATTTAGCATGTATTTTAAAATCTTAAAACTTAAAGGTTAATTTTATAAATTTAAATAATAATAAGACAAAAATAATTATGTAAAGTAAAATTTGGGTAGGGTTGGCCCCAATTTTCTTTTAAGTCTTTCATTTTTAGTTCAGCCTCTTTCTTTCACTTGAGTCTTTTCTCACTTTTCCATTTCATTTGAATACTTGTATCAATTCTTTAATTGTTAGGTAAATCTCTAGACTTGAGTTTCATTTTCTACTATTTTTGGATGATTTTATTTATTTTGTATAATCACTAATCAGTGGTTTTATCTGCCATAAAATAATTATGTTATTCATATATATAGTTAAATATGGTCATAATAAAAATAATAAAGCATAGAATATAAAACATATTTAAGTTATATATCATTATTTAATGCTATGGGAAAGATGATGGTGTGCCATGGATATCAAGATGGTAAAGGAGACATTAGAATATTGCATTGATCTTATTCCCACAATTACTCTTGACGGATATTTTATTATCTTTTTTATTTGTTTATTTTGGTGTAAAAGCATAAGCTACAAAATTTATTAGATTTTTTAGACAAATTATATTAATTGTTATCAATACATTTTAGTTTTTATTTTTTTTAAAAAAAATTATTGTTATTTTATTATTGAGTTTTAAAATTCATGATGGATTTAAAATATATTTAAATTTTTTTTTTTAAGATTTGGAGCAGATATAAATCTTTATTTATTTATTTTTGGATCAAGTTATGGAGCAAAGAACATGAATCCATGACATATTTGAATCATATACGGATCTCAATTTTTATTATGAATCTAGAGCAAAGTAATTCTAACCCATATCTGTCCTATTGCCATCTCTAATTTTAAATGTTCATGATGCATGGTGAATATTTTATTAAAATGTAAATTTTAATGGAGATAAAAAGAAATTTAATTTTATTAATTTTTAAAATTGTACAAACTAATGAATTATAATATTGTCAATTGATTTATTTTTATTATTTTATATTTTATTAACCAGTGATATGTAAAATTAACCAGCATATATTCCAAATTCAAAACGAAAAAAGGGTGGTTTAATTAGAAAATTGGTATGGGATATCAGAGGTTTACATACAACAACATCATAATTCATACACAATAATTAGCCACAGAAAAGCATGATGTACACTTGAAGTATTAAGAATAGGGTCTTGTTCTTATTTCAAGTCTCCTCATATCACTGCAAAATTGGACTTAATTAAACAACGGTACCGCCTTTAACAAACTCAGTGAAAGGCAAAGCAACCAGACCCAGCATAGCGAACCTCCCATTCCATAACTCAGCATCCGAAGTCATGAACCCATCCGATTTAGACTCCACGCTGACACCTTTGAACGATGGAACCAGAGATGCAATGGAGAGCGAAACGCTGGTCCCCAGGAACCAGGCAATCCCACCGTCGGATATCTGTGCGAACACATCCTGACCCTTGGATAGCTCCACTGCCAGTGCAGCCACAAACCCACTCATGGCGAGGCGCCTGTTGATCCTTTCCGGTGCTGGCCCGCTGAACGCCAATATGTCAGAGAACTTCGTGCTCATCCGCATTCGCTTAGGTGGTTGAGGCTGAGCTGTCGGTGTCTTTGATTGATCCTTCTGCTGCTCATCCTACAAAGTTATTATTGCACCCATGCTATTACTAAAGTCTTTATTTCTCAAACAAAAGTAAAAATCTGTTTGATATTGTGGTACTTACCTCAGCCATGCAGCGCACTGATAAGCTAACATTTCTCTGCAGAGTACGCGGCTAGGTAAGTACTTAACAGAGGAAAATTGGCTGACCCCGGATTTCCTGATGCCAGTAACACGAGCTGCGACGACAGAGCTTGCTAACATAGATTGAGTGGCGAGTGAAGCAGCCATTTTTGTAGATTATATAACAGAAGAATAATTTAGCAACTACGAGTTTTTAGGTTAATGGGCTCCTTCCTTCCAATTTGATGATCTGCGGGAGTAAATGTTGCACGGTATTACACAAGCAAGTGGAGTATAATCGAGTTGGTTGGCAATATAATTTATCATCTTTCACTTATATGAATTTAGATTTAAGTTTTAAAGGTGGAAAATATAGTAAAATTAATTTGAATTTATCTATTCTTTTTCTTTTTCTTAAAAAATAAAAGTAATAAAGTGGGGGGAGGGGAAGAGAGAAATGGATATTTAGGTTACACGTAGTCTGGACCTTTTGCCAAAAGTTAATTGGTTCACATGGCTTCGCTTGTCCGCATAGATAATGGAGCTTGGGACGTGGCTAGGTCACACTTACCAGATGGGGATTTGTGAATCTGAGGCCAATGTTGTTCCTAGGTTTCGAGTTACGTCACGACTAGGACTAGGGCATTCTAGTCATCTCATCTTATGTCGCCACATGCTCATAGCTGGTTCTTACTTGAACACGGAAACAAAATTTGACACATTAATTGTTTGTTTCTTCCTTTGGCTAGCTAGCAGCTATGTTGCTTGTTTGCTTGTGTGCTTCCGTAGTCTGCAGCGACACCGACTTGGCAAAAGTTATAGCGTGCTTTTGAGGTGCATCGCTGCCGCGCTACTCTCTGCAAGTCGATGAGTTTCATCTCCCTCCCATATATTTATTCGGATTCAATTTTATATTACATGTAATTTTAATTTCTAATTTCATTAGAATATAACTGAATCTTCCGTCTTATCCAAAACAAAGAATAACAATTCAATTCACATAACTATGTATACTGGTTCCAAATGAGTATCAATTAATTTGATTGGCAAAATCTCTTGAATCATTACTGCCCAGTTAAATATAATGAAAATATTATAAATGAATAACAAAAAAAACCTCAATAATTTACCAAATTGAATTAATATACATTGTTTAAATTATTTTATTCCCAAATGATAGCCGATCTAAGGATGTTCAAATCCAAATCTAAATGTAAGTGCTTTCATATTACTATTGTGGGATCTAGACGTGGGTAAATTTTGCATAGATTCCAAATAGATATTTCAAATATTTGAATCCACTTGTTTAAAACATTTATTTACAAAACAACATTTTATCTATACGAATAATGATAATAATAATAATCATCATCCAATACTGAACAAATCTAAAATAATTGATAATATCCAAGTTAATAACACCACAAATGACAAATTTTAAATAATAAATACTAAATAAATCTAAAATAGTATAAGATAATTTTTGTGTTCTTGGGTGTGTTATAATATTTATGTGTAATGTGTTTTTAGCCTAGAGCTTGTATTTTCTTATATATGTTTTTTTTTATTTAATTTATTTTTAAAAAATTTGTGAATCTAAATATTTGGTTATCCGTCCTCAATATCTACATTTAGATCCACATTTTTTGTTATTCGGATTCAGATCTCTGTGGACGCAGAGCGAATCCCAATTTTCTTGTTGTCCCTAAGCCAATCCGATCCCAAAAGCTCTTCCTCACAACTAATTTCCTGTATAAGAAGGATTCTTTATTTTGTTCTTATTTTAGTATTTGGAATTTCCTTCTCAAACTCAAGGTTAAGCTATTATTATAAATTGTAATGCCATGAAGGCTAATACTCAAGCAATAAATCAAACTTTCAGCCATTGCCAAATTCGGAGGTCAATCCCCTCGAAGCGATTAAAATTAATTCTCTTAGTTTTACTTCAGCTTTTCAGTTAGAGCCATATGGTAGTAATAATAGTTTAGCTGGTTGGCTTCTTGCCTTAGAAAGTACTAACAACATTCAGTTTCTGCAAATGCTAATTCAGAGAATAGAGATCGGCTCAAACTCAGCACTGCACTATATGGTTTATATATCAAACATTTAAGATTAGCTTACATCTCCAAAAGAAACAACACATGAATCAAAAAAAAAAAAAAAGAAGAAGAAGAAGAAGAAGAAAAATGTTAGGCTCCCATAAATACTTCAGTTCATCCATTTGCAACTATTTTCTTATTCAATTAACTTCTCTACTTTAAAAATGATCCAATGTTGTTACATTAATTACTGTTTAATATAATTAATAAATATTAACTTTCAAATTGCCGGCTTCCTGAGCGCAACTCAACCTGCCAAAGATGAACTTTCTGGCCATGGTAAAAAAATTGCATGTATTCCATAGTAGCGTGTGGTGCTATCAGGCTCGTAGCAATGAACTTGAAGGCACAAGTTTAAGTCACAACCCTAACTTTGTACTAATCATAAATATAAGTAGAGTAAATATGTATTTTTTAATCTATAAAAAGATATATCTCAATACTCGTGAGTTATCATAATATTATCAATCTTCATTTGTTCCAGTAAACTTATGACTGTAAGATGAGATATTAATTAGTAATAAAAGAAGCAAGAGAATGGAGGCTAAATTACAGACTGGCTTGAGAAACAGAGATTTATTAACAGTAGGATCGTACATTAATTAGTTCAAAAAACACAGATCTACAAGCCTACACAAAATTAAACTTAAACAAGGGTGCCGCCCTTGACAAACTCGGTGAAAGCCAAGGCAACAAGACCCAGCATAGCAAGCCTCCCATTCCACAACTCAGCATCCGAAGTCATAAACCCATTCGATTTAGACTCCACGCTGACACCTTGAAACAAAGGAACCAAAGACGCAACCGAGAGCAAAACACTGGTCCCCAAGAACCAAGCAACCCCACCGTCTGATATCTGGGCAAACACATCCTGACCCTTGGATAGCTCCACTGCCAATGCAGCCACGAACCCAACCATCGCAAGCCTCCCGTTTATCCTCTCCGGTGCCGGCCCGCTGAAAGCAAACACGTCAGAGAACGACGTGCTCATCCGCGGCTTCTTTGGTGGCTGAGGCTCAGCTTTCGGGATGGTTGATTGATCAGCCTTCTGCTGCTGCTCATCCTACAAAATTATATTAATACCACATGCAATTAGTAAAACTATCATTTCACGTTAGGTAAAGCTCTGTGTTTCGTATTGTGGTACTGTGGCTTTCACTTACCTCTGCCGTGCAGCGCACGGATAAGTTGACATTTCTACGCCGAGTAGGCAAGTACTTGACGGAGGGAAGTTGGTTTACCCCGGATCTGCTGATACCAGTAACACGAGCTGCAACAGGACTTGCCAGCGTAGATTGAGTAGCGAGTGATGCGGCCATTTTTTATTTATAAAGTAGATAACAGAACAAAGTATTGTTCGGCAATTGGGTGATTTAGACCAGTGGTTTCTTTGCTTGCAATTTCCTTGACATGTGAGGGCAAACTTTGCATGGTATATATAGTAAGTTGGGCTGAGACTGAAAAGACTGAAGAGAGTGGTGGACATATCTGTCCACGTAGTCTAGATCTTTCTTAAAAAGTTATTTTGTTCACGTGGGTTCGCTTCGCCCACATGCAATGGAAGCATATGACGTGGCCAATTACTCACCAGAAACATGTCACTTCAAAGATTTTTCAGTGCTTCCTGTTTCCTGTGATTCATTTCATACCACGATATTGTAGTTCTTGTTTCTTAGCTAAAGCGTAATTTTTTTTTCACATAGTTTGTTTGTTTGTTTTCGTCAGCCAGCTCGCTTGTTTCTGGCAATGCAATTTGGCTATCAGCAAACGTCCTTTCGTCTTGGCCGTGGTCACTTTACTAACTTGCAATTAACTAAGAATTGTTTGTTTGGAATCGGGGTTATATAATTTTTAAATTTCAGTTGTGATAGGAAAAAAATTATAATTATAAAATAAAAATTAATAATATAAAATAAATATAAATTTTAAATAATAATTTTAATAAAATTATTAAAGATATAATAAATTTTTTATTAAATCATATTAACATAACTTTAAAATATAACAATTAATATTTACTAAATATTTTAATATTGTACACTAAAAATTACAGTTGTTCAACCTCAATCCTAAATGCACTCTAAGTTAATGAGTTCTCCCACTTCGTGGGATTCATCAGATGGCTAACGCACATTTCAATCAACAGAAATAAATAAGACTCGCGCGACGATGATTGTGCTACCATATTGCATTTATAATAAAGAAGAGAAATGTGTGCAAACTATCGAACTGGATTTGTTCCTCTTATTGTTTGTCAATACAGCATTCAATTTATACAAATGAAAAAATTTGGAGTAATGGACGTTCGAATTAAGGGGTAATGGCTAATGTACAAATCAAACATTTACATGAACATTTCTTGCTTAATTCTCAATAAACTACATATAGACGGAAGCAAAAGATGAAATGACATGCCTCCATAGTTTCACACTTCAGTTTAATCCGCTTGGAATATTTACTTTCTAGGAGTATTCGCAAATTTGTACCCATAAGCCGATGAATTACCATAGTCTCTACGGCCGCCAACTTCGTCAACAGGAATGGCCTCGCAAATTTCTTTCAAGTCCTCTTCTCTAAGCTTCAGAGCCAAAGAGCCAATGTTGTTATCAAGGTTTGCAATCTTAGTTGTCCCTGTATAATATGAAAGTGAAAAGTAACAAGTCATGCAAGAACTAGCTAGAAATCCCACAGCAGAGTGGAATTCACTTGCATTGAAATATTATGTATCTTGAAAAGAGAGATATGAATGGGATACCATTCTTTTATGAAAGAAAATTGAAAAGCAAAACCAAACATGTTGAAAAGGTCATTTAGAAGAATTTAAGAGCCTAACAAATACCAGGTATCGGGACTATCTCCTCCCCTTGATGGAGAAGCCATGCCAGAGCTAATTGAGGGGTAGTACACGCATACTTTGCAGCCAAGGTTGCCAAACGAGTATATAAAAGTTTGTTCTTCTCCAAGTTCTCTCCACTGAACCTAGGATGCATTGCCTGTGACAGAAAATAGAAAACATGAGCTTCAAAGAGGAACAATGTGAAATTGTGAAACAACTTGTGCCTGTTTACAAAAATGAAGAACAGAAAAGGAAAGTCAAACAGATAAAATTGTAGATTTAATTATAGATTTGCTCGTTACACATACCAAAATACTCTCACTGGGCAAGCTTTCCACAACTGCCTTCCCTGCAAAGAAACCTTGACCAAGAGGGCCATATGCCACTATGCCAATACCAAGCTCTCTGAGGAGAAAGGTGAAATATTACTTGACATCTACAGAGCAATAGCAAGTGCCAGATATTGAAAATAAAAGCTTACTGGAAATGAAAAACAGAATTGTATGATCAAAATATGTGAAGAAACCTGCAGAGAGGAATTATATCATCTTCGATTTCACGAGTCCACAGCGAGTATTCCATTTGTACAGCTGTTATGGGATGGACAGCATGGGCTCTTCTTATTGTGTCTACACTGGCTTCAGACAACCCAATATATTTTATCTTTCCCTCCTCTACTAGCTTCTTGAGTTGCCCCATCTAACTCACAACAACAAATTCAAACTTTATCAGATCTCAAGATATTAACTTAATTAACATAACAGAATGAACAGAAGCGGTGTGCTCAATGAACAGGAAATGCCTATAACAAAATAATTCTTACCGTATCCTCTATTGGTACTGAGGTGTCCACACGATGTTGATAGTAGAGATCAATATAGTCTACATCAAGTCGCTTTAGACTGGCTTCACAACACTTCCGCACGTATTCAGGTGAGCCTTTGACCACAATAGAAAGTTGATCTAGCATAAAACAGCCAAATTTTGTTGCTAATTGAATCTTATCACGAGGGAACTGCTTTAAAGCCTGTAAATATGAGAATTAAATTTCTTAACCAGTGTATACTGTCACCCATTCTCTAAGGCTTGTGAGCTTTAAAATTAATTGTGTGCTCTGTCAACTTTGGGTTTATTTCAGATCAGTTATCAAATAATTTGAAGTTGAAACCGAAAATAGTACCTTGCCAACCATGATCTCATTGTCATGATCAACTCCATAAATATCTGACGTATCAAAAAGGGTGATACCCCTATTAAAAGTTTCCTCGATGATTGAACATCCGACCTCATGGGAAAGAGGTTTGTTGTATATCCCCGAGAGTCCTCCACATCCAAAACCCAATCTGGAAACCTGCAATAATCATGATATTATTGGGAAAAGCTTTCTACACACACACTCATTTATTTGCCTAACCTCATATTAGTTTCAACACTTAAAATCCAATCCTAACTTGAAGCTTTCAATCTAAGAATTTGGTTCATCAAATGTCCCCTAAAAGTACTACTTTCTTTGATCCTATCCTGCAAAATACCCATGTTGGGCTATGTAAAGAAGAGAAGCAACAGAAATCATAGTAAATAACCAACCCATTGTCTACCAAACAGGTTGGATATTTAATATTTCCATTCCATACAAACACTTGCATAATGCAATATACAGAAACGTAAAAGGTTCATCTTTCTCTTGAGTTGATCCTTCATTCTTTTATTGTTTTAAAATTTTATTTTCATTTCGTGTCAAGCAGTACCAGCTATCAAATTTGTCCGTGTTAATTTGATTCGAGCCGTTTCACATGGAGCCTTGAACTTTAGTCCTCTCTACATATATCAAGCTGTGCAACATGCTAGATAAACAGCTAAAAAATAAAAATTAAAAAAAAAAAGACAACTAACACAGCCGCTGTTCAGCAAATAGGCTAGATTTTCACAAATTCAAGTCCTTACAACTTGCAAAATATACCGACAGATAAAACACACATGACAATTCATCAAAAATCGATGCCCAAGAACCAGAGGAGGACAGAAAATTGAAACTAGCATTTGATTAAGCAAAAATTTCAATTCCTAAAAGCAGTGTATAATGGGTGCAACGAACCGAACTTCATCTTGTTGATCCAATTACAACCAGAAAATTTGCTATAATAGCATACCTCTAAACCCTGACTGCCCAGTTTCACTCTCCGAACATGGACCTGAGGCTTGTCTTCCAATTTTGCACAGAAACCAAATCTTAGCCGCAGACTTGCAGAGACCATCCTCAACGTCAAGAACCTACCGCGAAGTTGACTTACCAGCTAACGACCCGCCAAATACCAAATGGACGGCCCATGATTAGACAACATTAGTTTTTATTTTTATTTTTTATTTTTTTTAATAACCCTTCTCATACATTTTACAAAAAATGTAGTCAACTTCAGCATTGGAAGATTTGATATTTTGTTAATTATGTAACTTTCGATTAACTTTCTTGAAGCAAAAATTTTTGGGAAATTTAGCTATGACCACTTTTCAACTTTCAATATAAAAAAAATCAAATTCTAATTTTTTTTTATAATACAAATTATTTATTAGGTTCTTGAACTAAAACATTCCTAAATTCTTAAAACTACATGAACAAAATATTTTGCCCAATATCTCCCAAAAACATCTCCTATCGCCTCAACTCACCCATAAAAGTTCTTTCACTTCTTGCGTTGCTTGAATTTCGACGAGTTCCTTCACTTCCAGAATTTTACAAAATCTAAGCAATAAACAACTCTATGAAAAATCAAGTGACAAGATGCGTTGCTCGAGCGACAAGCCTATCATCACACACGTTGTCACCCATTTTGCACGTGCGACATAGACTGTCACTAGATTTTCTTAGAGTTGCTTCTTTATCACAAAATCAAGCAATGAACAACTTTCTCTAGAAATTAGGTGACAGGTTATGTTGCACAAGCGATGAGCCTATGCTACATAGGCCATCACCCATTTTACTCAGGCAGCACAGTTTGTCGCCTGATTTTTCTAATAGTTGTTAATTGCTTGATTTTAATCAATAACATGGCACCATTAATTATCAACATAATAAACTCATTCCAAATTAGATAATACAAGTTTAAAAATTAAAATAAACTTCAAACACACTTTTAGACACCATTAATATGAATTTTTCCATAAGGGGATTCTTATACTTTTTGCGGTTATTATTACATTTATTAATAAAATGGTTGGGGAGCAGGCATCAAAGGCAAGGATGTGTATGGTTCTCCAGGCCAAGGAAGCAACAAGCATCAATGTACTAATTTGGAAGTAAAAGTTAAAAATTTAGAGAAAGAAATCAAGAAGTTGAAAAGAATGGTAAAGCTTGTTCTTAGAAAGTCTGCACAAGAATCATCTCCGAAGGTATAGGTTGTTTATTTCATTTTATTAATAGATTTAGTGAATGACTATGTTCTATGCTTTGAGTTTTCATAAAAAATGATTGGTGACTTGTCATTGGGTCTTATTTTTCAATAAAGATTTCATAAGATTTTTTTTTATGATTCTTATTCAAGGAATAAGTAATTTCTCCTATGGAACTCAACTTATTTAAGGAGGAATACTACTAGTATAAGAAAATGAATACTTCTTCCATAAGTAATAATCACTATATATAAGGAGATTGAGTTCACTTATTTGTATACACAGCAATCAGTTTTTTGTAAATAGATAATTTTTAGTGTGAGATAAACAATAGGTCTATTGAAAGATTGTGTGTTATTGGGGTTTTAAGTGTGAGAAAAAAATATTTGAATGATTGTAATAAGTTTTCACATAGTGGATTTTTCTGTTGTCATCCTTGGCAGTCGCGGTTTTTCTCCATTATAGGAGTTTTCCACGTAAATTCTTATGCTGTGTGATTAATTTTATTCTCCATCTATTTTTTTTTATTTGTTATTTGTTTGATATATTTTTACTTGTAATATCTTGGTGGGATTAAAATTCCCTAACACTTTGTTAGTTGATGAACTTAGGTGATCATGGACAAGCTTATACTATAGGTGTATGATGGAATAATTATTAGATTCTTTTGCAATATCTTGGTAGGATTACAATCCCTAACACTCTGTTAGTTGATGAACTTAGGTGATTATGGACAAGCTTATACTATAGGTGGATGATGGAATAATTATTAGATTCTTTTGAAATGGAGACTATACATCTATATAGGGTTGTTTTTTATTACACTCTTTTTTCTCATTAGTCTTAGCTTCTTTATTATATTTTATTTCAATTTCTATTTTGGTAATAATAATGATTAAAATTCCTTCTTTTGCCCAAGATATTGTTTTGACGGAAGAAGATGATGATGGGTATGAGGATGATGAAGTTGAGGCAAACGATTCAAAAATTGAGGAAGTTGTTTTAAAGGATGATTTAACATATTTAAGATATGGTGATATCATTTTATATATACATTTGGTATATTTTTTTACATAAAAGATACTATAAAATTGATAATTTTTATTGTATTTTTGAATGATAAATGTGATTTTATGAATTTTTTAAATTAATGAAGTTAGATTAGTATATTTCGTACATTATCATTAGGTTTATAACATTACTTCCCTAATATAGATATTTCAACAATAAAAAAAATTAATGAAATAATATCACTAAAGGAAATAAAAGGGGGTCATTAAACAAAGTCTAATTTCGACAACGTGTCTGTTATTTCCGATAACAAGTTGCAGTTGAAAATAAAATAATTAGGTTTATCTTATCTTATTTTTAAGGGTATTTAATTTCATTTCCGACGACAAGGCCCTCATAAATAATTTTTTTCTTTGATGACTCATCGAAAATTCAGCATTTCCAATAAGAGTTAATATGACAACGATTGACGACATATCCTGCTTGAAAATGAGTTTTTCCGAGGGTCTTTGTATTTCTCCGAGGGTATTTGCCCTCGAAAATGACCCATTTTTTTGTAATATATAATGAAAATACTAAAAATGAATAAAAAAATAAGCCTTGATAATTTACCAAATCTAATTAATATACATTGTTTAAATTATTTTATTCCCAAATGATAGCCAATCTAAGGATGACAAAATCAGGATCAAGATGTAGATGCATTCATATTTGGATCCATATTACTATTTTGGGATCTAGATGTGGTTAAATTTGCACGGATTCCAAGCAAATATTCCAGATATTTAAATTCGCAAATTTAAAATATTTATTTACAAAACCACAACATTTTACCTATACAAAAAATAAAAATAATAAAAATCACCCAATATTGAACAAATCTAGAATAATTGATAATATCCATGTTAATAACACCACAAATGACAAATTTAAAATAATCTAAAATAGTCTAAAATAATGTTTGTGTACTTGGGTGTGTTGTAATGTTTATGTGCAATGTGTTGTTAGCTTAGAGCTTGTATTTTCTTATATATGTTATTTTTTTGTTTAATTTGTTTTAAAAAAATATGCGGATCTAAATATCTGATTATTCGTCTTCAATATCTACATCTAGATCTACATTTTTTTTGTTATGTGGATTTCGATCTCTATAGATGCAGACCAAATCCCAATTCTCTTGCTGTCCTCAAGCCAATCCAATCCCAAAAGCTCTTCCTTACAACTAGTTTCCTGTATAAGAAGGATTCTTTATTTTGTTCATATTTTAGCATTTGGGATTTCCTTCTCAAACTCAAGGTTAAGGTATTATTATAAATTGTCATGCCATGAAGACTAATACTCAAGTAATAAATCAAACTTTCAGCCATTGCCAAATTCGGAGCCATATGGTCCTAATAATAGTTTAGTTGGTTGGCTTCTTACCTTAGAAAGCACAAACAACATTCAGTTTCTGTAGATGCAAATTCAAAGAATAGAGATCGGGTCAAACTCAGCACTGCACTATATGGTTTATATATATCAAACATTTAAGATGAGCTTACATTTCCAAAAGAAACAACACATGAATAAAAAAAGAAAAAATGTTAGGCTCCCATAAATACTTCAGTTCATCCATTTGCAACTATTTCTTATTCAATAAACTTCTCTACTTTAAAAATGATCCAATGTTGTTACATTAATCACTGTTTAATATAATTAATAAATATTAACTTAAAAATTGCCGGCTTCCTGAGCGCAACCCAACTTGCCAAAGATGAACTTTCTGGCCATGGTAAAAAAATTGCATGTATTCCATAGTAGCCTATGGTGCTATCAGAATTCACGGCAATGAACTTAACGGCACAAGCTTAAGTCACAACCCTAACTTTGTACTAATCATAAATATAAGTAGAGTAAATATGTGTCTTTTTAGTCTATAAAAAGATATATCTCAATACTCTGAGTTATCATAATATTATCAATCTACATTTGTTCCAGTAAGCTTATGACTGTAAGATAAGATATTAATTAATAATAAAAAGCAAGAAAATGGAGGCTAAATTAGAGACTGGCATGATATGTAAGAGAGATTATAATATTTGTCAATATTAAAGTTTGAAATAGTTCATGGTTTTGGATATTAACGGTAAGCTGTTTATTAATATAACGGCTAGTCGATAGTTTACAGAGAGCATGTTAAAGTCTAAATATTAGCGGTGATCCGTTATTGAGATAACGGCTAGCCGATAGTTTTCAGAGAGCATTTGAAGGTTCTAGAAATTAACGGTGATTTGATAACTAAGTTATCGGCTAGCCGACTGTGAACTAAAAGCATGTTAAAGGTTCTGGAAAGTAACGGTGATTCGATAACTAAGTTATCGGCTAACCATTTGTAAACAGAAGCGGTTAAATTCTAAACCAAATTTTTTCTTTTGAAGGTGTGTTACTGTATAGTTGTAATTTTTCGAAGAAAAAGCACTTTCTTCAAAAAGATAGACACCCAAGACCAATAAATACAGATTTATTACAGATCTATAGATGTTCTTGATATACAATTTTATTTGCTAGAAATTGTATTCAAGGTTTGTTGTATCTTGGGGGTAATTTGCCATTTAACTCTATAGCAAACCAAGTGTGGTGAGGGCAAATAAAACCTTAAAGGAAAGTGTAGATACACGCCTCAAACCTTTCTATATTATGTTCTTCATTTGCCTTTATATTTTTCAAAATACACCAATAATCTTTAAGGTTTTATTTTGTTTGCAATGGAGGCTGAGAAGAATATGTCTTCGTTTCTTAATCTTAGTGTCCATATTGATCGTTTTGATGGCATTAATTTTACTTGCTGGAAAGGAAAGTTGTTTTTTCTTCTCATTGTCCTTAAAATAGCATATGTTCGTGATCCAAAATTAGAACCATTTCCAAAGCCAAGAGAAGATGATACCGAAGTTGTTAAGGCTGCAAGGAAATAACGTGAAGATGATGAAGTGATGTGTCGAGGTCACATATTCAACACTCTCTCTGATAGGCTTTATGATCTCTACAACTCAATGACTTCTCCTGTTGAAATATGGAATACACTAGAGTATAAATATAAAATAGAGAAAGAAAGTACGGACAAATTTATTGTTTCTAAATATTTTGAATTTGTCATGGTACACACAAGATCTATTCTTGATCAAATACATTAATTACAAATTATTATTACTAAGTTTTGTGAATTGAAAGTTGAAATTTCTGAATCATTTCAAGTTGGGGCTATTATTGTAAAATTGCCTCAAAGTTGGAATGGTTATAGAAAGAAACTTTTACATAGTAGAGAAGACATAACTTTAGAAGAATTACAAAAGCACTTAGTAATCGAAGAAGAGACAAGGTCTTGAGATTCTAAGAAGAATAATGATTCTACTAAGGTTAATGTCGTTGAAGCAAATAAATTTTCTAAGAATTTCAAAGTCAAGAATGACAAAAAATTCAAGAAGTCCAATAACACACAAAAGTTTTCTGGAAATTGTTTCTTTTGTGGAAAGAAAGGTCATCGTCAAAGTAAATGTAGATTCAAGAAGTAAACATTTAAAAAGAAAATGTCATTGAGGAGAAAATTGAAGAGATTTGTGATATAGTTTTCAAGATGCAAATTGGCATGATTACTGAAACCAATATAGCTGAAACTAAGTCCTACTAATGATAGCTCGATTCAGGTGCAATCATTCATATTTGTAATGATAAGAAATATTTCTCATCATACAAAGAAGAAAATGAAGGACAAATGGTTCTCATGGGAAATAATAATGTAGTCATGGTAGTAGAAAAGGGAGTAGTTGAGATTAACTTCACTTCTGGAAAGAAAGTTACTTTATGTAATGTCTTTCATATACCTTCCATGAGGAAGAATCTTGTTTCTCCTAGTTGTATGTGTAAGCATAGGCTTAAAATTGTATTTAAAGGTAGTACTTGTATTGTTTCAAAGAATAGAATGTTTATTGAGAAAGGGTATTCTTGTGATAGAATGTACAAACTCAACATTAATAATAATGATATCAATTTAGTTTATATTGTTGAGTCTTGTGATGTTTGGCATGCTAGATTAGCACACTTAAATTTTTTTTTTTATTAAGATACATGTCTAAGTATGGCTTGATTAATTCTAATGATATTATCAAGAATTATAAGTGTGAAATATGCATCCAAGCTAAATTAACTAAGAAACATTTTCCTAAAGCCAAACGAAATACTCAATTATTGGATTTAATACATACTGATATTTGTGAGTATAATGGTAATTTAACAAGAGGTGGTAAGAGATACTTTATCACTTTTATTGATGATTGTTCAAGATACACATATGTGTATTTACTTAGAACTAAAGATGAAGCCTTTGATAAATTTAAAATTTTCAAGGCTGAAGTTGAGAACCAAAAAGATTAGAAAATCAAAATGGTTCGAAGTGATAGAGGTGGTGGATATTTCTCAAATGAATTTGATAATTATTGTGAAAAACAAGGAATTATTCACCAAAGAACAGCTCGATTTACTCCTCAACAAAATGGATTAGCTGAAAGAAAGAATAGGATCTTTACGGATATAATAAATTCTATGATTCTTATTGCAAAACTATCAAATAATTTGTGGGGGGAAGCAAAACTATCATATTCATAATAGAATTACATCCTTGAAAACACATGTATCTCCTTATGAGATTTGGAAAGAAAGAAAACCAAACTTGATGTATTTAAGGGTCTAGGGTTGTTTAGCCTTTTATAAAATACGTGATCCTAAATCATCAAAGTTAGGTGCTAGAGGCATAAAAAATGTCTTTGTAAGATATGCTGAAAATTCCAAGGCTTATAGATTATTAAGTTTAGATTCTAATGTGGTTGTGGAATGCAGAGATGTTAAATTTATTGAAAATAAATTTCAACATAATTTTAATGTTGAATTAGAATCAATAATTGATCAATCTTTTGATAAGACTCCTGGTACCTACACTAATAACAATAAAAGCAAAGAGTCTATGACATCTTTCGAACTAAGGAGATGTTAACGTGAAAGGAAAGAAAAAGGTTTAGCACTAGATTTTATTTCATCACTAATGTTACTCTTTTTAGTCGAAAGGGATAGAAAAAATGTACTTAATAAAGTATCATTGTTATTAAATATTGAGAAAGATCCAAAGACATTGAGCAAAGCTATGTTTTTTAGAGATGCTTCCTTTTGGAGAGAGGCGGTAAATGATGAAATTGATTCGATCATGTCAAAACAAACATAGATCTTGGTTGATCTTCCTCCAGGATCTAAACCAATTAGCAACAAATGAGTGTTTAGAAGAAAGTACAATAATGATGGTTTTTTGAAAACTTTTAAAGCTAGATTAGTAGCCAAAGGGTTTAAGGAAAGAAGTGGTATTCATTATTTCAATACATATGCTCTTGTGGCAAGGTTAACATCTATTAGAGTGTTATTTGTAATTGCTTCTTTGAGCAATTTACATGTGCATCAAATGAATGTTAATTCTGCTTTTTTTAACGGTGATCTTGATGAAGAAATCTACATGGAACAACCTAAAGGGTTTGTTTTGCCTAGAAATGAGAAAAATGTATGCAAGTTAATCAAGTCGTTTTATGATTTAAAGCAAGCGCAAAAACAATGACATGAGAAGTTTGATTCAATAATATTATCTCATGGTTTTAAGCATAATAATGCTGATAAATGTACATACTCTAAGTTTACAAATGATTTTGGTGTGATTATATGCTTATATGTTGAGGACATGTTTATCTTTGGAACAAACATGCAACGAGTAAATGATATAAAAAAGTATTTAACTTCACAATTTAAAATGAAATATCTTGGTGAAGTGGATACAATATTAAGAGTAAAAGTAAAGAAAAATAGTGGAGATTACTCGTTATGTCAATCTCACTATATTGAAAAAGTGCTTCTTAAATTCAATCATTTAAAGTTTAAAGAAGCTAATACCCTATACGATTATAGAATAAAATTACTAGAGAATTCAGGCTGAACAGTAGCACAACTTGAATATGCTAATGCTATTGGTAATTTGATGTATGCCATGTATTGTACGAGGCTGGATATAGCTTTTACGGTTTGTAAATGTCTCGGTTTATGAGTAATCTTGGTGTTGAACACTAGAAAGCAATTGGAAGGATACTTGATTATCTTAAAAGAACTATTAATTTGGGATTGTTTTATAATAATTATCTTGCAGTACTTGAAGGATATTCGGATGCTAGTTGGATAACCAATACAAGTGACAATAAATCCACATATGGTTAGATTTTTACAATTGCTGGAGGAGTTGTTTCTTAGGCTTCAAAGAAACAAACATGCATAACTCACTTAATAATGGAAAATGAGTTTATAACTTTTGCAGCCACAAGCAATGGAACAGAATGGTTGAGAAATTTGTTATTTGAAATTGAGTTGTGGTCACAACTGATGCCATCTATTTTTTTGTGCTGTGATAGTGAAACTACATTGTCTAGAGCTTATAACAAAGTGTGTAATAAAAAGTCTAGACATATTAGCTTGAGACATGAATATGTAAAACAATTAATAGCAGATAGTATTATTAATATTATGTTTGTTATGACTACTAAAAACCTAGCAGATTCCTTAACAAAAGATCTTTTAAGAGACTTAGTTAAGGATACATCTATTGGAATGAGATTGAGACTTTTTTCTTGATAAAGTCACCAACGATGGTATCCCAACTATGTAATAGTTATACCGTTATTCTATAATTAAATGGGTAATAACAAATTGTTGTTATGTAACTGGTTTGGCACCGAAAATAAATAATCTCATTTGAGATGTTCGGTGCAAATAACTACGAGGTTAAGGATGAGTATTTGCTCTTAATGAAGTTCAAGTCTTATAGTAGTTAAAGAAATGATTGAATCTTCACCTAAGTGAACATAAGAAATTGTGTCGTTTTTAACAAGATCATGGTTTAATCTTATAAATATTTATGAATCCAAGATAGAGCACAAAGCAGGAATAATGCTAAATGATTATAACATAATTTGAAATTTGAGATAGTTTATATGTAATATATTTTCAGTATTTACTTAAAAGACAAAGTTTAATGCTTAGCACACTATTATCTTGTAAATACTTTGAAATATATTAACTAATTGAAGGTTAAAATCGAAAGATATCTTCTTGTATGTATAAATTTATCATTAATAAATCTAGAAAATATTACAATCTAGTGAGAGATTATAAGAGAGATTATAATATTTGTCAATATTAAAATTTCAAATAGTTTATAATTCTGAATATTAACGATGAGCCGTTTATTGATATAACAGTTAACCGATAGTTTACAAAAAGTATGTTAAAGTTTGAATGTTAACAACGATCTGTTATTGAGATAACAACTAACCAATAATTTTCAGAAACCATATTGAAAATTTTAAAAACTAACAACAATCCGATAACTAAGTTATCGACTGTTAACTGAAAACATGTTAAAAATTTTAAAAAATAATAACAATTTATTAACTAATCATTTATAAATAGAAATAGTTAAATTTCAAATTAAATTATATCTTTTGAATGTGTACTATTATATATTATAATTTTTGAATAAAAAAATACTTTTTTTAAAAAAATAGACAACCAATATCAATAAATATAAATTTATTACAAATTTATAATTATTCTTAATATATAATTTTGTTTATTAAAAATTATATTTAAAATTTATTATATTTTTGAGGTAATTTACCATGAAACTCTATAACAAATCAAGATGAAATCAAATAGGATGAAGACAAATAAAACCTTAACAAAATATATAAATACACACCTCAAACTTTTATATTTTATGTTCTTTATTTGCATTTATATCTTTCGACATACACCAACATGAGAAACAGAGATTTATTAACAGTCGGATCGTACATTAATTAGTTAAAAAAATACAGATCTACAAGTCTACACAAAATTAAACTTAAACAAGGGTGCCACCCTTGACAAACTCGGTGAAAGCCAAGGCAACAAGACCCAGCATAGCAAGCCTCCCATTCCACAACTCAGCATCCGAAGTCATAAACCCATTCGATTTAGACTCCACGCTGACACCTTGAAACAAAGGAACCAAAGACGCAACCGAGAGCAAAACACTGGTCCCCAAGAACCAAGCAACCCCACCGTCTGATATCTGGGCAAACACATCCTGACCCTTGGATAGCTCCACTGCCAATGCAGCCACGAACCCAACCATCGCAAGCCTCCCGTTTATCCTCTCCGGTGCCGGCCCGCTGAAAGCAAACACGTCAGAGAACGACGTGCTCATCCGCGGCTTCTTTGGTGGCTGAGGCTCAGCTTTCGGGATGGTTGATTGATCAGCCTTCTGCTGCTGCTCATCCTACAAAATTATATTAATACCACATGCAATTAGTAAAACTATCATTTCACGTTAGGTAAAGCTCTGTGTTTCGTATTGTGGTACTGTGGCTTTCACTTACCTCTGCCGTGCAGCGCACGGATAAGTTGACATTTCTACGCCGAGTAGGCAAGTACTTGACGGAGGGAAGTTGGTTTACCCCGGATCTGCTGATACCAGTAACACGAGCTGCAACAGGACTTGCCAGCGTAGATTGAGTAGCGAATGATGCGGCCATTTTTTATTTATAAAGTAGATAACAGAACAAAGTATAAATCGAGTGTTTCAGGTCGGTGTGTTCTTTGTTTGCGGTTTTTTGACACGGGGGAGCCAGCTTTCTGCATGGTATATATAGTAAGTTGGGTTGAAGACTGAAAACTTGAGGGAGTGGTGGATATTTCGGTTCCATGTAGTCTAGATCTTTCTTAAAAAGTTAATTCGTTCACGTGGGTTGGCTTTGTCCACATGTAATGGAAGCTTGTGACGTGGCCAATTACTCACCAGAAACATGTCACTTCAAAAATTTTTGAAGTGCTTCCTACTTCTGGTGATTCATCTCATACCACGACATGTAGGTCTTGGTTCTTAATTAAAGCGTAATTATTGTCACAGTGTTTGTTTTCTTTAGCCAGCTCGCTTGTTTCTGGCTATGCATTTTGGCAGCCAGTATACGTGCGTCCGTTTTGGCCGTGGTCACTTTACTACCTTGCAAGTAATTAAGTTAATGAGTTCTCTTTCTTCGTGAGATTCAGAGGGCTAACGTGCATTTAGATGAACAGAAATGAAACAAGATTCAAGCGACGATGATTGGCCTACCATATTGCATTTATAATTAAGCGGCAGAAATGAGAAATCTGTGCAAACCATCGAACTGGATTTGTTCCTCTTATTGTTTGTCAATAAAACATTCAGTTTATACAAATAAAACAATTCGGAGAACAGATGTTCGAATTAAGGGCTAATCGCAAATGTACGAATCAAGCATTCACATGAATGTATCTTGCTTAATTCTCAATAAACTACACAGAGAAGGAAGCAAAAGATGAAATGACACGCCTCCATGGTTTCACACTTCAGCTTAATCCCCTTGGAATAATTACTCTCTAGGAGTATTTGCAAATTTGTACCCATAACCAGACAAATTGCCAGATTCTCTATGGCCACCAACTTCGTCAACAGGAATGGCCTCGCAAATTTCTTTCAAGTCCTCTTCTCTAAGCTTCAGTGCCAAAGAACCAATATTGTTATCAAGGTTTGTAGTCTTAGTTGTCCCTGTATAATATGAAAGTGAAAAGTGACAAAGTCATGCAAGAACTAGCTAGAAATCCCACAGCAGAGTAAAATTCACATACATTGAAAAATTATTTATCTAGAAAAGAGAGATATGAAAGAAAGGTTGCCAAACATGTTGAAAGGTCAATTAGAAGAATTTAAGAGCCTAACATATACCGGGTATGGGGACTATGCCATCCCCTTGGTGCAGAAGCCACGCCAAAGCCAATTGAGGGGTAGTACACGCATACTTTGCAGCCAAGGTTGCCAAACGAGTATATAAAAGTTTGTTCTTCTCCAAGTTCTCTCCGCTGAACCTAGGATGCATTGCCTGTGAAAGAAAATAGAAATATGAGCTTCAACGAGGAACAATGTGAAATTGTGAAACAACTTGTGCCTGTTTACAAAATGGAAGAACAGAAAAGGAAAGTCAAACAGATAAAATTGTAGATTTAATTATTAGATCTGCTTTGTGACACATACCAAAATACTCTCACTAGGCAAGCTTTCCACAACTGCCTTCCCAGCAAAGAAACCTCGACCAAGAGGGCTATATGCCACTATGCCAATACCGAGCTCTCTAAGGAGAAAGGTGAAATATTATTTAACATCTGCAGAACAATAGCAAGTGCCAGGCATTGGAAATAAAAGTTTACTGGGGATGAAAAACAGAATTGTGTGGTCAAAATATGTGAAGAAACCTGCAGAGAGGAATTATATCATCTTCGATTTCACGAGTCCACAGTGAGTATTCCATTTGTACAGCTGTTATGGGATGGACAGCATGGGCTCTTCTTATTGTGTCTACACTGGCTTCAGACAACCCAATATATTTTATCTTTCCCTCCTCTACTAGCTTCTTGAGTTCCCCCATCTAACTCACAACAACAAATTCAAACTTTATCAGATCTCAAGATATTAACTTAATTAACATAACAGAATGAACAGAAGCGGCGTGCTCAATGTACAGGAAATACCTATAACAAAATAATTATTACCGTATCCTCTATTGGTACCGAGGTGTCCACTCGATGCTGATAGTAGAGATCAATATAGTCTACATCAAGTCGCTTTAGACTGGCTTCACAACATTTCCGCACATATTCAGGTGAGCCTTTGACCCCAATAGAAATCCGATCTAGCTTAAAACAGCCAAATTTTGTTGCTAACTGAATCTTATCACGAGGAAGCTGCTTTAAGGCCTGTAAATATGAGAATTAAATTTCTTAACTGGTGTATACTGTCACCCATTCTCTAAGCTTTGTGAGCTTTAAAATTAATTGAGTGCTCTGTCAACTTTGGGTTTATTTTCAGATCAGTTATCAAATAATTTGAAGTTGAAACCGAAAATAGTACCTTGCCAACCATGATCTCATTGTCATGATCAACTCCATAAACATCTGACGTATCAAAAAGGGTGATACCCCTATTAAAAGCTTCCTTGATGATTGAACATCCGACCTCGTGGGAAAGAGGTTTGTTATATATTCCAGAGAGTCCCCCACATCCAAAACCCAATCTGGAAACCTGCAATCATGATATTATTAGGAAAAGCTTTCAACACACACACACACCCATTTACTTGCCTAACTTTGTGTTAGTTTCAACACTAAAAATCCAGTCCTAACTTGAAGCTTTCAATCTAAGAATTCAGTTCATCAAATGTCCCCTTAAATTACTACTTTCTTTGATCCTATCCTACAAAAATATCCATGTTGGGCGATGTAATGGATAGAAATAACAGAAATCATAGTAAATAACTGACCCGTTGTCTACCAAACAGGTTAGATATTTAATATTTCCATACAAACACTTGCATAATGCAATATACAGACACATAAAAGGTACATCCTTCTCTTGAGTCGATCTTTCATTCTTATATATATCTTTTAAATTTTTATTTTCATTTAATGTCAAGCAGTACCGGCTATCAATTTCGTCCATGTTAATTTGATTCGAGCTGCTTCACATGGAGCCTTGAACTTTAGTCCTCTCTGCATATATCAAGCTGCGCAACATGGTAGATAAACAGCCAAAAAAAAAAAAAAGGCAACTAACACAGCCGTTGTTCGGTTGATAATCTAGATTTTCACACATTCAAACCCTTACAACTTGCAAAATATACCGATAGAGATAAAGCACACATCACAATTCATCAAACATCAATGCCTAACAACCAGAACAGGCCAGAAAATTGAAACTAGCATATGATTAAGCAAAAATCTCAACTGCCAAATGCAGTGTATATAATGGGTGCAACGAACCAAACTTCATCGTATTGATCCAATGATTGAAAGATATGTATCAACCAGAAAATTTGCTATAATAGCTTGCCTCTAAACCCTGACTGCCCAGTTTTACTCTTGGAGCATGGACTTGAGCCTTCTCCTCCATTTTTACGCAGAAACCAGATCTTAGCTGCAGACTTGCAGAGGCCCTCCTCAATGTAAAGAACCTAAAGAGAAGTTGACGTACCAGCTTTCACGTTTAGCCAGGGACCAATCCATAAATGCCACTTAATTCTTTTTTAATTGTAATTAATTATTAAAACTTTGGGATGATTGAGCAGCTGCTCGCTCGGCAACTCACCACTCCAATCCGATGGGCAAAGTAATTGGACAAATGTAATACGATTTGCTTAGGCAGTAAGGCAATGACGACACCGTTTGCCACCAAGCTGTATACGATGTCGTTTAATTGAATACAATTAAAAATTATTCAATATAGCGGAAAAATAAAGTCATTTAGCCAACGGTTCCGTTTCTGCTCTGCCTCAGCTAACAACGTCATCAGTCATCACACAGGATCTCAAAATCAAAGATGGAGAAAAGACAGAGACACAGATATGTAGCGACGTACATGATGTTAGCTCTGTTAATGAGCTTGATCGGCCGTCTGTCGTCTCTCTCGGTGACGGTAAATGACGTGGAATGCGTCTACGAGTACGTCATCTATGAAGGCGACACCGTATCGGGAAATTTCGTGGTCGTTGACCACGACATCTTCTGGAGCACCGATCACCCCGGCATTGATTTCACCGTATGTATGGAGATTCGTGCGGTTTTGTAGTTTCACTGTATCGATTTGTTTTATTAATGCATGCTGTTTTGGTTCGATTAGGGTTAAATAAGTAGACTTTGACGAAATTATTATTCTTTTGCTTCTATATTGGATTTCGATGGTGAAGTTTGCTTCCTTTTAGGGTTTTGAATTTAACTTAAAACTTGCATGTTCGGCTTAAAATTAATCAATATTTAGTCCATAAACTTCAATTTTGATTCGATAATTTTGTTTTGCATGGTTTTGGATATTGATTTGTAGGCATAGAGGCCGAGGCTTTATATTGATTATGCAAAATTACAAACTTGAGATGCAATAGTCGTTGATACATGTGATTTTTGAACAATGGTGTAATGAGCAGTATGTGGATAAGACCTTGGAAATTAAGAATTCATTAGTGTGGTTATTTTTTGAAATTAAGGGTTTACAAGGTTCTTCTAGCCATCTGTGTAGTTGACTGTACGAATTATGAGCTGTTCTGCTTTGGGAACCTTGGTTTTCTTCTTGTGGTCATGGAATCTCCATGGATGTATGACAATTGCTAATATTGTAGTTTATGAGCTGCATTTGTCTTGTGTATTATTTTGGCACATTGATCAATTTGCAGATAGTGATTCTATCTGTTGGAGTAGATATTTGATTGATTTATCACGTGTTAGTCGAGTATTTATATCATCTTGGGTTTTCATGCAGGTTACATCTCCTGCAGGAAATGTTGTACACACTGTTAAGGGGACATCTGGTGACAAGTTTGAATTTAAAACTCCACGAAGTGGGATGTACAAGTTCTGTTTTAATAATCCATATTCTACACCAGAAACAGTCTCTTTCTATATTCATGTGGGCCATATTCCCAATGAGCATAACCTCGCCAAAGATGGTTGGTTCTGATTCCTGTTTTAATATTCTTTTCATTGTATCATATGGTAGTTCATATCCGTGTCCGTGTTAATTCGTCCTGCAAATTTCTGCAATACACAGTGTTTCAAATTTTATTTGTGCACCCTAAATTGCTTGCTGAATGTTGTTGACTTAGCATCATGTTTGAGGCTAGTATGTATTATTTATTATTCTCTATTTTGCTTTATTTCTGACATATATTTGGTTATGTATTGCAGAACATCTAGACCCTATTAATGTGAAAATTGCTGAGTTAAGGGAGGCATTGGAGTCTGTTGTAGCGGAGCAGAAGTACTTGAGAGCACGTGATACTCGACATCGTCATAGTAAGATTTTTCATCTCTTGGTTTTTTGTCCCTTTTCAGTTTCCTGGGTTGCGTCATAAATCTATATAGCCAAGTTATTTTGTTGATACCTCTGTTTATGATTCGTGTGCATACGTACAATATTGCTAGCATAGCAGTTTTCATAGTCCTAATGTATTTGTATACACATTTCTGATGTATTGGGGTGAGAGTCTTAAGGGTTTTATGGGATAGTCAATGCGAGTGATATTGACTCAACCATTTGCCTGTACACACAAAGTTTCATTTGCATCAACGTGTTACACAGAAAATCTCATCTTTCTAGTATATATTGACATGCATAATGCACATGTCCCATAAGATATGTTTAATTCTTCAATTTCAAATTAGTGATTAGCACATGCAAACTGCAGTTTTCTGCGAATGTATGTCAACTGTCTGTTCTGGGTGTCAACTTGCTTAACTGGTAGAGGCTCTACTTTTCCTGCAAGAAAACTTCGACGGAATTGAGTTTACATTGAGATAATGACAAAGACGACCTCCAATTCTGTAGTCCAATAACACTAGTGAACTGACAATGAAGTTGGGGGCATAAACTAAAACTTTATGGGGTTGAAATTGTTACGAGTGACACAATGACATTTTTTACCCTTAGTTATCTAAATTACTTTTATTTTCATGACTGTCCAAGAAGTTGCCAGGTGAAACCACGAGGAGTTTTAAAACAACTCTGCAATTATATAGGATTTCAGCAACCACTTGTCTTTTCTCTCAAATACTTTACAGAGGGTTCTGATGTGCTAATGGTGTCTATAGAACGATTGTCTAACAAGCTATGTTTGTTCCTACCCTCTTTCTGTTGTGTATTTCAAAGGATCAGGCAATTCTCTGTAGACTGTAGTCCATGGAACATTTGCCTGTTCCATCACCAAGGAGCTCATCATTTTGTTCTTCATTTTTCTTTTAACGCTTGCCCTAGGCAATGCAATTTTAGTTATTGTAGGAGGTGTCAATTGATGGTTACCTTTGAACAAGATTTTATTTAGTTTTACTTTATTTCATCTTGTTCCTGTTTGATTGAAGGAATAGGGTAGACATATTGGGAAGTGATTCTATTACCCCTTGTTCTGGCATAATTTGAAGTTTCACCTTGATATGGTAACCCTGCCTCTGCGTTGGGCATTGTGGAAACGATAATCTTATATAAATATTCAATGAAGTCATGTTCCACTCACTGTATTGAGCAATACTGTGGGTAGAAATTTGTCATTTTCTTCGAAGTTTGAATACCAAACATTAATTAAAAGTTCACTCTCTGACCCATAAGGTAAAGTAGTGCATCAAGGTGGGTGATGATGCTGTGTATTCATCCAGGGTAAAAGTATATTTTTTTTTATTTTCCTTTTCCATGGGTAGTGATCTCTCTAGTTCAACGAGGACTTTTTAGTTAGTTTGTCTTCTGCATTTTTGTTGAAGATAGAAGTTTCTCAGTTCAAATACCTTTATCTGATTTTACAATGCTTGGAAGTTTGTACCACGACATAACCTCCTATTGATTATCACTTACATGCCACATTATGTATTTTCCACTGCAGCAAATGAGAGTACAAGAAAGCGTCTATTAGGCTACACAATTGGAGAATACGTTCTGCTGGCCATGGCAAGTGCCCTTCAAGTGTTATATATCCGCAAGCTCTTTAGCAAGTCAGTTGCATACAACCGGGTTTGAAGCACCATATAGTTATTTGTCTGTTTTATTAACAAGAGGATGAATGTTACGAGTTCAGGGAAATGTGTGAATTCTGCGGAAACTACACCCTGTGTTGGTTTATATTATTTATTTCCTGCACTTCACAATAGATTGAGTGTTTGAACATGGATAATTAGCTGAACCGTTTTTATTTTACTTTTTTACCCGATATTTGTATACCTCCGAGCGAGGTTCACAAAGATTGAATCCTGCCTATGATGACAGCGAGTAATTTAGAAGTAAGGCAACCGAGGTGGTTTACATATTCATTTTTATTTAGGTTAACACAAGCTCCATTTGAGCTGATTTAGTATCTTATTTGATAAACGAAAATTGAATTCATGACTTACGCTGAATGTGGCTTTATTATTGGAGATTATAGAATTCAAGTCACAGAAATCTATGCTTATCAAAGTAATTTGGACAATTTAGAAAACTTCTAGAAAGATGAAGAAAAATGTTGTCACGTGTTAATTCATTTTAACTAATTTTACCCAAACGCGTAGCCGGAGGCTGAGTGGCCGCTCACTAGGTGCATTTGACCAGAAAGCGCATCCTTTTATGTTAGCCACCGACCCACTTCTTGACACGCCATCACCTCGCTCATGGATAAGCTCTAACTCTTATATAAATTTATTGTTAATAATTTTAATTATCCTAATTATAAAATTGCACTTAAAAATAGTTAGTTACTCGAAGATTGTGCATGATTTACGATAAATCAGAAAACGGAAAGCGGAAAACATAGTTTAGTACATTATTTGTAAGATGGCCCACAAGTCATGGTTTGATATTTGTCATTCCCAGTCCTTAAATTTAATTGGGATGGTGAAAATTTTGGCGCATACACCAAAATCCCCCAATTATTTGAGGCTGGCTGCAATTCTGTCCTATTAGGTAATAAGTCGGAGAGTCGAAAATATTTTACACTTAATGATAGAAAAGAAGGAAAGTATTAAACCCGGCATAATTAATATAATATCAACAAGGATAACGGAAGACAATTAGAAAAAAAAAAGTTCTACAAATAAAACAAAATAACAGAAAGGGTATGATAATGTGAAGATATTACCACTATCATGTTAGTGAAACAGCTGCAAATCTACCAACAATCAAGGGGTATAAAGGAATTTCATCTAACTCGGTCCGTAGGCGCTTATTCTATATATACCTATAACGACCTCAATTGGTTGCTGTTAAACTGCTTGACATTTTTCCATCGCGGGCACACATCATAGCTTTTGTCTTTCTTTTTATCGCGGGGTGGGTCTAGTTTCTTGAATCCAGTGAAGGACGATCGTGAGGAAGAGAAAATGCTGGCAGTGTTTGACAAATCGGTGGCTAAAGCCCCAGAGGCTCTGCAGAGTCCACAGAATGAGTCTGTTTGTGCGCTGAAGAATGGTTTATTGGCTAACCACTTTAGCGCCGTTCACCCTGGCTCTGTCACTGTCAATGTTGGCTCTTCTGGCATCATTGCTTACTCCCTTAACAGGCAAAATCCTCTTTTGCCACGGTAACCATTAATACCCATATCATTAAACAAATGTTTTTTTTTTCCTTACGTTGTTTCTTGGTCTTTCGTTTTTGGGTTGTTGAATGATGATCCGATCTTGATCACTTTTATCTTTTTGGTATATGTCGATGTCCCCTGTTTAAGGAGTATTCTTTGATGGTCTGATGATTATATAAATTGAATTTTTTCTATGGATCTTGGTGAGATTTTGGGAATTAGAAAAAAAAAAAAAAAGGAAATACAAATTGATACTTTTTGTTACTGTTGGATGGTGCCTGAAATTAATTGTTTTAGTTGAAATGCATTGAAGGCTGGATTTGTTTTTTGTACTGAGGTGATGTGGGGTTACGCTGGCAGATAGTCCAAATCCAGAGATCCTGCTTGTTTGTTTGTCTGTTTGTAGTTCTATTTACTCATCTATTTAATATATTTTCATTAATATTATTGAGAAAGACAAAGATGACGGTGTTCATTAGTTGTTTTAATTTATGTGATTTCAAATGTTTTGGTATCTATTATTTGTTTGGATATTCCATGTAACAGAAATATTCAATCAATCATTTCTTCAGTGAAGAAATGATTGATTGAAAGCGGTGCTCTAGGATTTTATTTTTGTTGGACAACGAACCTGACTCCTTTGTTGCTTTTCAGTTTCTTGTTTTTGGTGGCCGTGTCTATGCATTTAATGGTTTTTGGGTTTGATTAATCTTTCGAAAAGACATCTGTTTGCTGTTTTCCTTTCTACTAATCAATGGGGATTTACAAAGTTTTTTGCCTTTTATCCTTGTGTCTCATTTTTGCCACGCGCAATGATTTGTATTCAGCTGTGTTTTGTTGAATCTTGTCAGATTATTTGCGGTTGTGGATGACATTTTCTGCTTGTTCCAAGGCCACATTGAGAACGTTGCTCTCCTTAGGCAGCAATATGGACTCAACAAAACGGCAAATGAGGTCATCATTGTCATTGAGGCTTACAGAACTCTCAGGGATCGAGGTCCTTATCCTGCAGATCAGGTTGTCAGAGACATTCAAGGGAAGTTTGCGTTTATTCTCTATGACAGCTCTTCGAAAAACGCATTCTTAGCTTCTGTGAGTAATAAGAATGTCCTCTATTCCTCTTAGCTTTTTTTATCCTGGTTGATCTCTTTCTATCATGGATTCTGATCATCAGCATCGCATCACTATTGGATCAAGTTTTTAATTTACTTTGACTTTGTGCAGGATGCTGATGGAAGTGTTCCTTTCTTCTGGGGTACTGATTCTGAAGGCCATCTTGTTCTTTCCGATGATGTAGAGATTGTGAAAAAGGGCTGTGGGAAGTCTTTTGCACCATTCCCTAAAGGTATATACGAAATATAAATGAAATTATGTTAATTCATAGATGGTAGTGAATGTGTACATGAATTCAAATCTTGTATCTCTTCGTATTTGTTGCCACCCACTTTTTGTGCTTCTCATTGTCATTACACACTAAAGTGCTCATTCCACTGCATCTGTTGTTTCTCTTAGCATGCTTCTTTACATCTTCTGGAGGATTGAGGAGCTTCGAGCACCCCTTGAATGAGCTGAAGCCTGTGCCAAGGGTAGATAGTTCAGGCCAAGTCTGTGGTTCGACTTTCAAGGTGGATGCAGAGACTAAGAAAGAAACTGGCATGCCTAGAGTTGGGAGTGCTGCCAACTGGTCCACAAACCTCTAAGTCCATTACTACAACTTTCCAGGAAGGCTTTTGTTATTATTGGGCCTTCCAATGGTTTATTTCATCACTTTTGCAGTTCCTGTTACCATAGTATGACTTCTATACTTTATTTCGTACTGGGCTTTACAATGTTTATTAGAGATTTCATGCAGCAAACCATGTTGCTTACTATCAAAACTAAGCCCAGGCTTTGTGGCATATAGCATGCAATAATATTACATTGGACAATGGCTTTGTTAATAATTTGTAAATCGCATGTATGATGTTATAGTGTCCTGGAATTTCTCTTTTCTAACAACTTAGGTGGTATATCAAAGCAAGCAAGTCTCTTATCTTTTTATTCTTAAGTCATATGAAAGTTTATAGGTAGTTGAAGATAAGCTATTATTGAATTACTCTGGGTAGCAGAGAAGCAACACTTTGGAATTGGGTTAACAAATACAGAGCTTAAGTGAAAGAGCCACTAAGCTAAATACCAAGTTGTTTTTTACTACTTCGACAACCATAACCAGATATGAAGTAACTGAAACATTATAAATCTGCCACATTAGGTGTTGCCGCTGGATCTTGAGCTGATGATCTTTTGGCTAGTCCTTGGCATCTGCAATGCCGCCTGGTGTTATCTGAAATACGTATTAACTGTCAAGAACAACTTTTCATAGGAATAATAAGATATTGCTGTTTCATGTTTGGACATGTTTAATTATGATGAAAAACCTTAATTAGAATAATATGATAAGAAAAGGATATTGCTTCAGCCTCTGGTAGATTTGGGGCATCAAACACCTTGCAGACGCGTTGTTCACCTTTTCCTTTCCGGAACATCAATCTTATTGTCACAGCATGAGCAAGCACATGCCCTCCTGCTGGTTTCTTTGGATCTGATATGAACACCCCCCCACCTGGGTCAGCAATAACTGCAGCCAAAATAGTTCAGCAATAGTTCAAATTGTTGAATGGTGAGCTTGCTGACAGCTCTGCACTAATGACTAGTTCAATTCTATAACCGCTGATAAAAGAGTTGTTAAAAACATTTGGAATGCTAGGCCAACTAATCAAATTGAAAACAGAATAAAGTCCCAAATTTAAGTGTGAAGCTTTCTGGATTAATAAGCATACTGCAAGGTCAAAGATACCATGACAGTAAGAGTTACCTTGGTTGGTCATGTAGACTGCAACATTGAATTCCTCAGCTATCTTTGTCAATCGGGAGAGCATTTGTCCCAATTTTTGCTGCAATTGCAAGTTGTTCACTTTAGAATGAATGAAGAGAAATATCATTTATTCTAAAGATAGTGTAGGGATCTTGAGGAACCCAAAGTAACCTGTCGATCTGCAAGTTCTCCTCTTCCTGTAAAATCTACTCGAAAGAGGGCAATAACTGAATCCACAATCTGAGAATGTGTGTTGACATGAACATTAATACAAATACATTCTGATTTACGTATCATAGGATAATTCTACTGTTGAAATCTCACCAGAAGTCTGAATGGTTCTTCAGACATTTTCGCTGCCAGACCAAGAAGAAGGTTGTACTGATGCTCATATGTGTATGCACGAGCATAAATGATCTTTCTCAGAAAAGACATGTTAGTTAAGTGTGTTCTTCCCTTAGTGAAATTAGTGAATGACCTGGGAAGAAAATGCTTACATTGTCAAGGACAGCTCCTGGGTCCATTCCAAACCTTTCAGCTATGGGTACAATCCGATCAGGGCGGCTGCAAGTGCATATATTAGAGAAGAAAACACAATGAAACTGACTGATTTCTGTAGGAAATCAATGAATGAGAGACATTAAAATATCATTTTAGATTTCAGGAGGGAAAGGAAACTCACAAAGTTCCTTCAGTGTCAATGTAGGCAACCTTCCCATTCCCACCCTGCATATTTGTAGGAAGCTGCAATGACAACCAGAATATTCTAATCATCGGGATTAATGTGCATAACATGACTTTTATGTAATACAAGGCATAGCCTATTTGAACCAAGGTCAATGCCACTCATGAAATCTCACAATAGCAACTTTTCAAATTCATAGCCCGAAGACAATGGAATTTGATTTCATTTTAACAAGGTGGATTACCTTTCACTTCCATCTCTAATGTGTTGAATCTAAGGGTTGTACAACAGTACAAGGGCAATCAAAGCATACTCGCTATGTAATCAGTAATTAATCGTTGCACTAATACACTAACTATTATCCATGTAGAGGACTGGAGGCATATATAATCAGGGCAAAGAAGAACCTGCGTGCAAACGCATAGGGTATGAGCAAGCTGTGTTTTCCCAGACCTGAATGAAGTTTTAGTAAACAAGTTAAACAGCTGAACAGATGGATGAACATGGAGCAAAGCTTGCAGATGTACAGTAATTAATTATATAAAAGAAAAGGAAAGAGAATTGTTCTTACCGGAACTCCCCAAAAGCTTCTGTGATAGCTCCAGTCTCAATCCCACCTTTTCAAATTTTGCACACAAATTAAATATGACCGATGATTGATAAAAAAGTTTAAAAAAAAAGCATAGATGATCATCAGTATTAATGAAACGTCAAAGGAGGGTAAAATCACCGCCTAACAGTTCATCAAGGGCTTGGCTTCCAGTTGTGATTTTGATCACTGCCTTTCTCTATAAGCCAAATATAATAACCAGCTTTAGGATCACCTTTATATTACTCAACCAAAATTGCTAATGCAAGCTTTTAGTTAAACATAACATAGCACTGCAAACAGAATTTATAAGACAGAGAAAGATCATAACTGATCAACAGCATAGATTAAAAGTAGAAAGAAATTGGAGCTTACTCGGAGCAGAGCATCACTTCCTGTGATATATCCAAAATTCTGTAAAATAAAAGGAAAACAAAAAATGATAATTCTTCAAAGATATACCATAACTAAAACTCAATTAGTGCGAGATCTAAGCACCAACCACTATCTTTTCAGCAGCTTCACAGATCTTTTCAACTTTTGCCTCTGATAATCCTTTGATTCCAGTCAAGTGCTAAAAACACAGAGTTTAATACATATTGAGTTGCATTAAAAAAATAATTTCTCAGATTAAACGATTAGAAATTGAGAACATATACTAAACCTTCTTGGTGTGCATCATCAAGCCATTGCAGGTGTATATCCCTGCATCCTGAAGCTTCTTCACATCTCCAGCATTGATCCCTTGAGATATCACTGAAGGAATTGCACATAAACATTGTCAACTAACTAATCAACAAATTAACAGACCTTGAAATTCATTTTTTCTCGGTCTATTATTTCAATAAGGCAACTTGAATTAGCTAAAAAATTAATGATTGATGTCTAATCAGGGAACCATTTCGTACAAATTAAAATCTCAAACGATTTTTTACGTATATTTGACTGAAGTGACTGATAATATACGATTGATTCAACTGAAATTCCAAACAGACAAGTGCAATCAAAATCAAAATCAGTTGAAAGTCTAGACTACACTAGAAAAAAGAACAAATTCATTAAACTCGTAAATTGTAAAATTAGATACGAAGAACGAACAACAACAGAACGATCTCATAGCGTATAATCGTTATGAATACAACACCCAAAAAAAAAAAAAAAGGCAGTCAAAATTGCCTCTCATCATTTGAATTCCGCTAAAATACAAAAGAAAAGAGCCAAATAGCAATCCAAAAGAACTCAGACATCGAGCACAAATAATTTCTCAAAATTGTTGCAAAACAAATAATCGAATCGAGAATCGAACAGAATAAAACAACTATAAATCTTAAACTGAAGATCTCTGTTGCTGACGTTATCATTCCCAATCAAACAGCGCAAATCACTCGGACGTTCTGCAAACAAATTGAATTTAGAAGAAAACAAACGAGAAAGCACAAAATCTAAGAATCGTCGAGCTACGAGACAGAGAGAGAGCGAGTGAGAGTATGCACGTTTATCAATCGCTTCAAACAAGTCTTCTTCGTCGTCTATGTCTTCACGCTCCACAAGCTGTAACTGGCTTTGTTCTTCGGCTCTGATAAAACATCGAGCACAATAGACGATCAAACGACGTCGCGTCTGTTAGGCGCTACAAAATTGAAAGGGCATAAAATGAGTTACTTGGATTTGTTAACTTACTTGAGAGTCGCAATCATCTTCGTATTTTCAGTAGAGAAAAACTCTTGTTAATTTGCTTTTTAGTGTTTGTTTCTCTTTGAGAGTGGGAGAGAGATTTTGAATTTTGATTTGTTAGTTGTTATTTTGAATCTTACGCGCAGAGCATGTGTTTATATGGCGGGAATCGGAATTGAATCCGCTAATTAAATTGCTTGTGGGAAGGTGGTTGAGTTCCGGGTTTGGATTTTGGTTTCATTTGGGAGAGTTTGCTGTGATTTTGTCTGCACTTTGCCGCTCATCTTAAATCTTTGCAATTACAAAATGTAAGGGCTCTGATTTCGCCATGTGGCTTATATCACGTTAGGGAAGCTGACACCAAGTGATGCGAGCACAAGTTATTGGACCATTTATGGACAAACATGTGTGATTTCTCAAGTAGCTAATGGAATTTAATTTATTTTATTTTTGTTCAAAATGATCAAAATTAATTTCTGTGGAGTGGGTTTTTGTGGGTTGTATGGTTTTTCCTTTAATAGCTATTGTTGTTTGTGTTTCTTTCTTGGTTGTGACTACAATGCAGGGATTAAAATCTTTTGTATGGTGCAGAAGGTGCCCTTGAGATGTTAGATTAAGCTTATTTAAATTCAACGGTTGGGGTTTTAATTTTAACAAAAAAAAAACGTGAATAAAAGCAAAAAAAAAAATGAGGCAGCCATTGAAATTGAAAAAAAAAAAAAAGCATTTTCTCCCTCCTTCTAGATCAGAATCACAAAACCTTCTTCTCTCTCCCTCTCAATCCCCACGCTCTGCCTCGCTCTCACTCTTGCTCACTCTCCTGCTCTTGCTTCCGCTCTCACTCTCGCTATTGCTATTGATCTTGCTCTTGGTCCAACTCATACTCACGCTTTACCTTGCTCTCATGCTCACTCTCACTTTTGCTCCCGACTCTCACTTTCACTTTTCTCATCAAGGTTACTCAACTTTAAACTTAGCATTGTAATTGTTAAGGTTATTAGATTTGTAATTTGTTATATTTGGGGAAAACAATTTGTTATTGATATAGTATAGAAATATGATGCACATACAATATTTGACAAAATGTCACGAAGGACTATTTAGTTTTTTCTTTTAAGATTATAGGTTACATTTTTCTTAGTTTGACAAAATACCGCACTTGTGTTTCTCTATTTTTTATAATAATTTTATAATTAATAAAAATTAGATTTAGCCATTCTAGTGTGATAATTTTGTGTGATGGGTTGGTGTATGCATTTATTTTGTGCAATAGACATCATGTGTGCCTTTGAAGTCTCTGTTGCAACATTCTAAAAACAAACAATAACAAGAAGAATATGCACAAAAAAACTATAAGCAACCCAATGATAGAACAAGCACAAGGCTCACACTATAACTCCCACACTACTAGCGACTGGCAAAACCAAGGAGTTTGTGACGAGACTTTTTTAGTTTTTTATATTCGTCTTCTTTATAGACTTTACATTGAAAAAATTATTAACATAGAGTTTACTGGTCTCAATCTTATAAATTTATAATGTAAGATGGAGAGTTACAAAAGTGGCAATTATAATTTATGATGTCATGATTTTTTTTTCTTTTTCAAGTCGGTAATAATTTTCTCAATTTTATCATTTCAATTAAGGTGGCGTTTATTTTTTTATCTAAATTTTAAATAGATCTAAATTAGTTTGAATTCTGAATAGAGTTGAATACATAAATTTGAATGACATGTTCTTTTTTTGTCAGAATTGCTAAAAATAAATATTAAGTAGTTTTTTTAACTTAATGACATGTTCTTTTTTTGTAAGAATTGCTAAAAATAAATATTAAGTAGTTTTTTTAACTTTAAAAAAATAAAAATCAATATTTTACATTTATGCCCTTACAAATTATAAAATGTTAAACAATTAATAACATCTTAAAAAACATAAACAAGATAGCATATTTTCATAACATAATCATGCTCAATTGAATACAACCCTTTAATATTTTAAATTAGTATATTAAAATCAATTTTATTTTGTTTAAGATGTTTTATATGAAAAATATTCATTAAAATTATAAAGATAGATAATGCTAATTTGAAGAAATAAAAACAATAATAGTCTACCCCCGTATTATCATAAGTTATAAAGATGGATAATAATGCTAATTATTCAACTTATTTAGGTATGGATGAAAAATAATTAATTAGATAAGGATATTTTACAGAATATATGTTAATGATGTCATTCAAACTTTCTAAATTAAGTAAAAATGGGAGCAGGTTTGAAAAAGGATCTTAGAGTGTCTAGGGTTGGACCAGGAGGGCTAGGGTTGGCAATAAAATTCGGATCCAGCCCGGATCCGCAAAGATCCGGAAGATCCGGAAGATGCGGATCCAGATCCGCATGTTATAAAATGCGGATCCGGATCTTAAAAGTGAAGATCCGTGCGGATTCAGATGCAAGTGCATCCGAAAAATTGGATATCCGGATCCGCATTATTATATAATTTATTTGTGTATTTAATTAAATTTTAATTAAAAAATATATAAATTAAAATATTTATAAGCATAATTAATTCTATAATCTTCATTGACTATAAAAAATATGTTAAAAAGTTAATAATAATAATTAGAGAATATTATAATGAATTGGTTTACTTTAGTTTTTATATTTTTTATTTATGTTGTGAAATTATCATTTGTGAATTTATGGTGATATTGTATGTTATTTATATTGAATTGATGTTAAATTGTTAATTGTTAAATTATAATTGAATTTTATTTGATATTATTAAAATTAAAATTATATTTAAATTTAAAAATATGCGGATCCGGATATCCGAAAAATCCGCCCGCAATCCGGGCGGATCTTACCCGCATCCGGATCCATATATTTTTTCCGGATCCGGATGCGGATCCGGATGTAAAAAATCCAATGCGGATCCGGATCCGGATGCACATACATCCGGATTCGGATCCGGATTTTGCCATCTCTAGGGAGGGCCTCTTAACGCCTTCTAGAGCTACTCGATTAGCTACAGTACTAGGTGCATTTACGCTCTAACCCGAGTAGCATAGGGCACGTGGAATCCCGTGTCCGGGAGGCTTCATGAAGTGCTTCTTTAGGAGTTAAACTTCCATTTGTCCATATTTCTAGAAAAAGGATCTCTTGTCTTCGCCTTCCACCTAAGCTGCACAGGAAAAGCCTGGCTAATTGTTCCCGGATAGCAACTGCTCCAGTAGAAATTTCTCGATTACGAAATTTATCGAAAGCTTGGGTAGTTTGATGCGTTAATCTTATAATATTGATTTTGATGATAACAAAACTTATATGTTCTTGATTAAAATGTTTAAGTTATTAAAATGAATTTCTTAAAGAATCTTAATGACCGTTAACTTGAGTTGGAAAATCATTTTTCTACAAAAAGTTATCAAAATATAAATTCTGGAAATTAACCTTGAACCGTTTATTATAAAAGGTGAATCGTTTATTATTAACGGTGAACCGTTTATTATAAAAGGCGAACCGTTTATTTACAGAAAAGTTTCAGAGCATTCTGGAAATTAACGGTGAACCGTTTATTACTAACGGCGAACCGATAATTTTTTAATCTTGAGTCGTTTACCAAAAATGGAGACCTAAGTTTGTTTTGCAGGTTTCTGAAAATAAACGGCGATCCGATAACAGAAAACGGTAAACCGTTTATTTCAATTCTAAGCACAACGGCTATTTGGACAAGTCAAAATGGTTAACCGCTATTAGCAAACGGCGATCCGATTATTCTCAGAAAGTCAACAACGGCTAGTTTTAAGCTCCAACTATAAAATAGCTCAACTAAATTCAAATAAGAAGAGATCCAATAATTATCATTGAGCTTGCTATTGAGAAAAACAATCTTCCTTGAGCCTTAAACTTGTTTTATTTCATTGATTCACACATTGAGATTTCAATTGTAATCATATACATTGTATGAGAGATTAGTTGATTGTAATCTTTGTTTTTGAGTGATTGTAAGTATTGAGATACACTTAGGTTAAGAGATTGGGAATAATCTCTTGATTGTGAAAGTCCATTGACACCTTGAAGTCAAGTATAAGTGGTGTTGAAGCCTTAGAGGCTTGCTTAGTGAAATCCTCAAGCCAGGTGAGCTTGGAGGCGTGGACGTAGGTACGATTGGCCGAACCACGTAAAAATCTCGTGTTTGATCTCTCTTCCCTTATCTTTTTAATTTGGAGTATTGTTAAATTTATTGCTTTTAATTTGATTAAGACAATAGTTTTAATTGTTGTGTGCTTATTTTTTAAAAAACCCAATTCACCCCTCTCTTGGGTAAGCCTAGTTAGTATTTCATGATGTCATTCAAATTTTCTAAATTAAGTAAAAAACTAAAAAAAATCTTACTAACTTAATGACAGAAAAATTTCATTAAGTTCAAAAACCAAACAGACTTAATAACTTAACTTATTATAATTAAGTCAATTAAATTATTAAGACAGAAAAAAAAAACCTCTAAGTGATTCCATGTTTAATTTAAATTAAATGTTTAAGTCAAGATATAAAGTTCATATTAGCCTAAAGTTAATTTCAAGGTAATGGCTTTCCCATCTTAATTTACAAGTCAAAATAAAATAAATTAAATGTCTGAGTCATGATGCAAAGTTCATATTAGTATAATGGTGTGTTTACTTCTCAGATTAAGGAATCGGAATGATTAATAGCTTTTATTTCTTAAAAATGGAGCAGTAATCGGAATCGGAATTGTGGGGCCCACCACTATTTGGGAATGAGGAATGAGAGATTGATTCCCATGGGGGAGGTGGTAATCAATCTCTCATTTCTTGGAATTCCTATTTTGCCCCTCTCCAAAATTGAAAATATCCACTTTGTCCTCATTTGTAATTAATTAATATATTATTATAATTAATTAATTAATATATTATAATTAATTAATATATTGATATATTATTATCAATAATTATAATTTTTGAATAAATAATCACAATAATTAATATATTATTATAATTAATATAATATTATTATAGTTAATTAATTAATATAATTATTATAACTAATTAATATATTATTAACAATAACTATTAATAATTATAGTTTTTTAATAAATAATGACAATAATTAATATGTTATTATTATTATAATTAATTAATTTATTGTTATAATAATTATTAATATAATTATTATAATTAATTCATATATTATCATCAATTAATTGATATAATTATTACTATTAATTAATATATAAATATATTATTAACAATAATATATTAATATTTATAGTTTTTGATAAAATAATCACAATAATTAATAAATTACTATTATTATAATTAATTCATTTATTATTAAGAATATATTAATATAAAAATTACCATTAATTATTATATTAATACATTATTAACGATAATATGTTAATAATTTTAGTTTTTGAATAAATAATCACAATAATTAATATATTTTTATTATTATAATTAATTAATTAATATACTATTATAATAATTATTAATACAATTGTTAATTAATTAATATAATTATTACTACTAGTTATTATATTAAAACATTATTAATGATAACTATTAATAATTATAGTTTTTGACTAACTAATCACAATAATTAATATGTTATTATTATAATTAATTAATTTACTATTATAATAATTATTAATATAATTATTATAATATAATTCGTATATTATCATCAATTAATTCATATAATTATTACTATTAATTAATATATAAATTATTATTAACAATAATATATTAATAATTATAGTTTTTGATTAAATAATCACAATAATTAATAATATAATTATTATAATTAATTAATTAATTTTATAATTAATTAATATATTAATATATTATTGACAATAATTAATAATAATAAATTTTTTTTGAATAAATAATCACTATAATTAAAATATAAAATAATGATTATGAAAATAATTCATTAAGTACTTTTTGGTAATTTATTACAATCAAATTCATTCCGATTCCAAGACAGAGTAAACATATTAATGGCAATCCAGCTTATTTCGATTTCGATTCCTATAATTCAAGTAAATAATTTATTTTGATTCCCATTCCTTATTCTCATTCCAGCCTATTCCCATTATTGTCCATTTCGATTCCAGCTCATTCCGATTTCAATTTAGTAAATGCACCATAAAATTAATTTCAAGG
This sequence comes from Luvunga scandens, assembly GCA_030449905.1. Lineage (NCBI taxonomy): Eukaryota > Viridiplantae > Streptophyta > Magnoliopsida > Sapindales > Rutaceae > Luvunga > Luvunga scandens. The sequence goes on from JASUUG010000478.1 coordinate 4,287,387, forward strand.
TAACGGTTTTCCTAGCTTAATTTACAAGTCGAAATTAAATACAAATTAAGTTATTTTGTGATTTGAGGATGACGCATCAGTACTACAGCTTATAATATTATTGACATCATTCCTATAACAACTAATATCATGATATTATGAACACATTCATTATAAAAATTATAAATTATATTTATTCCTATGACAAATGAAATTTACATAAGATCATCATATTTATGAATGACGATTATTTACTGAGATTATCTTGTGGAGTTGGTTCTAATTAAAAACATGTATACATAATCAAGAACTGTATGTTGGCACCTATTTGCTTTAAGTATAAAGTAAAGGGTTCAAGTCTCTTTAATAACTCTAAGAGATAATTTTATTTGATGAATTATTAAGCTTATATGAGTTGGACTTTTTGAACTATTTTGTGTATTTTTGTGGGCTTATTGATAAAATAAATTTTAAAATTAAAATGTTCATAGAAAAATCTACATAATTTTCAAAATATTCGTGGATGGTCTTCAAATATTTTTGAAGAGAATTATGATAATTTTTAATTTCTTTATAAAAATTAATACGCAGCTATAGATGGTCTACAAATAACGTTAATTCTTTTGATGCACTCCACGTCGCAATTTACTTTTGACCCGCCACAAACTTTGACTGAACTCCACTTTCAATTTCAATAACAAGTAAATTCCACTTTCAAGTTCTTGGGCGAGGTTATTTCTGACCTTCTAACAACTTTCCTAACGACGCCGTTTCAAAAAGTTCAATCGTAGCGCCGGGTGGAAACCTCAACGTACCACGATAGCGGACTAGCGGGTAGCTTCCTTCAAATAACTGCAGTACGATTCGTCTAGATTCTAGGGTTTCTTTATTTTTCTCTCTCCCAATTTTTCCATCCAGGAGCGGGCCGGCGGCTTCGAAATTTTCCCTCACTTTTCTTTCAATTTTCTTTCCTTCACATGCCTTTTCCACTCAATTTTTCCCTCCTCCCAAACAGATCTCAATTTCAATTCTCTCACAACTTACCCGAAACCCCCCTTTTGTTAGCAGGAAAATAGTCCCAAGATTGATCCTTTTGTTTTCTTTAATTCATCAACTGACCAAATGCAGCTAACAAATTCCGTTGAAGTCACTCAGAAATCTCCTGAGGGTCCCATAAAAGAGAAACTTCCATCAGAAGCCAACAAAACCAATAATGAGAAAAACGGCAGTGTTAACGACGACGACGATGACTCAGTTATTGACGTCTCCGGGAAGACCGTTGATTTTCCGTTAATTGAAAGTAACGGTAACAGGGACAGGGATAATTCAGTCGTGGGCTTGTATTTGTACAAGAATGTGTTGAATTTGATTCCGAAATCGGTGGGTCGGTACGAGAAGCTGAGGAATTTGAAATTTTTTGGAAACGAGATAAATTTGTTTCCGTCTGAGGTCGGGAATTTGCTGGGGTTAGAATGCTTGCAGATAAAAATATCGTCACCGGGGGTTAATGGGTTCACTTTGAATAAATTGAAGGGGTTGAAGGAGCTTGAGCTGAGTAAGGTTCCTCCGCGGCCCTCAGTTTTGACGTTGTTGAGTGAGATTGCTGGGCTCAAGTGCCTGACTAAGCTCTCTGTTTGTCATTTCTCTATTAGGTTAGTGTTCTTAAACTTTTTTACTTTAGGGTGCCTAATTTTTGAATTATTTTGTTGAGGAAGAAGGATGAATAGAGAAAGTATGAATCTGTAGCTGCTAGAATGTTAAAATGCATTACAAGTAGAAGTAACAGCGGCTCACTGGCATGATATGATAGGATAAAAAGAGTGCAAATTCAGATTTTCTGAGTGGCATATTGAAATTGTGTAGAATAGGCGGGCACGTTGCTGTAGTTTTGGTCAAATGGACATTTTTAATGAGCTATATATGTTGATTAACTGGAAGTATTTAATACATGCATATTTTCTTTTGTTGTAGATACCTTCCTCCTGAGATTGGCTGCTTAAGTAATTTGGAGCAGTTAGATCTCTCATTCAATAAGATGAAGTGTTTGCCTACTGAAATATGTTATTTGAAGGCTTTGATGTCTCTGAAGGTTGCGAATAATAAATTGGTAGAATTGCCTTCTGGTTTATCCTCATTGCAAAGGCTGGAGAACTTGGACCTTTCAAATAATAGTCTGACTTCATTGGGTTCTCTCGACCTTTGCTTGATGCACAACCTTCAGAATTTGAACCTTCAGGTACTTATCAATAACTTCTAATTAAGATCAATCCTTCATTCCTAATCAGTAGGGATTTAATTAGACATGCACTGGTTTTGTGAAGGATCATTCCATTCCAGTTATTCAATTTGAATGGATTAGGAAGAGCTTATTCAATGTTTGTTTGCCAAATACTTTTATTTGTTCCTTGAATTTTTAATCTAGCAAAATTCATTTGCTATTTCTCCTCTATACAATTATGCCTTACAAAGAATTTGCTCTTTTGGCTGGGGAATTATTGTTTCCATTCCTTAGGGCTGAATCTTCTTTTATATATGTTGCTAACATTGGTGGATGTATGATATCTTAAAGATCTACAGATATGTATACATGGATGCAAGACTTATATATACCTGGAATCTCTTATCAAGTTTTGGCCACCATTAATTTGGGCTTATTTTTGGTTTTGATTCTTTTTCTTGTGGGGAGGGGGGGCGGTGGGGAAGGGTTTATGAAACCCGTAGATGTATTAATGATGAAAGACCAAAACAATTAGAATCTATTTGGGCTTATGTTTGGTTCTGAGTCAAAGACTTTGATTGATTATTGGTATAATGGAATTGGGCTTCTCCCAACTCTTATTGTTACCCCCCTTTTCTAGTTCATTCTATATCTCCCACTTTTCCTTTTCACATTTCCATTTCATTGCCCCTTATTTGTGCCTTATCTTCTTAGCGTTTTCACTTTAGCCATTACAACTAGAGTCTTAAATTTTGCACCTTTCACTGAATTATTTGCTGCATTCTTATTTATCTGTTTTAGTGTTATACTTGAGATTGTTGAAGTGCTATAGAATTTTTAATTAGAAAAGATTGCTTCTTGTCATTTTAGTCTTTACTGGTTTAGTGGACCAGATGTTTGGTCGTCATTGGATCTGTATTTATCATATCGCTTCTTTCCTCTGTTACTTAAACTGATGTAGTACTTAAGTTGATAGCTGCTTGTGGTTTGCACATTATATGAAGAACTATGATGATGAAAATGATTATTATATTGGCTTTGGTTCTATTTGTACTTCTGCTCATGCATTTCTGTTTGTTTCTCAGATTTGTTATGGAAAGCAGTAATCCTGTGGGTTGTTTATGATAACTTGGCTAATTTTTGCATGGAGCTTTTTCTGGTTTCTATATCTAATTTTTTTTTCTATTTCTTATTTTTTCATGTGTGTTCTAGCACAATAAGCTTCTAAGTTATTGTCAAGTACCTTCATGGATATGCTGTAATTTAGAAGGAAATGGCAAAGACTCATCCAATGATGATTTCATCAGTTCCTCAGCGGAAATGGATGTATATGAAGTGCCGATGCAGGAGAATGATGGAAATGTTCCTTTTAGTGGTAAGGCCTGTGGAGTTTTCTTAATTTCTTTTCTTTCAAATCCTTTTTAGATACCATCTTTTCTATTTTTCATTTTTTTAATTTGACTTTCCATTATTGCTTATATGCGAATCTGATCTTATGTTAGCAGAAAGTGATGCAGGTTCCCATCATGCCTCGTCAAGCGTATTAACTGTATCCTCCTCAAACAGTAGATCTCTGACAGCACGGAAGTCAAGTAAGCAGTGGAAGCGACATCACCTGCAACAGAGAGCTCGACAAGAACGTTTAAACAACAGCAGGAAGTGGAAAGGTGAAGGACATGCACAGACATCAATGAAGGGAGGTCGAAGATACAAATCGGGCAACTTAGATACCTTGGCCTCTGAAACTCCTTCAGAAGAAGCATCAGACATCATAGGCCTGGATGATGATGATAAGCAATTACTTTCTCCGGAAGCTGAAAGTGAAAATTTGCTTTTTAGTGTTCAAGATGAAAAAAACAGATCCAGCACAGGGTTACATGTAGAGAATTGTTCGTGTGCTGGTCTTGAGCCTTCAGGAAAAGAGGGTAATGATGAATGTTCCAAGCATGATGCATCTTCAATCTCTACACCAAATGGAGCTGGTGAGCAGGATGAAGGTTCACCTTCTGAAAATTCTAAGGCTGCTTGTAAGACAAAGAGGCATTCTGACAGGGATCTTGATAATCCCAAGCCATGCAAATCCCGAAAATCGATGGGGGAGAACTCCAATGTATCACAGAAGTATAGTAGTGTCTCTTTTTGCAGCATTGAGGATCATCTGCCAGATGGTTTTTATGATGCCGGACGTGACCGGCCCTTCATGCAGTTGACAGGTTATGAGCAAACTTTGCATCTTGACTCCCGTGAAGTCATCCTTGTGGACAGGTTTATTTTTTATCCCTTATATTGAGAGTGTCATTACTGTTTTATTATCGCCATGGTGGACATATCATAACCATTCTATATGCAACTGACCATGTGGTTTTATTTGTTTATCTATTTTAGAAAAAGTGATGAAGAGTTGGATGCAATTGCTCTTTCTGCTCAAGCTTTAGTACTTCATTTAAAGCAGTTGAATGGTTTAACCAAAGATGGGGTTCTAGAAGCGGTTGATAATCTGCAGATAGCATCGTTGCTTGCTCTTTTTGTATCAGATCATTTTGGAGGCAGCGATAGAAGTGCTATTGTTGAAAGGACCCGAAAAACTGTATCTGGTTCAAATTACAGGAAGCCATTTGTTTGTACTTGTTCTACTGGGAACAACGACAGTGCTAACACTTCCCGAAAACAGATTTTGGATGCTGTAGAAGATATAGTTTTATCTGATCTTTGTGAAAAATCTCTCCATTCTATTAAGTCAAGGCGAAATTCTGTTGTAGTTCCTATAGGGAGTGTGCAGTTTGGTGTCTGTAGACACCGAGCAGTGCTTTTGAAGGTAATTGTTTCACTGTATTTGTGTTTCTACACTTTTATGTTTCAATCTGTTTGTTTATGCCTTCATATTTTAGTCCTTATGATCTGATACAAATTCAATTGCTCTAGTATCTATGTGACAGGGTTGAACCTCCTGTTCCTTGCGAGCTTGTTAGGGGTTACTTGGATTTCCAACCACATGCTTGGAATACCATCCTTGTTAAGAAGGGTGATTCATGGATTCGCATGATAGTCGATGCATGTCGTCCACATGATATAAGAGAAGAGGCAGATCCAGAGTTTTTTATTAGGTCAGTCTCTTCTGTTTTGTCATATATGGTTCTGGGAATTCACTTCATTTTTAAAGATGAGCTGTGTCGCTTGTATTGTCTTAGCAGTTTATCGGTATGTTGTGAATCAGATTTCATAAGCAGATACTCCCTTTGTGCATCATACTCTGTTTAAAATTTAGTTTTTTTTTTTTTATTGTTTGATCTGTTTCCAGTTTATACCAGCTTACTTGAAAATCTGTATGCCTAAAATGTTCTGAAGTATGCATGATTAGTGATTACTAGTAGTGTGATTATTTACTTGTGTCTGTGGGTGCATTTACTAGCTTACTGCATTATTTGGAGTGGTTTAGTTCACTCTGGCTGACTTAAGAGTATGCCTATTGAGTCCCAATAGAAATTTATATGCTGAGATACTTTACTATGAGAACCCATCTTGCTCTACCTCTTTAACTGTATGTGTATCAAGAAGAGCTACTATGACAATAACCATATGTAAAAAGCATCTTAGCTTATATGTCATTTTAAGCCTCCATGTCTAACCAATTCTATTTTTGAATTTAATTACTCATTACAAAACAAAGACACAGGGTTGCTGTGGACTGTTGTATTTTGCTATTGTCTCTTATGGATATGTTTTGTTGTTTCAGGTACATTCCTCTCTATAGGACAATAGCTCCTTTTTCGACTGAACATGATCCCAGTCCTTGTTCTGGTCTTGATCCTGGTTCTTTTCCCTCCTTGAGCTCCTGTGATGAAGTTGGGAAATCAGGTTCAAGTTCTCTTTTTCAGTGCAAATTTGGATCAGCTGATGCTGCAGCAAAGGTTTCTCCCATAATATTCTTATCTGTCTTATTTTTTAATCAAGTAGAATTTTCAACTCATCCTGCTTCTGCTCTTTCCACATAATTATTTTTTGTCAGTGGTTGCCGGTGAATTCAAATAGCTATTGTCCATAGGCTTATAGTATGATTTTGACCATAGGCTTATAGTATGATTTTGACCAATCTCTATTAAAAAATTAAGATAATTAAAAAAATTTAGGTAATTATAGTCCTTATGTTTGACTTATGATTTAACCTATCCCATATGCACAGATAAGTTATTTCTAGCTGTGTATTGTCCTGCAAATTTGTGATGAGAACGCAAGAACAAGGTTGAAAGAATCTCTTCATTTTTTTTGTCTCATCAGTTTTGACCAAGTACATCCAGAATAAGTTTTGTCTCATCAGTTCTGTATAACTTCTCCTGATGTGTCTTCCTCTTTTAGTTAATTTTATATGCTAGTTAAAAAAAAAACCCCTTAAAAATATGGTTGAAGCAGGTAGTAATTTTACATTGCTTATGGTTTCAGGTGCATACCTTAAAGGTTTGTGGGAGTTCAGCTGATGAAATCAGAAATTTTGAATATAGGTGTTTAGGAGAAGTGAGAATGTTGGGTGCTCTGAGACATTCCTGCATAGTAGAAATGTATGGGCATAAGATATCTTCCAAGTGGGTCACTTCAGCAGATGGAAATCCAGAGCATCATTTGTTACAGTCTGTGATTTTCATGGAGTATGTAAAGGGGGGATCTGTGAAGGTAATAAGCCATTTTATTTTGCTTTGACTTTGAGTTACTGCTGTTGATTAACTTTTGATATATGCCTTACTGTTTTTCCTCCTCGTTGTGTAACAGAATTATATAGAGAAGCTATCAAAAACTGGTGAGAAACATGTATCAGTGAAGTTGGCATTGTTTATTGCTCAAGATGTTGCAGCAGCATTGGCAGAGTTGCATTCAAAGCATATTATGCATCGTGACATAAAAAGTGAAAACATATTGATTGATCTGGATAGGAAGAAAGCTGATGGAAAGCCTGTTGTGAAGCTCTGTGATTTTGATAGAGCAGTGCCTCTGCGGTCTTTTTCGCACACATGCTGTATTGCTCACAGGGGGATACCTGCTCCAGACGTTTGTGTTGGAACACCACGGTGGATGGCTCCAGAGGTTTTGCGGGCAATGCATAAACCAAATCTATACGGACTAGTAAGTTCTTCCTTCTTCTGTCAATTTAAGGTGGAGTTTAAATTGATAATCTGCTTGGTGATATTTCCTCAGTTTCATTATTTGTAATTATTTTACCATATTTTTTTGGCTGAAAGGAGCATGTTCTACCATTATCTGACATGATATGCGCATGTCCTCTGTCTAATTGGTTATATTGGGCACGGAAATGCTGTTGATATGTTTTATGTAAAGATTAACTTGAGCTTGGATGCAAGTATTAGCTGGTATATGTAATTGAGGATGGAAAATGAAATTCATTGGTGGAGAATTTTGTGTGCATATATATACTGGTTCTGGTATGGTTATAGATATTAACAACTGGAATTTGTTGCCTCTAATTAAACAGCTGGGATTAATAGAAATTTGATAAACTTTCAATGAAAGATTGAATGGACTTTGAGATGAAATGAAGTTATGTGGCTTGGGTATCGAGTAGACATTCTGTTGTACTTCCACATAGCGGATAGATCATCTGTTGCTGAATTTTTGCAATGGTTTTTTTTTTTTGTCCATATGCAATGGTGACTTTGCTCAATAAAATTACGGCAAAGGCTATCTATTTTTGGTACATGAATTTGCCTTCCAGAACATTAGGCCTGTGTAAAATATTGAAACCATACATTCCCCGAGAATTAACTACTTATTTGGCATTCAGCTTCCATATTATCAGTGTTTTGTTGAAATTGATTTTGGTTTTCTATAATTTTAAAGTCTTTCCAATCTGGCTGCAGGAAGTTGACATATGGTCCTATGGATGCCTGCTGCTTGAGTTGCTGACTCTGCAAGTCCCATATATGGGGTTGTCTGAACTAGAGATTCATGATCTTATTCAGGTCTCTCTCTCTCTCTCTGCATGTATCTATCTATCTATCTCTTATTCAGATCTCTGTATTTCTTCCCCTGTGTGTGTGTTGTGTCTTAAGGAAAAGGAAATCTTGTATAAATTATTTAAGATACTCTGATACGAGTCTTGTTACCCAAATCATTTATGTTAAAATGCCGGATGCTTAAATAATAGCAAAAGTGTCATTTGGAATAAGCAATTCATGGGCTTTTGATTGTCAAGTGACGTTGGATATGACCTTTGAATTTGCTTGGAACTTATATTATATTTGAGAATAAAACGAAGATGTCATGGTCTGGTCCTGAATTTTATTAAGCTCTCACTTCTTACTAATGTTGACAGTGATGATTCTTGTATTGCCATGTTAAAACTTCTATTGTACATTCATATGTATAACGAGGTGTAGTTTTTTAAATGTGAAAATTCATCACATTTTGTTTAAACTAATAAGAAGTTTATTGCTTCCAATCGTTGCAGATGGGTAAGCGCCCACGGCTAACAGATGAACTGGAGGCCCTTGGATTGTGCCAGGAGCACGAAGTAGCTCAATCCGGCTCAGGGTTTGAGAAACCAGAGGCAGAATTAGAAACACTTAGTTTCCTTGTTGATGTGTTTCGCCGTTGTACGGAGGAAAATCCAACAGAACGTCCTACAGCTGGAGATCTATATGAAATGTTCGATGCACGCACAAGCAGTTTAATCAGCTCAAGGAGTTAGGAGGCAGTGCAGATTCTTATGTGTGTGACTATCCTGCCCCATTCCCAAATTTTTGTAGCCCTAGGATGCTCCACCATTCACTGTAAAATTTTATTCTTTTCGGGATCAACTTTTGGGTTAACTTGAGTAATTTTATTTACCCTCAATTGTAGTCTAGTTGCAGTGGTTAGATTTAGATTTAGCAGTCTGTATCACATTTTCTGTACCAATAATGTCCAGGGGTTGGGTACATGCGGCAGATCATGTATCTAAGATCCAACATCTGTAAATTTTGTAGTTATTTTTCCCACCTTTCCAAAGTTGTAGATCTGTTTTTTCATCTTTAAATTAATCCAACAAAGAAATCGTACAATTCTCAGGTGTCACTGTATTTGTCCACAATAAGTTGTCTCAATTAAGTTAATACATGCTCCATTATTTATTTATTTATTTTCCTCTCTTCAATTGCAGCTTTTATGATTGTCCTTGGCATCTGTTCGGTAAATTTTGCTGGGATCGCTGCTAAATTTTTTAATGAGATATGTGATCAACTCATCGATTGGGATTGAACTTCCGAATCAATTCAACAAGCTTTTTATGTGCTTAGTTGTGTTTTTGCAAGCAAATAATGTGACAGGTTGTCGAGAAATTGTTAGAGGTGCTAATTTGGGATTATGTAACCTTCTCCTTAATGAATTACAAGCGACATGACCTGACTGGTTGTCATAATGTTCTATTTTTAAGTTTAAAGTTAATTTGGTGATGCTGTAATTTTTAAAATAATTGTTAGTTATTTATAAAAATATAATATTTTTTTTATTTTGTATACATAATAATTGATAATTTACGCAAGTGTTTTTATTTTATGTCGATATTATTGGTATTAGCATTAATCTCTTTAATTTTTTTTTATTTTAAAGATGATTTTGAAATTTTATAATGTGAGAATATATATGAAATTGTAATAAATGTAAAATTGATTTTCAAAATCAAATTTTAAAAAGCTACTCAATATAATAATTGTCAAAAACAATTTTTTTTTAAAAAAAATATTACTAGATACTAAAGCCAGCATTTAACTCTTTAAAATCACTTATTAACCTCCCACAAATAATTTCAAACAGACACTAAGAATTCCATTACTAAAAATATCTCATTATATTTATAAAATATTAATTTAACAGATTAGAAACTCTCCTAATCCTGCATTTACTTTGAAATAAAGAAATGTCCCCCCACCAAGGCACGTGCGAGATTTAAAAGGTAACGTACATATGTGGGTGGGTTCCGCTTTCAAATCCTTTCTCATGAATGGAAAAGAAAGTGACTAAGATACACCTAGTGGTAGGTGGCTGGTGGTGGTCGTCTTGGGAACCCAAAACAGCAGACAAGTGAAGTGAGTAGGAGTACCATCATACGTATGTAACTCTCCAAGTCTATCTGTGGGTTAAAGGTGCATGACAACAGCTGCCATCTAGCCTTCCAAAAATAAACCTAATGAATTGGGTAGCATCTGCTTCTATCCTCCCACAGTGTGCTGGTGTCACCTATTTTGTGACCTTAAAATGTATGCTTCTGAGAGAGAGTAAATGTTCCCTTAATTGTACGCAAGGGACCACTCTAGCTTAGCTAGCTAATCTCCCCACTCAAACCCAACTGGCTTTTAACCCTTACTCAAAACCAGAAATCAGAAAGCAGAGCTTTTAATAACTTAGGCTCTATGTACAGGTATTACTGTTAGATACCTCTCTCTACTGCTTACACTCTGCGTTTACAAACACCAATAAAAACACATCCCCGCAGGTACATACGCATGCAATATTTGTTGTACAGGGAGTTGGGGGGCCAAGCCTTTGCATTTGCTTGTGAAACTCTCCCTCTTGCCACAGTTAAAACCCGTGTTTTGGCGCATCTCTTGGCATCATTCATTCTGCTTGGCCCCCACTACTTCATGTGCCCCTTGTTTGCTGTCCAATTCCACGGTTAATTTTCCTCGTATAAGCTGAGCTACATTAATAACTGTGTTCTTAATCTATATATATATATACATATATACGCGCGCGCGCGCGCGCACACACACACATATATGTAACGGTCCGATTGCCTCATGCCCGCTTGTGTTTTATTTTGTTTCTCTCGCTATACGATTGACTAATTCCAATCAAAACCTTAGTGATCGAATGTAGGAATTAACGACGTCGTACGTTCATCCCACCTAAGTTTAATTTTCTTTAACAATCTGAAGTGAGGTTAACAGCAGGTTGATGATAATACCAAGTCTAGCATTAAGAATTACTGGCTAAATTAAAGGTTATTGAATGAGTAGGTGGACGAGAATGGAGAGGAAGATAGCAGAGAGCTTTAGTGAAGGCTTCCAAAATAGTGATGTAACTAAAAAACCTGCGCGCTGACAGCACGCCTCTGCGCAGCAAATTGGACCACAATCAACAAAGTTGTAGTTGTTGAGGCCACAAATGTGTTATATATGTATATACGTATACGCCTCAGGCTCAGCCAATGTTAGGCGCCCCTTTCACAGGCGTGGTCCAGTTACTCCAGTACTGCCCTTCTGTAATTAAGAACAAGTTATTATTTCATTTTAGAGATGCGTTAGAAACCCTTAATAAGGATTGATGCAAGGCTTAATTGGTTGCCGAATGACTACGTACAACGGCTGCGCGCTATATCCCCACCCAATTTCTCAGTTTGTACGCCCCCAAATTTGAGGTGTTAGCAACAGAAAACTTAAAGATATATAGAAAAATTTGGAGGTTTTTATAATAGAGGACTGAAGCTCGTTGCAAAGACATTAAAGATTTCATTTTCTGATCATTCATGTCCTTGAATGCCTTATTCAAGAAGAACTAATTTTTGTTCCAATCGCAACCAAAAAAATGCAATTTTTTTTAATAATGCATTAGGTCCGGTTTAGTTATTGACAAAGTGAATAAAAATACACTATTTCTTAAAATCTCTCTTCAAATTCAAAATTGTGGTGCAATGTGTATTCTCCTATTCTGATCATTGAAATTGTCTATCTTCCAGTTTATTCTTTAAAACCACATATCATACTTTGATTTTGGTGAAATATGATGAATTGATGGTTCGTGTTGTATATAAATATGCCCAAAAAATGTGACCAATATGTCTTGCACACTTTAATTTTCTCTCTAAGTTGGGAATAGCATATGAAATTACTATATATTCTTAATTCTAGACATCCACTAAATTAGTTTATATATTCCATATCATTTTACTTTTATTTTATCAAGAAGTTTGCTCTTTTAGTACGTAATTTTTGAGATACACAATTACAGATTGATATTATCTATAACAACGCTTAAATTTCATGTCTCTCTCTCATCTTTTCTTTTTTACCTTAAAAAGAGAAGAATATCTTTGACTTTTTACCTTTTTTTTTTTTTTTTTTTTTTAATTTTTAGCTTGCATGCCATTGCGTTGGCTTTGAGAAAGTCTCATGAAGGTTTTACTTTAGCACATGGTTCATCAATAATATTTTAACTACTTAAATTTCTACAAAATTGAGCTCCTTTACACTTAAGCCTAGGCTTAGGGGTAGGGGTGTTCGTGGATCAGATTTTATGGATTAGGCGTCAATTCATATCCGATCCACGATTTTGAGAATTCTAAATTTTTAATCCAATCCAATCCACATATCAGTGAAACTCAATCCAAATTCAATTCATACATCTACGGATCAGATGCGAATTTAACTCAATTCATATCCAATCCACAATTTTGTAGACTAAAATTGTTTTATTTTATCCAATTGATGAACTAATTAAATAAAAAAATTAATATAAAAATAATTTTACTACATATCAAATTTAAAATTAAATAAAATTTAAATAAATTAATTGTTTAAATAAAGCTAGAAAATACATTCAAAGTTTTAAAGTACGACGCACAAAAAAAAAATCACATTTGTTTAGATCAGTATGTGAAAATAAACTGTTTAGAAAGCTATATTTATTTATTTAATTATTTTTTATTTCATATTATTATCAGTAAATACTAATGCTATATTTACAAGTTTAATTATTTAATTAAATAAATATATTTTTTATTTTTTTGTAGATTCACGGATTTTCACGGATTTACATTAATCAATCTATATCCAATCCACCAATTATGGATTTTCAAAATTTCAATCCAAATCCAATCCATCAGTCCACAGATTGGATTTTTATGGATCGGATTTCTACGGATTAGACGGATTAAGCGGATTGGATTGAATTCTGAACAACCCTACTTAGGGGTATTCAATAAAGTGATTTGAGGCCACTTCATTATCACCTGAGGGTAGGGCAAGTTGAAAGAGTAATGCATAAAATCATATTGAGAGAAATACGTAAAGTCTTCCTAAGCATATACGCGAGATTTTTATTATGATTATTAGAGAGATTGATATTCTCTTTGTAACGTTTTGGCATTTTTATCAGTAGCCTACTTACATTTTTTATGAGACCTTATTACATATATTTATGTAAGAAAAAAATTATAAAAGAACTCACCCCAATTACAAGACGATTAGTTAAAGAGGCAAAGTGGCAATCTCATAAAGATATTATATGGCAATATACCTTCAGTGAAGGAATACAGAACATCAGATCAAATCGAGGAAGAAAGCTCGTAATTTGTTGTTGGATATAAACCTTACATTGGGTTAACGTGGCAACTGTATACTTTAGAATAGATGCTCCATTATTTATTTTAATATTTAGTGCGTAAACAAATTTATAATAAACAATGGATATATACTCCAGACATCCGTTAATCAATTCTTTGCTAGGCTTGTGAAATTGTATTAATAATGCACATCATATCAAACACAAGATTTTCCGCCATTGACACTTGGATTATGGGGAGATATGAATCGAGATGGAGCTCACATATTCGATATCTAGAATAACGACCATATCTTCTCCTACATATAACAATTTGCCACAAGCAACCATTAAATTATTTGAAGTCAAACATTTGAGTACCCGTCTGTGTGTGTGTGTGTGTGTGTGTGTGTGTGCAAGAATCTAAATATGCTTGGGAGAATATAAGCCATAACCCCACCGCCCTAGGCCAAGGTAGCTAGAATATATAACCTAGCTTGGTCATATTGGGATATATATACTTTGTAAATTAGATTAATGTCAAGTATTTACTGGCCAACTGTTGTACAGATTCAAGGAACTTTCCTAGGGTAGTTAGAAGGATAAATCCACCAAACGAATATGTTCGAAAGGAAAGAAAAGGTTTTAAACCAATTATATATAGACGTTTTAAACAAATATTAAGTATTCCATACATCTTTCCAAAATCTCCAGAGGATAAGCAAATCTCACCAGATTTTAGAATACTAATTAATGATCATCATATATTCATCTTATTGATCTGTTTTGGAATTAAGCATTATTCCGGAGAGTGGCTGCTGTTGCGTAAGTGTTGGTTCCATCATCGCACCTAGTGTGCTAGGGAACAAAACTAAATTAAAAGCTACGGAATTTCTGAGTAATGAACGGGATCTGAAAAGTTTAAACAAAATAAAGGTCATTTTCTTGATTGTCCATCAAATATTTGTTTCTAATAACTAGTGTTTGAGTAGCTGGCACCAATGTGATGCAGGAGTAGCAACTATCAACATTTGGCAAACATTTGCAAAGAAATGGCCAGCTCAATGAACAAAGAAAAGATGCTTTTAAGGTATCAAATTAATTGCATGTCTCTTAATATCACATACAAAAACAAAGATATATTGAAAGAGAAAGAGAGATTCACGAGATTTCTTATGGTCCCCATCTGAGATTACGGTAAAAATGTTCAAAGAAACTTATTCAATATTTTTTAACAATCCAAATAGGGCAATCACTTACACTCTCAAATTCACTATTATATCACTATATCTTTTGATGAAAAGACAATTTTATCATAAATCAAAATAAATTACGGGAATAAACAAAGTTATGTCTATTGTTATTAAATACTATGTCATAAATAATAAAACTTACCACAAGCATATACTACTTTTGAGAACGACTCGCACCATTCTTAACATTGTAGTCTACCAACATTACTATTTGACACTTCTTATGGTTAATTTCCTTAGAAGCATGTTAACAATAACCATCCCAAATTAACCTTAAATTGGATTCGTTTCTTCTCTCATCTTCTTTTATGGGTGAACCTTATGCAACATATAAGGAACCATGCAAAATGGTCCCCTCATAAAACAAGTAGCGTTTACGCACTCTTTTGGCTCATGGTTGATTCCTCTTTCTTCTTCTAGAGAGAAAGAGAAAGAGAGAAAGAGAAAGGGCAAGGGTCCCCTACAACTCACAGGCCCCAACCTAAAAGTTATTAATGCTCTTACAATATATATGGAAACACTCACTAACCTGTCTGCAAACTGCATGGAGCCTAAGTCTTGGCGTGACAATATTCAATTTGCAATCACTTGGGACCACGCTTAGCTTATTACAATCTCTTACATAATTTTGTTTTTATTAAATATTTTTAAAACTTTAGCTTTTCAGTCCCCCTATGCTAAAAATTCCATCAAATTGACAATTACCCTTCCATCCTCTCCCCTCATCCATCTATTTATACACCCTTTTATCCTCTTTTCTCTTCATCACCTTGAGCAAAAATCAAATGTGTTTGCGTGCCCTAGTAGGCTGTGCCTACTAAAGTATGCACATTATCATATCGGGCACCACTATCAGATGAAGCTGCCAGCATGATCTTAACTTTCCTCCTTTGCTTGAGGAATGATACAGATCATGTGGCAGTTTCACCTGTTGGTTGGTTGCACGAAATTACAAGTCCAGTTATATTTTAATTCCATTTCTACATATGCGCTTACTCGACTACTGTAGGGTAAGTGATGATTTTCTTGTAAATGATTTTGGCTCATCAGGGAATTAGGTTTCATATTTTTTTTTTCATTTGTACCAATATTTTGCTTCTTTTATGTACAGTGTCTTATTGATTATTGTGTTTTTATCATTTCTTTTCTTATGTGAAACTTGAGTAGTAGTCCTAGGTCTGTGTTAGGGTTTTCACTTTTTGAGTGATAGGAATTTTGTGTCTCGGTGCACTTCGATGAGTTCAAAAATATCCCTCTAATTACTCTTTTTCTTTGGTGATCGAGCTTTGAAATAATTCTTTAATCTTCTGTACAGTCTTTTGTTGGTTAAATCGGGTATGAATCTCTTAAATTGCTTTACATAATAATACAAATTTGAACATCATATCTGTTTCTCTTTTTTCTTTTTTTTTCTTTTTTGGTTTAGAGGACTTTTAGAGTATCGATTTGGGAGTAAAACCCTAAGTTTTTCCATTTGCTAGGGTTTCCATGGTGGGTTTTTCATTCTTGTCCGGACTACAATAGAATTGATGAGAAAGCACAGGGGAAACATCTTGAGCTTTACTTAGACACTTGCCCCTTGAAGATTAAGACTAATTACAAAATGGTTGGAACAAGTGATTCAACTAGATAACTCAGACAAAGATTAAATGAACTTTTGAACATTAATTTCCTCAAATGTTTTTTGAGACTTCCATTTTTTCCTCTCCATTGATAAGCTCTTCTGGTTAAATTTGTGTGTTTGTCAGTCTCTGGGTGTTTGTGTGTGTGTGTGTGAAAGAGAGAGAGAGAGAGAGAGAGAGGATTATACTTCCTTAAATGTAAATATAGATTTGTCAGGCGTATCATCAACATTGTAGATGTGGTGAAAAAGTAGATCTCGACGCATAATCTTTCTTCTCAAGTAATGCAAATGTTCATGAAAATAGCAACGTGGAATAGAGAAGCAAGCTGCTAATGTTCATCAGACAGCAATGGAATAGTAAGTTTGTCCTATGTAAACCATTTAAACTCAATAGCAAATCCCTTTATGATTGTTGTTATTATTTTGGCTTCAATTCAAAATTAAACAGAATTCAGAATTTCAAAAAATGTATGTATGAATTACTAAACTGCTGCCGCTAGCTAGCTTTCTCTCTCACCAAGAAGTTAATTTGCTTTCTGCTTTCTCCTTTATTGTTGGTGTTTTGTAAGAAGCTCCTTGTGGGCAAGATTCCATGTAGCCATCATCTAAGTACACAAATAATCGAAAAAACGTCATCACATTGATTTTCCCAAGTTATCATTTCCAGGGTTTTGATCTGTCAGCAATCATATTCATGAAGGAAGCTAGCCAGCTAGCTAGGTGGAGGATTCTTGGATGAGTGCTTGTTACATGCCATTTAAGGATTTTCTTGGGAAGAACACTAGTGTTAGGTACTGGCATTATAATCATTTTAATTTGTTGTATTTTGGATCAATTGTTGAAAGCGAGATATCAGTAAAAGTAAATGAAGTTCTGTGTGTATTAAAGAGAGTTGGTATGTAAGAGAATGAATATATATATATAAATATGTATATATTTGTCTTCTCTATCAGGATTGTAGTAGCTATCTGCTATATATGCTACTTAGTTGCAAAATTGATAGTTTATGAAGTGTAATGCATGCTTAAAAACACTGCTTCTCTTCTTTTCATGAACACCTTGCCCATGTTCACATGATTTGTATATTGTTTAATTTGATAATAATAGAATTGGATTTCAAATCTCCAGTTAAATCCATTTGAGTTGCAAATTAGGTCAAATAATGAATTCAAGAGACAATATTACAAGAAGCGCCTACTATTCATTGCCATCTTTGGAAAATTCTGTTTCTGGAAATATTTTTGAGTGCTCACATACGCATAGGACTAACTCATCAAAACAAATTGAGGAGGCGAAAACCGGTTCAATGCTGGATTTATGCTCCTGTTCAAAGAATTAAATGCTTTTATACATGTATAAATTTGGCTTTGTGCTTGTATAGCCCCATGAACACACACTAGGCTTATCTATTCACATGTATATATGCTAGCACTTGTGTTTAATTTTCTTCTACGTGTATGATCATGAACGAGTGTATGAGATATCAAAAGCTTCAATCACGAACTAATCCATCTTGTTTAGTTAGTTTTGTCATATATCAAGTTGCAAGTCTCGATGAAGCTATTAGATGGACAATCCTTATTGGGTGCCCAATGTCTGGATTTTGCAACATACGGATCCAGGCATATCACTGAAGTTTGTAATTATTTGTCATTTGTATTTTTATGAAGTCCAGACGTTTACACCTCATAGTTTGTAACAAGGTGTAAATCGAAGAAAGAAATTATCCCGCCTTAACGGATGACAAGAAGAAATTGTGAGTTCTTGTATAAATCGAAGACCAATCTTTCAACAGTGAAACTAAGAACCCAAAAATAAAAATAAATGTTTACCAATTTCTTATTTGATCACCTTTGTTGTTATTAGCTAGAACTAGGGTTTTGAGGGAGCTGTGGAAATTGTATTGAGATTTACACCAAAAAGCTACATTTTCGATCTCATGAATGATGCATAAAATACTTGATGCAATTAGCCAACGTTCCATTCTGGGCAGTGTTGCTGTTGCGTCACGGTGACTGAAACAACTTTGAGGAAACATATGGAAGAGAAAATCAAAAAGAATCTTCTTGCAACACCTGATTTTTGCTAAACATTTCAGAAAAAGAGGTTAAAAAAAAAAGGTGGAAACGTAAATAGCTAAAGGTTGAGATTTAAATTTCTCAAAAATCATTGTTGCAAGTCCTACAAATTTGGTTGGTCAGGTATGGTTGTCGCGTTATCCCTTTAAAGCATAATGAATAGTTAGTACAAGTTGCAAAAGGCTTCTGCAGCTATTTCATATAAACAGCACCGTGAGAAGCACGAGAAATCATAGAGATTTGAAAGTACTTTTGGCTCACCTCAACACACAACCAACTTGATCACAATTATTTTTCTCCAGCTTCTTTTGTTCACATTTCTAGCAATTTTTCCCCCAACAACTATTTCTTTAGATAATTCAACATCGGCTGATGATAGTTATAAATTTAGAGCAACCATAATCTCGAGTTTGACCCAGGACTTCAATGCAATCGAGGTTTGTATTAGAATATATTATATAGCTCAAAACTCAATGTCAAACCAAATTTTGGTCAAAAGTGCTTTCGCCAATCAATTTTCCTTAAACTTAAAATCAAAGTTACGTTTCTTGATTACGAGAGTTATTGGTTCAATTATTTGGGTCACAGACACACAACGTACATGTACCCAATATGTGATGATGAACGGCAGTTGTTCGAAAGCAGCTATATGATTTTGAAGTTTTGAACTGCTGCTTCCTTCGTATCATTTTCCTTCTAATTACTGAAATATCAGAATCCTTCGTGATTGTTGTGGCATTAACATAGCTAAACTGAGATCGTCTTCGGCCAAAAACACCAAGCCGACACCTCGTCCTCAGAATCGAAGAAAGGACTACATGTCACCCTGAAAAATAAGATTTCCTTGCACTAACAACGTTGAAGTTTTCAACCGCGAGACTTAAACTAGATTAGCTGGCTATATTGATATTGAGGCAAAACTTCCTAGACATGGATTGATAAATAGGTTAAAACATTACTTTACATTGCGTTAGTTCGCATTCTACACATGATTGATGGCCTGAAGGCTAAAGCTATCTGATTTAATTATGTAATCACTGATCTAAACTGAAGAAACTTGCAGCAATGCCAAATCATCATTGATCATACATTTACAGAAGAAATTTTGGAAATGAACGTGATCGCTGCATTGATCCCCAGGCTACTACTCTTCCGCCACTACTATCAACTCCTTATCCCCATCTTAACAATAAAACATCACCCTCTTCACGTTCTCTTTCAATGCTGGCAAAGGCCGGACACCAGACTCCCCTACTGCCCGAGTGCTCTTAGTGGAATGACCACCGTCATCGGTTGAGCCATTCTCCTGCATGTCTGGTTCCATGTAAAAACGGGCGCGGAAAGCAGCTAAATGTGCATAATATGCTGGAGGAACTGCACAGAAACCAAATGTGTTGCCGCATCAGCATAAGGTTTTGAAACAATAAGCTGATGTTGAGGCTTCAGATGCACTTCTCTACCTCTCCTCGGTCACCTTTGTTAAATCATAGAATTTTCCTAAAATCTTATAATGAGATAAGCTTGGCAAGGGGATATAATACATTCTCACAGACACAGATAACCCATTAATATTTTATGTTTTCATATGCTTCTGCTGTAAGCAAGGGTGTGTTTTATTTCTGATTCCTGTTAACACATAATTTCAGCTGATTTAAATTCATCAATAGTGTTTTGTTTATGATTCCTGTTAACACATAATTTCAGCTGATTTAAATTCATCAATAGTGAGTCAATAAGATATTTCTTCTCTAAGTCCCAATAAACTAAAACAGTCATTCCTTCAAGAACAGAGCTTAATCCATTAGATCAACCATTTTGTAATGCTTTGGGGCAGAAGAGAACTTCAGTACTGATTTCATGGTCATATCCTAGGTTTTCTAATTCTTCAGGGAATACGTGAACCTTAAAAGGGTTATCTTCAACTGTAAACTAATCTGAGAAGAACATTTCTTACCAACAGAGACAGAGCGTGTGCATCTTGCATATGTGTAACAAAGATTGTTTGTCAAAGACTGGATTCCATCAGCTGTGAAATTGTTCTCATCCCATAGCACATGGTAATGAGCTGGTCGGCTTGTGCCCTGTTGCATTAGAAACAAAATCAACTCTTTTAAGTTTCAATAAGTATGCAGCAAAACTACTCATGATTTTTATCTAATTTAAAATGATCATGCAATTGATTGAAGAAGTAACAGTCATAAGTCATGCATCCGAGGAAAAATAGGCAATGCACCAATTACAGGAACTCAATGCAGGTCAGGTTTGAAATCCAGTCGGACTAATTATATCCATCATCAATTAGATTGGGAAAGAATTATAAGCAGTCAGAGCGGAAATCACATAAAATTATCTGTTGTGCTCCTAATTGATTGGATTGCCATTGAGATTGGAAATCACAAAATATTCATAGACAGACATGCTGTTTCCAGTCAGACATATCTGTGTGTTCTGTAGGACATCTACGGACAGAAACAGTCTCCAACCACCCCTTTACTGCTATTAAGAATCAGCCATCCAAAATGCTTCTATTGCTCTTAAAACAAAATCCACATGGTTTCAGGATCACATAGAATCACAGTTTGAGAAATTACCTGAATACCAGCATGGCTGCATAGGTAAAAATCAAATTCTGTTGGATGACATATCTTAGAATCAACCACAGTGCCTGAAACCCACGTTGCATGTCATTAGATAAGCAATGACAAAACAAAAAGACGCGCATGTATGTGCTGCAGGAATGATTTATTTTCCAAGAACTTATAATTACCAGGCAGAATGTTCCCACTCTTATCTGTGCTGCTCCTATCCCTGTGGTTATTAGCAAATAACCGAGTATGGTGTCGTTTTTGTACAATTATGAAAGTCACAGGTGGTTGATAGTTCGGCTCAAGAGAAGCACAGGCCTGCACAGAGATTTATACATAAAGCCACCGACATTTTGCAGTGCAACATAGAACAAGAGAAAAACAGTATGACTTCTCTCTCACCTTCCGAATCGCATCCAACTCATAAAGTAGAACTTGATAAAATTGCCCTTCACTTACTCCATCCCTGTTCAGACCATTTTTTAGAACTGTGTCTAAAAACTTTATAATGAATGTATATTATGCAACGTATGCAATGAAATTCACGTGCATTCTCTGTGTAATAAAAATGCATAGACATAAAAATGGGCAACTCTTCTGTTTTCATTACTTTCATCTCTGTATAAAAAGAATGTATCAGCATATTGATGGATGAAAAATCATATATCAGAATGACATTGACACTATCAAGTGTAAACTAAATGCACAATGTTCAGGTGTTTTTTACCACTGCTTCTAAACAATCTAGTACCACATGTAATTCCAATGATCCACCACTTTAGGTCAATGAAGCAGCATCATTGGTGCAGTCCAGGCAACAAATGACAATTGACTATAGAGAAGTGGGCCAAGCTCAAAATTCTAAATTCTAGAGGTTCTTTCTGTTTGGAATATCTTAACTCAATAGAGTATGATTAGCAAATAGATGCACCGGTTAAGATTGAACAAGGGAACCCTCATATTTGAATAACATTAATGGAATAGAGAAACAGAACAAAATCAAAGGGATTAGCATACAATGCAAAGGCAATATGGTTTTATGATAGTAGGGAGTTCTATCTTGGCTCTTGCTGGTGACATAAAAGTTTTTTTTTCTCTTTAAAGTCTATATGGATAGATTTTGTTTCAAATTCTCTCTGGAAGCAAAAAACTGTACTTCGATGATGCTGACCAAAGTTGGGTAAGTACTTCGTTGTTCCTTCCACGACAATACCCCACCCAGGCTAGTTTTCCTTCCATAGAAGTTTCGAATGACTTACCGCATTTGAGTAAAATTGTAACAAAGATAAAAGAACAGGGAGATCACACAAAAATAGAGCAATTTGTAAGGTAACTCCAGCTGCTGTCTCAGCATGTCACCGCCGAGTCACAGAATGTTTATGCAAAAATAGAAATGATTTCCCATTAACTCTTGGTACAGATAAGAATAATGACCTGTAAAATATAATCCGTAACGGCTTCTGCCCAGTTGCCTTCCGAAAGGAAATTAGAAGATCCCTGCAGAAAGAATATGCAGCATAGAGATTTAATACTTAAATATGCCGTGTTAGTGATGGGGGTTTTTTGGGAGGCAGATAGATGGGGAAAAAAAATGAATAGGAAGTTAATTCATGTACCTGATCATGCCACCACTCACTGTCCCACGAACAGGATCGTGCCATGTTTTGTACAAGTCTTGTATGAGTTCTTGTCTATGAGCTTGAGCGCAAACTAATCCAGCATATTTTGTCACTTCAGGCCAATCCTGGGAGGCTACTACCTACAGTCAGACCAACAGATATTAGCAACCAATGCTTCAACAACTATTTGGGGAATGGAAAGGTCTAAGAAGGCATAAGATTAGGAAAAGAATGGTACAGCAGCAATTGAGGGGCTGGAGTCTTCCCCATTCTCTGGATGAGTCACATCTGCTCCAAATATAATGGTTGGTATGTCACTAACTAATGGTATACGACAACTGATAGCATCCAGAAGGACAGTGTTCCTGCCACCCATCTTCATAAGGATAAAAGGATAAATCAGGATTCAGTTAATATTGAGAGGACACATCAAAAGTGCATATTTCCCAACACAAGGCATATCTCTCTGGAAAATTTTAAGGTTTCTAAATAAGATGCATATCTCGCCATTCTCAAAATATTATTAACCTAAGTACTTTCTGGTGCAAATCATGTTATCCATGATAATCAGAAAAGCCCGCATTCCACAACTTGGACAATGTTGCCAGTGATATTAATAAGTGCAAGATGATCGTATTCAGTAGCATAGAATTGTATTGAGTCCGACTGAGCTATTAAAACTTAAACAAACCTTGACATTGATCTTAAGCGACACATTAGCCAAGTATTGCTTGCTGATCTTGAAGACATGTTTTGTCAGACAGCATTGGGATATTATACCGAGATCAGTTTCACATATTCGCTTGAGATCGCCTGCAAAATAGAAATATATAAGAGCAACTGTCTCAGTGCAAGATCATATATTAAGTCTGATTTTATAGTTGCCACATATAGCCTACCATAGAGGGAACCATTGTTGTCCGGCAAAATAGCTAATAGAAGCTCTAAATCTTTTCCTTTGGTTTTGTTCATTGATGCGTGATAAACATGCTTCAAAGCTTTCTCCACTTGATCAGGCCTGGCATTGTAGATTGGAATGACAGGCTCTGGATTGAATTCCTGAAAGAGAATGGATTAAAACTCCAATTATAAGCAGAACTAAAGCACTTGACCTTAAAAGGGATTGATACAAGAGGAAACCTACCATGCCAGATATTTGGCACATTTGAGCAAGCTCGCTGCAAAACCCACGAGCAACACTCTCTTGCACACTTCGTGAAAAGTTAATGCATGCCCATCGACTTACAGTCATCCCATTAATCATTTTCTGCATCACAAGAGGAGGTCAGATAAGCAGTAGAAAATTTATAATGAATAGCACAAAACTAATAATGACTTTGTCACTTGGAGTCCATTTCTGACATAAGTGTTGATCAACCCACTGTAAAAAATTTCTGAAAAACTCAAACCAACATTGAAAAAGCTTCGCAAAGGGTGCTTGGGTAGCAAAGTTGACGGCACGAGAATAGAGACAAATATCAATTGTTGCTTTCTATGAATTCCAAATATGAAACTGTTTGGTGAAAACCCACATATCTAATTGATAAAAGACCTACTCATTGAGCATTCCTATGTAAATTATTTAATTTTGACTAGTCTCTTCAGTTAATAGTTTTTTTTTTCTGAAAAAGATAGGAAGGTAGGCAAGGTCAAATCAATTTTTCAGTCCCCTCTCCCCTGGGATTTGAACCCAAGTGGCCAACTGAAAAAAACTCTTGAAAACCACTCAGCCCAGACCCTAGGGGCCTTTAATAATATTTGGAAAAACAAAATTAGAAGAGTGCAAAGCATAATGTTGAGTACCTTGTTCATCATGTTCCACTGACCAACTTGAGGCAAACAATCCTTTTCCTTTCCATTTTCATGATATTTAAGCTGTAGGAAAGACCATGGGATGACAAACAATGGAAAATAATACCACATATTTTAGCTGTAGGAAAGACCATGAGATGACAAACAATGGAAAATAATACCTCGCCTTTTTTCTAAACTAGTCAAAACAATTAGAGAAAGCTTATTACCCAAGGGGCAGGAAGAATTCGAGCCTCAACAGATGCTAGCTTTTCACTGATTTTGATCCCAAATTCCTTTGCATAAAGGTCTTGATCATAAGCATTATGTTGAACAGTCTGCTTGGATACAAAAGTTCAAGGATAAATTAGTAGAACATCCAAAACCAACGAGCAATACATGCCATATCCAGAAAACTCCTATTGTTAATGGCCTGCACTATCTTTAGATTGCTTGATTCATAACAATGCTACTACGATTGAAAATTCCATCACAAAAGGTATTCATCAATTTTATGACTCCTAGTGAGCATCAAATTTTAGTCTCATTTTCAAATCATCGGAGTCTACTACAAGTTCCGAATTGAACAATGTAAATCCTTAAGAATCATATGTTATACAAAGTCAACAATGTTTAATCTTGTTGGCAAAATGACCAAGGAAAATGTTTCGAGATGGAGTGTCCCTTTTCGTTGTTTCTTTGTGACCATGAAGAATTTGGAAAAATCCAGCGCATACTAACTCCAGAATCACAAGCTCCTAAAGTTACCAAAATATTAGCTTATTAATTCAAGAAGAAAATTTGAACTTAACAAATACCTGCAAAATGTCATTTTCCCGATCTCTAGGTCTTTGGCATGTAACTTTTAGGAGAGCAGTAATTTGCCTCTCATTCAACCTTTTCGTATAGCGTTGTCCTTCAACAATTTTGCAAGCCTGGCAAACCAAAAGTATGTAGATAAGATGCAATAATTAAATGAGAAGAAATTAATCAACATCGATATAGGAGTTTTGAAATCTTTCCCGACCTCCATAGGTAAATAGTTTGCCTTTTTCTGGTTTCCCACTTGAAGGCAAGGTAAATGAGCATGTTGAATGGTGAAGCCATACATCTCTTGGAAATACTCAACCACTGACTTCATTGTCGAATTGTCATCAACAGGAAACCTGAACAAGAGATCCTTCAATGATCAGAACACATTCACAAAACTTGTCAAATTCAAGAATTATTTGGAAAATACTGAAACAGATGAATACTTTGTATAGCCTTCTCATAGAAAACCAAAGGCCTTTACTACATGGTATGAATCAGCATGCTTTCTAAATGAAACCTGTAAGTAAAGAAGAGAATGGCAGTCTCATTCAGTGTCGAGAAAGGATCAGAACTTACACTAGTTCTCTTGTAGGTTGAGATGTCAATCCTGAAACACGATACTTCCTTCTTACAGTACCTCTGTGTGTTACTTCAACTTTCACTCCTCTAAGGGCCTTTTTGATCTGGTTAAATGTTTGAAAGCAATGTTCTAAGTTCTCAGTAAACTAAATGCCCATAAATGATTCCAAACAATTTCATAAGGATTACAACAGTACCTTCACGCGGTCAGAATCAGACAATGTTCTAGATAAAACATCTTTTCCTAGAAGCTGAGCAACAAACTCTATTACAGGAAGAGGCTCAATAAATGCAGCTGAAGCCATGTCTACAAATACAGTAAAGCACGAGAAAGGAAAAATGAGAAAGATCACTCTATGAAACAGCAGGGTAATTTTCCTTGGTTATTAATTTTACAGTTATTGCATACCGATATTCAGTGACAGGCCCATCTGTGTAGGCCTTATACTCTGGTAAAACCCGCACCATGACTCCAAGCCATCGCCAAGCCGTTGTGGTGTTCTAATATTAGGTGAAAAAAAGGATCTCCCAATTGGACAATACCTTCACAAACCAAAAGCAAAATCAAATAACTAAGAATTTGACTAAGGCATTTTTCATTAATCTTCAACAGAATTTAATATGATCACAAACACTTGAGAAATTATACCTCTTTGTTGAGAGCTCCCTTAAGACAATGTCAAGAATTTGAAGAGCTTCTTGCGGAGCATCTGCCCTTTTACCAGCCAAAAACTCGCCTAAATGATGCATGTTGGCTCTTGCTGCAAACTTGATTACCACTTTGTATTCTCTCACTCTTCTGAAAATTTAAGAAAATTTAATGGATCGACTAAATTTACTCCCAAGGAAGCATAGACATACGAAGTCAAGGCAACACTCGTTGTATTTGAAAAAAAAAAGAGAGATATTTGGCGTGTTGAATTTGCCATGATGGATCGTTATCAATATTGCAATTTGTAGTGATCAAAATTTTAACTGACCAAGAGAGGAAAACCAAGATGGCAGAAAAGAAGATAAGTTATAAAGCAAAATGTAAAAAGAACAAGCAAAGGCAAAAAAGAAAACTTACTTGGGACCATTGATTCCGTCCAGTTCATCTACAAGCTTAATTTTGAACTCCTTCCAAACAAAAGGAAGTTCACCAGCTGTGTACAGGCTCTTTCTGCCATCATAAGCAGGCAGTCTCATCCCTAAGTCAGATTCTTTGTACAGCCTCACAAGTTCAGCCATAATAGCTCTGTTCACAGTCCTTGATGCCACCTCAGGAGTTATGCTAACCTGCAAAAACAGAATACAGATTGGCAAAAGGCAGGCAAACAATAAGAACAATGTTGCAGGCAAAGATTTAAATCTCATAAATGCCATTAGAAGAAAAGGACAGGGTCAAGAACAGAAAAACTATTCAATTTTATCAGCAATTGTAAGAGAAAATAAGATGAAACAATAAAACCACCATGTTCATTGTCAGATTAAGGGGCCCAATTGCTATGACTCAATTTGAAATACACAAAAGAAAAGAGATCAAAATTTAATTCTTTTTGCAATAGCACACTAACAGCCAAGAAGGCCAAAAAAAATATATAGATAGAGATAACTTACATCATACTGGTTCAAGTCCTTGTCTGGTAACTCTGCAAAGAAATGGTTGGCCTTAACAATACATTTTGTCCCAACTTGACCATAACCAGGCCTGGGAGCAAAACTCAAAGACTTGCTTGAAGTAGGGAACCCCATTTCCATTGCACACAAACTATGACCATTTCCAACAGACCCATTTGCATTACTAGCAACAAGATCACAAACCTGGTTCACTGGCTTATGCACCACAGTGCAAGGCCTTGAACTTGGTCTCATACACACATCATTTTGATCAGATTTTCTTCCACCTCTACCTCTTCTTCTCCCTCTATTTTTTGTTGGTGGTGAAGTTTGGTTATGTGGTTTTGAGTTCTGGAGTTCTTGATGTGGGGGACCCTTGCCATTTTGAGCAGTTTTGGGTTGTTTCTGTGCTTGATTCATGGTATTTTGCAAATGGGTTTTGATCACTAAATGTTGTTCGGAGCTATCTTTCATTTGCCTTATAGGCATGCTTTGGTGTTTTGGTTTTAGTTTGGTCACTGAAAACTGGAAATGCAAGTGCAGTATAGACTTGCTGATGAGTTCTCCGTTTCTCACCAAATGTTACACACAAAAACCCAGCGTCTTTCCTCTAGTCTTTACTGTTCAAAGATTTCGAGGACTAATTCTGCTGGAAATGCCAAATAACCAAAAAGGGAAAATGTATGTCAGTCACATTACCAGAACTGCAGAAACTGTAAAGAAGTGGAAATAATGATGATGTTAAAGCAGCATCAAAGTTGAACGCACACGATAAAACGGTATGGGTAAAATATCCAGCCTTTGTTGCACATTACAAGCGTTACTATTCCTATGAAAAAAAAAAACACAAAACATAAATCATAATAATTTTTTAAAAGTAAAAAAAAAAGCCGAAAAAACAAGAGAAATGATTTCCTTCAAGCATAACTCTACATAAGAAAAATATGATATAAATAGAATATACAATCATACAGGAATTTTAATTCTTCACGAAGAATTTTGTCCATGAAATTTTGCTTAAAATGTCAGGCCAAGCAAAGAAGAAAATAAAAACACGAAATCCCAAACAGTCATTTGCTCAGCTCATGAGATGAATGCGAAGACAAAAAAAAAAAAACTTCTTCTTCTTCACATGCTTCTATTAAGAACCCCGCAATGAGCTTGACTATGAAGAAAAGGAGCTTATTAAAACAATAAGATAATCAAAGAGAAACCCAAGAAATGGAAATACCTGCAACTAAGAACCACTTTCATAGGCTTGTCCCTATCCAAGACTTACAAAATCCAGCTAAAAGATTCATGAATAAACCCAAGAAGATGAAAACACAAGAAGAGCATAAAAAAATTATTTTTTTATTGTATAGATACATTTGGATTTTGGAACCATGGGACTGCCATAGAGAGTAACACCATCTAGAAAAAAACAAAAAACAAGAACATACATACAAAGAGAAGGAATAAACATTGAAAAGGGCAGTGAAATCACTATCCAAGTGAAGGATACCTATAAATTTATTGCTATACAAAAAAATTCAAGTGAGTAACCACCCACTTAATAGCTTGAACAAACAATCTTAAAAGCACCAAAAAGCAAAAGTTTTGAAGACTCACCAACAACCAACAAACCAAACCAAACCCAGTTGCAAGAGGTAAGTTAAAGTTTTATGTACTCCAGAGAGCAGTGAACTTGAATGAAGAAAATGAGAGGGGGAGGGTGGGGGGAGGGTTTAAAAAGATGAGCTTTGCTAAACAATGTGATGAATGATGATGCTATTAAAGGAGAACCAAAAAGTAACGATAAAAAAGATGGGTTTTTGGCTTAACGTTAAAAATAATAATAATAAAAAGATGGGTTTTTTCCTTGTGAGAGATTCAGAACAATTCACAATAAGAAAAAGAAAAGAGATGATGATGATGGTGATGAATCTTTCTTTATACACGCATGCAAGTGCTTTTGGTGTTTTCTTTATCACGTGTAAAAGCCGTTGCTATGCTTGCTAAGTCGTTCGCCTTCCTTTTTTTTTTTTTTTTCTTTTCCCCTCACAAACTTAAAGTCATAAACACAAAACTCAAATTCTGTCACTAACGCACGGGCGTTTTGGTACTGATTAGACTATGTATTACAAATTTTAGAAAAAGAAAAATGTTGGTGGGATAGTCCAAAAGAGCTACTGGGCGATATAAAAGCAATCATACACAGAAGAAGAATAATTCGAACTTGCAGACATCTCTCCTGCAGACTTCTCCATTTGTGCTCAGTTCTCATTTTTTTTATTTTTTTATTATTATTTTCTCTCTTGTCCCTATGTAAAATGATGTTAAGTCCTAAACTCTTTTTAATGCTTCCACTCAAAGTATATCATAACACCACTACCATCACCACCCATCTTTTAGCTGCTCATTAGTTTAGTTGCTAAGCCAAGTGATGGTCGATACAGTATAGAGATTAGAGCACTTTCTCTTTGTTTTTCTGGGGCCATGATCCCTCGGTTTGCATCCTCTGCATTGCAACCCATAATATCCAAAATGTTCCCCTTATGCTTAATGATTCGATAACACTTAACAAGATATACAATTAACAACTAAACGTAAACTGCTTTCTCGAATAAGCTCTAGCACTCTCCTGCTGGCCCATATTATGAGTTAAATTTTGGATAAGAATGTATGGTTAATCAAATGTTCAAGATAAATAGTTTGGCACCACTCATATCATCGTGAGATTCAAATGTTGTGAGCTGTCTGATTTGAGACTATGAATGTGGGTCCAAGGATCAAATGGTAGGAAATGGTCATGAAAATGAGATGGAGAGTAGGGAGGTACGGCATTGATTTCGGGGAGCAAAAGACAGTACAGCCAGGGAGGAGTGAGTGCGGGGCGTACCGAGTAGTGATTGCCTATTATTACAATATGGACTTGCGAGAGATGTTGGGTCCCAAGAAGCCATCTTTCTTGCCGAAAATCAAACTTGGCTTCATGAAAGCCTACTCATTGTAGTTTGGATGGTTGTGATTGGCGCACTGGGTGGGATCATTACTTTTTGACCCAGTTCGAAGATGGCTAGAAATTATTGAGTGTGGTGTCCCATATAGTGAAGCAAATATGTTCCTCCACTAATGCTTTGCGATTATTGTAAAACGAAATTGTGCATTTTAATATTGGCCGGTAAGTTACCAAACTACACTAGGGCTTCGATCACCGTCCCATATCTTAATCACTGTTAAAAGATTAAATTTTGTTGACTTTTTTTATTATCTAATAATGTTTATTATGCAATACAATAGTGAAATATTGGAGCAGAGTATTTTTAGTGATCGGTCGTGTCATATAGGCTCGGTCGAACATCCAATTACTTCTGATTTGAATTATCAAGAGGATACCTCTAAGATGGCATAGCTAGACCCCTAAACTAGAATGATAATATTTCAAAATCACTTCTAATATGTTGGGTGCAACATAGTTTTGGCCATCATATGTTATTAAGAGTCTTAATGAAATTGTTGTCTATCGGATATAGCTCAATTGGTCCGTGATGCGTTTCGCGCTGTTACTTAATTGAGTTCAGAGCAAAAGTTGGTTGTTTAATAGGTGAAGTTCCTCTAAATATAGTTCGGGGTTTAAGATATATACATATATATATATAAAAGGTCATGTTGGTTGAGCTCTGTTACTTACAGCTTTCTGAGCAGCACAATTTGTTATTTTTGACAGGCAGAGCGTCCATTACACAATGCCAAACTGCGCCTTAGAAATAGACAGTGATTGAATCAATAGCAGCTCCACTGCTAGAAAATATCGTTGTGTTGATTGTATATGCGGCAGCTGAGAAGGACAAACGAAACCTAACTTGTATTCTTGTCTTCAAACTAGTAGACACAACAGAAATAAGATTACACAAAGTTGCACCGGCTACACTTAAAAAGCTGATTTTTTCGGCTAAGCATGCTTAAAGCCTGCGTTGCACTTGCACCACGGGCCATAACAAACACACCGTAAAATTCGACACGTAACAAAGCTTTGAAACCCAGTACATAAATAACGTCAATAAACATAATAATAAATGCCACAGGACCACAGCACAACAGAGTCTCGGACTCCGTAGAGAGTGAAAAAAGAAAAAAAAGAAAAAAAGGCCTGTAAATTAATGTGCAAAGAATGGATAGGTACCATCACAAGATCTTGTGATGTGAGTAAATAAAGAATGTACCCTTTTGTTGGACGGTTCTGGTGGGCATAAACACAAAGTTCCATTACACAATAAATGCTACAAATCATTACTCCCACAAGGGGCAGAAAGAGGAGGGTAATGTTAGTCTAGAATTGTGGGGTATGGGGGTTTGTTTTGTTTTGGCACAAAAATTTGGATGTTTCCAATTCAAATCAATGGAGATATACATAAATCTTTTAGGGATATACATACTATGATAAGATGGGCAGGGTTTGTTTTGTTTCGAGCTTTGCTGGGGGCTTATTGTTTTGTCACCAAATAAAATAATAGTGAAGCGGACAAAAGAGAGGGATACTTGAGGGAGAGGTTGAGGCTCCCAAGTAAGTGTTTGATGCTTTGCCTCAATGGAAAAAAAAAAAGGAAAATTATATAAAGGAAGTGTGCGTGTGGTGGGGTCCATTCTCCACATTACACACATCCCAACGGATGCTAGCTGCATTGTTTTTGCACTGCTCCATTGCTGCTTATGATTCCACCCATCTCAATGTTTGTTGGGTGCTTTGCTTATGTTGGAAACGCTCCTCCTTGTGTTTCTGAGATTAGCAAATTGAACAACACACGTTGCATATCCCCCCATGCACCTTTGGCTTGCGCTTCCAACCCCACCCCCATCAATCATCAATGGTACTTGACTACTTGATCCTCCCTTTTGAATGACCTTTCTTCGAATTTATCCACATTTTATAATTTGCTTGCAATTCGATACTAAATCACTGAAGATCATGTCCAAGTTCATATGTGTTTTTATTTATTTATTTATTTTTAAACATAAATATCCGCATTTTGGGAAGAGAGAACGGGTCACATGTAGGAGTGGGATGGTCATCTTTACAACTTGTTGGGGGTTATGGATAAAGCAATTAAATAAAAACGAACGAGTATATGATATTACTCCCCATCATGAAACAAGGCAGCCATCATAACAATGCCGACATATGCTTAGCATTTATGTTTTGATATCCTGTTAAGATTTACTTACCCATTTGTATGCCCATTGTTTAATACACTTCTTAATGATTTGCCAATGCACGCGTGTGCTGCCACAATTTTTATTTTCATTCTTTTAAAATTGTTAGTGTGTCGTTCCCCGATTGGCTTCATTTCCTAGTTTTTTCGTCTTCTTCTTCTTAATTCTTTCAATAAGGGACCACTTTGTGACGTGGGAATATGATAATTGTGAGTATTAGGAGAAAAGCAGCAGCGTCTTTGACTCCTTGGTCAAGTATCTACCAAAACTCTGCCTATAGCAATTTTATGTGCAATCTGCTCTCAAACCAACGGAACCATAATGGAGGAACAATGAACTTGAAAATTCCGCCACATAAAACTTAATACTAAATTGAACTAAATTTCAATAAAACCCACGTATCTTTTCGAAAGAGCCCTCAAAGTCCCAAAGTCTTTCTACCACTTGATAGAATTAGTTAGTTATCGTATAAATTATTGCTTAATTATATTAATTGCAATTATAAATTATTGCTTAATTGTAATGTGTTGCCATTTGACTTGTAGCCGAATAGCGAACTGATACCCGAAGGGCACAAATTCAAGCCTCCATGAAGGCTT
This sequence comes from Luvunga scandens, assembly GCA_030449905.1. Classification (NCBI taxonomy): domain Eukaryota; kingdom Viridiplantae; phylum Streptophyta; class Magnoliopsida; order Sapindales; family Rutaceae; genus Luvunga; species Luvunga scandens. The sequence continues at coordinate 4,320,618 of JASUUG010000478.1, forward strand.
TTCTTCTTTTCATAAATTATGAAATAGAGACTGATTTCTCTCCAGTTATTATTGCAGGTACGTTTATGCTCAATAAACATGTAAATTATACTACAAATGCATGTATCAAAATTCATAATGCATTGCATAGTCAAATATGTTTTAATAACCTAATAATAATTTGGGGGAAAAAAAAGGAGATGTGTTACATCTAGGGTTTGGGCTTGGAATTATTGTCTTGAGTGGCTAAAAGTAAGAGGGTTACGTTTCACATTTTGGGATATCATTCTCCAATTAATCCTATTCCCATTTATGGTTAAAAATGAGAGGGTCCCAGTGCGTTCCATAGCATTAATCATTTCATTCTTTTTGCAAGCAGATGCAAATCACATGTCCAAACACCCAATTTGTATTATGGGTGTCAACATCTTCAAGCATATCACAATGTGGACCTCCTAATTAGAAAGAGAGATGTGGCCAAACAAAATTAGATCATATGATTAATAATTTGAATATGAAGGCCATGATGAAATACGTGAGTTGTCAATAAAGGGAATTTGTATATAGAGCCACGACTTTTACGATAGCATGATAAAATGTAAAGTAATAGGAGCACTTGCCCGCCCACATGCGCGGCATGCATTATGCACGCAGCAGTGGCATGTGCCTTCCATTCTCATCTCTCCTCTTTATCTTCCTCATTCTCAAACTACTAATAAAGTGATAGGCACATCGGCAGCCTTTTTACTCTTGATTTTACTAAAGCGCTTTTTGGGTATTTATTTTAGTGGAGCTTGGCACGGTGGACGCCTTTTCCTCTTGCGTTGGGAAAAAAAAAAATTTTTTGTGTTGTACTGGATGTGTTAAATTGCCTGTTGTAATTTGTTGGCATACTACTAATGGTAGGATAAAAGTTGGCTAAGATCATCGTTTATTTATGAGTTAATTATCCTTAGATGACACATGTTTTAATAGATTTAAAAAAATTGACACATTTTTAAAAATATTTCGGTGGGTAATATTTCGTTAATTTTAACAAAATAATAAATTAGTTACAAAATAGCGTTTTTGCCACTATAATTAATTACAAAATGACATCTCTATCCGTATAATTTGTTATAAAATAATATTTTTACCCTACAATTAGTTACAAAATGATGTTTCTGCCCCTGCTTACTTTTTTAAAAAATTTTAAATAGAAAAATATATAAAAAAAAATTAAATCTAAGTCTAATTAACATGGCCTTTTTTTTTTGGTTAAATCAAATATTTTTTTAAAAAAAAATTCTTGTTCAATCAAACTAATTTGTGAACATAGAGAAACGGATCTCTTATGAATTGTAAAGCATTATATAAATCCAATATTTTTATCTCTTTGGGTTTATGAAAAAAAATCTATTTTTTACAATTTTACCCATGACCTCTTAAAGTTAATAGTAAAAGTTAACAGAATATCACCCGCTTGAGTATTTTTAAAACATATGTTGCCTTTTTAAAATTTGTCAAAACATATACCACCTAGAAATAATTAACTCTTTATTTATTTATGTGATGGTAAAATATTTAGGTATTAAATTATTATTTTTTAATTTAGTAGTTCTCACATTCACATCTTATCATTAAAGTCAAGGAGTTCAAATTTTCTTATATGTAAATTTTCTCATTATTAGAATATATTTATTTAGATGAATTGGATCAAGATATTTAAACGCAGGGTAAATGAAAACCAAGTCACTCCTCAATTTATATTAGTTTGAATCCCATAATTTTTAGACTACTTGAAAAGTATCATAAGTTAAATTAACTAACGCTTAGTATATAACACATATAGTGATTGAGTCTCACGATTCTCTTGTTCATAATCATAATATGAAAAGTGAAACATTTGGAGATTATCAAGTTTCAAGATTGGAACTCAAATCTTATCATAAAAGAAAAAGAAAAAGATTGTAACTCAAATGCATGAGTACCTCACTACTAATTGAGCCCTCAAGCTGCCATCTTATACTTGCCCTTTTAGATTGAGTTACTTAATAGGGTCATTAAGGCAGTTTACTTTACGAGCAAAATACATAAATGCAAGGCATTTTAAATAATAGTAAGAAGAGGAGAAGTGAAATTTAAGCAAGACCATCTAATTCTAACCGGTTTCAGTGAACAGAGTAAATCCTTAACTTTACTCTTTTACCAATGGCAGCTTTAACAACTTTTCCAGTTCTGAGGTTTAAAAGAAGAGCCGAAACTGGCAAAGATAAAAAGCTGTCTTTTTATTATTATTATTATTATCATTATTATTAATTTTGCTCTCCCTCTTTTCCACAAAACGGTGGAAAATAAAAATTAAATTAGGTGCCACAAAGGTACAAAACTCTCATTTCATAGGTAAGGGTTGGGTTTACAAAATTAATCCCAAACACTGCCTTACACGTGGGTCCAATCGAGGGGGCGAGCTTTTAGACGGTTTTGCTGTTACAGTATTAAGCGCTAGACAGTGTGAGGTTACAGCAGCGTCGACGCGTCGTGCACCATTTATTTATGGCGGGCATCTCCGCAGAGGATCCAGGTCAGGCCCAACCTAACCTCTCCTCTGTTTCCGGCCACACCACACATCAAGCTAGCAACCACCACAGCACAAGTCGCGGACGAAGGGACAGATGGCACCCAGTGAGCTTAGATTTTTTTTTTTTGCCCCTTTTTAGTGCGTGTGTGTGCATATATATTTGTTTTCTTTTTTATTTTTTTTTACAATTTATTTCGTTATTAATAATAATTTTTTTTTTGTTACAGTATTAAATTATATTGTACAAGTTCCTAGAATAAATTAATCAGTAATGAATCACAAATTTTTGTATAAATTTTCTTTTCACAAACTAATAAGATATAATTCAATTAGTATACTTATATCATCACTGTAAATTTATACCATATTGAACTTTTTTCATTCAAATGTAATTTGTAACATATTAAAAATAACAGATATTAATTACATAAACAAGGCAAAGTTAAAAAAATGGATCTTTCATTAAAAAATTATACTGTGTATGTTTTTATTTAAAAAATTCTATAGATTAAAATTACAAATATATTGTATATAATTTTTTTGGACCTCTTTAGGTCCTTATGTAGCTTTGCTGATTTGCTTAAGAGAAATACTTAAATTTGCTTAAGAGAAATACTTAAATATGACTAGGGATGACAACCGGTACCACATGATGTGGTTTTGTCATTATTAAATTGTACACCTATAAAAAATTTAAATTACTAAATTACCTCACAACTTGTAATAAGTTTTTAATTTTTTTTAAAAAATCTATCCACTGCAAGTTTCAACAATTATCAAATCCATTCGCAACCCGCAACAAATTTTTTGTAAGCTTTCTTATTTAAAATCACAAATATTAAGAAAATATTTATAATAATACGAAAAACCTATATTATATAATTCAAATTATAAATTTATAATAATAGCCTAAAAAATCCGTATAAAATTCTTAATTTTAGATTTTATCAATGTAAATAATAAATTAAAATTTTAACATTAGAACAAATACACAAAATTTATTAATCTAATATAAAATATTTCTATTATAGGTAAATCATCATCACTAATGTCGATGATTTACTCCATCTTTTAATCAAAACACAAGTATTGTCAATAATATTAATAAATAATTTTGCACAACTATCATTAACAATAAATTAAACAAAAAAGAACATAATTTTAGTAAACAATTGTTAGGTTCAAGTCATTAAAGCAAACAAGTAAAATGAATCAAATTTAAACAAAATATCAGTAATATTAAACTTGAAAATTTTAAAATTTCTACTTATAAAAAGCTTATATGTATGCTGCAGTAAGATATGTTATGTTTAGGAATTAGGAGATTTAACTTATATATATTTATCATTAACTTTTTTAATATAATTTTTACTAAAATTAAAAACACAAATAATTAAAATAAAGATTGCGGGTTGGTAGAAAACCCGCACAAGTATCCGATGAATTTTTTCTCAATACTAAATTCACATGCAACTTGTAAAAATAGCCATAACGAATTATTTTTATGAGTGAATTTGGGTGGGCGTATGAGTTTACAAGTAATTTTGTCATCCCTTAATATGCTTGTTTTAACGAGTTTATCGAGGAAAAAAAAACAACCCGTGCCATGTGGTTCAAAATTTATCTCCCATGATTGCTAACATTATTAATTTATTATAATCGACTAATTTAAGAATATATATGTCTCTTGACTTGTTGATGAGCGTAGTAATGGCACGATACCTCATCACATCTAAAAATCGATTGTCATATACAATACTATCACATTGTATATATTACTTTTGAACTTTTTTACGACATTTAAAATGAAAATTACCATAGTAACTCAAAGATAACACACAGACAAACAAATGATAATAATCAGAGGTTCAAATTTTCAAAATTTTGATCATTATCATGATTTTGCAATCTTTGTTATAATGTGATTCTGATCTTTGTACTGAATATTCAAGTAAAAAAAAAAGCCTAGAGAATTTGTCGTTTTTATAGTAATGAGGGCGGTATCTTTTGTCGTTTTGGACGCAATCTTTGCAACTTAAAGCAGAGGAATACCGATGTTGCGTAGCATTGCTCCAAAAAAGTGCACCAAAGAAACCCTTCAATCATCCAAGCCAAAAGCCAAAAAGGGTCAGAACTCAGAAGCAAAAATCCTCCACACGTACTTTACTGCTCTCACATCCTTGACATCTCCCACTCTTCTTCAATCATTTCCCACCCTTATATGCCCTCCTTTCTTTTTTCTTTTTTTTTAGTGAAAAGCTAGGAGGGCAGTTTTGTCCCATAATTTGCTTAATAATTAAAATTTAGAAAATAATTAAAAGGAGTAAAAAAAAAAAAAGAGTTTTGTCCTTTAGGTGTCTTATTTTGGGCCCCGCATTAAACACAAAAAGTCCTTGGGCTATTGAATAATTTTGTAGGGCCCCAACTTATCTTACACGACCAACTTCGGATCGGTCCGTACAGTCAAATTTGTCTAACTTTTGACCGATATTTCGGGTTTATATTCTTTCTTGTTCGTAAAATTTGAAAGCCATATTTCGAATATTCAATGTACTCGAGAGGGCGTTGAAATTAATTTACTCGTTTTTTTAAATAATTAGACACTTTTTTATAACTATTTTACGGATGTGCTCCAAATTTCTCATAATTTATTTTCTTTATAGAAATGTTTTTATAACTATGTGACGGATGCGGTTCAAAGTTCTCATAATTTATTTTGTTTGTGATAAATGGTGTCAGAGTGAAATTATCGTATATATAAATGAATGAGTTTTTTTAAGAGTGGGGTCGAAAATCTTTTGAAATTGCTTTAGTTTTGGTATATGTTCAATCATGGAGGGCTAAAAAATGGATGCATCATTATCGTCAAAAGTGTTTTCAAAACTGAGAAAGTGATTTGGGTTTGGCTTTTGCTTTATAGAAATTTTTATTGGAGATGACAAAAGGTTGTTGTCGTTGGGACCAATCGACCAAAGTGAGGCTTTGATGTGGTAAAGACTAAACACAGCATTATCTTCCTTTTTTAAGCTTTCTTTTTTGACTGATGTTATACATATTCGTGCCCAACATTATCCTTTCATTGTATGTTTATTTTTATTTATTTATTTCTTCCTGAATCTTGCTGGTCGTAAATGTACGTACATGCACTTCATTTTATTAACTTTATTCAATAGTTTGTTTTGATCGTACTCCTTGCCTGTAAGCATGTTTATTGTGGCGATGAAGAAGACTTAAGAGTGTTGTTGTGTCACTGTTAGTGGCAAAAATGCCATAACACTAATTAAACCAAATAACTGAAGAATTGTCCGTACCAGCCCACAAAGGAACCAAAGATTTGGTCGTCCTTCTCCATCCACACGTGACCTCTTTGTAGAATCCGCTGTGTATCTTGAGCAATGCTATTAATATTCTTTATAAAAACCTCATTTTTGTAATCATAATTTTATTGGTAGAGAAAATTACATAAAGAAGTATATATATATATATATTGTGAATATGGCTATGAATCAAAATGCTTCTCCGAAATGGCAACGTTTGGAGCCTGGAAAAGCCATAAGAAGTTACGTGTTGCTCACCAATTCATAACAGAAAAAATAGATTTAAAAAACGACATGTTTATCGTGTGTTTTGATCAAAAGCCTAAGTAACTATGTGAGGAAGCATGTGCGTTGTTAGTTAAATTTGTTAACTACGTGTCAACAAACTGTATAATTTGGGAATGAGCACATAATTGCAACAAGGTATAAATGTAAGTTTCATATGCCATCTACGATTGGATTCTAGAGTCTTGTAGAGAAAGTTTTTGGAGAGAGAGAAAGTGTATCATCTTGTTCTCTATAAACTAATGTTGGGCGTTATAATTGTCACCATTGTTGAATCAATAAAAAGGTCACCTAAAAACTTTTCCCGTGGATGTAAGTTGGGCAATCTTTGCATAGCTGAACCACATAAATATTGTTCAATGTCTTTACTTGATTGGATCTTGTTTGCTTGTGTTTCTTGATTGTTTCTTGTTGGTGGTTTGCTTGTGTTATTAAATCTGTTCAACCTAGTATCTATGTAACTTGATCTGATTTGGTCCAAGAGATCTTGGGGGTGATTGGTTTTGTTGAGTTAAAGAATAAATTAATTACTATAATTGGTATTAGAGCTTAGTGTCTTGTGACCAGATCTAAGTATGGCGTCATCTAAGATTGATATAGAAAAATTCACAGGAAAAAATGATTTTAATATGTGTAAAATTAAAATGGAAGCTTTATTGAACATATATATTCTGTTATATGTAGATGACATGTTGATTGCTTGTAAAGATAGATAGGAAATAGACAAGCTCAAGATGCTGCTGAATTCTGAATTTAAAATGAAGGATCTGGGGTGTGCAAAGAAGATTCTAGGAATGGAGCTAAGAAGGGATAGAAGTAAGGGTACAATGTTTCTACCACAAGAAAAATACCTGAGAAAAGTGCTGAAAGTGTTTGAGATGAACAATTCTAAGCTTGTGCAATTGCCCTTGGCTTCACATTTCAATTGTGTAACCTGCAGTGTCCTCAAACAGAACCAAAAAAACAAGACAAGGCCAATGTACCTTATACTAATGCAGTAGGTTGTCTCATGTATGCAATGGTTTTGACAAGGCTAGATATAGTTCATGTTATCAGTGTAGTTAGTAGATACATGGCTCAGCCTTGGAAGGGAACATTGGAAGGCTGTTAAATGGATACTTAGGTATTTTAATGGCACTGTGAATTGAGGTATAATGTATAGAAAGGCTAAAACTGATAATAGTGGCCTGAGAGGGTATATAGATTCAGATTATGTAGGGGATTTGGATATAAGAATATCTCTCACAAGATATGTATTCATGCTCAGTGGTTGTACTGTAAATTGGAAGGCAACATTACAAAATGTAGTGGCTCTTTCAACAACTGAAACAGAATACTTAGCTGCTACAAAAGCTGTAAAGAAAACACTTTGGCTTAAAGGGTTAGTGACGAAATTGGGGTTGAATCATAAGTCGATACCTATTCATTGTGATAGTGCAAGTGCCATGCACTTGTGCAAAAATCCTGCTTATCATGAAAAACCTAAATTTATAGATATTAAGCTTCATTTTATCAGAAATGAAGTGTCAAGGGGTGCTGTAAGAACAGTGAAAATCCATGCTAGCATGAACCCGGCAGATGCTTTTACAAAAGTGGTTTCCTTAGTCAAGTTCAAAGCATGTTAGGACTTAATTGGGTTATGTGAAAAATAAAGTACATAAGGGTTGGAGAATGAGTAAGGTTGGGGAGAATTCTTTGATTCAAGGTGGAGAATTGTGAAGATGGTTGTGAAAATCAAAATGCTTCTTTAGAAACGACAACGTTTGGAGCTTGGAAAAGCCATAAGAAGTTACGTGCTGCTCACTAGTTCATAACAGAAAAAACAGATTTTAGAAACGACATGCTTATCGTGAGTTTTGATCAGAAGCCTAAGTAACCATGTGATGAAGCATGTGCATTGTTAGTTAAGTTTGTTAACTACGTGTCAACAAACTGTATAATCTGGAAATGAGCTCGTGATTGCAACAAAGTATAAATGCAAGTTTCATATGCCATCTACGATTGGATTCTAGCGTCTTGTAGAGAAAGTTTTTGGAGAGAGAGAAAGTGTATCATCTTGTTCTCTATAAACCGATATTGGGCTCTGTGATTGTCACAATTGTTGAATCAATAAAAAGGTCACCTAAAAAATTTTCCCATGGATATAAGCTGGGCAATCTTTGCACAGTTGAACCACGTAAATCTTGTTTAGTGTCTTTACTTGATTGGATGTTGTTTGCTTGTGTTTCTTGATTGTTTCTTGCTGGTGGTTTACTTGTGTTATTGAATTTGTTCAGCCTAGTATCTATGCAACTTGATCTAATTTAGTCCAAAAGATCTTAGGGATAATTAGTTTTGTTGAGTTAAAGAACAAATTAATTACTACATATATATACATATGTCTTTAGTTCTTTACACTTTCAAATGTAGAGTTATTTAATTAAACAAGACTGACTTTAGAGTATTTGGGGCCTCAGATAAATTTATTTTTTACAAGAGATACGGTAGAGTTAGGATAGTTATTATATGCGATCTATCCAATGTTAGTTACAAAGTGAGATCGATATGAACATCATGAGCTATCTCACAATAAAATCATGTTCCCTACCCAATGCTACACCTTCTTCTCTTTCTTCCATAACCTAAGCTCAAAGATAGAGAAAGAAGGGATGAAAAGGTCCTAAAGAGAATGTGGTCATAAATCCAAAATAGAATTTGACCACAACAATCAAATTGATTATTTTTATACATAAGGATACTAGATTGCCTAGTATTATAGATTGAAAAATCATCACAAACCTCCCTTTTCTCTTTTTCGCTTCTATTAAAACCATTACAAAAATAAACAAATAAAAGAATAAAAATAATATTATTTTCAAATAAAACATTTAAAATGGTAGCACATCAAAAGTTGAGATGATAAATTGATGATTAGATAATATACATGAACTATGTATTTTAAGAAACTATTTTTTTCTTTTTTAAATGAATCAATGAATATAATAATTTTCTTTGTAGAGAAGAGAGAAAGAAATTTTTTTCATCGACTGATTTTTTAGATTATAAGGTTTTTAATAGAAATTAAAAAAATACTAAAAGGCAAAGATTCAAAAATTAAATAATTAAGTTTTTTTAAGGAAACTGAATAGATAAATAATTGAATTTTTCTCTTGGAAAGACCAATCATAAATGAATTAATAGTTAGATAATATTGTATCTCTTTAACACTAAGGTTATTAAATATATATTTTTTATAAAAAATAATTCTTATTTGTAGGATATTTATTAATTAAAGAGATGTCTAATAGGCTTTTCTATTTCCTACCATATGTAATTAAAAAAAATCCTTATTAATTAAAGAATTATTAAGAAAATACTCAAAAAATGATGCTTTTCCAAAAATATTAGGTCTTAGGCGACCACCTTTTTTGCTTATATTTAAAATCATCCATAAATTGAACTTTTATTATTTTTAAACTATAATAAAGATTTTAAAAATTCAAAATAATTTTTGAAATAATGAAGAAATAATCTATAGAATGACAAGAATTTTAGTATGAAAATGGTTCGTTTACAATTTAGTTATTTTTTTTTTAAGATAATAGTACAATCTACTCAAGACTCTATACCAGTTTCAGTTTGAAGACTTTTCTTAATGCCTTGTAATTTGTTTTTCTGCTAAAAAAATGATAATAATAAAATAAAGTACACACATGAATTCAAGGGCGAAGTAGCAAGGTGTAGAGAGACTGTAACAAAAATTGCGTACCAACTATGACTTCCACGGCCATAACGAGTGTGGGCGACAATTTTCCCTCAAATGGGCCTTATGTATGTTTGCGGGCTTGGCCCAATCCATATATGTGATTTAAATTGTTACCCAATTATTATGACTTTCTAGCGCTTCATCGAAATCTGCGTTCTTTGTTGTTCCATTGGCTATTCTACAGTTGCTGTTTGCTGGCTTTGCTCTGCAGTTTTTTACTCATTACTTCTAACGTGGGGTGGGCCAGAGATGATGATAAAATTTGCTTACCGTGTAGGAAACAAAAAATTTATAATGAATCTAGAAACGAACCCCATTGCAGATTACATCAAAGCCAAATGCATTTGATTTGGCCATGATTGATGAAGCTGGATGACCCCACTTACCTCTCAATGATTTGAGGATGTGTTTGGCACACGACATTAGATTGTATTAACCAATATAATACAATCACATGTTTGATAAATTTTTTAGTTAACAGTTTCGCATTAAATAAATCCAAGGACGGGTCGGGTTTGTGTAATATGTGACTGTTTAAATTAGTTTTTTTTTTTAAATTTAATTAATTAAAATAATAATAGATAAAAAATATAATACTAAAGAAAATTAAAAACTCAAATAAACTTAAAGCATTATTTTAATATTTATATTAAAATAAAAATATTATTTAATATACTCAGCTTAATGCAATGCAATAGAGTGTGTCTAATTAACTGTCTCAAGTCTCAATGACTTTCACTAGACATGTGTTTAACTTGTTTCATGAAGTCACCAACCGTTGCAAAGGCTGTGGATTGTCGGAGTGAAATTTGGTCTTACTTCAAACATGATGTTAGAACAAGATAATAAGTATATCTAGGTACATGATGTTTCTACTTTCCATAACTCCTCTAGAAAATAAAAATTACAAAGAAAAAAAAATTATTGTTTTATTTGTTTTATTATATGTGCACGGACACATGTATGTACTCAAAAAATTCATATCAATACAAAATCTTTAAAAGATCTTAGATTATGAGAAGATTCTTATCTCAGTCTCTAAAAGTAATTGAATAATTTATCAATTTAAATTATGTATAAATTTATGTCTTTTAAATTTATCCGTCCTCTTAATATCACAATATATAATAGAATATAAATATCAATAAAAACATTCTCACTCTATTCTCACACTCGTGAGAATATTCGAAATTTCAGTGGCCATTATGAGTCATAATATGTGCGCCATCAAGACATAAAGTGCTTTGCAAATAAATATTTAGATTGTAATAAACAATTAATTTGTTATAATCTTATCCAAATAAACGATCGAGGCAATCCAAAGATATTGTATAAATAAATGTGAATTGGGGTTGTACTTGTACCTCTCAAGTCTCCAATGGCATTGAAATTTTAATTAGTAATCCCACATTATTTCTGAAATGGCCTCCATTGAAATTAAGTAGCCCAATTTTCAATCCCCACTTCGGCATTTGCAAATATAAGCAAACATTTGTTTTGTCTTGTTGTTTCTCTTAATATCCTATTTAACATGAAAGTGAAATCCAACAAATATTCCACTAAAATCTATCATTTAAACAAAGGGTTTTTTTTAAATATCTCCCCTGAGGTTTGGGTAATTACACTTAGATGGCGAGTTTTCTTATATCCTCACTTACCTCCCTTACCATTAGTACAAGTGCCCGTGTAACATTAATATATGAAGGTAAACTTGCAGTATACTTGTTGAAATTAAAAAAAAAAAATCAAAACTTAAATAAAAATTACTTTGAAACATGTTAAACACTTATTGGATAACTAAATTACCTAATCCAACTTAGTACTCAATGAGTAAAAAGTTGATTTTTCTCTTCATCAAACAAAACTCCAGCAAAATGCCCTCACTCTCATAGCAAGATTTAGAACCATTTCCACTCTATTCTCCTATTTGAAACTGTTATAACCAAATCAAATTATCACAAATTTCAAATAAGACAAGCTTGGTATGCAAAATTTAGGGGACATAGCTAGCTGCCCCATTTGGAGCAGCTAACTACTTGGTTTGGCAGCGAGTTTGTTGAATCCAACTAGCTAATAGCTTGGAAGGTAAAAGCTTTGCCAAAGTGTAGTGGCTAGCTGCTATATGGAACCTACTAACTAGTTGCACTATGATAAATCACAATTTAAACTCTTTCCCTTCATATTATTCACAATTTCAACCTCTTTCTCTTCATATTATTCACAATTTCAACCTCTTTCTCTTTCAATGATCGAAACACACCTCTCTCTCACTAGAATCCACATTGTTATTGTGTTTTCTTGTTTATTTGACATTTCTAGATCATTATTCATTACTCAAACATCAATTATTTATCACTCGAACAAGATTTTTTACCTAAAATTAAAAAATCCCAAAATAAAAAATCTCAGTCTGGCCAAAACTATTTCTTCAAATTTAACCTCTCCTTAGCTTGTTTTGATCAAATTGAACTCATAGATTGCTTCAGCACACTCATACATTCACCTTAATCAGTTTACTTCCACAAAATTTGATCAAATTTTAAAAAATTTGAACTTGGGTATTTGTGATTGTATTGGCGAGACTATGGTTAGTGGTGAAAGTTGAAGAGTTGGTAAGAAGCGAAAACAAATTGTGTAGGGTGAAGCCAGCCACAAGAAGATCTTCTGAATTTCGGTTCTACTCATTTGCTTAATAACTAGAAAGAGTATTTTGGTCAATTTGTAAGTCCACTAAGGGCCAACTTGTATTTATTCTAAGGGGAGGTAAGTGAGGATACAACAAAACTTGTCATCTAAATATGACTACCCCAAAACGCAAGAGAGGAATTTAAAAATAACCCTTTAAACAAATCACCTTTGTCCTCCTACAAATGAAACGGTCAGTCCCACGTTCCATAATCCTACGGGACAATCCAATTAAAATATGTGGAGATGAAGAAGAAAAGTTGGTTTTTAATAGCGCTTGAGAGGCGATGTTGAATCTGGTCGTGAAATGGGCGATGTTCAATTTGATGGTGCTCACGGTACAATGAATAAGAAACGTGACACTCTGTTATAGTAACAGTCTATATTTGAATTCAATGTGATGAAGATTCCTAGAATGTATGAGCATCATTCGGAGAGGCTCAGAAGCAACGCTAACTTTGCTTTCAAGTCAAAATTAGTTGTGTCGGCCCTTCTTTTCTTTTCTTTTTTTTTTTAACTACAATAATATATCAAATTTATGTTTACAAAAAAAAAAGTTCATATAAATTTTTATATGAAAGGACTATACTATCCTTATTTCATACTCTAGCAAATAATAATAATAATAATAATAATAATAATAATAATAATAATAATAACAACGTAAACATGTCATAACAATTGTACACATCTTAAATTTTTTTATTCTAAAAAAAATTTCATATAATATGATATTTATTAATTACTTTCTAAGATACTATAATTAATTTGCTTTGATTTTTTTAAAAAATTATCAACCATTTAATAAATGACATATCATCTATAATGAAATTTTAGGCTAAAAAATTTGAGATGCATATCAACCTCTCTCTATATATATATATATTTGTATAACTCTACTGTTAGTTGTCAAATAACTGAAGGATTATGAGATTAATTTTGAGTTAAGTTACAAATAATGTAACTTAGTAAGAACTTAATGTATTAATTGCATAGCATGTATAAAATGTACGAGATTTTAAATGTTGTGTTAGTTGAAGTATAAATTATATCATATATTTGAATATCATTTTATTAGAGGGAGAAAAGGCGAATCAATTAAATCAAAATAAAGTTTGTAATTGTGCAATTATTTATATACGTTCAAATGGTCATTAAATGAACAAGCCGATAATATTGGTAAACTAATTTTAGAGTTTTGGTCATTATTAAAATAGTAAATACTCGTTTATTCCTTATATTTTGACTTAAATATTTATTTAATTCCTACATTTTAAAAAATACCTCAAGATGTCCTTATTATTAAATATGTTACACTCTTATAAGTATTTTTTTCTTTTCATTTACTATAATACTCTTGCACCAATATTTTTTTACAGTATTTTTTTATCTAAAACAATTTAATTAACAAATTAACCAATAATTTTGCTTATTATCAAATTAAGAAATAAATATCAGTATGAAAAAACTGGTATCCTTCATATTGTTACAACAATCTTGCTAATTATTATTTATAAATAAATTAATATTAACAAATTTAAATCAATATTTAATACAATTATAACAATCTCACCAATAATTTTTTTATAAAAAATTAATTTACCTAATTAATTGTAAAAATAAAATAATAACGATTATTTTTTATTTTACTTTTAAGGATAATTTGATAAATTCACATTTTTATATATCTCTAAGAATATTGTTATTAGAGTATTATTATAAAAGTAAAAAAAAAGTAAGGATATAATTTTAATATAATTACCAATAAAGACTTCTTGAGATAATTTTTAAAATATAAATATTATACAAAAACTTAACTCAAAATATACACGCTAAACAATTCATCTTTGTTAAAATATTGATTAAATTATGAAATTTTCCTGTTACTCAGATAACAACGACAGTTGGTCATCCTTATTTGACCCGACAGACAAAAATAAAATAATGAGTTGAAAAGAAAATTGAAGAATAAAAAAGAGCGTTAGATAAATAAGCCCTATCATTGCTCAATAAAAATACCAAAATCACCGGTTTTAATTTTATAAAGAAGCGACAGCAAAAAGCCGTCCAGGTTCATCCTCCCACCCACTTCCTAAATAACCCGCCAGTTTATAAATAAATGAGAGTATTATAAATATAAAACCACATCAATGTCTCATCAGTTTCACGGGAGGGTCATGGTCATCTCGTTGAATTCCCAAAATACCCTTTCCATTGTAGTATAAGAGACCCACCCGTCGAACGAGTGTCCCTTGGGTTCTCTCTCAGTTCAATTAACAATGGCCACCATGTCCACTCTGTTCGCCAAAACCCCACGTCCCTCTCAATCCCTCTACAAATCTAATATTTCCCATTTTGCTCCTCCCCACGCTTCCCTCTCCTTCAAACCCAAGACCACCGCCCCCCATTTCAAGCTCCGGAGTGTCCGGGCTGGGCTGATCGAACCCGACGGCGGGAAGCTGACGGAGCTGATCGTCGACAAGTCGTTGAGGGACGTCAGGAAGCGGGAGGCGGCGACGCTGCCGAGGATCAAGCTGACTAAGATTGACCTTCAATGGGTACACGTGTTGAGCGAGGGTTGGGCCAGCCCTCTGAGCGGGTTCATGAGAGAATCCGAGTTCCTCCAAACTCTTCATTTCAACTCGCTCCGTCTGGACGACGGGTCGGTTGTTAACATGTCCGTGCCGATTGTTTTGGCGATCGACGACGAGCAGAAGCACCGGGTTGGTGAGTCGACTCGTGTCGCCCTCGTTGACTCCGGTGACAACCCCGTTGCGATTTTGAACGAGTAAGTTGCTGGTGCAATTTTTGGCTAAATTTAATATTTGTTTAGCCTAAACTTGAGGCCTTTAGCTATTTACAGAATTTCAAAATTAAGCGGAAGCACAACAATTACAAATATACCCATAATTTTAGATAATGTTGAAGCCGTTTTAACGTAGACACAAATTTTATTTGTGATTGACTTCTCATCACTTTTTTTTTCCTAGGCTATATATATATTTATATATATATATATTACTAGTTGATGTTCATGGTAAATTTTATTTTATTTTAATTTTTTTGAAAAAAATGAGAACATTCAATTGAACTTGTATTGTAAAGATGGGTATGAGTCAATTTTCAATAGGTGCATTTTCGTACTCATGTTGATTTTTGAGGTGTGGAATTAGGCCCAAGGGTTTGGGCTTTTATTCTGTTCTTTTTTCTGAATGAGGGCTTTTTATTCTGTGATATATCTTTTCGATCAGTAGATTAGAAAAGTCGTGACGTTAATTTCTTTCTGGATGCATCTTTGCGTCATGTAGTTATTGTTTGGAATTTCATTTTGATTTTTTCCATTCTTCATAAGTGATGCAGCCATATAACTTATTCTTATGGGCCAACAAAGTGCCACCAGAATACCAGATTCATGAGTTTCAAATGATGGCAGTTTATCTAATTATATTGGTGTCTCTTATGTTTATAGAAGCATTATGATTACTTTCATGAATTATAGAACAAAATTTTTTGTCTTTTTTTTAATTGATAGCAGTTCCGTTTTCACTTCTCATGTATTTGTTATTCGTTGTGTATTTCAGCATTGAGATCTACAAGCACCCCAAAGAAGAAAGGATAGCCCGAACATGGGGGACAACTGCCCCTGGTCTACCTTATGTTGACCAGGCCATAACTTATGCTGGAAACTGGCTGATTGGAGGTGACTTGGAGGTTCTAGAGCCAATCAAGTACTATGATGGTCTTGATCGTTTCCGATTGTCACCTACTCAACTTCGTGAAGAATTCAGCAAGCGCAATGCTGATGCTGTGTTTGCTTTCCAGCTGAGGAATCCTGTACACAATGGTCATGCTCTATTGATGACTGATACTCGTCGTAGGCTTCTTGAGATGGGTTACCAGAACCCTATCCTCTTGCTACACCCGTTAGGAGGCTATACAAAGGCAGACGATGTTCCCCTTAGTTGGCGAATGAAGCAACATGAAAAGGTATTAAGATTAACATTCTAACTCTTCTCTGTACAGGGATCTGTTTTGATTAGGATAAACATCTGCATTGAATTTTTATGCAGTACGTAGTATATACTCTAGAGCCTAGAGGTTAACATCTTTTTCTTTCTTCATAAAGCTAAAATAATATGGGAACTTCAATTCTTGTTACTGATTGAATACTTGACTGTTACTCAAGGGATCCGCTGAAAATACTATCATAATCCCAACTTAAAAAAAAAAAATAGAAATGAATATTAATATTCTGTCATATTATAAATGTGTAGGTG
This sequence comes from Luvunga scandens, assembly GCA_030449905.1. Classification (NCBI taxonomy): domain Eukaryota; kingdom Viridiplantae; phylum Streptophyta; class Magnoliopsida; order Sapindales; family Rutaceae; genus Luvunga; species Luvunga scandens. The sequence continues at coordinate 4,337,466 of JASUUG010000478.1, forward strand.
CTTGAGGATGGTGTCCTGGATCCAGAGACCACTGTGGTTTCTATATTTCCCTCTCCCATGCACTATGCAGGCCCAACTGAGGTGCAATGGCATGCAAAAGCGAGGATTAATGCTGGGGCCAACTTTTACATTGTTGGTAGGGACCCAGCTGGCATGGGCCACCCAGTTGAGAAGAGAGATCTCTATGACGCTGACCATGGCAAAAAGGTACTGAGCATGGCTCCTGGACTAGAGCGGCTAAACATCCTTCCTTTCAAGGTATGTAAAGCATCGGATCATCATTAATACTACACACGTGGATTTTATGCTCAATTTCTTTGGTAATGAAATTAATGGTGTTATAATCAAATTGGTTTTGCCTGCAGGTTGCAGCATATGACAAGACTCAAGGCAAAATGGCATTCTTTGATCCTTCAAGGGCTCAGGACTTCCTCTTCATATCAGGCACCAAGATGCGAACGCTTGCAAAGAACAAAGAGAATCCTCCGGATGGATTTATGTGCCCTGGTGGCTGGAAAGTGCTGGTGGAATACTACGACAGTCTGGCTCCAGCCAACAATGGCAAAGTCCCCGTTCCAGCTTAGTTGAAATTGCTGTATGATAATGTATTTGTCATTTGATTGGGAGAAACCTTACAACCTATATGTCTCCACTGTCAACGGTCACAATCAGATTGTGAAAAATTCTCTGTCCAGATTTCTTAATAAAACCAAGCGGAGGCACTGGTACAGAGACACAAGATTTGCCTCTTTCTGTAATTAAAGTGCTACTCTTGTGGCATCTAACATTACACTGGCATTCTCATGTCCTCCATGAGATTGCGTTGTACCATATTTGTGGCTTGTTTTTCAATGGAAAACAGAGGTCCTGGGTTGTCGCTTTTCAGTTTTAGTATATGTTCCATTTGATATTTTGTGGAATTTCAATTTCTCAAAAACTTCACTTGGGCTTTCAATTCTTATGGTCCATAGGCATCATCAGTTGACAATTATTGTTGCATCAACATTGTAAGTGCTCTTGACCGTCTGTTTTCATATAAAGGAAATAACATAAAAAGCCAAAATAAAAGGCACCGTACTACAGCGGAAACAGGTGGGGTGGTGGGTTCTCAATTTATCTAGTGCGTTGCTAACTGAAAGTAGAACTTTCTTTTTTCTTTTCAATTTTATGCTCTGTTTTCTAATTGCCAAGAATTATATATGCTAGTGGGTTTCTTTCTTTCTTTCTTTCTTCTCACATAGGAGATACAAGTGTACATAAATGTACGGAACATGCTTGATAAAATTACACGTTCGATAAAATTACACGTTTAACGCTCTAAGTATCTCTGGTGGGTGTAAGCAAATATGCAAATTATGTTGGTTCTTTGCTTTACTTTCTTAATGACTATTTGATGAGCTTTCAATTCATTTTCAAGGGTCAAATGTCTTGCACCCAAGAACTAGAAATTAAAAAGAGACACAAGTCCACCATTCCATTCTTAGTTAAAAAAATGGGGATATTTTATAAACTATAGTACTTCTTATTTTCAGAATCCGTGTGCTATAAATAAAAAACTAATCAGCTGCAAAGTTCAAAACGACGGATACAGAGTACTGTGTATATGCACGGGAAAAATGTAAGAATTGCTGATAAAAGAATTTAAAGAACTATCTGTAACTAGAAGCCTACTTCTTCTGCTTGAGATAGCTGAAAAACGGTTTCTCTGGAACAGGTATGTACTTGACCAGCCAACCAATTGGCCAAGAAGCAGCTGCAAAACCAATACATGCGCTCCATTGGCCCCAGTTCAGCCTCTCTGTATCTGCAAACTTCTTCAGAAATTCCACCATCACCACTTGAAGAACAAGGGTTATTCCGATAATCCCCAGAAACAGCCTGTTCTTATGTATCCCCTCAAAGACATTCTTCTTTTCAAGCTTCCTCGCGTTGAATTCGTTGAACACTTGGCAAAGGACAAATGTGTTGAAGATCAAGGTGTCCTTTACCTTCTCATTTACACCAAAGATGGATTCTCCGCTGAACTGTAATGTCAAGAGGACTGCTATCTGATAGAAAGCTTGGGCCAGAAGGTTCCTCCACATGATGTTGGTGATAAGTGGCTCAGTTCGACCAACGGGTGGTTTGTCCATGAGCTCCTTGGTAGGCTTCTCTGTTGCGAGAGCGAGGGCGCCTAGCGTGTCCATGATCAGATTCACCCAAAGTAATTGGACTGCTGTTAGAGGGACTTCCCCCGCGGAAACTGCTGCGACGAAGTTGATTACAAGAGCAGCAACGTTTACCGTAAGCTGGAACTGAATGAATTTTTGGATGTTGGTGTAGACACATCTTCCCCATCTCAATACTGTGGCTACCGAAGCAAAGTTATCATCCAAGATGACAATATCCGAGCTCTCCTTGGCCACTTCGGTTCCTTGGATTCCCATGGACAGTCCTATATCTGCTTCCTTCAGAGCTGGTGCATCGTTTGTGCCATCCCCAGTGACAGCAACCACATGACCTTTCTGTTTCAAGCACTGTACCATGAGAAGCTTATCGAAAGGAGAGGATCTCGCCATTACGCAGATTTTGTCAACTTTCTCCATTCTCTCCTCAGGTGTGTAGTTTCTGAATTCCTCTCCTTGTACTACAGCAACAGTGGACGTGTCCTGACCTGGCTTGAGTATTCCACATTCAGTGGCTATGGCTTTTGCAGTGAACACGTTGTCTCCAGTGATCATCTTGATGTTCACTCCAGCATATTGGCAATCTTCTACAGCTTTCTTTACCCCCGGACGACATGGGTCCTTAATACCCACCAACCCTAATAGGGAGAGATTGTCTTCATTTAGCTTCTTCTGATCTTTTTCATTTTGATACTCTTCTTCTGGAACTTGTTTGTGTGCAAAAGCTATGCATCGGAGGCTGCTAGCTGCCATACCTTGAATAATTTCCTGAAATCTTTCCTTTTCGCCATCATCCAGATGTTTGATGTTTCCAGAAGCATCATAGTAACTTGAACACATTGCTAGAATCATCTCTGCTGCTCCTTTCCAGTGCACGTGGCTTGTGTTGTCCGTCTTCTTCTTCATCATGACCCCACTACGTTTCTTTTTCGAATTGAAGGCTTCCACGTGGAGGATGATACAACCCTGCTTTACTTCCTCCATATCCATGTTCAACTCCAGGAAAGCCCAAGAAAGAATTGCTTTTTCAGTGGGACTGCCCGAAAACTCAACATCAGATACTGAAGTTTCCCTGTATACGCTGCCGGTCGTATTCAGAGCGACTCCTTCTTGGATCAATTTAATAATATTTGGAGAAACTGATGAAGCGTCACCTTCTTTTACAGGTTCTTTGCCGAGCCAAAACTTTGTCACCTTCATCCGATTTTCGGTGAGTGTGCCTGTTTTATCAGTACAAATGGTGGTCGCAGAACCCATTGTTTCACAGGCAGAGAGCTTCCTCACCATAGCTTGATCAGCCATCATTCTCTTCATGGAATAAGCTAGTGTAAGCGTGACAGCCAAAGGGAGACCTTCTGGTATCGCAACCACAATAATAGTAACGGCAGCAGCTACAATCCCCACAACAGCATTCACTATGTCATCAACCTTTGTTTTGCTTCCATTATACTCTCGGTTACCATTCTCATCTGTTGTCTTCCCTGTGAAGTAGCGAACAAGCAAGACGACAAGAACCAAGAAAGCAACCGCCAATCCAACCTTACCTATTGATGACGTTAGCTTGTTGAGCCGGGCTTGTAAAGGCGTCTGCTCACTGTTGTCGCGGCTTATTTGGCTCATCATTTGGCCCCAGGTTGTGTTCATGCCAACAGACGCGGCAAGCATACGAGCATAACCATCAGCCACCTTTGTGCCAGAGAACAAGAATGGATTCTGGGTGCTGTTAACCTCCAGATAATCACTCTCCCCTGTCATGCTTGATTCGTCTACTTGTAACGAATGGCCATCTAAGAATAATCCATCAGCGGGTACTTGATCTCCAATCTTTAAACATATGACATCTCCAACAACAATATCAAAGATAGATATTTGTTGGCGCCGACCATTTCTAATGACATCAATTTGTATGTTGTTGCTGACTTTTGATAACTTGTCAAACTGTCTATTCTGTCTAAAGTTGCTTCCAGCTGAAACGGCGATGACCAAAAAGACAGCAACAAATATGCTTCCACCGTCATACCATCCCTCTTTTAAGCCATGCTCTTTAATGCCGAAAGCAAGAGAAAGCACAGCACAGCCTAAAAGAATGAAAATGGTAAGATCCTTAAAAGCGTCCGCAACGAAGTAGAACAAGCTCTTAGATGGAGGCTTCATGTACGTGTTTGAACCAAAAGCCTCATGTCTCCGAGCAATATCTTGACCGCTGCCACAGATTCCACCATCGAAATCCGTTTCGAGAGCAGAGGCTACGCCTCGAATCCCGCCGAACTTACGAAGTTGGTCGAGATCTTTCATCTTCACGAGCTCAGCAAGACTCGTTTGATCAATCTTGAATGATTCGTCATCTTGTTGAAGATTTACAACGGTGTAGGATGGAGAGCGGGAAACCTTGTTAATACCCTTCTTGGCTTTAGCAATTTTGGCCAGCGAGAATAGTGTTCTGGAGCAATAGATTTTAGCAAAAGCGGAGTGCCATTTTTTGGTGGGCAAGTTAAGGGTGGCAGGAAAATTAAGCAAAGGCTCTATGCCAACAACGTTTGTATGGAAAATAGTAGACATAGACATATTAGTGCGATTGATAGGAGCCAAAATGAAAATATAAAAGAGAAGAGACAAAGATGCGTCGAAAAAGATTTAATCCGTACTTGGACGAAGCTACGAATTTGAGAATACTTATAGACAAAGCAAATTACAAAATGCTGGGTTGGATGTGAAAAGCTTCAATTGATTCCTATTTATTATAGGTGCAAGTGCGCTAGTCGGTTTGTGGGGGATTCGCTGGAAATAACGCATTTAAAAATGCCAGGTTTGCTCGGTTTTGTTCACGCGATCCGTTTCCAATGATGTAAATAATTTTTGACGCGTACTGGCAAACCCTTCGTTGTGAAGGGTTGTGAGGCGCGGTGGGTCTCACTATATCTATCTTGCCGTTCAAGTCGACATGTTATTTTTCTATTTGACTTTGATAGTCTAAGGCGGAACTGCAGAAGCGAGATAGACTCTTTTTTTTTTTTTTCAATACCAAGGTGTCTTAAAAATTAAGACACAGCTGCTATTAAGAAATTATAACTACAAAATACAAATTACTAGTGTATATTAGATGTGATTTTTATTTAATAATTTTAATAAAAATAATAAAGATATTATAAGTTATTCATCGTAGAAGTATGTGATCAAATCAATTCAATTTAAAAAGCATAATAGTTAGTGTTTATTAAATATTTTAGTACTTTATTTTTTAAATTATAATTGCCCAATCTCAATACCAAATAGAGCCTTACTTGTATGTTCATCTAATGATATCTTGTTTTTTTTTTTTTATATAATTTTCTATAAGAGAAAATTTAAAATAAATAAAATTTTATTATTGGTACATGAACCCTCTTCCATATAATTGTTTTATTATAGCCAAAAAAAAAATAATTTGAGATCCCTTTATAACTTATTTGGTAAATTTAGATTGAGAATTATGATGATATTCCTACAACCTGACGTAAGTTTTAATATATATTTTTTGAAAAAAATTCAATATACTTTGTTTGAAGAAATATTAAATACTAATAACCGAAATAATACCAATAGTCGATCTTAATCTTGGTAATGTATAAAAAGAGAAAGCGGCTCTATATGACTCAATAATAATACACCTTTATCTCAATTCCAATGTTTATAAAACAATATAATATCTGATTTGTGCTTTGTGCGCACGTTGGTTTTATTTTCATTGTTGGACGGAATGACGCCTCTGCACTTTTTTAACCGAACAAAAAATGTGTAAATGTGGAACATTCATGGTTGGGTGCTGTAATGTCACTCTTGTTGGTTTTATTTGTTTCTAAATTTACTTTTATCACAAATGGCATGATACTCATTGATTAAACGGTGAGACAAAATAATTAATAATTTTATAATTTATTAGAACTTATCGCGAATGAATGATACCTTAATTTGGTATCGAAAATTAAAGTTGATATACTTGTAGAAAAATTAATTCTATATTCATTCATCCATTGAATGAAACAGGAAACGTATCGGTGTTGGATTTCCAAGAAATGACCAAACTAACGTCACATTTGGTACAAAGAAAATGCCAAGCGAACTTACATTCCGAATCCACTAACATAGCGGATGAAGTAATGGGTAATTAGTTGAACAACCAATTGTAATTGCATGCATTAAAAAAAATTTCCATTTCTTTATAAGTTTTCTCGGCCCATGTTGTCCTCATCATTTTCGTTCAACGTGCGTCATATAATTCTTCGAAAACTTTCATCTTCATGCTGTTATTTTTGCAACGTAGTTTCACGTAGTGGGAAGTGAATTTCCCCAACAGTACTGGCCAAAAATGAAACATTTCATTCAAAATCAGTGAGCTGCTTAGAGTTGTAATTGACTAAACAAAACTTAATTTCATTCTTCAAGTTCATAGGTGGAATGTAAGATTAAGCAAATGGCGTCAGATACAATTAACCAAAGTTTTCAGAAACACGAGTTTCCTGATAATGCAATGTCTCTTTGGGACGTAAATTACTTGCAATACCTTCATTTATTCCATTATGGTGGGTGTTAATCAACTTTTTTCATGCAGTTCTGAGAAAATGGTTTTGGTATCGGATCCTGGATTAATATCTATGCATATATACTTTTTGAACAGCATTTGAATCAGATTCTGTACTTTTAATTCTGAAGAATAAAGCGCGCAAAGATTTTTAGTTTGGAAAAAAAAAAAATAAAATGTAAAATTATCCGGAAATGCATAAGCAAAATCCTATAGCTAGATCCTCTGTTACGATGAGAGATTTACTTACGTACGCATGTTTCTGCGAAAGAAACTTTGGGAATATTTTAGCTTGTGATAATGAAAAGTCCTTAACTTGCGTGAGTTGCCCATGCTGACATGCAGCGAGGTTACTCAGGGCAAGGGGCAAATGACTTCTGACTCCAGATTCTAAACACGGTCTGCAGGAATTCTTTTTTTCATGTTGTCATGTCCAACACATCATCCTTATCTACTGCAATGACCTCTTCCTTACGGGAAATTGATAAAAATAGCCAAAAAAATTATGTATTTATCAAACTTAGCCACTCAAATTTTTTTCTATCATAATTAGTAAAAAATGTAAGTGTTTAACTAAATTACCCTCGTTATTTTATCAAAATTTCAAATCGTGCCATTCTCACAACTCAAAACGGTAAGTTAAGTTAAACACATTCCAACACAATTAACAACCAAAAAAATCTGAACACTCAGTAGATCTCAGCACTCCCAACAAAAGAGAAGCATAAAATCATCAATTGGAGAGGATATTCAAGGTTAGTTTATGTGCTTACACAAAATAGATTTTTAATGTTTTAAGGCTAGTGTTTAAGTTGAAAATTGATGTAGATTTTGTTGTAAATGTTGTTATTTTTTTGTATAAAGTAATGTAATTTGTTAAAAGTACAGTTATTTGAGTTGAGAAATAAAAAAAAAAAGTTGAAAATGATTAAAACTCGTGAGAATCGAAACCAGATTTTGGGCGAGGCTGTCGCACATAAATATGAATCGAACATCTTTGTATTTTTGCGCGTGCAGTGTGCCGCCGCCCAAAATCTGGCCTGTCGCACAAAAATACAGCATGTGCGACAGGTTCATATTTTTGGGTGACAGGCGCCTGTCGCCTATAATTGAGCCTGTCGCACAAAAATACAGCATGTGCGATGGGTACATGTTTTGACATGATAAATTTGGCTACATGTGTTCATTTTTTTTGTATAATATACTGTTTTAAAGCTTGTGACGAGACGAATAAAACTCAACTTTTTCGCCAATGTCGTCCATAGTTAAATAGAAAATTTACCTCGATTTAAGTGTGACACACACTTGTTATCCATGTAAAATGTATGGTATATTAACTTTAACATGTTTTGTAGTGTGTAACTACATTTGATTTTTTTAAATATTTTTCAGGTTTAATGGATTTAGTTGTGCTTCAATTGTGTTACAACGGTTGCTGGGAGACGTTGGCGGATGGGCATATGGAGTACGTGAATGGCAATAATACAACTTTTCTAGTTCATAAAGATTGTTCATTTGATCAATTTGTGGCAAGGGTTCATGATGTTTTGCAAATAGATCGTAATGAATGGAATATCACGATGAAGACAACTCTGAGGTTTAGTAATACAATGTATCGTAAATGTGCTCTATCTATGGACATATTTAATGACGAAATGATCAAGGTTGTGTTACATATGGCTTCTGATGTGGCCAATTACGGATGCATCCCTATATTTGTTACCACATCTCCTCGAGTTCAGAACGAAGATGGTGAGTCACTTGTACATACTGAAACTTCTTATAGAGCAAACATTTCTTGTATGGATATTGAAGAAGAGGTAATACCACAGACAGTGTCCTTCCAGCAACGTTACTCTCCACTCCACGAGTACAATAACACCATTAATGACAATGGCATAACAGTAAGAGATGTTGAAGAAGAGAAGTTACCACTAACAATGCCGTCAGAGCAACGTTACTCTTCATTCTACAACAATGATTTCCGCAACAATGATGATCCTATTAATGACATCGGCAACACAAAAGTAAATAATGTTTGTAGGGAACTATATAATAATACCACATATAATCATTTTAATTGTTCAGATCATGATGGGGGTGTCGGTCCTTCCAGTATTCCTACTAATGATGAAGACGAGGATCAGAACGATATTCCCACTAATAACAGAGACAACCCACCCATTCCTTCAATGGCCCGTTCGAGAAGAAGGACAACAGGTGACCATCTCGCAACTCTTGCTCTAGTATTGGCTTCGAACTTGGTTGCTCCAGATATGATTAGAAATTATAATCATGATAATATTGGTGTGGGAATGTTGTTTGTTGAGAACAATGAGTTAATACTAGAATTGCGCAAAGTTGCCGTGAAGGGTAAGTTTGATTTTAGGATCACACGGTACACAACGAAATGCTTCGAGGCCCAGTGTTCTTCGGAATCATGTAAATGGCGTCTTCGAACAACAAGGGCTTCGAGTGAGCAAAATGTTCCGTGGTTAGTCAGCAGAGTTGACAATGTACACACTTGTTGTAACGAGGTGATGGCGGATGGTGTTCGTCAAGTGAGGAGTCGAGTTGTTGGTCATATCATCGCAGACAAGTTTGTTCAGGAAAAACAGATATACACTCCGAATGACATCAGAGCTGATATACAACAGGAATACGGTGTCTAGTTATCATATCAGCAGGCATATAGGGCAAAGGAAGTTGGTATTCAAATAGTACGAGGGAATCCTGCAGAGTCATACAACTTATTTCCTAAGTACTCATACGTTTTGACTAAAGCAAATGAAGATACCATTACTCACCTCGAACGAGATGGAAATGACAATTTTCTATACTACTTTGTTTCTCTTGGATCTTCCATAAAGGGTTTCATGCAGTGCATCAGGCCAGTGATTGCTGTAGATGGCACTCATCTGAAGGGGCAATATCGCGGAAGTATGTTTGTGGCAACATGCCTAGATGGAAACAATCAACTGTATCCGTTGGCCATTGGGATCATGGATTCCGAAAATAATGATGCTTGGGAATGGTTTATGATGAAATAACATGGAGTGATTGGCAATAAACCAGATTTAGTGTTTATATCTGATCGATGCACTGCCATCAAAAGAGCTGTTTTGACAGTATTTCGCACTGCTGGTTATGGAGTTTGCTTTTATCATGTGAAAGGTAATATAAAGGCAAAATTCAAGATGTCCAAAGTTGTATGGGATCAATTTGAGCCTGCTTTCATAAACGCAGCAAAAACATATGAACATGAAGAATTTAAAAACCAACTTGAGGGGTTGTGGCAGCTCTATGCGGGTGCGGCAGACTATTTAGAGAATAATGTCGGCACATGTAATTGGACAAGGTCTGAGTTTGACGGTCGGCGGTACAGTATTCTGACCACCAACATTGCGGAGAATGTGAACTCTTTCATGAGGGAACCGCGGAAATTTCCGATTACTCATCTTATCGATCACTTTAGAAAAACACTGCAGCAATGGTTTTATGATGGAACAAATGTGGCTGAATCGATGAGTACCCGTCTAACAACATGGGCAGACGAAATAGTCTCCGACCGGAGAACTGTGGCCGAAAGACTACTGTTCGTCCTGTGTCCCAGTTTCGATTTCATGTTCTGGGTGGTGGTATTAAGGAGGGGATTGTTGACATACGTGAGAAGACTTGCTCCTGTAGAGTTTTCCAACTTGATCAGATTGTCTGTGCACATGTAATTGTTGCTTGCCTAACCGTTTGAGTCGATTACATAAGTCTTTGTTCTGCTTTTTACACCAAGGATTCATTAGTGAAGGCTTACGCACAACCAATCGAGCCAGTTGGCGACATGACAGATTGGGAGATTCCGGAGGAAATTGAAGGAATTAGAGTTAACCCGCCAATTGAAGCACCACCATCTGGTCGTCATCCTGAGCGCAGGATACCCTCCGTTGGTGAGGATGGAAATAGGAGAACTGTACGATGTGGGCAGTGCAATGAAACGGGGCATAATCGCAAGAAATGTAAGAATCCCATTACGTCGAATCAAAACTAATTGTATCATGATAAATACTTTTGTGTTTTCAGCATTTATTATTTATTTATTGCAACATTATATCTGGTGAGGCATCTAGTCTCAATTAGATTATATGAATTATTTGTACAGAAGAAAAAATTCACGTGCACAAAATTTCAAATGATAACAATGGCCTAAAGTGTAATATCACCATTAAATATGTGAACAGCAATCTTTTTCCTAAAGTATTGTCCATGGATACTACTAAAATTAAGTTTGAGCCCAAACATTAAATACATTGTAAACACCAACAAAAACACTCCGCAATCCTTAGTTCCAGCCTCTTATTGAGGCACATTTTTTACTACTTTCACCTTCCATTGTTTGGCACTTCGTAACTCTTGTCGGATGTCGTAGAATCCAACATCTTCTAACCAACAAGGAAAAACAACTTTAAATGGCCTGAAGTTGTGCGCATACGTTTTATCATCCCAAGACTCTGCCAACGAATCATAAATTCAGACATTCTTTTTTCGAAAGTCCACTCGGGCTACTATCCAGTGGTCGCTAGCCAAATTGACAGGAACAAATACCTGAGTAAACACATCAACATAAAAAAAATTCTTAGATAATTACTAACAAAATGAGATAACTTTAATATTATATAATAATTCTTACCATATCAACGTCGGTGAATCGTTTGGACATGATGTCCGACCGCCCATTAATATAGCTATTGAAGTTGTAACTATATTGTAATGAATTCAAATCACAATCACCGTCGTTCCATAATTGCTTCAAGAACACCTAGTACATATATATTACATGGAATGAGTGTGAAATTAAAGATTGAAGGCATTAAGAGATATAATATTGTAATCAAATATTGTAAGCTTTGTGATCGCATTACCCAAAAAAAAGAATCCGTGTGCGTGACACGTTGAGGTAAGGCATTCGGGTATTGTCTTTGCTTTGCACTAATTAACCGGAAGTACTCATAGATATGCCGTAGAAAAAAAAAAGACAATTGTTAATAATAGCAGATAGTACAAAGAAGTTGAAAAGGTAAACACCAACATCACCTACCTCATCCCCCAGCCATCCAAGTGACGCATTACCCAACAGAATTTGAAAAAATTCGTGTGACTGTTGGATTGTGCGATCGACTGTGATTTCACAGGAAAACCACTGATCGAACTCATGAAAATGTGTTGGATCCTCAAGTCCTCTAAGTGGATTTATATCCACACTTGTTTTGTCGTCAATGTCATGCTCACTTATTTCGATTCTAGACTGCGGATTCACGTTCCTTCCTCTTTTGAAAGGAGGAATCATGTATGGACTATTAACCATATATGACGGCCGATAAGGACGCCCGAACTGACTTATGCCCGGTGGTGCCTTCGTAAAAATTTGAATGCTATCATCAGTTTTATAACCGCAAAAGCTGTACAATGTCAAAGGACTGTGAGAAGGATGGCTAACATCAGTATGAACTCCAACGTCATCTGGGGCCTGTCAAATGGTCAATATAAACATATTCAACTCCTGTCGACTTCAAAGATAAAGAATCACAAGATACAAGGTGATTAAGTTGCTCACTGTGTACGAGCATCCAATCGGGGAATCGTCGTGCGACCATTTGGATGTACTCCCGCTGTTTGAACCAAAAAGTCCCATGACGAGTTTTCTAAACTCCCTTTGTTCTTTGCGCTCTGCCTCAAATGCAGACTTAAGCTCTAAGAGGTTGCGATCAATACTGTTCATCCGCGTAATGAAATCCTCATCACAGAACTTTGGCCTTGACTGTTATCAACAAACACAGATGCAACAAGACTGTGTTAAACGTGATCATCAATTTGCAAAAAAAATTTTAATGATCGTTCATGAGGATGTTACCTCCGCCTCATGTCGATGAGTCTTTTCATGTGATCGATCGTCATTTTAAGCGGCAGCTGGCTCTTGTAGTGGGTCTTGCTGCTCATGATCGTCATTTCCGTCGAGTTATTCTTGTTGCCCATGATCGTCATTTCCGTCAAGGAGTTGGTCTTGCTACTCAGGCTCTTGAACTCTGCTTGGAATAGCTGTCGCATTGATTGTAGGTTCATACTGCACAGAAAAGATATAAAAAAAACTACTGAGGATATCGTATTGAGTAAAAATGTTATTTGTAAATTAGTACTGAATGATACTTATGTTAAGAACCCATCTTGGGACGTAAGGCACACTATCCTCCACGGCTTTCCAATACCCTTTTGCCATCTCCTTTGTACTTGGCTTGATGGTTTGTATGACATTCCCCTTGCGTACAGTAGACAGAATTTTATGTTCGAAAAATGATATAGTCCTTAATCATATTATTGCTTATTTTATTAATGTAATACTTACGATACGAGTGTTGTCACTGAGATATGCATGTACGAACCCATAACTTATTTTCGACGAAGAAAATGCCTTCCATTTTAATATGCGGGGAATTTTCTTCCTTGTCTGGACGGCCCACTCTGATGGCACCCTCTCGATAACTTCATAAAGCTAAGCCTGCAATAAATGAAAAATACTAAGTTAAATAAAATTACTTCGTGAATATATTAGTACACAAACGAACTTAAATTTCTTTTCCTACCCACTTGGACTCCGTGACTGAAGCCGTAGATATTATATTTCTCAATATTATGAGAAGGATTTTTCTCGTGCTGGTCCTGAAATTTCTCAGCCTTTTGGTTCAATGCATTATCAATGCTGTTGTATACCGTTTCCCATGATATTCGACCCCACGGAAGACTTTGAAACTGCTCGACATCATCAACGTAATTCAACAATCGGAAATCAGCCTGACTGTTATCCTTTCTACCATTCAGCACCCTATCGGCAAAGTAATACAACGTGATTTTCAAGGCATCACCGTCGTCCATGACATCAAAGTTCAAATTGGCAAAAGCAATATCCAATTCTCTTAGATTCAAGTGTTTAAATCTACCATCAAAATACTGCCGCAGTAACCTATGATGCACTGGTGGAGCACGTGGTATGATGTTTTTACCACCTGACAGCCTCGTAACTAAACACCACTCCCCAATCGATAAGCGTGTTAATTGCTCTCCTATTTGAAACCACAATTGATTCTCATCGGTTTTATTATGTGCCACTTGTCTAAGCAATAAATTATGGATTATAACACCACTGAAGACATAACTCTCTAAATTCAAAAACTGCCCGAAAACATCATTTTTGAATAATGACAACTGTTTTTTCGTTAACTTACTACGGATCGCTTCGATGACTCTTTTAAATTTTAAGGTCTCTGTAATACAGCCCGGAAAATGATTATCAAATCCTAACTTCATTACGCCTGGATCCTTCCTCGGGCCTGGCGGATTACGCTTCGCAAAACTCTTTTTCGCCATGTATCTATAACAAAATGAAATTTCGATCAATTATTAGAATTCATAACAATGGCCTAAAAAAACATAACAAAATTTATTGAAACTACAAATTGCGCAGTGGAAACATGATCACACAATAAATGTGTTGGTATGCAGCACAGAGAGCGCCTCTCTCCCAGTATCCATTATTGTGTGGGAGGCCAAAAAAAGAAGAAACATAGTTGCTGTTTTTTTGTGCGACGAGCATCCGTCGCCCAAAATTTTAGGAGACGGACAGCCCGTCGCACAAAATTACAGCAATTATGTACAATATTTTTTTGGCCATCGCACAAAATAACGTGAGATAGGTGAGAGGAGCCCTCTGAAATATTGTGCGACGGGCTGTCCATCGCACAAAATTTTAGGCGACGGGTGTCCGTCGCAAAAAAAAACAGCAACTATGTAAATAATTTTTCAGCCGTCGCCCAAAATAATGTGCGACGAGAACAAATCGCTCTTTGAAATTTTGTGCGACGGGTTACCGGTAGCACAAAATTTCAGAGAGCGCTTTGCTCCCGTCGCACATTACTTTGGGCGACGGCTGAAAAATTGTTTACATAGTTACTGTTTTTTTGTGTGACGGACACCCGTCGCCCAAAATTTTGGACGACGGACAGCCCGTCGCACAAAATTACAGCAACCATGTACAATATTTTTTTGGCCGCGCACAAAATAACGTGAGATGGGTGAGAGGAGCCCTCTGAAATATTGTGCGACGGGCCGTCCGTTGCACAAAATTTTGGGCGACGGGTGTCCGTCGCACAAAAAAACAACAACTATGTAAACAATTTTTCAGCCGTCGCCCAAATTAATGTGCGACAGGAGCAAATCACTCTCTGAAATTTTGTGCGACGGGTTGCCTGTCGCACAAAATTTCAGAGAGCGCTTTGCTTCCGTCGCACATTAATTTGGGCGACGGCTGAAAAATTGTTTACATAGTTGCTGTTTTTTTGTGCGACGGACACCCGTCGCCCAAAATTTTGTGCGACGGATGACCCGTCACACAAAAACACAGAAGGACCCCGAAGGCCATACCTGCCCGCGCGCGAGGCTAGTGCGAGCCCTGGTGTCGGCCGGTAGCGCCGAGGCTCGCACAAGCCCCCGCCGTGAGGGCTGGCGACAGTCCGGCGTCGCCCACGAGCGCGAGACTTGCGCGATCTCGCGCTGGCGCGGCAGCCCGCCTCCGCCCACCGAACGCGAAGGCCGGGGGCAGCCCTAGCCTCCCACCCTCCCACCCAAATTCCTTCTCCTCTCTTTCAACCCTCCACCAAAACAACATCAAACAACAACAACTACCACCACCAAAACAACATCAAACAACATGAAACAGCAACAACACACATCCACAAAACAAGGAATCACAACACAACAATAACATAAATCATTTATTCCGAATTTCGTACCTAGGGTTTTTGAAGTTGAATCTTTGATTTTTTGATTTCTTCACTTCTATTGGACTTACTTTTGGTGTGATTTATGTTGTTCGACGTGAGATCTAGTGATTGCCGCTGATGCTTGACGCCGTCGTTCTTCTCCGGTGCCGTCAATTGGTGAGGAAGTTGTTGAGAGATGCTTCCGTTTGCCAAAATTTGGGTGAGAATGAGAGGGCTAGAATGGTCCAAAATTTTGTTGTTTGGCTAATATTGAAAGAAAAAAAGTTGTGTGGTTATTTATGTATTTTGTAAAATTTATTTGGCTAGTATTGTAAATTTCCCCTTCCTTACAGACTTCCTAATTTATGGGAAGTTTGATTTGACAGTAACATGTATTCTAATGCATACAAAGGATTGTGGCCTAAAGTTTAGGACTTTCCTAACTTACCCCTGATGTAAGTTATAATAGACACAAAAAAAATACGTTAACAGTTATTTTAGTGGGTTCTATATACTTCTTTTGTGTTTGCTGTAATTTACAACCGGCTGTAAATTAGAGGACTCCTAAAGTTTATATTTATAACCTAACTAATGTGACATAACATTATTTTAAATCATTATGTGTTAACTAAATACTTATGATGCCATATATTTTTTCTATCACTCTAATGATATACAGGATGGTCGTGCATGTGTTACTTTAGTTAAGAAGATAAGTTTTATATCCCAACTTAATCGATAAACGAGAGCTACTTCTTATTTGATTAACTTAAAATATTGGGCTAATCGTTTGTGGTGCGACTACTGAGATATGAGTCTACCACGTCATTTGTACAACTATTTAATAATAAAAAAAAATTTAAACACATATCATTATTTTATTAGATGATCTTTTCTGTCTTAAAAGTTGTCGTGGTTTAAAATATATATTATAACTATGTGTCACATCGAAGTGTTTTCATGAAAAAGAACGCATTCTATTTAAAATATCGGCTCAATAATTTACAATTCCTCGGTTGAGGCCTAGTTATTTAGAGTCAGGCGGATTATTTCAGCACGAATTAAAAGAAGTGAAAGGGCTGAGGATTAGGATTTGAAATTCAAGCCCAATTAGTAAAACTTTGGTCCTCCATTGGTAAGACAAGCTGAAGCGAGCTGGAATTAGCTGCCCAAACGCCCAAGCCTGACCGGTGTCAGAGAAGGGCCACCGTATTTGTTGGCACAAAACAAAAAGCTTAGTAGAAGAGATGGAAATGGAATCTTTCCCAGATCCAATGCTTGACAAAACACCCTTAATTTCAGTTCACAAACTTTATTAACTACTAATTAGATTGATTAGAAGAACAGCAAAGACACTTCCCTCATATGGGGCAGTATGCTCTAATCATTTCATCAACTAATCCTCTTGTTTAAATAAAGTGATTAATGTGGATTTCCACCAACTCTCTTCTTTCTAATCTATCAACTTTATATTGGAAAAAACGAGTGTGAGGGTCCAAACACGTCACTTTTGAGCATGGACAGAGCTACGGAGTTTCAAGGGAATGCACAGTTATCATGATCTGAGCCTTAAAAAATTTTTGCTGCCCTTAGCCACCCCCACATTCCGCGCAAGCTTTAAGACCAAGAAATGTAGAAGCATAGACCCACCTGCGAAAGTTCTTATCACAACCATTATTCCATGCCCATTGGAGAAGGAAGCATCTGTAGACTTGTACGTGTCATGTACTAAACCATTGGATGGCATGTTGTATTAATCAAATAACTTAGTTATGGGTGTCACAAAGATATATCTGCAGCACATACTGAAATGACTGGCTAGAGATTGGAATAATAATAGTACCCAAAATTTCAGCTGAACATAATGATGTGGCCAGGCCACTGATAGGCTATACAATTGTGACATTTGAATAGCCGACAGTGAGCTTTAATTAGTTAACAATGTGCTACGGAATTTTTATAAAAACTATGATCATCATAGAATGCCAATGTCTCACAAAAAGGAGAAAGGAATAAGAAGGGGAAAATGTGGAATTCCCCTATAAATCAGTTTGGCTGACAGATGAAACCCCCAGAAGGCTTGTGCTTTAAGCGACAGCAGTGAAGTGATCGGTTTAATCAAGTATTAACACACTCTGGCAGGCTTGCAGATAGCAAGCTGTCATCAGATGTTTAAAGCTGTTTTCATGTGGAAATTTTATCATCATGATCTGGTATGTGGCTTGTAAGATTTTTGAATGTTTTGAATATGAACTTAGCTTTTGATTCATATATTGCTATTGGGAAGACCCCAGCCAACTTAGTAGACTGCTGTGTGCTTTGATCTTTACGAATCATTTATATTTCAGGATTTTGTTAATTGAACATGGGAAATGAGATGGGAAACAGTAACACATCAGGGCTACAAGGTATCAAAATAATATGCTTGTTAATATTTTGATGAGCTTTGTGCTTGCTCATTGTGATGAATGTTTATGATTTACAAAGTTGGCATTCTAATGCAGAAGAAGAGAATAGCACCACTCAAGTACAGGAAAGCTTGGTGAAGGAAGCTGGTCAAGCAGATGGCAAAGACGTAGAAAATCATAATGCTTCTCTAGCTAAAGTTAAAGACCATAGCGAAAAAGAGAACGGAGCGGCTGCAAATGTTCCAAATGGAGCAGCAGATCCTCATGTCGCGAACCAGACATCACATGAAAGAGGTTAGTTAATGAATTTATTAGATTCAGGACGTCGCATACACATGGATTATATATCTGTGTGATTAATTATATCTAACTCAACTTGAGACTTTGTAGAGGAAAAAGAGACTGAAGTTCAACCTCCTGCTGAATCTCCAGAAGTTGAAGTGAAATCAAATGCTACTGAAGAAAGTCATGAAAGCAGTGAAATGCAACCAAATTCTATATCCAATGATTCAAAAGAGCTTGAGAAACTACTTGGTAACACAGATGGTGAAGAAGGTGAGAATAATATTGCTTCTGTATCTGAAGATAAAGACTACCAAGAAAATGAGATAAATGGTTTCCCTTCTGGTGTTCCGAAGGAAGCAGAGGATCCTCATATTGTAAATCAGATATCAGATGAAAGAGGTTAGTGGATTTTCAACGTAGCATGGTATAAGTTAACTGTCAGCTGATGTTCTTCACTGAACATGAGCCCTTTATTTCTTATAGAACAAGAAACTGAAGTTCTTGCTCCTGCTGAGTCTCCAAAATTTCAAGTTAAAACAAATAATGAAGCTGGAGGTGAAGTTTGTGACACTCAGCCAACTTCTCCTTCCAAACATTCAAAAGTTCGCGAGATACAACAAGAGTCAAATCTAAAAGAGAATCTGCCGCAAATTAGTGATCATCATCTTCAGAAGCAAACTTCCATCAAGAAAGGTTAGCATGTTCTTTTGATTTTCCATCCTAATTGCCTCTTTTCTTGTTCTAGTTCCACGGGTAGAAATATCATTACTCTTGTAAATATAATCGCGTATGAATACAACCAGGCCACCTTAATACCTTCATATGGATAACAGAGGAAGAGGGAACAGAAACTTCAACTTCTGAAACAGTACAATCGTCACATGATCGGGATCCTCAAGAATTTGAAGATTCAAAGTTTGGTCAACCTGAATTGGCAAATATTCATGTTGATCCACCTATGAAAGATAGGAACAAGTCACTGCATATTCACGAGGATATCCTAGGATCAAATTTGGATTGCACTAGTGAAGAGAATGGTCACGCCATTGGTACTAATATATCGAAAGATATGAGTGAAACTGTCGTTTCTGGTTCCAATCTGGAGGTGGAAATTGGAAAGGATGACTTTCCTGTAAAGGCAAGGGCAGCAGAAGAGTTGTCCTGTGGAGATAGATTGGAAATTGAAGACATGGGTGAGATTGGAAATGATTTAGGCAAAAAATCAGTGATAAAATCAGACTTGATCAATGGTGTGGGAATCAAATGCAATGGAGAGAAACCAACTGAGAAAAATCCAATAAGCACTGATTCCCCCAAAGAAGAATCAGAAGTCTCTTTCATGGATGCGTCACAAAATCCCCAAATAGGAGTTTCTGAAGCTACAGATAACTGCATGGTCCTTGCTGCAGAAGCAGCATTGGCAGAAAAAGAATCAGAACCTGTTGAGAATAAGCCCAGCGATAGCCTAACACATTCTTGTGAGGAGTCAGTTAAAGAATCGAAGATTGATAGTGAAAAACTATCTCATTCTGAATCGTTGATGATTGAGACTGAAGGAGAGAACAGCCCAGAGGGAATTGAAGATTTTACTTGTTGCGGGGGGATTGAGGACAGTATTGATGAGGCGAAGGTTGTTAAGAATGGTGGCCTGGTTGATGAGCAGAGTAATGACCAGAATGAGGCTTCTGTGGAGCATGGCGAAGACTCGCAAAAGGAAGTTGAGATGGTTCCTGAATCAGGACCAGTTTCAACAGAGTCGGCTCCTGCAGACTGCAAAAGAGAAGAGGCATCAGAGAAGAGGCAAATCTTTGAAGAAGTAGAGGACAAGACAAAAGCTTCATATGGGAATGACAGTAGTAAAGAGGCAAGAAAAAATGGAGAACAATGTATATCCCCAGAGGAACAAGAAGAAGTATCTCTTACCAAGGCTCCACTTTCTCTTGTCCAGCCTCAAGATCATCAACAGAACAATGAAATGCAGTCAAAAAACATCCAGAACGGCAATGATTCCATCTCAGAGTTGAAGCCAGAAATCAATGGTGAATTCCTTGTTACTGAAGCTTTCCCTTTTGATTCTAAAATATCGATGGCAGAAACGTTAGCCCCTGCAGCTGAATCAGCAATTGAGAAACCTGAGCAGGATATTTCACAACAAACAGCAAAGACTATAATGGCGGCAGCAGAAGCTAACGCTCAGGTAAACGATGTCAGTGACCAGTATGCTGATGCAAAAGAAAGTCTGGGGAGGCTCAGTACTGAATCAAATTCTAACAACTCAACCACTCAAGCTCAAATGGAAAAGTCTCCAAGCTTTGATCTTGATTTGAGAATTGAAGAAAGGACAGAAGAATTAGACAGAACCCCATTGCTGTATCAAGACAAGACTGCCACCAAAGCCTTTTCGAGCGACCAAGATGTTAGTCTTGGAAGTCCAATTGCACATGCTCAAGATAAGCTTCAGTATCATGCAAAGCCAGAGGAAGAAAAAGTTGTTAGGATGGAAAGAAGCGATTCTGACAAGTTGAAAACTCCATTCCTAGGCTTCTTGAAAGAAGAGGAAGAGGCCCGTATCATTGCCACACCACAGATACATGGTAACGATGCTGCTGCTAAGAGGGCAGGCAAGGAATCCTTGAACTTGCACGATAAGGAAGTTACAGCAAATAGTAAAGAGAAGCGAAAGCCGAGATCTTCCCTCTTCACCACCTGCATGTGTTGCACAACTGTGCTCAATTAAGCACATTAAAAACTTTACCAGGTTCTTCTTTTTGATTATTCGATTTGTTTTTGGTTGAATTTTCGAATTTATACCAAGAAAACAAATATATTGTAACTTTGATATATTGTTTTCACTTTTTTTTTTTTTGGGGAACCTGTTCTAGACTTTGCATTGCCTTGTGATGAATTTTATTATTTCGAGTTTTTTTTTATTTGTTTGGTTTTTGGATAGAATTTTTAAGGGAATTGCAGATGAAATTGTAACTGTGACAGCTTTGCTGCTAGTGATTGTAATATCTGTTCATTTTATTTATTATTTTATATAATAAATTAATTTTGGGAGATTTATAATTGAGATCAGATCCTCTTTTAATCTCTTTTTTTTTTCTTGAATAAATTTTATTAACGTGATTGAATTAAAAAGAAAAAAATAGTTAAACCCTAATCATATACTAACATAAAATTAAAAAAAAAAAATCAAGAGTGATCAGATGTAAAGAAGATCCTAATCCAATTGATTGAACCATCAAGTATTATTAAAAACCAACCACCGTTATAAGTATAAGAAGATTTTACATCAAATGCTTGCCCTTAAGCTTCACGCCGAGGACCAAATATTTGTTCAGCCTTGTAATTTAGTAGCATCATCATGAGAATTCCAAAGTCAAACCAATTAATAAAGAATTTCATTCAGTCTGAAACGGAATTCCCAAGGCAATTATCGTTTGTTGAGCTTTGAAGACTTCAACGTAATAAATATGTTGAGGCAAATTTATACGCTCACAATTGGGAACATAACCAACCTCATTAACTCTTAGGCATACAAGTCCCTTTTCAGTACTAGATAAAAATGCGTTGCGAAGAAGGTATCACCAATCTCAGACCCTATTGTTATCCCACTTAAATAAATGTGTGCAGTTATTTTGACTCTTGAATTTTAGATTTGGCTTCAATTTTAATGCATAGTACGAAGCAATAAAGAGCAACATTAATCTAACAAACTTTAAATGAATGAAACAGTTTGAATCTTAAATCAAACTCAATCCCCTACAGTCTTCAATTTACACAGAGAAGAAAGCTTGTCGATCAAGAAGAATTCTCAGACGGTGTGAATGAAATACACGGGATCGCGTACAAATTGACGGCGCTTCGTAAATTCCGTGAAAGGACGAATGGTGAGAAAAAAAAAATGAAAAAATACGTCTCTTTCAACATTTCCTTTCCCAGGAATTAAAATGGCAAACAAGATCTAAAAAGCTAATGTGAATGAGACACGATTTTCTTTGTCGACCAACCGATAAGAAGAGGAGACACGTATCGCGCAGCCACAGGCGATCAAGTTATCTCTGGATAAAAATTCTCGGAAATTATGTCTTCAATGCCGACCAATTTTGATTCTCGGTCAAAGTCGTACGTTGGAACCAAAAGTTGGAGGAATTTCGCATCGACACACCTTCTTTGAGTTGGACTATGGGGGAAAAGAATCAATAAATAAATGAATGAATTATAGATAGGGGAATTCATTCATTATTTTCAAACCAACTTACTTTTACTAACCAAGTGATGTGAGATAAAAAAAACAACGCGGTTTGAATTTTGGATCGACTCCCCGTAACATCTGTTGAAAATTTTTAGTTTTGCTGTTGCTGATGCTCCAAAAATTAGGATCGAAATTTTGGAAGACCAGCAGGAAAAAAAAAAAATTGAAAAAAATTTTAATCTATTCAATGAAAATTAAACACGGGAGATTTGGACGAAGAGCATTTTAAAACGTCTCTAATTATGTTCCTTTCAAAAAGGAAGGAAGAAATCTACAAATCCCTTGTTCATCAGGATTTGGATAAAGTTTAATTAAAAATGTTAATTTACTCGTACACGCGCATAAATTACCTCTCATTATTGTCTTACAATGCGTGCTAAGAAAATTGAGTTTAGAACTAGCCTGACAGTTTCCCCTTTTTTTCCTGCATAAATAATTGGATGACATTATTTTCTTTCATTTTATAGAATGTGTAATTGAATTTTATACATATGATGCAACATTTATAACATTGCACTTACTCCCCCTTTTTTTTTTTTTTTTTATTTCTTAACAGAGAATCATATTAAATTTAAATTGACTGATAAATTATATTTGTTGGAAAGTGAAAAGTGAAAACTACGACACTACACAAAATGCATAGAATTAAAATTCTGGCAGGGCTATTTTTAATTTTAAAAAAAAATTACTTAAAATTGACAAAAAGTTTGAGCCATTCACCTTACAGAACATATATAATAATTGATTATATTGAAGTAGAAACGAAATAATACAATTTATCAAATTAAACAAATGGTAAAATAATTAATCAACATACATGTTATTCTAATTTTAGGTCATCAGTTGACATTTCGGCACATCCATCTTTGGTTACAACAAAATCAATTGAATACAACAAATAATTAAATTAAGAACTCTTATTAATCAAATCGTACGGCCGTGAAAATGAAATTAATTATCCGATGGTCATCATCATCTTGACAAACTCATCATAGTTAACTTGGCCATCACCGTCCAAATCAGCCTCCTTGATCATCTGCTCTACTTCATCGTCCGTTAATTTTTCACCAAGATTGATCATCACGTGTCTCAACTACAAAACAAAGATAATAAATAAATAACTAAACTTGTAATAATTATAATTAAAAAGATAGATTCTCATCTCATCGATAAAATAAAATTATGTTAATATAGAAATAATGTGCTGTAAACGTGGCCAATGTTCATGCATAGTGAGTTAAGGTACAGCTACAAGCGTACTCATCATATACGGACACCCATTTATATTTTTTTTGACCTAAACTATATGAACTATAGACTATAGTGAATATTTTTCTTTAAAATAAAATTATTCTATTAACATTTAAAATATATCCCCTGTTGGGAATCATATGAGTAAATCGATGAATTAATCTTTAGTTTAATCAAACTGTGAGCTGTATAGCACCGTTATTATTATAACCATTTTTTTTTTATAATCAGTAACGCGTTTTTATAAAAACGTAATTTAACCCAACAAAAAAAAAAGAAAGAAAGAAAAAAGAATATGCATGCAAAATGCTTGGATAAATTTACCTCAGTAGCCGAGATATATCCATTTTGATCCTTATCAAACACTTTGAAAGCTTCTTTAAGCTCCTCCTCAGCGTCAGTTTCCTGATACATAACAAACAAAAAAAGAAAAATAAAGACATATTTTGATCCTTATTATATCCATGCTTGCATAATATACAGTGACAATTTCAAATTCTTGAAAATAATTTATGTTACCTTCATTTTCTTTGCCATTAAGTTCAAGAACTCCTCAAACTCAATGGTCCCATTTCTGTCGGAATCCACTTCGTTGATCATGTCCTGCAACTCTTCTTCAGTGGGATTTTGATCCAAAGATCGTATCACAGTTGCCAATTCTTCAACAGTAATGCAACCTGCATATACGTACAGAGTAATGTAAACTAATTAATTAAAAAGACTGCACAACATTTGGCTTGATGCAACTCACCGTCGCCGTCTTTGTCGAAAAGACAGAAGGCTTCTCTGAACTCAACTATTTGCTCATGAGTAAGAACTTGTGCCATGGTGGTGATGGTGAGTAAGTTGATGATACTTGAAAAGCAATGGCTAGCTCGCAAAATATTGAGAAAAAAAGGAAAAAAAAATTAAAGAAAGAGAGAAGTTTTGGGTATGCAGTAGTTGTTGTTTGTTGAGTATAGCTCAAGCTTAGCCAGGCTTTATGTAGAATTCGGATGCCAGTAATTTGAAGTGAAAATTCTTCCATTTATGATATTTAATATAAGAGTCAAATCAAAGGTCGATTGTTTATTATTATGACTTAAGAGTTCGGGTGTTACAGTGTTGGCCCTATTAAGAGAAAAAAGAATCAATGAGCGACCCCCAAACACGATGAGGTGTATTTTTTGGAAGGGAAAATTAAATTAGTAGAATTATTTAAAATTTTTTTATCAATTAAAAACTGGGAATAGAAAGAAAAAAGAAGCAAAAGGACAGCTGCAGGGGCAAGCGGAAAAGGCAAAAGAGCATTCAAAACAAAAGACCGAATGGGCGTGGGAGTATAGGGAGGCGTGTAGTTTGTTTCCACATTTTCAACCCCAAAGAGCACGCTGCGTTGCTCGCACGAGATTCTTCCCAATAGCTTTCAGCACCCACTTCTATATTTTTTCACATTTATGAGGCAGGGTTAAGTTGGATTAGTTTTACTGTACAGTACTGGTGATAGTTATTAGATTTAATATGATAATAACTATAAATTTAATATTTATTTTTATAATTTATAACCGTGCGGTCATAATAAACTCTTATATTGAGCTGGTCCAATTTAAATTTATTATTTTTTATCTTTTAAGTAGGCATTACAATTATTATCTTGTTTGAAACTTGAATCAAAGTATAATGCATGGGATTGAAGTGAGTCAACGTTATATCCTAGATATCGTAAGCGATAATCAACGAGTAAAACCTTTTTGTGAATCATCGCTTCACTTAACGTTTTGAATGGGCGTGAACATAATCAACGTTATGCTTTAGTGAAGCCCAGGATCAGGGGAGGGGGTTGGGTAGACAATAAATAAATGACATGGAGCGTGTGAAATCTGGGGATATTAGAAATATATTAATTCAACACTGCCATGTGTGAAGTAAACGATAAGAGTGAAGTTAATGCGGAATCAGCCAATAGGAGAGTCGTGATCGGAGAGCAAATCATGATCCAAGAAGAAATAGAGAGGAAAATCTTTTTTTAAGTCATAGAATGAAGAAAGAAAAACGAAAGCAATCCAAGGCAAAATTAATGTTGCTTGGCTGTCCAACGCGGTTTTCAATCTGCATTGTATTTGTATTTGTATTTGTATTGCCTCTCTGCTCTGCACTCTGCCGCTGCTATGGCCGTATATGCGCGTGCTTGTCTGGTCCGTAATTAATTACAATGCTCTCGTGTCATTTTTGTATATTCATAATTCATTCATTTACTTATTATTTTATTTATTTAATTAACGCGTCACTAATCCATTGCATTAAAATAATCCGACACCTTCTGACCGACAAATTGGAAACGCAAAAAGATAGAAAAGTTTCCGAAAATATTTTGATTGGTTGAAAGATTCAATAACATTTTAGGGGCTGCAAAATCCTAAAACAAGACTGCATCAACATTCAAACGATTGTGGCAGATTCCAGAAGGTTGAGAGTAGAAAGAATTTAGAATTTGACTGATAATTTTGATTTTCAAGGATTTAAAGTTCTTCAAAAACGAGTTATGGCAGGTGGGTATTTCTCATTTCTCTACACTCTAGTCACGCGGCCTGGACTTGTTGACGTTCCCACCTTTATTGTCATTATTATTTTCTGTTTTTTCAATTTTCAATCAAAGCTTTGATGTTAAAGAAACTACAATGACGATGGTAAGTCGAGTAAGATTGGTCAAATCCTTAATTCTTAAGGGTTAGAGAGACCAAGTTGAGAGAAAAAGTCATAATGATCTAACTTTTAATTGGGGTTTGGTCTGCCCTAACTTATTCCAAAGCTGAGGCCAAGCCCAGTTCAACAGCAATCCAAATATATCTAGGCCCACGATTTATCATCAGCAGCGTCCGTTCTCTTGAGAGGTCCGTTATACAAAAGACCTTAACGGCCATCTTCCCATCCCTTGCATTTGGCGGTTATTTCATGTTGCTATTGCCGTCACCCCTGTTTAGAAAACCCAGTTGCATTATTTTCTTTCTCGAGGTTCTCTTCCGATTTTATCTCTGATCAGGCAAAAGGTATGTGGCGAAACTTCTTAATAATTAATCTTCCTCTTTGAAATGAAGTTGGCTTTTATTTAATGCTTCATGATTTAAACTTTTAGTTGGCTTTAGTTTAGTTTTTGTCACTCAGTTAATTCTTGAAATCTTGCTCGTTACATTTTCTTCATTCTCTAATCAGATAGGGTTTAATTCTTATATCTTTTGAAGGTAGGGTGTGTATGGAATTGAGTTACTATAATTTTTAAGTTACAATTGCTGTGGAAAAAAAACTGTAACTATAAAATAAAAGTTAGTAATATATAATAAATATAAATTTAAAATAATAATTTTGATAAAATTATTAAAGATGTATTACATTTTTAATCATACAAGGAAAAAATTATATTAGTATATCTTCCAAGATACAGCAGTTAGTGTTTACCAGACACTTTAGTGCTGTAACTTTTTAAGCTACAGTTGTCCAATTTCAAACCCAAACACAGTCGTAATATCCTTGCTTGGTTCCTGAGAATGTTTAATAAAAAGAAAATCAAAATCCGGTGCTTCAAGGTTCTTGGTGATTGTTCCAAGTAGATTTAACCCTTTGGCTCAATCAAGAGAAAGAGTCCATGAGAGTTAATAATTTTCACCCACAATAAAAATTAAAAAGTCTTTTTCTTTTTTATATCTTTTAGCTACAATCAGAGCATTGTGGTTAAAGGTTTCGAGTGTTAAATGCCAAATTTATAGCACATTGTGTTGCATGGACTTGTCAAATCTTAGAAGATCAAGTTATATAAGAACTCTCCCTTAACCTGATTTAGAATATGTATTATGAAATTGTTTCTTCTAAGTATCTTATGACCATGTTCATGTGCATGCTTTATAAGGGCTAATTACTGAACAAGCAATCCCTTAAAATTGCTTTACTATTTTGTTTCTACTAAAAAGACACTAAAATTGTCTCACTATTTTGTTTATGCTAGAAAGACACAAAAGTATATTTGTTCTACATTTTTTGAGAAGGGCGTTGGAGCTACTACATGGAAACCTTTGTACTATAAGGGATCAACTTCTCACACTATCTATAAAGGCTACTTGGCTCAAGTGATTTCTTTTATATCAAACAGCTGGAAACATATTATGTAATAATAGGAAAAATAGTTTTGTTCATTGTTTAATTTGTCCATTATTTCTCTGAAAGTAGTTGCAGCAGGCTTTTTTTTTGTAACTATATATTTTCCTTTTCCCATAGGGTGGTGATTTTTTGCGAGAAAATAGTATTCTCTAAGTAACCTTTTTTGTCCCTTTTATTGTTTCCATTTTCAATCTCTATCTTCTTTTTTTTATTACATAAGATTATTGTTCAGAGTACACTAATATTTGCCAACTAGACTATTACTAGGACTAAATTATTACAACAATTCTTATGAAGCACTGCTCAGATTTTCAACTCTTTCTAATATTCGAGGGATGTCTACTCCACTCACACTTGGTAAGGAAGGCAAGTACCCCTACAATGCGTTTGTGGTGGTTCGAACTACTGCCCTTTAAATTGAAGGGCAGCAACCAGCCCTTACCACTTGGCCAAAAGTCGAGTGGTCTTTATCTTCTTTTCATTACTATTTAAAAACCAGATATAATGCCTTTCTCTGTATATGTATGTTCTTGTGCACAGTGATAAGTGTGCCTGTTGTTGTGTTTTAGGTTTAATCTCCTATAATATAGATATTAGTACGCAATTGTACACAACAAGTAATATAATAATGAGTATTTGAGATTGTCTCCACAGGGATTAATGTTATTAGAGTTGCTACAATAATTAATATGGTGGAAATTCAATTTAATTAAATTAAACTCTTTTGTTAACTAATTAAACTAATTAATCTAAATAATAAAATACAATAAAATAAATTGATATGTTTCACACAAGAATAAAACCACTAGGAATGAAGTAATTAAGTTAATCAACTTACTTGATGGTATTAATTGTTTTTCTGTTACAGTACCATTGCTATAACGCAGGACTCTAATGTAACATCAACTGTTGCCTATGGGATATCTTATATGTATATGCAACCTAATAATGATCAGTTGTTATGCCAACACAAGATATAATATTATATGCTCAATGTTCCTAATACCCTATAAGGCGAATTTCTATATCTAGTTCATCACTAGTTTTACATTAAATACGGCCCTATTCAAATTGAGTTAACCTAATTTGGGAAACCTAATATAAAATAAAGTATTGTTTTTATATGTTCCATTCAACAAGTCTTTTTAAGGCTTTTTCTTAGCTAATATCACTAAATGAGTAGTCAGCCGAAATAATGAATTAAATTAAGTACTATCAAAATAAAATGCTACAGCAATCATTTAATAACATATAAAATCAATCAATTAATCATCAACCTCGTTTATCACTCAACCAAAATAAATTTAGTTCATAATTTATGATTAAACAGAAACAAAAACAATTTTAGCCATCACATACATCATCTTAAATAAAAAAAAAAACAAGTTGAATAAAGATAGAAGCGAGTAGTTCTTCTAGATTCTTAATTTCTTTTTCCTCTCGCCTACAATTCTCTGTTTAGCCTTGAAACTTTCCTTTTCTTCTTTGTTTTCTTTTCCTTTTCTTGATTATTCCTTGCGATTGATGGCTCTCCTTTTCTTTTTTTGTGTGCATGCTTCTTTTATAGTTGAAAATTAGGGCAAACAGAAGTTTAGAGCAGGTTTTTTCTGGATTTGAAAACTACACATCATGTTTTTTTTCTAAGATTCGCTAGAAAGTTTCTTTTTTGATGCTTCAGGATTGCTATAATAATGGCTGCTATAACATTTGCACTGTTGCAGACTCATTTCCACTATTCTACAGCCAAATTCCATCCACATGTTTGTAAGTATATTACACAACATTCTTTCTTTGAAATTTGCATTTCCGATTGCCTACAATTAAGTATATGATTTAAGCACATAATTTATTCTAAAATAACATAATTTATTGAAAATAACTAAAATAAGAAATTATGCAAAATATAATTAAAATGCAATAAAAACATGTCATTTACTCTCTAAGTAATCTTGATTTAAGTCTAAAAGTCTACGATAATTCTCATTTCATAGAGTTATCATCTATCGTTCTTGAGTGAACATTTTGATACTTTCTTTGATTTAGAAAAACTTGTTGAACTAAATCTAGAGAAATGCAAATGAAAATTTTGATATAAAGCATTATCATGGGTGTCTTATCTCAATAGTAAATGATGATAAGAAAGACGCAAATGGATCATAATTCTTTCTCACCTTCGAGGCACTACCTCATAATTATGGGTACAAGTTGTTACTCCTGTTGAACATGTGGTTGCTGATGTGTCTTGTAAATGTGTTTCCAGCATCTCGTCCAACATTGCATTAAACAAAAGTTTGCCACGTTCTGTCGACTGACACCAGCTTTGATTACTTCCCCACCTCTTCATCTTTGATGGAAAAATGAGATAAATAAAAATGGTGAGAGTGATGTTTGGTTCCTAGGGCCTGTAACATCAACCTTATGCTACGCCATCTCTAGTGATTACAAAGGACTTAGAAGCATCAAATATCTACATAATATATGAATGGCTGGAGGTTCGATTTTAAATTTTTCTCCTTTAATCTTATGTGCATGCTATGTTATATTTGTTTATAAAGATCATGTTTAAGGTTTGCTTACAGGTTGTATCAGATCATGATATGTTCAGTACTTTGTTATTTATGCAAAAATACTTGAAAATTTTTAAGAAACTTAAAGTCATATTTGCATGCTTTGGTGATAATAAATATACTAAATCATTAAAGAATGGAATTCGAATAGTTCTACAATTTCAAACATTAAATTTGGTGTTGTCAAATGTTAAATATAGTTGGGTATATTAAACGGGTCATTTAGGTTGAAAAATGAATTAAGTGGACCCTGTTGAAGGTTGAAGACGATTTTAACTTGTCATTTGATAAGTATGACATAAACGACATGTCATATTATTCTTCATTTTAAAACGACCAATCAGTTATATATGAACGACATGTCGTCTACACTTGTTACCTATATTATATGTTGTTTAGTTCTATAATTTATAGATGACTTGTTGTATTATTGTTTCACGTTATGACATTTGATCCGTTTGTTTATACAAATGACTTGTCGTTCATTTTTTTGGACGACATGTCATCTATATGTCTAATGGTTTAAACAACTTGCTTAAATTTCACTGAATTTTGTGAATTTAAGCTATCAAATGTTAAATTTAGGGTGTTTTTGTTATATTTAACTTTTGGTAATGTTGTCTACATTTATGTATCATTGTGACAATATCATATTGAAATTTGCATTCATTGTTTTGATATAATTGTTGATGCATGCAATTTGTATGAATAATTATGATGTGTTAAAAGGAAAAATGTCAAGTGATCTAATATGATTTTAATTAATTAAAGAATAGCTACAACATCCTTAATTATGCAAAATTATATGTTAAGTGTTTTCTGATCCCATACAATATAATGGCATTAATTGTGATTAAACATATTTTGTTTTAAAGGAAAGGGGGGGTGGGCAAGCCCAAATCAATTTTCACCCCCCTTCCTACCCCCAAGACTCGAACCCGAGTTTAAGCAAGTGAGAGGTGACAGATTATACTGCCAACCAACTCGGTTACGCCCTTGGGGGCAATTGTGATTAAACATATTTGATATAATGTATTTTATCCCAAAGGAATTTTTGTTTTATTTGTATGTTTAATTAGAGTATAATATCATACTATTTTCTTAATATACCCACATGAATTAAGAAGTGGAATATAGTTTGATAGCTTTATCATAAAGATATACGTGAATCCACTTGAATTAGAACTTTACACTTGATTTATATTTTGTAACGTGATTTACACTGGTGAAATATGATATCTCTATATTAGCCTAAATTTACAATATAAGCATGTGTTTTTAATTTTATGCAGTTGTGCAGCTTGTGAGTTTTTTCTGAAATCAAATGTGATAATCCTGAGTTAAAAGGTGATAACTATAAAGTATGACAGGAGAGAATTCTTCTTCACTTAAGATGGATGGACATTGATTATGCTATTTGAAAAGACAAACCACTTATTCATGATAATAGCTGAAGTTGATATTGTTCTTTATGACAAGTAAGAGCGATCTAATTGCCTCAGTGTGATGTTTATAAAGTCCAAAATCTCTGCTCTTATTCATGGTTTAATTGATCAACATAATGACGTTTATGCATTACTGAAGGTTATTGATGAGTAATTTGTAACTTCATATAAGCCACTAGCCGGTACCTTAATAATGAAGTTTTCATTTATAAAGCTTACCAGTGTCAGAGGTGTGCATTAGCACATCATGCATATGAGGGACATTGTGGCTTAATTGAAACTTCTTTAGGTTGAAGTGTCTAAAACTTTGCTTGTACACTATATACTGAATACTCTTATATAGTAATATGGACTCTTCAAAATCTCTTATAACGCACATAAGGATAAATGATCAAGTATTGAACTAATGACCATATGTGTTCAAGAAGAAGAGAGGCTGTTAATGGAAGTTAGGTGAAGTGCATATACAATAACGCAAGGAAAGAACAAAGCCTAAGCCGAGAAGAAAAGAAAAGGTAAAATACTTGTAATATATATTGTAAATTTGATTTTGTTAAGAATGGTACATTGTTTGATGGTCTTTTTCGCTTTAATTTGCAAAAAGATATCTCTTATACTTTAATGCATGTTTATGTTGATATTAAACAATGTGTTACAAATGAAAATTCCTCTATTTTGTAGCATCAGAGACTCGATCATATCTCCATAGAAAGAATTAAAAGATTAACAAATGATGGAGTACTCAATACTTTTGGATTTTACTGATTTTGATACTTGTATAGATTACATAAAAGGAAAGAAGACCAATAAAACAAAAAAAAAAGTGCCAAGAGGAGTTCAAAAAAATTAGAAATGAAATATTTAGATATTTGTAATCCAGACAAAGACTCATAAGGTCAGAAATATTTAATCTCTTTTATAGATAATTACTCACGATACATGTATCTCTATTTACTTAATAATAAAAATGAAGTATTAGATACTTTTAAAGTATTTAAAACAAATGTAGATAAAAAATATGGAAAGCAAATTAAGATCATTAGAACAGATAGAGGTAGATAATACTATGGTTAGATACACTAAGGATTGACAAGCACCTAGTTTATTTGCAAAGTTTCTTTAACAATATAGGATAGTTGCCCAATACACTATGCCTGGGTCTCCAAACCAAGATAGTGTAATAGAAAGATGAAACTGAACTTTGTTGGACATGGTGCGCAGTATGTTTAACATCTCTACGCTTCCTAAATCCTTGCAAACTAAAGCTCTCAAAACGGTTGTGTATATATTAAATCAAATTCCAACCAAGGTCGTTCCTAAAATGACATTTGAATTATGGAAAGGTTAGAAACCGGATTTGTGACATATACGTGTTTGGGGATGCCCATCTAAAGTGAAAGTCTACAATCTACAAGAAAATGAGCTGGGCCTAAGGACTATTAATGGGTATTTCGTTGGGTATGCTAAAAGGTCTAAAAGGTATAGATTTTATTGTCCATCTCACAGTATTAGGATTATAGAATCGAGAAATGCAAAATTTCGTGAAAATGTCTTGATCAATAGGAGCAATTGATCTTAAAATATTATTTTTGAGAAAAATCATTTATATGCTCAACCTTTCACTTTAAGTGATAGATTGATTGTCATTCACAACACTCATCAAGTTGAAATAATTGTTGTGCAATCAAGTGTTGAAGTTCCACAAGTTGCTGATAATAATCCA
Organism: Luvunga scandens; assembly: GCA_030449905.1. Lineage (NCBI taxonomy): Eukaryota > Viridiplantae > Streptophyta > Magnoliopsida > Sapindales > Rutaceae > Luvunga > Luvunga scandens. The sequence goes on from JASUUG010000478.1 coordinate 4,371,055, forward strand.
GTCGATAAAGATGTTTAAGAATTATCTAAAATCCTTGAGCAACCAATTAAGCAACATTTTCCTTTGAAGAATATTGGTTCAACATTAAGAAGATCTACTAGAATAAAGAAACCAACAATTCTTAGTGATTATATAGTGTATTTGTAAGAATCTGACTATAATATTAGAGTCGAAAATGATCGTGAATTCATTTCACAAGCCATGAATTATAAAGAATCATATTTATGGTACAATGCCATAAAAAAAGATGAATTCTATGTCATCCAACAAAGTCTGGGATCTTGCTGAGTTGCCTAATGGTGTAAAAGCCATGTGATGTAAATGGGTTTTAAGATGAAGAAAGACTCATTAGGCAACATGGAAAAATATAAAGTAAAAGTTGTTGCTAAAGGATTCATTCAAAAGGAAGGAATCGATTACAAGGAGACTTTTTTTCCTATATTAAAAAAAGATTCTTTTCATGTTATTATGGCATTAGTTGCTAATTTTGATTTGGAACTACATCAAATCGATGTAAAAACAGCTTTCCTCAATGGAAATATAAAGGAAGAGGATTTAATGAAACAACCAAAAGGATTCTCCTCTAATGATGATAAGCATTTGGCATGCAAGCTTAAGAAAGCCATATATGGATTGAAATAAGCTTTCTGTCAATGATATTTAAAATTTCATGATGTATCTCTTCATTTGGATTTATGGAGAGTGTTATGGATTAATGTATGTGTCAACAGGTCAGTGGAGTAAAGTTTATTTTCTTATTATATATGCGGATGATATCTTATTTGAAAACAATAATAAGGGCTTGCTTTGTGAGTGAAACAATTTTTCTCTAAAAATTTAGTCATGAAAAATATGAGTGATGCATCTTATGTCATTGTTGTAGTGTGAGTTTAATCTCCTAAAATATAAGTATCAGTGCACAAGTGTACACAAGAAATAATAAAGTAATGAGTATTTGAGTATTGTCTCTACATGGATTGATGCTATTAGAGTTGCTACAGTAATTAATACAGTACAACTTCAATATAATTAAATTAAAATCTTTTATCAAATAAACTAAAATAAGTAATCTAAATGACAGAAAATAAATTGCGATAAAGTAAATTGACACGTCTCTCACAAGGATGTAACCACTAGGAATAATATGGTTGAGGGAATCAACTCACTTAATAGCATTGACTCTTTTCTATTACAGTACTGTTCCTACAACAATTACTACAATACTAGGCAGAACTCTCATGCGTCCTCAGTTTGTCGCCTATTGGAATTCTTATATCTATATATAACCTAATAATGACCAGTTGTTGTGACATCATAAAATATAGTATTATGTGATCAAGGCTCATAATATCTTACAAGGTGAATTTTTATGTCTAGTTCATCATTAATTTTAGATTAAGCACAACCCTATTTAAAGTGAATTTACCAAACTTGGAAAACCTAATCTAAAACCAAGTATTGTTTTGATATGATCTACTAAAACATGTCTTTTTGAGGCTCTTTTTTAGTTAGTATCATTAAATAGGCGGTCAGCCAAAATAGTGAATCAAATTAAGCATTATCAAAACAAAATGCTATAACAATTATGCAGAAAAACATAAAATTCAGTTAATTCACCATCAAGCTTGTCTATTACTCAACCACAAATAAAGTTAGTTCATAATTTATGACAAAACAGAAACAACAATAGTTTTAGCCATCATAAACATTATGACAAATCAAATTAAGCATTATCAAAACAAAATGCTATAGCAATCATGCAGAAAAACATAAAATTCAGTTAATTCACCATCAAGCTCGTCTATCATTCAACCACAAATAAAGTTGGTTAATAATTTATAAAAAAACAGAAACAACAATAGTTTTAGCCATTATAAACGCCATTACAAATCAAAGAAAACACTTAGAATAGAGATAGAAACAATTGACCGTTCTAGATTGTTGATTTCTTCTTCCTCACGCCTACAATCTCTCTTATTCAGCCATAGAATTTCTCTATTATTTGTTGTTTTCTTTTTTTTTCTCTTGGTTATTTCTTGTGGTTGACGACTCTCTTTTTTATCTTGTATGCTTATTTTTTTTAGAATTGAAAACTAAGGCAAACGGAAATCTAGAATACATATCTTCCAAATTTAAAAATTACAGATCGTGTCCTTTTTTTTTTTTTATTCGCTTGAAATTTTCTTTTGTCGCTCTAGGATTACTACAACAATGGTTGCTACAGTACTGGCTACAACATCTGCACTGTTTCAAACTCGTTTTCATATCTGTTGTTGGAAGCCTATTGTATGCTCAGATTTGTACAAGACTTGACATTACATTTACTGTTGAAGTCTTAGAAAGATATCAGAGTAATCAAGGTTTAGACCATTGACAAATTGCAAAGAAATTAACAAGGTACTTATAATGGACCACAGATTACATGCTTATGTATAGACAAATTGATAATATAAAGGTAATTGACTACTCCGATTCAAACTTCACTGGCTGTGTTGACTTACAAAAATCAACATTTGAATATATTTTTATGCTCGCTAGTGGAGCTATATTTTGGAGAAGTATAAAGTAGACTTTAATTACCACTTCCACTATAGAGGCTGAGTTTGTCTCTTATTTTGAGGCTACCTCACATGGTGTACGATTGAAGAGTTTCATATATGGGCTTAGAATTATGGATTTAATCTCTAGGCCATTAAAGATATATTGTGACAATTCAAATGTAATTTTCATGGCTAAAAATAATAAAAGTGGAAGTCAAAGTAAACACATTAACATTAAATATTTGGCCATCAGGGAACGTGTTAAATAAAAGAAAATGGTCATTGAACACATTAATACTGAATTGATGGTTGCTTATCCTTTAACAAAAGGCATGCCGCCATAGAAGTTTGAGGATCATGTAGACCATATAAGACTTAGTTCTATCATGTAATTTTCATTGTAAATACAATGTAATATAAATGAAACTCTTGTTTTTGTTTATTGTGATGTTTTTTCATCTTTATTTGCACATTTGTTTATTTTTATGAAAAAAAAATCATTTTTGTTGGACCTAAAATAAAAATGGCGTTTATTCATTAAATTAAGTTATTTTATATGGCTACCATTTAAGAAAAACGATACATTGTAATATATGGAAGATAATACTCGTTCTTAGATGCCTATCGCCATGATTCATGTATTCCATTCCTTGAGTCTAAAGAATGATATATTTAAATATCATATCAATTGAAATGTCTTGACCAAGTGGGAGAATGTTGAACATGTGGCTACTGATGTGTCTTGTAAATATGTTTCTAGGATTTGGTCCAGCATGTCATTAAGCAAAAGTTTACCACGTTCTGTCGGCTGATAGTTGCTCTGATTACTTCCCATCTCTTTATCTTTGATGGAAAGATGAGATAAATAAAAATGGTGAGAATGGTGTTTGGCCCTTAGGGCCTGTAATCTCAACCTTATACTACCCCATCACTAGTGATTACAGTGGACTTAAAAGCATTAATATCCGCAGAATATATTAATGGCTGGAGGTTTGATTTTAAATTTTTCACTTTTGATCTTATGTGCATGTTGTGTTATATTTGTATATAAAGATCGTGTTTAAAGTTTGCTTACAACTTCTTAAATAACATTCTAGATAACAACTTCCAACTCTAGCATATCTGCTTGTTGTGACTTTCCTTTTCATTTTTTGTTGTAATTATTTGCTTTTTGCTTGTGACAATCGTCTTATCACTTATTGATCATAGAAGAAAATTTTCAGAGTTCATTTTCTGATCAAATGTTCAACATTTATGCAAAAACAGTATTATATTTAGAAAAGTTGTGAGAAAAATCAAACAAGTTTCCACGGATGATAAGGGAAAGCTTAAATATCTTGTGATAATTACAGCATGTGGTGAACTGTTAGAGAGCGAAATTCCTAATACAAGTGAAGTAAAGAAAGGTAAGTGTGAGAGTAGTTTTGGTGTACCATTAACAACTGCTTTTCCCACAAAAATGACTCATGACCTCATTCTTCATATGATGTATATTTTTTTCTAATAATAGTTTGAATGTTTTCTGATTTATCGATCATTCTTCTTCCATCATTAGATCTAGGCACACCCTTGTATTCAAGAACGAGAAAAGAAAAAAGAGATAACAAGCATCATAGAGCTGCATTGTGAGCTCTTTGTATACTGATTTTGTTTCTATGTATTTGAATGCCCACTTGAGTAGCATATCTGAGTAATCAATGAACAACAGTTCTCTTTTTCCTTGAAATTCAAAAATTTTTTGTAAGAGTAATAGAATGGCTACAAAGCACAAAAGAAGGAACTGTTGAATTTGAAAAGTCAAGATTGGTGGCTTAAATTCGGTCGTTTGTTTATTTTTCAATTTGATGGTCATGTAAAGGTGACAAATTAAAGGTGAAGTTGTATACATTCTTGTTTTTCAATTCAATACCAAATTGCAAGACTTTTGCTACCTACTTTTGAGACTTTTAAGTAGTGAAGCTCAACTATAAATAGAGTTTCATTCATAGAGCCATATGTTGTGATGTGGGTTTAATCTCTTATAAAATAGGTGTCAGTGTACAAGTGTACATAACAAGTAATATAATAATAAATATTCAAGTATCGTCTCCACAGAGATTAATGCTATTAGAGTTGTTGCAATGATTTATTTGGTGTAAATTCAATTTAATTAAATTAAAATATTTTATCAACTAAACTAAACTAAGTAATCTAAATGACAGAAAATAAACTGTAATAAAATAAATTAACACGTTTCACACAAGAATATAACCACTAGGAATAATATGGTTGAGTAAATGAACTCACTTAATGGCATTGACTACTTTCTGTTACAATACTGTTATTACAATAATTACTACAACACTGGGTATATTTCTAATGCATTCTCAGTTGTCGCATGTTGGACTTCTTATTTATATATATACAACCTAACAATGACTAATTGTTATGCCATCACAAGAGATAGCATTATATACTCTAAGTTCCTAATACCCTACAAGGTGAATTTCTATGTTTAGTTCATAACTAGTTTTAAATTAAAGACAGTCCTATTCAAATTGTGTTAATCCAACTTAAAAAACCTAATCTAAACCAAAGTATTATTTTGATATGTTCCACTAAAACAGGTCTTTTTGAGGCTTTTTCTTAACTAGTATAACTAAATGGGTGGTTAGTCGAAATAATGAATTAAAATAAGTATTATAAAAAAAATACTTTAGCAATCATGCAGTAACATATAAAATTCAGTCAATTAACCATCAAGCTTGTCTATTACTCAACTAGAAAAAAGTTTAGTTCATGATTTATAACAAAATAGAAATAAAAATGTTTTAGCCATCATAAACATCATCACAAATCAAAGAAAACAAATAAAATAGAGATGGAAATGATTGGCCTTTTTAGATTCTTGATTTGTTCTTCCTCACGTCTACAATCTCTATTGTTTAGCCTTGGAATTTCTATATTCTTTATTGTTTTATTTTTTTCTCTTGGTTATTTCTTACGGTTGAAGGCTCTCCCCCTTTCTTATGTGTGTGCGCTTCTTTTATAATTAAAAACTAGGGCAACTAAACAACTATGACACGTATCTTCCAGATTTAGAAACTGTAGATTGTATATTTTTATCTGAGATTCGCTCAAAATTTTCTCTTTGTTGCTCAAAGATTGCTACAGCAACGATTGCTACAACATTAGCTACAACATTTGCACTATTTTAGATTCATTTCTACTTTTCTGCAGCTAATTTCTTTCCTTATTTTTGCAAGCCCATTGCACAACAATCTTTTCTTAAAAATTGCACTTTCAGTTGCCTACAATTAATTACATGATCTAAGCACACAATTTATTTTAAAATAACATAATTTATTGAGAATAAACTAAAAAAATATAAGTATACCAAATATAACTAAAATGCAATTAAAATATGTCATTTACTCTCCAAGTAATCTTGATTTAAGTAAAAAGTACTATAGATAACTCTCATTTCATAGAGTTATCACCATAGCATCCCAAATTTGAGAGAAACAATTCAAGTGAAGAATTGTTGAGATTGTGAGTAATTGAGAAGTTTTTTTCTTTCAAGTGTGTGTGAGAGTACTGGGTGTATTTAGGTTATAGGAAGTGAGGTTTCTTTGCTGGAATATTATACTCTAATAATTGTTAACAATACAATTATTTTCTTTAACTCTCGTGGATGTAGGCAAAATTACCGAATTACGTAAAATTCTATGTTCTTTATTTTTCTGTGATTATTTGGTATGCTTGATTGTGCATTCAAAGCACAACAAGAACCTTGGTATTTGATTATTTTTGCGATTGAATTATAAAATAGCACAGGATTGAGGTGATTCTGATTTCAATAGGCATCATTTTGGAGAATGAATTTACTCAACAAATCACCTGGAAGTCATTACACAAGCAACTTAAGAGACATAAATCTTTCATGCTCGTGTCTCTCTGATCATATTTGCATGTCAGAAATGGTTTACATCTTTGTAAAATACACTGGCTCTCTTGAATTCTTGTTTTAAAGTGTGTTTGGAATTGAGGTGTTGTAGCTTTTAAGATACAGCTGTTATGCAAAAAAAAAAAAAAAAAAAAACTGTAACTATAAAATAAAAGTTAGTAATATATAGTAAATATAAATTTTAAATATAAATTTTATCAAAATTATTAAAGATATAATAGATTTTTCATCATACAAGTAAAAAATCATATTATCATAGCTTTCAAGTTATAATAGTTAGTATTTACCAAACATTTTAATGCTATAACTTAAAAGTTACAGTTGTCTAACCTCAATTCCAAACGCACTCTTAATCTATCTGTAGCAAGGGTAGTAGTAGGAGCATTTCACAAAGCACATCTCTGGTAACAATGGCATACAGAGGTCCAGATGTAAACCAAATGAATAGGCTAACCTCAATAAGGCATTGCAAGAACAACTTGGTCCACGTTCTGTTGAGGAAGAACGACGATCTTAGATTTGTTTCTTCAAAAGCAGCTGCCACTCCGAAGAAAAGAAGCCATCATATAAGAAGAAAAGAAAATAAAAAAGCAGCGCAAAATCTAATTGGTTAAACTCCTTTAGAATCATAAAATTAGGGCTTTTGATGGTACAAGTAGTTTTCAGTTGCTTATTGACTATAAAGGCCAGTCGTGTGATTAGAAATGAAGATGCACACCATTGCTTACGCAGATTTTTGAGCAAAATAAAGCCAATAATTGTTTCGTCCATCCCAGCCATGAGCCTAGTTTGCAGGCTAGCGATAATGCACATAAATCTGCTATATAATAAAGCTACTTTCTCTCAAGTGTTCAAATAATCATTTATTGTCTTTTGGATTATTGTTTCATACAATCTTCAAGTCCTCAGGAAACTGTGATTTCTGCCTTTACTTACGGTCAAAATAATGAGAAATGCATTTGCATATTCTTATCAAATGAATGTGGCACAAAAGCGGAAAATATTTCGCCCACTGCACCAGAAGAGAGAAATTTTGATCATGATCATTGTTTGCACAGAGCCAGTTAAATATAACTTGTTAAATTTACAGTCGCAATGAAGTTGTACTTAAAGCCACAGATCAAGGCACTTAAAATTAGACATGTTCCACCACAGAAGCCATCCAGCTGAACGGGTGAGATGTGTCATCTAACTTGCTCCAAAAAGAATGATGTTGAGCAACAAAAACAGAAAGGCACATGAATCGGCTTTATTATCTGCAGCAGCCACTCAAAATATTTCTATGTTTCATATAGGCTGACCCTTTGGAACAATTTGATCTTTGAGCCACATGTAGATGGGAACCAGCACAAAGTAAGTTGCTGCAATGGCACCAAGTATAAACCTCAAGGCAAACACAAAACGGTTCACAGGCTTCTGTACATCCTCTGCCTTTGGACCAAGCTGCATCAAGAAACATCATAAATTTCATAAGAGAATCAAACCAAGCAAAGCAAACTCCACAAGAATATTTGTTTTGTTCTCGCAGGAAAAACTGAATTAAAAGTCCAAATAATACAAAGTGGCAACAAATAAAGCTTGATAACTACAAGGTCCTAGCTTATACATACTTCAAGCAAAGAAGAGTTGTTCAACCAGCTCCATAAAGAAGCCAGCTGTCACATTGATCTCTAAGATGGACCTTAAAGATTTGAATTTATTGGGATACAAATTCCAGGAACTAGAGATGTCAACTTTGTTAGAAAAGAAAACAATCCATTTTGATAGTCAATGCCAAAAGAAGTGACTCAACTTCTCTAAAACTCAGCAAGATGCCAAGACAAAGAGGCAGCAATAAGAGCTAAAATGTCTCACCACATTCTAAACTCTAGCGTATAAAATTAACACAAGAGACACAGAAGATTAGCACTGCAATAGCAAGGACAAGAAGCTCTGGAATAGTTTTACATTGAGAACAGCAAAACGAGGGTGGTGAAGAGATAGAGAATAATGAATAGTATCCCCCTTCACAATTGGACAATATTCTTCCTATTCATAAACCTCAAAAACTATCAAGTTCTTGATTGCCGGGATTCTATAAGTATTTACTAGTCATGCAAAAGATATCAACAGCTAGAGCAACTAAACAAAATCATGTTTTCTAAGTGTAAAGATCAAACAAAACTTGTTACCTGTAAGGGAGAGTCTCCTGATAAAGGCTTTACACCAGTCACAGAGCAACCCATGATCAAGCCATGCCGACGGACTCCTCGGTACCATTTTGGGCCAATCCTTTTCAGTTTAACATCTTTGAAACCAGCTTTCTGAAACCATTCAATATACTCTTCCTCCTTTGGAAAAAGCATCCACATATCTGCAAAAAAGCGAGATAGCCAGAAGGTTGGGTACACAGGGCCTATAACGCAAGCTTTCCCTCCAATTTTCAGCACCCTGTATGCTTCTTTGATGCCACGCTGTGGGTCTGGCCAGTACTCAATACTGAAGAACCGTATCAAAGTATCAAGCAAGAGAGACAGAAAATACACCATAACTTCAAAATTGACAATAAACATTCTGTAGAGAATAAGGGTTCTATCACTTAAATTGCGAAGGAAAAAAAAAATCACATCATACTTTAGAGTAAAAAGCCTCCACAATTTGAGTCACCCCATATGGCCATACACTTTTTCGTTCAAAATAACCTCATTGTGAATTCTCTTAATCTAAAATCATATTCCAACTTCCAAGTTTATTCCAATCATTTGACTAAAAAGCCATGTAATTTCCTCTACACTGCAATTGTAACAAAATATTATTCATAAATGGATCAGAATCCTTGAGTAGTAGAAATAGAAGTTAAAAAAAAAAAAAAAGAGAGTACCTCCCAGCAGATACATATCGATCTGCATAATCAGTAGGAAAGGGGAGATCCTCGGCGTCGCCTTCAATTATAGTGCATTCCTTCAAGGGCTCCTTCTGCTTAGCCTTGGCAAGCTGGTGCGGTGACTGATCAAGAATTGTAACATTCTTAGCATCCACATGCTTAACAATACCAAGAGTTGTAAACCCAGTCCCACCGCCAACATCAACCACTCTCATATTCCTATCAAAAAGATCAGCAGGCTCCAAAGCCTCATCCCTCATATCCTCAGTCCAGTGACCAGGGTTTATAACGTGATCATACACCACTGACAAAAACCTGTAGAACCAAAATGCTTCTTTCTTGTGTTGTATAAATCTGGGCTGTGAAGCAGGCCTTGAAGATGATAAACTGCATCTGGGTGTGAAAAACTTGGCATTTTGGTCCCTGGTGAAAGACACTAACCCTTTCTTTGTAAAAGACTTGACATGGAGATTCGAACCAACAAAGCCTAACCCAGTTGGGGATATTCCACTCATTAGACGAAGGCTATCAGTTCCACTCAGCAATGAAGAAGCCATGAGTGGAGAAGAGAAAGATTAAGCGGTAACTTTTAAGTGAAATGTAGCGGTTGTTTATGAGCAGAGAATATAATCTTCAATGTGACTTGCATGTAGCATGAAGATGATAAAGATTGAATTTTTCCTTCACAAATTGCTAAGTATGTGAGTGAATCATACGGGCATTTCCGTAATTGGAGAATAGAAACGAGGAAATGGAAGAGATTAAGCCATGAGAGGGACAGAAGCGATGTACGAAGTGAAGAATTTGCAGTTCTCAGCGCCTTGAGCGTTAGAAGATTAGGCACCACAATCCACACGTGGCGCTTATTGATGATCACTTGATGTCTCTGACTACACCGAAGTATGTTACCTTTTAGACCCTGCAGCTTGCTGACTTGATCCGATAACATATGCAGGATACCGCCAATACTATTTTCTATGTTATCAATCAAGTATAGATGTCATGATTTAATATTTCAATTATTAGCTGAATAACAAAAGTAACTAAATATCTAAATTTTTAATTTAAACTAATAATAACAAAATTATAATATATTTTATTAACCTAAAATTTATTTAAAATTGTTTTGGACTTAATATATCACCGAGGTCCCAATGGGATAAAAGGGTTTAGTTAAGTTACATTGATTACATCTAACCCAAGAGTTACACCTGATAAATTAAGACATGTACTCAATCAAACAACACTTGAATTATTAGATATAACTCATGAGTTGAGGTAAGATACATAAATGAGATTTAAACTCATAACTTTCCGCCAGACATGAGATTTAACTTGTATTAACACATATAGATACATGGTAGGAATAAAGAATTCTGAAATGCTATTGCATTTTATATACTGACAAAGACAATATCCAGGACAAGGAACAACTTGAACCGCATAATCTGTCACTAGTTTCTTCGCATGGTACTATTACAATGCACCATATCTTCCTTCTACCAGCAAAGGAATGTACACAAGGCAGAACAACAGAAGTGCGAATATTACAGTTCTTCTTGGAGCTCAGATAGTTCTTCCTGGATTTCAAACGATTCTTCTCGGAACTCAGATGGCTTCCGAACTTCACGAAGCTGAACTGAGTTGTCAAAGCAGTGATAAAATCCAAAATGTGGGAATCTCTCATACCATGTCTCTTGCTGCTCGTGAGTATCCCAGTGCTCCCCACTGCTGCTCTTCCCGTACTTGTGAACCCATCCAGATCCATTGTGACCCTCACCCCAAGTGCGATTCCAGCGCTCTCCAAACTTGCCTTCCCACCAGGTCTCCCCCTGTTTTACTCCATGACCATTTGGATCAAAATTTTCATCCCATTTGTCACCCCACTTTGACCAACTATCACCTTCACAACGCTCAGCCCATTTGTCAGTGTACTTCATGCTGCCACCATGTCCATCATATTTTTCACCCCACCTGTTGTACGTGTAATGAAGCATGAAGAAACAAACTAGATATATAAAACAAAATTGTACCATTTGACAAGGCCATTATATCAGGAAATTACAGTCAGTCAGAAATATCTGAATGAAGCAGTCAATCAAAGATTTAACAGTATTTTAAAATGGGCAGATTTATAACTCATTACAGGAAGAACCAGTCAGTAGTGAAGATAATATGAGAAATGACTAACGCCTGTAGGAAATGTAAATTGCAGCAACAGCCACCTTACATATAATACTTGAAAAACAAACTCTACAAGACACTGACCACTAGAGACAAAAGGACCTGATTGCTTCCATAGCCAGGCACTTTGAAAGCTATCTAATGTAAAGAGTTGACTAGTGTAATCTATCCAATGTAAGAAAAGGATAATGTACAAAAGATGCCAAAGCAGGATTGTTATTATAACCAATTAAGTATACAGAATTTGAGTAGAAATGAGCTTTGATACCTTTCATGCCAAACATGAGCATGGCCAGCATCAAGCTGTGTGTTTGGATCAATGCTGCACCACTTGTGTGCCCACTTCTCTGCTTTTCCGGATGCATCATAATGTTCCCACCACTTCTCTTGCCATTCATCACCATTTCCGTTTTTCCCCCACTTGTCAGCAGTTTTCTCAAGATGCACAAGCCCTTGATTCTGCATCAACCAAAAAGCATCAACCAAAAAAAAACACTTGCACTTTAGTTTGTTCAAAATTATTTGCTAGATTTGTATAAGAATTTATGAGCATTTAATCATCTTGTACTTTTTCAGCATGCTTGTTTTTGCATTAAGTCATTAAGAAAAAAATATTTTCTAGGTCTAAAAGATTTTCAAAAATTTTAGAAATTCTCAAATTGCATGCAAAAAGAGCCATTTATGTAAACTTCAGTGTTTCTTTATCATCAGACTGTAAACTTCAGTTAATTTCTTTATCATCAGACTGTAAACTTCAGTTAAACCAGATGTTTCTTGCAGTTTAACCTATAAAACCTTCTTACCTGCCGCATTGATTCTGTCCAGTACTCACGCCAAACATTTCCAGCTGCATCACGTCCTGATTTCTCTGAGCCAAGCTCCTTGTAACCAAGCTCATCAGCAGCCTCCCAAAACTTCTCTTGCCACTCAAGAGCTTCGTCGGCACTAACACCTCTGGTCACTGTCCACCTGCATACAACACCATCAGGTCTCTGCTCAATTCCTGTCTCCTTCCACCACCTTGAACCGTCTGGATTAATTCCCCGGGTTGCTAATTCATCAACTTTGTCAAGAGCATAAGCTGCTTCTGCTGCATGTGCCGAAAACAAAGCACCAAGATCACGTTCCTCTTCCAAGGAAGGAGTCTCCAGATTGGTCTCAGAAACAACTTCTTTTTCAACCTCAAGCAGTGACTGAAAAGGGGGAAGAAGAGGGTTGGGTTTGGGCTCTGAAAGTTTACTCTCAAATGGAATTGGAAGAATGTCCATGTATCGTGTTTTCTCCGCAACTGGGTTAATTGGAGTTGGATACACAGAAGATTTTTCAGCCACCTGCAAGTCTCTAACATCAGGCAAATCTCTACTGTCATCTTCAGGAGGTGACCAGGACCAAAAGTCCGGACCTGGTGCTGCTGTTCCATTTCCAGGAGTTTCTGAGCGAGGCAGAAAGATTCCTGCACTTAGTGCTCCTGATAATTATGAGGACCATTAAAAAGAATTCTGTTAAGGGATAGGAAACATGTTGTAAACTAATTTACCTAGGTCTTAACCAAAAAGCAACAAATTGGCATCCAACATAGGCAAGAGCCACTTCCATAAATCATTGATTATACAAGTGTACTCCAGCTCTTACAGTAATAATAATAATTTTTTTCTTAAAAAAATTCTTTTCACATTTTTTTCTTCAAACTAATAACTCAAACCTATAACATTGACAATATCAACAGTAAACACTTATTTTCTGATGAAACAGAACATATTACTTGAAAATCCAAGGAACATCAATATCTGCACATCAAAATAATTCGTTTTGAACAAATTTAAAATTCAAATTCACAAAGGCAAAAGTTCTAAAACTAAATTTTACCTCTTTGTGACACCTCAGCTGTTCCATTACTCTCACTGTTCTTCTTCACAAATGGTGAGACCTCGGCTGCTCCACTGCCCTCACTATTATTCTTCACAAATGGTGAGACCTCAGCTGCTCCACCACTCCTACCATTCGTCTCAACAGAACCATTCCTCTCTTCAAGAATCGCACGCGCCGCCGCTATCGCCGCCGCAGCACGATCAATCACTTGCAACCGCTGAATGCGGTCACGCTCCTCCTTGGAAACTTCTAAAATCTTGCCGAACTCCTCGCTCTTCTTCTCCAATTGTTCATTAAGATCACGACCGCCACCACCCTCATTACCGTCAACGTCGCCGGATTCGGCCAAGTTGCCGGCGATCTTTTGGAACTCGATTTCCTTTCTATCGCGATCAACCGCCTTCTGCCACATGTCCAAGTACGACCCGCCTCCTTCGCCATTCGAAACCCCAACTTTAGCTCCGGTTCTTCTGCTCCAAAAATTGATTTGCTGGGGTGTCGTCCTTCTTGCGGTGAAAATGAGCGATAGAGTGGCTCGATGCCCGGTGGCGCGTGGGAAATGGCTAAGTTGAGAAGCCATTTTGAGAGGGACGAGAGTGGGATGAGTGAGTGAATAAGCAATCGAAGAACGGGCGGCGGATTTGTAGTTTTAAAAAACTTACGTCGAAGTAGGCGCGTGAGGAGTGAAGTGTACGCTTGATTTGAGGAATTTTTCCTTTTTTTACTTTTTTTTTTTTTGTTTCTTTTCTTCTTTTTCGTTTCCGAAAATGGAATCTGATTTTGATATTTTGATAGGCCAGTGTCGTGAATGTAAAGCAAAGCCGTTGATGCCCTGAAATCGCGCCATGTGTTTTACTTGCTTTTTAAAGTTTATTTTTTGTTGATTGGGATCAGCGTTTATCACGAGAGAAAAAGATATGCAAATGGGTTTGTTGACACGTGGCGACTTCCAATGGGAGTAAAGTACGCTGAGCATCTGACGGGTACAATTTCCGAACGAATAACGCCTAAAGGGGAAAGGTGTTACTTCAATGGTTAAAAAAGGAGATAAAGTCAGTATTTTGATAACACGCGATTTCACAATTCAATATTTATTTACACTTAATTGAAAAATAAACACTTAAAATAGTATGGTAGAAAAGAGAGCACATATGGCATACTCTCTTTTTTCCATTTTTATTTTTTTTCATCACAATTACACAGCAACCATACTAATTTGAGTATTTGACCTGACACTGAGAAAAATAAAAATATATATAATTATTGAATAAAATATCAAATTAAATAAATCTTAACCATATAAATATCGTTGCAAGAATCTGTAATTTTACTGCAGTGGAAAGACACATACAACCCACGTACTGAAATGTTATCCAAGCTAAAACAAAGGTAACCACAATTAAATGCTCAATTTTTCCTTTTAAATTATGTTACACTCTACTAATTGTCATGAATAAATATTAACTTCCACAGTACACACCGCTGTAGATCTTCAAATAATCCTCTTACTTTTTATTTGTTTTAATATACCAACTAGAATCTTTTCTTAATTTTTTCTTCTCACCAAATTTTTAAAATTTAATTAAAAAAAAGTTGGTTTAATTAGAAATAAATTGATTCACTTGTGAATATTAAAATTTAAGAGTTAAGATTATATTCTGACCACTCATCTTACTAAGATAAAAAAAAAAAAAGGAAGAAAAAGAAAGAAAGAGAAAAACTAAACGATACATGATATGTCAGATGGACAACTTTCCAGCCATAAAACCAAAAATTTTAGAGATGTCCACTCACGTCCTTGTCCTTATTCCTATTTACCTGAGAGACTGACACCATTAATAATAGATCCCGACTGAACAATTAAGGAAGCCGGGCAGAATCAGATGCATCTGATAAGCCAAAGGCCAATTAACCAAAGGCCCAGATTCGGCATTAGTAAAATCACCTAGAACCACCGAAGCATTTCTTCGACTACAATCATTTGGCAGCCAGCATGGTGGATGACTCCTCGTTTCACAAGAAAAAATGAGGACGTCATGTAGTCCGAAAGATTAAGACATAAACGACCAGTCATTTCTCATCAAGATATAAACCACGAGCATAAATAATGTGCCCGCGCTTATTGTTTACACATGTCGGTTGCAATAATGAGCCAGATGCCAGGCTGTTAAAATACTGTTTCACAAGACAACACTCGGGTATGTGCAAAACGATAAGCGACATCATCCACAACGTTTATGCCAATTTAATCACCATCATCATTTTGTTTGTTAGTATTATGATAGACACTAAATAGTACATTCTAATTTATGGACAAAGTAAATACACCAATAAAAATGCAACCTATTCTAATTTTATATTCAACTAATATGAAAAAAAAAATTAAAATTTTTTGGATTTCAACTTTACGATATTACAGTACAATGATGTATTTTTATTGCCAAAACTCATTACCTTGTTATTTTACCATAATCATGACTATAGTTTTATTTGTAATTAATAGATGTAGTTGTAATTGGAATTATTATTATAATTATTATTAAAATTGGGTAACCCATGTATTGAATGGTAAAGAAATAGTTTTATACATTATAAAATTCACCATCTTATGGATGAGTGGCTCACAATGGTTGAGACCAAAATTAGAACACAAATTTTGTCATCACTCACATTTATGTATTTTTGTTTATTTATTTATTTTACCATTACAATTGTAATGATTATTATTCAATATAATTGTTAAAAAACAAATAGTCGCTTTCTTCGACTATAATCATTTGGAAGCCAACATGATGGATGATGAGTCATTTTACAATAAAATAGGTGGACTTCACACTGTCCACAAGAGTAAGACATAAACGACATGTTGTTTCTATTCAAAACATAAATGACGATGCATAAATAGTATGTATCAGTGCATACTACCTGCTCATGTCGATTGTAGTAATGCCTTGAACGATAGATTGTTCCTCTTTTATTTAGGTAGAATACATGTTGGTTTGATACAAAACGATAAACGACTAATCATTTAAAACATTTATGCCAATTTAAGTACCTTATTATTATTATTATTATTATTATTATTATTATTATTAAAGAAAATAATTAACTAAAAATATTTTAACAATTTGTAATAGTTAACGATTTTTAGACAAAGTAAGCATGCCAATGAAAATGCAGTACTACAGTCATCTAATAATTTTATTTTAACGAAGTTTGAGTTTAATAAGTGAACCGCATAACTAATATTTGGCCCAAAATGCCCATTATTGAATGTGAAATGAAAGATTGGTCCATTTGGTGCAGTGGCGGCCTAACTCTGCCCAAAGGAAACAATTATACGAGCATTTAAAAGCGTAGGAAATTGGCGTTCAATAAAATTGTACTCTTATATTTTATTATAAACTCTCGGTAATCATAGAAACATATACAATATAAAATTTTATACGGGAGTTATATGTTAACATTTTAATAGTAAGTTATTTAGCTTCCCACTCCAGTGACAGCCACAATACTATCATTTATTTTGAGAAAAGAAACTGTCACATATTTTAAAAATTTATCATCAAAAATCATCCAAAATGAATATTGCGATCATATTGCAAGTGATTTTTTTAGTGGTACAGCGTTTAGTTTAAATCAAATTTTCATCCTGTAAGCCTCCAACAAAAACACTCTACTTCTCTGGGATTTGAGATACTAAGAATCTCACTTCCAACCAGCCCAAAACCAAACCAAATTTTGCGGCATTATGATAAGAAGGGTCAATATTCGGTAAAGAGTTGTTATTAGTTAGCTTTGAGAATCAAACACTCAGATTTCCCAAGCTGCTCCAATAGCACTCTTTGTTAATGGAATGTGATTTGCTCTCTTGAATTACCTGAGAAAATCAACATTTTCAAGTGGAGAGCTACAAAGAATTTGCTTCCAACAGCAGAAAACTTATGGAAAAGGAAAGTTTCACAGGATCCAATATGCCCAAGGTGTAAAATGAAGGCTGAAAGCATTACCCCTGCTGTAATGGACTGTAAATCAACAAAACAAATGTGGAGGTTGACTCCTTTTATGGACGAAATGCGGTTACTTGTTAATCAAGATTTGCTAAGTATGAATGTATGATATAAGAGATGGGAGGAAGAAGAAGTAAACAGGAGCTGAGATTGATAATAGGGTTATGATGGAGAGCAAGGTATGCTAAGAAATAATTTTGTTTTTGAGAATAAAATACAAGATTCCAGACCTTAGCAGCTAAAGTTGAAGCTGTGGTAAAGGCATATGCTAGAGTTGAAATGTCCCGAGTAAAATCAACCGCAAAAGCAATACCAAAGAGAAGATCAAGTTGGTTTTCTCCTTCTCAAGGCTCTTTCAAAATGGATGTAGATGCAGTACGTAATATTGATAAACATCAAAAAGGGCTCAGAGTGGTGATTAGAGATGAACATGGAAGTGTAATAGTTACAGCAGTTCAGGTAGAAGCAACGGCAGTTAACTTGGCCTTTCAAGTTGCAAAAGATGCAGAATTGATTTCTCTAATTATAGAAATTGATTGTAAAAACGTTGCTCATTTTGTTTTTTACAAGAAGAGCAGCAGAACTGAAACCTTTTGAATTATCGTTGATATTCAATATAAGATGGAAAGGGAAGATAACATGTTCAAAATTCAACATATTTCAAGATATCGTAATACAATTGACTATGCTCTGGCTAAAATAATTCTAGCTAATGAATGTTTGGATTATTTCCCCATTTAAAGATGGCAATGAGTACAACTCATAGTAGGTTTGTCATTAATAAACTCGCACTTGTAAAAAATTTAATTACCAAACTCATCAACAATGAGTTATGTGTTTTAATTTTTTCACAAAAAAAAAACCATTGTGAATTTTAACAATTATCAAACCACCCTCAATCCGCAGCAAGTTTTGCTCATGATCTACAGTGGTTATAGTAGCAACAGATTTATTTCAAATCGCAGGGTTTCACTACAAGAAAATACACTATTGGCTACAAATGCTATTGCAACAAAACTTGCTTTATTGATAAAATTCATGTCCGGCAACAAAAATTAGTCTTTATCGCTGTAGTTAAATAGATTTTGTTCTTCTTAATGATGTGGAATAGGCGAGAAAATTACATTTTATGGCAACAGAATATGTGGAATAGGCGAGAAAATTAATGATGTGGAATAGGCGAGAAAATTACATTTTATGGCAACAAAATATTTTGTTGCCATACGCTATTTTTTGCGACAAAAGTGTTCTTGTTGCCTAAGAAGCTTAATGAAAGCAAAATCTGTTTCGTTGCTATAGTTTTTCCACAATAAACACTTGAATCAGTTGCAACAAATGAAAATATTGTAAAAGTTGTGATTAGCGAGAAAATTTATTGTCTCCTTCAGATTTTTCTCAGCGAGATTAATTTTGTTGCACAAACTGTTGCACTAAGTTCTATATGATGTTTAATAACTATTATATGGCAACGTTATATCCTCACGTTTCACTACAATTACTATAGTATTTCTTCTCAGGCAACCATATTCCTCTTTTGACACATCTTGATAAATTGTTAAATTCTTTAAATTATGATTCCAAATTTTTACTTTTTAGGTAATAAGGTTTATAATAATATTTTATATAAGATTTAAAATGATGACATTAAATCTAAGAAAAGTGATGATTTACCTTTTTAAAATAGAAATCAATGATAATAACAGATAAAAATTACAATTAGTAATAATACTGATCATAATAATGAAATGAAGTATGAATAATGGTCATAGTAGTGTTGATGATAATAATTCTAATATAAAAATGTATATAAATTAAATAATCCTAGCGATCTCAATATTAATTTGGATTCTAATTACAACTTGACTATATATATTACCTGTTTATTAAATGATGAATTTAATAGTTAGTAAAATTGTTATTATACTCTTCAATAAATAAATACTACATTAATAGAGATACAAATTGAGATTTAAAATAATGAGATTTTTAACATCATTCAAAATTTCCCTCTTAAAATAAATAAATATTATAATCTCTATTGGACTCAATAGGCATAAAGTTTAAGGAATATAACAATTAGCCCCTTCAGATATATCCTAACAAAACATTCTTTTCATTGTAGTATCATTCACTACAAGTAAGAGAAAATTAAACGAGCGAAGAATCATTACTAATTGCATCAATTTTATTATACTACTAAATAAATTACATAGTGGGGGGTGTGTGTGTATGTGTGTATACCACCAAGTTGGTAAATTGGATTAATTCAATTTTACTAGTAAGTATAATTTATTAGTGGATCAAAAAGGTCTTAACCAAATTATTGTTGGAAAGTACTTCAACTAATTTTTTTTAAAAAAAATCAATTAACTAGTTGAAAGTGTATTATTGAATATTGATTGAACACAACACTTAATTAATTATATATAAAGGTTGGGGAGATTTCTATAAATTAAAAAATTACTAAAATAACATGTAGGCTAAAATTAATAAATAAAAATATAAAGATAATCTATGTAAAAGCCAACATGACTTTGTGGAAGGCTTTTTATTTCCACGCGCTTTATTTAATGAATCACGCTACCAGAAGTAAAGTTCCCATCTTTAATTTTTTCCTAAGAGTGCTGATGTTTGCCCCGGGTCAAACCCCGAAACGGCAGACGCTTTGCGTTATTTCATCTTATTTTTTTTTATTTTTTTTGTCATGAAACGACGTCGTTTCATCTTCGTCAGTTCTTCTCTTTGTTTCATCTTCTTCAGTTCTTCTCTTTACTTCTGTTTTCATATGTTTCCACGCTCTCTTCTTCAGTTCTTCTCTTTGCTTCTATTTTCATCTGTTTCATTCGCAACACTCTCTTAGATCCAAGCAAAGTGAAGAACCCAGCTGCTACTTCGTTCTCGTCATTCCCCTGTCCTTTATTAACCGAGGTGAAGGCATTCGCAATCCACCACAATCCGTGGCTGAAACTGCTACAAGCGATAGCCATCACGCGAGAGCCATTCACAAAGCGGCACAGTCACAACCTCAGGTAATGCTTCAATCTTTGGCTTTTTTAGGTTATGCCAAAATGGGGACAATTTGGGTTGTTTAGGTTATGGCAAAATGGGGACAAAATTCAGAAACGATTGCTTTGATAGCCTGAAATGGTTGAAAATATGTTCTCTGATTAGGTAAAATATGTTCTGTAATTCCTGTTTGATTTAATTTTCGGTTGAAATAAATGTTAAGAAAATGAGTCTCAAACAGAAAATTCTGCAGGATAAATCTTGTATATTTGCTTAATTGAAATTTAACCTATGCACAATCTCAAACAGAGATTGATAATGAGTAATTAATTTCACTTTGCAGCATAAACAAAACCCTTGACCGATACCAACGTTGCTGTTAGAGAATGTTTGTCATTAAAATATCAAGCTTCTGTTGTTGCGAAAGTTTACGTTTAAAATAGAAGCAAAGAAGAACTAGAGAAGAGAACGAAGCACAGTTCATGAAACCTCGAACTGGAGAAGAGAACGAAGCAAAAGTCATGAAACAACGTCGTTTCATGACTTTACAAAACAAAAAAAAATTTAGCCGAAACGACGCTTTGCGCTGCCGTTTCGGGGCTTGACCCGGGGCAAGTAGCATTTTCCTTAAAAATATTACTTCTAGAATATTTCCACTTTACACTTGCTTCGATCTCTTTCCCAGCCATGGAGTTCTTCTCTTTGCCCAAACTTTAAGCCACTAAAGAGTTGTGCTTAGAATGCTCCACTCAAGAAAAGTTTTATTTGGAGGTAGTTGTAACCCATTGCTTATGGTGGTAAATAATTGTTTCTTCCCCACTTGATTTCTTTAAATAAATTTAGTATTATTTTATATATTGGCCTGCTGAGTTTAACTTTGCTTAGTGGGTTTTGCTTTAATTTTTTATTAAGTGGGTCTTTGTTTTAATTTTTTAACTTGTTAAGTTAATAGATTATTTTGATATTTATTTGCTATTAATTCATCTAAAGAATTATTATACACTCGAATAATAAAATAAGTACTCTTCGGGTTATATTCTTTCTCAATCTTATCTCAATATTTTTTTTTGAATTTTTAACTCTATTTCACCATAGGCGAGTTAATTGTCTGGGAATTCCATCTTTGCTGGGAACAAAAACTTGAAGAAGCAATTGAATTCTAATCATTACCTTCAATTTTCAGATACAATTCAATTTTTTTTCAAGATTTATCCCACATTATCATGTAAAATTCTTTTGTTTTCGTTTCACTTTTGTTCCCTATATGTATTAATTTATAGTATCTAGCAGTGAACAATGGATAGGAGTTGGATGCGCTTACAAAATAAATTATGTAAAGAATACTTAGATGGTATCAAGTCTTTTATGAAGGTTGGCGAGTAATGTGTTAATGAGAATAATCTTGTTCGTTGTCCATGTAAAGAATGTCAAAATGCGTTCTTCAAGTCATTGTATACTGTCAAAGCCCACTTAAAAAGATATGGCATCGCAGCAAGCTATACAAAATGGGTTTCTCATGGTAAAGAACCTGAGTTTATAGATAATAGTCAAATGAATGTAGGATCTATGCCCAATAATAGGAGTGCCTTTACCCTTGGCAATGAAGAGGATGATGATGAAATGTATAATTTAATTCATGATATGTGTGAGCCAATGTCAATGGGGTGCATTCACTTCAGAATCAAATATTGAAGAGAATGTTGACATGACACATGATGATAATAGAGAATTCAGAATGTTTACAGGATTGTTAGACAAGGTTGGAAAAAGTTTATTTCCTAATTCTAAGTTATCTGCTTTGAGTTTTATTGTCAAGCTAATGCATATAAAGGTTTTTAATTAATTGAGCAACAAAGTAATAGATATAATTCTCCAATTGTTGAAAGAGGCATTCCCAAAAGGCACAATACTATCAAGTACTACTTATGATGCAAAAAAATATATTAAAGGACTTGGGTTTAAGGTATGAAGTCATATACGCATGTAAGTATGATTGTGCTTTATTTTGGAAAGAATATGAGGCATTATAGAAGTGTCCACATTGTGGTGAATTGAGGTATAAGTTTGAAGGTAGCAAGAAGAAAGTACCGTAAAAAGTGTTGCATTAGTTCCCTTTAAAACCAAGATTACAAAGATTATTTATATCTAGACATACAACACGGGATATGAGGTGGCACTAAGAGAATAGAGTTGTTGTGGAAGGTATCTTAAAACATCCTGCTGATGGGGAAGCATGGAAAGAATTTGATAAGCTATATCCTTGGTTTGCACAAGAGCCTCGTAATGTCAAGATGGGTTTTGCAACAGATGGCTTCAATCCTTTTGGTAACATGCATAATTCTTATAGTATGTGGCCAGTCATGCTTGTGCCATATAATTTACCACCATGAAAATGCATGAAAGATCCGTTCATGATGATGTCGTTACTCATCCCAGGACCAAAAGCACCAGGGAGGGATATTGATGTTTACTTAAGGTCGTTAATAGATGAATTAAAAGAGATGTGGAATCATAGTGTTGAACCTTTGATGTATCCACTGGACAAACTTTTCGTATGCATGCTGTAGTGATGTGGACTATTAATGATTTTCCTACATATGAAAATTTATCTGGATGGAGCACTAAAGGTTATAAGGCTTGCCTGGTTTGTAATGTAAAAACATCTTCGTGGAAGTTAAATAGTAAGATATGCTACATGGGTCATCGTCGATATTTTCCGCGTGGTCATTCATGGAGAGCTAGTAGAGAACATGATGGTGATTTCAAATTTAATCCAGCACTTAAGGAGTATTCAGGAGATGACATTCTAAGGCAATTGGAAAAGATAAATGAAGGTAAGCCCTAAAAAAATGAAAATAACAAAGATAGAAAGAGAAAACATAGTGCAAGCAATTTAAATTGGATAAAGAAGAGCATAATTTTTGAGCTAGAGTATTGGTCCAAGTTGAAAATAAGACATATTTTAGATGTTATGTATATTGAGAAAAATATATGTAATAGTTTAGTTGGAACTTTGTTGAATATTGAGTGGAAAACTAAAGATACTGTTAAAGCAAGGCTTGACTTGGAGGACTTGAAGATAAAGAAAGAGTTGCATCTAAAACAAGAAGGAAACAAATTTCAAAAACCTCATGCTTCATACACACTGACTTTAAATGAAAAAAGAGAATTTTGTCGATTTCTTAAGTTAGTGAAGTTTCCAAATGGGTTTCAAAAATGGGTATCAAGGATACAAAAATATATCCAATTGTCATGTGTCATTGAAATACGGCCATCAAGGATACAAAAGTATTAGGTTTAAAAAGCCATAATTGTCATGTTTTGTTACAACAAATTCTTCCAATTGAAATACGGCCATATCTACCGAAAGATATTTGCTCAACCATTATTGAACTTTAAATTTAATCATTTTTTAGAGGGCTTTAGGCCGATAGTTTTATGCAAAAACATTGCATAAAAATGAGTTAGATAAATTAGAGGATGGGGATTGTATTGATTTTTGCAAGCGACTTTTTGAGCGAGTTTTTTCCATTGCACATTGGTATTTTTGACATAATGAAGTCCAAGAATGCAGTGTTTTTTAAAGTGTGTATTTATAATGGAGAAAATCACTTACCACATAAAGCAAAATATTTAATTATGTATGTTTTATTTTAATTAAGTATTTTATGTATTTTGTCATTTTGCATTAAGATGGATGTACCCAATTAAAAAAGAAAAAAAATGGTGAAGGTAATCACATTATTTGATTATAATAATTATTATATTTACATTACATTCACAAGTTATTGTTTTAAATTTAATCATTTGTTGTCGAACAGGGCTTTAGGCCGATATAAGAGCTATGTAAAGAATAAAGCTCAACCTGAAGGATCGATTGCCAAGGGCTATATCATAACTGAATCGTTGTGTTTTTTTTTTCATTATATTTAAATTCTATTGAAACCAAATTTAATCGTGTTGAGCGGAATGATGATGGTAGACAAAGAGTTAGGGGACTTTTAGTTTTCTCTTAGAATGTACGACTTTTTGGTAAAGCTCAGATTGAGTAATCACAACAAGAGATCGACATTGCACATTGGTATGTTTTGAACAACTATGATGAAGTCCAGGAATACCTAGAGTAAGCATAAAATATATTAATCATTTTATTTAATTTATTTATAAATATATTTATATATAACATATCATAATATATCTGTTGAAATTATAGTGAGCATAAAATATAAATCATTTTATTTAATTTATTTATAAAAATTTAGAAATAATATATCTGTTGAAATTATAGTGAGCACAAACGGCTATTACAAAGAGAAAGTGGTGCTAATTTAAATAAAAGACAACAATTACTTTTTCTTAAGTGGCTTGTAGCACATGTAAGTAATTTTAGTCATCAAATTAATTAGTTATTTTTTTAACTGTATTATAACAAGCTTGTAATAAATTAGTTTATGCTTTATAGATGAGACAGTTACGAGATGAGGGATCTTCAGCAATAAGTGATAAATTGTATGCTTTAGCTTGTGGGCCAGATGTAAGAGTTTTTAGTTATTCTGGTTGTATTGTAAATGGAGTGCGATTTCTTGACATAAGTCAAGATGAGGATCATAGTATTCAAAATAATAGAGTAATGGTGCTAGGGGAGCATGGCAATAGTGCAATTGATTTTTATGGTGTACTAAGTAATGTTATAGAATTGATATATCCTCTTGGATATCCAATAATTGTATTCAAGTGTGATTGGATTAACACTAACCTTAAGAAAAAAAGAATGAATCATGATTACTACCTTATTTCTATCAATATAACTCAAACTTGGTATAAAGAATATCCTTTTGTGCTGGTTATTCAAGCACAACAAGTTTTTTATATTGATGATCCGAAGTTAGGAGTAGGTTGGAAGGTTATAGAAAAGGTGCAGCATAAGGGTTTGTGGGATGTTCAAGAGAAAGAAAGCTTAAATGAAGACGAAAATGAAAGGAGTGCAGATGAACAAGTGTATAAGCAGAATGAGTCATCTAACTTTGTTCTCTCTGTACAACTTGAACATGTTAATGCACAATTGTATAATAGAAATGATATTGCTCCACAAGTAATTTCATCAAATGTGTATGTGGAAAGGGCAAGAGATTGTGATGCAGATGATTTCAAACTTGTTTAAGAAGAAGAGAAAGATGAAACAATGGAGGAATATTGCTCTGGCAGTGAAGAATAGTTAAATAAGGATTATGATGATAGTGATATTGACTTATAATCTCATGTATAGTTTATCTTTATTACAAGATTGAAATGTAAGCATTCATGTTTTTTTTTTATTATACTATATGTGTATGTTTGTGGGTAGTGTAAGCTTTCTTGTATTATTATTTTATATGAAATTAATTTATTGGTTTACTAACTTTTATATCTTTCTTTCATGCAATTAAGTATTCTTAAGGAATTTTTGAACAATGAACCTGACTTGTCCTTTCACTCCTTCATGCACGGTTGTCTCTTAGCTTATTTTTATCTTTTTTGTTTTGTTCATGTTATACTCTCTTGCTTAGGTTTTAGTTAGTTCTTGTTTAAAAATGCAAATTAATGGTTAAGATTTTGATAAGTGCGTGTAAGATATTGTCAAGAATACAAGTAAAAAGGTTGTTATTAATCGAATCTAAAAATTTTATTCAAATATCTTTCATGTTATAATTTCTTTGACAACATTATGGTTATCTTGATTCATTTTATATTGGCTATTAATAAACTCTATTTTATATTTTTAATAATTACTAGATGGGTCCTGGACATAGAGTTACCAAACGTGTAAGAGCAGAAACTATTGTCGCATCAAAAATTCCCCCATCTTAGCCTGTTATGCGTAGCCAAGAGTTTGTGCAGTTTGGTGCTATTACAACTCGAGAATCTAGTATGTAAAGAGTTTAAGTGGTAGGATTTTTTTAATATAATATGCAATATTTTGTTTGTTATACTAATACATGCTATATATATATATATATATATATATTAGAGATTCAGCCAATAAAGAAAAGAACATGTGGCCCCTCACGTGGGAAAAAAATAGATGACATTGTGCAATTATATGGAAAGATGAAGTTACATATCTCTCCTAAGATTAATAGGCCAATAGGTCATAAGTACTCTTCCATGTTGTCAAGTGAGTGTGGCTATTTGGTTAGAAGGTTTGCACCTCTTCAACATGATAAGTTGAGCAAGATTCCAGAATCAGAGAAGCAAGTTTTGTTTGATCGACTATTAGTAAGTACTTATGGTTCTTAATATTCTTCATGTGTCATTTTTTTAAAATTATAAATTGAGATAATTTTGTTTTCTAAATTCAGTCAAAGTTTGATATTGATTTGAACTTGCCACATGTTCGTCGATGTGTGAATAACATTATAGGTGAGAAATATCATGATATGAGATATTGGATGTATGATCATTACTTGGATTATCCATCCATTGAAGAGGCACTTAAGCATCCATATCCTAGCATATGTCAAGATGAATGAGATTGGCTTTGTCATAACATTTACAATTCCATAAGTTTTCAGGTCTAATGATATTTATATTATGAGCTTTAAATTGTCCAACTAGTTGTCAATATGCTTGTATTTGTATCTTATTTTCTACTGTTATGGTTTTTTTTTTTTTAATGTAGACTCAATCTACCAAAAACAAAGCTAATCGTGCTAAGCTCCCATATGTCCATTGTGGGGGATCAAGACCTTTTGTTAATTATCTTGACGATGACATGGTTGATGGTGAAATAGAGTTATTTCGTGTCACTCATTTCAACAAGACAAAAGGTTGAGTGAGTGAGGTGGCACACTTAAAGCATGTAAGATATTTTATTGGAAATAAAATTTTTAATTCTATTATTTCTTATCACCCACTTAATATTGATGAAAGTTTACTCATTGAGTTTTTTTTCTTGATTTTTCTTTCATGCTCCAATTAACTTTATTGTCTGAAATATCAAATGATAAGTATAACAACAAGTTTCTTTTATTTTTGTTAATTTACACCTTAATAGAGCTTAATTCCATGGATTAAATTTCATGTTTAATTAATAAAATTATTTTTTTTTCTTCCTTTATTTACTAATAAAGCTTTATGTATGTGACCAAATGGTAGAGCTACAACAACAGAAACAAAGTGATCCTGAAGAAGCAGAACCACTAACTGAAAGGGAAATATGTATTGAAGTACTTGGAAAGAAATCGGGTTATTTTCGAGGACTTGGCAACGGACCATGCCCAACTTCAACCCATGGTGTTGATACTTATGAGGCTGACAGATTGCATGATATTATATCTTCATAACAAAGTAGATTAGATTCACAAGATGTTGAGCTTCAAGAGCAAAAGAAGACTATTAATTAATTGGAGTCCAGATTGTCCCAATTTGAGGTTATGATGCAGCAAATTTTTTCTTCTCAAGGAACATCTTTTCGCTTTACAAATTCAGCTACTCAATGATTACTCATTTCGATGATGTCTTTAGAGTATCTTGAACTTGTTAGTCTTTTGAATTAGTCATCACTTGATCTTTTTGGTTACTGCTGGTGCATGTCATTTTTTTAAGTATGTGGAGTTTGGTCTATGTGTTATTAGAGATCATTAAAAAATTTTGCTCATTAGATTTTTAGGATAGATGACAATTCACTCTTGTATTTGACTATCATATATGATTCTTAAAGTCAGTTACATATATATAGCTTGGATAATAAACGAGCCTTTAACTTTTAAATTAGTTCAATGACATTGATGATTTTTTTTTGTTAGATTTCTCAATATATATTTCTAGTTTATTATTTTCATGCTGGAAAAAAAACAAAAGATTTGGTGTCTTCCCAACGAACTTGATTTGTTTCCTTTTATACCATGATATTATTCCAAAAAAAAATTTGTAGTATTTTTTAACGACAAAATTGATTTGTTTATGAAAATATTTAAACATTTATTGTGAATTTGTAAAATTTTCAACATAAATAAACAAAGTTGTTTTCTTGCCTAAAATGATCTTGGCAAACAAACACTTTTGTTGGCATATATTTTTTATGAAAGGTACTATATTTCTTAGCAACAAAATAGATTTGTAGTATATAAATCTATAGAAACAAAATAATTTTGTTGCGTAAAACCATTAATTGTAACAAAAAAGTTTGTTGCTAAATAATTTTTTAAACAAATTGAAGACTCTTTCACAACAAATCTATTTTGTTGTAAAAGGAAGTTTGGGGCAAGAAAAGTTTTTATATGTTGTTAAACATTGAGGACGACAGGGCTAGGCCGACAATTTGGTCAACAAGCTTGTTTTTGTAGCAATAACCTATGGCAACAAAATTGACACTTAAGGCAACAAAATCTTTTTGTTGCAAAAAGCTATTTCTGTTGTGGCGTTTGCCCGTAACTCGCAAAGGTGGCAGAGCAAGAAATTTATGTTAAATCATAGCAACACATATAGAATTCTAATACCACATCCAAAAAACTAGATCTATTTAAACATCTCTATTAAAGGTAAAAGGTCTTTTGATTTTTCTATTTTGAGGTTAGTATTTATTTAGTCTTTATATTTTTAAAAACACCTCAAAACATCCTGTCATTAAATTATTAACATTTCTACAGTTACTTTTTGTTCTTTTTTACTTGCTTTTATAATATTACCCTCTTATAACAATATTTCTTTTTTTTTTTAACATTAATAAACAAATTGAATACCAATCTAACCCTAAAATAAAATAAAAACTACTAATTTTTGTGGAAGCTCATAATGTCCAAAAAAAATTCTTGTAAAAAAAGATAATTACTAACTTTTTTTGGACATTGATAAAAAAAATTAATATATTAATTCCTCAACAAAGTGTTCCACAAAAACTAGTATATATTCTTTTTATTTCTATTTTATTTTTGGATTAAATTAGCAATTTAATTTTGGATAAAAGTCCTTTTAGTCCTTATATTTTTAAAAGTACTTCAAAACGTCTCTATTATTAAACTATTGACATTCCTACCATTATTTTTGTTCTTCTTGGCTTGCTATTACAATATTATCCTCTTACAATAATTCTTTTGGACACTAACATAAAGAAAAAAATTTAAATAACCAATTTAACCCTAAAAGATAAATTAAAAACAAAAAATATGTATTAATTTTTGTGGAAGCTTACATATGTCCAAAAAAATTAATATTGTAAAAAGAATTAAATTACTAATTTTCTTGACATTAATAAAAAATTAATATATTAACTCTTTTGCTAAGTATTCCACAAAAATGAATATGTATTATTTTTTATTTTATTTTTTGGGGTTAAATTGATAATTTAATTATTTTCTTTTTATTAATGTCTAAAGAAAAATTATTGTAAGAAGGTAATAGTGTAAAAGCAACCCAGAAGAAACAAACAATAACGACAGAAGTATCAATAGCTTAACAGCAAGGATATTTTGAGGTATTTTAAAAATATAGAGACTAAATTAACACTAACATTAAAATATAGAGACCAACAGAGCTTTAACTGTTTAATTTTTTTATTAATGTCAAAAAATAAGCATTATTGTAAGAGAATAATATTAAAAAAAAAATAAGTCAAAGGGAACAAAAAAATAACGGTATGATGCCAATAATTTAACAACATAGATGTTTTGAGAAATTTTTTAAAAATAAAAAAACTAAACAGGCATTAGCTTAAAAATATGGGGAATAATTGAGCTTTTACCTTTTTATAAAAATATACTTTTAATATTGCATACAAATATGCAATTATCCTTGCACTAAAATTATGCTAACGCTTGAGCTTTTAATTAGATTAATAGCCAAGTTTAGTTGGATTTTTAACTGAAAGCAACAAATCCAAACCACCAAATTCAACTAATATAACTATCTTTTCATTAATAAATACACAAATGACTTTAATAATATATTACATACTCGGAAGAGAATAATATAAATCAAACTAACGATATTAGTTATGTAATTTTATAATTAAATATATTTATAATTAAAAAGGTTAAGTTAGGTCTGGGACAACAAATGACTTTCAATAACTTAATTTATATATTTTCATAATTAAATATTTTTAATGTAATCTTAATAATTAAAAAATTAAAATAAATTACGGATTAATAGATACCCACACGTTAATACCAAAACCCACTACAATCTGCAATAGATTTAAATTTATAATATCAATCGCAACCCGCAAGATTATTCATAGTGGGTGGTTTCTAACATGGGAATTTAGGTAAATTTGTGGATTTACAAGCATCATCACCATCCCCATCCCTATCATAATATTATAACTATATTCACTTAGTTGATTTAATGAAAGTAAGGTAGCGTTTGTTTTTTTGCCTGAAATATGAATGGTTTTGAATTTTTTTAAAATCTGAATGGGTCTGAATACAAAAATCTAAATGACATGTTTGATTTTCTTTTTTAAATATTTGAATATAGGTGGCATCTTGTTTGTTTTTATAATAAAAAAATCTTAAACTTATTTATTTGACATTCATATTGTTGTAAATTAAAAAAAAAAAGAGAATTAGATTTTATAATTTAGGAAATAAGTTATTTTAAAGAGATATTTTTTATTATAATATTTACTTGTCATTCAGACTTTTTTCCATTTAGATAAAAGTTACAAAAGTTTACTTTTTTTACTCAGATGTAAATGTCTGAAAATCAGACATAAGTTTTAAAAAAATAAACAAATATATTTTTAAAAAGGTTTGAAATTAATAAAATTTTATACTTTAGACATTTAACAAACAAATCTCCTCTTTCTATTTAAAAAAGAAAAAGAGTATTACAAGATCCTGATTTTTTTTTTTTTATGCTGATGTTAATGTAATTAGAAACTCCAAAAGGAAAAAATGCGTTATTAGCTAATAGCCTACTACAAAAGTGCAGAGTCCAGCGAAACAACAGGACCAAAAGGAGGGCCACCAGCTCACTGAATATCCGGTGGCACAGTCGGTGACGGAGGCAAGATATCCGGAGACGGGTCAGGTGGCTGTCTATCAGGCTGTGGCGGCGAAGGATTGTTAGGCGGAAGCGGGATATCGATTTTTGGATCAGGGATAACAGTGATTGCGGGAGGAATAGTGCGGTCTATTTCTATCTCAGGAATCTTTGGAATTTCTGTTGGAATCGGACCGAGTTCATAGTTTGGAGTCTCAGTTGGAAATTCCTGTGGAGTTTTGCCTGGAAACTCTGCCGGGCCAGCCGTTTCTTCCTTGGCAAGAAACTTGTATCCTGAGAGATGTGTTTGTTTTTTCCCGTTTTCCAGGCTCATCAAGTTCATTTTTTTATGTGGGGATAGCAGCTGAGGAAAAGGAAAGAATGACTAGTGGAGGTCTGGTTAGGGTTTTCTTCATCGGACGCAATGGAATTGCTTTTCTGATCATGAGATTTGATGAAATCGCAGACATTTTGATCAGTAAATACTTCTTTAACGTATTTGGATTACATATATAATGGTGAAACCGACGCATAAGTTTGAATTTGATCACAGGATTGTGACAGGTGGGTATGCTTGGCAGATGGGCGTGACACCAGCATGCCGCGAACAGGCAGATGTTTATATTTTCGCCACCAGTTATCCAAAGTTTTACGCTCATGTTACATTTTGATGGGTATCTTTTTGTTTATAGAGACTGCGGGTTCGAGTAATTTGGAGCTCTATTAAACATGTGCCGCGTTAATCGATACAATTCTTTACATAATTAGTAAGAGAACCCCTTTTGGAAACGCGCCAACGGTAGCAATTAGTAAGAATCGTTATTCAAATATTATGGATGACCTCTCTATATACATATAAGTGAAATTGGGATTTATATAATATTACAAAAAATGACAATCCCGAATTCATTCATTCAATGACGGATACAATCTTGTTCCAGAAAAACAAAAACAACATAAAAAAAATTATAATTTAGTAAGACAACATCTTAATTAATTAATTTTTTTTATTAAATAAAAAAAAAAAAGCACACTACAGCTCAAATTAAACTCAAGACCTAAGTTATAATAATACTGCTAACCAACCAAAAATAAATTTGTGCAATCGTAGGTATCCTATATTATAAGTCTTAATTTGAATCTTAATTGATGTGGCATTCATCCATTGAATCATAATTAAGTAATTTTATAAGTTATGAAATCCATCATCTAATAAATGAGTGATTAATAGTATCAGAGCTCAAGTTGAGACTTAAATATTAAGATCCTAAATATTATTAAATAAAATTAAGCTTAGATCTTAATTAAATAAAATATGTATATAGGATGTGTTAATAAAGAAAGTAATGCATTAAACTACTAAAAAACATTCTAATGACACTAAAAGGGCCGGGTGTCAATGACACTAGGTTTCTGACTAATTAACTATCTGGTGGCACAGGAGAACGCCGCCCAGGCGGATGGTCTGGTGGAGGCACCTTTTGAGGAGGCACCACATCCTCAACGGAATGTCAGGAATTGGTGGTGGAGGCAACGGCGGCTCTGGAAAATCAGGACCACTGCCAGGGTCGGGTCCCAATGGCGGGGGATCAGGAATAGTAGCAGTAGTAGTCGTCGTCGTAGCCAATTGACCAGGCGGCGTAAGATCCTTGTTCGGCGTAGGCTTATGAATCTCAAGCTTGCCTAGTGATTCACAAAGTTGATACTCTGGTTGCAGGATACATCGGCGGTGAGCCTCCGTCCACCGAAAACTGAACCCATCAGGTTTATCTGTGGACATTTTTACTTTCTTTGAAGATTCTGAGGCATGTGAAGATAATAGTAGTAATAAGGCAGATTTCGTAGTGGCATTTGAGTTAGAATGAAGAAAATGGAATCACTTTCTTCATCACGAGTGAGTTCGATGAGATTGCAGAAGCGCAACGGTGGACGTTTCTTGATCTTGGTTTTGTCCCTTAGTGGGAAATGAGCCAACGAGAAGGCAAAATCCTGAGTTATTACGAGCAAATCGAAGCTCGTACGCAATAGATGAGGCGCAGGATGTGTGTGCATGAGGGTGACACGTGTGTCGACGTGGCAGTAACGCAGGCTCCTGAACCGAATCCACGAAGCCCTCCGGTACATTGAGATTTGAGAGTTATGAATGAAGGCTTATGGTTTCACTTTATTTCATAAATCATACCGGTTAATGCAAGATTCAGATTACATTTTAAGGTCGAGTATAAAGAGGAAATTCCGTCAATTTTAGTAAAAAGTAAGGCAATTCTGAAGTCTTATAGGCTATGGCATTTGTGAAAGGGTACCACCACTTCTCTTTACTAGGGTTAAGAGTTGAGACATCTCATAAATTGGGTGTCGATGCGGAGGGATTTATCTCCGATTTTAAGATACATGTTAGTACATATGGCACTCAGTTTAACCTAATTTTTTTTATTTAAATTTAGATATCAATATATCACCAATCAGTTATCTCAATTTAAGAGATTAAAACACTATTAAATAAATGACTCAAAAATCAAAAGGCTGAAATCACATATTAAATTATTTTAAAAGAGAGAGAAAGTAGTTGATTCTGGTACTTCCGTCTTCGCAAAATATTACCAACAACAAATTTTGTGTGCGTAAAATCTTTTCTTCTTGTAGAAAATTTTATCAAACACTAACAATTTTTTCAAGAGCTATATAGAAAAAAATTTCAGTACTCCTGCAGTCAATTTCCTTGTTATCAAATCTTCCAGATGCATGGAATCTACCACCTTCATGGACTCGTATATATCTTTATAGGTAGGGTCGTAATTAGGGCCATCAATTTCTTAGAAGAAGCATGAAACTCGTATAATTAACCACCTAGTATTTCAAAGAATTTTCAAATGAAATCCAAAGTCATCAATCAATTAACATAAAACTCATACAACCACCTAGTATTTCAAAGTATTTTCAAATGAACTTAAATCAAAATTCAGTTTTTACTGCCGACAAGTGACTTGCAATTAAATCCAGCATCATCAATCAACTAACCTAGGAATGAGATCAGAGCCTTGGAAGGTTTGTTGATTCTAGAGGCCGCAATTGAGCGGGAGGAAAATGAAGCAGCGGAATAGAAGAAGAGACGGACGTCAAGGATGAACCAAATTTAGGGATGGCAATGGATTGGATCTGATCCAATATCCACCTTATCCAAATCCAATCAGATCGGATTTGAGTCGGTTTAAAATAGATTTAGATATAGATGTACGGATCTAAGACGAATCTAGAGTAAATTTGGACTTAGTTTAATATTTATATCTAAATCTATATCCGCCTATCTTTTAATTTTATTTTGTTTTAAAAATTTCTTAACAACTGTATAATTATACATGATAATAAATTTTATTCATAGCATATTAGTGGTATTTACCATGTATTTAAAAATCTTAAAACTTAAATATTAGTTTTGTAAATTTAAATAATAATAAGACAAAAATAATTAAAGTTAGCCAACCCTAAAGCTTGTACATTCAATATTCAAATTGCAAGCTAAGTAATAATGCCTGTCAATTTATTTTATTATATTGGTCAAATAATTTTTAAAGAATATAGTTATTTCTCCCATAGACTAGTATAAATGGTACAAAATTTTAATAGTACAAAATTGTATCAAAATTAAAGCTGGCAAAATTTAACACGATCCGATTACCCGACACGAACACAACACGAATAAATGAGTATGGATCGTCGAATTTAACATGATTATTAAATAGGTCAGGTCCAGGTTGACAAGATTTTTTTTCGTGTCAGGTTAGGGTTAAAATTCTTGACCCATTTACCTGATTAATGACCCGATTATATTTTCTATTTTAAAATAATTTGCACGTTCTTATCATCAAAACTCAAATATTAGAGATAATTTTCTCTTTTATTTCTATTTTTTGAAATGATGAATATAAACACAGTATTTTATTTATAAAATTTTATATACATTTAGAGCTTCAATAGTATAAATATGTAAAATATTGGTAGACATGTATATTTTATATAAATATGTAAAATATTATATATATATATATATTTTATTTATAATATATATATATATATATATATATATATCTATATATATATATATATATATATATATATATATATATATATATATATAATAGTGTAAATGTGTAATATTTTGGTACATATGTATATTTTATAATATTGATAAAGTATATACGCGTGTATGAATAACAGCGTATAAATGTTTAATATAAATTTTGTTTAATATATAGATATTAAACGGGTTATTGGGTAACCTGATTATTTTTCATTGTCGGATTTGGGTCTTAATATTTTGACACGATTATTAAATAGGTCGGGTTTGGGTCGATTTAAATTTGACACGACACGAACACAACCCGATGACCCATTTTGCCACCTCTAATCAAAATTAACTTTTGAATGATATTTTATTATCTTTCTTATTTGCTTGTTTTGCTGTAAAAGCATAAGCAGTAATATTTATTAGATTTTTGAGACATATTATATAATTTAGTTTTTATCAATTCATTTTAATACTTAATTTTTATTTTAAAAAATTATTGCTCTTTTTTTATTGTTGAATTTTAAAATTCATAACAGATCAAGAATAGATTTGAATTTTAATTTTTTTTATGGATTTAGAGTAGATATATATATTTATTTCTTTATTGGATTTAGATATGAAGTAAAAAATATAGATGTATAATGATTCTGGAGTAGATATAAATATTAATTTTTCTTATAAATCTAAATCTAAAGAATAATGATTTTAACATATATCTGTCATATTGCCATCCCTAATCCCTAACCAAATTGAAGAAAAACTTTTAGAATGGTTTGATAT
Organism: Luvunga scandens; assembly: GCA_030449905.1. Classification (NCBI taxonomy): domain Eukaryota; kingdom Viridiplantae; phylum Streptophyta; class Magnoliopsida; order Sapindales; family Rutaceae; genus Luvunga; species Luvunga scandens. The sequence continues at coordinate 4,407,281 of JASUUG010000478.1, forward strand.
TGATATGTGCGTGTATGTGTATTGGCTTTTCGGGAATATGTTGTTCACAAAATCAGTAGTCTCTTGATTTTTTAGGAATATTATGATTTCCATGTTTGGATTGAGTTAAATAAATTAATGGTTAGATATTAATGTGTAGATTTAAATTAAAATTTTAAGTGGAAATTTCCCATTTCAAATCGCACATAAATGATTGCCGGGATTGAATTGAAATCACCTAGCTGTATCTGATAGCACTCGTGGGCCCAAACAGACACAATCCATTGCCCAATCAAATAAAAATGCCATCAGGTGCATGCATGGAAGCTTCCAGAGGTCGCCACCTCTACAGAGACGAGCCCGGCCACTCGGTCAGATGCAAAGAATCTCTTTGAGATGTACACTCCTGAGATCGAACACAGCCAGCACTTGAATTAAGCTGCCAACACAATTGATGTGCCCGCAATTACAATTTTGCTTCAAATAATAAAAATTATTTTACAAATAAATAAAAATACAATTCACAGCTTAGGGAACAGCTAATGCTATCGTTTTTCTTTTTCTTTTTTTTTTCTTTTTTGAATTTTCAAAAACCACACTTCCATCCCACCCTAAATTAAACTTATACACAAGAACTATTAACCCTTTGATATCAGAACTGCACAAAGCTAAATCAACTGGGCTACCTTTTGTTGATGATAACTAATTTATCTCGATAGTAACAACGGAAATATACATTTTAAATCAATGAGTTTAATAATACATGAAAAATAAATTAATTTACGGGTAGAATAATATTGGGAACACAATTTTGACAAGGTACTTACGGGCTTGTCTTTTGAATATTGGTTGCCTGGGTGGTGGTTGCAGGGCCCATCAATTTCACGACTAATATTCTCTTGGATGATATGATCAATTTCTACACAAAATGTCTTATCTCCCAGCAAACCAAACTTTTTTTTTTTTCATTGAAAGGCGAACATATTTAGGTACAATCTTATTTCAACATTCTTGAATTGGCCTACCAATCATCAATAACAACAATCTCGAAAAATAATTGGAGGGGTAACAATACGTCTTTACCAAACCATAAAAAAAAAACGAAAACAAATTAGGGAAAGAATAATGAGAGAGACCATTGGTGGGATTTACTAAAAGAACCAATGAGAGAGTACAAGAAAGGTGTCCGCGCTGTCCAAAGCGCGGCAGCCAACTTGGCAGGAATAAGGTTAGGCAAATAGCGAACTAGGAGAGTAGGAAACAGGCACGGAGCGCAGCCAGAAAGGGCCGTAAAAGAGCTGCACGCGCTCACGAATTTCAACACCCCCACGTGTTTCGCACCCGCCCATCAAACACAAGACAACGACGTCCCACCTCTGCACTGGGCTTCCACGTGTCGAGCGCCGCTGCCGTAGTCACGCTCTCACCCTTCGACTGATCTACACGCTCTACTTTTTAAATGCAGAAAGTATAAAATGGGTACTAGCATCTCACACCCTTAATTTTATAGGGTTACGCAAATTAATATATATATATTATGTTGTAATAGTAACCTTACAAATACAACCTTTTCATCATCTTCTTCCTTTCTGTTTTTACTCTTTTTCTCTAATGGTTTGATCTGAGTTGGTTGGCAGTGGCTATGGTAGAGCTGCACTATTGTAGAACACTTATAATGACCATTAAATTATAGCCATAAGTACACATTTAATCAACAATATTATATCGTAGAATAATTCTAACATAATTAGATTCTAATTGATTACTACAAACACTTAAAAAAAAGAATGTTGATTAATAAAATAATGTCATTATTGTTCCCAAAATGAAATGAAAAGTAATAAAAAATAGTACAAACACATGTCACGTATAGAACATAATAATTGAGACAATCGCATAGACAAGTAATTGTCCTTATCACTCCTCTTAGTAATACACTATGTGAATAAGCAGCTTTATACTTATGTGAATATTGTTTTAAACATCAAATTTCCTTCAAGCACTCTCATAAAATCAATAGCAGTCCTTGATAATACATGGCACTATCAATAAAAACCGAACTTTCAAATACAAACACAAGTTGGGCTCGAATCAATGCATTAAGGGGCTATTGTATTAGATAAATAGGCATCAATAGGGCGATGTATATCTAATATAATTTATAGATTTCAAAATATTCATTGTGGATCACCTATCTCATATTTCCATGTTAATTAGTTAAAATAATTACAACACTAATTAAAAACTTACGCGAAGGTATGGCAAACTCAGGGAGCAAAAGCTTTGCGCTTTTTATCTTTATTTCTTGACATAGAAATTTATATCTTATCTTTGAATTCTTAACACTTCATTTATACAACGGTAAAATAAAAATTTTTCTACGTGAGAATAAATATTATCTCTATTTATTATTCTCAATAAATTTGAAAGAGCCAGGTGATATTATCCCTTCAGAGTGGTGGATCCGTACACGCGCTGTTTGGGTGCGAGCACAGAGTAAAAAGCTTTCAAAGAAAGAACAGAACCACAGCGAGTGAGCGAACGAACGAACCATAAAGAGACAAAAAAAAGACACAGAAAATGAGAGTGAAGAAAAAGAGTACTGGCTTTGATACATCACACAAACACAACAAAACAAAACATAGCATGACAAAGAAACATATCAAAGAATAAACCCCTTACAAAAAGTATCTCTTTTAACCTTTCACTCTTACGCACTTTTATATTTTTTTCAACAGCAGAAAGAAAAACCTCTCTTTCTTTTCTTTTCATTTTTTCCATCTGTTTGTTGATGTGTGCTTTAAAACAGTAACATAGATCCGTCTTCGTGCTTTGAAACGACCGGGTTGGGGTTGTTGTTGTTAGTTCCATGGGGTCCATCGAGATTTCATCTGGGTCATCCTTGGTTTCCTCTCTAATGGCTTCTTTTTGGTGATACATATGTACGCACAAGTTTTGTTTTGTACTAGGCTGTTTTATTGCTCTTAATAAAGCTTGGGTTTTTATTGTTCTTTTTGTTGTATTTAATTTGCGAATTGAGAGATGCAATCGGATAGGTCTGATTCCAGGGGTTTGATTACTCAAAGAACTCAGTCTGTGACTGCTAGTAGTGATACTAGAGGCAAGCACAGAATACAAGCTGAACTTAAAAGGCTCGAGCAAGAAACTAGATTCTTAGAGGTTAGTTCTTTTTTTTTTTTCCGGTTTTTATTATTTCTAAGGTTATTTTGGTTATTTATTTTCTGTTTTGTTTGTGTTTATGAATACTGATTGGAAAGGGTAATCACAAAAAGATAATGGTGTGGTATCAATCTTCTGCATTGTTTATGTCGCCAGGCGAGACATGAGTTTAATTATTATTTTTTTTTTTTTTTGGGAACTTTAATTTTGAAGTTAATATTGTGGGGGCTTGGACATTAATATGCTTGATGAGAGAAATTGGTATCATGTTTCAATTGTCTATCAGAGATGACTACTCTGGTGAATTGCTTCAAGAATATGGAGAGTTTTCAGCTGTTTATAGGAGTTTATCCCCAGGGCTATGCAAATTAAATCTTCTTGAATCGGTTGTTAAATTTTGCTCTTGTTTGATAGATCACTTGGTTCAGTTTTTAGATATAATCTGTTTTTGCTAGAAAATGTGGAATTTGAGGGGGCCCCTTTATTGTGGTTAGGGCTCACGATTTTTGTTGTTGCGAGCCAGTGGCGTTTGGTGGATTACTCTCAAAATTTAAGGCGGTTTGTAGGTTCACGAATGTCAGTCTACAATAAATATTGCCCTGAAGTAAATTTTAAACCTAGTTTTTTTTCCCCCTATTGACTTGTTTGAAAATTCTATGAGTTGCATCTGTTTTAGTTTGCTTCTATTTTTGTAATACATGGCTCTCTAAGGAAAGTGTAAACCAACAGTTAGTTATTTAGTCACAGTTGTTTGTTTTTAATGTGAGGAAGGTCAGGGCGTGGTGTCTTGTAGCCAGGGGAACTTGTGCTGGCTGTTATTGGAATTAATAATATTGTTGTTTTTTCTTGGACTTGTGAGGTTGGGTTGATTGGGTATCTTCTTGTTGTTGTAAAAGAGGTCTTGGAATCAAGTCCTGCTCTAACCAAGTTTGGTATCTTGATGAGTGTGGGGTGCGGTAAAGGAATATTAGAACAATTATCTTTTTGGGTGGATTATGTCGTGCGCAATTGAACCCAACTGGAAAATTTTCCTTCACCTAAACCTTTCTGCATAAAATGAAATAGGTAGTTTTCCTCAGAAGAGACCTACAATTTCCGAGGTCATAATTTTACTTATTAATGGCTATAGTCGGGCAAGAATAGTGGGGACTTAGTCTCGGGCCTGTGATAGGAGGCTGAAGACACCCAATAGAATTAGGCAGTATGAAAAAACAGCAGTTTTCATCTAGATATATTGCTTCATTTCAGGCCTGTGTATTTCTGAGCAATGTTTACAAATATTTCTGCACCCAGTCAACAACCTCAAATGTATACTGATCCACTTTCATCTTTCAAGTTATCTAAGAAATGATTCAGAAGAGGAGGTTTACATTTTTGTGAGCTTGGTAATTTGCTGGTAGTTCTTATTACTAGTCTATACTTTTAGGAGAATGGACGCCTTCCCTCTTCTTTCTAATCTCATTCATTTCCTCTTTTGCATGGATTTTTACAGTAACTGGTTGGACAATAGACAAACAGTAATTGGTCAAGCAATAGCCAAATCCATTCTCTTAAAGGTAGCTAGCTGCAGTGTATTCCATGAATGAACTCGTTTCAACTAGTATTCAGCCATAGATGGTCTCTGGTCAAATTCATATACAGATTGAGGATTACCTCTTTAATATTGCAACACAAATTTTGTAAATATTCAGACTGAGCCTTAGGTTCATTTATCACTTTGGATGGCACTTCAGGCTTGTAAGTCAAATCCTTGATCCTGGTTAATTTTTTTTTACAAAAAAGAACAGGTTTGATGCATTTATTATTGACAACCAATTTGCTGTCTGGTGCTTCTAAGGCTTTTGAGAATTTGCGGGGACTGTCTCCTCAGCAACAAAATCAATTTCCTAAGAGTTAATTAGTGTCTAGACTCTTTCCAATCCCTGTAAAATTTCACAAACATTTTATTATTTTCCTCATCAGGCTATTAGGTTACATTTGTCCTTCAACCTCCTAGATCAGGTTCTATTTTGGTAGCAGATCTGGGGTGGGGCATCCAAGATCACTTAATTTGACCGGTGATAATAATTTTGGTAAATATAACTGCATGAAATATGTAGCCCAAAAGTTGTAACGTATGAAACTCTCCATGGATTTGGAACACTGGGATGCGATGGTTTTGTGGTGCTGTTCAATTTATGGATTCCTGTCAGTTATTTGTGTTTGTCCTTTAATGTTAATATTAATTCTAACAAATCCTTCCATGTTGTCAGCTGAGATCCTGCTTCACTGATTCACCTACTTAAATCTCTATGGGTGCGTTTGGCATACTATATTGCATTATTTAATACAGGTGTATTGTATTATGTTGAATTGTATTAACATTATATTATAATAATATTATAAACTATTTGATGTTTACTGTGTTAGTTTCATATTAATAATAAATTGATATTATTTAAACTTATTACTATTTTATTATTAACTGTATTAAATTAAATGCTAAATAATTATTTTTTTAGTAATTACTAATGATATGTAAGAATATGTATTACAATATAGGTCAGCAATAAATTAATGTGGACAGTATTATCATAATATGTAATGCGGCGTTACAGACACCCTATATGAACGAGCAGTTTAATTTGATCGACACTGTATTATGCAGGAGGAGTTGGAACAACTTGATAAGACAGAGAAGGCCTCAGCTGCATGCAACGAGTAAGGATGACTATACTTGCATCATTTGGATTATGCTATTAATCGTTCATCTAAAACTTACAGACTACTTTTCAGAATCTAATTTTTGTTTTGATGCCAGAACACTGAGAAATGTTGAAGCTATACCGGATCCTCTTCTGCCAATGTAACTGTTCCTCTTTGAGTTCTTATATTAGTTTCCTGTAGCTAATTTGACTATTTCTGAAATTCCTTTTAATTTTGCCCTGACAGAACAAATGGTCCTTTGAATCCATTATGGGATCGGTGGTTTGAAAGACCTAAAGAGTCACGAGGTTGCAGATGCTGGATTCTGTGATGGTTACAGTTTGCAAGTGATTACTTCCATCTATATTCATACACAGAAACATCTATATTCATACACAGACACTTCAAATTACATGTTACAGTTTTATATTTCGCTATTTATATTACTCTGCAATTTTCTAGAAGCTCCTTCATTGGTAGTTCAATATAATGCTTCATTGTGTAGAAGATGACACTTTGTAGAAGCTCGTTCTGCGAAAGTGATGATTTTTTTCAGGCATATCATATTGAGGAATGTACAAATTCAAACAATAAGAAAAGTCTTACAAGAAGTTTACAGAAGATACTTCTCTTTGTGCAACCTTAAAGGCCGCGAACGTGTGAGTAACAAAATGTTTCATTGTGTAAAACCATAAGAAATTTTGGGGCAAATCAAAACATGAAAACAATCCGCAGATTTATCAAGAATGGCTCTGATAGAGTTACATGGTACAGAAAACAAACTTCTTACTCATACTCGGATCCTTGTATGTGGATGATGAACCATCTCATCGATTTATTTTTCAGCTTCTTCAAGTTGGAGCTTTTCCTGTAACTCGCTGGCTAATCCACTCCAGACCATCAAACAGCCCATCTCCAGTAAGAGCGCTGCATGCTTGAATGTGCCAATCATGATTCTTGATGCTGTGAAGAGAAAGGGCATCAGTGATTTCAGCTGGGGTCATGGCATCTTTGAGATCTTGTTTATTTGCGAAGATAAGTACAACAGAGTGTTGTAGATCCTCATGCCCAAGAAGCCTGAATAGTTCGTCCTTCATAATGGAAATCCTGGCTCTATCAGTACTGTCTATAACCACAATAACAGCATGGGTTCCACGATAATAAGTTGCCCATGATGTCCTCAGCCTTTCTTGTCCACCAACATCCCAGGCCTGATACAAACAACAAAGTCAAATGAACACATTTTCACACCAATATTAGGCCACAAAGTATACTAAAGTCACTGAATGCATATATCAGAAGCACTGGACCATAGCTAGTCTACCACCAAGGTTCTTGTAGAACCAATGGCCCACATAATTATCTGTTTGAAGATTATCATATAAAACCAAAGAAATGAATTGAATCTAAATAAATATATTTTCATGACATATTCCTTCTGCCATTTCAACACGCATGGAAGACCATTAGTATATGCTACTCTGCTGCCGATATTAAAGCTATAATTTAGTTTCTGAAGCTAAAGATCAACATGCATTGATACTCATGATAAATCCATACATGATACAAACAGGTTAAGGAAACATAAAAGCTCATACGACGCATGTCACAATCACAGAGTCAAAGTGCCACTTGCGTAGAAAGCTAAATCTGCAGTAGCTTCTCCCACAACCTGCTGCTGTCTTTAAGAACAGCTTCCTGGAAAGAAAGAAACCCATGTATCTAAGCTCACAATTATATTGTTCTAGCACCATCCTTATTTTCCAATTAACCCACCATTCACAGGCATCAAAGGCTAAATTATCCCAAAAGTCTGCAAATTATGTCTCCCTTATCCCCACACTCAAATCCTAAAAAATTCAATAACCCGACAAAGAAACTCCCAGTGCCCATAGATCACATTTAAAAACAAGTAAACCTGGTGCCAAGCACCTCTAATATCTGTTAGGTTATCACACTTAACTTTGAGGAATCATTTCGAAGGCCAAGAAACTTTCAGCCTAAATTCTCAAACACTCACCCAAAATGAAAAAGAAATATCTGCTTTATTCGTATTTTTACACCACACTATTGTGAAATTCCTCTACAAAAATATCTGTTAGGTTATCACACTTAACTTTGAGGAATCATTTCGAAGGCCAAGAAACTTTCAGCCTAAATTCTCAAACACTCACCCAAAATGAAAAAGAAATATCTGCTTTATTCGTATTTTTACACCACACTATTGTGAAATTCCTCTACAAAAATCAATCCTCAATAACCAAAACAAGTTATAATCGCAACATGCCTAAGCACAGCAAAACTAACAGTTATTAAACACATAGTAAACTAACAGAAATCATTAAAAACGGAAATGGATGAATTTTTCTTTTAATGATATCGCACCTCGAATCGAATGTTTTTGTAAACAAGCTCTTCAACGTTGCTGCCAACAGTAGGGTGAGTAGTGACCACCTCTCCCAAGTGCAACTTGTAAAGCGTCGTCGTTTTGCCAGCATTATCCAACCCGACGATTATAATTTTATAGTCCTTTCCAGGAAATAACATAAACCAAAACTTCGACACCAATGCCCCCATACCTCTCCCTCTTTAAATCCCTAGAAAACTAAAAAAGGACAATTTGTCAATTAAACATATATAAAAAATATTAACTTCCAAATCTGTATCAGGTTATACAAATTATGGCCTGAATTCCAAATATTCAACCAAAAAAAAAAAATCGATTCCGTGAAGTATCGACGTGAGAGTGAATAGAGATTGAACCTGGATGGAGAGATTGGGAGATGATGAAATGGACGGCGGAGACGGATCGAAGCAGATGATGAAGGGAGTGATTTTGCGATGCAGGGGATTGAAACCTCTGGATCTTGCGAATTGCGATGGAGAGATCTGTTTTATGTGAAAGTGATTGCGATTGAGATTTGAGACAATTCTCTAATTATTTATTTGCGTGTTTGGGTTTCAGTGAAAAAAAATGGGAAGGAAATGAAAGCATTGGCCTTTCTGGGGTCGAACGGAAGATGACGCATAGATAGAACGCATTGTGGCCTGTGCCATGCTGGCAGCCTACGTGGACCTAGTGCCACCTCGGACTTTTGATCAAACCATTTTCTTTATTTTTGTTTTTTAGCAAATAACTAATTCTACTAATTTTTTTTGGTTATTTTTTACTCAATTAATAAATAGGTGTTGTAACAACTCCTATCACACAATGTAATGTTTGAAATTAATTAAAAAATATGAATAAAAACAAACGTGAAATTTGACCCAGAATTATAAATTTTATATTTGACAGAGAATTATGGAATTTTTCTTTTGTTTTATGAAAAAATAAAAAAAATACCAAGGGTGCGATTAAAGAAGATTAATTTAAAATAAAAAATTAGTTAATTCATCGTAGTTGTACAACGTTGAGTAGCATCTTAAAACATCGAACTCCATGAAAAAGGAAGTAGCAATCGATTAATTTATCTAATTTTCAAAATAAAAGAAAAAAATTAATTGCCCTACTACTTGCAATTTAGAGATGGCAACGGGCATAGCAGATATCCAGCTGATTTTATATTAATTTTTATATTTAAAATTGTAAATATTTAATATGTAAATTTATAATAATAACATAAAATTCTACCTAAAATAGTTAATTTTAAATTTAACTAATATAAATAAAAAATTAAAATTTCAACGCTAATCTAATATAATTGTTATTTTTAGATATAATATGTGTCTTTTTTTTTACAAATTTGTGTACTTTATATTTAATTTAAAAAATAATATTTTTTAAATATTAATTCGAAGAATAAAATTATAATAATAAAATAATTTATACATTCAGTTAAAGAAAATTCAATCAAAATTATAATAAGTATATAATTATATTTTTAAATTTAAATATTTCTTTAATTAAAATTAATTTTAAAAAATAATTTAAAAAATTGTGTTTGATAAATATCCATGTAGGTATCCATTAGACTTTTTAAATAATATCAAACACAAATATAACCTAATACAAATTTTATTTTATAATATTAAATTCATCCGCAATCTACAAATCTACTATAGAGTGAATTTACGAATTTACGGTATTACCATCTTGACTTGCGAATTTATCTCTAGCCTGCAGATACTATTTCCTAAAGTATATTCCCACACAAATAGTACAGGAACCAACAAAAAGTTGAACGACCTTTTCCCTACAGGCATCAATAAAAGCTGCCACGTATCAAAATAACTAGACTCGGATGCATCGAATCATGCGTATTTTCTTCGCCACTATAATTTATAAGCCGTTTAGCGGCTACAAAGTGTGTGTGTTTTTTCTCTGCTCACTAGGCGAGTGGCGACATTGTCGAAGCTGAACAAATACTACGCCTCCCTCGCAGCGTCCGTCCACCTTCCTCCTTAAAAACTCCTATAAATTATAAAAGCCTTCAATTCCTGATTTCATTTCTCTCATTTGACAATCTTGACGCCTTAGAGTTACCGGAAAACGCCGGTCACCATGTCGCAATCTCTTCACATCTTTACTCCTTCCTCTAACATTACTCTTCCCAAACTCCACTCCTCTCTATTCACTCCCTCGCTCACAATCTCCAATCGCCGGTTCCCCGTCTCAACTAAACAGCGCTTTTTTACAATCAAATCGAACGCCTCGTCGTGGTCTTCAGATCCGAAAGTCCTAACCACCGATAACGGAACGGCCGAGATTCTGTCTCACGCGTCGCAGACGCCGGCGAGCTTTACGGATTCGTCGTCGATCGAGGTGGATTCTGTGACGGAAGCGGAGTTGAAGGAGAATGGATTCAGGAGCACGAGAAGGACGAAGCTCGTGTGCACGATCGGTCCTGCGACGTGTGGGTTCGAGCAGCTGGAGGCATTGGCTGTTGGGGGAATGAATGTGGCGAGAATTAATATGTGTCACGGCACGCGCGAGTGGCATAGACGAGTGATCGAGCGCGTCAGGAGGTTGAATGAGGAGAAAGGGTTTGCCGTTGCCATTATGATGGATACTGAAGGTAGTGAGATTCACATGGGCGATCTCCGCGGCGCTCCATCCGTCAGAGCTGAGGTAAAATCTTAATTTCCAGTTTATATTCATAGTGGCTAATTACCAAAGTGTTGGTAATATCTTTGGATTTTAAAACTAATGTTATGCTTGCTATGAGATTCTGGCTTTCTAGTTATATTATACGGATAATGTTATAAATTATAATGCCTAATAAGAAAGGAGATTTATAGTTTGTGTAAATTTGAAAATTCTTTTGGGGGTGAATGATTTTGCAATGACTATGGTGGATACGAGTTGAGCACATGCTGAATTAAGCTTTGAAGTTTAAGCTAGTCTAAGCTTGCAAAAGATTTGAGAAAGTCTCAAGTTTGAATAAGATTGGCTGGAAGAGATATAGATATAAAATAATATGATCCTTTAAGCTATTGGCAGGAACTGCACACCATCTAGGATATGATCACAGGAGTAGCTATCAGAAAAAGTGCTCAATGGGTAAATATATACCAAGTGGGAGCTTCATTCATTAATGAGCTAATGGAGCCAAGCTCAGATTGGTTGATAAAAAGTTTAGTTTGGTGAAAGCTCAAACCTCGTTTTACTTGGTGGGGCCCAGTTAATGATAAATGGGGCTTATGGTGGTCAGTTTATTTTCATGTGCAGGATGGTGAAATCTGGACTTTTAGTGTTAGAGCTTTTGATGCGCCTCCCCCAGAACGAACCATCACTGTAAACTATGATGGATTTGCTGAAGGTAATTGAATTTGCTGGAAAATGTTTTCTTTCAGTTCTATGAGAGATAATCTCCATATTTCTTTTCTTCTTATGTTAATGTGGGTGGTTATGTTGAATAATCAATTTAGTTTTAACTGAAATTTGTTGTGATACAGATGTGAAAGTTGGGGATGAACTCCTTGTGGATGGTGGAATGGTGAGGTTTGAGGTGATTGAGAAGATTGGTCCTGATGTCAAATGCCGTTGCACTGATCCTGGACTGTTGCTACCACGAGCTAATTTAACTTTCTGGAGGGATGGGAGTCTTGTACGGGAGCGTAATGCTATGCTCCCAACAATTTCTTCTAAGGTTGAATTTTCTTTTCCTGCCAGAGTCTTGTGCTAAAAAGTTGTTGTTGTTGTTTTCCTTTAAATTTCTGATGTCATGAGATCGGGTAGAGAAATAATACAAAGGGCTGACCATGCAAATATGTTCTTGAGAGCCTGAGACTTTTAACTGACCAGCAAGTCCCAAAAGACTGAACTGGTCCCTAGATCTCAAAGCTTTGTGCTGCTTCAAGGAATATTATAGGTAAAAGCATAAAGTTACTGCAACAACTATTTTTGGCACAATGTCTAAGTACCTATACATAGCCTTAGAGCATTAAGCTTTTCTTACCACCAAGCAAACTTATTGAGTTTCTTGTATTGTTTTACCATGTAAGCAATTTACATGGTAGCTGCATGTATTTGAGGTGAAAATAGTTTGTTAGTCGGTCCCACCTCTTCGCTTATAAGTATCATTACTTAAGAAGTTTTGTCTTTTGTGAATTCTTAAGACATTATTGGATTTTTGATTTGTCTGTCTTTGTGAATTGTTAAGAGATTATTGAAATATTGGTTTGTCTCATTATGGTGTTAATAGGATTTAGAAAATTGATTGATTTTAAACTGCAAACGATGTTAGAGGCTGCTTAAGAAGGTTTTGGGTCGTACCTATTTGTTAATTTGCTTTGTATGTATTCTTCTGTCCAGCTTGTCTAGGGAAGTAATCTTTCCCAAGCTATATATATATAGAATGGTCCAAACCCTAAAAGTACTCTAATTTTTACATATCTTAATGTACCTTGGATCAAGGTTAAATCAATGGTTAAGATTTATTGAAATTAAATTTCTCTCTTCATGTGGACCTTAGTTCTCTCTCTCTCTCTCTCTCTCTCTCTCTCTCTCGCTCTCTGTCTCATAATCACTGACTTTTTGTTTGATATTTTTCTCAGCAACCCATAAAAGTACCAAAGTATAAGAGTGCATTTGGTATTGTTTTCAAATCCTATTTGTGTCTTCTGAATTCAAGAAACATTAAATATGTGCTTGGTGGATCATTTCTGAAAATATTTTTGGAAACGTAAAATTCATTCTACACTTTTAACAAAGGAAACAGGAATATTACTTTTCTTGTTTTTCTTGTTTTTTCTGTGTTAAGCTTCAAAATGAACAACTTTCTTCCACCATCTCTCAAAATAATCATAATAATAACAACATCATCAATAATAATAATAAAAATAATAATAATAATAATAATAATATTAGCTCCATCTCTGATCAAGTTTTTGTTTTGTTTTTTGTTTGGGTTGAAAAGCAGTGAAAGAGAAAGAGAAAGAGAAAAGAAGGAACATCACATGCTTGGACTTCTTTAATCTATAGGATTGGTTCGACATTGATATTTTGTCAAACCTGTTAGCTTTTAAGAATCATTACTCCTTGTCTTTGTGAATTCTTAAAGCATTATTTCATCTCGTGTTTGTCTGCCTTTGTGAATTCTTATGAGATTATTGAAATTTAGGTCTGTCTCATAATTATGGGTCAATTAGGTTTAGAAAAGTTGGTTTATTTTCAACTACAGAATTTTTTAAAGGCTATTTGAGAAAGTTTTTGGTCTAGACTTATACAGACATTTTTCTGTGCATGTTTTGTGATGTTTAGCTTGTCTAGTGAAGTAATGTTTCCTGAAATCAAACATTTTTTTTTGTGGTCTCATGCTTGGACTTTTGTAATCTACAGGATTGGCTCGACATTGATTTTGGAATTGCTGAAGGTGTTGATTTTATTGCAATTTCATTTGTCAAGTCTGCTGAAGTAATTAATCATCTGAAGAGCTATATTGCTGCTCGATCTCGTGATAGGTAATAATTCCTTCATATATGTATGTTATTTCTTCTGCATGGTTGCCATTACTGCATATCCATGCTGCATCATTATTTTTTCTACATCATTGCAATATCTTTTCTCTATATGTGTTATATGTTTTACACTATTGCCATGATATCGTCTGTTACTGCAATCTCTAGTATTAATTTAAAAAAAATATACACATTGTTGTTATCATTTGTCGCAACTTTAGGTTTACCAGCTCAAATTAATTTTAGCTTCTTTTAGTTGTGTCTATAACTGTAGCTTCCATGATGTTGAAAATTTTCCAAAGTGGTTTTACAGCATATTGCATGATATTATTATTATATTACATCTAGGGGTGGGCAATGGTTTGATTCAGTTCCGAATTGAATTGAACTGTTAATTTTTTAGAAATAATAATCTGAACCGAATTGTTTCTCTTGTATACCCATCGGTTTTTGGGGCAATGCTTCAAACCCCCCGCCCCCCCCAAATTATGCCTTTGGCTGACAAAGGATTTCCTGCCGTATATTGCAGTGATATTGCTGTCATTGCAAAGATTGAGAGTATTGACTCTTTAAAGAACTTGGAAGAGATCATTCTGGCATCAGATGGAGCTATGGTTGCCAGAGGAGATTTGGGTGCTCAGATACCATTGGAGCAGGTGCCGTCAGCCCAGCAAAAGATTGTTCAGCTTTGCAGGCAGCTGAATAAGCCAGTTATTGTTGCCTCACAGTTGCTTGAATCTATGATTGAGTACCCTACACCAACCAGAGCTGAAGTAGCTGATGTTTCTGAAGCAGTTAGACAGAGAGCAGATGCTTTAATGCTGTCTGGTGAGTCGGCTATGGGCCAGTTCCCAGATAAGGCATTGACTGTTCTCAGGAGTGTAAGTCTGAGAATTGAGAGGTGGTGGAGGGACGAGAAGCGCCATGAAGCTATGGAACTCCCAGATGTAGGATCTTCTTTTGCAGATAGTATTTCGGAAGAGATTTGTAATTCCGCTGCCAAGATGGGTAAAGTATATGCTGCCTTTATATTCTATTGCAGCATTAAGGAAATTTTAAGTCTCTCTTTCCTGGTTTGTTACTATCTGAAGCTCTTTTTGTTGTTCATACATTTTTTGTCCCAGCTCTTGACATGGATTATATTATGATTTTGCAGCAAATAATCTAGAGGTGGATGCACTTTTTGTATATACAAAAACTGGCCACATGGCATCTCTCTTGTCTAGATGCCGACCTGACTGCCCAATCTTTGCCTTCACTAGCACAACATCTTTGCGGAGACGTCTGAATCTACAGTGGGGTCTGATACCATTCCGCTTGAGCTTCTCTGATGATATGGAAAGCAACCTTAATAGAACATTCTCATTGCTCAAGGCTAGGGGAATGATCAAATCAGGTGATCTTGTCATTGCCGTTTCAGACGTGTTGCGGTCAATCCAAGTCATGAATGTTCCTTGAAATCTTAGTGAGATTGCCATTGTTGTTTCAGCACTTCCCCTAGAGTTTGTGCAATATTATTCCTTATACTAGAAAGAGATTGTTGCTTCAGAGCAAACAGTAGATAATCACGAATTCGATCGTGCTTTGTATGTTTGCCGCAGAATGTTTGAGACTGCAACTGATTTTGCTTTGACAATGAGCGAGCAGGCAGGGGCAGCTCATTCCATTTGAGCCTGTGTGGTTTAAACTGCTGGCGATCAGATTGTATTTTATTTAGCTTAGCATGCAGAATTTACTTTATAGGCAGAGCTGTAATTTTCCTTCTTCACTCTAATCTGTGAACGGTATTCGCGTACTGTGTTGTATTACGTTTAATCAATAAGCGTCAGTTTTCTGTTTTATTTTTATAAATGTGAAGAATATTGGAACAGGTTTTAAAGGCTTTGTAAAATGTAACCCCAATATTCCAATTAGACTTACAAGTTTTATGATTTTGAACCGTGGGCCGCTTCAGAACATTTTAGGAAATGGTTCTAGAGTGGAGCTTTTATTAGAGTTTGACATTTAATGTTTGACGAATTGTCCAAAAACCTTTTTTTTTCTTTTTTTTTTTTGGTTGAGGATGGCACATTTTAAATAGAAATCCAATCCAATAATTTTTCAATGTCATATTTCAAACAAATATTTTTTTTTAATTTTAAATTAATAATTCTATAAGTAAAGCAATACTAATAACCCATTTTCTTTACTTGTTAATTTTTAATGTTCTCGAGACAATTCTCATTGTCATGAGATATTAGAATACAGTAATGCCAGAGATATCAACTATTGTCCGAGTATTTGAATTTGTAATTTATCTGTAATGGTCACATCTGACCATTTATTAATGTTATTGTGGAAGCGCGAAATTATAATATATAAAAAATTAATAACATCAATAATTAACATGATATGGTAATTATAAATATGATTTGTCAGATAAAAGCAGGAAAGATTAGACATGAGAATCAATCACAATATTTGAATCCCTTTGACACAGAGAGAGGGAGAAAAATAAAAAAGTTATTTGGACAAATGTTGAGGCAAATTGTATGTCATTTTTCCTGAAGAGATGGATTGGCTGAAAGTGTGGCAAGTACTAGCAAGCAGTGACCACACACTGACCTTCATACTTGATAATTCATCACTTTCATAATTCAGTTTACCAACAGCCCCATTCCCACTTGTGATAGCCAATTGCCAATGAATACAACTTTGAAGAAAATAGTTTGGAGGTGAATGGGAATAAAAGTTTGATTGCGCAATACAATTCAACGTAAACGTATCGTTTCATTTAATATAAATTATAATCTAATTGTAATATCAGTGTAAGAAAAAAAATATTAATAGTTTATATTAATAACTTTATTATTGGGGTATAGCAATATTAATCCAACTCATTTATTTGTTTATTTATTTATTTATTTGTTATGTTACAGGTAAACCGGCTAACATAATCAAAATCGAAAAGACTCGAGAATATATTTATACATACCAAGCGTGCAATAAATTTTATATTGGTTTAGAGTTGGGCGTTGGGTGTCAATCAAGGTTCAGGTGAAATCATGTCTTGATCAAGAAATGAATTGACCATTGGATAGTTGACACGCGTAGACAGAGTGAGGTTTTTTTTTTTTAATACTGGATTGAGTTTGATGCAAACTCCTTTAATTCTTCCATCACTTTGATATCGGCCGTACTGGGCCCCATAATCTGAGCCCACGATTAGCCCAATATTTATCAAGATGGACTCCTTCAAACCCATATATTAAAAACACCAAAATCAAGCAGCAATTACATAAATCCAACCAATCGACCTAAACCTCCTTGATAAAGAACTAACGAATAATTAAAAAATACATAAACTGTTGAATCAAGGCCATGTTTGGCTTTCCTATTAAAAACGAGAATAGGAACCCACAGCAAGAGTCCAAGCAGAATAGTCGCAGAACCGGTGTTGAATCGACAAAGACATTGCCATCATTTCAAATATAAATTTCTTTCTTTATCAAACAACTTTAATACTTTATGTCCTCATCAATCATCATCTCCATTCATAATAAAAAAATTGATCATAAGACACCAACTTTGTTCTAATCGATGAGAACAAACATGTATTATCTTTGTTTAGCAAGAAATTCCATTATGCAACGGCACCTAATCAAGGATATGACAACTCTTAAGGTTCTTGTTCATGTTACGTTTAATTTGAAATGTTCAAATCAGCATATATTTGTGCATTTTTTATGTGTATAATTTTTATTTATAGTCAATATCAAGATAAATTTTAATTTAATTTTGATTGATGTACGGTAAATACGAATTCGAACAACATTGAATAATTCAACTGGCTAGAATTTAACACACTTTTTTTCCCCATATTTTAGAATCTTTGTGGAGTATTAATCTCTTATGCTTGGGTTATTTTAATTTAATCTAATATCTTTTTCTTAAGATTTTAACAAAAATTTTAATTCATTTCATTGATCATAATTTTTATTTTTTAACCTCTTAGGCTTGGCTCAAAATATAGAAGGATTTGAATAAGCTTTGGTTATTATTATTATTATTGTTTTTTTTTTTTTTGAGTCAATGTGCTGTCAAATTTTAAAATAACGTGTAATAGGATAACCCAATAAACATTCATAAAATTTTTGGTACGTAGTAAAACTAACCTTGCTTAATTCGCTATTAATTTATAATCACAATGCACGATTAAAACTTATTTATGATTTAAAGGATTGAAATATATTATCTTTTTGAGCCTTCATTGATTTGAGGTGCCCGAAGAATATTGGCATTGACAAGGCAAAGCAAAGCATATTTCATCCACACACAAAATAAACAATTTTAATTCTTCAACTGGGTCCAAAAAGCAAGAAATTTTTATGACAAAATACACTATAGTGATATATATTATGGTAATAAAATTATTGAGGCTAGCAAGATAGAGATAGATATGATTATTGATTCAATTTATGAATAGATTTAGAGGGTTTGGTAGGCCAACAAATGGAGTCATTGAGAGAGATGATTTGTATACACATAGATAGGGCAGAGTGACACTACTTGTGACGTTTGCCTTTATTTTAGTTTAAGTGGTTACATAGTAGATGACCTTATTTTAAGCTTAGGGGTCGCTTATTTAGGGTAACTAAATTAGCTTTAGTTTCTCTCTTTTCAATATCTCTATTACTATAAGATGTTCAATCAAGGATAAGAAATGGGTTAGGTTGGTTCTTTGTAAGGATGCACCACCCAAGATTATAATAGCAATATTAGTGATACTATGCTAGTCAACAACAAAGGGTGAAAATTAAGTAAATTATAAATTTAAATATAATCTGCTCAATTTATGGTTGTGACTACAGTATTCACAATGTAATATATATTCTACAGTATGGGTACCATTAGATTATCAAAATTTGTTGATTTTTATTAATTTTTAATTATCAAGCAGTGCGCAGGCTTATGATTATGACTAGAATTTGTTTATTAAAAAAAATCCAAGGTTCCTTAATAACAAAAAGAATATATAAAAAATAAACAAATTTATTTTGAATGCATATTAAGATAGAAAAATTATAAATTTGAAAAATCCTGTGAATTATTGGAGGTACATGTAGATTTTTGGGATTCGGGCGGTCAAGTCGGTTGTTTTCCTTTTTTATATATAATTTTTTTTAATACCCAAATGGTGTCACTTCATTAAGAAAAATAAACTATGGAACAATAAACAATATGTGTTATTGAAAATGATATTTATTTTTGATAAATCTGCATCAAGCAAATCTATTAGTATCAAGTAAATCTATTTGAGTAATAGTTAATAAATCAAATTTATGAAAAGAAAATAATGACAGTCAATGGTTTGTGCTCCATTGGAGAAGTTTTTGGTTTTCTCATCAATTCATTATTTACCACATGTACATGCGTATCATTATAATTGGTTGAAACACACACACACAATAAGATTTGAGTAAACGGAAATTTTATAATTTTTAAGTTCAATACTACTGATAATTTATTTTAATTCGATTATTTTGTTTGTTTTACTATAATGACTTGAACATAATGACTACTTACTAAAATTTGATTTTTATTTGTTTAATTTATTGTTAATGATAGTTGTATAAAATTTACTGGTGAATGTTATTGACAACGCTTTTATGTTATGTTGATTAAAAGATGAAGCAATATATTGATATTTATATAATAATTTACTTACAACATAAATATTTCGTGTTAAATTAACATAATATGTGTTTTGTTTTAATATTGAAATTTTAATTTCTTATTTACATTTATAAAATCTAGAATTGATGATTTTATGTGGCTTTTTTAAATTATTGTTATAAATTTATAGTTTGAAAGATAAATAAGAAAACTTGAAGAAAATCCGCGACGATTGTGGGTGGGTTTTGCAGCGGATGATTTTTTTTTTTTAAATAAAAATCTACTGCAAATTGCAGGCAAGTTTAGTAATTTAAATTTTTTTGCCAATACGAATTTGATAATAACAAACTTGCAGTATCCATTGCCGTCCTCACTTTCAATTATCATCCGTTATATATTTATTAGTAAATTTGTTTACATTAAACCTGGCTTGTCATTTTATATTGACTTGGTACATTGGATGAGCCACTTTTCTCACCCTACAGTCCAGTTCAGTCCAACTTTAATTTATGATTTATTATATATATAAATAATAAAATTATTTTTTAAAAAAAAACTCTTTAACTTTTTTTTTTTTCCATTCCCCGCAAAAACCAAAAGCCCATATTCAGTTCTCAAACCATACTTCTTTTTATTCTTTTTAATTAATCACCCGAACACCGTGGGACAAGAAAATAAATTACATTATTCAATCAGCCCCACTTTAAAGCTTATTAATATTTTGAAGGGTCTGTCGAAATTCTTAAACCAAAGTACATTTATTTAACTGATTTACTATTGTGAAACTCGCAGTCAAACTATCAATGAATTAGACCAAGTTTTTTTTTTTTTTTTTTTATGATATTTCCTAAGTTTCTCATTACACATTTTTAAATTTAAGAGACTTCAAAATTAAAAAAAAAAAAAAATGCAGCACAGCCCTTGTAAAATTCATTGAAAAACTTAGAATAGTGCAGCACACTGACAGAGAACTCGTGCACTTAATATTGCACCCACAAATGAATTATACTCCACACATTCAATATTTCAATCATGTACCTACTAACTCAATAATTCCAACAAATGTCGTAGCCCTCCCATTATAATTACGCGGTTTATTGAGGTCGCATTTGACCACAAATGTATATCTTATCGCCTTCACCAGAACTTTCATTATTTACGATATTTATTAACGCGTCCCTTCGAACATAACACGATGCTTTCCGATGGGAACTGGACATCGGACAATGGATGTTTGATGTTTCTTCTCTCCAGAAGCTGCTGTGCCAAAAATGGTTGATAGAACAATCTCTATGCGACTGTGACTGCGATTGTGATTTGTGTTCATGTGTATGCAAGTTGTGTCATTATTGTGGGGGGTCTCCACTCTCCGGCAAATGGACTGGACTCTTCCATCTCTTCACCCGCTGTGCTATCGATTTGAAAGAGAAAAATTGAAGTGGGGGTGGCACTTAATGAGGCATTAATTAATTAACGACTCTGATGGGAAATGACAATCCAAAGTAACAAATCTTGACACTAATTACTTCGTGTCATTTGTTTAGTCGTTTAGTGGTGGAGTTAATCCGGAATTGCTTTTCCCTTTCTTTGTGGGTTAAAAATTAAAAATAAATAAATAAATCGTCGTACATCAATTTCGATATCATAAAAAATAAAGCATTAGATAAGGTAGTAGTGACGATAAATAAAATTATATTTATTATTTAACATTAGTCGATTTTATTACCTCTCCCATATATAAAAGATTTTGTTGTCAAAATCAATTTCTCTATTGCAGCACTTAGAATGCCTTTTACAAAAACTTCAATATTTGTTATAAACATATTTTTAGGTATATCGCTTTGGCATTAAAAGTCAAGAAAATTTTGTTGAAAAGGAGGGTATGGACCATATGGCTAAAGTTTATGTGCAATAAACTTGAGTAAGCACCCCAAAAAAAAAAAATTGAGATTAGGTTCTCATTCAAGCTACTAAAATTGATGAACAAATTGAAATTATGAGTGTAGGGTCTCCTAATGCAATTCTTTGTGTCTTCTTTTACCAAACTAGCATTTAGTAAAGTTGGCATCTTTTCCTAATTTCACAAAAAGTAATTTGTGCAAAATTAAAGCATTTGATGATTCTCCAAAAGCTAATAACAAGCCCATGTTCCAAAAAAAGTTTAAAAGAAAACATCATTGAGTTTTGAAGGAGATACAATGATTTCAATAGACATTATCAAAAGAAGTTCATTAAAGTGGCATCAATTGTCTTGCTATATTAAAGTTGCAACACATAAAGGAAATAAACCCAATGGATCACAGGCAAATCTCCATTAGATTAAACATGATTTAATGAACTTTAATCTCTATTACATATGTTTTTACTTTAATCATTTAAAGCATAAAGGGCGAAAAAAATGAAATAAATAAAAAATGATAAAAAAAATAAGTTTGGCTTGGCCTCGTTCATCTTTTAAAAAAGTAGATTCGAGACTAGTTATTTGAAATCTAGGTGCTTTCATCTTATTAAAAGTCATTAAAGGCGATAAATTCTTCTTTAATTTACAGTTCATTTGTAAATACAAATGTGTTATTTACTAAATTGTTTGTGTTTTTCATAATAAATTGAAAAGAAAAGTATCATTTCTTGTCATATTTAACGCTGGATGAAAATAAATTAGAAATCGGTAATATTGTAGAAACGTACACGGTACTAATTAATTATTTATTTTTGTATGAACTTTGGGATATAGAGATTAAGATGAATAATCACAATCATCAATTTGTAAATATAAATTACATTAAGAATCAATAAATATACAACTTTCTAGATGAAATCCCAAGAATAAAGCTTACGAATTTGATTCAATATCAAAGGATAATTTCAAGCTTAAAAAAAAAATTGCATTCGAATTAGTAAAAAGTTAGTAGCTCCGATTGATTCATTGACTTGCTTGACCTGAAATTGATTATTTATAGATTCGTCGCTCTGGTTTTTAATTCACACCACACAAGAAACGACTACAAGTAGAGGTAGACACACCAAAATAATGTCAAAATGTACACAAATATAATATCTTACTTGTCCTTGTTTAGAGCTATTGAAGACAATGACCAGACATGCGTACAAATGAAGACTCATGCTCACCGTAAAAATTTGATTTCACCTTAATAATAATAATAATAATAATAATAATAATAAAGCTGAGAAAAAAATTAAGTAAAAAGAAAAAAGGAGAAGATAAAAAAAAAAAAAAAATTGGGCGGACCAACGGTCCAATTGTTTTAACTGTTGACTGATGATGGTTTCAAATATAAGGTGTAATCCAGATGACTAAATTAATATTAGAATAGCATTTGAATAGGGTTAAGCGAAAGGGGAATCAATTAGTGTAATCAAATTTTATCAAAGTAATCACTGTGGTTTCAGCTTTAATTTATTCCTGGTTTTGTTTTATTAGTGTGAAATGAAGAAATGGGTTTGTTTTAATAGTGTGAAATGAAGCAGAATCACAGCTAAAAAAATCATATTCTGTTCCTCATGATGAAGGCTTAAATCATTATATATATACCAAATGGCCTTAATAAGTGTGTTAATCATATTACACAGTGATTATTATTATTATTATTGTTATTATTATTATTCATTTCAGTTGGATTTGTTCTAGTTATACACTGTCAAAGTGATTAGAATTAAGCAGTCATTGTCATGATTCACGTATGAACATTTCCAACAATTTCATTACGCCTCACCTAAATCATATTGCTCTCATCGTGATGAAGTGGCTGTGTCTAATTTATTTTCTCTCTTTCTGTTTAGTACGTTTCTTTTGATTATCAATTTTCATCATAAATATATATATATGCATAATCTTCAATCACTATCAAAAACCAATAATTGGGTTATGTGAACATATATATCAAGTAGCAAGAACCTTCAGAGAAATTTTGTAGTGGAATTTTCACCCCAAAATTATTGAACAACTAATTTCTTCTACTTTGGTTTTAGCCCCCAAAAAAAAAAGAAATCTTCTTCTCATAATTTTTTGGTGTTTTATAAACGAAGTTGGCTCTTACAAATTTATAAACACAAATAACTAACGGTAAAATTTTATATTGTACGTAATAATTTTAATGGGTTGTGGTTGGTATTCATCACGAGAAAGTTTGAAATACCGCTTACGATTCGCTGGGCTGCATCGGTATATCGGAGTTAAAAGTCTCAGTCCCCGAAGCTTATTAATTGTAATTTATGGAATTTATGTTAAAATTTTTAGTTGTGGGAACCCCTCGGTTTATATTTCATCATTTGCTGGACTTGTTGGCTCGTTGTATTTTGCATGTCACTTTCAGAAAGAATTCTTTCCAAAGGTTAAAAATTAGAAACTGAAATTGAAAGAGCGTTGGAGATCATGATCAAACGGTCTACAACGGTCCTGATAATCAAACCTCCCCACTATGACAGTACGTGTCACACGATGTTAGGCGCCCATTCTCAACCACGTCCAACCGGTCCACACTATAAATAATCCCACCCTTCTCTCGCCTCGACTTTCGTCAAATTCTCAAATTTACCCCCCAATCATGAAAGAGTCCGAGACTGCTTTGAACAGAAGCACCGGGAATAATTCGGTAATTTCACATGCAACCGGTGCCACATCATCACAATTATTTTCAGGATAATACGCTCCGTTTAATAGCCACGTAGGATCATAAATCCTAGTCAGCAACATTGCTTCCCCTATAAATCCCAAACCCGTTCCACTCCAATCCAACCAAAACCCAAAAAATACAATCAAACCCCCTGTCCCCCCAAAAAAACAAAGAAAAGTCCTTGTACTCTTCTCTGATAACAATTGCCGGCGACGAGGACAGGACATCGCCGGAGAAATGAATATTCCGTCCAACTTGTTATTCACTTCTCTATCTACACGCAATGTCCCAATCTCCGATCATCGCAGCCACGTTTTCCATGAAAAACCATAAACAAAAGCGATCGCTTTCTTCTTGGTAGTCTTGTATTTATTCCTTTCTTTTTCATTTTTCTTCCTTTTTTTTTCCTCGGTGAAATCCTCAGAAAGGTATCAGCTTTCGGGCTATTTCAGTTCTGGGTAGTTTTGGTATTTTCAGTTTTGTAGCTTAGATTGAGTTAAACGATGGAGTGAGACACGAAAGCGCACTTACGAGATGTTGCATTTTTGACAAAATTTTGTGTGTAAATATAGTCAAACCCTAGTACTTGAAGCTTTAGTTAGTGAGGATTAAACGAGAACCTGCTGATTTTTCAACCTTCGTTCGTTGTGCCATTTCCGATGAAGATCCAACCAATTGACGTCGACTCAGAATCACAAGCACTGAAAGACCCGATAATCAGGCCGGAGTCAACTAAACCGGTACTCAAATCCCGGCTCAAGAGACTCTTCGACCGCCAGTTCCCTAGCGTCTTGCGCATTTCATCGGCCGAGAGGCAGCCCGCTGTTGAGTACACTACTAAAGATGCGGGGACTGGACCGGAGTTCGAGCCCAGCTCGGTCTGTTTGGACAAAATGGTCCAGAACTTTATCGAAGAGTTCAACGAGAAGCAATCGAATGCTAAATGCGCCCGTAATCGCTGCAATTGCTTTAACGGTAACGGTAACGACAGCTCCGATGATGAATTTGATCTGATCAACGGTTTCGGAGACTCCGTTAACGGCGGTTCGTTCAGCGATTTCTCGGATATAGTCAAGGTAAATAAAAATTTGACCAAAAAGGAAATAAAATAAAAGAAGCGCCAGTTATTTCATTTCTCGTTTATTATCTTAAATTTGAGAAATTAATTTTGTTGGAACAGAGTTTGATACCTTGCGCAACTGTGACGGAGAGAAATTTATTGGCTGACGTGGCGGTGATTGTCGATAAGAACGGCAAGAATCACAAACGCAAAGACGATTTGACAAAAATAGTAACCGATGGATTATCATCTCTCGGCTATGATTGCTCCATCTGCAAATCAAAATGGGACAAGTGTCCTTCTTTCCCTGCCGGTGCGGTGCCGTCTAGATTCTTCGACTAATTTTTTAAATAAAATAATACGAATTCTAGGAAATAAATTGAATTAAATTTGTTGATTTTGATCAGGTGAATATGAGTATATCGATGTGATTGTGAAGGGGGAGAGGTTGTTGGTGGATATCGATTTCAGATCGGAGTTTGAGATTGCAAGGTCGACTGGGGCCTACAAGGCGATCCTGCAATCGCTGCCGTACATTTTCGTCGGCAAACCGGAGAGGATCGGACAGATTGTGTCGATCGTATCGGAGGCGGCAAAGCTGAGCTTGAAGAAGAAAGGCATGCATTTTCCGCCGTGGAGGAAGGCGGAGTACATGCGAGCCAAGTGGCTGTCTCCCTACACCAGAGCCTCCGAAACCGGTGCCTTTTTGCAGACCAATGTTGAATCGGAGAACGGGGCAGCAGTGGAGAGTGATGATTATGGAGATTTGGAGTTGATTTTTGGAGAGAAAACGACGCCGTCGGAATCGTCTTTGCCGGTTAAAGAATTTGTTGAGGTGGCGATGACGTGGAAGCCGCCGGCGGTCAAACCAAAGACTGTAGAAAAAGGAACCAAAATGGTCACCGGATTAGCGTCCCTGTTAAAAGAGAAACCCTGAACAAAATCGAGTTTTGTTTTTTTGTTTTTTTGAGGCATAAAAAATATGAATATATATTAAAAAATATATAACATCGGATAATGCTTTACTTTTTGGGTTTTTTTTTTTCTTCCTCTTCATTTTTATTTGAAGGAAGAGGCAGTAACTCTACCAGCCATGTAATTTAAATAATTAGAATAATAAAAACAGAACATGTTGTTAATAGTAAAAGGTTTTAGAAAATCATATCTGCCCATTATCGGCTAAAATAACTAAAGGATGAAATAAATTTTGTTGCGGGTTTGTTTCATGAGAGGGAACACTGTAGCATGGAAACTTTTCTTTTTTAATTTTCTCATCTTTTTAGATAATTTATTTATTAATTTTAAATTTACTTAATATTATTTATTGAGTTTGTTGGTGACGGCAGATTGAGGAGGCTCGTGGAGTCTCGATCGCCGTGTGTAAGAGCGCCATAAAAATTGCAAAAAAAAAAAAAAAATCACTAGATTGGCGTGATATTCTCTTTTCAAATTTTGAGCTTTTTGGTTGCCTAAAAGTAAAGGTAAGAGATAAAATTATAAAAATAAATAAATAAATGACTCTGCCTCTTTGGTTTCAACCCAGCTCGTGCGGTTTTCATGTTCTTCACGTCCACCAGCCATTTTGCATTTATGTTTCTCGTGTGTGAAATTGCAGTTTTGACTAGTAGAAATCATCAAAACGATGGCGCTCTGACACGTGTGGAAAATGTAGTCGTTGAAACTTTTAAAAGATTAGGAGTTTTGACAATTTGACTGCCTACTTGGTGACCGATTAGCTTTATTTATTTATTTTTATTGACGGTTGAGAGTGCAACCAAAACAAGAAATGCACTATTGTTATAGAGGTGAAAAATTCAAGAATAAGATGTGGAATTAGGTTTTTCGGCCCTTAAAAGGCAAGTCCGAATCTCAAATTTCAGCCATTATGCAGCATAACTAAAACAAATAAAATGGGTATTTCTTATAAAATGGCCAACTTGCGGGCATTATTTGGCGCAGAACCCTTTCCCATTTTGTTTTTCTGGTTGATTTTACAATTTATTTTTGGGGAAAAGAAAAAAGTCTCATAATCATTTTTGTGGGTCATCTGTATTCCATTATCCACTTTAAATATCAATTTCTATAATACATCCCTATTATTTTTGCAGCCTAATCCTAGTTTACTCTTCCAATCCAAGTGGGTAGGGTCCGTTACAAAACGTCCTAAAAACAATAAAGGGTTGTAGGGTCCTCCCCTTTTTACTTTTTCGCATTTCTTATTTCTTATAGCATGGGTATAGCCTATTGTCAAAATTTTCAAACTTTCGTCACACAACTCAATTTATGAAAAAAAAAAAAAAAAGAGAGAGAGAGAGAATGTAACGTAACGTGATAATTAGATATGTAACAAAAAATTTAAGAAATAATAATGTTGTAATCGACCTACAATACAAATGTTGCATCTGCGTGTAACATCATTTATAATTTCTTTTGTTATTTGCAACAACTTGCAGACCACGATATAAATATCAAATTTTAATTCAAAAAATCAATTAACAAATATCATTTGTATTATGAATATGAGGCGATAAGATTGATAGTGGGGTCTATAAAAAAGGCAAGATAATAAAAGCAAATAGCGCAAAGTTTGAAAATAATAATAAGCTTTACGAAAGCAACACCCCACCTACTATTCTCTTTCTCTTTGATTGCTTTGCTTGTGTGGTGTTGTGTTGTGCTGTGAGGCGTAATTTGATTTCACCGAGTTTGCCTAGACCACACGAAACCAGAAAATCAGAATCCTACTACGCCCACAGGCCACGCTATTCACGATTTTATCGGATCTTTAAGGATTTGTTGGGAGCAGCAGGCCTCACGGTAGGAATTGGTGGGCCTCCACATGTCAGCTAAAGATTCTTTTGATCTATGATTTTTGTGCCTTTTTTTCCATTTTCCGAAAGGCTCGATTGCTCATGAACGTACCAATAACCAATCAGATTAACAACGAAAACGGTGCGGGAGCTCAGCAAAAGTTACCCTCTTATCCAATCACGATTTGACATCTCTGTTAGTTCTTTGGCCTTTTCTTTCTTCTGTCGCGCTCTCGTGACGCGTACTGATCAAAGATAGCAAAAATTTAACAGTACCACACCGTGAACTAATGAGGCGATGACTTACTTTAAGAGAAATGACTCGTTGAAATCAAGGTCCTGATTAAGTTCTAATGGCTGTTTGTTTGTTATGATTTATTTAATAATTTAAATATTTATTTAATTTAAAAATATTATACAGTAACCTAATAAGGAGATGACTTAGTTTAACAGAATTGACTTGTTAGGATTAAAGGTTTGATTCAAGTATTAGTGCCTATTTAGAATGATATATTTAATGGTTATAAGTATTTATTTAATTTCAGAAATTATTGTCAAAATTTTTATTGTTCTTTTAGTAGAGTTTTTTTAAATTTAAATAAGTTATTTGGTCTTTACCAACAAAAGCTTAATTTTAAACTTTGAAGAGTAAAAGTTGAAAAAAAAAATTTAATATTAAAATATCTCAAATATCCTTTATTGATTTGATAATTTTATTTTATCCTTTTCATTATGTAACTTTTAAAAAAATTGTCTATTAAAATAATTTTATAATTTTTAATAAAAATTTTCATTGACAATTTAAAAGGATAATTAAAAGAGATGGTATCCAAATTGTACTCTAGGTTTTAGAAATTATTTTGAGGTCACTGATCCGATCCTCCTTAGCTTTCGTTTCTTGAAGAGATTTTGTCGCATCAAATGAGTTGCAGGGCAGCCATAAAATCAACTGAACAAATGAACGTGGAAGTACAAAATACAATATAATGCCAATGGCGAGATCGAGTCTTCAGTAATAACACTTAAATGAAACTATGAAAAAAATGGCTAAAATCCCTATTAATGCATTGATACAATGACAGCTTGCGAATCTTTTCTTGGAATGTATTCACTCAAAGCATCAGAAAATTTCAGAACATCGTTAGGTTAAAACCATCATTCATCTGCCCACTGACTCAGATTAATATAAGATGCTGTGCATTTACTGCTCTATTCTTGGATTTCTGCTACTCGTGTAGCTTCAGAAATGCTAGAGACGAGCATGGATCATACAGGCACCATTAAATGACTTTTTCTGATAACTCTGGACTTACCTTAAACGAAAATGACGATGCAGCGAAGTAAAAATTTCACATCATCCAACACATATTTTCTTGATGATGTTACAGCATGCAGAATATGCCAAAGGAAACAGCTTATGTTGTTTTATGCAGATCGGACTTCCACATCAGCCACCATTATGATTTTTGAACAAGTCTCCTTGCAAAAAGTTGCAGAAGATATTTATTGACTTGAACATATACGTGTAATTTGCTCAGCAAGATAGAATCGTTTATCTAATCCTCCAAGTAGTCATATCTATTTTTTCTAATTCGATAGCAATAAAGATTTGATATGTAATTGTTAATCTTTTTGTTCTTAATCCATATCAGTCCCACATGATCAATGTGCTGCAGGTATTAGATTATTTGGAAACGAACATCGAGACCCCTTAAGTTTGCTCTAATGTACAAACCTCTAACGTTTTAAAAATGATCATAAAATCTCCGTTCTACTTGTGACTTTTTTTTTAACCGAGGAGCCATACGTAGGTCAAACTAGAAGAGAGTCTAGGAGCCATAAGTAGGTCAAACTAGAAGAGAGTCTATGTGTCCATCTTTGAAACGTTGGGGATGGACTTTTATATTGAGGGCTAATTTTCCCTAGATAAGCATTGCCTTGATCATAATCTTAGGTTTCCGTAATTGGAAGAAAACTTGCACTTTACTTTGATCTTGAACCTAAATTTTATCATGAATATATTTTGACGGCCATGGATTCTTCCACAGAGAATTAGTAAACTTGGAATCCAGGACTGGCTTAAAAAATATTAGACGTATTTTATTCCTCGTGGAATCAAAAGAAGATTGGTTTTAAGCCTGCAAAAATGAATTTATTTTTGGTGTTAATGCAACGAATACTTGTCTGCTGACCAGTGGCCACCCACCAAGAAAGGAAAAGAAGAAGTGGTTGTTGGCAAATTATTTTTCTTCCTCAAGGTCTGGTTCTATTGGATTTTCAGGAATCAAAATCAGATAGACTTGTTAAAATGAATATCAATTTTAAGCTCTAAGAATCTTTTCAATTAAAACTTCCCACCAAGCTAATGATTATATTAAGAAGCAGGAATAAAGAAAATGACGAGTGGCAGAGGCAATTTCTTAGTATCATTGAACTGAATGATTAGCTAATGATTATATCCTCTCAGCTTAATATACTGTTCAATTGAAATATTAAGGTGGTTAAGACTGCAACCTAAATAGGAATTAATTTCTTAGAAAATGCTGGGCAGAAAATGAAGCAGGAGCTAAATGGTTGTTTTCAGTGACAATTTTGATTTAAAACTGTAAAGGGATGTAAAAACTTTTCAATGACATTTCCCTATGGACAAACAGCTTCAGAACTTTTGTTAAATAAGAGTGTGCTTTAACTTATCAAAGTTCATGGCCATGTGGGCTGTCAGCCCTTTAGAAAGCGGATGCGCCAATCATTTGAAGCATGCTTCTCTGTTGGGTCAGAGGTCCCGGAACCCGATCAAGGTGAATGTGAAGTTACATGCAAAGCTCCAAAATGAAGCTCTAGCCTTACCATTTTCAGAACCAATCTTAGGCAATGCCTTCGTTCCCTCACTTGCTATTGCATATATTTTGCTCCACTCCGTCCCAAGCTTTGAAAAGCTATAACAAAAATGCAGCTTTAAGCCCTTAAAGCTCCTCGCAAATGGGCCCGTACATTAACCTCTCACAATGGACTTATCCATTTCAATGGGCATGTCAGGGTTGGAAATCTTTGGACCACAGGCAAAAGAACAATTAAAATGCCCTTATGGACCACATTAAAGAAAAATTAAAAGTGCTTCTCCCACCTTAACGTTTCAACTTTTTTGCAACCCTCAAACCAGATTAGCAAACAAGGAATCCGAAAGCTGCCTATCAGGATTGATACACATTGACTAAGATGCTTCCTCATCTATGAATTGCGGGAAAAGTTACAGGAACAAACGAGAGCCATAGAATGTGTTCATATTAGCAGAGCCAAGAGTAACATAAATAATGTATCATCAAAGAACTAGCCTTATCTCTAAAGAAGACAGAAAATAGTAACAGATTCATCGAATAGTAACAGATTCATCGAATTATTCTGCATATGATGAAGATGTATAGCAGTATATTTAAACTAGAAACTAGTTCCCAGTCTAATCACTAGATGTCAATTTTTTTTTTTTTTGGCAGAGCAATAGATGTCAATTTAATAGAAAATATTGTGACACTTGGATATAACTAACAAACTAAATGAGACCTTTGGTTTCAATAGATTCATTCTTTGCCATCCACTGCACGAAGAGAGCCCAGTTGGACAGGTGCTTGTGCACCAACCACTTTTGAGGATCCATAAATGTAGGGGTGGGCACGGATCGGTTCGGATCGAGATTAAGTATAACTGATTAAATTCGGTTATTTTATAAAAAGAATTGAATAAAAACCGAATACAAAAAATAATCGAACTTAAACGGATCAATTCGGTGCGATTCGGTTTGTTCGGTTCTGAGCCTATTTTGAATCTTAAATTTTTAGCCCGTTGTGCCTCATTAATGGAATAATTTTTTTCAGCAATCAATTCATCGTAGTCTCATTACAAATACTAACAATAAACACATAGTATTCAAAACACATTTATCAATAATGTTTTACTAATTAGTACTAACAAAATATGAAATATTAAGATTTAAAAATACAAATCTAGACTCTAATGCTCCATCTAAATAAATATAAAGTTGTAAAGAAAAATAAAAATAGCAATAGTTACAACACAAAATAAAAATAATAATTGTGTGTGAACAAGTTTATTGTAATCATTTTACATAGCCAATTAATATATAACACATTTCATGTTTTAGTAAAATTATAAAAATATCTCAATTATTCGGTTCGATTTTTTTTAGGCATCGACTTTTTTGCCGAGTCCTACATAAATGGGCAAATCAATGCCTTGAGCTTTCTCTTTCCCCATCTGTTCTTTGATCCAAAAGTATGTGATCCTGAGCCCATTTTGTTGCAAAAAGATATGGATGAAATTAGTGAGTCAGATAATCATGAATAAATTTACTATAACAGAAGCTTCCCATTGTATCTTCAGTTTCAGAGTAGGGGCCCAACCAAGCTTTCCGTTTATTAAAGTGTCATCTGAATTTCAACCCCGCACGCCTTCTGGGGCAGGAATATGATGGATAGGGAGCTTCTGATTCTCAAAGCTGAGAATAAGCTCAGCCATCTCGTTCGTGCTAACCATCTCATCACCTCCAATATTCAAAGGCTATCAGGAGTCCGATTTTATCAATCTAAAACAATATTTATACTGAAATAAATCGTAATTCAAATTCGTAGGAACACCAGGCAACAATTCACCTCATACGTTCACGCATCACTTCACCTATTAAAAATCATACATTTGTAGTCCACAACTCAAATCTTCATATGCTTGTAGTCCAAAACATTTTGATATTATACATTTAGCAAAACGAATGGCTAGTGATGAACACTGTACCTCAGAACACCACCCTCCACGCATTCATCAATGAATGTGAGAGACCGAGTTTGTTTTCTATCTCCCCACATCTCAAATTTATCAGGGGAAGTAATGGCCTTCCTACTGATCGTAGAAGGAGCCCTCTCTTCTCCCTCTTATAAGTGCACAAAATGCAAAATATATAAATCCATAATTGCAAAAGTATATACTACTCAATACAACAAATAATGGACAGATTCTTGCATTTCCAAGTTCCTATTCTTGCCATTCCACGTTCCTATGGGTCCATAAATTTTATGAAAACGACCAATTCGACTCTCAATTTCAAAGTCCTTGGTATAATGCTTGCATAACGCTTCTTAGCTAGCTTCTCCAAACCATAAGCGTCTTGAGGCTAAAAGGCAAGCCAAAGTGATCTGATAAACATGTGAAGAAACAAACATGAATAGCTTTGTATACGGGGTTATTTCTACTAGTCCAGAGTGGAAACTTCCGCAAGCCAGGCATCAAACTCCTTTAAGCTCACATAGTATCCAATTGTTCAAATTCATGGCAAATGCAACCACTTGAGGCATGGAGAAAAATGTAACACCCCAAATCTAACACATGATGAAAGAAATTACTAATAAATTAAGATCTTTACACAAAAAAAATCTCAAACTAACGTTCCTCAAATTTTTAGTCAAATCAAATCCACTAATCCATGTGTCTGACACTAGATAATCTCTCTCGAAAACATAAATATAACAAAAGTCTCAAAACTTCCTAATTACAAGATCATAAATAAATAGACTTAAAAGAAACATGAGTTTATCCTTCTCTTATTCAACTAAAAAAAATAAATAAATGAATCTCTAATTCTAATGATAAGCACACCTTTAACAAGATACTTAATCTGTAAAAAGTAATGATGAGAGATGAGCCGTCAACTTAGTAACTAAAACCATTCCTAACATATTAGGCTCATTGGTATAAAAAATAATGCAAGACTTCTTTTTATCAAAACATATATTATAATCCATAAAACAAAAAATTATAATAAGATGACATAAGTTTATAGTAATTAGAAATATCAAAAGCATAGTTAATTATGAAAGCAAATAGCATAGCATATATGTAAAAACAAGAGGTTAGCTCATGTCACATAGCGTCACCTATACTCTTGGTGACCCGACCAAAAACAGAATCAGAATCAGAATATCGTGTGCACACTCAGAACAGAATCCTAGTGCTGGTCTAAAACATATATATAACGTATTATACGATCAGAATCAGAATAACTATGGACAAAGAGCAAAAACATTCAAATTAATTTTTCATATATAATAAATTGTACGTGACACTTTGCACTATATGTGGCACTTTGCGACGCTTTTGCCCTCGAGAGATGGCCCTTATATAGTTTCAAGCGGTAACCCCCATACAATCATAAATAATTTAAATTGTACATAGGCACAAAATATCTGTATCAGATTCACAAATGTCTATTTAGACTTGCAAGATATCTTATAAATGAAATCATAAAAGATAATCATATAACAAAATAAATTACATATTTAAAAGCATTTATAATATTTTGTTAAAACCATAAGAATAACATAATTTTTAGATTTGAAAACATTTACACAAACTAATTTTGTTATGAAAAACAATTGATTTTCAAATAACTATAAAAACATATGTATTTATAGTAGTATCAAAATAAGTATATTTATCTCGTACATTAGGAATGAAGTTACTTACCTTGATAAAAGTAATGATCTAAACACTCCTCTAAGCCTGTAACAGCCTCAAACACCTCCAATACCTTAAACAGATGATAGTTGTAACCATTAACAACTTATTCTAATAACCTGATTTTTTAATTCATACCAGTACAAGTATGATTTTTAGAATTTTAACTCTTAATCTACATATTAGAATGACACAATATTTTGTAGAGCTATTATGGACATCCATGAGTATCTCCCAAAAATTTTTCAAAAGGATCCGACACTAAAAACATTTTCAAAACTATTTGTTTCTTGATAAATTCAAAATTGTCTCACTGTGCCTTAATTGAACAGTATGGATTTCGAGATTTTTATAAAATTATAAATCATAAAATTATGAAATTAAACCTGGAAGCACTAGACACATATAATAACCTATGTTTAAAATTGCAAAAATTTTCAAGTTTATTTGGCCCTACAAATAAGTTTGTGAATCTGGTCGTTCTGCTGGAATCGCAATTTTCCAGTGCAATAGTGTCAGATTCGAAAGTACATATAAAATAAAAAACAAGGTCAAAGTTTATGACACAAAATTTATTCAATAAGTCCTACATGTCTAGTTTTTAGAAAGATAAGGCGCTTCTTAAGAATCATTTATAAGATATATGCTTAATTTCGAGAGATTCATGTTGTCTAGAATTGTCTAGTGTGTTTATTTCCTCCAGGATTGTTTAACAAGACTCAGCAATAAATCAAAACCCTAAACAGAACCTAACCATATCATAAATCACGCATAATGGTCTATAACAATCTAAAACCATGCCAATAAAAATCCTAATTGAGTGATAGAAATACATGTGGATAATAGAGGGAGTAAAACTTACCAATCCTTAAGGTTCTCCCTTAAGTAAGGGCTTGAATCTTAGGGTATGAATAAGGGAATACTGAGCAGTAAAGAAAATAGAAGAAAATATTGTGAACTTAGGGTTATGGAGAAGCGGAAAGTATGATTTTATAGTGAGTCCTAAGAAAACCTATTAAATTTTAGAAAATATAAGTTTTTTTCTAAAATTACTCATGAGTAATCCTTATTAGTAGGGATAATAATGCCATTTATAAATTATAATAAAACAAAATTCCTATAATTCTAAATTCATAGAAATTTTGGCCTTACAGAAAAACTTGAAATTGACCATGAAAATGTTAATTAGTATCTGGATATGGCAACTTTATAAAATACTAAATGTATGTAACATCAATAACAAAGAGAAAGCACAGAAGGTAGAACATTCAGGGAGAGTTTGACATGCAAGTAATTTAACAGACTAAACAATTTGTTCTAATGTTACA
The DNA here is from genome assembly GCA_030449905.1 of Luvunga scandens. NCBI lineage: Eukaryota > Viridiplantae > Streptophyta > Magnoliopsida > Sapindales > Rutaceae > Luvunga > Luvunga scandens. The sequence continues at coordinate 4,443,030 of JASUUG010000478.1, forward strand.
TCGTCCTGTTTTGTACTGCGATGCAAATTGACGAATAATTCTCAACAGTAAATTCAAACTGTAAGATTGCCACAACTGTGATTAGCATATCATAGTTTTCAATTTAGTCTACGAACATTTATAAATGCACGGTATATTCATGGTAATGAACCTCTTAACTCCATTCATCCTTGCAGCCTCAAGCATGTGGAAGCTGATCATAGTGTTGTTATACATAATAACTGAGTGATTGGATTGAATGAAGCCCATGCCTCCCTTATCAGCAGCAAGATTGAACGCATGATCAACTCCACTTGTCACCTTCAAACAGTTATCCATCACCCTGAGATCAACAAGATGGAATTCATGACAGAACATATCCTCCATCACATGCTCATTCTTCTTTCAGTCAGGGGCAAATCGCCTGGCAATGTGAGGCAATAAATCCTCCAGCCCCAGTAAAGAAATCATGAGTTTCCCTGAAGGCCAGTGGGGTTCTCTTTCAAGTTTATCATAGGTGTATTCTCCATATGACGTTCCCATTCTGTCGCATCCAAATCCATTAAGTATAATTAATCGTAGCCAAGTGGTCAGCAGGAGTAATTGAATATCTAACAGCACATTCTCAACAATGCATGGTACAAATAATTTCACCCTTTGAAAGCACAAATTCCTGCTCTCAGTACACTCTAAAGTACCAAAACTGTGAGGAAATGTTTACATTAAAGCAAGCCTTGAATTTCATTCGAAATTTTTGGTGAAGCATGCAATGAACTCACTTAAAGGGGTTTTGCGGAACAAATTCGTAATTGAATTCGATGTACAATAACAAAGTATCCCTTAACGACTAACACTCTAAAAGGCCAATTGACCAACTAAAGTCTAGACTCTGAAGCTCGCCAATTAATTACTTAAAAGCCAATGAAAGCACCGTGCACTTATCACAAAACTCAAGTGAACTCCATGAAACAGGACAATATCAGATTAAAATGTACCCTTAAACCCCATAAATCAAATACATAGTTAAATAAATGAACGTTCAAGAACTTATTTTGAGCGACTAAAAGGATTTCTTATCAATTCAACAGAGAAAACTTTAAACTTTAAGCTTCATTAATCTATAAAAGCGGAGGAGCAACCACACTATGAAGCAACAGAGCATACATAAATGGTATCTAAAAACACCATAAACTAATAAAATGAGCACAACCCACCAAAGTTTCTGACGCGAACCACCAATTCTAGGTACCGTAAAACGGCCCTTTAATTAAATTTACGCGTCTAAGGAAAGAATGAAATGCGTTAATTTTAGAAGACGCAGTTGAATGAACGCAAAATGAGCAATTCTTTTAAAGTTGAATCTGAAAAACGAACCTTGAAAGTTTGGCAAGTGTTTGAAAAGATGATGACGGCGCTAATTAATATCAGAATCCTACAACAGATCTGAGCTCGGGTTCTTGTGAGGTTACAGCCACTTCTATAATTAGTTAGAGAGACCAGTATGTTAATGTTATTTTTCTGAGCCTTTATGTCTTTTTTATGATAATTTACTTAATTCTTATAATTCTAATAAATACCCAAATATATAATGTGACGTGACGACTGAATACCTATTGATAATCTCTGTACTCAGGTTTTGAGATATTGATAGTCCATGAGTTATTTTGAGATATTTTCTAGATTCATATGCTTCAACAAAAATTGAAATCTTATTTTCTCTAAGCATCTTTTTATACCACATTTTCGGTAAGGATCCTATCACTAAACTAGAGTGTAATGAAAAATTTAAGACCTTTGGTATGTGAAGGTAATGCATGAAGGACGTTTGTTTATTATGCAAACCAACTTTCACCACAGTATAAAAAGGAAAATGTTACAAAATGAATCATGTGCTTGAATCTTGAGTTGTTGGACCATTTCTATAAATTTCTTGAGCTGGTTCTCGTTTACAATATAAACCCTTAACTTGAAAAGCTTGTGACATTAAAAACAGCAACCCATACTATTTTGAAAATATAATTTATTATATTCAAAACACTAGATTGAAAGTTTGTATAACAATTTATTCAGAATTAGTTATGCATATAGGACTCTCACTGTTCCACATCTTCCCATGCTAATTTAACATCGAAACGAGTAGCAACAGACTGTCCCTTATGAAAAAGAACCATTAGAAATTCATTGGTGCAATATTTGGCACATGAACAGGAAAATCATCAATTTCATCCGTCCAAGGATTCTTCTCCTGTTCAGGCTTAATAGTCCTCAATGCACGCCACACAGCGCTGTTGCACTTGAACCCTGAACCAAATCCAATCTGCCAAATCCTGTCACCTTTCCGAATTCTTCCCTTGGCCTCAGAGTAAGCCAATTCATACCATAAAGAACTGCTTGAAGTATTCCCAAATCTGTAAAGAGTCATTCTCGAAGGCTCCATGTGCCATTCACCGAGTTGAAGATTCTTCTCCATCTCGTCTAACACTGCTTTCCCTCCCACATGGACACAAAAATGATCAAAAGCCAACTTGAAATCAGGAACATACGGCTTGATCTTCATTTTGAAGATTGTTCTTGCTACTGAATTTGCCAAAAACAAGAGCTGCTCTGACATTGGAAGAACTAACGGTCCCAGTGCGGTGATATGTGTCTTAAGCACCCGTCCAGCGACAACTATGAGGTCTTTGGTGAGTTTGATTCCAACTTTTTGAAACTCATCCTCTTGTTGGGAGATGCAATTGTAACTTTTGTCGTCGGCACCCATGTGGGTGCGAAGGGTGTGAGTTAACTCGTACTTTGAGCGGCTGCGATCAGATGATCGGTTGGAGAGGAGTATTGCAGCATCACCCTCGCGAAATAAGACGTTTGTGAGAACCATCGATCTGTCATTGCCAGTATAAAAGCCGACAGCCATGATCTCGGCACTCACAACTAGAGCGTAGGAATTAGGTTGCACCTGTTACAATGACAGTACAAAATTGATCAGTGACTCTATTTAAACAGGATAAATGCACCTTTAGCCCATAGAGTTTGAGTCAATTTTCCATTTAGCACTCCTATTTTAAATTTTTTTTTTTTTTTTTATGTTGCATATTTGTTCACGTTAAAGTCCATTGTATTATTCACATGTTGATTGTCGGATTTAATTAAATTTTTAAGTTTTAGACAAAATTTTAAAATACAAATCCTACTGACTAAAATCAGCACTGAATCCAAAATTCAAAGAGTAAGGTTAGGGAATAATAGCATCAGAAAAGTAGCTGTAAACCTGCAAAAGCCTTTTGGCGAGGTCTATAGAAATAGTTCCAGCACTGCAACCCATAGAACCCAGATTAAAGCTCAAAACGTTGCTTCTAAGCTTGAAGCTATTGACGATCATGGCTGACAAAGATGGTACTGGATTGAACCCACTGCTATTGACTACAAGAATCCCAATATCTCTAGGCTTCACCCCTGTTTTGGCCAACAGCTCCTCGATTAATCTAACTATTGCGCCCTCTTTCTCCTTCCTAGCTTCCCCTATAGATACCTTTCCCTTAAAGTTTTCCAACATGACTTTCGGGACATATGACTTTCCCCCAATCCCTGATCTCTCTAGTATTCTCTTTAGAAAGGTTAAAGTTTCTTTTGCAAATAACCCACATTGTTCTGTCAATTGCAGGTAGCGTTCTGCACTGCACATTTGAGACGGGTCGGGCTTGTAACATGCAAAGTCCACCAAGTAAACTTTTCTAGGCCGACTCATTCGGTAAATGGTTGATACAAGAACAATGGAAACGGGAGATAAAGCAAGTGTCGCAAAATTGATTCGGATAATAAGGTCACTCCACAGCTGAGAGAAATCATCAGCTGTTAAAGTTGAAAGATGAGTTATGACAATGCAAAGGGATGGGACTAGCAAGAGATAAAGGGGGTTAGAGATAAAATAGTGGAGACCACGCTTAATGTATTTGAGTTTCACGGGTAGAGCGACGTTGGGAAGATGATTTTTCATTCTTTCGGGGAAATAATGAAACAAAGTGGGTTCTTTTTGCAAGTTTCTCGTGCTTTCGTTGGCCATTGCCATTGCTTTTGGCTGGTTGCTAATGCAAGAAGAGGGAATGAGACCTGTAAATTACATGCGGCGATGAAGGGAATTTAAAGGCAGGCTGAGTCCGCGAAGTTGGAGGCTTTAGGCCAGAAATTAATGAATCCGTTGAAATATATATTAGTAGTCTACGGGGGAAAAAGAAAAAAAGCCTTTTATAATAATGTTTTAGATTGGCGTCAAAAGTGATGAAGTCTTATTTATTGCAAAACTAATTACTTTGATATTTTGATAAATATGAAATTTTATTGAAGTATGGACGGTCAAATTATGCACTTGCTCAACTGCAAACAGTCACGTCCATTGATTTATTAATGAGAATGTCAAGTTTTTATTTGGCATTGGGGTGGCAGCAGGAGGGAAAAAAAAGTGGGGGGGGGGGGGGGGGAGATTTTGCTACATGAGCTCAATCATAAATTAAACGACAGGAATTAATATTTGATTTCTTTTTATTAAATCATCAATTTTCCTCTCTTTTACTTTGAAAATTTATGACTGAGCTCTTTGGCCATTTGCATGTAAATAAGAGGAATTAGTGTTTCATAAAATTATTCCGGATAAACTTCTAAATATCCATCAATGCATCAAAGATTTTCTCACTAGCATATAGAAGGGGGTGGTGGTGCGGCGGATCTTGTCTTTAGATATATTTAATGGTGTAGTGTTAGGCGGGTATTGAAGAGTAATCAGTCCCATTCTATTATCTTAAAGGTGGGGACTATCGTTGGAGTTTGGCCTCCATCGTAATCAATCAATTTGTGAATCATTGATTCAAAAGGATAATTTTTTTTTTTTTCAAACCTTTTAATCAGTTTATTTTTGTTTAGTTATATTCAACAAAAATAAAATGTTTTCATTCTACACTAGCTAGACAGCCTCTCCCTCGTAGTAACAGATTGAAAGATAAAATAATTAAGATAATTTTTTAAGGATAAGTCACATTAAGATAGTTTTCTTGTAGTATATTTTGCTAACAATCCATTCAGTCAGCGGCACACTTACTTCACAAAAAATTTCACAAAACGCCTTGTAGACTTCTATGATTTTTGTATATAAGAAAAGGAGTTTTTAATTTTCTCTCAGTATGTCCCTACATCAATCTCTCCTAAAATAACTGAAGTACCTTTTTTTTTTCAGACATGTTATTCTTGCAATTGCATTGAGACCTACAACATAATATTAAAAGAATAATTATCATTTTAATTGGAGTGACTGACTTATTTTGTTTATATATATGTGTGTGTATGTATTTTGTATAGAGTGAGGTTATGTCACATTATTTTGATGTATGTATGTGTGTGTGTACTTTTTTACATGCATCCAACATCCACATAAAATTATTAAATAAATTTATAATTTAGTCAAGAGAATCAAAGATTTTGGGTTTGCCCCTGCTTTGTATAAATTCTTACTTATTATAAAATAATATTGCTGGGACTAAGAAAAATATTGTTTTAACGAGATTATTTGTCTATCTATAAACCAATAATTTATTGGTAAATGAATATTTATTAATTTAGAAAAAAAATTTGTATTTTAATTATTTGAGTCATCTTAGCACGTTCACTATTTTTTTGACCAAAATCATTTGTGAATTTCAAAAGTTATTATGAATATAAAAAAAAATTAATAAATGTTATAAAGAAGTAGGTAATTTTTTTTTTAAAAAATATGAATAGGTCTGATTTTTTCTAAAATCTGAATGGATTTGGACCCAAATATATGAATTATATGTTTATTTTTCTTTTTTAATATCAAAATATAAGTGGTATTTTATTTATTTTTATAAATAAAAAACATACTATTTGACGTTTATGTCCTTATAAATAAAAAAATATTAGGTTTTATGGTATAGGAAATAAGTATGTTTAATAGAAATAATTTTTGGATATAATATCTACTTTGCATTAAGATATTTTTTAAGTTAGATAAAAATTACAAAGTTTACTTTTTTTATTTAAATATGAATGTTTGAAAATCATACATAAGATTAAAAAAATAAATAAATTTTTACAAAGTCTTAATAAAATTTTAGATTTGAGATGTTTAACAAACAAGTTCTATGTAGAAGTCCAAAAATAAATGTAAGTGCATTGTAAATAGACATGAAACTGATGGACGCAAAGTACATTGTACATAGGCATAAAATTGATGAGTGCACTATTTTAATTTAATATCCTTGCAAAAAAAAGTATTTCAGATATTTTACATACATAAAACATAAACTTGATGAATACATTTATCATTAGTTTTATTTTCAATCTTCAATCATTAGATGCACATTTTAAAAAAGAGTTTAACTGAGAAAAGTGAAGTTGTTATAAGAGAAAAATCCTCAATATTATGAGTTTATCTGTTATTTATTATTAATATTTTCTGTACGTGACTAATTATCAATTTATATTTTTATTAGGCATTAAAAAAGAATTAAAAAATTATTATTTTATGCGTTCAATGAAATTATTAATTTGATGCATTAGCCTAAGTCGGGGATAAAAAATTTTAATTATTAAATCAAAGTTATTAATTTATCGGAGGTTTTATTGTAATTATTATTCGGTTTCTCTGACTAGTAATGCTTTTTATTTATTTTCCCGAGCAACAGGGGCCCAGACCCAGTACAACTTGGATCCAAAACAACTGGTTTTATTCGGCCAACTGGCTACAAGCCCAGTCCAATTTCAAACTGTACATTTGAATCTCCTGCACCAAATAAGACCCGCAACTAGCAAATCTTGTACAACCAAGACAATCGACAAGAAGCCAAAATGCAGAAGCGGGAACAGGGCAAGTCTGGTGGCGCGACCGGCGGAGCCGCTACTCCGGCCGCTAAGAGAGGCCGTCCGTTCGGCAGCACTAGCGGTAGCTCAGGAGGGTCCGGCTCCGCCGCCGATTCCGTAGCTCCAACCACTCTCCTTGGTCCATCTCTTCAAGTCCACAGTTCCTTCGCTGGTCAGTTGCTCAAACTCTAGCCCTAAAATTTTTTTTTTTTAAAAAACTAACTTTTATTATATAAGAAATTTTAATATTAAATCCTGCTTTTAATTTCAGATCAAAATCATAAAAGAATAGTTCTTGCGCTTCAAAGTGGACTTAAGAGCGAATTAACGTGGGCATTGAATACTCTCACATTGCTCTCCTTCAAAGAGAAGGACGACATGCGCAAAGACGCAACGCCTCTTGCCAAGATACCCAGTTTGCTTGATGCTCTGCTTCAAGTTGTATGTGTCTCCAAATTTGCTCATTCTTATTGCTATTGAGTCAAATCTTTGGAGAGGTTCATGAAATTTACCAAATAATTTTAGAGTTTGTTTTTAATTCTTGAATTTTGAACTTGATGTTCTTTTTGTATCATTGGGTTACTTTAAAACAGATTGATGATTGGCGTGACATTGCACTTCCTAAAGAGCTTTCTAAGGGAACTAGGGCTAGAACATTGGGTGTGAATTCTTTGGTAACGGGTTTCGGGAGTGAGTTTGAGGCATTGGGCTCGATTAATAATGCTTTCCCTCGTTCAGGGTAAGTTGCATAAGGTGCATTTTTGTATTGAACAAAATTGCATTTGGTTTAAGGATTTTGATGATGACTTTGGGATAATGTGTTTTGTGTGATAGGGTGGGGTCTGGTTCTTCTGCTGCTGACTCATTAGTGCATAAGAATGCGGCTAGAATTCGTTCTTCGGAGTGGTGGTTTGATGAAGATGGTTTGTTTAATCTAGACGATGAGGGGCGAGCAGAGAAGCAACAGTGTGCTGTTGGTGCCTCAAATATCATTCGGAACTTCTCATTCATGCCAGATAACGAAGTCATTATGGCCCAACATCGGCATTGCTTGGAAACGGTGTTCCAATGCATTGAAGATCATGTCACAGGTCAGAAGTAGTAATGTTGCCAAAATTGTTCTTTGTGGTTGCGTGTGGATAAGAAATATGAAATTGTGAGTATAGGATGTTTTCACCAAGTTTCTTGACAATTATGGACTGTGGCTGACATGATTGATGCAATTTGGGTGAAGTCAAGAATCAATGGAAAATCATGATAAGAAAGATACGGTAGCTCATGTTTAGGAAGTTTATGGTTATCAGAGGCTTCCTTAACCTGTTGAAATTTTTTTCCTGAAGCTAGAAGAAATTGGTAAACTAGACTAGTATCTTTTTGGTTAACTAGAGTTTCAGGAACATGAATTATTTTTCTTAAGTTATAAATAGTCCCACTTTTGCCCCAAATGTAATGTTTTTTATAAATCATCTCAGGTGTTGACCCACTAAATCACATTCTAGAAATTTAAATATGCTTTCAGAGAGTGCAGAATTTATGGAGAGAGGGAACAAGAGGTAAGATCAAAAAATTTGACATGAGTTGGATATGGAAAGGATACTGCAATATGGGAGTTAAGTTTCTGTGTCCTAGAGAAAGGAAAATAAGTATTTGAAGACCAGGTCTTTTTAAGTACGCTTCTTGATGGTTTTGTGATATTACATCTTTTCTTTTAATTCCTTTTCTTTTTAGAAAACAAAGTACTTTTACAGTTCCTAGAGAAAATACGTTTGTCTATGTATGTTATACTTTTGAATGTCTCTAAATTTTTGTATTGTTGGCAGAGGATGAGGAACTTGTAACAAACGCCCTCGAGACAATTGTCAATTTGGCTCCGTTACTTGATCTTCGAATTTTTAGCTCATCAAAGCAGTCTTACATCAAAATAACGTAAGATATATATCTTCATCTTTACTTTTTCACATGGCAACTCCAATTTGTATAACTTATGTTGCTTAATTCTTTAATACGTTCTACCAAGCAGAGAAAAACGAGCAGTTGAAGCTATCATGGGGATTCTGGGATCACCTTTCAAAGCCTGGCATTGTGCAGCTGCTGAATTACTTGGGCGTTTGATAATAAATCCTGATAATGAGCCTTTTCTTCTTCCATTTGTTCCACAGGTTAATATTGTTGTTCTTTGTTGTTTAAAATTGTCTTATATATGGAGTTAAATTGATAATAATGAGTGTCTACGAACATTTTAGATACATAAGCGCTTGGTTGATCTTATGAGCTTACCAGCATTTGATGCACAAGCTGCTGCTGTTGGTGCACTCTACAACCTTGCAGAAGTTAATGTGGACTGCAGATTGAAGCTTGCTAGTGAGAGATGGTGATTTCCTTCATTATAGCAATGCAAAAAGAAATATTAGTTAGAATTTTGCTGTTTAATATCTTGTCTCTGAAATGATTTTACTCTCTATCTTCAAACCTCAGGGCAATTGATCGTCTACTGAAAGTGATCAAGACACCGCATCCAGTGCCAGAAGTTTGCAGGAAGGCAGCAATGATACTTGAGAGTCTTGTCTCTGAGCCTCAGAATAGGGTCTTACTGCTTGCATACGAGAACGCATTTGCAGAGATACTTTTCTCAGATGGCAGATATTCTGATACATTTGCTAGGATATTATATGAACTTACATCTAGACCAAACAACAAAGTGGCATCTGCAAGAGGCATTTGGGGGTGTGGCTGAATCCCTGCATCCTTCATGTATTTTGCTCGGGCTTGCAAGAGTATATTGATTGGCTTCGTCTATACCTCTGTTAACCCTTTTTTTGTACATACTAGCTGAAGTCAAGCTCTCAAGTTTCAAAAATCACTGTGTTCTATTGATTATGAGAAACTTGAAGCTGTAACGACTGTTAAAATTGTTTCTGCATGTTGTCTAATTAATTATAAGTAAGGCAGTATTGTTGATTATACTTTTCAACAAATTGCTCGACCCAGATGTCTATTTTTGGACGTTTATGATTCGTTTTTTACCTTAATGATTATTAATATTGCTTTTATTTGAGCTATTTATATTCCCACTTCAAATCCTTGTGCACGTCTTCATGATTACCACTCATTTATATTCGAATTTGGATCCAGTGCGAGTGTCTTGTAATTGTCAACCACATAACGAGCCATAAATGATTTATCTTATAATATGTTTTTTATTTCCACTAATATTTTAAATTAATATTTGATAAATTAATAATTTAAAAAACTTATTAGATAATAGATTTTTTTAAAAAAATCTAATTTTTCTATAAAACCCATCTAATGCATATATTAATAATTAATTAATTTGAAATGAAAAATACAAATAATATGTTTAAAATTTGCATAATGCTTCATATATTTCATCAGTCATTGTTGAACAATTCTTTCATACATTGCCTTAACAAATTTTTCTTTAACAAACTACTAATTGACTATGCAATCTAATGACAAGATTATTAAGTAACTAATTCTCTCAATTAAGATTAAATCAGAATTACATCATTCAGTTTAACCAAATCACTTTGTTTTTAATTATACTTTCATACTTCATAAAAATTTCTATTACAAACATGATATTATCTTTAAAAATTAATATTCATCAATATATTAATATTCATTAAATTAAGAGATTTTTCATGATCTCAAATTATTTAATTTATTTATCAAAATTCTACGGTATTTTCTCGCTTCAAAAACATTAAATTTCTACCAAAACACACAGTATCAGAGATAATTAAAGATGTGCAAAAGCATTAAATTTCCTCCAACAGCCACAATGACCAGAATAAATGTGTCCTTTTACAAAATTGTAAAATAATAAATGTGTGTAAAAAGGTTTGTTATGGTGTCTTCATTGCCGTATTGTTTCAAAACCTTCCATTTTAATATATCCTCATTGTCCCCATTAATTGACCCGTAAAAGACGAATCTTTCTCTTAAATGGATAAGAAAATAAATTCCACGGTAAAACTTTTCGTTTTTTTTTTTAATTTTAAATTTGGGTTTAAAATTAATTATAATGGATCAAACCGATGAATTTGCTCCAACTATAGCCAATCCAATTAAATTAAAATAAATTGAGTGTTTCAATTTTCGCAATTAGTTAAGTGGGTCAATTTTTTTTGGAACTTAAGTATTAATGACTAGATTGGGTTGAATTGGTTAATGTAAATTTATGTAAAAAAATAATAATTGACCATCAACAAAATTGTACTAGAAATGACACTTTTGTAATATAAAAATTGTTGTTATTTTGTTTATTATAGTAATATTATAATAACAATAGTATTTTATTTTCTATCTAAGTAATGTCTTGATAATATTCAAATATCAAAACTCAATCTATATAAGAGGAGTAAGAGTGATCTTGATCGGTGATCTTGATATCAAAACTCAAATTTGTTGGGGGTATTATTGATGCGGTGTCATTTTGATAAAAGGGGTGAATGAGTTTGATGATGTGAGGTCTAGAGAGTGAGAGTGATCTTGATTGGAGGGCGGGGGAAGAGAGAGAGTGAGATAAGAAAATAGAGGGTATAGATTTAGAGATAGGTTTATAAGAGGATCAGTGGATTAACTAAAAAATTATTATTAATTATTGTCCTATTATGGATTAGATTTGAAGTGTTGTATCAAAATCCAATTCAAATGGGTTGGATTTGAAGAGAAGTATATTTAGATTATTATTTTATATTTTAATTATTATGATTATTATTATTATTCAAAAATTTATTTATTTATTATTATTATTATTGTTAACAATTTAACTAAAAAATTATTATCAATTATTGTCAATATATTAATTAATTATAATACCTTTTATTGTTGATAATAATAATAATAATAATAATAATAATAATAATAATAATAATAATAATAATAATAATAATAATCTATTTAAAATTAAAATTATATTATTATAATCATAATTATAATTATAATCCATTAATAACAATTAAATTTTTTATTAAGTGGAGGGTTTTTGAAATTTAAAAATTATCGGGGTAAATTTGATACTCTAAAAATTTATGAATAAATTTAAAAAGTTTTATAATGTTTATAAATAAATTATAAATAAAACAGAGTATAAGGGATCTGAATGAAATTTTACTATAACAAAACGATAAAACACAAAATGACCGTAAGTTACGTTAACTTAGGGGATCCCATAAATCTAAGAGCAATAAAAATTCTCAAGAAAATCTAGCGTGTGAATTGCCAAGTGTCAAAGAATCAAACCTATGTATCTATAGGATCCCGTAAGTCACGTTTCTTACGCCCTTTACTTTTTCTTCTTTTCCTTAGTTTGTTTTTTTGTAAATTTCATTGAGGTCTCATATACTCTGCTTTATTTATAGTTGATTTATAAATATTATAAATTATTTTAAATTTATTCATAAATTTTTAAAATATCAAATTTGTCCTTATAATTTTTAAATTTAAAAAAAAAATTTATTTAATTAAAAATATAATAATTATCAATAGATTATAATTATAATTATGATTATAATAATATAATTTTAATTTTAAATAGATTATTATTATTATTAACAACAATTAAAGATATTATAATTAATTAATATATTACTAATAATTTATAATAATTTTTTAGTTAAAATGTTAAGAATAATAATAATATTAATTAATTAATTTTTGAATAATAATAATAATCACAATAATTAAAATACAAAATAATAATATAAATATATTTATCTTCAAATCCAATCCATTTGAATTGAATTTGATACAACACTTCAAATCTAATCAATAATAAGACAATAATTAATAATAATTATTTTTATTTATTTATTTATTTAGGGACAAGGAAACAGAGGATAAAGCTAATAGAGATGGAGAAAACGAAGAGGAGTACATTGGCTCCTTGTGGTGGAGGTGGTGACGACAAATTTATTGGGGGTATTGTTGATGCAGTGTCATGTTGAGGAGATGAGTGAATGGTTTTGATGACGTGGGGTCTAGAGAGAGAGTAATCTTGATCAGAGGATGAGGGAAGAGAGAAAGTGTGATGAAAAAATAGAAGGTGTGGATTTGGAGATGGGTTTACAATTAATTAATATATTAACAATAATTAATAATAATTTTTTAGTTAAATTGTTAACAATAATTATTACTATTAATTATTATTATAATTAATAAAAATAATAATTAATAATAATAATAATTATTAACTAAAAAATTATTATTAATTATTGTTAATATATTAATTAATTATAATACCTTTTATTGTTGTTGTTAATAATAATAATAATAATAATTATTATTATTATTATTATCTATTTAATAATAATTATATATTTTTAATTAAATTAAGGGTATTTTAGAAATTTAAAAATTATAGGGATAAATTTAATATTCTAAAAATTTATGAATAAATTTAAAAAATTTTATAATATTTATAAATAAAATATGAATAAAGCAGAGTATAAGGGGTTTCAATAACATTTTACAAAAAACAAAATAAGAAAAAGACATAGAGATCTTACGTTAATTGTAACTTAGCCGACGCTTATTTTATCATTTTATCCTTTTTTTTAAGGAAATGTCTTTTCAACTTCCCTTTAAAGTTGATGTTGACCCTATTTCTCCATGTCTTTTATTCAACCATTAAAACCACACCAGAGTCTCATTGTAAGAACATTGGTTAACTCAAGGACTCAATTGTATTGATATGAAAAATACAAAATTTCCAATCCTAGCAGGAAAAAAAGGGCGGGTGGGGGCGGGAACGAATACTCAATTGAAAGTGAATAAAAGAGCACATGGAAAGTATTGTAGAAGCTTTATTTATTCTTTAATTATTGAAACTAATTTAGTGAAGATAATTTTTTTTTAAATATTAGTGGAGTAAATATTTATGAATATTAACAAAAGTTAAAATTTAAATAGTATTATATAAAATTTAATATTTTTGATTTGAACAATAATCTCATATAATTAAAAAAAATTATATAGAATCTTAATAAAATTTATTTCTCTTTCATCCTTTTTTTAAAGTTCTTTCTTTAACTTATAAGATATGTTTCTTTGTCTGGTTTGAGTTGAATTTTTTTTTCCCCAACTTGATCAATAATAATATATTCCCTCGTTTTGCAATGGTTCGCTAAAAAAAAACTAAAATAAAAAAAATAAAAAACAACTTGTGAAAGGAACTTTTGAAAATTAAGGAGAGTTATGTTATGTCGGTTGCATATAGAGAAATTCTTAAGTGATACGGTTCTTACCATGTGAATTTATAGTAATAAATTAAATAATCTCACCATATTATGGCGATTCATCAGTATATGGCCACCACTTTGAGAGCAACTTTTCACAAAGTGAATTAATGTGAATGATATAATAGATGTTGTTTAATTTCATCTGCGTGAGTAATTAAAGTTCTACTAATACAAGACGACTTTCATGTAATCGGCCATGAATAAATACTTGCACAAGCAGCAACTCTAGGTTTGGAAAAAGGAGAGTTATCTTATGTTCTTAATTTTTGCATTTGGACAAATTCTTAAGTGGCACGGTTCTTCATGTGAATTTTATATCTTATGTTCTTAATTACGTACACAATGCCTCTCATAAAAAAGGTCAAAAAATCACAAAACGACAGGCTTGTATTTTAGTGGCGATCAAGAGCACTCGAATGAACCGAACCGAACCGATAAAGCTTGTGTTCGCAGCGTTTTCTTTACAGGAAATATATACTACCCAATAATGGTAGAGAAACATGAATTCTCACCGCTGCAGACTCGCACCCATTCTTTTGACCTTTGTATAGAGAGTGAGATATCACCTAAGAGAGAATCATCTTTTAAATTTTGAATTGCATCGATGCTTTCACCCACATCAACCCTACCAAGATAAATTCTTTTAGAAAATTTTTTCTTTAATTCAAAATTTAAAATAACTTTGTTATTAATTTAACTCTTATTTACTTTTGTGTGGAGTTGAGAGGGGATTGAAGTGGGCTCTCTATCATTATTCCTAATCAATAAAAGTCAATGACACGGCCTTATCTGACTCATAAATACAGTGAAATCTATACATGTGCGTTTAGGAAAATACTATTTGAACAGCAGGTATGCTACGGTGTTATTATCGCATGAACAGTACCCATTTTTCTATCTTTCTATTATGTTGCTGCTGTTCAAATACTAGTTCTCATTCATTTAACGTATGACGTTTGTCATATATGTCATTAAAGAGTTTGACAGAGGTGGTTGCTTTCTCTCTCCGCCCAATAAATTCCATTCACTTTTGAAAACTGCAAGCCATTGCTTTTGCTTACACTTCGCCTTTCATTTGTTGGCTTCCATTCATATACACTAGCTTCCGCTTTTAAATTTTCTTCAGCTCCTGCAACTTCTATTACTACTTGAAACCCTATCTAGTTAGCATTTACCCTTCATCTTTTATTTCTTATATATTCATTTATTAGACATATTAAACGCAGTGTCAAAAGTTAAATATCCTCTTTAAGTTAATTTCCGAACTTTTATCCACACACACACACACATATCTAGGTTAGTTTCTTAGTGGCTTTTTGGTTTTATTTTTTGGGAATCAAATAATGGCCACTGGTCAAGAAAAGACGAAAAAACTTCCCAATTTCTTCCTATCCATCAAGCTCAAATATGTAAAGCTTGGTTATCACTATCTGATCTCCAATGCTTTATATCTCTTGCTTGTTCCACTCCTTTGCATTGTTTTAACTCATCTCTCAACTTTAACAGTCGACGATTTCTTCGAGCTAAGGAACTCGAGCTCAGGTTCAACCTTGGGACACTGCTTTTATGCTTGGTTTCTCTGGTGTTTACATGGACCGTCTACCTAACGAGCTGCCCCAGAAAAGTTTACTTGGTGAACTTTGCTTGTTACAAGCCCGACAATCCATCTCAAATGTGCAGTGTAAAACTTTTCATGCAAACAGCAAGCAAAACTGGGATATTTTCAGAGGAAACTTTATCCTTTCAAAAGAAAATTCTAGAGAGATCCGGGATTGGGAACATGGCATCCGGCCCGAAAGCCATGTTGGACAACCTTGAGGATAAGAAAAATATGGCGGAGGCAAGGAAGGAGACTGAGGCTGTAATAATTGGAGCAATTGATGTGCTCTTGGCCAAAACTGGGGTGAAGCCTACAGATATTGGAATTCTTGTGGTGAATAGCACCTTGTTTAATCCAACACCATCTTTGTCAGCAACGGTTGTGAATCACTACAAGCTTAGAGGTAACATTTTGAGCTATAATCTTGGTGGTATGGGTTGCAGTGCTGGCCTTATTTCTATCGACCTCGCCAAACAGCTTTTGCAGGTTTCTCTTCATTATTTCTGTTATATACATTTCTCTAGTCTCTCAGAGTTTATGATAGTTTATTAATGTAATGAAAAAATTGAGAAGGTGACAAAATATTTTTCGTGATCTATAGTATGCATTAATTGATCTCCGCTCAGAGATATTTAAAACTAATGAAATCACGTGGGTCATCAGTACAATTGATTGATTTCTTTTTCTTTTTCTTTTTCCTGATGAGTACGGATACTGATTGATTTAAAACAAACGTCTCAGTATATGAATGTATAGATCATCCAGGCTTTTTCTCATAAGAGTGCTATGCTGGTACTTCGCATAGCAAACGTAAAGTCTCCCTCCTATATGTGTGAAGGACAAGAAATTTTCATTAATTAATTTTTAGTTATTTTAGTGTGAATTAACTTTCCTATAAGAAAGTTTTTTTAAAAAAAAGAAAAATGATATAATTTTGGATGACCGGATTTAATGTCAATTATTTTTTTGGGGAAATTTTTATTAATTTTGAAACCACAAGGATCTACTGATTTTCATTGTACGTAACAGCTGCAACCCAACTCGTATGCTCTAGTGGTGAGCACTGAGAACATAACTATGAATTGGTATGCTGGCAATGACAGATCCATGCTTCTCACAAACTGCTTATTTCGATTAGGTGGAGTTGCTATCCTTCTCTCCAATCGATCATCCGACCGCCACCGTTCAAGATACGAGCTAGTTCACACCCTCCGCACGCACAAGGGCACCGATGACAGAAGCTATAATTGTGTCTCGCAAAAAGAAGATGAGTCCAAAAGAGTTGGAGTCAAAATCTCAAAAGACCTAATGGCGGTTGCTGGAGAAGCCCTTAAAACTAATATTACCACACTCGGACCGTTGGTTCTACCAATGTCTGAGCAACTCTTGTTTACCGCAACTTTATTTGCAAGAAAGATCTTTAAAATGAAAATCCAGCCCTATATTCCCGATTTCAAGTTGGCTTTTGAGCATTTCTGCATCCACGCTGGAGGCAGAGCTGTGCTGGATGAAGTAGAGAAGCATCTCAAGCCCAATAAGTGGCTTATGGAGCCTTCAAGAATGACTCTTTACAGATTTGGGAACACTTCAAGCAGTTGTTTGTGGTATGAATTTGCTTACTTTGAGGCATAAGGGAAGAATTCGGAAAGGTGACAGGACTTGGCAGATAGCATTTGGGTCTGGATTCAAGTGCAACAGTGCTGTGTGGCGTGCGTTGAGCACCATCAATCCGGCTCATGAGAAGAATCCTTGGATGGATGAAATTGATGACTTTCCAGTTCATGTGCCAAAAGTTATGCCAATTGATTTTTAATGGTTGGACTCTGGGGAAGTTTATGCCAATTTGGTTACTATTTATGTATAACATTGTTGTAATACTTAATGCTGCAGTCTTAGAGAAGTGGTATATCTCTTTCGCTGTTTAATTAGAACAATTTATGATAATGTGGAATTTTAAATTACAATAATTCTAAGATCTCCTCCTTAATTAAGTAGTCGACGAGTATCATGTTGATGGGTTGATCAAATTGTGATTGACACTAGGAAATTCTAAAACAATATTTATAAGAAAATCTTAACTGCACTCTTATTGTTATTCAAAGCGGCTCAAAGACTAATTTTGAAAGAAAATAACTTAAAAGAAACATATCAATGACCATGATCTTGATTGAGAAACTTCAATATCAGAGATCTTTAGGATCCTAGCATGATCCTTAATTACATATGATCCCCTTGTGGACATTGGTTGAGAGCCTTAAACCTGTAGAAATTAATTACAATATATATCGATAATGGGGTTTTGGAGGCAGTACTTAAAAGAGTGGAATCCTTTTTTTTTTGTTAATATATTCTCCCAAAAAAAAAAATCAACAACCATCAACTCCACTTCTGCCACCACAGAGGAAAATGATATTAAAAATAATAATAAAAAAAAAGATCGGAAATGAAGATAAATCCTTGAAATTGAAGTTTTTTTTTCCCTCAAAACTACAGGAATAACTTTCTAAAATGAAAGAATTCCTCCACAAGTTCAAAGATAGAATACTTTAATTTGAATATTTTGATTGACAAAGATTAAAAAAATGACTTTTTAAATAAAAGAATTCGTTGATAATATGAAAAAAATTAAGTTATCATTTGTCAGGGTTAAAAAAAATGTACATGAAAGATTAGTTAATTCAAGTGCATGACTTCCTAATTTATTGCATGACAGTATCAAGAGACGAGAATTTTCAATGTCTTAATATAAAGATTGATTTTCAGTAACATAAAGATTTGTTGATTCAATATTTACTGATCAATCCAACTCCTTACTCATAGTTGTATCATTTTTTTTTTAATTGTATTGCCAATCTTTTTATATAAATTGAACCTTTAGTCTTATGAATTAATAATTATTTCTGTGTATTATTCTTTAAAATTTTTCAAATATGCTTATTTATGCAGTAATAGTTTAGCATCAATCATTATATTCATTCCTCACTCACAAGGTTTTAGGTGTGCCGACATCATACAAAACAATAGCGCTATGCTTACGTACTTTACATATTTATTGATGTGTTACAAATCATTTAATACTATATTATGGCATTTATTTATTTTATTATCAATTATTAACTATTATTTTTACAATTAACTTAATAGATGACACATAAAATGGCACATTAATGAGTATCCTGATTGAGTATTCAAAGGAGGTAAACATAACATTACTTTTTGCAAAAGTTTGTTTCATAGAGATGCCAATGATTTTTGAATCATCATATGCAGTTTTAGTTGTTAATTTCTTCTTTTAGGAATTTATTTTATTTAGTTATTTACATTTACTGAGTGTAAACTCCTTATTACATTATTAAATGTAGTACAATACCAAAGTCGTCCTACTTTACATACATACATACATACATATATAAAAGAGATTTTGAATTTTATTAAGGAGGAGAGAGAGAAGAAAGAATACAGAAACAATCATTTGAAATGATACGTGGGAAGGTTCCAAGTATCCTCATGCAAACTCTTTCGAATTGAAACAGAAGGATCATCTGACCAATTATTAGAATTAAGATTTAATCACAAATTAGCAAGAGTATCAGCCACTGAATTCCTCTCTCTATCGATGTGTGAGCAAACGAAGTGTATCATATGAATAAAACTCAAAAAATTAAATCATCTGATATGCATACGCCATGGCTGCTTAAATTTATTACTTGTAAGATCAGTTAAAACCGAAGACCCGTTACTCTCCAACCAAATAAAATTCCATCATTTCAATGCTGCAAGCTGATACGTGCAAGAACACACCATCGACCGTTCTCTATCAATCACTGAATTTGGCATTTGTAAGGCTCACTATTACATCTTCTTACTAGAGTACTCAATTCATTTTTAATTTTAATAAAGATGTATCCCACCGAAGTTTGTATATCCAAGAAAAAAAAATTTGGGTAATTTTTTAAGCACCTCCCCTAAGGTTCACTGTGTTGACAGCTTGAGAGAAAATACGAGCATATTACTAGATATCTCCCTCGCTATTTATACTTGCATCCAACGACCTTTAGAATGAGGAAATGACCAAAATATCCCTAAAGTCAAAAAAATATTATAGCAAACAGTAGGGTGCTCTTCATTAGCAGAGTAAAATATGCTTTGCTCCCAATACACTGATAAAACCATTAAATGATAAAAATAATAATAATAGCCAAATATTTGACATTGCATACTCATTAATTAAAAGGGACAATATTTCTATTACAATTTCTAAACTTTAATTAAGAAAATCATATTTGTGAATTTTATAGGCCATGAAACTCTTCATCATTAATGTGGGAAGAAAAGCCTCTCTATATAGAAGATTGGGCGCCCTTTTCTTCGATATCGCAAAGAAGCGGAAAAATAATAAAGAATTTTCCCAAAAAAGATTCAAAAATAATTGACGAGCATTAAAAAAAAAATACAGGTATCCTTTTCTGTTTGTGTGTGTATATCATTTAAAACAATTAAATCGTATTTGCTATTAAACCCACCTAAATCTTAAATTGTAATAAAAAATACAATCCCAAAAATTAAATTTCATGTAAAAAACTCTCAATTTTTTTTTCGTTTCAATTTTATAATAAAAGTTTGGAATTGTATTTGCGATTACAAAGCTAAAATCCATTTTTGTTTAACATATAAATCGCATGAAAATAACTAATCTCCAATGTGCAATGGTATATTTAGCTCCTCACACTAAAAACATGCGGCTTCTTCTTCAACAAATCAAACACAGCATTAAATCCATTTTCGAACACAGCACCAAATCAACCAAAAGGTTCTAACTTTAACATGATTGGGTTATCTGGAGTTTTTATTTTTGTTGTGTAAAATTGTAATATACTCACAAGCGCACGAATATGGAAATAGAGTAGTGGTAACGAGATTGAATCCATAGGGATTGTTTTAAAATTGAAAAGTCTAATTTACATTTAAAATTAATATTAATTCTGACTAAATTAACCAAATTGAATTTTAAGAGAAATTAAATGTATTAAACTAGTAAAACAATTATAGCAAAAGAAAATTCAGTAAGATAAAGGTTTTCAAGGTTTTAGAATCCATCACTATTCAACTAATAATTATCTAATTATCAATTAATCTCTAATTTTAGAGTGACAACTCGAAATCAATTTATGTAATCTCATGAATATATCAATTAAGCTCAATTAAAATTTATCTTGTGTGGTTGAATGGATTTCATCCTTAACCTTGGTATAAAAAAATTAGTTAGACATACTTAAATTGGGAGCAACAAAAGAAATAAAATTGGACACTGCTGCTGCTCTTTCTTGTCTGCCGAATGCCTTTGTCCTGCACCTCCCTCCCCACCCCTCAATTGTCTAATGCATTAACCTTATACATTAATGCCCCATGACCATGCAAATATTGGCAAAATCTCGTACACTTTGTTGGCTGAATCCAATTTGGATTCTATTTCCAATTCTAAAGTCAATTTCCTTAATTAATGCCACTATTATTTGTCAACATCATAAGCCACCAATATCTTTCCACTTGTAATGCTAACTCACGGTTCCTTTAAATTGCTTTCCATAATATGTAAAGCCATGCACATGCAAATGCCATAACCAAATCTTTGTTTTCCAAATTCATGTACAAGGAAGAGATTGACTTCTTCTTTTGAACTTCTTCATACCCTTTTTATCCATAATCTTCAATTAATTCCTTATTTAATAAAATAATTCAATTAATTAAAAATAATAATAATAACTAACAATTAAATAATTCATGGTAAAATACGTATGTATTATATACTCATCAGTTTTCACCTTCTACAAGGTTTAATCATTGTCACGTTCCTCGCCAGTCCCCTGCAATGGTTACTTGACAGCACCATTTTCCCACTGCCATCAATTTATTGTTCATCATCACTCTTCTTTCAAACTGGCGCTTCTTCGGATTTGAGCTTCATTTGGCGAGATTAGAAGCATAAAGAGAAGAATCTTTGTTTGTTTGGGTGGTTAAATGGATTGCTAATTAGCTTGGGGTTTGGTTGATAATGCATTCTTAGAACCAATAGTGAAGTGCTGCAGCGGCCAACTCGGTCATGAGTTTACTTTTTGAATTTTTTTTTTTATTTTAAATACCTTTTCGTGAAATTACCCTCATACATTAACAAGAAATCAAATGGAATACAGACGGCAGGAAAGGTATCTAATAATACGTTCACACTTTTCCCAAGCTCTCAACATGGTAAATATCAGATGGGGTCCCTAAAAATTAGAAAAAATATGTGTTAGATAAAGAATCTTATGTTTTCGATATTTTAGCATTAATATTCTCACTTTATACTAAAACCTATCAGAAGTCACCATCCAATGAGTAAGATGAAGTGAATCTATTGATAATTTCAGATGCATGCAAACAAACCAAATTAAGCATTTAAAATTTCTGCAGGGGGGTAGTTGCTCAATTGCTTTTTCTGTCTCCGACCTATAAATTTCATTGACATAAATGTCATCGCATGCAAGGTGGTTCAAGGTTAGATTTCCCATCATACTGCTTCTATAGCTTCTGCTTATAAATTTCTCTGGGCCATGGCTGCTGCTTCTTCAACTACTGCTCGTGTAAATCTGGCATTTACTTTTGATATAGCTGACCTTTAGGGATTTCTTTGAGGCACTGCTAAAAGTTAGATTTTTCACTTTGGCTAATTGAAACTAGTCCCTGCTATTTACTACAAATTAAATTAATAAAAAAAAACAAATCCTCCAAATTTATTTTTTGACACTTGGGTCCATTGACCCACCTTGACATGTATTTGTACTAACACGTTAAGAGAAAAAAAATGATTTTCCGTCAATTTCTCTGCTAAACCCTGAACAAATCAACATAAATTCATGAAATATGAACAAATCACCGCATCAATTAAACAAAAAATCAACTTATCATACATATGCAAATAAAGTAAATAAATCAAAATGTGAAAAAAAAAAAATCAATGAAAAACGCAAATAGCTTGTGAATTGCGCTGCAGTTGGGCATGAAGCATGGCGTCATTTGCAACACTTGGAGCAGTTGCGCTCGCATGCTCATCATAAATTGGTAGAACCGTGATGGAATAATATAAAATCAGTACTAATTAAGTATACTCAGTTCCCTGAAGTAAAAGTAATCCGGTATTGATTTACTACAATTCCACTTAACTCTTTGTTCTCTAATTTTTTTTTTTAATATGTGGCAGCGTAAGATTTTATGATGTCCATTTGAGACTTAAATTGATGCTTAATAATGAGTTTTTAATTGTACTGACTGAATCACCATTTTTTTTTAAATGATTGAAATTCAAAGTAAAACATTTGATGGTTGACAAAACATATAATGCAACTTACAACCAATCCAGAGGTAGTTTCATAATCTCTCATTTATTTCACATGTTTGTATTGAATGATCACTTTTGATTTGTTGTAGGTTACGTAACAGCTACCTACAAACTGGAGATGTATTTATTCATTTATTTATTTTTGGCTTTCGTATGTCGAGAACCTAAGTTTTATTGTCAGAAAATATCTCAGTATCTGTCATCAACGTGTAGGAAAGCAGAGCACGCTAAATTTGACGTCCTTTTTTTGTCTTTAAAAAAGATTCGGAAAATTTACAAAAATAACAAAAAAAAATTCTCATTTTTCAAACATAACCACCCCATTTATTTTCTTATCATAATTAGTCAAAATTAATTTTTTTCTCCAAATTACCCTTCCCGTTCCCACACTCGAGCTCTCACCAACAACACTCAAAATTTTTGCTCGTGAATAGAAAACGATGACCGGCGACCGACGACGGCCACAACGACAACTACAGCAACAGCAATAGCCACGACTCACGCAAAACATGCTTCAATCTACCTTAATGTATCTAAATTGGAAACGGATAAAAGAAATTGAAAAAAGCCCAAACCCCAGGTAAGGAAATTTCAACATTCCATAATGATTTGAGTGAATTTGATTGGGAGTGTAGGTGATTATAGGTTATTAGTGTGGTGTAATAAAAAAAATTTAATTAGAATGATGAGTTATAACTATTGCACATTATGTGTTTGATGAAATTCCACTTAGATTGTTTATGTTTAGTTTTTGTACAATAAAGATGTGATGGGAAATTTGTTGAATTGTGTGCATTGTTTGTTGTATATGGAGTTTGATGAAGAGTAAACTTAGTCGTTGGGAAAAAAATGTAGCGTGAGGCCGATGCCGGCAATGCTTGCGCGTGACAAGCGTCTGTCGCACTAATAGGCTCTACCTCTTGGTGCGACAAGAGCTTGTTGTAACAAGAGGCAGTGTGCCTGTTGGTGCTACCAGCACCCAGTCCCACCACGTGATTGAGTTTTTTTTTATTAATTTTTTATGTTATTAGTATTATGAATTTATTAACATATAATTGTGTGATATAATAATTTAATTTTTTTTTCCATTACAGATAAATGGCGAATTCGAAAATAGCAGAGCATAATCCACCTGGACCAATAAATGAACTAGGTATCATGAAAATACCTTATGGCCATCACTTCCCCGAATGTATCACAAATATGTGTAAATTAGATACAGTCGTAAAAGCCATCCGAGATAAATTAACAAAATGGCAATTAAAACCATTTAAGGACGACATATTTGGAAATTTTCTAGAGTGTCGAAGGTATCCTTTCAGTGGTGTAATTGTGCACAATGTGTTGTTAAGGCAAGTGTTCCATGGGAAATGTAATGAAAAAGATCAAATGTGGTTTCAAATTGGTGAGAATTTAATACGCTTATCGATTGGAGAATGGTGCCTAATAACAGGACTTTGCCATGGCAAAGATGTCTTACTAAAAAAGCAAAAAAATGATGCACAGGTTGCTTCACAAGTATTTCAGTGGTTTGTTTCGCAAGATTAATCTTGGACAATTCGATACAAGATTTATAGACTTAGACTTCGAGGATATAGATGACACCGATGTGCTATAGATCGCTCTATTTTACTTTGCAGACAGAGTACTTAATGGAAGAAAATATCATTGTTAAATTAATTTCTCGTTGTTGAACGAGGTTGATGAGATTGATCACTTTTGAAGTTGTTCGTGGGTTCGTTTGTTGTGGGAAACTATATACGACAATCTTGACAATGCATTGAATGAAAAAGCTGAGAAATTTAAGAAGGCTTGCGAAGACAAACCAAAGTATAACATTGAAAAATATAATATTTACGGCTTTACGTCTGGAGTGCACGTATGTGGAGAAAATTTTTTTATGACTTTGTTTTATAGTAATGAATATTTAATGACAGATTTTATGACTTTATATCTTTTCTTCATGTAGGCATGAATTTTTTAGGCGATTGGAGGACTGCCAGCAGAATTGGTTATGAAAACCAGAAAGAAGATTCCTCGGATCGTACAGTGAAAACCCATGACGTCTTTTAAGATAAACTTTACTGAGGTGTATTCATATTTGAATGACAACTCTCGTCTTGTAAGTAATATATAGTTGTTAATGTATGTATATAACTACTTTACACCTTAAACGTTGTATTAGATAATTACACTAACTTAAAATGTGGTATTCTCTATAATAGGGAAACATTTTACAAACTATAAATCTAAACGCAAAGGAAAAAGCGTCAAAATATTAGAAGAGTGTGGAGGATTACGTGTCATATATCCCACGTTAGGTCTGTGATGTGGGTATCTCTTACTGCATTGTAGCATAATGTAAAAGATAATCTTATTGTAGAGATTTTTTTACTTGGTTTTTACTTATTTTTTATGTTATTTTGTGCAGTATCAATCTTCAATCAACGCACCAGTAATTATAAAGAGAAAAGAGGAGGAATATGACACCACGAACTCAACACCGGCGCAGCAAAATCCTGTTGAGGATGAGCTTCTTGCCGACGAACATTACAAATCCGCATATGATTATGACGACACACCAAATTTAGAAGTTAATTTTTGTTGTAAAAGATCATTTCTTTTTCACATATATTTGATTTCCGCACTCTCTTATTATTTTTTTATTTCATGATAATAGGAGAGAACAAAGTTCCGTTATGATTATTTCATTCAATGAATGGACAACATTGAGCGTTCCATTTATGAACTGAGGTCGGAGTTCCAGGTTGAGCGAAGAAAACAACAACAGTATAGAGAAGCAACCACGAGATTTATGGCTTTGTTCAGTGATGGTTCTTCCAAGCGCTCATATAGTGATTCTCTGATTGAACAGTCGTATGTGGTAAGTAGGTTTAACAAACAACAGTTATGTTCTTTTAGTTTAAAATATGATGTTAGTTTAATATTCTGTATTTATCGAATTGACAGGTCCCAGATGACCATGTTCTGTACACTTATGTTCTTTTAGTTTAAAATATGATGTTAGTTTAATATTCTGTATTTATCGAATTGACAGGTCCCAGATGACTATGTTCTGTACACTGATGCTGATAGCCATGATGATCAAACTCCAATGTTGTTGTATAGTTTATATGGGGGTGTAAGTGATGACAGTGTGCAGATCCTCACGAAGGCACCTCCTGGCATAAGTAAGTTTGGACGTCCGTATAGACCATCAAATGTGTTTAGCAATCCTTACTTCATTCCTCATTTCAAGAGAGTTAGGAAAGTCATGCCTCCTCGCCTACTCGAAACAACAGACTATGAGATTGATGAAAGAACGAGTGTTAATATAAATCCGCTTAGGGGCCTTGAAGATTCGAGGCTATCTACGGAGTTTGATCGGTGGTTTGTTGGTAGATTACTGTGGATTGTCCTATTCAATGATCCTAATAATTCTCCATAATACAGTTGGGTAAT
Organism: Luvunga scandens; assembly: GCA_030449905.1. Classification (NCBI taxonomy): domain Eukaryota; kingdom Viridiplantae; phylum Streptophyta; class Magnoliopsida; order Sapindales; family Rutaceae; genus Luvunga; species Luvunga scandens. Next base: position 4,469,572 of record JASUUG010000478.1, read on the forward strand.
GCTTCAATGGGGTGGCTTAGTGACGAGGTTAGTGTTTTTAATGGTCAAAATATTGAATTGTTGTTCATTTTACTTTTTGTACAAAATGTTATAAATTGACTTATTTCTATTCATCTACAACATATTCATTCATATTTCTGCTTAATCAGTGAGAAGCAACGAAAATATCCAAATGCCTTACCTCAGTGGGTCACGCATACGGACACATTTTTTTTTTATAATGAGTTTACCAATTGATTAATCATTTGTTAGAATTTCTTATCTTATAATGTCTCAAAATCTTGTTAATTTGTTAATTCTCGGGTAATACATGCAATAGGTGTTTTTGAAGCAGCTATGGAACAATGGTGACTGTGATGTCCATTCATTATGATATAACAACAACTTAAACAGCTACATTGATGAGCGGGAAGATATAATGTTGAAACGGTTTATGGACATAGACATGGTTTGTAATGCTACTCAATCTTGTGTATTATACTTTTTTAATGATGTTTGGGCATATAAAATATGATAAATATATTAATTTTTTTTGCAGATATTTATTCATGTGATTCTAGGTGACGATCCTTGGGTAGTGGCACGAGTAGACCTTCGCGTGAAAAGGATACATATTTACGACTCGTTGGTGGCACTTTGCGATAACAAAACGTACTTACGTCAATTCAAGCCACTAAAGGTCATTTTCCCGCAATGGCTTCGAGATGTTGGATTCTACAACAGTCAACTTGAGCTGCAAAGTGCCAGCTATTGGAAAGTAAAAATTGTTAAAAATATGCCACAACAAAAGCTTGGAAGTGGTAATTACGGCGTTTATATGTTGATATTTACGATGTATTTGATGTTTTGGAGCAAACTTGATGTTGATAGTAGCCACGGGTAATACTTAAGGAAGAAAATTGTTGTAGACATATTTAATGATGATATTGGATTGTAAGTTATTGTACTCTCTCGAATGTTGATGTGTGGATATAGTATATTCTAATAGATGTAAATTTTCGTTGCACTGATATGTTTAGACATAAGTAATTCTCGATGTATTTTACGAGTTAATATGCAATTGGACACAAAATAAAATACTTCATGATATATAATTGTTAAGCACACAAAAAAAGAGTTGAAAATACATAATTAGTTGGAACGATATAATTAGTTTGAATTCGATGCAATGGAATTCTTACATCTTTTACGGTTATGACCCGGTTCATTACATTGCCCACATTTCATAGTCCTCCAATTAACGTCCTCACGATGGAAGGTATCCTGAGCTGTCGACAATGGCTAGGTGGTGGTGCTTCGATCGGTGGGTTAACCGTAATTTCCTGAATTTCCACTAGAATATCCCAATTTGCCATATTGCCAATTGGCTCTATTGGTTGTATATATGCCATGACCAATGATTCTTTAGAGCAAAAATTAGAACAAAGACTTATGTAATCCACTCAGACGATTAGGCAAACAGCAATTGCGTGTGCACAAACAAGCTGATCGAGTTAGAATACTCTACATGAGTAACTCTTGTTTTGTATGCCAATTATCCCTTCCTTTATACTATTACCCAAAACATGGAATCGATATTGACACTAGATGAATGGTCATTCTTTCGACCAAAAATCTCCTCTCACCAACTATCTCATCCGCTCATGTTGTTATTCGAGTACTCATTGATTCAGCCACAATTTCCCTATCATAAAACCATTACTACGAGATTTTTCTAAAGTAATCAACAAGATGAGTAACAAGAAATTTTCATTGTTCCTTCATGAAAGAATTAACACACTCCGGGATATTGGTGGTAAGTATGTTGTACCTCCTGCCTTCAAACTCAGATCTTGCCCAATTACATGTACCCATATTATTTTCTAAATAATTAGCCGTACCCGAGTGAAGTATCCACAGCCCTTCAAGTTATTTTTTAAATTCTTCTTGTCCATATGTTTTTGCTACATTAATAAAGGCAGGCTCAAATTCATCACAAAGAGTTTTAGATATCTTGAATTTTGACTTAATGTTACCTTTGACATGGTAGAAACAAATACCGTGAGTAGTAGTGTGAAAAACTTTCATAACAACTCTCTTGATGGCAATGCATTAATCAGAAATAATTACTAACTCTGACCTATCGCCAATCACTCTATGTAACTTCGTCATAAACCATTCCTAAGCATCATTGTTTTCCGAATTCATGACCCCAATGGCTAACGGATACAGTTGATTATTGCCATACAGACATGTTGCCACGAACATATTTCCACGATATAGCCCCTTTAGATGAGTACCGTCTACAACAATCACAGGCCTGATGTAATGCATAAAATCCTTGATGGAAGATCCAAGTGCTACAAAGTAGTATAAGAAATTATCATTTCCATCCCGCTCGAAGTGAGTAACTGTACCCTTATTCAGTTGGTCAAAACATGAGAGTATTTAGGAAATAAGTTATATGATTTTGCAAAGTTCCCGCATACTATTTCAAGAACAACTTCTTTGGCTTGATATACTTGTTGATATGTTAACTGAACACCGAATTCCTGCTACATGTCTGCTCTAATGTCATTTAGAGTATATTATCTTAGATAAATTTATCCGTAATAAGGTGACCAACAACCTGACTCCTTATTTGACAGAAACCAATAGGCAATACCTCATTAGAATAAGTGTGTTCATTGTCAACTCTTTTTACAACCAAAGGAACATTTTGCTCATTCGAACTTTTCATTGCTCAAATACGCCATTTACATGATTCCAAAGAACAATGGGCATCAAAGCGTGTAGTTGTGGACCGTGCAATCTTGATATCAAACTTATCATTCAAGGCAACTTTGCCCAGTTCTAGTATTAACTTATTCTTCTCAGCGAACAACTTACCCATACTAATATCAGCAGAAGTACAACTTCTAATTAAACCTGGAGCAACCACGTTTGAAAGGAAAAACTTAAACAACACTCACGAGGGGACTATTGTCCGCCTCTTCGAACGGGCCATTAGAGGAACATGTCGGTTGTCTTTGTTATTAACAAGAATATCATGTTGATACTCATCTTCATCATTAATAGGTATATCAGAATGACCAATACCCTTATTATCAACAGGACTATCATTGTCGCGGAAATCATTGTTATAGAATGGAAAGTAATATGGGCTTGATGATGTCGTTAGTGGCAGCACTTCTTCTTCAACCTTCAATAATGTAATGTTGTTCTCATCAATGGTGTCACTGTTTTAATAGATTGGAGAGTAACATTGTCGTAATGACATCAATTGTGCTAACACCTCCTCTTCAATATTAGAGACAGAGTCATTTGCTCTAAACGAACTTTTAGTTTCTACAAGTGGCTCAGGATCTTTAGTCGGAACTTGAGGAGCTGTGGTGACAAATATAGGGATGCATCCATAGTTAACCACATTAGCAGCCATGTACAACACAACCTTAACCATTTCATCATTAAATATGTTCATAAGTAGTGAACATGCACGATAGATTGTGTTATTAGACCTCAAAATTGTCTTCATCATCATACTATATTCGTTAAGATTTATCTGCAAAACTTCATACACTTTTGCTCAAAATTAATCAAATGTATAATCTTTTGAAACTAAAAATGTTGTATTCTTGTCGTTCACATACTCTATACGACCATCTTCTAATGTCTCCCACCAATCGTCGTGACACAATTGAAGCACGATTGAATCCATTCAACCTAAAGATCATTAAAAAAAATAAAATTAATAAGATTACACACTACAAAATAAAGTGAATTAGTGACACATAAGTTCCTGTGGCACTTAAGTTCAGGCAAAATTTTGGTTTGATCATGTGATACAATGGAGTACATAATTTTGGATTTCATTCATCTCGTCACAAGCTTCTAAACGGTATATTATACATTCAAAATGGACACATGTAACTCAAGTTATGACTTTTGAAAAATATCTAAATTTTAGTGAGACAGACCACTTTGGTGAGAAAGGCAGTAGAACAGGTGTCTGTCTCACCAAAGTGGCCTGTAGACAGATGTCTGTCTCATATAAACACAAAACTGGTTATGTGCGATGGCCACCTATCCCACTGCCTGTCTCATATAAATACAGAACTGTTTATGTTAGATAGGTACATGTCCCACTTCCTATCTCATTTGTTTTAGGCTTCAGTTTTTGCTTGGGTTTTTTATTTTTTGAACCATTTTTTTTTTCTCAACTCAAACTAAGTACTTTATGAATCTCATTGTTTATGAATGAAAAATAATAACATTTGCAACAACACTTACTTCAATTTCAAACTTATTTACTAAACTCAATATATTAAAAGTTTATATTGTGTAAGAACACTAACCTTAACAAGCTTTCCAATTAATGATTGTGTCTTCAATTATGCAATGCTTGTTTGATGGAATTTGTTGATTTATTGAGAGTGATGAAGTTTGTAGAGAGTGATGAAGATTTGTTAAGTTGTTGAGGGTTGAAAGCTTTTAAGTTTACTGGAAATTATTAAGTGGTATGTGTTTGAAAATTTGTTGAAAGTAACGAGGATAATTTAATTCAATAATAAAGTATTTGGCTAGTTATGATAGACAAAACTTTAGTGGGCTAAATTTAAAAATTAAAAAAAATTTAGTTATTTTTATAAATTTCCCAAAAGATTCTAGGTATGTTTAGAACATCAATTTAAAGTTGTATTAACTCATTCTCCAAAACGAAAAAGTGTTATTAACTCCATATTCATAATCATCCACAATCAAATACTTAAGTTTTAATTAAAAAAACCTAAAAGGACTTGATTGACACGAATTACAAACTATTAAATTTTGAATATTCACTAAACAAAAGGGACTTTAGTGCAATTATGTTTTCTCTTTTAACTTCTGAACTTCCATGGGCACTTATTAATTGCTCGTATCTATATATATAGGTGGTTTGCTACTTTGCTCAGTGTGGCTTTCAGTTTGAGTTTTGCTGTCAAATAACAATGGCTAGTGAGAAGCAACAAAACTTAGAAAATGAATCAAAGAAGAAGAATCTTCCCGACTTCCTCTTATCCATCAAGCTCAAATACGTCAAGCTAGGTTTCCACTATCTCATCTCCAACGCTCTTTACCTCGTGCTCGTCCCACTCCTTTGCATTCTTCTAACTCATCTTTCAACTTTAACTGTTGATGATTTCATTCAGCTGTGGAACGAGCTTAAGTTCAATTTTCTGACACTGCTTGCATGTTTGGTTTCTCTTGTGTTTACATCAACCATTTACCTAATGAGTCGGCCAAGAAAAGTTTACTTGGTGAACTTTGCATGTTACAAGCCTGACCCATCTGAGATGTGCAGTTCAGAACGTTTGTTTCAAATGGCTGCCAAAAAGGGGTATTTTACTGAAGAATCTTTAGCCTTTCAAAAGAAACTCGTAGAGAGATCAGGGATTGGGAAAATGTCATATGGACCAAAATCTTTGTTTGACGATCCATTGGCTAACAAAAATATGACGATGGCAATGAAGGAGACAAAGGCTGCAATAGTTGGTGCAATCGACGATCTCTTGGCCAAAACTGCGGTTAAGCCTAGAGATATTGGGATTCTTGTGGTGAATAGCAGCTTGTTTAATCCAACACCATCTTTGTCTGCCATGGTTGTGAATCACTACAAGCTTAGAGGCAACATTTTGAGCTATAATCTTGGTGGTATGGGTTGCAGTGCTGGTCTTATTTCTATTGACCTCGCCAAAAGGCTTTTACAGGTTCGTCACTATTATCTCTTGTCTGCCTCAGCTTCTTTATTTATTCATTTGTTTTTCCTTTCAATGGCATTAGATAGCTCTTCAGCTCTCTTATCATGGTATTAGACGTTATATATAAATACAATCTTCTTCATTTTACGCCTTTGCCGAGGAGTGAGTCGATCCCTTAATCAAAGTGAGAGGGCGTAACTTCGAGTATCTCCGTGGGGACTACTGAATTTCAAAATTTCACTTTTACATTTATGTCTAGAGATAGATATATTTCCATATGATAAGTAGAGATCTCACTGTTCAGTTGGTGTAGATTTTCGTGCTATCCTTCGTAAACCTTTACATATAAAGAGAGAGATGGTAACCTACAAAAATATTTATTTCGTGCTTGTTTAAATAACCTATCTGATTGTATATTATAATGGTTTATATGTAAATTGATCCGAAGATCTGTTACATATATATTATTTCTATTTGTTAAAAAAATGGGTAAAAAAACCTTACTTGCCTATGGAACCAGTGTCCCAAAAAATTTAAGGATATGTTTATCTTTAGGCAATATATAAATCAAATAGATCTAAAGTTGTTAAAAAGAAAGAAATTATCTCTCTCATTCATCTTTATTAGCGTATCTACGCACCCTAGTGATTTAAAATCCGAATAAAAATAGGCACAAATATTCTGTCCTATTATTGTGGCCGTGACCGATCCATGACTGCCATTACTTATTTTACGAATCCCCCAACAAAAGTACTATTGTGTGCTACACAATCTAACGGTCGTTCAAACTGAATAAAGTAAAAAGAAAAAGAAAAAAAACTTACGCGGGGTAGGAGTATTACCTCGGCATATTAAAACTTGTCATTTGCATGTGCATATTTAATGTGTACCAGAATAGTTTCACAATTTAAAATTATAAATTTTATAAATTTAAAGTACAAAAATTAATGGTCCCGTCGAGGACCGGACCTTCACAAACGACAGGCTGTGGTTAGCGAAATAGTACTTCCGTTCCGCAAAATTTTCTCTCCTCAAACAGTTTACGACTTCATTTTCCTGTCTGTCTGTAACGTTACTGTCACACTCTTAAATACCTTGTCGCTGAATAATTAATGTTCGGAGAGCACAAAGTCTCTAGACTGTCTTTCATTTGTGTAATTCTATGTGCACATGGTACAATAATTTCATTGATCTTTTAATGACCTTTCAAGACCAAATCCACTTGTGTATTCCATGTAACAGGTAACGCCAGACTCTTATGCTCTAGTGGTAAGCACTGAGAACATAACTATGAATTGGTATGCTGGCAACGACCGATCCATGCTTCTCACAAACTGCCTATTTCGCTTGGGTGGCGCTGCAATCCTCCTCTCCAACCGTTCATCCGATCGCCGCCGTGCAAAGTATGAGCTACTTCACACCCTCCGCACACACACGGGTGCCGATGACAAAAGTTATAACTGTGTCTCACAACAAGAAGATGAGTCCAAAAGAATTGGAGTCAAAATCACAAGGGACCTAATGGCCGTTGCTGGAGAAGCCCTTAAAACGAATATCACGACCCTCGGGCCATTGGTTCTTCCAATGTCTGAGCAACTCTTGTTTACCGCAACTTTACTTGCAAGAAAGATCTTTAAAATGAAAATCAAGCCCTATATTCCCGATTTCAAGTTGGCTTTTGAGCATTTCTGCATCCATGCTGGAGGGAGAGCTGTGCTGGATGAAGTAGAGAAGCATCTCAAACTCAGTGAATGGCACTTGGAGCCTTCGAGAATGACTCTTTACAGATTTGGGAATACTTCAAGCAGTTCTTTGTGGTATGAATTGGCTTACTCTGAGGCCAAGGGAAGAATTCGGAAAGGTGACAGGACTTGGCAGATAGCATTTGGATCAGGATTCAAGTGCAATAGTGCTGTGTGGCGTGCATTGAGGACTATCAGACCTGCTCACGAGAAGAATCCTTGGATGGATGAAATCGATAACTTCCCAGTTCCTTTGGCAAAAGTTATCCCAATTGAATTCTAATCGTTGGGGAAGTTTAGTTTGTGTCAACTTTGATTAATGTTTATGCATGGTCTTGTTGTAATAATGCTAAACTCGTAGAGAACTAGAAAGTCGCGAGTATTTCGCTTCTATAATATGGTTTAATTTCGAAGTTGCAATATGAAGAGAATAGTAAGATATGCATTTGAAAGTTTTAATAAATTTAAGATTCCTGTTTAAGTAATTTTTCATGGCGATAGATTTATCAAATTTTGATTAAAAGTACTTGCTTTTATTTATGCACTTGGAATTTGAAAACGTCCAAAAGGACGAAGATGAAATTTGTAAGCTCATCCCATGTAACTTAAAGATTGATTATTAAATGTCTTAAATCTGAAATTTTATTAATTTCATATATTTTTTAAAATATGCTTATTTATTTTTTAGAACTTATATATGATTTTTAAACATTTACATCTGAATAGAAAAAATTATTTTTTTTTACTTTTATCTTAATGAGAAAAAGTTTGAATTACAAGTAAATATTATATTTTAAAAATATTTTTATACAATAACTTATTTTCCAAACTATAAAATCTAATCCTCTTTTTTTTTTTTTTAATTTACAAGGATATAAATGTCAAACAATCAAGTTTAAGATATTTTTTATTATAAAAACAAACAAAATGCTACTTATATTCATATGTTAAAAAAAAAGAAAAACAAACATATCATTTAAATTTTTGTATTTAAACCTATTCAAACTTTAAAAAAATCTAAACTCATTCAGATTTCAGACAAAAAAATAAACGTTTCCTTATTTTATAGTCAGACCATTATTGGGGTGGCCCCAACTTATGGCCTTGACTTTTCCAAGTGACATGGCCTTGGCCCCAAGATATTAACATTTAATTGAAGGTTTACAAACAATGAGTTTGAACTCTCAATTTTTCTTATCAATCTCTATTATTTAATTAATTTTATTTACTTTTAAAATTATGCTTATTAAATGATAAAAATATGATAAAAATTTTCCAAACATTCTAACCACCTTTCACCACCATTGTTACTATCCAAGCAACCATTCTTTATCACTCATAGGGTTGGCAAAAAAGCCCGGGCCAGCCCAAGCCCAGCCCGGCCCGGCCCGGGCCCGCGGGCTTTAAGCCCAGCCCGTTCATTATAATTGTGGGTAAGGGCTTAAAATTTATAAAGCCCGTATATATTGGGCTTAGTCATGGGCTTCACTTAAAAGCCCGGACTTAAGCCCGGGCTTTATAATATATAATATATAAATTTATTTTTTAAAAAAAATTATAATATACTATAAAAGTAAAATTAAAAAAAAATTATAAAAAAAAAAAATTGAAACAGTCGGCTGGATTTTGACCTTACCCCTCATTTTCATTTACCTCATTTTCTAAATCCCTAGCTTCACACTTTCACGTTCTTGCCGCCGGCAACTAAAAGCGACCCGACCACCACCGAGGACACCAGCGGCCGCGGCGCGCGACGCCAAAGAACTCCAAGCGCCTTCGCGCGCGGCGAACCCGGCAACTCAGCGACCTTCGCCAGGCGCCGGCGACTCGGCCAAAGCGACCTTCGCGCGACGCCGGCGACCTTGGCGAGACGCAAAGACTCAGCGACCGGCGCGCGCGACGCCAAGCGGCCGACCACCACTTCTCGCGCGACGCCGCGGCTCCAAAGATCAACTTCGGTAGAATTTTAAATTTTTTTCTAACTAGATAACTATTCGCTGGACTCCGTGTTACTAGCCGCCATCGTAAACCTAACTGGTTGCCGGCGAACGACGTAAGACACCGGCGATCTTCTTCTTCATCTTATTCTCTGTTAATCTTTTGAGGTAAGCTTGTGATTATGAGTTTCTTCTCTTACTTGGCTTCTTCTAATTATAGATTTTGATTTTTTTAGTTCGTATTGTAGCCGTTGTTGTCAATTTTTGTCCACAAAGACAATATATATATTTTTAGTCCTACAAGTTCAAGCCCCTGTGTTGTTGTTCCATTGGTGAGTTTGCTCACTCAAATTAATTTTGTTCTGTGGAATTTACGGAGTTCAAATGGATTCATATGAATTACTGTTGAATTTAGCTTTCATTTCAACATTCATTCCAATGTTTTACCATTATGTATTTAGATTTACTTTGATTTATAACTTTATTTAAAAAAATAATTTAAAATTTTGTAAAAAGCCCAGGCCCGCCCCGGGCTCGGCCCAGGCCCGTCCAGGCCCGAGCCCGGCCCGAGCCCTTCCAAGTTGGACGGGCTTTGAGAGGGCCTGGGCTTTTTTAAAAAAATATGGGCTTGGGCCTGGGCTTGAGAAAGCCCGGCCCAAGCCCTTAAATTGCCAACCTTAATCACTCATCACAATCTCAACTGTTTTATTACTAGCTCATTTTGGTTATTTGTAGTTCATTCCAATTAATTTATAATTTATTGATTTCCATATTGAAATTATTCGTTGCCTCTTTTCATTGGATGTTATTTTTATTTTGGTACTATCATATTAATCTAGCTGAAATCAATTCAAATAAAAGAGGAGTTTTGATCCCCAATTGATGGGAAATTTAATTGCTAGTAAGGTTAGTCGGCAATTAAAGTTTAGTGGTGCAGGTGGCTAGGGGTAATGATAGTAGGGGTGGAAGTTGGCTAGATTTTTTAAAATTGTATTTATTTTGTTTTAATTACTCTTTTTATTGTTTAACAAAGGTTGTGGAAATAAGTGAGAAATCTATGTTAATATTATTCATTCACTACTTACCACATTTATACACGTGTCATCGTAATTAGTTTAAATACACTTATAAAAAAAAGAAGCAAATAAAAAATGAACAATGCTCCTAGAGCACAGGACGTAAGAATTTTTCCGGACATTGTCACTAACAATTTTTTTCCCCACTTTCTATTTTACAGGTATTAGCAACCAAAGATCCTCTTTGTTTGTCTAAACACCCTCTGCATCGCCAATCAAAATGATCCAATGAGATTTAAGCTTTAAGTCTAGTTTACAAACTTAAACAAATTTTTAAAATGTTTTGATCCAAGATTAACCAAATCTGGCACTAAACAATATAAATTATATTATGTTTATCGAAATATTATTTTTTTGGAAACTGACATCGTAATTAACAATCAGAAGAAAAAAAAGAAATGTGAATACTCTACCAATCGTTTGAAATAATTTTTGGATTCCTTATAGAGGTCAATTTCTTATTATCCCCTGCTGTTGATCATTTTCAAATCACCTATTTACTCTTAAAAATCTCAAATTACTCTATTTTAATTAAAAGATAAAGGAAACCCATATGCAAAATGATCTAATTACCACCCATCTTTTTTTAGGAGTTGCTGATGAAATTTTTTTATTTTTCTCAACAAAAATGGAGGATAAATTAAAATTTTTAAAAAATTAAGAGTGACCTAAAAAGAGTAGATTAAAATTTTAAAATGATTTAAAGATGGTCAATTTAAAATAAATGATCTGAAATTAATCCTAATTTATATAAAGTCTGAGGATATTGTTTTGCGGCTCATTGGGTGAACGACGTTCAACTTTAATTTAGATGCAGCAGAAGCGGCGTAAATCGTCTTTTACATTTTATTTTTTTTTCCCTAAATCGACTTTTCTCGTTTAATTTTGATTAAGTGTAATAAGGGAAATGTGAGAGTGCGGTTTTATAAGGACAACTCGGGCTGTTAAAAGCATGGCTCATAATGATTATCCAATCCTTACAGAGCAAGCGAGCGGGCTTCGTTCTGGGCTTTTGTAGCAAATCTTTGGGCTTCTGATCTTCATCGTAGAGATGCTGGCACTCGTAGAGATATGATTCTATCTTCTTAACGCATGCTAATTTTCACACATGAATAAGAATCTGCTTCTAAGAAGAGATCCCTTTTCTCTTGCAGGTTTTAGTACCAAAACTGTTTCAAAAAATAAATAATAAAAAAAAATAATAGATTACAAATTTACAAGAATTAACAATAAAAAAAATTACTTAAACCTCCTAGGTGATCATTTTTCTAGGCATGTTTATTAAGATAATCTTGACCCATAACAGATTATATAATATACTTCCAAATATTTAAATGAAAAAGGTAGTTTATCAATAAACAATTGGTTGATTTACAAGTGCAGTAAAATTAGACAAATTAATATTCAATAAATTAAAAAATTAATTAAATAATAGGTTTTCTTCAATCCCCACTTGGGATCAATGTGTTCAATTACAATTCGTTTAATTAATACATTTTTTTTTGTCCCAATGCTATTAATTGTTTTATTGTATAGCAACAACTTAGGGTCCATTTTGACATGTTTTTCAATTGGTGTTTTCTGCTCTTATTTTTGAGAAGGAAAATGATATTTTTGATGCAATATTTTTTAAAATTAAAATTTCTTTTCTATTTTAAAACAACATATTAAAATAAAAACAGTAAAAAATGTGTTTGGTTAATCTAAAAATGTGAAAAATAATAAAAATGCATTTGATTGTTGGTCTGAAAATACAAAAAACAATAAAAATTTGTTTGGTGTAGTTCTCTATAAAAAAAAATTCAATTCATTATTTAGTATATGTACATGTTATTTTTGCATTTTATCTTTATTATTATATTTTTAATCAAAATAAAATCAAATTTCACACAACAATAAGATTTCTTAATATAACAAACAAAGTGCATGCATAAGAACACAAAACATTCATAAGCTCACGTAAATTAAAATAAAATAATTTAAAATAAAGGACCAATCAACATAATTTATTCTTACTATAGGAATGTTGATGCTAATTTTAGGTCAACTAGAAACTTAATTAAATTCCATACTCTATGCTCCACTTTAATTAATTATTTGACTTTTCTTGCTTCCATGTTTCACCTTGGGCATGGATTTGCATGCTTAACTTTTCTTGATATATAAATCCACGCCTAAGGTGGAGCATAGAAGAAAGAAAAGTCAAATAGTTAACTAAAGTGAAAGCATGGAGCGTGGAGTCTGGAAGCAAGAAAAGTTAAATAGTTAATTAAAGTGGAAGCATGGAGCATGGAGCATGGAAGAAAATGAAGTCAAATAATTAGTCAAAGTGGAGTATGGAACATGGAGCATGAAAGCAAGAAAAGTCAAATTAAATAAGAGTGCATCGAACTTAACCGGGAAGCGTGTAGTAAAGTCGAGGGGAGCTTGACTAGGGAGCATACAAAGTAAGCACACATGAAGCATAAATAAAGGCATGCATGTTCACATGGAGAATAAAAGGCATGCATAAAAAAAAAGCCGGGAACCAAGAAGCATAAAAAAGTAAAAGTAAAGTGAAGAAGTTGGATGATGGAAGCATAAAGAACCAGGAAGTAGGGATGGCAATGGTACCCGTAAACCTACAAACTCATCCAAACCCGCCTGCTAAAACCCACCCACTGCAGATAATTTTGTGAGTTGTGGGTAGGTTTGGTATTATAAATTTTTAGTATTAGCTAAAAATTCAATGGATACCCGCATGGATATCCACCAAACCCACAACTTTTTAAAAATTATTTTTTAATTTAATTTTAATTGAAGAAATATTTAAATATAAAAATATGGTTATATAATTATTATAATTTTGATTGAATTTTCTTTAACTTAATGCATGGATTATTTCAATACTATAATTTTGTTCTTTGGATTAATATTTAAAAAGTATTATTCTTTAGATTAAGTATAAAGTATACAATCCATAAAATAAAGCCACAATTTATATTTAAAAATAACAATTATGTTGGATTGAAGTTAAAATTTTAATTTTCCATTTATATTGGTTAAATTTAGAATTGAGTATGTTATGTAGAAATTTATGTTATTATTATAAATTTACATATTGAACATTTGCGATTTCAAATGTGGAAACCCACAAAAATTCACCGGATACCCATTATGGGTTTAGTAATTGTCAAAATCTACAGTGGGTGGGTTTTCTTAAAAAAATTAAATCCCACAGTGGGTTGCAGGTGGATTTAGTCATTTATATTTTGTGCGGATATGAGTTTAGTAATGGCAAACCCGCTACGGGTAGTGTCCATTGTCATCCCTACTAGGAAGCACAAAAAAGTAAAAAAAAAAAAAAAAGGGCATGGGCCTGCGATAAACAATGGAACGTGGAGAAAGCAAAATATAATCAAGAATTGAGGAGGAAAAATCTAGAAGTATTGAAAACCTACTTTGAGAAGGAAACAAATACGGACTCCAAATAAAACTCTAATTAAGTAGAAAAAGTTGACTAAAATAAGGAATTAGCAATGACTTAGGATATAAAAAATTATATTATAAATAAAGGGCTCTAGAGGTGTAAAGGGGAAAAGCAAAAAAAAAAGAAAATGAAAAGCTAGCTAAAAGACCTCTATTGTAATCACGGTTAAATAGTAAAGTTTGCTCTTTCGACTCCTGTGGATGTAGGCCAAGTACTGAATCACGTAAATTTTATGTGTTTTGCTCTTTATATTATCCTATTTATTTAATTTTCTAGTTGACTTAAAATTAGGATCAACAAGGACAAAAATTTAAAAAAAAAGGAGTAATATTCATTTTATATTTGACATAGCGGAAAATTCTGGAAAATTTAACAAACAATAAATAAACCGCACCTGTGGCGTTGAGTTTGCAAGAGATAAAAGAAAGATTATTTGCACATATGAAGAGGCAAGGTGGATGTAAAAACTGTGGTAGAAAGAGTCGGTGAATGTACATAACAAAACAATAGTTAATAAAAGAAGATTGGTGAACCCGTACAACAACTGACACCGATCTATTTTCTTTGTTCTCTTACTTTTAGAGAACACGTTTATGAACAAAATTTGAAGACACGATTTCTGTTTACTTTTATAAAATAGGTATATCCAACTTTTTTTCTATTTTCCATTTTCTAAAAAAATAAAAAAAAAAAAAAAAAAAAAGGCCCAATGAAAGCATTACCGAACGCAACCTTCAATTTCGACGTCAGGTGACAAAAGAACAAAAGACACATTCCATATTCAAACTCCACGTGTGCACACCATTGTCTAACCTTAAAATCGAATCCGCGGGAGTTTGTTATAACATGCTTACGTTCATGCAAAGAATCACCTTTTTTAATTATCGCGTCTATTATTGGATGCATGCTTGCACCCAACCTTCAACTTGTTTTGCAAGGCATTTCGTTTATTGGATGCCCGATGACTTGTTTTGACTTGGGACTGGAGACAACATGTCTCATTTCTTGCATCCTTGGACACTTTCGTTTTGGAATTGGTCTAACATTTGCGAGCTAGCTTGACATTATTTTCCATGCACTGAATCGAACATGTTACCTGGTCGTTTGGTGTAGCTTTCATCAATTTGGTAGTCACATGATATCGTCGTCGTGGTTGGTAATGATCAGCATATCCTTTTATTTTTATTTTTATGTCTTTTCAAGCAATGACTTTGATGCCGCATTGCCGTTAAATAAGATATCGTATTACTAAATAAAAAGACACTAAGCATTAGGAAATCAAGCAAAAACTTAATAGAAGAAATGAAATTAATGAAAACAATAGCATGAAGTCTAGTGCTGAATATTACGGAGAATCAATTTATGCGAGTCACTCTAATTTATTGTAAAAAATAATTTAACCCCATATTCGTAAGAGTGTCGGTGACTAAATTTCATTCACGATAGATGTGGGTAGTACAGAAATTTATATTGACAATTAATTTAACACTGACAAATATGATGCAGACCGTCAAAGATGATGAAAATTATCATTATTAAAAACTAGCAAAGCAGCTAGAATCACATTCCAACCAATCATTACTCGTAAAATCAATCACAATAATTATAGCAAAAATCTCAGCACAAAAAGATGTTCAACTACCGTTCATCAAAAGCTATTTGACCTTCAAACAATATTAATTAAAGTTGTTCTACACTTTCTTCACGTGAAATTAATTCTCTACTACAGAATACAAGCAGCTAAGATCAATAGAATAGATGGCAGGCATCGGATAAATGAAAATCAAGAAATAATATTATTGAAACCAAATATATGGATCCAAATATTACATATATAATCGTATTGTGCAATATGCTAATCGATCAGGTATAATACTCCCACCATTGAAGGAAATTAAGAAGCCTTCAAATCAACAGGTGCTACTCTAGGGACATGAACAGGAAACTCATGAATCTCATCAATCCAAGGATTCTTCTCCTTTGCAGGATTGATAGTCCTCAATGCTTGCCACACAGCACTGTTACACTTGAATCCTGACCCAAATGCTATCTGCCATGTTCTGTCACCTTTTCTCATTCTCCCCTTAGCCTCAGAGTATGCCAATTCATACCACAAAGAGCTGCTAGAGGTGTTACCAAATCTGTAAAGAGTCATTCTTGAAGGCTCCATATGCCATTCACTGAGCTCAAGATTCTTCTCTAGCTCATCTAACACTGCTCTGCCTCCAGCATGGATGCAGAAATGCTCAAAAGCCAACTTAAAATCTGGGATATACGGCTTGATTTTCATTTTAAAAATCTTTTTAGCAACCAAAGTTGCAAAAAATAAGAGCTGTTCTGACATTGGGAGGACTAGTGGTCCCAGTGTTGTGATGTTAGTCTTAAGGGCTTCTCCAGCGACAGCCATGAGGTCCTTTGAGAGTGAAACTCCAACTCTTTTGGTGTCATCTTCTCTTTGGAAGACACAATTGTAGCACCTGTCATCAGCTCCCTTGTGGGTCCTGACAGTGTGGATGAGTTGGTACTTTGATCGGCGGCGATCGGAGGATCGGTTAGATAAAAGGATAGCGGCACCGCCCATGCGAAAGAGGCAATTTGATACAAGCATGGACCTGTCATTGCCAAAGTACCAGTTGAGTGTTATGTTCTCCATGCTCACTACCAAGGCATAGGAATTCGGGTGCACCTGTTCCAATAACATCAAAAAGTCTTAGTCCTATAGCTTCGCAAAACAACTTGAAAAATTTATTAATCATGACTGGATCTATTGGCTCTAAAAGATCAACTTGAGCAGTTGGTAGATGTTTGGCTGCTATCTGTTGCATTAATATTTCTCTGTTCAATTCTTGGTGTCTAAGCTACAGCTCTATATATTGTGGGGCTTTAAACAGTATCAATCTCTTTTAATGCAGTTCACCTAACAATACAAGCTGATCACATGTGCATTAGGATCTCCTAAACATACTTAAATAAAAGGTCCACAAATCACAATTTACGTGACCATATTAATGTAACTTTATAGTATATTATATATCGTCAAGATCTAAATATTAATGATGAAAGGAAGTGACAGAAATTTAACCTGTAAAAGCTGTTTAGCAAGGTCTATTGAAATAAGTCCAGCACTGCAACCCATGCCACCAAGATTATAGCTCGTAATGTTGCCTCTAAGCTTGTAATGATTCACAATCATGGCCGACAAAGATGGCGTTGGACAGAACAAGCTGCAATTCACCACAAGAATCCCAATATCTTTAGCCTTTACGCCAGTTTTGGACAAGAGCTCGTCAATGGCACCAAACATGACCATCTCAGCTTCCTTCCTAGCCTCAGCCATACAAGGGTTCGGCGGGACACGCAGCACGGCCTCAGGGAAATAAGTATGCTGCCCCAAACCAGACCGTTCCAGAATTTTCTTCTGAAACGCCAAGTTCTCTTCCGAAAAACAACCAATCTTCACCGACCTCTCCATGAAAATTTCTCTAGTGCACTGCCGCTCTGGCTTCGGCTTGTAACATGCAAAATCAACCAAGTAAACTTTTCTCGGGCGGCTCATGAAATAAAGCGTGCCCAAGAACACCATGAGACTTGAACATACAGTGACTGTCACGAGATTGTACCTGAGTTGGTTCCATAGCTGGACGAAATCTTGCACTGAGAGAGTGGAAAGATGAGCTGAAGAAATTGCTATAATAGGTACAAGCAGTAAATACAATGCATTGGAGATTAGATAATGGTAACCAAGCTTCACGTATTTGAGCCTAACCGATAAAAGAAAATTCGGAAGCTTATTATTGCTATTTTCTCTTCTTTCAGCTTCCGGGTTTGGATTCGGTTTGTTCTTTTGATCAACAGCCATTTTTGTTGGCCTTTTCACCAAAAAAAGATAATAGAAATTGGTACTAATGAAGGAAGAATTAATTGAAATTGATGGAAATTGCAAGAGAATGTGAAAAGTGTGAGCGAGAGATGGGTTCCAAAATGGAGAAACAAGTGAGGATTTAAAGAGGCCATTCCGAATTGGGCACCGTGGCCAATTGGAGGATACAACTACCCCAACGAACTTTTTTAATTGTTGCACGGCCGTTGCATTGAATTTGCCCACTAGGAAAATTAGCGGGATTCTATCTTCATACTTTACCTATATTTGCCTACACAATTTCCAATTTGCCATTTCTGTGGAGGGCATCGCCGAAACCTGTGAATCGGTGCACGTGTCACGTGATTAGAGGTGGAGTATGACAGCTAAACTACGCAGCTCACCAGCAGAACATTACAAGACTTTCAAACCCTCCGAAGTTATATATTTTCTTGTAGGCAAGTAAAAAGAAAGGAAAGTCAATTCCATTGGGAAGCATTGGCAAAATTGAGTAAAGAGAGTCTCGAGTACTCAATGATTTAGGCTAATTAAAACCGGACTCTTGACTTTTAGATAATGTCTTGATTTTGTCAATTTGTATTAATTAAGCCTCGGTTATCGAAATGACAGTGACACATTATATAGGCTTCATTTGAGAGTGCTGCCAAGCAGCTTGCGACCTTGGCACAATACTTTCAAACGGCCCCACAGTGTAAATTAAAAATTCTTCAATTATGACAATCATAATTCAATACCATACCGAACATACGAAGAGTAGAAGTTAAAGGATCCATTTGAACACAAACAATCCGTTTGTTTAAGAAAACTTATAGAATTGGGCACACATATGTTAATAGAAATCAAATTACGTGTCTACTAGAAAAAAATAACATCATGACCCTTGAGTACGGATGTATCAGCAGACCGCTAATATTTCATAAACGAACACAAACTCCTTTCATTATTGTTTACGTTTATTTAAAATTATGTAAGTGATTCATTCTTACAACATTAGAGATTTACTTATAGATTGGCTTAAAATTTCGCAGCATTGTGTATAATTAAAAACCATCTGCATGTTTTTTTGGCAATTCAACGTTAAAGCATGAAATTAATGACAATTTTAGTGTATTTATTATCTAATTTCCTTTAAAAAAAAATAACATCTATTACAATTTCCACTGTTAAAAAAACATCTACATGTTTCTTTTGACAATTCAACGTTAAAGCATAAAATTAATGACAATTTTAGTGTATTTATTATCTAATTTTCTTTAAGAAAATAAGAACACCTATTACAATTTCCACCATCAATGATAGTGAGTAGTGCCCTACATTGGCTAATAAAAAATAAAATTACTCAGAGTTTATAAGTATGATAAATCATTCAACTCAATAGGATAATTTTTTATGTTAGATATCTAAAAATTTTAAGACCAAGCCTTCTCCTTGCTCTGCTGCTCTCTCTACCTTAAAAAGTAGTATTAAAGGCAAATTTTAGTAGTTAGAATGTGGTAATAGAACAATTCAAGTATTTTTTATGAAAGGATTGAAGTTTGGACAATGATTTTATCCCAAAAAAATTATTACGTTGTACCCCATATCAATTAATAAAAAAAATTATTTAAATTTATAAATAGGATGAAATTATTTCATCCACGAAATTAATGTTTGAGTTGGATATTAGCAAGCAACTTGAGAACCCCCATCCAAAAACCAATTTTAATGCAGACACCAATTAAAGCATGACAATGGACGTGTTGGGAAGGATGAAATTTTGACAGTTAAGCCTTATCTGTCTAGTTGGGGCCAGTGGCAGTTGTATTATTAACTGCACGACCTTATGATTAGGGCCGGAATGGCTCACAAGTGCCCCATGATTCCATGAATTCACACGAACGTACTATGGGAAGGTCCTAAAAACAGTAGAGTCATTTAGGGGCAGAATTGGTCAATTCTCATCAAAGTTTTCTATGGCTGTTACTGCTCCACTTGTCCGTTTTCTTCTGCCCATCATGGTTTGTTCTGGTTTATTCGTATTTCATAAACATATACTTTGAGAAAGATGATGCAAATTGACCAACAGCTTTTGGAATTAAACGAAGCTCATAAGAACGTTAGTTGAGCTAAATATGTGCGCCATCACCAGGGTTGGTCATGCTACACGTCACAAGTTTCATCAGGCCTCAAATTAATAAGAAACTTCACTATAAGATATATGTGAATATAAAGTAAAATATTTATATCACCCCGTTTAAATTAAAAAATAGTAACTTTAATTGCGCACAAAGGTTAAAGAAATAACAATTAGCACCAGTTAGCTCAAACAATGACACGTGGGGAAATATACTATTCCAATGGATACTTAATTTATCATATCGTTTTTGGAGTCAAAAGTACGAAGCACGAAATCATTGAATCGAAGAATGAACATTAATATTCAAAAAAATAAAATGAAAATGGAGAAAACTCTTGGTGTCATCATACGTCCCCATACTTTCGAATTTATACTGGTATAGAGGTATGCCACTTGCCATTTGGGGCATTTCTGTGAATATGAAGAGCATGGGTGGCATGTTCGGGAAAACATATCAAAAATTCATTAATCGTAATAGCTAATTAAATAGGGGGTTTTTAAATAGCGAAGGCTGTGTCAGAACAGAGACAGCTGGTAAGTGGTACCAGGTGTCTGTCCAATGAAATGAATTTTGTCAAGCGCCTAGTGCAGTACACAGCAGGCAATGCTAATATTTTAAGCCAGCTGCCTTTCTTTGACCTTCCAACAAGTCATCATTTTCTCATCAAAAATATTGGGCGTCAAAGTGTTTTTCAAGTCAGTGTTATTTTTTTTTTTTTATTTGATGGGTTCATTCAACAAACTTAACCATTCAGTTCATAAATGCCAAAACTTCTAACCAAATTCCCACCAATGTCTCAGCATTGAATACGTGAATTGGGATCATAGACGAGCACATTTCATGGCTTCAAGTTGGCGTGTTTTTGTGAAGTGTGGGCATGAGCTTTGAGGTAATGGAGGTAGAAATAGTAGGCAAGAAATAAGCCTTACACGAAATCCTTCTCAATCTTTCTTCCTTGATTGCACTTGCTTTATTTTATATATATGTACCTGAAGACTTTTTCTCTCTTTTGCTTATAAAGAAGCTTCAGTTTAACCGAGAAGCCCTGCAAACTCTTCTTTTTCTCCTTCAAATAAAGGTTAAATTAATTTTTCTTAGTTCCGACCTTTTTTTGGATTTAAATTTAGGTAGCCTGCGAAATAAAATTATTTAAAAATTATAAAATCAAAGACTAAAAAGAGATTTACATCTCATTCACACCTCCAAGTCATAAATTAAAAAATAATTCAGCTTCTATTCACGTAAAATTTCCTTTAAAAAAAAATCACGTGATGAAGTAAACAAGAGGAAGAAAAATCAAAATCCTAGATATAGGTTAACCAACTATAATGAGTAAGGTTCAAGTAAACATAGTTCATTCCTTTACCACTTGTAATAGAATTAAATAGCATAACTTCATGTTTTCAGCATGAATCGGAGTGGACAAGATTAATGATAAACGTATACAGACAGTGAGTTGGTGTCCACCATTAATGTACAATGAAGAAAAAGAAAGAAACAAAATCTCAATAACATCAAGAAAGCAATTACAAGCCAATTGATTTCAAGGCATATATATATCTTCCCCGAGTCTTTGCCGAAAGATTGAAAAGAAATTGACAAGATATCAATAATCTTAAGATAATAATCAATAATTAATTATTTGCTCCTATGTACGTAACAAAAATTAGAAATAATTGGGAAATTTTCTTATATAGCCACTTTCAAAAACTCATTATCAAAATTGGTAATAGAACAAAATACCTTAAAATAATAACCACACACATTTGTTATGGACTAAATTACCCCTCCCCAGAGTTTCTCTCTCATTTCATGCCAACAATTAAACACAAACTCCACAAAACTCCTCTCATTTCACTTCTCAAACCCCCTCTAACAACTAAATACAAAACCATTCCAATTTTATATGCATCAAACAACAATTGTTAACTACCACTGAAGACAAAATCAATCAATACAAAAAAGTAAAAAAGCTTAAGAAGGAATTAAGATTAGTGTTTTTTGAAATTTAGATTGTAAGGTTAATTAAGTTTTATATATGGGTTTTCTAGATATTTGAAGAAACAAATATCCTTTTCAATTTTTATTACAATGTAGGTAGATATTTGCTTGTGTGAATCCAAAAATTATGAAAAGTCTAATAAATTTTACATTTCTATGATTGTAGAGAAAATTCAGATCGCGGGCAAAGGTTGGCATCGCCCATACGATGGCATCCATCGCCTACCCTTCTCGTGGGCTAAGTACAAGTGAAGGGTGGCATCGCCTGGGCGATTCAAACCTTCGCCTGCAATTCTCGAGGGCAAAGGCATTCATTGCCCGGGCGATGCCACCCTTTGCCCGCCCTTCTTGCAAGCGATATCAGTTATCGCCTGGGAGATAGATTGCTTCACTCGCACTTCTTATTTGCTAGCCATTGCCCTGCACTTCTCACAGGCAAGGCAATGGCTAGCGATGATCTCCATCAATCAGTTGATGACATCATCTAAATGTAGGGTACTTCATGTAGTTGTATTTTTAATGTCAATTGTTTGTTGTTGATGATAACTTTTAAATAAATAAAATTGTTGTTTTAGTAATGTAATTATATTTATTTTAATTTGCTTCAGGTTTAATGGAATCAACAATTGTGCTTAAGATGTGTCATAATAGATCATGGGAAACTTATGCCGATGATCATATGGAATACAAGAATGAAAAATTTAAAGCATTTTTACTCCGAAATGATGTAACTTTTGAACAGATTATTGCTAGAGTATATCAAGTGTTAAAGTTAAGTTCAGACGAATGTTCTATGACAGTGAAAATAGTTTGGGGCACAAACTGTCCTATGCAACTCACTGCTTCTTTGCGGATGGACATACTAGATGATGAAATGATAAATGATATTATATGTATGAACTTTGATCCAATAAACTATGGCAGGACTTCTATTTTTGTAACTATATCGCCTAAAGTTACAATTAAAGCCCCTTTAATGCTGTCTCAACAAACTTCAGTTCATTTGATGCTGTCAACTTAGTTGCCAGCCTTTGAGTGCACATTGGCTATAGGTCCATGCCAAACTATGGTAATGAGTTCTTCTTTGATACTGAAGAATAAAGGTTTCCAACTACAGAAAGCTACTCTCCATTCTGTGATGACGTAGATTGTTATCGTCCATTAGATGATATAGAAGTAATGCCTTAGTTTCAGAAAGATAATGATCCACGTCAAAGTCAGCTCATTACCTCTAGATCACATAGCCAAAGATGGCCCCCAATATCAACTGTAGTTGACCTGTTACAATTGGAGGTTTTAATTATACCATCAGATTGGGTAGCTTCGGATATACTTACAGCTGAAAGTTGTAATTCAAGCGGTATTTATGTTAGGTAGCTATTAAGTATAAAGGAACAATTATAAATAGAGCTTAGCAATGTTGCCATTAGAGAAAAGTTTGAATTCAAGGTGGATAGGTCCACAAGCATACGTTGGGAGGCTTGTTGTGCTGTGAAGACAGTAAATGGCGACTTCAAGCAACGAGGGCGAATGACAATGAGAATGTGTAGTGGTTAGTGAAAAGATATGACATCATGCATATTTGTCAAAATGATATTTTCCATAATGGTCATCGTCAAGCAAACAATTGGGTTGTCGGTGAAAATATCAAGCAAAAGTTTATTCATGCCAAGCGAATATACACTCCAAAGGATATCATTTCGAATATGAAGAATGATTATAGAATTAATTTATCATACCAACAAGCATATCGAAGTAAGGAAAAAGTTATGAAGTCAATACGAGAAGACATGAGAGAGTCAAATAATTTACTTTCCAAATATTCTCATGTCTTGCAAGAGCTAAACAGCAGTACAATAATTTGGCTTATGGAGGATGATGATAATAATTTCTTGTATTATTTTCTTCCTCTTGGATCTTGCATTAAAGGTTTTATGCAGTTAATCAAGCTAGTGATCGTAGTGGACGAGTCTCATCTAAAAAGTATCTATCGAGGAACCTTGTTGATTACAACATGCTTGGATGGGAATAACTAAATGTATCCTATAGCTATTCAGATTGCAGATTCAGAAAACAATGTCTCTTAGGAATGGTTCATGATGAGGTTGCATGAAGTCATTGGAGACATGCCAGAGTTGGCATTTATATTTAATCATTGCACATCTATCTATAGAGCAGTTTATAAGGTATTTTGTACTGCACTACACGGCCTTTGTTTTTATCATTTGGAAGGTAATTTAAAGTTACATTTAAGAAATCTTGGGAAATTATAGAAATATTCTTTTAGACCAGCCTTTCTACAAGTAGTGAAAATGCATGATCTCGTAAAGTTTGAAAAGAAAATGGAAGGGTTGTGGGGTACACATGTAGGTGCAGCAAAGTATTTGGAGGACATAGACTTTAATTATTAGGCTCAATCGCATTTCGAAGGTTGAAGGTATAGCATTCTGACAACAAACATTGTAGAGAGCATGAATGCTTTAATAAAGGAACTAAGAAAATTTCCTATTACTCAGTTGGTTGAACACTTTAGACTTATAATGCAATAATGGTTTTATAATAAAAAGAAAGTGGCCGACTCGATGACAACTCACCTTACAACATGGGCACAAAAAAATATGATTAGAGAAAAGATATTACCAGTAAAATATATGTTTTCAATGTCTTTAACCATCAATTTCAAGTTAAGGAAGATAGTATGAATGAGGGTCTAGTTAACATAATGAACAAGACTTGTAGTTGTAAAGTATTTTAACTTGATCAATTTGTTTGTGCTCATACAATTAATGTTTGCCTATACCTTCAAGTTGATCCAATAAGTCTATGTTCTCATTACTATACAGCGGAAGCATTGTTGACGGCATATTTAAAGCCCGTTATTCCTCTTGATGAGATGGCAAAGTGGAAAATTTCATAAAATATCCAGATGATGCAAGTGAATCCACTAGCTGTATCATCATACCCTGGTCATCGAAAACATGAAGAATACCATCCAAAGGTGATGATGTGTCTCAAACAACAGTAATTTGTCGTAGATGTGGGGAACATGGCCATAACAACAAAACATGTAAGAATCATATTCCGGCAAATCAACATTAGCTAATTACTTGTTTTGTTTGTGCAACTTGTAATCGCATACCATTATCAATATATAAATTTTGAAATTTATAATCACATACAATTATTAAAAGCACAATTTGCCGCAACTATTCTATTTATTTCAATTTTCGTAACTTCTTACGGTATAAAATATTAAAAAAATACTTGTAGGGTCGAATTCGAAAACACATCCACCTTTCTCGAGTCCTTGCATTTTCTCCTACCACTGTGCAAAAATGTGGCTCAAAACGTGATGGTCACTTCTACTCGTGCCTTTCACCTAAGCCATGTGGCCTGCAATCGTAGGCTGTCTTTTGCGGAAAAGCACAATTTACCGCAACTCCTCAACTTTTTACCATCCCATTCCGCATTCTATAGTTCCTAAATTCATTTCAAGGCCATCGATGCCCCTCCGCAAAGTTTGAATTCATTTCGATATGTTTGCAAATTTATTCCAATTTTCGTAATTTTTAACGGTAAAAAGTATTAAAAAAATACTTACAAGACCTGATTCTAAAACCGACCCACCTTTCCCGAGTCCTTGCATTTTCTCCTACCACCATGCAAAAATGCGGCTTGAAACGCAATTGTCACTCCAACTCGCACCTTGGGCCTAGGCCATGTGGTCTATGATCGTGGGCTGTCTTTTGGGGAAAAGCACAGTTTGCCGGAACTCCTCAATTTTTTACCATGCCATTCCGCATTTTATAGTTCCTAAATTCATTTCAGGGTCCTCAATGCGCCTCCGCAAAGTTTGAACTCCTTCCGATTTATTGGCATTTTTGTTTCAATATTCGCAAAATTAAAATATTAAGTAAGCACATGAAAACTTAAAATATGAAATAAGTACATAATAAAGACTCCAACATTGTTAAAGATTAGGTCTTTTTAAACAATATTTCCCATAAAGAGATCTAAAGAAATCTTCTTTCTCAAGAAATCCACAATGCAATAACTAAAAGTAGGTGTATGGCCTAACATTAAATAAAACATATATATTAGCATAAACACTCCACAATCACCACTTCCAGGTACTTGTTGTAGCAAATTTTTCCATTTCTTACATAGCCAACATGCATCAGGTCGTTTTTCCTCGCATGTTTTATAAAATCCTACACATGTTATCCAATGGGGAAAGAGAACTTTGAGCGGCAACAACTTCTCAAAATATTTATCGTCCTCACAAAGCTTATGTGAGGAGTCCAGAAACCATATCTCCTTTTCATTAAGACTCACTTGAGCTAATAACCAATGCTCTTTTTTGAAGTTAATCCATAGACTTGTAGGAAAACCATATCTCCTTTTCATTAAGACTCACTTGAGCTAATAACCAATGCTCTTTTTTGAAGTTAACTGGAATATAGACTTGTATACCATATTAATTGAACTGTAAATACAAGCTAATTATTATTGAGTAAATAAATTTAAAAAAAGTAATAATTTTTTACGTAAAATATTAGCATTCGTCTAAGGTCTAAATAACGTGTCATTTCAACCATATTCATAGCCATTAATACTTTTATACTTTATTTCAAAAATATCATATTTTCCTTCATTCCACAATGTTTCCAAAAAAAACTAATCATAATGTAATGATAAAATGAAAATCTTGGACAATCTCATCATGTAACAGTTAACTAATAGTAAGGTCACTTACAAAAAAAGTAACTATCTGTATGTATGCAATGCTGAGGTAAAACATTCGGATATGTTTATTGTTGCTTACTAAGCAAGTGTAAGTAAGTATGGACATGCTGTGAATTAGTAGTAGAACGTTAGATAATAATAGATTCAACAAGTTGAAGTATAAAGACAGTATAACTATTACGGATACTAACCTTATCTCTCAGCCATCCACATTGATCACTCTTATTGCAACCAAAATTATCTAAAAAAACTCTTTCGAAAATGTAATGGGCCGACCACAGTGATTTCACCATGATACTATTGCTCAAACTCATAAAATAATATTGGATTATCAAGCCCTTTCAATGGATCTATATCAACACGTACTGCATCATCAACATTTATAACTTTAGTTGTGAAGATTTTCAATATTATGAGCTTTTCGGCTTTTAAGTAGGGCAATTGTGTATGGACTACTTATTAAATGTGACTTCTTTAGTTGACGTCCAAACAAACTCACGTTTGGTGGCTTTGTTAGTATACAAACACTTTCATCGTGGAGGCCCCTCTCTTAGCTATCTATTGGAGTTTTTCCTTTGTCATTCACATCATATTCAAATGGTTTAATATTAGGATTATCTAATTCTCCAAAATTCGAAGGCACCTATCAAATATAGAGCACAAACATATAATTGTTGGAATGTAGAGCAAAAATATTAAATAAGAAATGTATTTTAATGTATGCATAATTTATACAGAGTGTGAGTGCTGATATGAGAATTCACCATATGATTGCAGAAATATGAAATTAGTGTGTAATGCAATAAATTTCATGATTGCATGTTTCATCTCATGAAATTTGGTCTTGACCTCTCCAAACACATTTTGATCTTCAGCCATTGCCATCTTGATTTCAGCCACTTCCGACTTGATTTCAGCAACATCAAACTCAAGCTTATTCAATTTATGGACGACGTAATCATATCGATTATTTGACCTCAACTGAAAAAAAAATAACTTTAGTAGGAAATTCCTTATTTATTTGTGACTGTATATTGAATGGAAAACACCAAACAAATCTAACCTCAATGGTATCTAAGTCCTTTGGTTTGTAGAAACTTTTAGGTGGGTCGTGTAGCTTAAAGCCATTTATAAGTGATCAATGGTGCTCATCCGATGGCAATGAGGTGTCATTATGTTTTTCCTTTTCTACAAATTGCTTAAATTGCACAAAGTAATTTAAAGTTTTCAGTTCAACAAAATGCATGGCAAGTAGTCAAATTTGTAAAATCTTCTAACCTCATCGACCCAAATCAGAATCGTAGTGCAATATCTCCTCACAGATTGACAGTATAGTTCTTTGCTCTCTTTACTAGTCTTTTTCAAAGCTTGCTTCAACTCCATCTGTTTGAGTAACTAAAAAAAATTAAGGTTTCATAGTTGTAGACAAATGTATATACAAAATTACATGCTTTGCCTTCACTTACAGCAGATGCTCTAAACTTTTCTAATAGTTCCAAATGTTGTATATTCTTTGAGATTGTCCATTTAAGGATCCAAGGACAATCCATTTTTGTTAAGATGTCATACTTTAATGCGATTCCTCCAACAGCTTCAAAAATATAAGCCTACATGGAAAAAAAAAATACATTAAACACTATATTATATTTATGCATAGATACTTGTATTTATATTTTACGCACCTACACTCCATAACAAAAGCCACAAAAATTATAAGTCTCATGTTTGTGCTTGTTATTGGCTTCTTTCTTAAATTTTTCAACTTCTTAAATTTTTTAGCATTCCCATTCAATGAAGTATTCATTTGATCATAAACAATATTCCACGAATACGTTCCCCAAGAAAAGTTGTTAAAACATTCCAAATCTGTAATGGCATATAGAATAAATTTATGGATTGGCCTCTCATTAGGTCTCGCACACAAAACTCTATCCGCAAAGTAGAACAAGGCAATTCTCAATGCATCCTTATCATTGATTGTAGTAAAATCAAAAGCTTCAAACCTTGTATCTAATTATTGAAGCTGAAACTCATTATTGTCGTCAAAATAAACATCATGTATTCGCCAACTACCACCTATTTTTTTGAACTCTTCTAAATCTTACAATTCACCATATTTAAGTTTTATTATAAGGCACCATTCTTGAATCGAGAAACGCAACAACTCATCGCTAACACAAAACCACATTTCATATTTATCAACTTCTTATACTACTTGTCTAAGTAACAAATTATGCACGAGCGTGCCACTAAATCCAATTTCCTTCATAGTGCTAAAATGCTTGAATATTGATTTATGCACGAGCGTGCCACTAAATCCAATTTCCTTCATAGTGCTAAAATGCTTGAATATTGATTTGTTAAACGACTTTTGTAGTTTATCAATCAACTTTCTTTGCATAAGGTTAAGCACTCTCTTCATTTTCGTCAAATTTGTGAGAACACCTGAGCAGTGATCTTCAGTCGGTATCTTTAAAGTCCAAGGCGGCATATTATTGCAAAACATATCTAAAAGTTAAATACAATAGATATTATATTAGTATTTAATAAAAAAATCATTTGGGTTAGTGAGAGGAAGTGCAATCGATGTTGTACTTGGGCGAGCGATGGGCACCATCAATTGAAGCTCAGGTGGACGATGGCACCACATTGCCTGCAACAAGGGCGAGCAAGGGTGCCACATCCCCCACAACATGGGCGGGCAATGTTGCTGGCAATAGCACTCATCGCCCGCCCATCACTCGAGAGCCAACATAAAAAAAAATGCAAAAGCTTTATGAAACAAGTGTAAAAATTCATACTAATAAGTATTTTTGGCATTAAAGAGTGTATCACTAAGAACTAGCTCAGCAAATTTATTAAGATAATTGAAAAAAAAATTCTTAAAGGCATTTTAACAAACAGTTAATGTGCTATATTTTGCAAACATTAATTTTAAGAAATTTTTAAATTGTTCATGCCAATATATATCCTTATGTGCTTTTCTATTAATAATAATCCATCAATCAATTAAAAATTATTATAAAAGTCCAAGAGAGTCATACGTTTAGGTCAAATCCTCTCACCGTTGACAATGCGAAATCTTTACTTGATGGTGACTGTGATAATAAGGGCTGTGAAGGTGAGATTGTGATGAAGAGACTATGTAAAGAAATTTATGAGATAATGGGCGATGATGGGCGATGTAGGGCTATGTCGGAATTTAGGTGATTTAGGCAATTTCCATAATGGTCTTTAAAGAAGGATAATTTAATCCATAACAAGTGTGTGTGGTTATTATTTTATGACATTTTGTTCTATGACCAATTTTGATAATGAGATTTTAAAAGTGCCCATATAAGAAAATTTCCTAAAATAATTAGATGTCATTATAGTTAGATTGTTGTTAGTAAACTTTCAATAGCTATCTAAATCAAAATCGACTTTTTGGTGAAATGTCTATTACAATCTCTCGGAGACATCTGATAAGATTGGAATGATCCAGAGAAGATTAGCATGGCCCCGGCGCAAGGATGACACTTCCCACTTGATGGTTTGGTACTGGAAAATGTACTACCGGCGTCCGCGTTCCAGGGACAGGGATTGCTTTTGGTGATAATAATAATAATAATAATAATAATAATAATAATAATAATAATAAATAATCGTTTAATTGGAGGTATTCTAAAAAACCTTTTTAAAAAAATAAAGAAAAAAAATGTCAATTACCCAAATTTGCAATGGGCAAGTGTGTGCTCTTTTCTCCTTCAACTAACATTAAAAGGAACCTCAAGCCTCCAAGCTACCAGTCATGTTTGTTGTATTAGACAACATTTATAAATTCAAATTAAAACTCTCTTCGGAACAAAAGCATTTTGCCGATGAATGTTTATAGACTGTCGAATGACCGACAAGAATAAGAAAATAAGAAGCTGGAAAGAGCAAGGAGAAATGCAACTAACAATTTTTTTGCATCTGACAAAAATGAACATGTTATTAGCATAACTTCCATTCTATACATGCGTTTTTCAGTACAGAATCTGTCTGTAGATGCAGGTGCTAAATCTTTAATCTGTCCAGTTGGTTTTCAAGTGTCGTATCACAGTAACGTTGTCATGCATATATATATATATATATTGAAAAACGCATCAACTCCTGAGGGCTAAATTTAACATTCTGCCAGTCATAGTGTACTTCATAGCATGCTAACAGTATGCTTTGACCTGATAAAATATAATTTTACCCAAATAGTCCTGGAATGAGAGATGTTGACGATCTTGAATAGCGTTCAATGAGCAACAAGACTTTAGCAGCCTTCCTTGCAAGAGAACCATCTTCATGAACATTCCTGCTCGTGAGATGAACAAGAAGTGACCTAGCTGATGAGCCATATGTATCAACAATTTCCTTGGACAGAAAAACCTTCTCCAAGAATCCCAAAGCCTCTTCCTTCAGAGAGTCAGTTCCCCAAGTCAAAATCTCCAGTGTAGGTTTTATGGCTTCATCCTGATGCAACACATTGACTCCTCTTTGTTGACAGCCTTCTTGAACCAGTGTGGAAAGCGTCTGAATTGCTTCATAAGCAGTTGCATGAACCTGTCCTTGTAAGAGTTTTACCAAAGGAGGCAAAGCATTTGCTTTCAAGAGACAAAATGTGGTGCTCTCACTACAAATACCCCCATGTACTTGGCATAAATGAGCACGAGAGGGACGGAAACACCAGCAACCAGCTGATTCTGGCATATCAGTAAGCTTTGGGCTGTTTGTGGAAAGAGTACCAATGAGAGCTGCCGCCCTTGCTTTTGCTGTTGTTGAACCGATCTCGAGAAGATGAACAAGCAATGGATATACTCCTCGTTCAACCACATTCCGCTGTGCCTCAAGATTGGTTGGGTCGGTGAACCTGAAGAGTGCACTAAGAGCATTTTCTTTTGCTTCCATGGTCCCTGATTTTAAAATGTTTATGATTGCATCAAGTCCATCCAATTCAATTAATTTCATGGTAAGTGACAATTCTGATTTGGGGAGATTGGCTAATAAACCGGCAGCAGCCATCTGGACATCACGCTTGTCATCATTCTCAAGAAAACCTACTAAGGCCTCCAATCTTTTCGGCTTAAGAAGGTACTCCACAACTCCTTCAGGTTCATGATGCGAGAAGAGGAACAGAAGATTTATGGCTGTTTCACGAACTTCTGAGTCAGTGTCATCAAGAAGTGAAAGGATTAGAGACACACCATTGGCTTTGACGACTGCAATCTTAACCAACTCAGCTTCGGACTTGCAAATTCTAAAAAGAGCACGCAAAGCAGGTTTCGAACATTGTAAGAGTTGAAATTCTGTTGCAAAGTTAACAAATTGGTGACGATTGGTTCTAACTCAAGTTGGTTCCCTTTTTCATCAACAAGGAACTTGATTCCATCAGAAGAAAGTTTTTCAAGGATTTCAGAACATTTAACAATAATATTTGATGGAACATGGGAAGAGAACATCAGTTCCAAAACCTGAGGAATCCCACCAGCGGCAGAAATAAGCTCTTTATTTTTACTGCAACCTGATAGTTTTGCCAAAACAGACAAGGACAACTCTTTTGACTGAAAGTTGCCAGAACCTACTACTCCAAGCAAGGGAGGTATTATTCCTTCCTTGCCAAGGAGTTCTAAATTTGAATCGACCAGTTCCATACTAAGTAGTGCCTTCATCATTAATATTCTTGAAGACTCTGCCCCTGAAGTTATCAAGAATGATCAATTAATACGACTACCATTTCAGTTGTGAAGGGTTATAGGCAACCATGCAAAGCTCTAATAACACTTAGAGGATATGGCATTTCAATCTGTACAGATATCAGAGAAAGGAACACAAATCAAGACATTCAGTTTTCAAAGAATTGAGGATATTCTATGGCATGCATGATAGAATGAATTAACTCTCAAGAAATTTTACATGTATTTTCATATGAATCTTTTTATGTCATTTATAGTATTTTGAGTACGTCTACAAAAATGCATCACAATTCCTTCAAATGAACATACCAGATGTCATTTACATCAATAAACCACCGGCTCCATTATAGGAATGGTTTGACTCTTGTATTTAATGGAAAACACAAAATATAATTTTTTAAGGCCTTAATAGGTATTTTCCGTCAGTTCCTTGCATCTTTTTATATGATTTACTATTATTTTGCTCTTTATGGCAAGAAACATGTGATTTAAAAACACTAAGAATTTAAGAAATTGGGTAGAAGGTTACCATTCTCTTCATCTTTCATACAACAGATAGCTTTTTCATTCCTAAGAATGGAAACCCCAAAAGAAAAAAAATACAAACATAAATTTATAAATAACAAAAGGATGTTAACTCAAAAGGGCAACAAGGAAAGGGTTTTCGAAACCTTGAATTATGCGATCAATAAGTGGTTTGTACCAGCCTGATTTAGCAGCACGACAAAAGTTCTCCTCATCAACATTAAAAAGCTGTTGCAAGATTTTTTCTGCACACTCTGCTGACTCCCTGACTGGACCCTTTATAAGAGTAACAAGGAAAAGAATGCCACTGCTTTGCTGAGAGAGTTTCCTGCAAACAGCAACATTCCAACCAGTTCTGTCCTGCATTAACTCATACAGCAATTTTACAGCAGCCAGCGAGATAATTGGGTCACGCCCTAAGCAGGGAACAATGTGATCCCAACCCCCATACTCGATCACTTTTTCCTGTCAAATGAGTCAAATGTCATACTAAATGTGCTGGGAAACTATTTGCTTTGCATGTATGCATACATAGTTATTTTGGTAACCAGGCGGTGCAAGTTCAGGATCAGATCAGATGTCATGTCAAACAAGCCTGTCTAAGACAACAATATTTTATACTCTCATTGCTATTCAGATAAGAATCAGGAAAGCAGCACAGACAGAGAATCATAAATTGATACCTACTAATAGAAACATTTTTGACAAAATGCAAGTATTTTTCTTCATGACAACTTGTTTGGAAAGACATTAGCTTATTACAGGAACCAAATATTGACTTCCAAAATATGTTGCATCGCAGAATTTATTGCATTTGAAAAAGAACTGACTTATAAGATTTTTGAACTTTGGAAGGAATACAACCAGTGCCAGCCACAACCCCCCTTAAATATAAGTGTGATGCTAAAGCAGCATACCTTGTTTCTAGCATGTCCTTTAACAAGATGTTTTAAGGTTATTAGTATCTTCATCTTCACATTTTTGTTGTGTGAGCTCCCAAGAATGGAGATTATAATGTCTGTAAGCCCTCCGAAGGAAATCCAGTCCTTGTTTATAGAACTTTCTCTCATAAGATCCTGCATTTGATCAAGGGCCTCCAACTCAGATGAATCAATGCCAGATAACAACTTTGCCCTGCAACATCTTATGTTAAGACAATAATTCAGTTCTTTCCACTCTTCTATTGATTGTCTCAAAGGAGAATTAGACCTCAACGAGGTGTCTTCGAGAACAACACCCGTTTCTGGGTCGGTTTTTTCTGCACGATCAAGCCAAGCTTCAATGGCAGCTCTCTCACAGGTAGTGCCGGTGTATAGGCTGACAGGATCCATCATTACAGTACCAGTTATACGGCATTTGAAAGCATTAAGTGGCGGGATATAGTTTTCTCTTGAGTCATATCTTTCTATAATTTGAAGCCTTTGAAAATACTGCTTCTTGACTTCCTCATAGTCTCTTGCAGCATCAGCCCGAGAGAGCAGCTCAATAACCTGGTCCAAGAACAAGACTTCAGCCCTTTCTTTCCGGTTGGCTGCTTCTTCTTTCTCCCTTCTGAAGCTAGCAAGCTCCTTACTTATCTCCGAGGGCTCAACAGGTACCCCAACTGCCCTTGCTATCTCTTCTAGCATATCATTTGCAAAACCCTGGTCAAGTTTCTGATCTCTAAGACCCTGATTTAACTTGTCAACGATCTGAGACTGTGAAGCCTTAAATTCCACCCTCTGCATCTCATTCTGTAGTCTATTCATCTGGTCAGAGATCTCTGAGAGGACTTCTGTATTTGCGAGGGGTAAAGAAGCCAAAGACCTTCCAATATTTCTCGTGACCTCCTGTATCTCATTGACTATGTACCGGCATTTGACCAGTAAGTAGAAGCGGGCTTTATTCTTGTACTTCTCTACCAAGTTATTTGCCTTCTCAACATCAGCTTCAAGACTTTCAAGGGCTAGCCTCACAGCTTGAGAATCATTCAACTTTTGAAGCTGCAATTCTTTTAGCACTGATTCAATGTCAAAAAGATGCTTGGAGAGAACCTTAAAACTTTCCTTCTCATATACAACATCTTTTGCAGCCTGAGCTGTTTTAATGACCTGATTTGTCAGAACAGCCAAGATAGTTCCTATAGGTATGAGCTCCAAGGCCATGGTAATAATTATATGCAAATATCTTTGATACCAAACAAAGCGGGATGGGAGAAATCAATTAATTGAACCCAACAGCACAAAATTTTCCCTTGAAGAAATTTCCTCTACTCCACTTTTTTGTCTGAGTTTGGCAGTTTTCAGCCGCGAGAACCTTATTAAAGAAACCTCAGACTGAAAACAAAACAAAATAAATAAATACCGATCATAAGAAAAAGCAAGATAAAAATTTCGTCATAAATAAAGAATTTTAAGGAAAGAATAAGTTCATCAGAAAATGAGGAAGGCTAATGCTTGTCCATCCCTTGCTATCCAGATGCAAGCAAAAGACTAAAAAGAAGGGGTTGAAGGAACCTTCTTGAATACCTCTTTTAATAGTATTAAAAGATCATTTGTAGAAAATAAGGATGAAAATATACTAGAAAATAAAAGGAACTCATGCAGGATCAAATGATTCTTCTGCTGATAACTGAACAAATAGATAAGTGTTTCTTCCATGTTAGATGAACGAGAACATCTTAATTGGAATAAAGCATAATATACATCTTGGTATGGTCTAATTCCTTGTTCTGAAACAGAAACCGAGAAGCATTAGTCAATGATCAAGACTACGGAACAGAATAGATAATTAAAGCTCTTTTTCCCCATTTTCTGTTTTTGTTTTCACATCAGTTCACCATAAAGATCATATATGAATGTCGAGCACCATAATTTGAATCAACAAAGAAAGAAATATTCGGACACACCTACTAGGCTGCGATGAACTTTCTCAAAGTTTTATAGGAAAACAAAAAAGAAAATATTCAAATGAAGAACAAATCAATCCCTGTGAGATTTTGCAATAGAAGTTAGAATAGAATGGCCAGTGAAATTGAAGGATATCTACAGATAATTCAGTATTAAAAATCAAATGACAAGAAACCACCAACAAAAACAATTAAACAGAATATGAAAAAGATCCTTAAATTTCGATTTACTTGCAGATTAAAGTTCAAAATATTACTGCATGTACCCAAAGTTCCATAATGCTGAGTCCGACAACTCAATCATCTCAATCTTAAGAACAATCCGACATCCCAACAAAGCTAGAGTTACTAAACGCATTCAGCCGAAGCAAGATTGTAAAATTCTGAAACTTTATTTACCTCTTTAAAGCGCTTTAAATCTCCGAGAAAAAGAGTCAACAGCTACAATGACTTCCTTTTCTTCTGCTTCTTCGTCTTCTTAGTTCTTGGATTTAAAAGCTTTTAAGCATGTGCAATATAGAATGAAACGACGTAGTTGCAGTGAAACCGCGGGAGAGTAAAGCTAAAGCTAAAGCTAAAAGCAATCCTCGTTGTCCGTACAAGAAGTCTCACTTCGCTGTTGAAAGTCAAGATTTCAGACAGGAAACATCAGAGCCAAAATTTTCCTTCTTTCTCATTAGTCTTAAACACACGTCGTGGAAATTTGGCATTTGATTCATTGAAAGTTTCTGCGAAACTTCGAACGTCAAACGACGTCAATTCAAATGATGTTTACACTGCTTTATGTTTACACTGCTTTTCTAATTTTTTTATTCTTTTTCTCCCAGACATTATAAAACTTTTGATTGACAGTTAAATTTTTTATTAAAAAGCGCTAAAGTTTCAAGGCAGCAGGAAGGGAAATTACTAACGAACCGTTGAATGTTTGCCGCGCTTATGTTCTTTACCATTATTAGGATTTTTCTAGTTGGATTTTTACGTGATCGCGCACGATCACGTAGTTTACTTGTTAAAACAAAGGGTACCAATTGTATGAAATTTTGGAGTTTATATATATATATCTTTTTATTAAGAAATGGGAATTGAATTCTTAATTAAAAACTCGGTTTCCTACCCCTATTGGAAATTAAGTTCTCATTATTTGAACTCATTTTTTTATCCTACTCAAATTTAATAATTTTACTTTTATCTCAATAATAATAATAATAATAATAATAATAATAATTATTATTATTATTATTATTATTATTATTATTATTATTATTATTATTATTATTATTATTATTATTATTATTATTATTATTATAGTAATATTTTAAATAATAATAATCACATTTATTATAATAAATAATAATAATGCCAATAATTAAGGAAGGACATTTAATAATTTGAAACAATTCATTTTAATTCTTAGACAAAATAAATATATCAACGAGAATATAATTTATTCTGATTTCAATTTTAATTCCTACAACTAAGTAAACAACTTATTATTTCTCATTCTTGTTACTTGTTATGATTTATTATTCCTCATTCCAATCACCAATTGATAAACACACCATAAATATGTGATACCATGTTTGGTGCCGCCAATTATTTGAACACAAACAATATAATTAGGCAAATCAGAATTTCAAAAAAGAAAAAATTAGCTAAATAAGTGTTAATGGTAATGATAAGATCATGTGAATTTGGCTTAAATTCAAATTGGTCCAATTGGAGAGTGAAAGGACTTGCATGGGCACCGTGTGGTGCCATTGAATATCAAATTTTTTGTCAGCTAGAGACTGAAGGCGTCATATGGCTGGGCGAGCGCGAACTGAGAAGAAAGCTAGAGAAATGTTTTCCGGCTCTCAGCTTGAATCATTTGAGGAGATTATGC
Organism: Luvunga scandens; assembly: GCA_030449905.1. Lineage (NCBI taxonomy): Eukaryota > Viridiplantae > Streptophyta > Magnoliopsida > Sapindales > Rutaceae > Luvunga > Luvunga scandens. The sequence goes on from JASUUG010000478.1 coordinate 4,507,256, forward strand.
ATCAAATTGAACTTTCACCGAAGCTCCGCAATTTTTTGTGCTTCATTTCATGACTGACTTCCATCAAACAGATGGCGAGACAATATACATAACAGATTAAAAAGAGGACAAGGCACCGATGAGCCAATATTTTGCAAATGGAGGCGCATGTGAGGAACTGTTGGAAAGACTCTGTTCATCATCAACTGCACATAAATCTGATAGAAAATTGTATCATCTTCCACACAAATAAATGATCATTTATGAAGCAATCAATGATAATAACGCATAAAATCATCCAAACAGATGTTTATTTTTAATCTCCACTTCTTAAAGAAAATCCTCAAGACTTATTATATATATTACAGACTCCTCAACTTCTCAGATTGACTATAGAATACAACAGTAACTTACAACACTAAGAAGTGTTTAACGAATGTTCTTATTGCGAGCTAGTTCTCGAGCCATCTCCCTCAGTTCCTCAGGCGACGGTGGCCTTGGTCCCTCTGGGGGATACTCTACGTATGATCGCTTCACACCAAAAGAAGCACAAATGATTAGAATTTCGACAGCAAAGCAAAATACAAGCACATTCCTGTGAAGAACATCCCCGTGATTTCACAAATAGATTTTATTAAAAGAATAAAAAGGAGCCACATCTTAAATTTTAGATATAAATTGTTAAGAGTCACCACCTAGAAAAAATTCACCAAAATCTTAACCCATTGTTGAGTTGATATCTAGAACCTCATCCACAGGCCCTTATTTAATCTTTTCTTTTTTGCAAAACATTAACAATATGCACAACCAGAAAATACTCAATAAACCAGAAGCCCACATTACTTTGACCATACAATCCAGCAACTTCTAGTATTAGAAGGAATGGTTTATATATATATATATATATATAATGCAGCAAAACAGTATCAATCAACCAGACAGCATCTTCTAGTCAACTACATAAGCTTCTAAGCAACATTCAGTTGAAACCATCATATTTCGACAGTTGTTACAAACAGATTAACAAGTAAGCTCATGTAGTCAAGTAGTATTCATGGATCATAAAAAGAAAATGATAGAAAAACTTTATAACGGACTACAAGAGAGAGAAGACCTGCCTTCCAACCCAGTTGCGTTCCTTGAATAACTAAGGAAAATTAAAATGCCCATGTGATGATCAGGTCATGAATGAGGAAAACCCGAAAACATCTCCAGAATAAGACAGAAGATGCCACCACTCAACCAAGTAGTGGTTTGCAAACTCCAAGATACCCTGGTATGGTGTATAAAAGGAATATGCTGACTAGCTAAAAAGGAACTTAGGGCTTGCTAGTAACTACTGTGCTTCGGCTTTAATTCAAAATGCATTAGCAAAGTTTTCAATAAATACCCAGTTGTACCTTTTTTCAATACTTCTATTTTGTCAGTAGCATGATGCTAACCAAGTCTCCTCTCAATTCATGTGAGTAGGATTTGGACCAAAACCTCTTATAATGCCAAAAGAGATTGTACCAGTTGAACCAACAAACAACCACTTGTACTGGACAACTAACATTTACCACCCACCCACCTGGCCACTGATACTGGTAAGTTAGTCGGGACAATACACGGCAACTGTAGATTAAAAACTGCATTACCACAAACCAACTGGACATTTAGTTGACTACTTTGGGATATGAATTAGCAGCACCAAATTGACATTACAACTTCCTCAATTTGACCAAAAGCCATAAGTACAAAAGGTTGAGTGCATAAGAAGTCATCTCTAGACACAACAAAAAGAAGTTGAGTACTTAAACGAGAAGAATCCATCTTCAAGCAAGTTTTCTCACCATTGCCCGCTTCATATCTAAACAGGGAAAAGTCGGTCAACTCGAGAAAGAAAGAACCCTTGATAAGTCTCGTCAAACAAAAAATTTAACTAACCCAATATGGTTTCAAAAGGCTGCTACTTGTCATGGCAAAGAAAAGAATGTTGAGAGTTCATTTCTTGAAAATAGAAAGACAAGTTCACAATGAAACCCCAATTACAAACTTTTCAGTTGAATTAAAAAAAGCCCAAAATAAATGTAATACCGCTAAAACAAAATAATCTAACCTAACACAAAATCGATTCCAAATCTTGACTGACTCAGCTAATAAGAGTTTTGCTTGCAATAACTTATACACAGACTATAATTAGTCCTCAATACATAACATAAACATAAATTAAGAGTGAGAGACAGTGAGACTTACATTTCCCATAAACTTCTGAATATTTTTGGTGTTGTTGGCGAAAGTATACATTAGGAATACCGGGACGCCGACGTATATACCGAACTTAGCGATCTCAAGAATCCCTTTCGATGTTCCCAGTGATGACATTTTTTTTCCAACTTTGCCGAGAAAATTGAGAGATAGAAATTATCTGAGAAACTTAAAATTTATTTATTTATTTATTTATTTATTTTAGTGAACTGAAGATTTAGTTAGTTAGCAGCACCTTTAAATAGGGGATGGGCAATTTCGATTTGGATCGGAAAATTAAGAGATGAGTAGGCTTTCTTATACTCTTCAAAATTCCTTACAAAATCTTTTTCTTATCGAAATTATTAAACTTTTTAATAATATAATATGGATATAAATCTTAAACAATTATGTGAATTTTGTGAAAATAACCTCACTACTTTAAGGTATTTCAAATATAACCCTACAAAACTATTTTTACCCTAATTAGCCGAACATACTTTTTTTCAACCAACTTACGCTTGACAATCCGATCTCTCTCCCTTAACAAACCGAACCACAATATTCTCTCTTGAATCATCGAATGCAACGACGATGGTCACGAAAGACAGTGAATGACGACGGCAAAGGTGACAGCAAGCTCGAATCCAAAGAATTGAAAAGAGCCTAAATCCTAGGCAAGCTAATTTCATTATTTTTTAATGATTTGAATGAATTTAAATGGGATTATACATGATTATAAGTTGTTAAAGGAATGTAATGAAAAGAAAGTTGGTTAAAATAATAAGTTATGACTATTCCACATTAAATATATAATGAATGCCTCTTAGATAATTGAGCTCATTTTTTCTATATGAAATATTAAACGGTGTGACATGGTATTTGTTGAGTTGTATTATATGTTTTTTTGTACATGAAATATAATAGGGACTAAATTTGATGTAATCTGGTCGCTGTCACATCAAGAGATAGTTTTAATGTAATTATCTTTTGGGGTGACAGCCATCATGTCACACCAAATTTCATGCAATATAGAATTTGTTTCACCTATGTTACTCCAAATTTTAGCTTTATTTTTTTAATGTCCTTAACTTGTTATAAATGTGAGTAATATAACAATTAATTGTTTAATTTATAATAGATACATGCCAAAATCCAAAATAGCAAAGTACAATCTACTCGAATCAAGGAAGAAACTGAGTATGATGAAGGTAGTTGATGGCGATCACTTCCCCAACCTCATCATAAGTACATGTAAATTAAATATAATTATAAAAGCCATCCGAGAAAATTTAACTAAACAATAGTTGCAACTATTAAAAAAACATATTTAGACATTTCATTAAAGGAGTAATCATATGGCCACAAACTTTTATACAAATTTATTTTTACAAACCGATTTGGCATTAGCTCATTATTTGAATGAAAATATAAAATAATAAAAATAAATCATGTGGATCGAGAAATATTTAATTTAATCAATTTAATCATGCCATATCAGTTTGTACAAAAAAAATTATGCAAGAGTTTATAGTTATATTATTACTCTTCATTAAAGTCACCTCTTTTTGAATATTGGTGACAAATATGTTTGCTCTAAAAAAATTGAACTTCTGCAAGCAGCACAAGATCTCAGTTCGAAACTCAAGGAAATGTGACAAAAAATATAAGAATATACCCATAGTTGATCATAACATAGGTCATATGTAACACAACTTTAATAATTTCATCATTAAATATGTCCATAAATAGTGAACATGCATGATAATTTGTCTTTATTAGGCTTTTTGAAGTTGTCTTCATCATGATACTATATTAATTAAGATTTATTTGCAAAACCTCATGTAATATTATTGTCATTATGATTTACCAACAAAACGTCATACACTATTGTAAGGAACTGATCAAACCTACAATCTTTGCGAAAAAAAAAAAAGCTCTATTCCTAGCATTCATATATTCTATACAACCCCACTAATCATTGTAACACATTTAAAGCATAACTGAATGTATTCAACTTGAAAAAGATAAAAAAAAACAAATAAAAAATGATTACAACTATAAAATGTGGTACAATAAATATGCGACGCATTTTACACGGTTGTTGCACATATTGTGATTATGTGCGATTAGCAACTTATGTGCGACAAGACCGTCACACATAATCCTGGATTTCATTTTTACCTCGAATTTATATTATTTTCAATGATTTTTTTTATTTCTCTACTCAAATCTAAGTACTTTAAGAAATCACATTGCTTTATAAATGGAAGATAATAACAGTTACAACAAAATCCACATAAATTTTGAACCTAAACCTTAAACTTAGTGCACTAAAAATTCATATTATTTAAGAACATACACTAACTTTAAAAAACTCTTCAATTGATGATTCTATCTTCAGTTATGCAATACTATATTTGTTTGATGAGTTTGATGATTTGTTGAGAGTGATGAGGTTTGGTGATTTGTTAAGAGTGTTGAGAGTGTTTGACAGTGTTGCGGTGTTAATAATTTTTTTTTATATAGAATTAGTAAGAGTGGCATTTGTTTATAAAATTGTTGAAAGTGATGAGGACTACTTAGTCTAAAAAAACTAATGTTTGACTAATTATGATAAGAAAAATTAAAAGGGTGAAATTTAAAAATCCTAAAGTTTTATAATTATTTTCATAAATTTTCTAAAAATTATAATAGCATTAAGTTATGGAAATATAAATAATATAATAAAAAAATATTTACATATTTGAAGATTGGTATGTATTTTATAATAAAAATTTAAAAAAATGTAAAATAAAATTTTATGGAAGATAATTAAATTTTTTCATATTAATTTTTTTAATCAAAATCGAAGATATTTTAAAAAATAAAATTTTGAAGAAGCGTTATCAAGATTTTAGAAGGGTGGCTACACACTCCGCTCTTAAGAGATCTTGGTGTTATCATTAGAGTTGGGCTGTCAAACTGGTCCGTTGGTTTGAAAATGCTGTTATCAGTGTTGCATTGGGCTGGACTCATTCTTATTGTTCCCTTTAGGCATCTTAGGGCACAGTACTTATCAGCCCGATCAACACTGACACCCCTCGTTTTGGGACAATCATTTTATGTTAAATGGAAGACACCTTGTCAACAGTACAGCAACTCAATCACATTTTGACGTATATATATAGTTGTATACATGTAGTTAGGTTACAATAAGAAATCTCGTACTTTTGTTAAAATATGGGATCCTAATTAGAGTCATTAGATTCGTCAAATTCAATGACTTTTTATATTTTTTATTTTAAAATTTACACATGATCGACCCTAGAGCATACTAATTTTAAAATGAAAAAATAATTGACTATTGAATCTTAATCCAATAATTTAAATTGGGATCCCGCACAATCCATATATAGAAAATCAAGTGAGTGCTATCACACACATTATTATGTGGGATAAGATACGTGTCATGATTTTATTAGTTGGCATCTCACAGCTCAACCAGTAAAATCATGAATCGTAAGATGTTGTGAATTGTATGCAACAACGCTCACCTAATCACGACTATATATATATATATAAAACATAGTTTACAGATCTATTGAAATTAATTTAGAAATATACTCTCACAACAAAATATTTATGGGGATATCTATCAGACTACCACTACAACACTACCTACATGTATTGCGGAGAAAATATTTTGAGTCACTATAATTCAGGAACTAGTGACCTCATGTCTTACTATCGTTAGCCATCTATATTACCTTCATACCAATTATAATTTCTTTGCCAGCATAATAAATAAAGAATAGGGAGATCAGCAACATGGGTCCGGGACACTGTGAACTCCAAGCTAAGGTGTTCCTTCGTACAAGCAAGAGCCAAGACATTGTGGGTTCCTTATCGACTCTCTAATAAGGAATTTACATTTGGCTTAGGAAGATAATCTCCACAAAGTAGGAGGAAAAGACGTGCAACATGTACTTTTTGTATAAAAAAAAACTTTTTGCTGATATTTTCATGCCAACACTTCACTTATTGCGACCATTTTTCATAAATAATTCTTTTAATTAAATCACTAAAATGCCCGCATCGAATTGGATGATTGATATGGCATTGCCTCTAAATAGTTCCATTTGCTGAGCTATACACATTGCTTAGCGTTAAATCCTGCCTCTTGCAGCTAATTAATGCTTTTGAAATATTCATTATTTCACAGCTGAGAAGTTGCTATCTTTTTTGTCACCATCAAATATGTTCCATTGTCTTGTACACCGTCAGAACTTAGGTGCTTTTTAACTTCATAATAAATTGTAATACGGACAATGTTATGCAAATCTAATACTCGACTTAAATAATGTCTCGACATTGGTCCACACCGATAATGCCATCCAATAATTCTAACTTTTGTGGCCAGGCTAGCTATTGTTATTACGTGGTTGAGATTTTTGAGAATATACTCTATGAATTACAGCTTGTTTATGGATCTAAATTCTAACCATAGTACGTATACAGAATATACTATTTATGATTTTAGATGCTTTCACCAATCACCATTGAAACATTATTAATTATTGAAATGTAAACTAATGCATCCAGTCACATAAGTTCTTCAACTTCAATAATTTACTATTTATACATTTATTACGTTGATTTGCTTTGTTGGGTTGGGTTAGCTAATTGGACACTAGTGAACAAGAATCAAAAGGGTTTCCTTCGAATTTTAATTCTTTTCCGGCGTGTTCTTTTCACCTGGAGTCAGTGGCAAGTTGTTGAATGTTCCCTCACTGCACGTACATATTAATCTTGTTGTGTGTGCACGACCTAATAAATGTAAGATCTCCTATTTACCAGAAGGGAATTATAATAACTTTCAATAAATACTATCTAATAACAAATAACACAACAAATTAGTTTGAAAAATTGTGAAAAATCATTCACCGCGCTTAATGGGTATGACACTTTTGTTTTGAACATCTTTTAGAGAAATATCATTTAAAATTTATTTCCATCTCTCTATCATTACTCTCATTTTTTTTCTTCTTTTCGTTATCAATGCCATTGACTTCCTTTTTTTTACCTCAAAAATAAGATTCTTCGGAGCGAATTCAACAAGTACGTACGACAAGCTCCCAAATAATAGTAAAGCAAAGACACGATCGTGGGTTTGTCTCTTTAATGGAGCCAGGGTTGTGGGTGACCTAATTCATTTTCGTATTAGGCAACGACAAATTTGATATGAAAATCGGAGACCTCCTCAACTCAGTGGCCGAAATGGACCCTCGACAATAGGTAAAGGACACCCGCTGCTTATTTATAATTAAAAGACAAGGAGCCCCATCGTGCCAAAGTAAGCTCGTATTAGCCATAACGCCATTTGTATTATTTTATTGATTTGTTTAATGAATTACTTTTGTTAAAGGAATTGATTATGAACGTTGTTGCTTGAACATTCAAAAAAGAAAATGAACGTATAATGAATTAAGATGAGCACGCCACCAACAAAATCACCTCCGTAGAAGTGGGGCATGGATTTGCTTCAAAGGCCTTTATTAAGGTCGCCGTTCCGTTTAAACATTTATTTCTTTTTTTTAAAAAAAAAAATATAAACAAATTTTTAAAACATAAAGAAAATTAAAAAAAGAAAAAGAGACACACTTTCCTTTAAATAAAATGAAAGCATCTTCATGCTTTTGACCAATGAAAGAAATCTTTAAAAAATATAATAGTCTAAAATACAAGATTTTTTAAATGATATATAATATGTCTTTTAAAATAATAAATCATACCGTATGTTTTTGTAAAGCTACAAGAAATTTAGGGTTTGAATCCCATTCATTGGCGAAAAATATATTTAATTATTGGATATGTTCAATGCTTAAAAATAGAAAAAAAAATGATAAATTTATACTTGTTCAATTTATGTGGAGAATTTATAGTAATGCTTTTCAAAAGGTAAAAAGATGGATGTTTTCATCAAATTTTTACTAGAATTCGATTCGAACCAATTAGGTGCTGCTCACCAGATGCAGTTCAAATTTAATTCAAACAAATAAATTTATATTTAAGGGGAGCTTGTGCTAAGCTTGGGTTTAGGTGTATTTCTCTGATATTTTAGGCATGTGGTTTAGCTACGGTATCCTAGGTGGTGAGCTAAAGTAATATGCATAGTGAGCTAATAGGGGTGACAAAAATACCCGCTTGATTCAAACCTAGATTGCACTTGGGCAATGTCTGGGTATGAAAGCAGACCAATTATGGGCATCACTTGATAAACCCGAAACCCAACTCGAAACCCAAATTTTATTAAAAAATATTTTAAAATGTATATTACTTTAAATATTTATATTTATTTGTCTTATTTTATTACACATTTGTAAAGTTTTAAACATTAAAGCTTATATTTTTTTGTCAAATTTCATTGAAATAAATTTAAAACTTAAAAATTATAAAAAAATAAAAAAATATACATATATGATATTTAAAAATATAAAATGGCAGAAAAAAATATATTTAAATCATCAACAAATTGAAGCAGCAACGGCTTTTTACCCATCTAGCATGATTTGTTCTTTTTTTTAAAAAAATGATTTGTTTGGGCCTTATGCTCCAGTAATATGACTTTTAACCTTGGTTTTGCCAACCTTTGATAATCAGTAGTCAGCAGTTGAAGATAAATAGATAGAGGTTAGTGGAGCTCCATAGGATTTTTGAAAAAGAGGCTAAATTAAAATGTGTTTGTAGATGGTGTCTTAGGTTATATTGTTTAAGATAGTTTATAATTTATCTCACTAATTTTATTAATTTTTAAAAAGTTAGAAAACTAGATAAACTCATACATGAAACATACTTTGGACATCAAATTAAAAAAACAGCTAAATAAAATATTTTATCTAATTATATATATATAACACAATATTTATATGGTTCTACATAAAACTCTGAGAGCCAATCATCATCAATCCACTATATAAGTAAGATGTTACATAAGATTTTAGTTTATCCAAGATGAATAACATAAACTAGATAGCTAATGGAGATGTTTTCTTGATATATGTGAAGATGGTAAAAAAAGATTGGAGAGTGATAATATAGTGGAGAAGATGATGAAGGTGAAGAATAAAATTTTCCAAAAATGGAAATGGGTGATGATTTAAAAGAAAAGAGGAATATGTATGCTAGGGAGGCAAGGAGATGATAGTATAAGAGGTAGGGATTGAGAGTAAATTTAGCATATTAAATGGGTGAATAAAGCATTTATATAGTGGAGGCTAGTCATAAGGAAAGTGCATAAAAGTTAGGGGTAAATGCCATCCTTTAATCCTTAGGTTAAAAGAAGAGTATGTTTTTAGAGTTAGGTGCCATATTTAGAGAAAAATGATAAAAATATTTCTTTTGTATTAAGTTTATTTTCTCTCATAAATATATTAAAGTGTCCAACCTTGACCATTGATTTCGAAGTCCATTCAATATAGTAAATTTGTCCAAACCGCATCTTTATATTGCTCTAAGGATTGTGCCCATTTTATCCCTATGATTGTTTACATGTCATTCATTTATTAGTTAAAATATCATTTCAAATTTACCCCAAACAATGGATAAAGTCTAAATCAATTTTTTAACCACATATCTATTAAAAACTATTAGATCAGACCCTAACGACATTGTTATAGTCATTAAATTGAGAGTTTTATGTAGAATCATAAATCACTTCTAAAGTTATCACCCCCACACATAATTAGTTAAAATATTTTCTTACTTGTTTCTTTTTGTAGGGGATACTGGGGTGAGACTATTTAAACTCACTATAGTACTCCATACACCCAATTTTCTTTTTTAAAAATTAATAAAATACCGATGAGTCAAATTATTATCTTAAACAATATAATTAAATTTCCACCATCTACAAACTGAGCTAATTTTAATTTATCTGTTTTTATTTTTTTGACCTTTTGCCTTATGCTATTTTGTACATCAACTTCTGTAGCTATTTTTATTTTCAACTGCTTGACACTGATTATCAAAAGAGACCTTGACAGAGACTAGACAACAAATTAAAAATAAAAGTCATATTACTGGAGCATAAGGAAAACAAATCATTTTTTTTTTTTAAAAAAAAGGGGAACAAATCATGCTAGATGGGTAAGCCGTTGCTGCTTCAATTTGTTGTTAGGTATGATTTAAATATACTTTTTTCTGCCATTAACATATTTTCCGCAGATGATTCTGAGTTTCCAGGGGCAAAAATTTTAAAATTAATTCAATAAGGGATATTGGGCTCTAACACAGGTTTGTAAAATAAGACTTTAATTTTTAAATTGTAATAAAAATTTATTGAGAAAATAGTTTAAATAGTCGGTTGAAGTGTCCCCACTTCTGTTTGTAAGTCAAACATTTTTTTTTTTAATCTCAAATGAAGAAATGGTTGACTCTAAAGCACAATTCAAGTTGAACTTGAGCATCTCGGTTGATTCTACAAATATACTTCTTGTACGAGTTAATTTCTCATTAAAATTCTCTCAATAAAAATACATCAGTTTTCCGGCAATGAAATGAAACACGCAAACACGTGTTTAAAATTTGAACAGTAATATTAGAGGCATAAAATCTTGTTCCAACTCTACTTAAACAAACAGACGTGTCGTGTTATGTAATTGCCACATATTCCATTACAAAAGGTTCGTATCTAACTACCTCTTAAATTAATGGGAAATACGCAGGCGCTGGCTGCCAAAAAGTTGTCCATGGGTGACTAACAATTATTAGCTAATATAAAATTAATTAAGTAATCACTAATCAATATCATAAGCTTATTTTAAAAGTCACCCCGAAATTAATTTAGTAATCACTAATCATAATCATAAGCATATTTTTAAAAGTCACTCAACGATAGATACCCGTATGCTGCATAGCTAGTTAAACTATTACGTCTCCCCTTCTCTAAACTGCTGTGATATTAATTTGTGATGACGCGTTACAGCACGCGCGCGCGACAGAAACGATGTATATTATTGTTGTATAGTATGTGCCGCCAAATGTCCGGTGCGGGCCCGAGTTTGACTTTTTGACTGACATGGCACGCCCATGGCCGCCCAACTCAACCAAGTGGAGTGATCCACGGGGCCCACAACTGCCAAACTACAACGATGGAGAGAGAGAGAGAGAGAGAGAGTCGCATGAAGTAGCGCGTCACGCCACCCCGATTTCAACTAAGGAAGCGAAAACCATCCGTGGGCCCAGACGAAAAGCCGGAAAGAGAAAGACTTCTACTAAGTTGCTGACTTCATTCAAAGTATGATTACCAAATTGCCCTTGGGAAGCATTTCGGCCTCGTGAGTTTTCTTTCTTTTGACTATTCGCATGATGCATGCAAATTGCAAGCTGGGCGGGCTCTGGCTCCGCGCGTATTCATGCGATTTGCCAGCCGCCACCAACTCGCGGAGACGTGAAGGTTCTGGGAAAACTTTGCAGCTTTAGATTTTTCTCATCAATTTGGGGCATGATAAAAAGGCGGTGGCAATGATATTAGTTGCTGAATTTTCTTAAATAATATGTCACACAATTTTAAATTAAATAGGTATATAAATGCATACCTTAAATTATATTTAAGTCTTCTATTTTGGTTTTTTTTTTTTTTTTAGTTTTACCCTAGATTTATTAGTTTCTCGTTTATTTAATCAAGTAGTTGTAACAAGCCATGTTACAAATTATATACTACAGAAAAATCGAGAGAATTTTCTTTTTAAAAAATAAAAAAGAAAATGATCATTGTAATGGTCCTCCATATTTGACACATTTTAAGGTTTCTTCTCAAAACAAAATATTGTTTAGATCACTAAATGGAATTAAAAATGCTTAAAAATATTAATTTTTGAAGAAATTCATTTTTAATATTTTGAAAATGGTACCCAATATGGGGATTGTTCTAGGAAAGCTTAAAGTGGGTAGATAGATAGAAGACGCTAACACTTGACTTTGATCAAATTGCAAAGGAAAAAAAAAATGTGTGCAATGAGTTTTAAAAATCAAGAATGGACAAGTTAGCTAGTGATGGCCAGTTAATTGGTGTTGTTGGCGATAGTCGCTGAATTGGACCAAGTCTCTTTTAAGGGAGGATTGATTAGTAAAAGCAAAAAAATATCAAATAAAGTCACAACTAGGTTAGCTTTCATTCGTCCAAGTATATATTTCACTTTCGAAATGTTTTAGTGATATTTTTGTTTATTGTTTGTCTTCTGATGGACTGTCGGCACTTGCGTTATAAACTATTTTGGCATTTGAAACTAATAATAATTGTTAGTGGGAGAGCCTTTCACAAGCGGCACAGCAGCCTTTCTTTTCACGATTCATTTCATTTCCTATCATCGCAAGTTGAGAATTAAAAAGAAGAAAAATAATTCGTAAAAAAAAAAAAAAAAACTCAAAGCAATTAATTAATTAGGATCAGACAATTGCTAATTATTATCTCTAGTTAGTGCGTACTTAGTGTCCAATGATGTTGACAAAAAATCTCTTCCTTTGTATCTGGCCCCGGCCTCTGGCTCCCCCGCCGTGTCTGTATGAACGGTGTAAATTAATTCATCGATAATGCTAGGCTAGTTGTTTATTTTGATTTTGATTTTTGATTTTTTATTTTTTTGGGGTCCGCTTACGGCCGTGATATGCGTTTCGAATATGTGTTAAATTACAATGACGGTTCAAAATAATAGGAAAATTTTGTTTGGATTTCCTTTCCATGAATATCTCGAATAAATGGTGGAATATTTCATAGGTTTTTAGTCAAACGCTCGATCATTCCAAATTTAATTAACAAAATCCAGATTTTCATTTGGATTCCAGCATTGTAATGTATAATAAAACTCTATTTGCACCATTAATAAAATAGTGTGTTTTATTGGGATAAATTACCACCCGTTGTCAGGTGAATTCCTTATAATTTTGTTTTGGTTACAATTTGTTGTTTACGACATTTTTTTTTAATTATTATTATTATTATTATTATTATTATGGAGTCGTAAAAATAATCCCAAAGAAATAGTAAAAAGAAGGATAAATAAAGACGTATACAACAAAGAAAGGGCAATAAAGTAAACACATTACAAAACTCCGAAATTTGCAACAGTGACAGCCAAATAACAAATACAAAACCGTAAAGAGCAAGAATTTGAGAGTACTATATAAACTGACTGATACCAACCGTTGAGCTTCTGTCCCGTGCAGCGGTGTTGTTGTTGTTGTTGTTCACAAATTCCCACTTGTGAAACCCTCTCGGGCGGCCAGCGATGGAACCAGGCTGTTCCCCACCCTCCGCCCCGCCTCCCCCGCCGCCACCGCCGCCCTCTAAAAAGGTGACCACCCTCCTCAACAGATACCAGCTCGGCCCCCTCCTCGGCCGCGGCAGTTTCGCCAAAGTACACAAGGCTAAATCCATCGTTGATGGTTCCATCGTTGCTATTAAAACCATTGAAAAGAACAACAAATTTCTCGACGCTGCAATGGAAGACCGGATCCTCAGGGAGGTTTCCGCCATGCGTCGGTTACAAAACCACCCAAATGTTCTGAAAATTCAGGAAGTTATGGCAACTAAGACAAAAATCTATCTCGTGATGGAATACGCAGCGGGTGGGGAGCTTTTCGGTAAATTGCGACGTGGGAGGCTCACCGAATCGGCTGCCCGGCGATACTTCCAACAGCTGGTCTCCGCTCTCCACTTCTGCCACCAAAACGGCGTCGCTCACCGCGACGTGAAGCCGCAAAATCTGTTACTCGACAGAGACGGGAACCTCAAGGTTTCTGATTTTGGGCTGTCGGCGTTGCCGGAGCAGATCAAGAACGGGATGCTGCACACGGCGTGTGGGACGCCGGCTTACACGGCGCCGGAGGTGGTGGCTCGGCGCGGGTACGATGGAGCCGTGGCGGACGCGTGGTCTTGTGGGGTGATATTGTTTGTGTTGCTTGCGGGTTACTTGCCGTTTGATGACAGCAATCTTCTGGCTATGTATAAGAAGATTAATCGGAGAGATTATCGGTTCCCGTCTTTTGTTTCAAAGCCCGCTAAATCGCTTATTTATCAGCTCCTCGATCCGAATCCAAAAACAAGAATGAGCATCGAGAAGATTATGAACATTTCTTGGTTCCAGAAATCATTGCAACGGAGGAAGACAGGGCAAGAAAGCAGTCTTTTTGTATTAGGGGTAGCTGATAATAATAAATATATTCTTAAGGAGAATATACCGGAAATAGTATCAATGAATGCGTTTGATATTATATCATTATCATCCGGGCTGGATTTGTCAGGGCTTTTTGAGCCGAAGAAGAGGAAGGAGAAGAGGTTTACAACGAAGCAAAAAAGAGAGAGAGTGGTGGAGAAAGTGAAGGAGGTTGGTGAGAGGTTGGGGTACGTGGTGGAGAAAGGAAAGGGGGATGTTGTGGGATTGGGGAAGCTGGGGAAAATGGTGTTACTTGTTGAAGTTTTAATGGAGATTGCTCCTGAAATGTTCGTGGTGGAAGTGAAAGTAGTGGATAATAGTGTCTGCGGCAGAGAGGCGCCGGAGTTTGAGGAGGGTGATTGGAAGGACTTGCAAACGGGGCTTGGGGATATTGTTCTTTCTTGGCATAATAGTGATGTGATGTAATGTGAAGAAAATGGTAAGTTAGATTTTGATTGGTTGAAGGATGAAAGAAAGGCTGATGGTCTTGTACATGGGAAATTTTTAATTTCATTGGTGTTATAGGGCTAGATTGTGAGTTCTGACTTTATGTGGGGTTTGATTTTGTAAATTGGATCAGTTTTTTGTTTAGTGGATTTAGTTTGAATGGAATTTCTGTTGTTTCTTCAGTTGCCTCTTCTGTTCTCTTCCCTTTGTTTATTATGGAAACTTTCTTTGTTTTCTCAGGTTATCAAACAGAGAATTTAATTGTGCTGAAATATACTGTGATCGTAAAATGCATGCATTTCCAGAGGTAGGAAGAAGATACATCTTTATGTTAAATGCTGATTAAACCAAAAAGAAGATGGTTGTCTCAGTGCTTCCTGAAGATGCAGAAGCAGCCTAACCAAAGTGCGAACTGGTAGTTAAAAAAAAAAAAAAAGGAGAAGGCCTTGGCATGTTGCATTTTAGCCATCGGGCTTTCTGATATCACTGTCATGATTTCTTTATGTTAGCTGCATAATAAGAATATATTCATCTGCAATGCTTCTTTGACAACACACAATCGTCATAAACCAAGAAAGTTCATGATGCAAGGGCTTTACTGAATCTGTTGCGTGCCGGTATCCAGAAGTGTAGTAGTTATATTCTAGTATGTACAGCGTAACCAATTACATAAACCCAACCATTTAAGGTTAAGAATCGAAAATAAAATTCCAGCTAAATGTTGTCAAAATATTTGGATTAGGTGTGCCAGTTCGCTCAAGATGATGTTAAAAGCCAACCATGAAAATGCATAGGCAATCGTTTTTTTCCTATATGTGCAAGCTCATGATCTGCAGTGCGCAGATATTGAACAGCACATACCCCCAGGTGTTGGGAATAATACAACAATAATTTGTGATGCAGACAAATAATACAAATCGATTTGTGTATGTCCATTATAACTAAATAAAGCTTGATCCCTATTACAACAACTCAGGATAAGGGGCCACAAAAATTGGCAATAGGCTCTCATGGGACTCTGGTCCCAGGTGCTTTTTCAACGGACACATAATGTACAAGTGCTAAATACACTACCATGACATACAGCTATACATTTACCAGGAGTTTTGAGTCAAAATTGTCTAAATTGTTACACAAAATCAGAGACTTTTGCATACTGAAAAAACTGGATTAAGAGAAGATCTAAGTATTGTTGTAATCATCATCACATTCTCCAATCACAGATGACAGAGTCGACATCCATGCCTGCAAGCCACTCTGAGCATTCTTCTTCCTTGTTAATTCCAGCTTGTTTACAGCTCGCTTTGGAACTCCACATTTCATGAGAACAGCTCCAAGTGACTTGAACGTGAAATCATCAGGCCGAACGGCGGCATTCACCATGTCCATAAATGTTCCAATGACATCCTTGAATCTACCATCCACTGCATACAACCCAAGCACATTGTTGTAGCTCAATAAGTCAGATATAAGTCCTGATTCCCTCATCTGTTTGGCAACCCGAGTGGCCTCTTCAAACCTACCATTTCTCTTGTACATGATCAACATCATTGCATATGTAAATTCATTGGCATCCCCCTTCTTCTTCATAATCTCAAAAATCTCTTCCGCTTGTCTGACCATAGATCGTTCACTGTAGAGATCAATCATACAATTTGATGTATAAACATCAGGATGTGCCTCCAATGATCGAAGCAATTTGTAAGTTCCTTGAGCTTCCTTCAAATAACCAACTTTGGTATAAAGCTTAATCAAGGAGTTGTATACGACAGCATTTGCAGGCAATCCAGCGCTTTGCATGGCGTCAAAATAACTTACAGCTTGTTTGACATTCCCAACATCTGCAAAAGCATTTATCAATACACCATAGACAACAACATCAGGCTCCACATTAAATTGAATCATATCCTTATAAACTCCCTCTGCCATTTCCAACTGCCCTAACTTCACATAGCTTGAGATCACAGCACAATATGGGATACAATCACTCACCAGTCCTGCCTCCTGCATCTTTCTCAGGTAGTGTTTTGCCATGTGTGGCAAGTCAGCACCAGCTAAAATTTGTATGAGAGAATTATAGCTACATTTGTCTGGAACTACACCATGACTCGTCATGCTATCAAACAAATTGCATGCCTTATCATAATTCCTTCCCATCCCATAGGCCTTTACCATAACATTGAACACAAGAACAGTCAGCTTCTTCCCTTCTTGGCAACAAATGAAAGCTCTCTCAGCTTCCAAGACATGCCCCCGCTCACCATAGGCATCAATGTTGGCAGAATAGCCCTCTGAACTCATTTTACCTGCAAGATGAAACCTTCTGAACCATAACCATGACTTTTCCAACATTCCAGCTTCAATGTACATTCTAGTCAAAGCTGACTGAGTATATTCATCAATCTCAAGACCTCTCCCATCCATTTCGGAAATGAGTTCTTCAGCTTCACAAACCATACGTCTTATTGAATATGCATACAAAAGGGTGCGGTAACTTACAATATCTGGTTCAAGGTTTGCCTCCTTCATCTTCCAGAAGTATCTTGCTGCCATGATTATCTCGTCATTCTTAGCATGAAGAAAAATAAGAATATTATATGTTCTTGTGTCAGGTGAGCAACGAAGGTCCTCCATCTTCTTTATCAGTGAAGTTACTTCTGCTAGCTGACCATTGTTGCCATAAATATGAATCATTGTATTGAAAGTTACAGTGTTTGGAACAATCCCTTCTCTGAGCATCTGGGCAAAAGTTTCAGATGCCTCTTTAAGTTGCCCTGCCTTCCCATAGGTATCAATCAATGTATTATATGTATACGAGCTTAAACTACCATTAGCTTGTGATCCATTTTCTACTTTACCAATCATTGTTTTAGTATCTTCGCCATGCCTCAAAGATTCTCTAGATGACCACTTCTTGAAAAACTCCTCTGCCTTCTGAAACTCCCCTGCTTTCTTATACATCTGCACAACAATCCCCATCGTCACCTCATCGGGCTCCATCCCCCGCTCATTCATCATTTCGAGCCAACAAACTGCCTCTTTCTTGAGGCCCCCTTTGCTGCAAACATCAATCAGAGTACCATAAGTAGAATTAATCGGCACAATTCCTTTAACACTCATCTCGTCCCACAAACTCCGAACATGACTCCACTTTCGAGCTTTGCCTAATGTCCTAAGCATGATATTATAATGAATCACATTCAACTCATGACATCCCTTTCTCTTGAACCACTCAAAAATCTCTAAAGCCCTCTCCCAACTAGATTGCTCCTTCAAAATAATGCTCCTTTCCTTGTTACTTAGATTCTCTGCCCATGGCTTTAAAGCCTCATCCAAGTCTTTAACCGTATCCAAAGCCTGTAACATCGAAGGAATACAACCACCATACCTGGCCCATTTCGTCGAGCACTTGGTCTGCACTTTACCATTCACACACGCTGCAAAACCAACATCGGTACGTCTTTCATTTTCGATTCTGGCATCGACCCAAGTGTTTTTACACTGCTCTCTACGTGGTTTTTGATCGAAACTTTGTTTCTTGAATTCATGTTCATGGACCACGCCACTTGGTTTATCAAATTTGCTGTATTTGTGAACTTTACTTAACCTTGTGACTCGTTCTGAGTTGGAATTGTTGAGTAATGTTTGAGTTTCTATCTTCTTCTCTAGCGACGAAACTGAAACTGAAGCTGAAGGTGAAGCTCCAATGTTGCTGGATGGTGAAGTTTTTGTGGAACAAAGAACATAGAAGCAACTGGTGTCTAACTGAAGCTTAACAAACATCTTTCAATAGGAGAAATGGGTATGAATTGACTCCTACAGCCAAAGTTTCAGGATTATCGGAAGCCCAGGACTCTGCTGAGCGAGCTTTTTCTTACTCGTGTCGCGTAAAATCTGTTTTGTAGAAGTATGCGTTGGTCTGAATTTTGGGCGAGGATTGGGTAATATGGGTCCCGGGTTCGGGTTATGTTTGATGCCCGATGGGTAGCCTATCCGATTTCTTTTTCTTTTTCTGATTGCTTTGAAAATGAAATTGATACCATTTTTGGACTATTTTAATAATACCACATTTTTTAAAATTTCTTTTTCATCATCATTATATTTGTGTTATTATTGTTTCACTTCAAAATAAATGTATATTTTTTATCTTATAAAAAAATGTAAATTTTTTATGATTTTATTAAATGACCATATATGAATAATATGATACATTTATCTCACCTAAAACTTAATTGCAAGAGAGAATAGAATTATGTAAATTAAAATAAATATATACTTGATTACACATACAAATGCCATGACAAAGTTGACAAAATTGTCTACAAAATTTGATCTTCAAATAGCTTTAACTGATAATCAGGACACCGTTTTTTTTTCGGCCCTGTGCTCTATCAACAAGGCACGGGGCAAGTCCAATGCCTGCTCATTTACGATGGTTGTTTAACCATAGCCCAATATTGAGAAAGCTTTCAAAGTCGGATTTGGGTCTCCAAAAATGAAAAATATCATAAGTTAAATTCAGCTTTTTGCTAATATTCAGTGGGCATAAAGCATGAAAGCATGTGAAGCATATGCTTACTTATCAATTCCAAAGTAAGCATACGCTTACTTCTTTCTTCTTTAGTGCCCATGCATACTAGAGACATTATAAACAAAAAATTATTCCTCAGATGGTAACATGAAGATTTTGATCGTAACATGAGCATTACAGACAATTCATTTCTATTTAAAATGGGCGGTCGCCTTCTTAGCGGTCACAATTATTTGAAATATATTTGCTGTTTAAAACGAAAACAGGTTGCGTGTTTCAGACTCCCTCAATTAAGAGTGCAAGATCAATACTACAGCACCAGAATGAGGGGATACGGCAAACACTTGATCTTCAGAATGATGTTGAAACAAGATTAATATACACTCAGGAAGTTCAAAATGCTTGAATCCGGTGTTGCATCTCTTCGATTAACATTATTTTGCTTCATATCACCCCAAAAGCACAGCTTTCACATGCCAGTGGCAGAGCATACAGGGGAACAAGGCCAATGCCGCAACTTGCAAGTGTACTGACGCAAACAAGGGATAATAGTCATGCAATTCGTTTCAGGATAAAAGAAACAACTGCGCTGATCAAAATGAACAAGCTTGCAGGATTGTTTTAGTGGGCTAGCAATGATGAATACATTGTTCAATGAGGTCTTGTTGCAGTGAGTTTCTAGGATGGAGAACAATGAATTTAATATCATTTGCATTCAAATTTGGTTCCATGAAAGCCCCTGAATGAATCAACTGACGAAACTAATAACAGACTTGGTGACAATACCTTTGAGATGTGTGATGTAGGAAACTCGATGCGCAAGTGAGTCAAATCCTCAACTGGCGGTGATTCTGTAAACCTATCCTTGATTCCATAAGATTCCACGCAGCAACAATCAGGGATATCTGTTGTACCGACCATCAATGGAAGATTACAAACAGGATTCCTTGCAGCAGCTGCAGCAAACTTATCTGGAGCCTGAACATAGCTAAAATATATACATTGAAATTTTATTCGAAATATCTTACCAGCCAAATGAACAACATCCAGTCTCTAGTGAAGGACGTGTAAACATATTAGGACACATCAGTATGAGCGCAACAGAAAACGCAACGCATCTGGCCAACCATATGAGCAGTTAGAAAGCTCCGTAGGAGCTGCCAAGCACAGTTATTTTAGACGGTTTGGCACCTCCCGTGTCGATAACGTGATCTATAGCTGTGAGTTCATCATTGACATCACGTGCAAGGAAAGCCATGAGATCAAAAACCAGATCTAAGTTAAGCACGGTATCACAGTACCTGGAAACCCATTTTCTCTTGAAGAGATTGCAAGGCTTCCTCACCAAATCCCAATGAGGCTCTAAAAAACGAGCACTAAGTTAGGAAAATCTTGAATGATGATTAAAGTCAAATTGCTTTTTGATCATATACAAGATAGAACATTTCCAAAGGACGTGAACTAAAATTTCCAAATTGGATGTATCTGCAATATTATTATCACTAAACATGCAAAAAGCAATCAACAAAGTGTTCATTGTTCAGTCACATGTGAGGTGAAGCAAACTTTGGGCTTTCCAACTTGTCAGACATGATGAACTTAGAATGTTGAGCAAAAAACCTATTTTCTTTAAGATCAATAGAAAGCAACCATCCACTCCATTTCTTTCCTTCGCGGACAAATTATAAAAGTATGGCTTTTATCTTCAAGCATCACAGCAGAAGTTATGTGACCTCACGATGGGAAGAAAAGGGCATACTCTTTTACGGATTTTTAGATGACCTCCCTTCGTTTCTTTCTCTGCACGGGAGAGTTTGCACAGGAAGTGCAGTAGTCTCTTGGTTTTGGCAAAAGACAGTATATAAGCACTTAAAGATTAGAACTGTGACTAATAAACAAGGTATTTTACCTCATATTTAAGATCAACAAACTGTAACCAGTTGAAGAGAGAAACAGCCAGGGACTTTGAAAAGCTAGATTATTGAGACAGAAATGGGGTCCCCCATGAAGAACTACAATTAGTGGATTACATGAACCATCTTTCTTAAATGAGACAAATATTGCCTCAAAAGTTTTCTGAGCAACTGAAATGAAAATAAGCACAAAATGGGTGTGAAAATTAATGTTTAGAAACACAAGAACAGGGTGATTAGGTATTCAAATATTGCCTGTGACCGGACAAAAAATTGTTACATGATTGCCCCATTCTAAAAGAACTTAAGGTGTTAATTGTTGCAGAAGTCTGAGCTAGCACAGTCCTTCGGAAATATTTTAATGCTTCCACCAAATAACCACATGATTAATAATATCCCAAGTTCTACAGTTGTCAACTTCATGATCAATAATTCTATTTTAATAATAAAGCATCCAGCTTTGCTTTCAATTTGTTAAGCAATCCCTTTCGGTTCTTTCAATTTGTTGATCCCTTACCCAAGATTGCCAAAGACTGATATAGGAAAATAATGAACAAAAATCTGCCGACACATAAACACCAGAACAACTTTTTGTCACTCTTTCCTTGCCCCCTTAAGAGGAGGATTTATTTAGAACCCATGAAACCTCTCGGACCATTTTTAGAACTACTATAAGCATATAAAAATTACTAATAATTAGGACATATCATTATGAACTAGACCATCGCCCATCAATAGGCAGCATCAGTAATACTCCATTTGCGTTATTCAAGGCATTGCATCGATCAAAGAATAACTATGTTTGCTACAGGCCGAAAACAGAATATAATACCTTTTGTTAGGCTAGCAGAAACATCCTTGACAGGTGAGAGCAAAGATTGAACCTGTACCAAGAGTGGCTCGGTCAACACGGTTACAACCTTTTAAGGATAATAATAATTTGTGTTACAAAAGAAAATGAAATGAACCTTCTCGCAGCATTTGAAAATGGGGCTTGATATACTTGATCAGTTGCTTATGTTCTTATTTGATTTGCCGACAAGATAACCGTACTTGATTTGGGGAACATCTACTGGACTGCCAGACACTTCACATATGGAAATAGCGGCGAATTTCATTCTTATTTTCTTCAATTCAATAGGACATATACACTCATATATTCAAGAACGCTCCATGAGAAGTTTGATTCAGTAGGGCTAACGCGTAGTATCTCTCCACTGTAATTTAGCAATCATATCGGGAGCTTATTTTATGAAGGGGAACAAAAAAAATGTTGCAGAGTACAAGATACATATTCGTTATGTCACCTCACCTCAACACACTCACAGAAATTAGTAATTGACTGCTGCCCCAGATGGAAAGTAAAATCATATGGCGTCCGTCAGAAAGCCATGGATTACTAAGAATTCTTCAAGATTAAAGCACCGGGAAGCATCCATCTTCAGCACATTGCATCAGAGTGCAATCTGCAGAGATAACATACAACAAATCAATCTTGAGAAGATGCATATAAATCAGTTTTGTTGCAGAATGTGCTCCCGAGGTCACGGAACTTTTTGCAGATAAAAGCACAAGGAACTTTCCATCTGGGCTGGAAAATATTAATTCAAATACAATCAGCAGGTCAAAGCAAGTAGTTCATATTCCGTTTCATGGAGAGGATATTTTGGTCTATCTCACCGCTTATCCATAAACGAACATTATTCCAGGAAGCTCATAACATGAGACAGATTACAGATAACACACAATTTGATGTATCTTAGACATCAGTCTTCTAGCTTAATATCAGAGCCGCTTTAGAAGTCACAACATTATTGATTGACTCCAATAGAGCCTGGCATTTTTTGGGCGTTAAGATATGGATCTGAATTTTTTTTTTTTAATAAAAAAAGGAGGTGACATTTCAGTTAATAAACAATCAAAATTTCGCCGAGGTAACGCATCAGAAATTATTTTTGCAGTGAAAAACAATTGCAATTTACAAGGGGGACGGATATTCTGCATAGTTGTCCAAAAAAAATATTTGAATGGGCACATTATCCACTTTCTTAAGACAATTTTTAGCAGGTTTGGAAGTTTGATGGCGGCAGGTTAGTAATTCGGATGGAGAAATCATCCTAAGCCCTTAATAATCTACATGTCGTTTACAAGCTTTGACCAAGGAACAACAAGTCACCCAAGATTTCATGAATTGATATTAAATTATTTATAGTTCCTTTCAACCAAAGAAGAAACGGATAAAAATTATCATTGACAGGCCAAAATGAAATCCTGCAAATAAACCCTGATCATGACACATTTTTTTCTTACACATGCCGCTTACGGAAAACAGGCTTTGTTAGAACATATCATTTAATAAATTTATGTCACAATCTTCAAAACTTCCTCAACATGATCATCGTCATTGTCATTTATTAATTGACTTTAAGATTGTCTACATGATTTGATCTTCATCATTCAAATTGCGTCAACAATCAGGAGTAACATTTGTACAGTGCCCCGACAGCAAGGCATACGACAAGTTCAGTGCTAAGCTCATTTACAGTACTTTTTGAACCAAAGCCCAATATTGAGAAAGCTTTCAAAGTCAGATTGTGGTCTGCAAAAATGGAAATTGGAAAATTCCGTAAGTCAGCGCGGACCACAAAGAGTTGACGTTAGCTTTTAAACTCAGCATTACTCATCACACTGAGCAGAAATATATTGGGTTCAGTTACGTTGGAGCATCTCCAACGTAGAGCAGCCCCCAGAACCGTCAGATGCACGTTGTTACAATTGTTTCAGATTCAGCTACATGCATCCAACGGTTCTGAGAGCTGCTCTAAGTTGAAGTTGCTCCGACTGAGCAGCTGCCATAATGAAAACATGTCAAGTATGTGTACCTTTCAATTCCGTGAACATCATTGGGGAACACAATGACTTTGGTCTCAACTCCTTTCTCCCTTAATGCTCGCGCAAACTAAACATTTCAAAATGAAATCATTTATGAGATCACAATATGATGGTCTGATGACCACTAAAAAATACAAATAAAGCCAGCACGGTACATGGTGAGCGGGGAAGGGAAAAAATTAAGACAAACAAATAGACCAAAGACTCTAGGAAAACTCCTGCTAGTCATTTGCTTGTGTTTCTTTTACCTTATTGCTTCGTTGTAGCTAGCACTAGCTGTCAAACTAAAAATATAGATAAAACCATCCACCATTTTCAAAATCATACATAGAAGGGAACATGATATATTACTTGCAAGCCATTGGAGACTGGAACACGAAGATCCTGAGCACCTAAAAGAAAGATGGTTGGTGTTTTGACCTGCAGAGCAGAGATCACAAAAATATGAAGTTTAGAATCTGATTCTTTAAACCGGAAACAAGATGAAATTTTTAGACTCCCACAATTAAGAGTTAACGATCAACACTACAGCACCTGAAATCGGGGGAATATGACATATACTCAAACCATATATGTGATAATTAAAAAATGAATAAACAAACAAAATAAAAATCTACCCCTAGGAAGTTAGAAAATGATTGTATCCATTTTTGCTCCTCAATTGGTAATTAGCTTCATTTCACACCAAGAGTGAACTTTAGTGCACGAGCATGTTTGGCAACCAGGGTACCCAGAGCAAATAGTGCAGCATGCACAGATATGGTTACCAATTACGCAATAACATTTTATGCAAATGGTTTTGCAATAAAAGCAAAAAACTATCCATCAAAATAAACAAGCTTGCAGTAATGGTTTTCTTTGTGCCATGAGTTTTCTTTGAATGGAGAACACTAAATAGAATCTCATTTGCATTCTACTCTGGTCCTATGAAAAGCCTTTGAATCAACTTCTAAAACTGTTGTCACAGACACAATACCTTTGAGATGTGTGATATAGGGGACTTGCTGTGAAAGTGGGTCAAATCCTCAACTGACGGAGATTCTGTAAAACTATCTTTCCCCTTGGTTCCATAAGATTCCACATAACACCAGTCAGGGATATCTGTTGTCCCAACCATCAATGCAAGGTTACAAACAGGATTCCTTGCAGCTGCTGCAACAAACTTATCTGGAGCCTGAACATGGTTAAGAAATACATATATCACTTTAATTTATGACGTGTCATGGGTCAATGGAGAAGGCATCCAAAAGTTACCACAAATCATAACATCCAGTCTTGTGAAGGACATGTAAACAAAAGTAGAATGCATTAGTAAACACAGCAGTAAAAGTAACACACCTGGCCAATCAAGTGAGTAGTTAGAAAGCCACCATGGGAGCCACCAACTACAGTTACTTTAGATGGGTTAGCAAGTCCCATGTCAATAACATGATCTATAGCAGTAAGAACATCATTGACATCCTGTGCATGGAAATCCAACATATTATGAGCCACATCAAATTAAGCACAGGATTTTGCAGAACTTGCTTATGAAAATTTGGTTGCTAATGAAAGAGATAAACTACTAAGTATGCACCAGAAAAATTAGTTGAGAATAAGCACCTGATATCCAACTTTCCCAGGAAGAGATTGCAAAGCTTCCTCACCAAATCCCAATGAGCCTCTGAAATAAACTACAGTGTTAGGAAAGGCTTGAATGGAGATTAATGTTAGTTGTTTGTTGATAATTGACAATGAGATTAAAGAAAGTGAAATCTGCAAAGGATGTGAACTCCTACACTTCTCAAATTGTTCATATTTTACTCATCTGCAATATAGTCACTGAACATGCAAAAACCATAGCAACAAAGTGTTCAGTCTTCGGGCATATAAAGGTGAGGCAAACCAAACTTATGCAAACAGACCTTTAGTTTCCATTGTCCTTCTCCTCAATCTTGTTTCATAGAAACTCTCTTAAACTTGTCAGGAATGACAGTTTTCTATTTGGAAACTAAATTGACATTGCTGAAATGGTGAGTAAAGGCTGCTTCTTTCTTTTTCATTTTCCTTTCTTGTTTAGCTTAAGATTCTACACCAACGACATCAATTAAGGTAAAGTTTCACTTACCTATAATTTACAATCAATAAACTGTAACCAATTGAAGAGAGAAAAGCCAAAGACTTCGAATAGCTAGACAATGAGACTGAATGTGGGCCTCCATGAAGAACTACAATCAGTGGATCACATGAACTGTCTTTTTTATGACTTGATGAGACGAATATAGCTTCAAAAGGTTTCTGGGCACCTGAAATCAAATAAATACATATAGGTGAAAAATTTCATGCCCACAAACACCACATTCATGTTTAAGGATTCAAAAATTGCCATTAAATAGTTGCCCACTCTAAAACAATTGCTGCAGCATTCTAAGCTAGCCATAACTTTGGAATTATTCTAATGCTTGTGTCAAATAACCAGAAGATTTAGAAATACCCCAAGCTCTCAAGTTTTCAGTTCATGCTAAATTTTCTATTTTAATAATAAAGCGCCCAGCCTTGTTTTCATATGTTAAGCAATTGCTATATATTTTATCAAATACTTTTTCCTTAAATACAATCCTAGAATATGACCTATATATGAAAGTATGCACAAGTCTTTATCTTTTGAGGAGGATTTAAATAAAAGTTCTAGAAAATTCCCCACCATTTTTTAATACCAGTGTAAGTACATAAATTATTCAATACGGGGACATGATTATTTTCAGTTTGTCTTAAATAAGCTAAAAGCATTAGACTGCCAATGGTTAGCTTTGATACTATTCCATTAGCCTTTTTCAAGGCATTGCATTGATTTCAAAATACTTAAGTCTTCTACAAACCAAAAACATGATGTGATACCTTTTGTTAGGTTAGCAGAAACATCCTTGACTGGAATTTTTATAATATTGAATTGAAGAGATGAGAGCAGAGACGTAACCTGTAACATGAAGAGGTTATGTTCACACAACTATAAGCATTGTAGATAATGGTAATTTGTGGCATTAAGCCTAGCAATATGTTACAAAAGAAAATAAAATAAACCTTCTCAGGGCATCTGCTTATGGGGCTTGATACATTTAACCAACTCCAAGTGTTCTTATTTGCTTTGTCAACAAAATAGCCATACTTGACTTGCGGGACATCTACTGGACTGCTAGATACTTCGAATATGGAAAGAGCAGAATTTTGTTTCAATTTTCTTCATATTAATAGGAAATACCAAGAGTAAAGATCAGAACTTGGTTTTACCTGCAATAATATTGTCCCCATCCAGTGCAAGAAGACCCCATGAAAAGTTTGATTCAGCAGGAGTAATACGCAATAACTCTCCACTGTAATTTAGAAATCATATCAGGAGTTTATTGTGTGAAAAAGAAAATAGAAGGCATGAAACAAAAATTTATAGTCATTAAGTCACCTCAGCACATTCACAGAAATTATTACTTGACTGCTGCTCCAGATGGAAGATAAAATCATAGTACATCCATCAGAAAGCCAAGGATTACTAAGGATACTTGAAGGATAAAGCCCTGGGAAACAATCATCCTCTGCACATTGCACTACTGGAATCTGCAGAAATTACATGGAATGAAACAATCTTAACTGCAAGAATATCCTAAAACAGTAAAACAAAGAAGAATATAAATCAGTTTTGTTCAATATCTTTTGGAATTATCTAAACAGGTTAGTTATTGCAAGACTTAATCAGCCAAAGCACATGTACGAATGAAAGATCGTAGTGTATTTCCAGAATTTGAGCTCATTCAATATAGTAGTCTAGAACAGAAGTGATTTTTTTTTCCTGATAGAAAAACAGAAGTGTGTATATGGACAAGCTTATAAGAAAAATCAAAGATTATAACTTACACAAGCAAGAGGAGAAGCGTGGTAAATTTTAAAAAAAAATGGGTAAGGCCATTCCATTTCAACAAAAGACAAGGATTGAAAGCAAATGAACAGGTTTGAATAGATAAACATTCAGAAGCAATAAAAACAAATTAAACTCTCACCACATCAACAATTTTTTCCAATGAGGAAAGATTTCCATTGGTTGGCCAATCAATTCTGTGAAGTGAATCTGTTGCAGAATGTGCTCCAGAGTCTACAGAACTTTTTGCAGATAAAAACACAAGGAACTTTCCATCTGGGCTGGAAAAAATAATAGTTCAAGTAGAATCAGCAGATTCAAATAAAGCTCAGAGAGCATAGTGAACTTTATGCAAGATAAATAGCATACCTGAAACGTGGAAAGAAGGCACTACTGATGCTTTCAGTTAGGTTTACCACAGCCAAATCTTCAGAGGAACTTTCTCTGGAACATAATCAGAATTTCAAAATTAAATGATACATCAAAGTTAGTATATTCAATGCTTTACTTGACATTATTGACATAATGCATAACTCAAAAGAAGTAGAAGAATTGAGCAGTTTACTGAAGCAACCCACTTGAGTTCAAGTTCACTGGCTTCCGATTTATAGAGTGACACCCTGACTGCGTAGAGTGCACATGGCCTGTTGTAGCAATATTTTATACCAAGCTTTCTTGTTTCTGATGACCACCCAACAAAAACCAAATATTGATGCAATCCTTCATTTAATGGAGCCCACACAACTTGACCAACACTCAAAGATTTTGGAATTTGTTTAACAGCCTGTACCTCTCCACTAAGCAACAGAAGGAAGTTTAAATTCGGATTTCAAGAGTCTAATTAACTTAAAGCACTGGATTAAACAAAAATAGAGATAATACCTGTTAATGTTGATTACAAAGAGAGAAGGCAGCCTCTTTCCTGCATAGGTTTCTCCCCAATCCTCCTCCCAATCACCTTGACCTTTCCAGCTATTACAATCCTTATCCAAGGAACCCCCTTTTGTGTTGCCCAGACTGAACGTGGGTTTTGAGGGAGATGGTTCCTCAGCAACATAAGCAATGAGAGTTTCATCAGAGTTCCAAGAGATTCCTTCAAACCTGTAATGATCAGAAAGCTTGTAACTTTTGTGGGATGAAAATAAAATAAATAAAAACACCTATTTGTGCAACCACAGTACAACACCCACTGGCACTCCCTGTTTCAGTTACAGCAAAACTACTTACAACTGAACAACGTCTAAAGCTAGACACCCACAAAATTGGAAAGAACATTAGCTTTACTTAAATTATTTAAATCAGTAATCATTACCATCCATCGGCATACACTGAGCCGTGAACAGTTTGAGGGACATGGAATTCCTTTTCCAACTGAGATTGACTCCAGATTTCAAATTGAATGGGAGATTCATTTTCAGGATTCCGAACTACAAGAAGCTTTGAACCTGATGGGGATGGAACAACTGCAGATGCACCGGTCATCTCAACAGGAAATGGAGCCCATTGAAAGGTCACAGAATTTTCATTTTCTTTTGAGATAACGGTTGATAACATAAATTTCTTCCTCTTGTTTGCCAAAAGGTTCGGTTGGCTAATAGAAAACATAGCCCGTGTCCCATTTCCTGCATCAAAAATTCGAAGCCAAAGATTGTTGAGCAACGGGTACTTACTGAAAAAATGAAACTGGAAAAAAAAATTGCAATCATAGTCAGTCGTACCATTACCGGAATTAAAAGTCCATGCCTTGTCAATACAAGAGATATTGGTGAACTCTTGAAGTAACTTTGACAGCGAAGCATACTCCTCATCAGCAGTTGCATCTAAAACTGAGGACACTTCCTTTGGTGGGGCAGCCTTAGAAGCATCCATGGCTAGAAAGACAGACAATCTTTTACTACAAAAATTGAATAGAGAAAGACAAACACATCAAGTCAATAATGGAGAAATAACAGTTCTACAATGAAACTATGTAGAGACAAAATACAAGAAAGACTCAACGTATTAGCCTCAAATGCACATCATTAGCATTCCTATTAATAAAATATGATTCTTGAATGGAACTAAAGAAGAAACAAAGTAAATTGAAATACATAGAAATTAAAAAAAAAAAAAAAACCATCAAAGGAAAGTGTAAGCAGAAACTAGTATTTGTACATAATAACGTTAGAATTACAAAACGAGTTGCTTAGAGAGGCAAAGAGAGGACTTACTAAGAGATATAAGTGGGTTTGGCGAGAGTGAACCGAGTGTGACGATGGTGAGATAAAAAAGAGGGAGAGATTCGAGGGAGAAGTTGATTCGCGCACCAATCCCAAGTGATGATGACGTTGCTTAGTAATGCTCGTGCCATTGAAAGATTCCCATTTTCGAACTGTGTTTTTTCCTTATTATTATAGAATATATAGATTATGGAATTTGGATTTCTTGCAAGTTCAAGTGCAGAGTGACGCTAATATTACAACAAAATATTCCTTACAAGTTCTTCTTCAAGCCAAGCAGCAGTTTACCTAACGCTCAATTCGAGCTTTAGCGGATTGGATTTTTATCTACGATCATTCAATTTGAATTTAAATATTATGTAATATTTATTTATTAATAATAAAATTTTATATTTTATAAAATTATTTAATGAATAAATATTAAGTCAGTTGAAATTTAAAATTTAAAATAAAACTTAAATGTTGGATTGATTAGCAGTGCTTTTAAAAAATATAATAAAAAGTATTTTGTTTTAAAAGAATAACAAAATATAATCACCTACATCTTAATACTATATTTGATATGACTTATGCAATAATCAACAGCATTTATTTTATCTTAAAAGTTCACCAACAAATTTTTAGCCTATTGGAAATATCTCTAAAAAATAATTTGAGGGCATAAATTTGAGTAGATGTCTTGCCCACGAATGTAGTTAAGGCAAACAAATTTTTAATTTAAGAAAACAATTCTTAGAACTTCTTTTTAAAAGTTTTGGTGTTGTTTGATTCTACTTTAAGTAGAGCTTCTGGAGATTATATAAGATATTTTGTTCATGTTAGTGAAGACAAAAATTTTAGATTTTGTACTAAGGGTTATAAAGCAGTTTTAAATAGTTTCATTTGTCTAAAGTAGAATTTAATTTTGCAATCCTATTTTATTTTTCATAATTTAATTTTTTAAAAAAATTTATTAGAATAATTTTATAATATTTAATAAAAACTCTCATTAATAACGAAATAACTAAATTTTTTTAGCAAAAGTTTAACTTAAAAAATCTATACTTAAATAAATTCTATTTATAAAATTATATTAATCGGAGAAAAATATAGGAAAAATAATTTTAAAAAATAAAAAATAGAGGGAGGGAGTCACAGGGAAAGTAGAAATGACGTTTGTAGCTTTTTCAAATATATTTTATAAATTTATACCTCAAAAAAATTGCAAAATTCTTGACATTGTAATCAAAATCTATTGTGAATTGTGAGACTAGCTCAATTATATATCACAATGCTAAATATACGAAAGTAGGTAACTTATGATTTATATCTTTAATTTCAAGATTTTTTTTTTGGAAGTATTTTAAGATTTGATAAAAGAATACTTTTAATAAACTTTCAATTAAATAATTCCTCTAATTTCTCTTGTACTTTTATTTCTCCAAAGGAAGGGAAGAAAAATAAAAGTCCCAATAAACAGGTTCCATAACCATGAGCAAAATTCAAAAACGGGCTTCATCTTTCACAGCGCGTGACGAAAAGATAACAAGCGGCCCAGTACAATTCACGAGACACGTAGCGAAATCTTATTGGACGTTGGAACATCTTAACAGACAAGCAGTTACTTACAGTTTATCCTGCCGTTGGGGTGTAAGGCGGGCATTTTAAGGGCTAAAAAACACCGAGCCAAACAGAAGCAAGATAGGAAGATGGCAGTTTCTTCTTCGTCACTCTCAGTTTTCTCACTCAATTCAGTACCCAGAATCAATCCTAAGCAATCTGAAATCAATGCTAAGCTTTCCAATCTGCAGGATCCGGCTTCTGTTCATGTAAAATTGCTCGGAAAGTTAAGCAGTAGAAGTGGGTCCGTTACAAAGTTGAAAGCTGGGGGGAAGCTGGCTTTGATTGAACCCGATCTCAACGAGGATCCCAAAGATCGTTGGGCCACTAACGGCGTTGACCCTGTACGTATCATCTCAATTTCTCGATATATGCTAATCACTTTTAGCTTTTTTTAAAAAAAAATAAAAAATAGAAATTAAAGCTTTTGTGTTTGTGTACAGGAAGATTTTTTATATGGGGAGTATGATGGTGCACACACATATCATGAAGGCGGTGTAGTAACAGGTCTCTAATTTGATATATGATTGCAATTAGGAATATAAATTTGCTTGTTTTACTATTTCATTGGGGGTATATATAATG
The DNA here is from genome assembly GCA_030449905.1 of Luvunga scandens. Taxonomy (NCBI): domain Eukaryota; kingdom Viridiplantae; phylum Streptophyta; class Magnoliopsida; order Sapindales; family Rutaceae; genus Luvunga; species Luvunga scandens. The sequence goes on from JASUUG010000478.1 coordinate 4,539,727, forward strand.
TTAAATCTTTCATAGAGGGAAAAAAATGAATTACGTTTCACGAATATTTTGTTATAATACAAATGTCACGTGTACACCTTGTTATATATAGGATCATTCTGGGGAGCAATTGCAGATGATATTAAGGCAGTAGAATGCCCTACGGGTTTTCAAGGTATCAATGATTCTTTCAGAACTTTGATAGATAACCGTTGGACTCTTAAGTTACATAATTGATTCTCTTCTGTTGCTGTTCAGGGTTTATTGGATGGCTTTTCCTGCCCGCGGTTGCTACGGCAATGTACTTTAATGTTCCGGTAACTTCGATTCATTGTTGAGTCTACTACTATTGATAATCTTGAGAATTGGAAATAAGCATTATGCATAATGGGTTTGTGTAGTTCAGCTTTGATTAAGAAGCTTCTTCCGCTTGTGTTCTTTTCATTAGGGGGAGTACTTGTTCATCGGAGCTGCTGTTTTTGTTACACTATTTACCATCATCGAGTTAGATAAACCTGACAAACCCCACAACTTTGAGCCTGACATATACAATATGGAAAGAGGAGCCCGTGACAAGTTAATCAATGACTATAATACCATGAGCATCTGGGAATTTAATGAGAAATACGGACACCTCTGGGACTTCACCGTGCAGAGAGATGAACTAACAAAGAGATGATCTCTTCAGACCAAAAGAGAATTGTAGTTGTTACTTGTATGCAACATTAGGATAAAAGGCATGGTCCATATTCTCTCTTATTTTGATTTTTCTGTTGTGCACGCTTTTGTAGATAACCTTTTCTTCTTTGTATACATTCTGTATAACCAAGTGCGTAACCTCTTGATATGATTGTTAACACTAGCAAAATTCTGGTGTTTACGGTTTACCTTAGAAGTAGACGTTTTGCTTTTCTTATCTGGTGAAAAGGTCATCATGTTTGTGTATACACCATTGGCTTCGACCACGTGGTGATTGTATATCATTACTTGTAATATATATAAGGAAAATGATACTTGCCCCGGGTCAAACCCCGAAACCACCCCAAACGAAGCCGTTTCGTCTTTTTAATTTTTTGGTTTTAAAAGCTGTAAAACGATGCCGTATCATTCTCTTCCTCTTCGTTTAAGTCATTTGAGACAGCCATGAGCGTTCTCTTCGTTCTCTTCCTTAGCTTTTCCCAGTCATTCGCGACAGCCATTTCACCATTCTCTTCATCTTCGTTGCACAGCCATCATGCGATGGCCATTTCTCTTCCTCTTCGTTTCACAGCCATTCACCACCGCCACCAACAGCCATAGCAAGTCACAAAGCGACAAAATTATCACAGCCTGAGGTAATGATTCGATCTTTGCAATTGGGCATTGTTGTCTGGTTGAGTGGTGAAACGAAGAGGAAGAAATGCAGTTGGGGCTGTTGCTGCTTTTGCCGATTGAGTGGTGAAACGAAGAGGAAGAAATGCAGATGAGGCTGTTGCTGCTTTTGCCTTAACTAAATCAAGTAACGTCGACATCGTTTTGGGCATAATGAAGACAAAAAAAAAAAAAAATTAAACGGCGTCATTTTGGGATAATTTCGGTGTTTGACCCGAGTCAAACATCAGGTCTCTATATATATATATATATATATATTAAAACTTTTCAAAAACTGTGCTAGCCATATCATCTGATCGATATGGAAAATGATGGTGTGAGATGGGTCAATATTCCAATTCATATTCTAATTCATTTCGTGTCATTTTGGAAGTCATCCGAGAAGTTCAATAGCTATTCTGCTTAAAGAAAATAAACAAGTTACAGACTAATGAAAAGTGTTGATTCCTATTGCTGCGAATGCAAAATGCGATTTTGAATAGACATTTTGAAACTGACATCATTTCCACGGGATGAAAGTATACAAGTAATTGCATAGTGACATCATTGTTTGATATTCTTAATTCTTGTTTGCATAAATTGCAACCCCTTGAGCACGTAATACAAAATTTAAGTTCGTACAGACCGTTCATTAACCAAGCTCGGTTCTTTAATGTGACTGCCGTATGATATGAGGTAGTTAATGAAGTGTGAACTGTCTTTATTGTAAAATAATATCTATATCTTTTTGGTGTCATATCCCAAACGACCAGTCACAATTCAAAAGCGTCTTCCCTTCTTGCTTGCCCCTGCAGTCAAAATGAGCGTTAAAAAAGTCATGATACACTTCATAGATAGCAGGAATTTCACCAGGCCTTCGTATAGTCTGTTTATGTTATGTCTATATGTTTGCTTGATACTTATCAATGTGCATATGTATGAAACTGAAGTTATTTATGGGTGATAGTATTAGAAAAGGATCATATCCAATTATTCAACAATCACAACAATGAAGCTTGCTGGTGGTGAATATAAAATTATAAAACTGGGAGCTGGTGTGGCTTTGACGCTTTGTGCGTTCTTCAATCAAGTTGACTCAAAACAGTCAAGGCCAATCAGGTGGTGGGACCCAAATCCATTGAATTAGACAAGTCAAGATAGAATCGGAGGCATCTTGCCCGCCACATTGACTGGAGACAGCGTTCAATTTCATTTTCCATTCTTAAATATTGTACAGATCTGGCCTGAAAGTAGAAAACGAAAGCCAAAATGAGAACCAAATCCCAGTGCCTTTCCTTCTCGTCTCTGTTCTTCTTCTTCTTTCTCTTCGGCTATCATCAATCACAAGCCCAACCAAACACCACAGGCTACACTTGCTCAGCCAACCAGACCACCTATCCATGCCAAACCTTTGCTTTCTACCGAGCCTTAGCTCCTGACTTCCTTGACCTGGCTTCCATAGCTGATCTTTTCTCAGTGAGCCGCCGCATGATATCAGAACCCAGCAATATATCATCCCCATCATCTCCTCTCATCCAAAACCAGCCGCTCTTTGTCCCCATAACATGCTCTTGCAGTACTTTAAACGCTTCTTACACCATCTCTTTTGCCAACCTCTCATACACAATCAAGTCTGGTGACACCTTTTACCTTGTGTCTACTAACAATTACCAGAATCTCACAACCTATCAATCTGTTGAGGTTGTGAACCCTACTTTTGTCCCGACCAAACTTGAAGTCGGTGATGTTATTATCTTTCCGGTCTTTTGCAAGTGTCCTAATCAGACTCAGTTGCGAAACAGAGTGAATTATCTTGTCTCTTATGTGCTGCAGCCTTCGGAAAACTTGTCATCAGTTGCCTCAAGATTTGGAATTGAAACACAGTCTATAATTGATGTTAATGGCAATAACATTCGGCCATTTGATACCATATTTGTCCCGGTCGCTCGGCTTCCGGAACTAGCACAGCCTGCCGTTGCTCCTTCGGCACCACCTTCTGGAAAGACTGAAAGAAAAGGAGTCATTATAGGTTTGGCAATTGGGTTGGGAATTTGTGGGGTCTTGTTGGTTTTGGTTGCCGGGATGTGGATTTACAGAGAGGCTCTGTTGAACAAAAAGAGGCAGATAGAGATCGATGAGGAGAAGCAGAAGCTGCAATTTAACAAAGCAGGGAAGGGCTTGAAGGACATGGAAGTGAACTTCATGGCAGACGTCTCTGATTGCTTGGACAAGTACAGAATTTTCAAGATTGAAGAACTGAGAGAAGCCACCGATGACTTCAGTGAGGATTGCTTGATTCAAGGGTCTGTTTACAAAGGAAGCATCCATGAAGAGGTCTACGCCATCAAGATGATGACATGGAATGCCTGTGAGGAGTTGAAGATTTTACAAAAGGTAAAAATGTTTTCAGCTTTCGCAGTCGCTACACATAAGCCTTTGTTGCTGTTAAGTTCATCATTTTAGTCCAATAAATCTTTGAACTTGTTTCCTAGAAGAGAAGCATATAGCTTTCCAAAAGAATTTTAGTTAATGCCATTACATCATGTAGTCATTGAACATAATCCTGAAAACATGGGCATAAGCGAAGAAATAAGGGAATTATAGGGCTGTGTTCCAACAGAGATAAGGACACCACTAGAATAACCCCATTTTTAAAATTGCTTAATTAGTGGCTAATATTATTTTTTAAAAAAAAAAAATAATTTTAATAAGATAGAGGTTAGGTGAAATGATCTGTCTAAGTATTAGGTTTAAGGTTTTAAATCATATGCCCATGTTATTAAAATAGTGAATGTTTTGGTTTGAAATTAACACTTTAAAATATAAATATATGAGCTGCAATTGATTTCTAATGTACTAATTATAGCAAATGCCAAATATTTCATCCCTCTCTCCCCTCTCATAAAGCTGCTGATTAACCATTAATTAAAAGTGCTTAATTAAGGTGAATGGTGTTTGCAGTTGTCGTATCTAAGTCAGAATCAAGCTGGTGTATAATAGTAAAGGAATCTTACGAAAAGAGTGACAATTGAAACCATTTTAAACAATTGCTTCATTTATTTATATTTGTCATTTCTAAATTAAAATAGTGGACATATTATGAATCATAAGAATAAAAATAATACCAAATCAAAAATATCAAAACGGCTTCATTTCCTTTAATCATTGTCTTGTATTTACTACCATTTTTAATGGCATATGATTGTCCAATCTGCCATAATTAGTTGCTTTAGCTTGAAGAGGATTGATAGTGACAAATATAACAAACTTGTTCCTGCCTTGGGTTGCAGTTGCAGAAGACTTGGACCTAGCTAATATCGGAGAAGACATATCAAATTAACACAATTGTGTAATAGTATGATCCCAAGATAATTAGGCTTGTTTGAATCACCACTGATAATTTTATTTTAGCATGCTAGTTATTGCTAATTACTAAATCATGATCATTCCTTTGAAGGTAAATCATGGCAATCTGGTGAAGCTAGAGGGTTTCTGCATAGATCCTGAAGATGCAAATTGCTATCTGATCTATGAGTACATTGAAAATGGCTCTCTCCATTCATGGTTACATGAAAACAAGAACAAGAATCTGAATTGGAAAACAAGATTAAGGATTGCCATTGATGTTGCAAATGGCTTGCAATACATACACGAGCACACTAGGCCCAGAGTGGTACACAAAGACATCAAAAGCAGTAACATTCTCTTAGACTCAAACATGAGAGCCAAAATTGCCAACTTCGGATTAGCAAAATCTGGCTGCAATGCCATAACAATGCACATTGTTGGAACTCAAGGCTACATTGCACCAGAGTACTTAGCAGATGGGGTAGTATCCACGAAAATGGATGTGTTCTCTTTTGGGGTGGTGTTGCTTGAGCTGATATCTGGCAAGGAAGCAATTGATGACAAGGGGAAGGTGTTGTGGGCAAAAGTTGAAGGGATACTGGAGGGAAATGAAGAGAGGAAAGTGAAGAGAGTGAAGGAATGGATGGATGAGATTCTTTTGCAGGATTCAATCTCAATGGAGAGTGTGATGAGTGTAATGGGAATTGCCATTGCTTGTCTGCATAAAGATCCTTCGAAAAGGCCAAGTATGGTCGATATTGTGTATGCTTTGAGCAAGAGTGATGACTTGCTTTCTGACGTTTCAGATGATACATTATCATCCTCTGAGGTTTTGGCAAGATGAATGAGAATCATATTATGGTAGTAATTATGCAGCATGTAAATAATAATAAGCATACGAGTCAAAAACCAAAACATGGCTGTTTTAGAACTTAAAACGCTCTCAGAGTTATTTTTTATGTATAAAATTTTCATTTGTTTATTACAAGCAATGAAACCCAGGCTTTTTTTTAAAAAAATTCAAACATAGCACAATTAGGCCAATAAACTTTTGTTGGGTTGGTCGTCATCTCCTCTAATTAACTTTAAGTTAGAGAATTCAAGTTTTCTCAATGATTGTAAGAGATTATTATTATGTTAAGCTTCATTGGCTATCAGTTGTATTGAACTTTAATATATTGTGGTGATTGTGTATTTCAATGGGCTTTAGTTGTATTGAACTTTGATTGTATTGGTATAATATAATTAAAAAAAGAAAAACACAATTAGTAATTTCAAACCTTACACTTCTTTTCTCAATTCAACAGATTTTACAAATTAAATTAGTTGATACGCACAAATGAAAACAAAGAAATTATTCTATTTATTTCATCCTTTTAGGTGGCCTCTATTTTTTTCATTTTTTTTGCTATATATATAAAGAAATAATAATAAGTATTAGCATTACACAATAGGGAATTTTACATTATTTATTCAACTAAATCATATCTTGTGAGCTCTTAACAATACCGAATTTTACAATCATTTTATTAAATAAGTTGAGAGATGTGATCTAAAACTCACAAGATTGGACAGTTTATAACGAGAAAATTACTTGTGTTTAACGTGTAGGTTTAATTAAATATATTTACGTTCTTTTATGTAATTTTCCTTGATATAGTGTTCTTTTATGTAATTTTAATCAAGACTAAATTACAAAATGCCTAAAAGAGTTTTAAGAGAATTTTTAAAGAGTGTCAAATATTCCAACTTAGAAGTCGATACTGCTTTTGGTAATTAGTTGTTGTTCATTATTGGGCTTCCAAACTTATTAGTTTTTAGGCTTTACGACAAACGAAAGTAGGCCATAAGCCCGTTTTAGTCAAACTTAAAAGAGAGATACTATTTCCACTCGGGAAAAGTCTTTTAAAACCCCTTTTCTCCTTTAATTACAGAAATTACCTCACACATTTATTTTTCAAAAAATCCCACTAGATCTTGATTTTCTCTATATAACGATCTTAACATTATCTCTCTATAAAATTTCCTAACTTCAAAAGTATACTTATATGACCTCTATTTTAGTTTGGATTGCCTCTTATAATATAAATGTGAGCATTTATGATATTACTAAGAACCTTGTTTGAAATCATTTCCTTTCATTTTTATTTTTTATTTTTTAACATTCGCTCTTTACGCAAAGTATTTCAAATTGATTAAATTTTCTTATGTGACTTATGAAATTTCTATTTCAGTTTTAATTGCCACCCATATAATAATTTCAATAAACTTATTATCTAAAGTTAATAAATTAGAAATTAGTGCCCTTTTTTTTTTACCGCATTGAATATGCTTTGGAAAAAATATCTTCTTGCATTAGCTTTTAAGGTCAAAACTGTAAATATAAAAATGTGGTTTATGAGGTGTTTGAAGGGGCGTTAGAGGATACACTCAACGTGCACAAATCTTAAGTAGAGCCCAAAAAGATTGTCTCTGTATTTTTGGGCTTCCGAAATCTGGACTGATCAATTCAAATGCAATCAAATAAAATATTTATCAAAAGCAATGCTATTAACACTTCTTCATTATCCCCATAACACCCCTTTCCTTATATAATTTCTACCGCGAAGCATTCTCAATTATTTATTTTCTCTGTCAACTCTTTCAATATATCATCATGTGCTTTCCTTTTTTTTTTTTTTTTTTTTTTTTTGGGAAGGGGAGGGTTGGGGGGGGGGGGGGACTCCTCCTTATGACTTTTCTAATATTTTTTTTGAAATAATCTTTATTTCTTTTATATTCCTCATGGATTCGCTATTCTCATATCTTTTTAAATTAATTATTCTCGTTTTTAAAGACTACTTTTAAACTAAAGCCTAAATATGTTTATTTTAAATTAGGATTACTAGCTAGAAAAATTATTTTGTGTAGAAGGTAGAGAATTAAGATTCCATTTTGTGCTTTTAGGGGTGAGAAAACTGGAAAAAGAAAAAAAGACAAGAAAAAGCACATGTGGGGTAGGGTATTTGTGGTTTTAAATCAAGTTTAATTGAAAATGGGATTTCATCAAGATTTTTAAGAGGTATTAGAAGCTTTACTCGTTTATAAATTCATACAATGGATAATATATATATATATTAATCTCCACGGATATATGCCACACAACCAATTCGTTGCTTTTACAAATGAAAAAGTCCTCAATCACAAATTTAGTGGAGGTAAATTTCTCTCACATTTATGCAGATGTAACATATATATTATTTATTAACGATAAAAATATGTGTGAATAGTCTAAATTTATTTTTTATTATAACTATCAATAACCTTTGACCATTTGTGGCCATTATTTAGTATCTGGAGAGAGTTTCTGCTTCGTTCTTATGGAGTGATTTTGAGACTAGAAGGCGGATTCATTAGTATAAACGCCCTTCGGTTTGCTATCCGGTTGAAAGGGCGGCTTGAGTATCCCATCTCTTGATGATATAGTTAAGGCTTTTCAACTTAAGCTTTGGTGGCATTTTTGGGACCAATGTTCTTTATGGTCCTCTTTCATAAAGTCTAGTAGCCTTTTGTATAATATACATACTAGTGGTAGAGAAATATTTTCACATACATATGACTCAATTCATGTGACATCAACAGAGAACACTCCAAACTGTCCAACACAGCATTAGTAGCTCTCATTCTTTTAGAATCATGCGGAGGCAAGGTCTGTTTCATTGGGATTGGAATGGTCCTATTCCTGTATGCATCTAAGTATTTTCCACAAAATCACACACGAATACAAATTATACAACACAGATAATGACTGCTGAGTCACGGCTTTACACATTTGTTCAGTAGAGTGACTGTACCATCGCGGTGAGTCATTGATTGATTGTACGTGGTGCTCGTGCTCCACTATTATTTTCGATCATGCGAACCAATCATACTGCGGTTGAAAGATTCCATTTCCCCTTCCTTTTTGATCATTTTCATTCTCTCTATCTCTCTGTTAAATTGCTTCAAGTTCTTTCTTTGATCAAATACCAAACATGCCCCTAAATAGAAGTAAGCAGTCGCAAGCATACCTGTATATTTGATAAAACTGTTATTATTCATATATATTATAAAGAATTTAAGATGGTTTTAAGATTATAGTGACGTACGAGGCTTGTTTGCCATTAATTATAAATTACACTTTCAAAATTAACTCAAAAGCACAGCATTTTGTTTTTTTGAATTATTAATTAAATAGACATACTTTACTACATAAGACTAGAAACAACGACTTAAATCTGTTGGTCCCTATAAAAATAATCCTAAGAGAATTATTGTTAAACTGGAAATTACTAGACAAAGGAGTTTTTAAAAACTTTCGATTTCTTCAACTCATGATTGTAGATTAAATGAAATACATATGACAATACTTATTTATAGATTTTTTATTTATACCTATTCATTAAACCTTCTCATATATACATGACTCTTAAGTTATAAGGGAAGTTGTGTTCTTTATCATTAGTTATGTCCTTAAAAAAGTGGTTATAATTTAATTAAACTCTATTAGCTTATTTTAAGAGACATGTCCCTGTTGATAATCACTTTCACTTAATGTTATATCGATAAGGTTCATCAAAATCTTAGTAAAACTATCCACTAAGTGTTGGAGTTTAGCCTTCGTCTTAAAATTATAAAATGATAATAATATTAATACCCAGTTCGGCTATCACAACACCTACAACTAACAGGTCTTGAATCTCTAATAAACTGAGGCCCTTTGATCATTGTTAGCCCAAGCAACAACTGGGTTGTTTTGATGGTGGGTTGCAGCTTGTTTGATTTGACTAGTAGATTTGTAAGTAAAACGAAGTAACAATCGTAAAATAGTACGCACTTTTGTTGTGCAAATTGAACAATCAAAATCACCACCACTGATGAAAAAAAAGGCTCGCGCCAAGTTGCATTTACTGTGACTTGCCATCAAGCCACACTAGAAAGTGACCCCATCTACTGACCCCACTCTGATACCTATATTTTCACGAATTTAACAGGCTGCAAGCTGCTGCAAATGTAAATTAGCAAAAGCCATGAAAAACGAGGCGTGAAAAATGATGGGGGTCAACGAGATACGGGAGGAGAACAGACAACCGACAAGTTGATAACAGAAACAGGTGCCATGTGATTGCGATTCTTGATTCCATCGATTTCTACAAAGGGGGCTAAACTTCAGCTTCATTTAAGGCCCTCCCATTTCCTATCCGAAGGACTCTGCCTTTCGTTTTTACTACCAGACAAACAATTTCTTTAGGTATCTTTTCTTTTTAAGGTTACGTTTATTTGTTGGACCCCCCTAAGTTACATTTACCGTAACTTACGGGGGTTGTCTTCTTGTTTAATTTGTTTTTTTTTTTTTATCAAATTTCATTTAGGTCCCTTATACTCTATTTTATTTATAAATATTATATTTTTTTTAAAATTTATTCATAAATATTTAAAATATCAAATTTATCTATATAATTTTTAAATTTTAAAAAATTATTTATTTAATTAAAAAATATAATTATTATTAATAGATTATAATTATAATTTTATAATTTTAATTTTAAATAGATTAGTATTATTATTATTATTATTATTATTATTATCAACAATAAAAGGTATTATAATTACTTAATATATTAATAATAATTTATAATAATTTTTTAGTTAAATTGTAAACAACAACAACAACAACAATAATAATAATAATAGTAATCACAATTATAAAATATAAAATAATAATCTAAATATACTTAGCTTCAAATCTAATACATTTGAATTAGATTTTGATACAACACTTCAAATCCAATCAATAATAGAACAATAATTAATAATATTATTAATATTAATAATAATTATTAATATTAATTAATTAATTAATTTATTATTATTATTATTTTAATAAATAATTAATATTAATAATTATTGTTAACAATTTAACTAAAAAATCATTATTAATTATTGTTAATATATTAATTAATTATAAATCCATCTCCAAACCCACACTCTCTATTTTCCCATCACACCCTCTCTCTTCCCCCACCCTTCGATCAAGATCACTCTCTCTTTAAACCCCACGTTATCAAACCCATTAACTCCTTTTCTCAACATGACACCGCATCAATAATACCCCAATAAATTTACCATCACCACCTCCACCACAAGGAATCAAGGTACTCCCCTTCTTTTTCACTATCTCCATTGGCCTCATCCTCCGTTTCATTGCCCCTAAATAAATAAATAAATAAATAAAAATAATTATTATTGTTAATAATTTAACTAAAAAATTATTATTAATTATTGTTCTATTATTGATTGGATTTGAAGTGTTGTATCAAAATTCAACTCAAATGGATTGGATTTGAAGCTAAGTATATTTAGATTATTATTTTATATTTAATTATTGTGATTATTATTATTATTCAAAAATTAATTATTATTATTATTATTATTATTATTATTATTATTATTATTATTATTATTATTGTTAACAATTTAACTAAAAAATTATTATTGATATATTAATTAATTATAATACTTTTTATTGTTGTTAATAATAATAATAATCTATTTAAAATTAAAATTATATAATTATAATTATAATCCATTACTAATTATTAAAATTTTAAATTAAATAAATAATTTTTTAGAATTTAAAAATTATATGGATAAATTTGATATTCTAAATATTTATGAATAAATTTAAAATTATATAATTATAATTATAATCCATTAATAATAATTATATTTTTTAATTAAATAAAGAATTTTTTAAAATTTAAAAATTATATAGATAAATTTGATATTCTAAATATTTAATTATAAATTTTAAAAAATTTATAATATTTATAAATAAAATAGAGTATAAGGGACCTGAATGAAATTTGATAAAAAAACAAATTAAGCAAGTGACAACACTGGCAGTGACAGAACGTTGCATGTGAACAAATGACAACATTTTAACTCATTTTTAATTGGATAGTTTTGAAATCATAGATTTACTAAGAATATAATAAAATCACAGATTTATTAAGAATATTTTACTTGTTTCAGTATTTTTTATTTTTCATGGAAAAAAGAATTATTCCTTTTTAAAAAAACGTTACAACTTAAAAATCTATGGCAACAAAAGCATTAAATATATTATAAATATTTTAATATGAGATCTTGAATTTATTAAAGTATTAAAAAATTATTAAATTGTATGATTTAATAATATAATGACTGTGAACGCTATTAAAATACATAATTTATTAATATAATAGTATTATATTATTAAATTGTATGTTTTAATAATTTTTTTAAAGATTTAATAAAGTTTAAAATTCTTAAACCAAATTAACACGGTTGTGCATGCTGCTAACAGTAAATAGCTCGAAAAACTTACACCAGTCCCTCGTGTAAAACGGGAATTTTGAGTGGGCCATTGTCGAGGGCTTGAAGCAGGCTCCGACGGAAACAGTAGGAAACAAACCCAATTAGATCGAATTTTTAAGCTTAGACAAAATTGGCAAAATCATGGACCAGTTCAGATTGTGACATGTGTCGTTGGGGGGATCTAGCATCAACTATACAAGAGCAAAACCCTTGTCCCAGAAAAGTTGAAATGAAAAAGAAATTAAATGGCGTGCCTTTTAGTCTTTCAGAAAACTAGATTTGAGAATATTCTCATGAGGAAACCAAAAGTTTGTTGACTTTTCGACGCACGTGCTACTGCTCTGAAAAATTTAACTCCCACGTGTTCGTTTGTTTCCATATTTTTTAATTCGCGGCTGCACAAATTTTCATTTAGCATTTCAGATTTGAAAGTTAAAATTAATTGCAGCGCAGCATCATAAATAAATATATTCAACGATCTTTTTATTGGTCTATGTACAATTATTAAAAAATACATGATAAGAAATTTTTAAAATCCTAACAGAATTTAAATCAGAAGAGGATATTATTTCTAACTATTAACCAACAAAAAAAAAATATTGAGGATTTATAACTTTGTTCTTTTAGCAGTAAGATATAAATCATATTTTAAAATAAAATTTTAATTCTTTGACATTGCTTTTATCTTTGCATATTAGAGAAAATGAAATCTTAATTTTTGCTCTTGTTAATAGGAAGCGAATTAAAGTCCTAAAATAATCTTTTTATTAGTGTTAGGACTATTTTGTGCCTCTCAATAAATAAAAAATTTAATTAATATCAAGTAAAAATTATTATTTTAAACAATAAATATAGGTATAGATTTTTTTTTGAAATCTTATTTGATCCGCTAATAATACTATGTTTAGACCAATCAATATTTTCTTCTCTTAACCTTATGATACGAGGAGGGTTCGAATATTTTTATGTGACTATAAGAGTTTAAAATTTAATTGTAACTTTTCTTTGTTACACTTTTATATACAATTCACGATAATGAATTAAAACCTTAACTAATCCTCAAGAAGCTATTGATAAGTTATAATCAAAGTTCGAATTTCTTGATGTGATAACTTATAACTAAAATTGCAATAATACTATGGTTAGATTAGTCGATATCTTCTTCTCTTAATCTTATAGTATAAGGAAGGTTCGAATATCTTTATGTGATTATAAGAGTTTGAACTTTAATTATAACTTATTTCTATTGGGCTTTTATATATAATTCAAAACAATAAATTAAAACCTTACCTAATCCCCAAGAAGCTGTTGTTAGTTAGTTTCACAACTAACAAAACACACTCATCAAAGGATATGATAATTGTCCTGTCAAAAAGAGAAGAAAAAATGATTCTGAGTATTGACTAATGACTACTGAGTAGAAAAATGGGAAATGAAATGAATTATTAAATTATTTTAATTCAATAAAAACAAAAACAAAAATAGAGATTTAACGAATGCTGGAATATTTATTAAATGAATAATTGACCATTAATTGCTTTCAAGTAAAAACGAGGTTGTACTAGCGAAGACTCGCTAATAAATGTTCTGCTTGTTTCATATAACTGAACTGAACTGAAATAAGGCAACTGAACGGAGAAAGAATTAGATGAAGTTGGGAAATAAAAATTAAAAGCCAACTTTAAAATTACAATTAAAAATAGTTCACAGTCTATTCAACTTCTCTGCAATTCATTTTGTACTCTCAATTTTTCTCCGTTAACTGAAAATCAAACACGAGAGAGAGATGGTTATTGCGCAGTTGCAGAGCTCGCATCCATGCGTTTTAGCTCCTCGTTTCGCGCGACCAGCTCGCATTCATGCCTGCTCCTCTTCTTCTTCCAACAGGTGATTTCATTTCAAATAATTCATTTGATTACGTGGCATTTGAGTTGAATTTAAGTTTATATAGTGGCGCCGATCAACTTTTTGTTTAATGGAGCTAGAGTGGAGAGATGTCAATTTTCTTTTAACTATTTATTTTTACTAATTTATCATGAATGTTGTTATTGTTATTGTTGTTATTATCGTTGTTGTTATTATAGAATTGAAATATCCTGTGATTTTGAGATTAATATAACTGAAAATAAAGGTGTTAAACTGAGTGCATGCAGTTGCTGGAGCTTGTGTTTAAAGAATAAATGGCAGCTACCCTGCCTTTTTCAAGCTACGTTTAAAATGAATTTTGAATTTTCCTTTTCAATTTGCTTACAAGTACTACTATGCTCTCACTCTGATAATTATTTTCAGGAAATTGATTCCCTGCAATTTTTGGTGGTTCCATTCTTTGGCTTTTAGGAAGCATGATTATAAAATAAATTATGCAGGTGAGTTATATAACAATTTTTTTGAAACTAATCTCCTCATATTCTTCTGTGATTTGTGATTTTTTATTTTTTTTGGGCCAGAGAAACGGGAGGCTAGTTGTCGAAGGATAGCAGATAAAATGGACTCCAGTTTTTGTATGAATTTTGTAGAAAATTCTAGCTTCAACTTCTTTAGGAAGGATAAGAAAAATACGCCTCAGGTGAGCATCTGTTTCAATATTCTGGAATATGTAAAAGTGGGGGAAAAAAAGAGTAGATGATAGATGCTTAACAGTATGGTCATCATTCATTCATTCCTATATTGTGCAACAAATTGTACTATAATTCCTCCTATTTTCAGGAGTAGTTGCCAATGAGATTCAACTTATGGGTTTGGTTTACACTGGTCTGCTGGTAGTTATAATGTGTTGTTATATTTTGATATCATGTACCGTATATGCAGGGTTATCAAGCTCAACTGACGATTGGATCCTTGTCATCGTATTTCTTGTTCAGATTGACACAAATGAATTTCTTTAATGCATTTGTGAAGATAATTCAAGATTTATTTCCCTCCGTGGTTTGGATGTTAGCGGCAACAGGCTCGCCTTTTGCTTGTTTGTCTAATTCCTTGAATAAACCCATGCCTCTTAAGCTGGATGTGTCCCTGCCTTCACTTCAAGATGTTAGATGGAACTTAGCACGGTTGCTCTACTTGTTCAACATCCAACTTGAGAGAAATGTTGCCACGTAAGTATGATGTAATTCATTCCATCTAATATGCCTGTGCATTTTCCATCAACTGGTTCACGAGTCAAGTTCATGGTGTCTTTGTGCATTTTAACTGCTCTATTATGTTGCGTCATAAGATATGATATCAGCATCACATTGTCAAAATCTGCTTGATTCTTATCAAGTAATGTGGCTGTTGGTTAAAGATGTAATTGAAGTAAAGACCAATCAAGTCTGAATTAGTCCGCCTATCGTTCTTTCCACTGCAATTACATATTTGAAGTTTTCTGTTGATTTTCACATTGTTAATAGATCATGATTTGATTTTCAGGATCATGATTTGATCCTGACTTTGCTTGAGTCCATTGTTAATAGACTCTTCAGTATCAGGAGTACAAGGAACACATGTTTTGGAAATAAAGTAGTGTTAGTGTGAATTATTGCAGATTTAAAAGCCAAGACCCAAGATGTATATTTTTGGTTTGACAAAAAAATGGAAACCGTTATACTTTTTGAGTGGTTCTTGATCTTAAAATGTTCTTAGCTGAAGTAATCTTACAGAATAAGTACGTGCTTTGACTCCTAGGACCAACAACTACTCTTAGACATGTAGATACTGGGGGATTAGATTGAAAGCATAGAGGACTGTTATAATTTTTATGATATAATTCCAGCACAATAATGCTTCAGCTTTTGATTTTGGTATAATATGTCTCCACTTTTGAAATCATTGATGTGCCCCATATGCTGGTCTGCATGTCTTGTGTGAACTTCATGAATCATGACTCTGGTTGTTTCTAATTCAATCTCTAAGTATATCTTCAATTTCATGATTTTATTTGTAAAAATTATCTGTAGGTTTCTTGTAGTGCTGGCCGTAGCGTGCTTCTCATTTGTAGTCTTTGGTGGTTTTTTGTTCTTCAAGTTCAGGTAATCTAAGATATATTCAATCTGAGAGTATTTTGATGTAGCATAATCTCATATTTATGGTAAATTGCATATCAGCTTTATATAGCTTGTCTATAATTTAGTGTGCAGCTTTCAATTCTTTGGAATCTGTTCTCTGACCAGGTGACCTTTGGAGAATTACTGGTCCCTATTTTTCTGTAATTCTTTAAGAATCAATGTATTAGTAAAAAGAAACTTAGGGACCGCATATAAACCTTATACACTTACCACTGTAACGAGAAAAAATTGTAGTTGATCTCTGTATCTGTAACATGTATTGTTGTAGAACCAGGGCCAACAGTCTCTCTCCTCTGTCTCTTTCTCTCCTTTTGTTTATTAGGGGAAGATGCTATCAAGAAGTAAAGATTGTAAAGCCATGGGAATCCCAGGGTGCCACTCCCTACTATCCAATTCCTGTCTCCGGAACTACGGAGATGGTGACTTTCTGCGATGGCCCTCCACCTTGTTGGGAAACATGAAGGGAAATAACAAACCCTAAACTAAAGAGCAGCTAGTTTCAAAGACGTTCAAAAGTTCCTGAGAAATTAATTGGACCTGGGATTTTTGGAAGCCTTTTCTTTATGCTCTCTTTTAATATTGTATCTTTAATGGGAGTTGATAATTGTAAAAATTTTGCATGATTTGTTTTTATGTATTCATGATTTAATCTTGCGGTTTGCCTTTGATGGGTGATGTCCTTGTGTTAAGCTTGGTTAAATATGGAAAACATCAACACATTGATGTCAGAATTTTTTTTAAATAAAAAAATTGTTTCTTCATCTGAATACACACAATTATGTTGAGTATTGTTAATGCTCATTTTTAATAATTATCCCTTCGATTAAGAAAATTTCTCACTGTTATACTGGTCAATTGATTATCAGGTTCATCTCAATCAACTTTTGCTGCTGTTGCAACTTATACTAGTTCACTAATCTGGTCTGGGTTTGTCATATGTTGAATAAATCAGGCATGAGACACAATCTTTGGAGGACTGCTTGTGGGAGGCTTGGGCATGTCTAATTTCATCATCTACTCATTTAAAAGTGTGATGGCTTCCTTTGAAGTTTATTATTTACTTCATTTGATAATATACCTCTGTTTTCATCTGTACATAATTGTCAAATTATATAACCTGCAACTAAGAACACTTTTGTCGTGTTGCTTCCAGCAAAGAACACGTGTTGAGCGTGTTATTGGCTTTATGCTTGCCATATGGGGGTTACTCTTTTACTCTCGGCTATTGAGCACGATGACGGAGCAGTTCAGGGTAAGTTCTTGAAAAAGAAATTATTTTCTGATGTCTAGTTATATGTGCATGGCATATAAGCCAACTGTTTTTTGGACAGAATAATATGCAAAGGCTCCGGGAAGGGGCACAAATGCAAGTTCTGGAGAGTGATCATATCATTATATGTGGAGTGAATAGTCATCTCAATTTCATACTAAAGCAGCTAAATAAGTACCATGAATTTGCAGTCCGCTTAGGTACTGCTACAGCTAGGTGTGTTAAATTCTTCTGCCAGCAAAATTACTACTTCACTAATGTGTTTTTAACTACTGGTTTCTAGTAACTCTTTTTGGTGTATGTGTTTGCAGAAAACAGAGAATTCTTCTTTTGTCTGATCTCCCTAGGAAACAGATGGATAAGCTAGCTGAAAATATAGCCAAAGATCTCAACCATATTGATGTCCTTACAAAGAGGTATGTGTTCTACATTTTTCCCATCTGCTACATGCAGCAGTACCTCTTAGAAGACATTCTCTTGACTCTCCTTTAAAATTATGCTGAATACCTTCTTTGGTAGTTACCTTCTTCGTTGGGCTCTTCTCATTTATTTGGTGATTTTATCTTATAAGTTGTCCTTTCAACTTCAGACTTAAGGCCCTCAATTGTCATTTTTGCTTGGCTTTCTATTCTCCGTGATATTTGCTGATTAGACGGGTCAGAAATGCATAGGGAAATTAGGAAATTTTTTTGTTTGCAGATAGTATGACTTGTCTGTCTAAGATGTAGTGAGTTCATTGTTCTAACAATTTTGATCAATGGAAGATTTTAATACCTGGATCAGATATTTTATTCATGCTTGATTAGGTTCTACTTCTTACATTTTGAGCTACTTTTGGTACAGTTGCAGCCTTACCCTAACAAAATCCTATGAGAGAGCTGCAGCCAATAAAGCTCGGGCAATTATCATACTGCCAACTAAAGGAGATAGGTATGAACTTGTTCAGTATTGACAGAAGTGATTTCTTAATCCAGAATTCTATATTGATATCATATCCTCGATTGATTAGGTATGAAGTTGATACTGATGCATTTCTATCTGTACTAGCTCTTCAACCTATTCCAAAAATGAAATCTGTCCCCACAATTGTTGAGGTATTTTACTTCAGGCTGATATTGTTTAAGACTTTAAGCAGGTTGTCCTTGAAGGTAGTTGAGTTGAAGTTTTTCCTCTTAACTCCATGCAGATTTCAAATCCTAGTACATGTGAGCTCTTAAAGTCAATATCAGGATTGAAAGTGGAGCCAGTAGAAAATGTTGCATCCAAATTATTTGTTCAGTGTTCTCGGCAGAAGGGCCTCATAAAGATTTACAGACACTTGCTTAACTATCGAAGTACTGTATGCATTCTCCTTAAAGATTATGTTTAACAGAACTGCTTGAAAAAGAAAAGGAATTGATGATGAGAGAAAGTTCTTTTAGAAAAAAATAAAATAGAATTGGTAGATGGAAGAGAGAGTAGAAAGGAGCTGAAGACGTTTCCAGAAATAACTTTGTCCTCCTTTTTATTGCACACTTCATAAATATTGGAATTTGGAGAAAATTTTGTAAAATTATTTGAATGTTATTTCTGGGGACCCGTGCTAAACGTTGTGTCTTCAGAGTCTTTTAACATAACGTCCAAAAAGGCTAGCTCTTAAGCTCCCCTGTTCAATGGCATTTGTGGTAGTCTTTTTTGAGATGCCCATTCTCATGTGTTCACATAGCTGCATTGATGAGAAAAATTACTCGTTTGATTTTCGGATGATTCCAAGTTGGTTTTACTTGAACTACATCACGTTAACACTTATGGGTACTTTTAGTATTATATATATTGAAATGTAAACAATATTAATGCAGTTCTTTTCATCTTGCAAGGTCATATATATCTTCTGAAGCAGTAACTAGGGTCTATTTACTCATTGCAGAGAATGTATTTAATCTCAGGAGTTTTCCTAACTTAGCAGGAATAAAGTATAGGCAACTAAGGCGTGGGTTCCAAGAGGTGATACAATCTACCAGAATTAATTTCTGCGGGGGCAGAACTTCTATGAAGTCTGATAATTTTGATTTCTTGCTCTAAACGGATATCCTTTCAGGCAGTTGTTTGTGGCCTCTATCGTGATGGAAAGATATACTTCCATCCAAATGATGACGAGACCCTGCAGCCAACTGACAAAGTATGTGGACATTATTCTTTTCAGAACTTGTTCATATTCCTTTTATATCTAAGACAAAGGAAGCAACATGAGTTAAGAGTTTCACAAAAAGTGCTGTGAAGTCTAGACCCATTTAACTGTCCAAATACTGGAATATTTATTGTAATTTCACTTGTCATTGCTCCTTCTCTTGTCAATGTTTGAAATATTCTTCTTCAAGAAAGTTGTTAAGTTGATTATATTCCTTCCCTGATTTAATTTATGCACTCTATGACATTGTTTCACTTCTCATGTAGATTTTGTTCATTGCACCTGTCCATGGGAAAAATAAGCCAAGGCTTGCATCTTCAAATGTTGCCAACAGAATTAATACTAGTGAGCATCTGAAAGTTTTAGAAAATAACTGTGATTCTACAAGTTATGCCATAGAATTGATGAAGGCAAGACTCGAGCTAATTGTAAAGCGTCCTAGCAAACCAGGGTCAAAGGTAAAACTTACGTGGGACATCATTACTTAAACTGACTGTATGCTTTGGAATATTTTTTACATTACTTTGTGGAATCCTGAATGTAGGCTTCAGATGGGAACTTAGGACCAAGAGAGCGCATCCTTCTACTCGGGTGGCGCCCGGATGTTGTGGAAATGATTGAAGAGTATGATAATTATCTTGGACCTGGAAGTGTGTTGGTATGCTTTTTATGTTTCGACCTTAGACCATTCCTCAGTTTTGTTGTTGAAACTCAAAGAGAGTAAATGCAGGCTGCATGGGGAAGAACACAATTATCTGGGAGGTGTTCATATTAAATGTACCATAGCATAATTTTTTCATTTTTGACATTAAGGCTCTCAATCATCCAGGATATGTTGATTGATGAGCAGATTCTGCGCAACATTTATCACATTGATACCATACATGATGAGTCGAGACGTAACTTCAAGTCGGAGTAAATCAAGACATTCCGACCATTCATGCCTGTGCTTTCGTGTAGGAAAATATTATATCTCACTTTGTTCGGCTTCTCTGTAAAAGGATATATCTTGAGCATCTTCCTTGTGATTAGTAGATTCACTTTAAAGTTTTGACTATTGTTGGGGGGGGGGGGGGGAGAGGATCTAGAAAAAGAAAAATTAACCGTTGTGCTCCCCATTTTGAGTCATCAAAGAACTTAAAAGCCTTATTGAACATTTGTGATTGTGAACCACCTGTCAATCCGAACTTACCTATGCTTTGCAATAATATGTTTCAGTGTTTAGGCTATGATTATTGATACTGTAGACAATGTTATTTTGGTGGCTGATATCTTGTATTAATCTTACTACTGGGACCACCAAACAAAATGTATTTTTGAAACTTTGATGGAACCTATTTAATTTTCTTCTGTCACGTAAGTTATATAAATGATACATGCTCTACAGTTCATAAATGTCCTCTCTGCAGGAAATATTGTCTGATGTACCATTAGATGACAGGAAGAGGGCCAGCGATGCTGTTGGTCATGGAAAACTGAAGAACGTCCAGGTCTCCCATAAGGTACCATCTTTAGACCACCATTGAGCAGAACTTCTTTTTGATTGTTCTTGGATGATATTTTCTGCTTTCTTTTGAGAAAACCTTCAATTATTTATTTGCAATTCATTCATATGCTGCAGATTGGGAACCCGTTGAATTTTGATACCTTGAAGGATACAATTATGAATATTCGAAATTCATTCAAGGATGGCGAAGAACTTCCCCTATCAATCGTTGTTATATCTGATAGAGAATGGCTTCATGGAGGTAATGATTAATGATATTTCAGTAGGCTAAATGAAATGTTGCTTTGCATTAACGATCCTCTCTTCAGATCCTTCCAGGGCAGATAAACAGTCTGCGTATTCTCTTTTTCTTGCTGAAAATATCTGTAGCAAACTTGGAATGAAGGTGAGTTTGGTTTACAAGAATCAACTTGTTACCAATATTTATACTCATTCTTAATTTTTAAGAATTTACATTTGAGGGATTGTATGGTTAAATACTAATATTTTTGCAGGTACAAAATCTAGTTGCTGAGATTGTTGACTCGAAACTGGGAAAACAAGTAATAAATACTTCCTACAGAAGCCTCATTCCATTTTCTTATTTCAGATTTTCTTCTTTTGCAATGAGCAGTTCCCATGTCAATGGTTTTCACTAAACTCCTGCAATCCCTAACAGATTGCAAGGAATAGGCCATCCCTCACCTATATAGCTGCTGAGGAAGTAATGAGCCTTGTAACAGCTCAAGGTTCTGAATCTTTAGACTTGCTATCTCAGTATTTATACCATTGGGTTTTTTAATCTGGAAGTGTAATTCTCCATTTTGCTTAACAGTTGTGGAGAACAGTGAACTGAATGAGGTGTGGAAAGACATTCTGAATGCTGAGGGTGATGAAATATATGTAAAGGTACCTGCATAGCTCTCGTCTTATTTTTCTTATACACCACAGCGGTGTGTAAAGTTTTTGTGTTCCCGTGATTATTTACGATGGATAGCATCAAGCATACCTATTACTTTGAAGCGAGTTTAACAACTGTGTCCGTTGTATTATGCAATTATGTAATGTCCATCCCTCCTGGTAAAATACAATTACTTCATATTTCACTTGCCTGTGTTTCTTCTGACAGGATATTAGCCTGTACATGAAAGATGGAGATAATCCATCATTCTTTGAGATTTCTGAGAGAGCTCGTTTACGGAGAGAAGTAGCCATAGGTTATGTGAAAGACAACAAGAAGGTATATCCTTTCATTTGGTTTCAAACTCGTATGTTTCATACATCTAATGCATATGTCATTATATTGCAGGTTATTAATCCAGTTCCAAAGTCCGAACCACTATCCCTTACATTGACAGATTCATTAATTGTTATATCAGAACTTGAAGGAGAACAACCCATCGTCCTGTAAAATCAACTTTTAGATCTTCATTAGTTCTTGCTTCCCATTACCATTGCAGGGGCATTACTGTCTCTATCTTGTATGAATAGGATTAGGAAGTTCGATCATGAACTAGTATTCTCTAAAATTTTACCACAAGAAAATCCGGTATCCAAATTGAATACCATTCAAGCTGTAAATTTGCGAGAAAACCTGTTGCTATATCCTTGAAATGGTAAGGTGTACAAGTACAAGAGAAGACCCCCGTTTCAGTGTTCTTGCCTCAGGATATGATTAGGATAAAATTGTATCAGATGGAACTTCCTGTCTGATTTCAATGCTAAAAGTACTTAGTTAGGCGGGATGCACTGAAATTTACTTCAACATTGGCAATCTCAATTTTGTGATGTTAGTTTGTAATTTGAAAATTGTGAGGTATTATTATTGAATGGTTTCATTATGAGTTAATAAAATACGTTAGATACCAGGAATGTCAGTTTATATAGAGAACAAACGAAACAAACCAAATCCCATTACCCCAATATCAATAAAATATTATTATAAAAAAAAATCATCAAAAGCCGAAAAAGAAAAACTTATTGAACTATTAACTTCATTAAAAATCAACCTTCCAAGTAAAATCAATATTACAGCTGGTGTAACTTTACCCATTTTTTTTAATATAGTCGTAGACATTATTGTTTTAAATTTTATTGTATGGTTTGTTACATCAACCGTATTATTTATTCTACTTAGACAAATTCTATTACTAAATTCTTGTTCCAGGATTGGCTGTATTGAAAAAAATATGGATTGCCAAAAAAAGGGGTGAAGAGAAAGAGAAAGTGGCGAAAGGAAAGTAATTGAGATAAATGACGGTAAAATATGTAGAGGCCAGCAGCTCGGCTTCTGCAAAGTCCGCCCCTAGACGTAGACAGAGACAAGTGAGGCCATCATTGTCATTCATTCATTGAATTCAACCTAATTGACAAGCAAAACAAACAGCTGTAATTAGGGCAAAACAGTGCCAAAGCACTCATTCTCACAATTTTCCGATAACAATAAAGGTCAAAATCAATCTCTCTCCGACAACTCGCTGCCGTATAAGGACTATCATCATCAACTATGGCCCACGGTGGCTATGGCAAGCGCCGAGTCGCCGAGCGCAAGCCCGTAGGTCGGCGATCAAAAGGCCTAGCTGTCGAAAAGAAAACTAAACCTAAATCAGTTTCTCTTAAAAACCAGATTCGTTCCGTTGAACGCATGCTCCGCAAGGTCTGAATTACCTTACTACCCCTTGGCTCTTCGGTTCATTTTATGAAATTCAAAATTAGTTGATTTTGAAGTTACATCAACAACAATATTGTTTTATTTGTTGAAGGAACTTCCGGCGGAAGTTAGAGAGGCGCAGCAAAAGAAGTTGGAAGAGCTCAAGAAACAGCAGGAGATTCACAATCGTCTCGCTGTGGAACGCCAGATATTTTTGCGAGACAGGAAGATAAAGTTTTTCGGTATGTGCTGTTGTTTTCGTTTCACCTTTTGAATGTAAAATCTTGAGTTATTATTTTTTTTTAACGTGAAATGGTTGCTGTGTTTAGAGAGGAGGAAGATTGAAAGAAGAATACGACGTTTGGAGAAGCTTCAACGTGCTTCATCTGGTCAACTGCAAGATGCTGAGCAGCTTTCTAAGTTGAAGGAAGATCTTGAATACGTTAGGGTAAGCTCCGTATAGGTGCTTATTCTATATATATATATATATATATCATATGTTACTCTTATTTTAAAATTATTGAGTTAATGCTATGATACTTTCATGAGCATTTACAAGACTTCTCTGCTAATCTCTTTGTAATTAAGATGTTTTGATGGTGGGCCACTTGCCAATGCCATTTCCCAAATCTATATCTTACTGAGATATTGTTGTTGCCTTGTTGGCTCCAGAGCTAAACCTGCTGTATTTGAAATTGCAGTTCTTTCCAAAGACCGAGAAATATGTTTCTTTATTTACTGGAGGTGACGACTCTGACATGGTTGATAGGAGAAATAGATTGCGTAAGCAGATCAAGGCCAATTTAATTGCTGCTGCTGCCAGTGGGAAGGATTTGGAAGGTATCTTCTAGTTCTTGCTTTAATCAGCTCTTTGCTTTGTAGCATTGATTACTAGACTGGAGCATGGCATTATGTACGGTTGATAACTGTAGATGGTGTTAAATGATGCAGTTCCTCGTTAAAGTTTAGAAACAAATAATATTATGTGCCTGCTTCTCTGTGCTTAATGTGCAGCATGCAAACTTGTAAGTATTGTATTAAGGTGTTTATACACGTGGACTATGATATAGTTATCTTCACGAAATAAAGCCAAACTAGTTTAATTTTGTATTGTGAATCTGTTTTAGAGTACGCATGCAGTGAAATTATCAGTTAAGTAATGTTGTTTTATATTGTCAATGTATAAGCATATGACTCTTTGGTTCTCAGTCCTAAGCCTAAGATACTTTTAGTGGTGTGACCATCTAAAAGATCTTTCCATGAGTGCTTTGTTGTTACTGTAAATTTGGTAAAATATATTGCTATAGTCATTGGGATAAATAAAATCTTTCATTGGTTTTCTTATAACAGAAACAGGAAGTGAAGATGACGGACTTTTGGATTTGAGCGACGATGACTTCTTCTTAACTGGAAGTTCAAGTGATGAAGCGGATGCAGATGATGAATGGACTGATAAAAGTACAAGGTATTTGTCATTGGATATGATACTTTCAAATTGCAGTTTGGTGTGTTTGGGTCTATATTCTGAATTTATGTTTACTCCTTCTTTTCACTTTTAAAAAATAAAATAAAATCAAAATTTGAAGTCTTATGATTGATATGTAGGTTAAAGTACAAATTACCCTTGCATACATGTGTTGTGTACATAATGTTTTGTGATCATGTAGAATTGTAGGAAGTGGGATCTTGCATTGGTTCAATTGATATTGGATGACAGAATCTCTCTGTTATTTGCTGAGAAATTGTCATTTGCTGTAAATTATACAGAAAAAGTGAAGAAATAAAGGATATTGCAAACAATATAAAAGCAAGGGGCTTTATTCAATAAGATGGAAAATTGATTTTTGGATGATCTATAATGAGACAAACCAATTGCTATATGTATAATCAGATGGCTAATGATATTCTTCAATGTGTGTTAGACATATGCTATATTTCTAGTTTCAATTTTTTCCTCATTTCCAAGTCAAGTTTGCATTGACAAGTGGAATGGCGGGAGTTGGGACTTCTGAAGTTAAGGCTTCTTGCCTTTCCAAGCCAATAGCCTTTTAGTTTGACTTCCAAAACCAATAAATTGGTTGTCATAGTTTTATCTTTTAAGTGGAATTCTACCTGCATTTATAACTTTTCATCAACCCTTTTATAATTTTTATATGCTAATTGGTTTTCTATATATTGAGTAAAGGTGCATTTGGCATTCTTGTTTTGTTGTTTGTAGAGAACAGGCTTCTAGTGCTTCTGGTAAAGCAGCATCTGGCATGTCCAGTGATGAAAGGAATCAGGTTTTTACCTACTTTGAATATTTTTCATCAATAAGTAAATATAATAATAACTGTTTTCTCCACTTGTCTGTGTAGAGGCAGAATTCTGCTAGAGCTCTAATGCCTCCTCCCCGGCCATCAACCAATAGTTTTCCAAGCTCAGTACAGTCTCAATCAAGGTTTGGATCCTCATTGAGAAAAAATTCATCAATACAGAGGGCTGAAATGTCTACATCCAGCAACACATCAAATAGCAGAAGCAAATCTTCCTTCAGAGCCAGAGGGTCTTCAAATACAATAACAGGTCATAGTAGTAATCTAAGCTCGAACTCGGATGCTCATAAACCCCGAAGAAAGAGGAGACCAAAGAAGAAAAAACAGAAGGTATGTTACTCATGGTAAATTTTTAATTTCTGAAAACAAATTTTCTGTTAGTCCCTTTAATTGTTGTTCCTTTGAAATTGAACTTCCAGTTGTACATCATTTTTTTGTCTGTGATTCTTTCTGCTAGACTTACACGTGTAGGAGATATGTAGGTTAAGTTGTCACAGATTTATTGGAAAAATGGTTTAGTTGTTTACTCACATTGAATGTGTAATACATTCTTGGAGATATTTATTGATGTTGTGCAGTGCATAATCTCTGTTGTTCCTTGTTGCAGGCATGAACTGACTGCAGATGATATAGCCAATTGAATCAGCTTTCCATGCGACCTCTATGTAAACTTCTACAGTTCTTTGACCACAATTGTTGTTTTTTTTTTTCTTTTTTTTTTCAAATTTCTTTATTTCATGGAGGAATTATAAAAGTCTGTGCTTATAAAATTTTTTTCACAAGTATAACTCCACTCCATGCATGTTACACACTTGTGCTAGGCAGGTCTATAAGAGAATTGGTTCTGATGGCATTAATATGTTGTGGTCAGTCTCGAAATGGCTTGAATTGCTGATTTTTTTGATGTTTGTAGCAAGTCATGTGGAAGAGTTATTTCATATTTTGTAACTTCGTGTCTTTTTATAAGAATGTCATCTGGTGAAGCTTATTATTTACATGCATCATTGGAGCTTTAAACTTGTTTCTCAAGATGGAAAAGTTAGATTTACTTTTGACAGAGATTTGCAGCGAAATCTACAGTGTCTGCAATTGAAATTACTCTGATTTGAGTGCAGTTGGAGGGTGGTGTTGTGGCTGAGGCTGATGTGTTTTGGATGTTTGAGAGTGAGGTAGATGATGCTTTGGAATTTAATTTACTATTCGTCTTATCTTCTGATTAATTGGGTCTTAGAATCTTATTTCTAATCTGTACAAAAAATTTAAGTCAAATATTTAAGGTAAAATAGTTTGACCCTGTAAAAAATATAGTAATAGAAGCTCTTGATTATTATTTTTAGTTAAACAGCATATTCAAGAAAAAGCTAAAAGAATAAAAAAAAAAAATAAATCAATTAATTAAAACGCGTCCAAAGCGCATCATGGAAGTTACAATGGGCGAAGGTCTTGTTGGGTTTCTGATCACTCTATGAGGTTCAAATTCAGGATCACCAAAACGGACACGAACAGGCCCAGGCACAGGCCCTTCCTTAGGAAAACTGGGGAAAGAAGACCCAAAACCAGAATGATTAGGTCCGACGAGCGTGCGACCGCTCTTTTCACCGGCAATGCTATGGCCAAAGCCGGATCCCAGCAGCACCACGGTCAACGCTACCTGCACGACCGGGACTTCGCTCGATACCTTTGAGGGGTAACGGTGATTCTTCTTTCTAGTTTATTATTGGTCATGATCACAGTCACTAGCACTTTCTTTCACAGTGAAGAACTTTTCTTGCAAAAGACATGTGGACATGGTTGAGCCGAGAGAGTTGAGGAGAATAAAGCAATCAAGCCTTCACTGGCATTACAAAATTCTGATAATACTACGATTAGGAAAAGAATCCTATTCCCATTCAGTGTTGACAAGCCGAAAAAGCTAATATTTTTACTTCCTAAACGAATTTATAATCCTTGTCCTTTGTCACGGTAGGAGTAGGAATAGAATGATTATGGGGTTGTTTGTTTGTATCATCATTTCATAATCTGCCACTGAAATGACTCAGAAAGTATCTTGTAAGGGTGGTGTTGCTGCTGAAGAGTGAAGCACTGAAGCTGATGAATTTTTGGATGCCTGAGAGAGAGAGAGATTGATAATTATTTTGAATTTCTTGCCTCCCTTTCTTCAAATTGAAATAAATGCTTGCAAAACAAGTAATTTAATAATGTGTAAAATTAATTATGTAATGAAAAAACTCTGATCAAATTATACAGCTCCAAGATAACATACATGTGAATTTTATGCGCCATTTATGTAAATTTAAGTTATAAAATTGTTATTCTAGATGAATAATTAATTGAGACTCAATTGTTGAGATTTTTAATATTACTCAACATTTAAAACTTACATCTTTAAACAATTAAGTTATATTAAACCGGTTACATGCTTAAAACAAAAAAATAACTTTAATTTATTTTTAAATATTTTTAGGCAAATTAAATAATTTAAAGTCTGAAATTTATTCCTGTTTTTAAAATACTAAAAATAACACAACTCTGGGATGAATTTTTTTTTTTTCTGGGAATTAGGGATTATTGTCCTTAATGGTAGATTAATCCTGTAATTAATGCCGGCGGTAAATTTTCATTTAATAATATCCTAAAAAGTTGAAGCCAGACAAAAACCCAGGTGGGTACGGCAAAAACAACCGAAGCAAAAGCAGAGGAAAGACAGAACAGAACGGAACTTCAAAAAGCAAGCAAATGTTTTTCTTGGTCTTGCCATAGCAATTAGCAAAGATCTATGGGAACTTCAAAACAATCATTTGGGTTCTTGCTTTTGGTCTCAATATTAGTTTCCAAAAACTTTTTCGTATGCAGAACTCTCGCAGATGGCGTCACCGCCGAGGAAGCCAGACAACTCAGAGATGAGGTAATGGCAATAATAGCGAAAGAATTTTTATCATATATTACTGCTTGTATCTGCCAGTGGATATGATCCAAGGGGTGATGCTAATCCTTTTACGCTCTTTTTGGTGGTGATAGTATTACTGCTTGACTCTGCCATTGGATATTAAGTTGAATTTTGATCATATTACTGCTTCTATCTGCCACCAGATTCAATGCTGAAAACTCTTTAAAGAAATCATCTTGAAATTTGATTTTATGTGGTTTTTACAATACTTCATGACTTTGACCAAGTAGATTAGCGCTTAAGAGCTGATTGATGGTGTCTTTGTTTCAATGTGGGGTCATTTATAAATATATATATTTGCACCAATTTTTACTTGCTTGAATGGAAGGTAGTGGTCAATCTTGAGTTTTAACTCTTTTGCTTTGTTGGGTATTCACATTTTGCTGTCAGATATCTTGTTGAATTGGTAATGAGTTTCTGTTCTTAAGTATTTGAGGGCTTTTACATAGTTCATATTTAGATGATTCTGAGTGATATATTGGCTAAATGAGATTATGTAATTTTCTAAAGTATATTTGCATTCCATTTTAATGCTTTAGGTGCGTGAAATGTTCTATCATGCCTTTGATGGATACATGGAGCATGCTTTTCCACTTGATGAATTAAGACCTTTATCGTGTGAAGGAGAAGATTCACTTGGTGGTTATGCCTTAACTCTGGTGAGAAAGTCCTTTCATTTTTCAAAATTTTATGTACACATTTATCTACCTAAGTTCTTGCCTTGAAGTGTTTGTTGCATCTTGCCTTTGTCACAGATTGATTCCTTGGACACATTGGCTTTACTTGGTGACCGGGAACGCTTCACTGCCTCTGTTGAATGGATTGGTAAAAATCTTCAGTTTGATATAGTGAGTAATGTTCTTTTTTGAAAATTGGTGTTTAATGCTTGTGGGGTTACTTTTATTGGTTTCAATAATTCATTGAGCAGCATTGGCTTGTACAGACAAACTTTTATGTATAAAATGGTTAGTACCACAACTTTAACTTCGACACCTTTAGAACGATATAGTCCTTTAATACAAGATTGATCTTCTCTTTAGCAATAAATTTTCTTTGCTATTTCACAAGCTTTCTCCACTTGCTATGTGTATGAATTTATAATTTGTTGTAGGATAAGATGGTAGATCATTTACGCTCTCCAACAATACATTATCATCACTGATTGATATTCGGAACTGTTATGTTTCTAAAAATTATTTACGTGTTAGCAGCCTGTTTGGTTGCAGATAGAAGTATTTTTGGTGGCTGATAAATGTTGAATGCTGAATTGCTAAAGAGAATTATCACTAATTACCACATTACAAATTCCTTTAGGATGATGGCTGCCGCTGTTGAATTTTCCATATACAATGATGCTGCATTCACAAAATTATATTCGAACTGAAAGTAGCTTTTCCTTTTCTGTGTGATGTTGGGTAGTTTCTCTGTCTTTCATCTTGTTGAAACCTGGATTTTGCTTTATTGAGTTGTTAACATTTAATCTGAGTTTTTTCTCAGTATAGAGTTGGTCCTTCAATAAATTGAAAATGGATTTGGTATTACATCAATCTGTAAACAAACTTGTCAATCTAAACTTCTTAGTTTATTATGTTTTGCAGAATAAAACAGTATCCGTGTTTGAGACTACCATCCGGGTCCTTGGAGGTTTACTTTCTGCACATCTTGTTGCAAGTGATTATGCTACGGTATTATTGCTATGGAGTATCCTTTTCTTTTTTCTTCTTCCTTAAGATTTTCTTCTTGGCTATGTATGAGATCAAATCTTGGTGGTGTATGGATAGAAAAACTTTTGGTCCTTTAATATGCATTAATTTTAGTTTGTTATCAATTATCAATGCAAGTTCAATCTTCGTTGAAGCTTGGTGGAGGTTACTGCAAAGAATTGATTGAAGTCAAATTGCATGCTCTTATAAGTAGTAGAAAGTTTTCCTTGGCAATTTAGGGTAATTCAGGTGTCTTCTCATTATCTATGGGATTCACAAAGATATTTGAGAAGGTAAACGCATGTATCTCATTTTCTGTAGTTGTGTTTGAATGCTATAATGATCATAAACAGTATCTGGCCCTTGCTTTACATCGGTTGAAGCAATTGTTGATTTGTTAAAGCACACTGCAATTTCTTATGCCTCGTGAACTTTTACCTGTTGTGCAATCTGGAGAAATCTATGAAAAAGTTTTCATATCTGCATGGCATTTTAGAATGATTAGGAGTTTTTTGGTGTGTAGAACCTTCTAAGGTTTCATTGGTTTAATTTCTTACATCTTTTGATTGCAGGGCATGAAAATTCCTTCCTATGACAATCAGCTACTTAACCTAGCTGAGGATTTAGCCCGGAGGTTGTTACCTGCATTTGACACTCCTACAGGTGTCACAACTGGATCATTCTTTCACGATATATTTGATATAATATGCAGGTTTTTGCTCACTGTATTTTTCTACATGTCTTGCGTTGTACCTGCAATTTATGTCTTTTTGTATCCTAAGGTGTGGATAATTTTCATTGTGCGGAACTAGATGATAATACATCTGTAGTTGAAGTAGGCATGAATTGAGAAGGTTGGATATTGGCCACACTCATGATTGATAGACTGAAATTTTCTTTCTAATTTCAGTTGATAAGATGTTTATCGTTATACAAGGCATTTGTTAGCTTTGATCTCTGCATTGCATCAATTGTTCTCTCTCTGTCTGATATGTAGATAGTTTGATAACTGGCATTCAAGGACGTCATACTTTTTTTTTTTTTTTTGACTGATTTAAGCAATGTATGCAGGAATTCCATTTGGATCTGTCAACCTTTTGCATGGAGTTGATGAACATGAAAGCAAGGCAAAGCTTCTCTATTCTCCTTCTTTTAAATGCACGTTTTATTCTATCTTTGACTTATACATTGCCACTTTTCACTTTTGCAATAGTTCATATACTGTTTTCCCATATGCAATATTGTGTTTTTTTTCCATGTGCCTGATTCTGTGCATAGTTTCTTAATGAGTGGAGATGTAGATGTCTGATAAAAAATGAAATACATTTATAAATTAACATCTAATATTGATAACACTTTACTCCTGTGTAATCTAGGACAAAGTTTGAAATTCCAGTTTTGATCTGTTTAGATAACGTCAACTGCTGGTGGTGGAACGCTGACCTTGGAATTTGGAGTGCTCAGCCGTTTGACAAATGATCCTAGTAAGTGTTGCTCACATTCTATTTGGCACTTATGTGGTTCAATTTTGATTGGATTGTAAGAAACCAATCAGGAGCTAGAGCTGCAGGGTGTTTCTTTAGCATAACCTGAAAAATCAATTTAGGGTCTTTGATGTTCAATAAAACAATTATCATTTCTGCGCATAATGTAACAGAAATACCCCTGAACAGGTTTACTGAAATATTTACAGACAAAAAGTGAAGAAATAAGCAAGAAACCTAAACTTCCTATTGTTTTAATCGTAATTATCACTCAACAGTTCAATGGGGCGACCATGTCAAATACAATTATTTCTTGGTTCCTTGGATTGTCACTCATGGGTTATGTTGCTTTATGAAGATTATAATCGTGCCTTCCCCTTCTTTGCCCATGGACCTCTCTCAAATTTGAAGACAGGCACTGGATGCCTAAAATATGTTTTTGTATAACACCATATCTGCTGCTCTTCATCTCTTCTTCCTTTAATTAGGCAATTAACAGGATTGGTGAAGTTTCACTCTTATTGTCTAAATAGTTACATTTATACATGTCAATATATATGAAATGCAGTTTTTGAGCAAGTAACAAAGAAAGCAGTGCTGGGACTTTGGGCACGCCGTTCAAAACTTAATCTAGTTGGTGCTCACATTAATGTGTTTACAGGTGAATGGACGCAGAAGGTAACATTTCCTTTATCATGATGGTGTGCTTGTCAGCATTTGTTGGGGGGAGGGGGGGGGGGAAGGTATGATTGGGAATGATAAATCTCACCTGCTAAACACCAACATTTGCCGCCTTTTCTATTCAAACTTGGGTGGCTGCTGGCGCAAAACGCATCCATTGCCAGCTGAGCTGCAGTAGGGGCATAGAATTTCCCTTTTAATTTAGGAAAATGATAAATATGCTGAAAAAGAGATTACATTCCATTCAAGTCCCGTAGATCTGTACATGATTCATGATTTTCTGCTGGCATAATGTTAGATGAGATAGCTCTTTATCCTATGAAGATTTTCTCTTTCCGCTTATCCCTCTTCTTTTTTTCTAGAAGCTGGTTGTCATTATTATTACCCAATGAATTCTAAGCTCCTTGAAAGACTGAGTTTACATTCCATGTCACCATCTAGTTTCCTTGTTGCTTTGCAGGATGCTGGAATTGGAACTAGTATTGACTCTTTCTATGAGTATCTTCTGAAGGCAAGTAAAATGAACTGGAACCTGAGTGATCACAATATAATAATGCTAGAAAACATGTAAAAAGCTATTGCTGTCGTTAGCTCAATTTTAATTCTAGCTACTCTAGCCATTGCCTTTACACTGTCATGAGAAAAGCTATTCCCACCATTTAAGTTAGATATTTGGAGATTTTGTTGTTATTACTGTTATAATTGTGGTTGGGAGCCTTGGAATAGCTTACTCCACCGTCATGGAAGTCCAAGTATACTTTCTGTTACCCGGTCAAGTAGTGATTGCATCCAATTTCTTGCTATTGTTCTACCTATATCTAAACCATTATCTTGTTATTTTATGCTACTGTTTCAGGCATACCTATTATTTGGTGATGAAGAATATTTGTACATTTTTCAAGAATCCTATCAGGCTGCCATGCATTATCTTTTCAATGATCCTTGGTAAACATTTGTGGGTGTTATGTGCCAATATGTGTATATACTACTAGTTTTATTGCATCTCTTTCTTTGAGAATTTTTTTAATATTATTCTTTAATTTTTAATTATGGTGAATGGGGGAAGGGTTGGTTTCTTTCATGTATTTTGAAGTGTATCAAATATCAGATAATGATTTTAAACCTGTTTGTAGGTATGTTGAAGTGAATATGGATTCTGCCGCTATTGTCTGGCCGTTGTTTAACAGTTTGCAGGCATTCTGGCCTGGGCTTCAGGTTTTTTTGATCTACTTCCTAATTATATAATATCTGAATTACTCAGTATCTTTTTTGAATTTTCTATTGGAGCTTGGGAGGAACTACTTAAACTGTATTTGAAGGTTTTAGCTGGGGACATTGATGCCGCTGTTCGAACGCACGCTGCTTTTTTCAGTGTGTGGAAAAGATATGGTTTCACTCCAGAGGGTTTTAATCTTGCTACACTTACCATTCAGGTAACTAATTAACATTATTTGGAACTTGCATTCTTACTTTTACTATTGGGATTTTTGCAAGAAGCACACTCTAGTCTAGTAGATTCATTTAAATGGGCTATATTCTATTGCACAAATTGAGCAGCTAAGCCTGACAGTACCTTCTTGGATGTGTAAGAGGTCTTCACTTGGTCAACAAGTATGATAATATTGTATTGCAAGTAGTTGTGGTTGTAACCCTTTTCTTCTGATTTACAGCAAGGTCAGAAAAGTTATCCACTGCGTCCAGAGTTAATAGAGAGCACATATTGGCTCTACAAAGCTACCAGAGATCCACGGTCAGTCAGATTTAATCTTAATTTGTGGTGGCTTTCCCACATGTCAGTTAAACAATGTTGGTTCTATGGATATTGATGTATTTCCTATTGATTAGTTGATGCCTATAACGTTAAAGTTCCCAGTTTTAATCTCAAAGAAGACGTTAAACTCTCTTGTTTAGCCTCTCTATTATCATCTTTATTTGGAAACCATACTAAGACATGGAGACATAAATTGTTATTGACATTCAAAAATTGTTTTTGCACTGAAGTTGATTCTGAGCTTACTGTGATTTCCATGATGAGAGATGTGTTGCTTGGTTCCTTACCAATCTATATTCCGCATTGGTCTCGTTTCTTGGAAAGAATCTGTAAAGTGACTAGGGGAGATAGATATTTGTGGGATGTAATAACGAATGAGAAGAATATGAGAAAAGGATTATAAGCTGTTATTATGTAAAAAATGTTATTAGTCTAAAAGGTCTTTCTGGTGTCTGACCTTATTCAAAACCCTTCCATTTTATTTTATTTTTTTAATGGAAGATTGTTATATCTCTACTTTCTGTCTTGGAAATTAAAATCGTGTCTAAAACTTTTCTTTGTAGATATCTTGATGCTGGAAGGGACATGGTTGCTAGCTTGCAATATGGAACAAGATGCCCTTGTGGATATTGTCATATATCGGATGTGGAATTTCACAAGAAGGAAGATCACATGGAGAGCTTTTTCCTGGCAGAAACTGTGAGGACCAATTTTACCTGAGTTTCTTTTTAGAGTAGTGTTGGACATCCCAAAATTTTATCTTAAATGATGTAGCATTCATCAAGTGGATGGTGTGACAATGTAATTAATTTACTTGGAACTTATGAAAACTTTTCAACCACCTCATGAATGATACATCACATGCGACATCATTTGGGATGAAATTTTGGGATAAATTTTGGGTTGTCTATCATTACTCTTCCTTTGTTTTTTTTCACTTTTCACTCAGCTTTGTTTAGAGGATCATCATTGTCAAAATAAATATATAAAGATTCACCCAAGGTGTTTCATTTCCTATGGTGGAAATGCGATTCATGGAAATTATGATAACTGGGAAGAATGATAATGATTTTCTAACCATAGATTGGATTACCAGTTTGGCCTAAAGATGACATTTTTAGAATTCCTTTGATTGGTTGCTTCTTCCTTCTGCTTCAATGATTATGGTTGGATGCCGAAAAGTTTTATACTGCCCCGCCTAATGATAGTTATAACACATGGTCTTAGTATGTAACTTAGGGTCCTTTGTGTGTTAACATTCTTTTATCTTCTTTCCCTTTTATTGCATTTAATTGATTGTCTAAATTACCAGGTGAAATATCTCTGGCTTCTTTTTGACCTGGCCATTGGTCCAGATAACCTTGTTGAAACTGGGCCCTACAAGTAAGACTTTGAGCTGGTTTTCAAAATATAAATCTATCTTTTCTCGCTTTTACCATTTGCTTTAAATCTTCTCTATTTACAGGTACATTTTTAGCACAGAAGGCCACCTGCTGCCTGCAACTCCACAAATTTCTCTTAAAAGGGAGCATTGTTCTTATTTTGGAGCTTACTGCAAAGATGGTGATTCTAAACAGGGATCTGAGACATCAGGTGTCTCAGTTGATCCTCAAGAAACAAATGGAAGTAGATTCTATGGAAGTTGGGTTCGTACCGGATTTCCATCTGACTCTTTCCTTGAGTCGACTTCTGTACCAGGGTTGATTAAGGTCAGTTTTCATTTTTGTTTTAGCCATGGAACTTAAGTCATCTATGAATTCACCTAAACAAATAAATAGAAGTACTGAGATCAGAATGTGGTTAAGTCCTCTATATAGCCACTTGTCTGATTGTATTGATCCATAAAATTTCTTTCTCTGTTGACTAAAATTCTCTTCAATATTCTGCAGGGGCTTTGTCCAGGACTAACTCATGGACAAAAATATGGCATAACGTATCTTCCATTAACAGATGCAGCTCCAGAGGATGTGTCACCAACCCAAAGAGAACCAAGTCAACCAACAGTGGTTCAGAGTCATTCTGTGGTGGTTCCATCTGACCAAGGGGCTCATTTTATGCAATCTAAACCCAACAGCGATCACAAAAATGCTCAAGAAGTGAGTCCAGGAGGGTCAGATAGTGGTCCACCTAAAATATGAAAAGGCCTGCGTAGCATAGATAGATGCTTCAGAACTTAGGTAATTTGGCTGGATGCAACCTTAAAAGCACTAGGACTTAGTGGTTTGTGTCCTGGTACCTTCAGCTGAATGAAGATTGATGACCATCGCTGACAAATATGGATAAGGTCTGACAGTATGTCAGTATCTAGTCCACTCCATGCAAAGCCTGGAACTGATCTATGCTCAATCCTCCCAACAACAGGTGTTAGTGATCATATGTAACAATTCGGCAATTGTTGATATAGCGAGGCATTGAATATGAGGGTCAGAAGTATAAATTGGAAGAACAAACAGGTCTATACAATATCTCGATTGCTGGTTATGATACCATCTGGTTGCAGGCACTGACATACAGTTACCGTCTAGGCTTGTGTAAGTTAGCATCTTTTTAGCACAATTTTTTTTCGGTACGTTCTAATTGAAACCTAGATCCTTGGTAAAGGCTGCAGGTGATTTTTTGTATGCTGTCATTGATAAAGTAGGCAGAAGGTTGACATCTGAAAATGGTTCACGAGGACTGCAAAATTGATTAGAGCTCCATTTTTTTTTTTTTGGGTATTCAAAATGTGAAGATAGTTCAATTGGGTGATGATGCTTCTATGTTTTCTGGATGAATCAGGATGAAGACTGAGATTCTCTAGCGTTAAACAAGTAAAGGAAGAATAATTTTGGTGTTGCCTCTTCTTTTTAATTTCTTTGTCGATTATTTCAAACTGTTTTGTCCACAGAATTGCATGATAGAACTAATAATATTTAATTTATTCTTCAAGCATCAATTTACTCTTTTTTTCTTTTTGTAAATTTAAAACTACTTAGATGGTAGGGGTTAGGTTAGATCTCTACCTGTAAAATAAATAAATCAATGAATAAACATGAGGGGGACATAAACTGAAACCTTTCAAGAGAAGCAAAAGATTTAATGAGCAATATATAAACAATCCTAGTCAACAAGTTGAAATTAATGTCGAACATATGGAAACTTGAGAGTATTTAAATGAACAATATCAAATAAACAAGTTAGAAGGTCCTTAGGATTGAAAAAATTACTGACGAGTCTAGTGAGTATAAGCTCAACCATAAAGTCAACTATAGATGTAATTTCTTAAAAGACATGTCTAATAATGATAAATGGGCTAGAAGCTAATGCTCGAACTCAATTAAGAAAATAAGCAAAATCTCATTGCACGAATCTATTTGAAATAATTCAATAAACCATAGTGGTTGAATCACACTTTACCTCAAGAATAGAAAACCAAGATGAGTAGTAAGATCTAAACTCTCTATCAAAGCTGTCAATTTAACAAAAAGAATAAATTGGTCCCAAAAAGAAACCAATGGCAACTAACACCACTCCTTGATGATCTCACAAAACACCACCAGTTACAACCATACTAGGTTTGCCCTTAGAATAACTATCCACACTCAACTTTCATTATCCTAGGCAACGGTTTCATCCAAGAAATCAATTGAACTTGTCTACGAGAAAGTGTAATAATTTGTAAACCCCCCCTAATTTGAGTATAAAAAACACCCCTCAATTGAGATGGCTTGAAACCAAAAGCATTATTAACTAGTGTAAGGTCAACATGCACCTTAAAAATGATAGTATCCATGTTAAAGGCAACAGAATCAAACCTGAAAGTGTTTCGAGTCTTCCAAATGTGCCACAGAATGAAGCAAGGGAGAACGACTCGAATATGTTTCGAAGAACGGCGGCACCACCGCCAGTGACTAAGCAAAGCATGAAGAGACAAAAAATGAAGGTACAGAAGACTAATCATTGAATAAAACCGTTGTCAGACCTGTCAAACCACCAGGCAAATCCAAACACAAGTATCTAATAGTCTCAACATCTCAATTACAATAACACCGGGAAACCGTGTGAAAACCCTTCAAGCACAAGGCATCATCCGAGGCCAAAAAAACATGTAACAAGAGCCATAAGAAAAGAGAGACCTACAAAGGAATATAATACTGCCAAATTAAAGAAAAAAAAACTCATTTTGGATTTAGGACCCATGTACAAATTCTCAACTACTCATCAAAGAAAAATTTCCATCTCTACATAAGGCCTAACGAATCCTGTCCAGCCCATCACCATAAATAAGGAACAATAAAATCTGTTTAACAACTTAAGATAGCAGCACTGTCAATAACTTTTTCCTGTCCCCAACCACACCACACCACACCAAAAATAAGATACCAGGGCAAAAGAAGTTGCTAAAGGATTAAAAGAAAAAAGAGGCATAAAGCCAAGCCAGCAATCATAACAGAAATTACTATCATTAGATTTAACTAGCCAACGAATATGAGGCTCAATAATACAACAAATAGAGCATAATCGTCTTCACATAGGAGATGCAGGATAATGAAATTGAACCATACTTGGGTGCTCGGCTCTACAATAATTAGACTTTATGAAGGAAT
The DNA here is from genome assembly GCA_030449905.1 of Luvunga scandens. Lineage (NCBI taxonomy): Eukaryota > Viridiplantae > Streptophyta > Magnoliopsida > Sapindales > Rutaceae > Luvunga > Luvunga scandens. Next base: position 4,578,884 of record JASUUG010000478.1, read on the forward strand.
CCCAAAGAGAGTGTTCGTCTTGAAATCGCCACCACAGCTTTATCTCGAAAGCATCAGCCAAATAAAAAAAAGAACGAATTCCCAAACCACCCTTTACTACTGGAAAAAAAAATAGATGGCCATTTATACCAATGAATGTGCCTTTGAGAATCTGTATCACACAATAAGAATCTAGTTAATAACTGCTAAGATTCTGAATGACCGTAGCAAGCAGTTAAAGGACACAAAAAAGATGGATCTACATTGATGAAAGCACACACCGAATGAGCATAAGCTTACCTGATCTTATGGATCATATCATCAAAGTGTTGAATTTGCACACCATCCACATACACCGGATAACCGAGATCAGTAAATGGAAATTACCGTGGTTGGAAACCAGTAACAAAATGAACTATATCCTTATGTGAAATTGAAACTTATCATCCGAGAAAAAAACTGCTCTTCAGTTGACTAGTCGGTTGACCTGAAAGACCCTAATAATGATGTAGAAAATCCATAAGGCGTTGAAGATGAGATCGGCACCCATTCACAACAATAATGATATCATCAGAGAAGCTCAAATGGGAAACATACATAAAAGTGGCCATAGTGTACCTCAGAGAAGGGTACTAAGAATATAATTGTTCTAAACCTCAAGATAAAAATTTGGTGGCAATGACGAAAAAGACCACCCTACGATTGTAAGAGGTCATGACTTACCCATTATTTAGGATTGAGAACTAAGGCCCATAAATCGCTTGCCTGATTAAAGATATCCAATAATCAAAGAAACCAAAACACTGGTGCATTTAAAGAATAAAGGACAAAGATATCCTATCATAAGCCTTCGCCATATCTAGCTTAACAACCATATTACCACCTCGAGTACGATGATTAATATCATGAACGACCTCTTGAACCAACAAAACATTATCATGTAACACCCGACCCGAAACAAAGTCATTTTAGGATAGAGATATAATACGAGGAAGAAGAGCAAACAGTCGCAAAACCAACAACTTAGTTAACACCTTATTGTTGACATTACAAATATTGATAGGTTGAAATGCTGCCCAAGTAACAAGGGAGTCCTTCTTGCGTAAACGAATCAACAAAGTACACTATTTTCCTCTATAACCAAAAAAAGGGATAAAACTAAAATCATCCAGATGAAACTAGTAATCACCATTAGCTAAAAGCCCTTAGAAGAACTCTACAGCAGAATTGGCAATTGCAGAACGCTCAGAAAGCCACTCTAAATAAACATCCTAAATCTGATGAATATGAGAACAAATGATGTTTCTTCTGAATTATTGCATGAAAAAATTGAGTATTAGTATCCCCTTCCTAAACCCATCGAACACTAGACTATTACCTCAAAAAGTTCTCTTTACACAATAAAGCATGCTACAGTTGAGCCCCAGCCTCCGAAAAAATATTTGTCTTCAAATGAGCCAAATAAATCATATTGTATGTCCTTCTGAACCACATCTTCCTCAATCTTTTTAACCCGCTAGAAAACATTACCAAAAACATCTTTATTCCAAGCTTTTAAGCAAAGCGTTAGATGAACAAGCTTCTGATGAAAAGCCTACACCCTACAACATAATACCGACGCAGACCAAGACTGTCTAATAACATTCAAACAATCACGATGTTTACGCCAAGCATTAAGAAATTTAAACCTAGATGGTCCCCTGGCTGTGCCTTTATGGCAAGACAATAATTGAGGAGAATGATCAAAAGCAGTGCAGTTCAGGTGAGAAACTTTGAATACAAAAAATAAACCGAACCACAACGAGTTACACACTACCCTATCAAGACGCCTCCAAGTATGCCTATTAGTTCACGTAAAAAGACTTCTAACAAAACCAATATCCTCCAAGCCACAATCCAATAAAGCTAGATTGAAGGCATTTAAAGTAGCCTGAGGCTGAACATAGCCACCAAAAATCTCAGACAACAACTGCAGAACATTAAAACCTCCTTCAACCATCCAAGGATTATTATGAGTATCAGCAAATGCCACAAAGGCATGCCACAAAGCTTCATGTTTAAAAGTAGAACAACTAACATATACATAGGAAATCAAAACAGGCTCAGGAAAGAAATAATGACTAACACAACAATAAATCACTTAACCCGCATCTTGAATTACCTCAACGGACAACGGGGAAGGCAAGAATATCCAAATCCTTCTAAACATAGTAGAAAAAGCCTCTCTATCCCAAGATGAATCCTAGTAAGATCTAGTCTATCCGCATTTAGAAACGACATCAAAATACAAACCAAGGATAATCAATGCATCCAAGTAAGTTTTTGTAATCTAAGAATTGTAGAAGGCTTTATTAATCCCCCGAATATTTCAAATAATGGAATGGAGGGGAAAATCTGAAAGGTGGCACCATAGGTCCAACAAAATGGCATGTGATTTAAATCAATTTGCTCCTTAAAGGCCTTACGTTTAAAAGTCAACTGATGTTGATTTAGTAAAGTACAAGAATGTCTTAATTTTCTAAAATATCTTATGTGAAATTCAAGAATAGTTGATTATGTTAATGTACTTATAAAATCTTGGAAAAGCAAAAATTTATAATGTTAAAATATTAAAAAAATTGAAATTTAAATATTAAAAATAAGAAATAACTTAATTGACCAAAAATAAAATATTTAAAATTCAATAATTTACATTCATTAAAAATAAGCAATCTACATGTAAAATTTACCTATAGATTATTACCAAATAAGCAATTTACCTCCTTCGTATTCATCTCATAAGATTCAATTTAGTACACCAAAATTCTTCGTGGGATGAAAAATAGTTGAAATATTTTTTAAAAAAATTAATAGTAATTTTTCAGAAAAATAATTTTCTTCTCCCTGTTATTTGGTCAGAGCTGGCAAATGGACTATCCTTGATGGAAGTAAACAAAACAAGGTTCAGCTCATTACTCTTACCTCAGTTGGGCCCAGCTCGTTAGCCCACCCGAATTCAAATATTAATAAAAAATAGAACCGATCGTTAACTTTTCTGTCCTTTTTGGCGCCAAAGTGGCAAAACGAATCACTGTTTCGTACAGCTCTTCTCAAGGAGACCTGTTCTTTCAAATCCTCGAAATTGATCCATTCCAATATAATATTCAACGATACATATGCCTCATAAGACCTTATCAGCAAAAATTTTCTTAACTTTTTACTTACGTTTTGGCACCGTTGATTAAACATGGAAACGGTTCAATGAAATTTTCCAACCAGATACGTTTCTTTGGACTGCCTTGATTCATGCCATGGTATCTTGAGAACTTTCGATACACTATAATCTTATACTGTTTCATTAGAATGCGTAGTGAGTCTGTGGAGCCTTTGACACGGGCTTTGGTTTTGACTTGACCGTGCTTGATGATTTGTTCATGAATTTTGGAGAGATGAACTTTTCAAGATGAGTATTTGATGAGAAGAATTTGTATCTTGGTTTCTAGATCAGTGTTTATGCCATCGTTTAGTAGTATGAGGCGCTTACATACGACTTGAAGGGTTCAGTTGGCTTGAGTTGTAGCAGGGTTATTACAGTCCTATTTGGAATTGAGGTAAAAAAAAACTATAACTATAAAATAAAAGTTAATATTATTTAGTAAATATAATTTTTAAATAATAATCTTGATAAATTTAGAAAAAATATAATAGATTTTTCATCATACAAGTGTAAAATTAAATCAACATAATTTCTAAATTACAGTAACTAATATTCATCAAACATTTTAGTAATGTATCTTTTAAACTATAGTTACCCCACCTCAATCCCAAATAAGTCTTACCTCTCCATAATCTACTTCTCTTAAATGTACACTCATACATTGTGCTGGAACATGGATGATCAAAATGAAATGTGGTGAGAAAAGAAGCCAAATTCCCACTAAATGCTTCCTAAATTCATATATAAAAATCCCTTGCATGGTTGTGGGAGATTATCCGCCGGGATGTTGCCATCACTCTTGTAAGGAGGCTCCTAACGAGTAGAATAATGCAGGCTTTCGATTCGATTTACTCATCAGAATGAAAACAGCTTATGGAAATGAAGTGATGACAACCTTGACTTTTTTCGTAGGTGGTTGAATCTATTGTCCAAAATCATAAATCTGATGAGAAACAAGAGTTCAATGGATAACTGGTAAGACTCACAAATTTTAGGAAAAATTGTTGTTTATTTTTGTCCTTATAGCTCTATTTCGTTATATTTATTTTTGTATTCCAGCATCTTTTGCTTCTGTTTTGGGGTTCAATATTTTGCTTTTGAAAGGTGGAGCAGTGTAATTCATGGTTATGACGCAAGTTCTGTCCCAGTTTTGAAATTAATTTCCTGGTAAGGTGATGCTGGTGCTCTATGGCTCCTAATTTGAGATATTGCATGGAGACCATTGAGATTAAATAAAAAAGCAATTCTCCAACCCCTGCAGGGATTTATTAAGTTGCATTAGATTCACTTGATGTGAAAAAGCAAGAAACGAGTAGACAATATTTATTCAGTTGGCTTTCTTTTAGGGGTAAAAAATATTTAATTTAGGCATAGTGAATATTTAATTTACCTTTATTAGGTACTTGTCATCTGCTTATAAGATTGTCCAACTTCTCTTCTCTAAATATTTAACTTAATGTGGATGGTAACTTGTGCTTCAAAGGATACTTAAGTTTTAGAGCACTTTAAATTACATATCTAAGAAATTCCATATCTAAGAAATTCCATATATGAAATGAACCATTGAAATTCTGTCCTGATGGTAGCATGGCTGCTAAAGCTATGCCTTGCCAAGCAACTATAACCACTTGATGTTTGGCTGCCCACGTCCATTAATGAACTAAACACAATAAAAAAAAATCATGTTTCTAGAACGATTAGCCTCTCTTGAGCAATGTTTAGAATATATCCTGACTTTCCATGTTACCAACTAGGGTATTTAATCATTAGATTAATAATGCATTGATTAGGAAATCTTATCGAGCAATGAGAAAATTTTTGGGACTTTGTAAACATTTGTTTTGCCTGATATTCCTTTAGCGAAAAAGGGTGCTCAGATGGAGCCCCACGCCATGAAGCAAGCGTATCTGACTGCTACTGCCTATTTTGTACATGTTTTCTGCTTACAATATGAAGCTTAACCATTAAACTATAGATTATTTTTTCGCATAAAGTATCTCTATTAATTCTTTTAATCTTCTTTCGGTTCTCAGAAAGGATTACAGGTGCCAGTATACATGTGATTTAAAGCACTAAAGTTCAATGAATTTTAGTTGTTAAAACATAACAAGTTAGGTGCGGGGTCAGTTTTTCGAGGCGACATATTCTTGTTGCCAAACTGTTTCTGTAAGTCATCCCTATCTTTTAAAGATCCTTTGTTTTGTTTATTTTTTCAAATCTTTAAATATCAGCATCATCTTTCTTTGATTCTTTTCATCTTTCTGTCTATGTCTTAACCAGAAACAATATCTGACATGATTCCAAGACTTAAATCTAGTGACTCTGAGCTTATTTAGATGTCAGAATGATGTCAAGATTTAGTTGTGGCTAACTACTAACTAAAACAGATATTATTGGCCAATGCTATCTACTCATTCTGCAATTAGCAGACATTGACGAGTTGAGATTTTTGCTAATATACAATAGGGGTGTTGATGTAATGTATGCGAGACCTTATATCGTTAAGGAATAAAGTTTTACGAGACCTTATATCGTTAAGGAATAAAGTTTTACGCTTCAGATTGCGGTTAAACAGCAGCACAAAGTTTGTGAATATGTTTGTCACTCATGTGGCCAGTTCTAGACCCGTTAGATAGGTCCCTTCTAGAAAGTAGAAACACACATGGTAAAGAGAAAAAGTTACTGTATGATTTTCAGCTTTCTCAATTCTCCTCTGTAGTTTGTTTTTTCCGCTGTGGAATTTTGAATTGAATGTTCTTGGTCACCTTTCTACTTGTTGGTTCTCCAGAGTTTCATTTTTTTTAAAGATCACTTTTCCTAATAATCGAAATAATCTTTATTTCAAGAAATTGAGATATTGAAAATTCAGTTCAAAAGAAGATTTTGATTTTGTGAAAAGAAAATCTTGTATCTGATAATTATTATGACTCTTTTCCGAAATTTCTAATGTAAGAAATTATTCTTTTACATTTTACAATATTGAAATTTTCATAAGGTGCATCTAACAACTAAAAGTTGGTAAATTGTCCATCAATGTTCTTGAATTCTCAGAAAGTAAATTACACCCAAACATGTAAAGATTGTCTCTTTCGTAATCTTTAAGCATTGGACAAATGCGGCTGTCTAAAAAAATGATTATGTTATTTTCTGATAATTAAGCATTTTTCTTGGGGAAAGATAATCCATCTATACAGACTTTGAGTATGATTTTCAATTTCTTTTTTTACAATTTAAAAATAAAACCATTCATGGAGAAAAACAAATAATCAATTACTCTTTCCTCCCGCAACGATTTGTCATAGGAAGAGAGAGAGAGAGAGAAACGATCACCAATAAATATTACAGGCACACACTTTATCTATTTAATTTTTAAACATAACTCTACATATTTGTATTTGTAATACAAAACCAAAACTTTGGACAGTTGCATTTGATGAAGCAGCAACATTAAGTTCCTTGCATGTAGTTTCAATTTGAAGGGCTTGGAACAACACAATAACAATAGATGCTCAAAACCATGCATCAAATTACACCTTGATGCCAAACTTGGTCAAAAGAAAAAACTTGAACTTCTCCATATGCTTAATTTTTGCTTGTTTAATTTTGCACGCCGTCTAGTGATGAACTCCCCGGTATCCATATCGAGAGAGAAAACGAGATCATGAACCCAGATCCGAAAATTTTACTCTTCTTCCGAGAACCCAAGCAGCTGATCAAAGAAAAGATTTGCATGCTCCCCATGAGATCACAAATCTTTTATCTTTTCGTCATTCTGTATTATCATCTCTTAACTAATATTTTAATTTGCTGTGAGTCCTCTTGCTTCTGATCCTTTCATGATTCTCAATCTCTTGCATGATGACATAAACATCCTGTAGCAAAAGCAGAAACAACAATGAATCATGTGAGTTTAGGACAAGATGATATATACAAATATATACAGGAAGTATACATCGGAAGCACTCAATATATGTCTCGAGAAAGAGAAGAGTAAAGAACTTACTCCCATGGAACGTCTCCCGCAAGCATCCAGTCACCATCTTTGTCTTCATAAGTAGGTGCATATTCAGATCCTTTATAGCCTTCTCTTTCAGAGTACACACCGATGGTGCACTTAAACATGTTCTCTAAAGCCTTTAGAACATCAGGGTACCCATTGTAAAGCTTGAGATCAATCTTTCTTAGATATGGCGCCCCATCCATGCTCACTTTCACGTAAATCCCAGCACTCTCACCCTCATTTTTCTTCTGCTGTAAGCTATTTTTTCTGTATGATCTAATTGGAGGCCAACCCACTATTTGTGCCCTACATACATGTCACATGCATACATCAAATAAAAATTAATACCCTTTTCATACATAACATAACATATAGACCTCTAGGGTAAGCTGCAGACTTGGGGAGGATATGATAGAAAAATTGTGTAAACTTCAATTATGTGATATTAACTAATATTACTTACTTGGCAACGGAGGCAGCTTCATCGGATTTGTCCTTGGTGTTGAGATCGTCGGCGGTGTCCGGCGACGGACGCTTGTTGTTTCTTGTTTGTTGTTCATTTTCATCCGAGCCCGGCAATCCCAATCTTAGCTCGGTTGCTTTAAGATTGAGATCAGTCTCATAGGCAACACTTGTTTCCATTTTCTTGTGTTTTCTTGCCAAAAAAACCAATTTTCTCTTTGAGTTGTGTGAAACTAACACACAATACAATAGAAGAATGCAAATGAGAAAGCAAAAGTAGCGTGGGTATTTTTATAAAGAGTTCTTGAGGGGAAAGCAAAGCAAAACTCGAAATCTCAAGTGCATGAATTAAGGACAAAGGGCAAGCTAAGCTTGTCGGTAGCAACGGCAGCAACTTTGAGACAAATTGTCGTGAGATTGGGGGGACAACGGTGGGACACTGCCCAGCCGCCCATATGGAATACTTTGGGGGAATAGTTGGGAACGGTCAATATTTATTTTGGGAGTGAAATCAGGATCGTTGATTTGTACTTTTTAAACGAGGGAGCAGTCCCATGTGATTGGGGTCCACTTTGGGTGTTGTTGGGTATGGGCATAGCATGGCCACGTGGGACATAAAAAATAATAATAATTTAGATCACATTACTATGTGGGGTACATGACGCGCGGCATGCCATGGGTGTATGGTCAGCCCATGACTTTTATTCTAAATTATAAATCTGACATGAATTTTTATTGCTATTAATTAGTTATTGGTCCTCAAACAATAAATAAATAAATTGGTTCCGTTCATCTGTTGGTTGTGAACTTTATGATAAGTATAGATTATAATTAATTAATTTGACGTTGTTAGTGTGTTTTAATTAATCGACTTATTGGAAAATCCAAGCCCGATCCATGTAATTTAATCTTTGATGTCTATGGTTATAATGGTTTGACCAAATTCATTATTATGCTATTCTTAGATAAGCCTCCAGATTTTTAAAGAATCATTTGACAAATACGAACAGGGCGTAACTTATGTCGAAAGGTTACAAATTTATATTCATTAATTTAATTTTCACCTTATAAATATACCGACCAGATGCAAAATCTGTATCTGTTACTTCGAGATTCGAATACCTAATTTAGAAAAAGGGGAAAAATGAGTATAACCCCACTTTCTTTACTGAAAGTGAAACTAAGCAATCAACAGGAGGGTTATAATTTTAATTTTCCTAGATAAAGAAGGATGACTCAATAGTCACTGTGAAAATTAACAAAAGGTTTAATTTATTATGAGAATATATTTCAAAAAAATAGAAATGCAAATCAGTCACTGTGCGATCCCGTATATATTGAGGCATCCTCTACGAGTCATCTGGCAAGCTCTTTTTAATAAAGGATTATCGTTCATCCCACCATACATAATTTAAAATAATAACACTAAGACTGAATTCCCTTCTCGATAAATATAGAAAAAATGAAAGTGCAAGCTATGGATGATAGACAAACAGTTCAACCACCAAACACAAAAACGCTAAGGTGGCTGGACCCAGAGCTATTCCAATAGAAAAATAGACTAACAAGTACTAAATAATCCAATTTATGTAGGATTATTCTCTTATTTAGTATTTATATATGTTCTTTCGTTCACTACACTAGCTACTATTCAAACGAAAAAAAAAAAAAAACACGTATGATAAGTTTGACAAAAGTTAAAGGAGTAATTAGATTCATAAATCCGTCTAAATTATTAGTAAAATGTCTCAATTTAAAGTTTTAAACATATGTTGAACATGTAATACTTAGATCTGAAGAAAATCAGAAAACATGGAGCAAATTTCCTTTGCTACAGGTTGGAGTCCCACCTTGTCCGCTGGTCTGAACAATTTGCATAGGATGCTAATTTGAGGCAAAATCAATTGGCTCATAGGATGCATACAAATTACATTATCAACATTTGGGGTCCATTTTCTACCTCGAGCACTCGTGCGCAATGAAAAGTTGGTCAATCGTTAATTATTGATCATCTAGTTATGATTTGGTATTTGTATTTTTCTGCTAACTAAATAATATCTGTTAACTTTCTCTCTCGACTAAACTTTTTTTTCTCTTTTTCCTGTTTCAGCTAATTGAATCATTAACATTTAACACATTCTTTTCGTTTTTATTTAAAAGAATTTTCTTTGTTTGCATTGAATTATTCAAAGCGTTAGCGGATGATTTAGACCGCCGTGTTTGTTTCATGTAGGTTAGTAAACTCTCACACCATTAACAATTAGTAATATTATACCACCAAACCAGAACTAAAGAAGGATGGAAAAAGTAAAAAAAAGTTGTGAATTTTTTTTATATATTATAATAAATTTTGAATTTATGATATTACTACTCTATACTTGTGTTCTTATATCATGTCCAGAAAATTAGACTTTTAAATGTGGATATATATATAATTTAATAGGCAATATTGTTCATACTATGTATGAACAACGTTGTGTCAATCGTAATTTATTTTTTTAGAGTGAATGTATAGTAAATTTTAGAAGGGGAAAAAAATTGTCACTCTTTACTCATTACAAGGCAGGTAATGGACAATATTAATAAATTACTAGGATTGTCATAACAAACATTTATTGATGACTTGCAAGGATGAGTATAACGAATATTTATAAGTCCAAAAGATTTTTGCATGAAATTCAAATAGGACAATTTGCACTTACAATTGTCATTACTTAGAGGTCGTTTATTTTTTTGACTTAATGACTTAATTGACTTAATTATAATTAGTTAAGTCATTAAGTCTGTTTGTTTTTTTCAACTTAATGGAAATTTTCAATCATAAGTCATTAAGTTATTAGGCTAATTTTTTTTTTTAGCTTTTTACTTAATCTAAAAAGTTTGAATGATATCTTTAAAAGATATTATCTAAAATATACCTATGTAATTAATTAATTAATTTTTATTTTCACCTAAATAAAATTTAATAATTAGCATTATTACCTATCTTTATAAAACTTGTGATAATATATAGCAGTAGACTATTATTGTTGTTATCTATTTATTTTCTTCAAAAATTAGCATTATTTATCTTCATAATTTTTTTATGAATGTTTTTTATATAAAAACATTATAAACTATAATAAAATTGATCAACATATTTAATATAGAATAATAAAGAGTTGTATTCAATTAAATATAATTTATGTTATGATAATTTATTATCTTATTTATATTCCTTGAGATGTTTATTATTTGTTTAATATTTATAATTTGTAAGTGCATAAATGTAAAAATATTAGTTTTCAGATTTTTTAAGTTAAAAACATAAACAACTTAATATTTATTTTTAGCAATTTAGACAAAAAAACAAACAGATGATTCAGATTCAAATATTCAACCCTATTTAGAATTCAAACTAATTCAGATTTATTCATATTTCAAACAAAAAAACAAACACCAACTTAATTTGTATATGTACATCATTTACCAAAAGAAAACCAACTTAAATTTGCTTTGTTCAATTGTGAGATAAATGTTTTGCCTAGCTACGACCTTTTAGAGAGGGAATACAGTGGTTCTTGATAGGCGTATTGACAGCCTTGCAACAGTAGACAATATTGATCAATAATGGCTTCTTATTGCCAACCAAAAAAAGGTTCTTTGAAAAGAAATAAAATAAACTTTGAAACTTCAAAGAACCCGCATACACAACCAATAGCATGGATAGCATAGAATCTAGTACTACTCGTTCAGCAATAATTTGATCTTATCAAATCCAGAAATTAAGCCAATTAAACTTCAACGAATCAAACAAGTGTACGGTACGAACACTGCTTCATCTGTTTCGCTGTCGTTTGGCTGATCGTGTATCATATTCGCAATATTTGTTTTAGTCATAATAGCTCTGGCCATATCACGATAGCAACATCGATGAAATCGTGAAATTAAAATCTTCAAAGTTAGCTGAACTTCGTGCTCTATGACAGGCTAGCACGCTTTGCAATACTGATGGCGCATGCAAGGCTTATATGCTTTTCTTTGACATTTGTTCAATGCAAGACAGTGATGCATAACAAAACCAATGAATTGGATTATTTATTTAGGTCTCTTTTGCATTTTTTGATCCACAAGAATGGATATATATGAATCATGATCACGATATGGGATATGACCATTCACTGGAGCTGAATTGAATGCATAGTTGGCATTGATTGACAGGTCGGCAAAGCTTAATTTTGACTCAGTAGCTCGCTTGTGAAATGGACATGTTTGGCGTTTGTGGCGCACAAAGATTCTGATTAATTTCATGTTTGGTTTCAGAACAAGAGACGTGTGGTCATGATTGATGAAGTTTTTGCTTCTCAAGTAAATTTTTGCATTGCTTGATCAAGTCTACCATTAATATATTCTCCGCGGTTTCAAGATATTTTGTTCGGATCCCGTTTAAAGAGAAAATTTTGTCAAGAATCCATCATGTTTCTGGGCAATCTGCCTTGTATTAGTTCTGCAGTTATATTATCACAAGTTTTTCATTACACTTTATTACAGACATGACTTTTCCGTCCAAAATTTTTCGTTGTGAGACATGTGACAGGGGTTTAGAGTAAGTGATACAAATATTTTATAATAATGCAGCATTGGAGCAAATACATAATAGACATCGTTCGTGTTTCGAATTTCTTTCAACATCATCGAGCGGGTAATATGGCACCAAAGACATGAAGAAAAGTTTAATTTTTAATATATAGTTTTACAACTTTGATAGATCATGCCTATACGCTCTTGTTGTCACCAACAGAAACACTGAGGGCCTCGTACAGCTTATCAAAGTTAGATTCCTTACGTTACCAAGTCGGTGCAGATACCTTTTCAGTGATCAGCTGATCATGTCTGAAAAATATGAGAGTAAATTAACAGGCATTAGGAGATTAAAATATATATATATGCCGACACGGCAAGCATGAGGGTCAGCGTAAGAGCTGAGCATGTCTGAGAAAAACCAAACTAATTAAGTGTGAAAGCTTCAAGAGGACGGAGGAAGGGATATATAAACATATGGATGAAGTTCCTCCATTTTTAGGGTTTCTTATTACAAGCCTAGCTATGAGGACAAAGTGACAAAACACAACTTAGCTAGCTTTAGGGTATCGTGGTCCTACTCCTAACAAGCCAAATGCATGAAGAAACCAAGCCAACTCACATAAAAAAAAAAAAAAGTGTCTCTTTCTTTTGCATTGAATCCGTGGGCATTAACTTCTGCAACTCTGGCATATGCGAGAATTTTGAACCACTTCTATTTGGCAAAAGGGTCCACAATTTTTGGCTGCATTATATTGTGCAGCAAAATTGAAATTAATACCAAACATTTTATTGCTCTCCACGGCTCTGCATTGTATTAATTTCAGTATCTTTCAGTTTTAATTTTCTTAACGGACCGAATTAATACCAAACATTGTGTGCTATCAAGACATGCTCGTCCCACCCACCCACTTTATTAATTTGCTGTGGAATAGAAGAAAAATTGAGCGCGATTGGCGAAGGTAATAATCACTTTCGGGCATTTATTTAAATGTTGGAACTATAATCATTCCAGGGAACCTATCTAAATTTTGTTGAAACTTTTGGGAGAGAATGTATTCATATTAATTCTTTGAAACTTTTGCATGGTGCCTCAAGCATTGATCGACTGTTATGTGGTCTCGCCTTTGCGGGACTCGCCTGGTCATAGCAACATGAAGAGGAGTTGGCAGTGCCACGATTTGCTTATTCCACTAGCAAAAATAATCAAGACGTTTTGGGCATTTGTTAGTTTCCTTAAAATAACTTTTTTATGTGGTTTAGCAAAACGCAAACCAATTGGCATCTAAAATCTCTAGGATAGTATAAGAGTAAGAAGCCTAAAAACCTGTTATATATAAGGAGAGGAATCAATTGGCACGCGGTCATCGTGTTAATAGTTAATAATAACAATAATTTGTGTTATACAAATGATAATAAATTATTTGGTGATACATCAATGAGTATCACAATTTTGTAAACGTAATATTATTATACTTAATATAAGTTGTGCGTCTAAAATATGTTTTTAGTTCAGTTAAAGCACAAACTAATTAATTATATCATTATTATTATTTTAAAAATCTTTTGCTACTGTTATAATGGTAAATTCTTAAAATTTGCTAATTAATCTTAAAAATTATGGGTTAGAATTTGAAGTAATCAACTGGAAGGCAAATAATTTAACCATATTAAACTGCATAATTAAAAAATGTGTCTTCGTGAAGAAAAGAATGAGTGAACCTGTACTAGAAAAAATTACAAAAATGTTTTATGCTCTGAAAATATTGGAAAGATCAAAAAGAGAAAAATGTTACCAGCCGCGTGGACAGAACGGACACACAAAGCAGGAGGCATCGACTGCAAACAGATACACGTGTGGTGAGCGTTACGCGTCTCATGAAAGCATCACGGGCCCCAGGTCATGAAACCCACACGAGAGGTTGCACGATGGATTCATGATTTTGATTGATGGATTGATTGATTGTTTGTTGGTTTGTTGGTTGCTTTGTCGTTGTCAGGCTTTCATGTCGTTGATTGACACCAATGTACGATTAGCTAAGGTCAGGATTTCAACTGTTCGATGTCAGTCAGGCCACGTCTGCAAATCATACACCGTTAATGATCATCATTCTTGTTACTGTGGAACCCTTTAACGAACCGTCCAAGTTGTATTGCTGCTTATGACCTTACCAGTGTACACAGTTTTAGCGAACTAAGCCAGTCAAGCCCAATGTTAGTCCAGCTACTTTGGGCCCTTAATGGATTTGGAGAAGTAATCGGCCCTGAGTAACTATTCCCGTCACTGGGCAAAAACAAATAAACAACTGCAAAATTTTCCAGTGATTTTTTTTAAAATAAAAACTAAAAAAATCAGATAAAAATTCCTTTTATCCCTAAGGGAGGTCATCAATCCTTGTCGGTCCTCGAATTTTTTTTTTTTTTAGTATGATTGGAAACATACTATTGTTACTTCCATTAGTTTCTTTTTTGAAAAAAAAAATTATTTTTTAATGAATCTCTCGAATGATTGAACGGATGCTCCTCATTCTTCATTAAGAAGTCGGCTTTCACCTTTTAAAATTGTCTGTAGCATTTGAGGATATAATGGGAGGAGCGACAAATTTTTCAGGTCATTTTATAAATTGTGACGGGGACTTATCTAGCCCTAAAGTCCAATAAAAAGTTTAAATGCCCCCCCTCCCCCCATAAGAGTAATGTTAAGAATCTTAATTTTCCTCACTGATGTGATTTTTATAGTGGATGATTGAATGTTAATTTTATCAATTATAAAATTCAATATCTAATAAATAAATAACACATGATATTTGGATCTTAAATTGAACCTCTGTTATTGAGATCCCGATCATTATTCTATACATAAAGCATGATTTTGGTAGGTTTGGTGGTGGTAGTAAAAATTGCTCTTCGTGGCTACAGAGGACATACCATACGCCAACCAGCATATAAACTAAGTTTTAATTATTTGACACCATTACTTGCATATTTATTGTTCACCTGCAATCAATTTCAAGATATATGTCATTTTATCATTTATTTCAGGGTTTTGGATACAGCATTTTCATGGGGTTTGATTCCTCAAAAATCATGACTTTTTCAATACATCATTATCAATTGAATTACACTAGCTTGTATTCTTTGCATACACATTATATGAATTATAAGTATATCTATAATGCCGCTCTATTTGGTACACCCTAATATTCATTAAAAATTTCTAATTTTCTGTGTTCGGCATTTTTGTTATTGACGTCCCAAAATTTATAATAATGTTGTAATATATCATTAATTACTGTGGTGAGACTGTTATGCCAAACATAATTATACTTGAGCAATTCTTATGAATTATAATGTCATTTTTCTTTTTATTAAGATACGTCTCAGATCGAGAACAGTCATTTGCTACTCCTTAAATCCCCTTTTTCCTTTTCTAACAACATCCTCTATTTCCATTTGAGGAATCAAGCACTCAATAACGTGGCAGCTAAATGCTTCGATAACATAGATACTATGGGAAAAAGAGTGAAATGCCTCTGTTGTTTGTCTAAATTAATTGAATCTCCCCTCATGTTTTAAAACATATTTAAATTCTCCCGAGTGTCAAGTTTTTTATTGATATTACCGTTTTACCCTTAGATTGTTGTTTGATATTGAGAATATATATACCTTTAATTATTTAATTAATTAAATTTTTTAATCATAATTAATTGAAAAATTAATTTTAAACTTATAAAAAAGGGAATTGTTATAATTTTTAATAAATTCTAAATTTTTTCAGAATTTATTAAAAAAATTAAATGTAAAATTAACATTATACACACACAAAAAAAATTGGAGAATAAAAATTTGAAACCATACACACTTTTATTATTCTAAACAAAAATATATGTATTTATTTATTTTGCATTTAATTCTTCATTAATTCAGGAAATTTTTGGAATTAATTGGAAAGTGATGACAATTCCCCTGCTTTTTCTACTATATTTTTTTCACATAATTTTTCAATTCACATCATTAAAAAAATTATTCAACTAATTAAATAATTAAAGGAGGTTCATATTCCCAACATCAAACAACTACTAAGGGTAAAATAGTAAGGTCAATTAAAAAAAAATTGACAATCAAAGTCAAAGGGATTTGAATATGTTCTAAAACTTTAGGGGGTTTCCATTGGTTTAGTGAAATAACAAGCATTTTGCTATTTTCCCCTATATACTATTTTGTGCTGTTTTCTTACAAACCTACATGTTCATTTCCCTTGATTCTGCCGAAATTTTACTAAAACTCTTTCAAAGACAAATTAAAGTAAAAACAAAAAATTAGGTAAAGCACTTTGATCAATGTTTGATCTTATTTGGTAAGAAGATATGTATATAACCAAGAAACCGATTCATCTAATCTCTTTTTAAAAAGCTAGTTGATACTCTTGTCAGCCACTTAACGTGATTCGGTATCCTTTTTTTATTTCAGCTTAATAGTTGTAATTCGTGCATTGTAATCACTTTTGATCCTAAACATTTGTCGTTGATGACCTCAAGCTGCTGCCACCCGTAAAACAAAAAATGATATGACTTCAAAATCTTTCATATTGGTAAGCATATTAGATAAGAAAAGATTGATGATTAGAAAATTGTAATAAAAGCCGGGTATGTTAGGAAAAATAAAAAGATAATGAATCAAAAGGGGTTAGGTTTTTGTGAAGCTGCAGTTTAATTTTAAAACTTGACAATCTAAGCAAAGGGTGCTATGGTCGGCCCCCACCATGGTATCAATTGTCCCAGATTCTACCAACATTTGGAATAATATTATTGCAGGGAAGATTCTCATATATTGCATTTGTCGGACCGGCGTTAGCTAGTTAATACACTAGATTAGTGGTCATTATTTGTATAATTAATTGATTAATGAAATGTAAGTTAATGTGACATGTCTGCTCGAGCTCCAAAAGTATCTTTAGGGATCAATTTCAGATCTAATCCTTTGATATGCCAGAACATAGAGAAAAAGCAAGCCAGCAACTATGGAACTATAAGTATATTCCACTTGCGTTAAACTTTAAAGCCTTTAAATAAGTTTTACGGGCATATTTCGGATTTTCTTTTAGTCTTTGACAAATATATATCAAAAGCACTACGAAGTTCACTTTAAATTTTGAAGAAAAATGTTCATCTGAGTCCTTGATATATTTTAAAAATGCATCAGTTAAGGTTTTCTAATTTCGTCTTTGACCATATATGACAGTTAATGAAGACAAAAGCATAAGAGCTTTTGAGTCCAATTAAATTGGTATTGTCTCTTAACATTGAAATGGATATATAACACGTATGACGTATCAAAGGGTTTAACGTATTAATAAATACAAGTGACAACGTTTTCTCCGCCCGGCCCCCACCTTTCTTTTTTCCCCCCCTTTTTTTAATCAAGTTGTAACTCTCATTGTAGTACACCTATATTTCTCTAAAAGGAGCCAAGCAGTTATGGAACCATCATGAAAATTTGAGTTATGAAAATGTTTGAAGGTAAAAAAGGATGTTGAGAGTGAAGAGATTTAATTATGTGATTGTTTTGAGATATATTTTACATTAACAGAGAGTGCGGAGAAATATAATTAATAATTAGAAGATTATTTGAAATTTGTGAGACTGTGTGTTAAGTTGACAATAAATGAGATAATAAAGCATGAACCGTTCTAATTGCTTGATTAACTTTTAGATTTCTAATATAACTAAGAAAATAAGTTATTAGATGAGGGAAAAATCGGCATTAAGTCGGGGAATGTACAATTTCATAGATTAGGATCTTTTTCTGATATGAGCACTCATAAGTTTTTAACAATTTTTTGTCATGTGTCATGTAACAATAGTATATGGATAGGATTTAACTTCTTTATATTTTAAATGTATTAACCACTAATCAACACATGAATTTTTACTCAGGAGAAGTTCAGATTAGGAGAAAATATTAATCCATAATTTTATTTTAACGTTGTTGTTAATAGATTTTTGACCAACTCACCCTAACAGTCAAACTTAGTCAAAGACTGAAATGAAACAAACTGTAATTACAAAGGGCTTAAGTGATGCATTATTTAAACTTCTACCATTTAAGTTCCGATGTGGAAACAATGAGTACTCACACCAAAGGAACCCTCTAAGAAATATCAATGGGCTTATATAAGATACTTGCACAGGACCACATCAGAAACATGGCGGCTAGCCCTGTAAAGTATAAAAGAGAAGATATTAAAAAGAAGAAGAAGAAGGTAGGTGTGAAATCAATTTTTTCCTCTGATCATGATCAGCAAAAATGATCTAGCTTGTACACTTCTGAATTCTGATACGAACATGTGAAATGCTGTGGCCATAATATAACCACATTGCCACCTGGATGTGCATGATTTTTTTATTCACCTTCTGCGGCATGATCAGGACCACTTAAAAAAATCCTCTTCCTCGGTTAAGGCTAACCTAGGTCACTTCATTGTGAAAAATAAAAAGGCATTGGGGTTCAGTTTGCGTACAAGTAGATAAAGGGTTAATATAATTATAATGGGTGCATATTCATCCAAATAGAGAAAATAGGGTTTCTCGTATTTTCATATGAAATGGACTTCACCAAAAGCTTTAAAGATTGAAAAGGGAGTGTTTCTTGTAGGAGATGACCGATGAGTCTGTTAAAAGAGAAGATGTGGCTGATGGGGCACGAAAACAAATGAGATTGGATAATTATGAATAGAGAGGTTAGGTTAGAAAGAAACAAGCACGAATGGGGTTGAGGGATGGTGACAGGGCAAGGGCACAGCTAGGGTTAGGGATGTTTCCTTATTGTAGGGATGTGACTTGTCTCTAAGTCATCACCATATGCATGCCCTCATAAAATTTTAGAATGAGTGATGTTGATCACTACTTCTCTCTTTGATGTTTATGTGTCCTGCAGGGGAATCGCTACTCATAATCAGCCTTAATCTTCCTCGAAAATGGAATTTTCAAATACTCTTATCTTCGAGAATCAATCTTTGCCGTTGATAATATTTTTAACTTGTGAGGGGTGATTGATTAGTTTAATTTCATGTTTACAAGGGGGATGCAGAGATGATCAGTCAATCAATTAATAGGCTTTATATTGGGTGAATTATTGGTTCATGTGAGTTCGCGCGTAAGTGGATGATGGTTCCCAGAAGAATCAAATCATTATAAATATTGAACAAATTCATGCATACAATTACTAGTACATGATTTGGTTCGTGCTAAGTGCGTGTGCTTCCCAAATTGCCCAAACGGACCCCATCACTTGATTGAAATGAAAGATGGCCAGAAAAGAAAAGAGACAATAATGATGAAGTAAAATTGATAAAAATGGAATTTAGTGAGTTTGACACTCATCTCCTATACCTTTTAACTTTATCACTTATCCCTAATTCTCATAATGCTTTGTTACCTTCAATGTTAAAACTTTCATGAAATTTTCATTTTAACCAAAAAACAATAATTTTTTTTTGGGTGAAATTTGATGTCAAAAGATAAAAAAGTAGTATGAAACCTATTGAGGGCAAATGGTAAAACTCAAAGAAACTGTAAGATGATGAAGGTATTAATTCTCCCAATACAAAACTATAAACGCTTAAACATTAAAAAGTCAATACCCAAAAGTCGACGGTAAGTGGCTAAATGCTCTTGACATCTTCATAGTTTCGTTTAACAGCACATTACATCCTTATAATTTGTTAAAAAGTATGAACGCATCCTTTCTTTGATTTTTACATAATTTGATATGTTTATCCCTAATGAATTTAGATAATTCATATAAATAATGTTATACTTATTTAGTTGGGATACTTAATTTCTATCTCAACTAATGCGGCATATAATGTGTCACTCTCTAATAGTTCAATTGATAGATAATTATTAAGTCTTACCATTTTTAATTCAAATAGTAAATTTTTAATGGTGACACATCAATTGAGATATAAACTAAGTATGCTAACTAAATAAGTATAATATCATCCAATTCAAATAACTCATAAAATTTTGGAAAATATCATTGTGGATTATTAAAGTGCACCAAATTGAGTAAAAAATCGAGGGGCAAGGGTGTGAGGAGGTCTTCTACAGACTAAAGGAATGTGGTGAGTTATTGAGACAAACTATAGGAATATATAGAGGCCCAAAGTCGACTGGATGTATAGAAACTTAAAACTACACTAAACGATAATAAACTTTTGACTAATGCATTAATAGGTGCTTAATTACGTTTTAACACAGCCTAGTGTAGTGGTTTGCATGTGCTGTTTGACTGGGGGGAACAGTACAAAGTACTCAAGAGCAATGAAATAGCTCCTAAATACACACAAGCCTTTAGAGATATCTAAACACCCAATCACGTTCTTAACGTCGTCAGGTTGGTAAGAGCTTCCAAAATCAACGTCCCCAAGTGTTCCCACGTGTCAGACAAATCATAAATCAGATACATTGATACGACATCGGCATACACATGCAGATGATAACACAACAGCCCACAGTTATATTAATTATTGGGGGTCTCTGATCTCTTTCTCTAGCTACACAGCAACATAACTGCAAGAAGAAGGAAGGAAGGAAGGAAGAAAGAAAGAACAAAAAAGAAAAAGTTGTAAAGGAGTTGTTCGATAATTTGAATGGAAGCTATTCGCCTGAAAATGGACTTCAAAGAGACTGAACTTTGCCTTGGATTGCCCGGTGGTGGCAACAACAAAAAGGATGAAGCTGCTGCGTTAGAATTAACTCCAACTCCAAAGGCTAGCAACAAAAGAGGCTTCTGCGAGACTACTTTAATTGATTTGAAACTCAATCTTCAGTCTAAGGAATCGTCAGTGGATCTGAATGAAAATTTCAAGAATCCTCCTTCCAAAAACAAGAATCATGATAAGGATCCCGCAAAGCCACCCGCTCATAAGTAAGTGATTTTTCATATTATTGTTATCTATATTATATGTGGTATTGTTAATTATAAACTAATGTGTAGCGAGATTATGTCTATGTATCTGGATTAATTTTAGGACACAAGTTGTGGGTTGGCCACCTGTGCGATCCTATAGGAAGAATGCTATGGCTGAAACGGCAGCATTTGTGAAGGTTTGCATGGACGGGGCTCCATATCTTCGCAAAGTGGATTTGAAGATGTATAAGAGTTACCAAGAGCTTTCTGATGCATTGGCCAAGATGTTCAGTTCCTTCACCATGGGTAAGTTTTTATTGCATGTAATATAATTTGTAATGTTATTTTATCTTTATAAATTCATTAGTTTATGTGTGTGTGTGTGTGTGAATTATAGGTAACTATGGATCCCAAGGAATGATTGATTTTATGAACGAGAGCAAGTTGATGGATCTTTTAAACAGCTCCGATTATGTGCCAACCTATGAAGACAAGGATGGTGACTGGATGCTCGTGGGTGATGTTCCCTGGGAGTAAGTTTTTAGTTGTTTATCATTATTATTCCTCTAGAAACCCTAAAATTAATTATATTTTGAAATAAAAAAAAGCATGCATGATATAATTAGACATAATCATGTAGCAGAAAGAGCTTGCTAGGCTGGCACTACTTAAACAAACAACGAAAATTTCCTTGTTGGCAATATTAAAATTATTGTACAGCTTCCTGGGTAATGAAATAAAGTTGTCACTTACCCTTCAAAATTCTTTGATTTTTACAGGATGTTTGTTGATTCATGCGAGCGTATGCGCATAATGAAAGGATCAGAAGCAATTGGGCTTGGTATGTATTCTTTTGTTTTCGTTCTTTTACACAATTTCTTGAATTATGTATGTTCTCGAACTTCGCTGCAAAAAGAACCTCTAAATCAATTTAATTGAATCATTTTTCAGCCCCAAGAGCAATGGAGAAGTGCAAGAGCAGAACCTAAAGTAATATATATATGTGTGCCTTTGTTGGTCTTGTTGAAGGTGTCATACATCATGTCCTCAAAAGGCAAACCAAAAGGGAAAACTAAGCTATTTATGGACTCCTGCACAAGATTATTGTTTGGACAAGCTTTGGTGTTTCTGTGGATGCGTTTCATTGTCTGTATTTTTATTTGATCGTATATAGAATATGCAAAAAGGTTTAGACACTTGTAATGGACAAGAAGCAATAAACTTAAACCTATTGTCTGGCTTGTTTATTGCTCAATGGCAGCAGCGTTTAATTTTCTTGTTTTAGTAAATCGCCTGTTTTTGTTATTTGTTGTTTTCTTTGCTGTCATAGTTGTTGTGTGTTTTATTCCTTTGAAACTTTAATTAATGCTACTTCGTTTTTTTTTCCCCGTAAAGATTCTTCATATTCATGTACGATTAATTAATCTTTAGTTAACGTAATAATCACAAGCTTCTTATGGCATGATATTATTAATTTCGATGGGGAACAAGGCCATGTGAATGTTGGTGGGGCCTGCATTCGTGACCATTAGTTTACGGATTTGGGATTGGGATAAGCAAAATTAAATTTCAAATTTGACTGCCGATGTAGGGTGTCGAGTGAATGTGGTTGGAATTTTTTAATATGAATCTTATGGGATCGCTAACATTTAATTTAGGCCAAACCAATTAATAATTATATAATGCTCAATGCCACCGCCTCTTTCTTTTCTCTTTATGCATAATATTTGTAGTTTTTCTCGGATCTTGTAGTGTGGCAGCCTCATGTTCCACCTTTAATGAAGGTAATTATATTCACAACTTGGGACTTTATATTATAACCAATAAATGAAATATATGCATTGGAATGATCGAGGAAGGTCTATGGGCTAGGAAGGGGATGATGGCAATGTCACTCTAATCAAACGAATATGAAATTCAAAGTCAGTAATATTGTCTCCATTAGATGGTTTCATTGCATGCGAGTTGTGTATCAATTCAGTGATCGTGTTCCCACCATGATTGAATTTGTTGTGCTTTGTTCCGTCCAAAAGAGTCTAAGGGTGTCCATTTTGATATTTTTTCATTGTATGATTTGTGTTTTAGAAGCATTGTAACACTTTTAATTTTATTTCATTTAGAAGTTAAGATGATTTTAATTAACAACGATTAATTTTTTTTTTTAAAAAAAATTCTTTGCTATCAATCATTAGTGTCTATTGAGATCATTAGTTATTGATACTGATAAATTTCTTATCTTCATTTCTATAAAATAATATAAATATGAAATATCGATGTCTACTGAGCATCCATTTGCCCCAAAATGGGGAGATGCTTAAATATTGACCACCACGGGAAGTCACTAGAAATGATGCGGGTTAGTGCTACACTTCCACTTCTATTTTTTGACGATCGGCAAGTGCTGAGCGCAAGGGTGGTGGCCATGCTTTCCTACATTTAGATTGCCGAACATTACCAACTTCAAAAGTTACGATTACCAAACAACCCGCTCATTTTCAATTAACTGTGTTAATCTTTCAACTGTGACATCAAAATCATAAGAGGCCTTTTTCCTAAAAATAAACGGCTAAGTGCATTTCGCCCAATAAACCGCCACTAATTCCAAGTTCATCCACCCTTACGTACCCCATCTTTATGAGGGTTTTAGCAGCCCAACTCAGATATGGCTTAAGAGTTGTGCTGTTAACGCCCCCTCAAAACCTACGTAACCCCCTTTCTTCCATTTTTACGCTTTTAACCTTTCTTAGAAATACAATAGAAATAAAAACTTTTTGTAAATATCAAGTCCCGACCGTTCATCTATTCTTTTCTTTTAATTTTCTCTAGTAGCGTCTTATTTTTTATAGGGTATTTTTCCGCCTTGTTAAAACGCTTGCAATTTGATGAATCCTAAATTTGCTTTGTTGAGTTTTTAAAATCAGTGTTCATTTCGTCAAATGAGTTTCGTTAGTAAGATCAACATCATCATTTCGTCAATGAGTTTCATTAGTAAGATCAACATCACCGTCGCCGATTATTCGAAGACGTAGACGGGCCTATGCAAAGCCCGAAACTTTGGTAGTTTCAACTTTTTAAAGCATGCACTTGCATTATTTTATATGCAGGTAGCTAAAAAAGCACGTCTTATCTTGCATCTCACTCAACTGAATTCGCAAGCAAGCCGCAGAATAGCCTTAAGAACTCATTTGATGTGGCCCAAAAGAGAGAATAATTATTAAAAAAAAAATCAACTTTAAATTCATATCTAATCGTGGCATTACTCAAACCAAAGTCAACTCACTATCAAAGTTGACCAATAAGGCCCAAGCTTTTGTCTTCATCATCTGTTGTACATGCCAAAGACTTCCAAGAAAATACTCTATATTGTTATACAAGGAACCAGTAAAATTCAAAGACTTCATCAAGGCAATTAGACTTTAAATGTCTCCCCTTAATCTAAATTACGCGGTACAATAGAATTTTTATTTGGATAATAGAACTTACTTTGTTTCGGGTATTCAAATAATCTCCGGACAATGTGAAAAGAAACCAGCTTGGATAGAAATATTGTAATATAAGTTTGATGTGTTGTTAGTTTAAAGAGATTATCAGTCTCTATTAAGTACAGGGAAAAAAGAAAAGAAAATAACAAATAAAAACAATTCACAAAGGCAATGAGATAGACAACACCTGCATTTTTTGTCCGTAGCAACCAATCATTAAGAGTGACTTGGGAACTTGGTCAAACAAGAACTTATGACTTTAAAAAAAAAAAAGCAGAAGTTTGAACAACTCAAACAGGCACAGCTACTCTTTTACTGAAAAAATAAAGCAGCATGTTGTATTCAAGAATTGATGCCTCAATTAAGAAAACTCAAATATTACTTCAGCCTGAAAATAATTGGCACTTAGATGTCACAACAATAATGTGCCAACTCAAAACAATGAGCAACAATTGTTTTCCTAAGGAGTTAAATATAGCCATAAAATACTCTAAAGTCTTCATGATTAAGAAGTATAGATATGAAATCTAGCTTCACGTTCACATATAAGTCTTCATGATTAAGAAGTATAGATATGAAATCTAGCTTCAAGTTCACATATAAGTCTTCATGATTAGTCATTAGATATCTTATACACAACATTTTATCTTCCCCACCTAAATCTCCAATCTTGCCTACTCATCTCATTATTTCCACCACCAGCTTAAGCTGCTCTGAAACAAAAATCAATGGCTATCGCTCTAACCAAAATAATCTTCCCCTACAACATACACGTGCAAAAGACCTTTCCACTCAAGTATCATGTTCCAACTCCGATTACAGGAAGACAAATGCCATTTGTAAGGATGGCAAGAAGAGACCATAGAAGACAAAAATGTAGAGAAGTTAGTGCTTTGTCCCAAAATGACTACCGCACTGTTGCGGAGCCTGGCATAAAGGGAGCAAGAGACGATAGTGAAGAAATTACAATACCTAAAGAACCTGAGAGGAAGTTAGCAGACATTTGGCATGATATCCATGGTATGGATGATTGGGATGGTATGCTAGACCCCCTGGATCCCCTCCTGCAGTCTGAGCTAATACGGTATGGGGAAATGGTACAAGCTTGTTATGATGCTTTTGATTTTGAACCATTCTCCAAGTATTGTGGCAGTTGTAAATACGCGCCAAGCGAGTTTTTTGAGTGTCTCGGCATGACACAGCATGGGTATGAGGTAACCTCTTACATTCATGCCGCATACAACATAAATCTCCCAAACATTTTCCAAAGATCACTCCAACCTGATGCATGGAATCACACAGCAAATTGGATTGGGTATATTGCAGTTTCCAATGATGAAATGTCAGCACATCTAGGACGAAGGGACATAACCATTGCTTGGCGGGGCACAAAGACGAAGCTGGAGTGGATAGCCGACTTCATGTATTTTCTAAGGCCCGTTACATTGAAAAAGATACCCTGTCCGGATCCCAGGGTCAAAGTTGAGTCTGGGTTCCTCAATCTCTATACCAACAAGGATCAAGGTAGTCAAATTTGCAAACGCTCAGCAAGAGAGCATGTTTTAGAAGAAGTCAAGAGACTAATAAGTCAGTACCAGAATGAGAACTTGAGCATCACAATCGCAGGTCACAGCTTAGGGAGTGCATTAGCAATACTAAGTGCATACGACATAGCTGAGACTGGGGTAGATGTCATGGATGATGGGCGGGTGGTCCCTATATGTGTTTTCTCCTTTGCAGGGCCACGTGTCGGGAATATACGGTTTAAGGAGAGGCTTGCACAACTAGGGGCAAAAGTACTAAGAGTGGTAAATATTCATGACAAGGTACCTGAGGCACCAGGGTTACTTCTCAATGAACACATACCACCCATGCTCCGTAAACTAGGTGAGGCGTCACTGTGGTTTTACTCACATGTTGGGGTGGAACTTACTCTGGATCACAAGAGCTCCCCCTTCTTGAAAGAGACAAACGATTTGGCATGCTACCATAACTTGGAAGCCCATCTTCATCTACTTGACAGGTTAGTATACTTTTCTTTATTAGAGAAATCCCATCATCGAACCAAGTTAAGACTTGGAAATGGCATGAACCATTTTAAGGGCTCTTAGCACATAAATTTCATCAAGAAGCAGCTATGCAGTTTATCAAAACAGTTCCAAATGCTGCTCAACAGTTGTTAACTATGACAGGAAAGTACTATATTTTGGTACATCTAATCACATTCAGATTTTTTTGTCAAATCTTTATCATAAATGATACTTTACAGAGCAATCAATAAGGCTACATCAATACAAATTTGCCAAATTAGGACCCATCCATCCAATTGTTTTAGGCACGCTCCGTGGTTGCAGCAATTCTCAAGTTCAGAATCTACAATTTCTAAAACCTCCTTATGTTTTTTATTCTAATTCTTTCATCACAACATACTAGGAGTTTAAGGTTTAATTATTAAGTCATTACCTTTTGTTTCATATTGAACAGGTACCAAGGAAAGAGCCAAAGATTTGTGCTTACCAGTGGAAGGGACATTGCATTGGTAAACAAGGAAGCTGACTTCTTGAAGGACCATCTCCTGGTCCCACCAAACTGGCAACAACATGAGAACAAAGGGCTGGTAAGAAACAATGAAGGCCACTGGGTGCAGCGTGAACGGTTAAATCTTGGAGATCATCCTTGAAAAGTACAAGATCAAGTCCAAACTTGGATTACTATGTGATGACATTCATAATTGCAGATCAACTAGACCAAACTTGTGGTTGTATGATGGTAGCTCTCATGAGTCATGAAGGATAGATGGAGAGCCTTTAAGTGATATTCAAAAGACACATGATGTTGGATAGGATTGGTTTAACTCAAAGTCAGGGTGTATTGTTCAACAAAACGTTTGGAAAATATATTTATAAGGCCATCTTTATCATTTGGAAAACATATTGATAAGGTCATCTTTGTTTCTTCAGCTACAATGAAGCAATTCATCTTTAAATGAGTAGCATTTTAATCTAAACTGCAGTATGATACAATGCTTATGTTCATCCTTTACTGGGCAATGAATAATGCAAAAAAATCATTTAAAATAGATAGGACATCTGCAGTATTTCTGGTCTCACAGATAATAGTAAATCGATAATGCTTTTAACTTACTTTTTACCGTACATAAGGAATCAGTAAACTCCAAAGCAGTCCAACCAGAATACCAAAAAGCTATTGCAGTTGATATCATGAAAGAATTTTTAAAGGCAGTCTTAGAAAAGAAAGCAAAGAGAAACAGAAGCAAATGACAGATTCAAGCAGAAGCACCATCTATGGGGCATCTAAAATCTAAAAGATTAGGGTGGACAAAAATGCTTTCTAACTTGTCAACAAAGATTTGGGAAGAAAAAGATCTCAAATAAAATAGCTCTTGACACTACCCAAACAAACAAGGGAAGAGGATATGGGTTTCTCTGGGATTTCTCAAATTTAATCTTCATCATGTGACTATAAATTTGAAATCTGACAGTTACATCAATCAAATGCACAAGCATAACATTCAGCATACAGGTGGACGCGCAATTATTAAAATAATTCCCAGCAATATAGTGCAGTTAGCTATTTTCCAGACCAAATTCACAAACAAGGGTGAAGATTTGCTAACCGACCAAGTACATACAGCAAAACCTAGTTGATCTTGTTGAATCGTGGGACTTGAATTCCCACAGGCTAAATCAACTAGGTCATTTAGGTTAAACATTGCATGGTTTCTGCATTAACAAATTCAAAAAATAGTTCAACCAACAATGTAAGAAAAAAGGATCTTTCAGCAACTCACATTTTGACAATAGAGCAGTAAACAGGGGGAAGAAATGTTGATTGTGCTTTTATGCAAAAACTACTTGACAAAAATTCGGAGTTGTTCACGCAAATAAGACGTTTCCCAAACGATGCACCACTCACATGCAACCCAAGAGAAAAAATAAGACAATTGTTGCTTCTATAACAAAGTAAACTTTTACATTAGTGCCAAAAACTGCTTGCAAAACTACAATAAGCTTCCAAATATCTGAAATATACGTACTTCTTTGCATAAATTTATCATGTAGCCATTTCTTTTTACATTTTCCATTTTACAGGAATGCTGAATCATGAAGAATGGAGGCAGAGACGGACAAGAGTAAAGAGATCTACCTTTTCATTCTCTTTTTATCTGATTTTCAGGCTGAGAAAAGAAATCTTTAGCATTATTTGCTACCTCTGATTCCAGTACAGCTTCTAACAAAATGTCTGATCCTTTTGTACCATCTACAACCACATCCACCAGCTAGTTATTTTAAATTATGCCCTTAAAAGGGAGAATGTATAACTGCAAACTAGTGACAAATTCTTTTAAACAGTCACATAATAAAAGTCAAATTATTCCTATAAGGTACAACAAAACATTAAGACATTAACAGAATGTGATTACTTAAACTAACTGTAGGACAGACTTAACTTGTTCCAATGGAACAATTCTTCTTTCATCTTTTAATGCTAAAGTGGCATGATCTGACTAAATAGAGTAACATCAGATTCAAGCCTTAGCAACTGGCATGGGTTTCTTATACTTGCAAGTGCAATAAAATTGAACAAAGGACAGATTAGCAGAGTGAACATGGTCATATTTCAAGTCCTAACCAAGCTGCAAAGACAAAGCACTTTTAAATTGTTTGAAGGATCAGAATCATAGACAGCACTATAAACTTCCAAAACCATCTTTCATCTTATTAACTCATATAATTCTGATGATTGCATCAAAAGTTCATGCATCTTCCAACAAGATTTCACTTACAACATGTGGTAAAAACCAAAGATTAAGACTGTGCACCAAATAGTAGGAGGTAAATAAAACATTATCCGAAAAAAGAAAACAAAACTTGGAATTTTTTGTTAATAACTCAGCAATTTAATGTGATATCACTAAAATGGAAGCAGTATTTTCAAGTCCCACACAGATCTCATTTGTGCCGGGTTAGGACATTAAATAATAAATGGCATTGACCAAAACAAAGAAATATGAAAGAAAGCCAATGTTGATAACAAGAAAATAACTTTTAAGAATTGTAGTTACCCTTGCGATTTGGAAGCATGCCAGTACTTTCAGCTGAAACAGGAAGAACAGTAAAACTAGCTTCAAGATTAAAATTTTCTCGATCTGCACTGCTCTTCAAAGAACCACTCCTCACAACTTCAGATTCAGCAAGTCTTGCATAAGCAGTTGCTTGGCTGTGTAAATGTAATGACCCAGAGGGCTTCAAACTATAATTCTGAGAAAAGTCCACATAAAGGAATTAAGATGATGCAAAACAGACTTTTCTGTTAGGAACAAAATTAATGGGGTAAAAAAAATGAATAAGATTCAAACACCTGTGCCACAGCATCTGTTGGCATGCCCTCTTCTTCACTTTTCTTGAATGAACTGTCATCTACAAACAAGGAAGCACCGGAAATCGAATCAAGAGAAATACACAAAGGAAACTTTACATGAGTAGCCCCGGATTAATAAGAGTTCAATGTCAAGACAGCATTTGTTACCGCTATGGTTAGAAGTAGGCTCTGGAAGATTCTCCATCAGCTTTCGAGTCATAGGCCCCGGATTAATAAGAGATACGCTTCGAATTTCATGACGGATTGCATCCAGTTGTTGCATTGCATCTTGAAGTTCTTTCGTCACCTAGAAGGGTAAAGTGAATGACAAATATTAAGAAACGTTTCCAAAATAGTTGCCATGGCTACATTCATAATTACATATGCCCAAGAATTCTAATAAAATCATTTCATATTTCTATGTAAAACACAATTAAGTAAAATCATACAAAAACCAAACAACGTACCTGGCGAGCTTGAGATTGTTGCATAACGTTATCGAATTGGCCACGAGCTAATTGAACGTACCCAATGGCCCGACCGGCTAATCTGCCGGCAGTTCTTGCGATTATTGGGAGATCCTTTGGTCCAACAAGAGCAGCAGTGGCGCCGATTATAAGGAAGAGCTCTCCGTACGAAATGCCGAACATAATGAACCTCTTTCGGGTTTTGTTTATTATACAGGCTTACTCAGTCGTGGAGAGAGAGAGTGAGAGACAAGGTTTTGAAACTTGTGGGTCACCCATAAATTGGTCTTTGCAACGGCTAATATCAGAATCTAAATGAAAATGCCAACGATGGATGAAATATGAGTTGAATTGATAACAGTCCCCTGTTGTTTACTGCGAAATCAGAAAAGTCTTTTAATACTTCTAAAGACAAGCACTCTTCTTTCTTATATTTACACTTCGGTCCATTGACCTAGGTTGACCGTTGGCTCCATTGTTCTTAAATTGACAATCCAAATTAAGTTTCCATCAAAAACCCCAAACAAACCCTAACCCTTTTTTAAGAAGAACCCTAACACTTTTGCTTTGTCTTTTCTCCCTCCTTTTTCTTCATCTCTACGACAACAATGCAAGATACCCTTTCCCTGTATATCATGTTACTCGCATCACTCATCACCGCCTAACCTCAAAAGAATTTTCTCCAGATCCATCAAAATGGATTTCACCGAACTCGAAGCCATCGAGGGCCTCCGCTGGTCCTGGAACTCATGGCCACCAACCAAATCCGACGCCGTTTCCCTCATCATCCCACTCAGCCTCCTCCACACCCCCTTAATGCAATCCTCCGAAATCCCTATCCTCCCTTACGACCCACTCATCTGCTCCAAATGCGGCGCCGTTTTAAACCCTTACGCCCGCGTCGACTACGCCTCCCGCATCTGGACTTGCCCTTTCTGCTACGGCAAAAGCCCTTTCCCACGCTCTTACTCCTCCATCGCCGAAACCAACCTCCCCGCCGAGCTCTTCCCAACCTACTCCTCCGTCGAGTACGCCGCCGCCCACGATCACTTGCCTAACACTTTAGGCTCCGCCACGTCGTTTTCTTCTATGGCGTCATTTTCGTCTGTGTCGAGTGGTGGCGGTGGCGTGGTAGGGCCCGCGTTTGTGTTTGTGGTTGACGGTTGCATGGAGGAGGCCGAGATAAGGGCGGTTAAGCATGAGCTGTTGCGTGTTATGGAGCAGTTACCGGAAAATGCTCTGGTCGGTTTAGTTGTTTTTGATTCAATGGTCTATGTTCATGATCTTGGATTCTCCGAGTGTTGTCGAGTTCTAGTTTTGCATGGTGGACGCGAGCTCTCTTCAGAGCAGGTATCAGACTTTTTTTTTTTTTAAATTATACTTTTTGTTGGTCTATTATTTGAACAGAGTGAGATTTGATGTAAAATGTAGGACTAGTGACAAATAATGGGTATGTTATGTAATTGTTGTGCTTCTGCTTCATATTTTGCAGCACCTCAATTTTAAACATACCACGCATTGTATTTAATACTGATAATGGATAGGTATTG
Source organism: Luvunga scandens (assembly GCA_030449905.1). Classification (NCBI taxonomy): domain Eukaryota; kingdom Viridiplantae; phylum Streptophyta; class Magnoliopsida; order Sapindales; family Rutaceae; genus Luvunga; species Luvunga scandens. The sequence continues at coordinate 4,610,875 of JASUUG010000478.1, forward strand.
CCGTATTGATGATGGGTTAATTTGGTTGTTGGGGTTTTAGACAGATATGTTAAGTTGAATACAAACAGCTGGTAATTGATAGTTTCTTTAAGATTACATATTCAAGTTTGTGTTTACTTTTAATGTCTCAGATCCAGCATTTGATGGGAATTCGTTGTGCAAAGCAGCAGCAACTAGGAAAGACACCAGTTATTCAAAAGCAGGGATTTTTGTTACCTGTGTCGGAGTGTGAATTCAACATTACGACTGCAATTGAAGAGATAAGTTCTTTGACACAAAGAACACCTGGACATCGTCCTCAAAGATGCACAGGAGCAGCAATATCAGCTGCAGTTGGTCTTTTGGAAGGATGCTTAGTGAATACAGGCTCCCGGATCATGGTCTTTACTTCAGGCCCTGCAACAATGGGCCCAGGGATTATTGTCGAAACGGAATTCAGTAAAGCTATCAGGAATCATGGAGACCTAATGAATGGTCATGCACCTTATTATAGAAAGTCTTGTGCATTTTACAAGCAATTGTCTGAGAGATTAATTAAGTCGTCTGTTGTTCTTGATTTGTTTGCTTGTTCTCTTGATCAAGTTGGTGTTGCTGAGCTAAAAGTTCCTGTTGAGAGTTCAGGTGGATTCATCATGATTGGCGAGACATTTGAATCAGATCAATTTAGAAAATGTATACGCCATATTTTTGGTCATGATGAGGACGGCAGTTTGAAGATGTATTTTGATGCAACTATTGAGGTAGTCACCACCAGAGATGTAAAAATTTGTGGAGCCCTTGGTCCCTGTGTGTCTCTTAAGAAAAAGAACAATTTAGTCAGTGACAATGAGACAGGGGAGGGTGGGACTTATATGTGGAAGTTGAATATGCTCACTAGTAAAACATGTATTGCTTTCTTCTTCCAAGTGAGTGATGAGCAGAAAGCTAAACCTGGATCTGCGTTTTTTATTCAGTTTATTACACGTTATCGTCATGGAAACATGAGTATCCGGAAAAGGGTGACAACTGCTGCCAGAAGATGGGTTGGGAAACAGTCACCTGAAATAGCTGCTGGGTTTGACCAAGAAGCAGCAGCTGCAATAATGGCAAGACTTGCTATCCATCGAGCAGAGACATGTTATTCTCGAGATGTGGTAAGATGGCTAGATGACACGCTCATTCGTTTCACATCCAAGTTTGGGGACTATGTGCAGGAAGATCCATCTTCCTTTCGCCTGTCCTCAAACTTCTCTCTGTATCCTCAATTTATGTTCTATTTAAGGAGGTCCCAGTTTATCGATGTGTTCAACTGTACTCCTGATGAGACTGCCTTCTTCAGGCTGATGCTGAACCGTGAAGGTGTAGTGGGCTCTCTTATCATGATCCAGCCTACGCTTTTTCAGTATTCTTTTGATGGGCCTCCTGTTCCAGTCCTCCTTGATGTTCGTTCAATCTCTCCGGATGTTATATTACTCTTTGATTCTTACTTCTATGTGGTTATTCATTATGGGTCCAAGATTGCTCAGTGGAAGAAGCTTGGTTATGATAAGGATCCAAACCATGAGAATTTGAGAAAGCTGTTGGAAGCTCCAGAGACTGATGCAGAGCAATTGGTGGCTGAACGCATTCCTGCACCTAAGATTATAAAGTGTGACCAGCATGGTAGTCAGGCAAGATTTCTTCTTGCTAAGTTGAATCCATCTGTTACTCAAGACTCAATGTACAAAGAAGGGTCAGATGTCATATTTACCGATGATTTGAGTTTGGAAGTTTTCATAGATCATTTACAAACCTTGGCAGTTCAGGGTTAATTAGGAATTTTGTATATAGATTTTGGCAGTCAGAAAAGAGCAAAATCCCTTGTATAGTCCCCTCAAGTGCCATGGTGTCTAATTATCTTTCGCCAGAATAGGATTACCTAATCCTAATCTTGGATAGATTTCATTTTTCCCTACACATCTTCAATTTTGTGATGAGAGTGGAGATTGATTGCGGTACTTCTCCTTTCCTCGTAAATGAGTTCATGTGTTTTTCTTCGGTCATCAACAAGTATTATGCATTCACTCTTTTAACTATTAGATTAAGATGGAGGGTAAGCTTATGTTACATTAAGTGTAACAAACAATCAATACATATGAACCATTAGATTTTGATATTTATTAATCTAATGGTTGAAAATAATTTTAACCTAAAACAAGGTATGGGTGTAATAAATATTTATAAGAAATTTTATTTTTAGTCACATATTTACTTATTTGTTTAAATTAGTCCTCATTGATTTTATGTAATTAAATAATTTTGTCATCCATCTCTTGTACATTTATTTTTTAAATTTTTTAAGTTTTTACTATATTTTTATAAATATCTAAATGATTATCATATTTATAAAGACCTACAAATTCTGAATATATATTTGCAAATGCATTTATAATTTCTCATCTCTCTTAAGACATAAACTATATTTTTTTCTTATATATATATTATAATTTAAATTTAGCATCTTGAATTATAAAATATATTATATGTCATAAATATCTTATGAATATAACGAATTACTAAAAAGATGGTATAATGAATAAATCATTATAATCTCTAATAATTTCATAAAATATAAAAATTAATAAGTTACCACATTTTGGCTATATGCAAAGAGAATTTTTTTAATGAAAGATTTCAATTCTTGATCTGATCAATGACTCAAACATGCGAGTAAATAATCAATTAAATTAAATTTCACTATATTTATTAGATAAATTAGAAAACCTAATTTTATCTATAAATGATATAGAAAATACAAACAAAATATTAGAAATTAATAATTTCAATGAAGAAAACATAAAATAAATTAAAAACTTAAGAGATTAAATGAGTAAAGAATTTAATAAAGTTAAAAAATTAATAAAATACTTCAACATTAAAGATTATGATATATTAAAGTAAAAAATTATTAATATAATGAATAAAAATTCAATAATATAAGATTAAATAAGTTAGAGATTTAATTACATAAAATAAAAACTTAGTACTAAATTTATTATAACTATAAATAAAAAATTTTAAAAAAAAATTAAAATACTTGTAGTGTAGTCTGGTGGGGTTTAAAATAAAACTTTAAAAGTTTTTAAATTTTTTATAATTGTTAACTTTTATGAGGATTTGAAAAATATGTGCTGTATGTTACAGCAGATGTAACATAATGGTCGCCTAAGATGGATGTCCAGGTTCTTGTTTATCCTCTTCTCAGCAACAACAACATTGAGTTTGTAAAAGAAAGTTGCAGTGTTTGTACAAGTACGAATCTTTCATTTTATTTGCAAAGGACAATTTTTTTTTTATCCGTATGCCGTTGATGGCTTGATGGGACTAGTGAAAGACGCATTGAACCCATAAAACTTTGGGAGCCCCTAAGTTACTTACGGGCGTTGTCTTTTGTTTATTTTGTTTTTTTTGTAACACTTCATTCAAGCCCCTTACATTCTATTTTATTTATAATTTATTTATAAATATTATAAAATTTTTTAAATTTATTCATAAATTTTTAAAATATCAAGTTTACTCTTATAATTTTTAAATTTCTAAAATATCCTTCATTTAATTAAAAAATATAATAATTATTAAATAAATTATAATTATAATTATTATATTATTATTATTTAAAATAGATTATTATTATTATTATTAACAACAACAATAAAAGATATTATTATTATAATTAATACATTAACAATAATTAATAATAATTTTTTAGTTAACAATAATTATTATTAATAATTATGGATTGAATTTAATAATTATGGATTAAAAGATATTCTACTTTATTTATAATTTATTTATAAATATTATAAAAAATTTTAAATTTATTTTTATAATTTTTAAATTCTAAAAAATCTTTTATTTAATTAAAAAATATAATTATTATTAATGGATTATAATTATAATTATGATTATAATAATATAATTTTAATTTTAAACAGATTATTATTATTATTAACAACAATAAAAGGTATTATAATTAATTATATATATTAATAATAATTGATAATAATTTTTAGTTAAATTTTTAACAATAATAATAATAATTGTTAATTAATTTTTGAATAATAATAATAATCACAATAATTAAAATACAAAATAATAATCTAAATATACTTATATTCAAATCCAATCCATTTGAATTAATTTTTTATACAATACTTCAAATTCAATTCATAATATGACAATAATTAATAATAATTTTTTAATTAAATTATTAACAATAATAATTATTTTTATTTATTTATTTATTTAGGGACAAGGAAACAGAGGATGAAGCCAATAGAGATGGAGAAAACGAAGAAAAGTACCTTGGCTCCTTGTGAAGGAAGTGGTGTTGACAAATTTGTTGGGGGTATTGTTGATGCAATGTTATGTTGAGAAAATAAGTGAATAGATTTGATGACTTGGGGTCTAGAGAGTGAGAGTGATCTTGATCGGAAGGTGGGGGAAGAGAGAGAGTGTGATGGGAAAATAGAGAGTGTAGATTTAGAGATGTGTTTATAATTAATTAATATATTAACAATAATTAATAAAGATTTTTTAGTTAAATTGTTAATAATTAATAATTATTACTATTAATTATTATTATTATTAATAAAAAATTAATTATTAATAATTATTATTGTTAACTAAAAAATTATTATTAATTATTTTTAATGTATTAATTATAATAATAATACCTTTTATTGTTGTTGTTAATAATAATAATAATCTATTTAAAATAATAATAATAATATAATCATTATAATTATAATTTATTTAATAATTATTATATTTTTTAATTAAATGGATGGTATTTTAGAAATTTAAAAATTATAAGAGTAAACTTGATATTTTAAAAATTTATGAATAAATTTAAAAATATTTATAATATTTATAAATAAATTATAAATAAAATAGAATGTAAGGGGCCTGAATGAAGTTTTACAAAAAAAACAAAATAAACAAAAGACAACGCCCGTAAGTTACGTTAAACGTAACTTAGGGGGTCCTAAAACTTTTTCTTTTTTTCTTTTTTCTTTTTTCAAATATTTTTGGAGGGTTCGAACTTTATAGATTATGCATGCGTACAAGGTTAGTTGGAACCAGATCAATTTAAATAGAAGAAGATGACATGGGAATTTACTCAAATTGGTGGCAATGTGGCATTTCCTTTGTCCTCTCATTGGAGGGAGGCAAAATCTGATCAGCCACTACATCTTCAGCCGTCGTGTCCACAAGCTCAAACCAAGCAATGAATTCACGAGTTCACGTCACTGTTATTTTGAAATAGAATTGAATGCAAACCTAATATGGGGTTGGTTGGGCTCATGTGATAGCTTACGACTTTACGTATTTGTATAATTAGATGATGTTGGAAAAAATTGTAAACGAGTGGATGTCATGCTTGAATCATTTTCTTCAATTTATAAAGCCAAAGACATGCTAGATGGCACCGTCCTTAGTTTTATAAAGGCAACATACAAATTTTGGTTGAACATTTTGATAATTACGCCATTGTTTTGTAATCCCCAAGTCGAACCTCGTCATATTAATAATATATTTTAGCATGGCTACAGTAATTTTATTGTGCATTATGGAATATTCCAATAAAAAAAGTGCCCGTGCACGTACGAACGAAAATTAAAGAGGCTGTGCTTAAATCTGGCTTGAAGTTTTGACCTAACTGGCAACCAAGAAAATATTTTTTAACGACGTGCTCGAAAGTTATATGCTCGAGGGATCTTGTTAAATGCTTTTATACTGAAATTAGCGAAGCAATAAGAAGATAGGGATAGCTTTTAATTTTGCCCATTAGAAGTAAAACGAATTTAATGAAGAAGAACTTGTTTGCTTTTTCTTCGCTGTCAATGATTGGCTGGATAGTAGTGGCGTGGCCAAAAAATCATGTCATTTACAAGCAATCACAAGAGTTTTGTCAAGTGTCTAAGTGGGCACATAGGTGAGAATTAATACTCACTAGATCATTTTCTATATTAATATATACAATTTTATAATACAATTACCACATATTTCATATTATTTTTTAATTTTATTAAAGTAGAAACGTGTGTGTGTGTGTGTTTGTAGCACTACTGTTATATTGAGCAGAGTAAAACTTTTGTTACTCTAGTTGACAATATTAATTAATCAATTTGTAGGACTCAGCTACCTTACAAAATGAAACTTATTAATAACTTAGTAGATAATAGATCATATTATCCGTGCAATGCTATCACGTGATGTCACCTAATTATTCCACAAGGTCAACTTCACTTACTGAGCATTTAAAAAAAAAAAGTATGACTTCACTTACTAAGCGTTATAAAATTTTAAGTGTACAATTGGGCTTTATAAAATTAGCAACATTATAAATCGGATCGTTCATGCTAATGCAATGTGTTAGCTTGGTGCCGCGCATCTAATGTTGAATTGTAATGTTTTATATAGATGTGTATTAAAATTTAACTAAAATCTCACTGACTTATTACACTGGAAATTTAATCACCATAAGTTGCCGCACTTTGTAAAAAATTGAGGTATGATAACTAAATCCTCCAACAAGAAGTTTTTGGCAAACATAGAGTGCATTTAGAATTGAGTTTGGACAGTTGTACCTTAAAAACTACCGTACTAAAGTATTTAATAAACACTAATTGTTATATCTTAAAAGCTATATTGATATAATTTTTTACTTGTATTATAAAAAATCTATTATATCTTTAATAATTTTATTAAAATTATTATTTACTACATATTATAACTTTTATTTTATAATTATAATTTCTTTATAATATTGTAATTTAAAAATTACAGTACCTCAATTTTAAATGCATCCATAATCTCCTCCGTCTGTCTTATTTACACAATTTCATAAATATAATGATAAAAATTTTTAATTATATCAAATTTGACTTTACCGACCACCGACCAAATAATTAAGTAACGCAAACGCCTAAAAACACCCACCCGTCCCCAGGTTAATCCAACCCGGCTCACCTCTAAAATCTTCAATCGATTGATCAAATTCGATTGCCCTTTTGCGGTGCATGGCCAGAACGTTTGTACTTGAGAAAATTGACTTCTGACACGTTGTTGTACCAACTCTCTTACAAAAGGATTTGTCCCACATAGGCCCCTCCCAAATCTATTTCGACTTTCGCTTATTTTACTACCAACCATATCCCAACACGTAAGCAAGCGTAAAAGAAACACGAGGTCGCACCCGCACTCTACATCAATATGACGGGTAATTTTTTTAAAAAACTACATTATAAGTAATGTTTTTTAAAAGAAAAAATAAAAATAAAATGAAGAATTATTAAACGAAGGAGGATTCTTGGTGTCGTGTTAACGCTGGGGTTGGGGATGTGATTCTGAAAGGTGATGGTTAAGAAGAGAGATGGCGCGAGACGGGTACGTGGTGCCGGCGGCGGACCCGCAGGCGGCGGCTGTGGCAACGAAGAAGAAAACGCGGTCGTCTCGGAGCTGGATACTGCTTGACGCCACCGGAAACAGCACCGTTTTGGATGTAGACAAGTACGCTATCATGCACCGTGTCCAAATCCACGCGCGCGATCTCCGCATTCTCGATCCCTTGCTCTCCTATCCCTCCACTATTCTCGGACGTGAAAAAGCTATTGTTTTGAACTTGGAGGTTGTTTATTTTTTCAATGTCGTTTTGTCTCCCCCCCCCCCCCCCCCCCCCCCCTTGTTGTTAATTTATTATAAGTTTTCAATCGAATAATGATTATTATTTTACGCATTTGCAGCACATCAAGGCAATTATTACTTCGGAAGAGGTAATTATTATTATTGCATTTTTTTTTCAATCTTGTGATCGTCAATCTTCATTAATTCACAAGAGTGCTTCTTGTAGAAGTAAATGATTCCTCAATTCTTATTTTCAAGTACAATTTTAAGCAGATATGATCTTGGCCTTTGTATTACTTTTAGGGAATTCTAAATCATAACTATTTTTGTTAACATTATTACTTAATCAAAATTATTATTTAATCTTTTCTAACATGTTTAGTTTTTGGTTTTTATATAAAGTTCTGGTGTGGAAAAGAACTATTTTTAGGGAATTCTAAATCATAACTATTTTTGTTAACATTATTGCTTAATCAAAATTATTATTTTATCTTTTCTAACATGTTTAGTTTTTGGTTTTTACATAAAGTTCTGGTGTGGAAAAGAACATGCAAGTGTGAGCGTGGGCCACTTTGGGCAGACTGTGATGATTGTTTTTGTTATATTATAGGTGTTGCTTCGAGATCCTCTGGATGAACTTGTAATCCCTGTTGTTGCGGAACTTCAAAGGCGATTGACTCCTGTAAATGCCATTCGCGATAGTCAGGGAGATGGGAAAGAGTATGCAGGAGGGAATGATGTTGATGTGGGTGAAGAAGATGGTATGACACATTCTTAATTATGACAAATTGATTTAGTGGATAAAAACAACAAGAACATCATTTGGCTGTACGTGGCACATTAGTGAGCCCCTTCTTTTCTACAGTTGTTTGCATCATTTGGAATTTCTAATTGTCTAATATGCTATGCAGAGTCTCCATTTGAATTCCGAGCCCTTGAGGTAGCTTTGGAGGCCATTTGTAGTTTTCTTGCTGCACGTACTACAGAACTAGAGAGTGCTGCATATCCTGCCCTGGATGAGCTTACATCCAAGGTGTGCACTTTTACCTTTTTCTTACTACCATGATAAGTTTCTGCTGTCAGTGTAGACTTACAGGTTTGTCTTGGGGTAAAGATTTTGTGCATGTTGCTGCTTCTTCGCATATCATTTATTTGCTTTGTCGTTTTCTGTTGAATCATGACATTTCATAGAAATTTGTATATTGAAATATGAGTTTTTGCGAGAAACATCTAGAAGAGTAATGCGTTTTTAATTTAATTTTGATTCTTAGATAGAGCCTTATTGAAGTATTGAAATTTCAAGTGTCTCTAGAAATTGTATAGAAACGTGTTATATTCGTTATTCCGCAGCTTGCTTATGGAAAAGTTCGTGCTTAACCAGCTGCATGTTTGACATTTGGGAATATCGCTTAATCTCTTTGTGTGTGTTCGGTTACAAAAGCATAGTATTCAGTTGTTTGTTTCAATGGTGTAAAATTAAGAATGTTGTTTATGGCAGAGCTCTTTGAAGATTCTGTTTAGAGAGATTACCCTTGGTGTTTTCTTTCTTTTATGTTTGTTTTGTGGTGCAAGGAGTCTTATCTTGAGCGTATGGTAATGGTTTATGAAACACCAAACTGATTATATGAAGAGTGTCTTTGTGGTGGATGCTGGATGAATATGTTTCTTTACCGTGTTATATGAAGAGTATCTGTGTTAGATACTCATAATACCATCATAATTTTTTCTTGCAGTTGTTTGACCAAGTCCTCTTTAACTCTCATGTACTTAAATCTAGAGAATGGTCCTCTTTCAGACGCTTGCCTGTTTGCTAGGATTCTGATAGGAAAATTATTCAAGGCTTGGTGCAGTGTTGGTTATGCCAGAGTTTCATATCCTTCTTTTTCTTTATCCATAAACTTTACACTCATTGTACTTGTCATATTTGTAGTCACCCTGAATATTTTGCTTCCATTTTTGGGTTTATTCTGTTACTGTGGTCAACCTGTCTAAATGGTTTCATGTATTTCTATGGTGGAAAGAAATTGTTTACTTTGATGTGTGTGTGTTATTCACTGTTGAGTGGAGCTGTTTATCCTTGTTTGCTTTCTGGCTTCTTGTTTTCTACCTTTGCATAACTGTGCGTGGTTTACTCCAACATTGCAGATTAGTAGCCGTAATTTGGACAGGGTTCGTAAATTGAAGAGTGCAATGACTAGGTTGACTGCTCGTGTTCAAAAGGTATATAGATTGTGCCTTGTATTAAATCCTTTTTATCTATTTGTGACCGTTTAGAAATCATGTTATCTACAGAGATATGTGTTTTTAATGGAAATTGATGAATTTCATCAAATCAACACAGAAATCATAGACTGAATATGAAATCGTATACTAAATAAGTTAGGCTACGCCACATATTTTATTCTCTTTGTTGTGGCTGCATTGACCCAGTGGTCCTGCTATTTGGAAAGTCCATTGCTAAGAAAATTACTTTATTTCATGTAGTAGAAAGCGTTCATATATAATCAGCATGACTTCTTTTTCACCTAGAGTAGGATCATTCCCATTATTAAGTTCATGTTATCTTTATCCAATAAAACTTTGCTAATAGGCTAAGTAATCATTTGGGCATCGCTTATTGTAGGTGAGGGATGAACTTGAACAGCTGCTTGATGATGATGATGATATGGCTGACCTTTACCTGTCTAGAAAGATGGCCGGTGCATCACCTGTTAGTGGTTCAGGTGCTGCTAATTGGTTTCCTGCTTCCCCTACCATAGGCTCAAAGATATCAAGAGCAAGTAGAGCCAGTTTGGCAACAATTCGAGGAGACGAGAATGATGTTGAGGAGCTTGAAATGTTACTAGAGGTTATAACATTACTTTCATTCACATTTGTCATGTTACCAGATCCGAAAAAATGCTATCAAGTCAGAAATTCTAAATTGGTAAACAACCTATATTGCAGGCATACTTTATGCAAATTGATAGCACATTGAATAAATTGTCAACGGTATGTGCTTTCATTCTTTGTTTGTCTTCAATATATCATTTTGGCTCTTAGTGTGTCTTGTGTTATTTTAGGTGTATATTTATCTATATGCTGCATTTATATTGCTAACATGGGGCAAAAATATTGCGTACAATACCATATGAAGTGTGATGAATAATGCATGCTACTAAAAATTTGCAGGAAGTGATGAGTTATTTTAAGTGAATTTCAAATTATTTTGAATTGCAGTTGGAAGTGAATTGTCTACTGCAAGTTTTGTAACCAATTTTGAGTTATTATGTCTGTGTTTAATTTCGTTTCAGCTATCCCATATACGTCAGTTGCATGAGATAATAGGGACATCATCTTCTTTGAAGTAAAGTAGATCAATTAGTACCTGTGTGTTTAAAATTTTCATTTCATGTTCAATGCATGAGGTTTTGGCTAAAAGTTATGTTGTGCTCATGTTTAAGGACCATTTTAAGGTTTTCTCTGAGGTAGAAAGGTCTTTGTATAAGCCAATATGCTTAGACTTCTAGAATATTCAACTAGTTGAGTCAAATTCACTATCAGTATGGTTTTCTAATGTTCTTGTTTCATAACGTGGTAAAAGATTCATTTCTATGGTACAATACCAAATAATTTACCATTGTGTGCCTTATATTCTGAATGTTATTTGGTAGGGGCATGTAATCTAGTGATCACTTCTCATCTTTGCTACTTATATCTTTGTAATGATTACATGGATTAAAAGAACATTTCATGCAATGGGTAATATGTAAACTGTTTTACTTTAAAACCCTAATATTTAATTTGGCAGATTCCATCAACTCATAAGAATCTTTGCTGCATTTCAGATAGCTAAGAAGAAAATTAGTTTTGGTACTTTTGGTTATTCATGTACCCACTGCCAAACATCAGAACAGGACAAACCCCTTTTGCAACCACCGAATTGTCTGATGAACTAAGGAATTGATTCCTGTATTCTTATTTTTCATTTGTTTTTCAAATTCTTCATTATGTAAACTATTGAGAGATAAAATTAGTCCTTTTTGGAATTCCCCTCGCTTACTAGTGAACCGAAAAGCTTAGGAAATATTCCCTGAAATCCAAGCCTGCAGCTGGCGCACTTAGGTTTAATGAACCATAAATATCTGGTTCAGAGATCGGATATATGATAGATGAAAGACATAATTTACATTCTCTATTCTGCGACCTTACTTTGTCTGATTGCTTAATGTGAATTTTGCAGCTGCGAGAGTACATTGATGACACCGAGGATTACATTAATATTCAGGTAGCCAACTTTGAAATTGAAAGCTTACAACTTATTGACCACATTTTTAAGCCTATGTGGGTTCTTTTTTTTCTTTTTTTGAAATCTGATTAAACATTAAATATCTGTTTTTGCAGCTGGATAATCATCGAAATCAGCTCATTCAGGTGCTTTAATCTTCTCCATATTTCATATGATATCATTATTGCTGCTGGTTTCTTTTTTTCTTCTTTTTTCTTTTAACATTTGTCTCTGGTTTTCTTTTTTCCTTCTTGGAGCATTTATCTCACATTTGAATTCTTATCCTGTCTCACTTTTGTGCTGCAGTTAGAACTCTTTCTAAGTTCAGGAACCGTCTCATTATCCATGTACTCTTTGGTAGCTGGAATATTTGGCATGAATATCCCGTATACTTGGAATAATAACCATGGATACATGTTTAAATGGGTGTGTAAAATTTCCAAGCTGATCATATTTGCTTCTGATTTTAGAGTGAAGTTCCCTTTCAGATAACTGAATGATTTTTTTCCCCTAATGGTAGGTGGTCATCTTCACAGGAATATTTTGTGCAATGACATTCGTGTTTGTTATGTCCTACGCCCGATTCAAGGGTTTGGTCGGATCTTGATTTGTTGATCCACCATTCTCTGCCTGAAATGATCTTTGAGATTGCACTTTAAGAGGCTCCAAACATGCTTGTGAATGAACTAGGTTGCTAAGACCGTGAATGGGATTACAAAATCACAGTCCCATCTACAGCCTTGTCATTTCATGATGATAATGGAGTGGGACAAAATGTCTCCATCTCTTAAATTGTAATTTCAAATGTTGGGGCACAACACCACAGCAAGTTCATGTGAACTTTCAGCAATCTGATTAACTGATCTCAGGTACCAGTACTGATAATTGTAAAAATATTTTACAGATGGAATTTTTTTTTTCTTGACTCTAATGATTCTTATTTTTCTCATTTGGAGCTCATATTACACATTAGAGGTTGTAACTGTTATATAATTTATACGTCAAATTAACAGCAACAACCAGTATTGATTGACCACTGTTCTTGAATAGCAGTGCAGTACTAATTAGCTGCTCAAATGAGCGTTATACAGAAGTGCTTTTGTCAAAATCATTTTTTATATACGCGTTTTTTTTTTTTTTTGAATTACAGCATTCATTTGAACAGTGTATCAAATTCTATCGGAGATCATTTCTAGCACTTTCCTCGTGATTGTCATGTTTTGTGGATGGTTTGGCCTGGCTCGGTCTTTAATTATTTATTCAGAAAAGAAAAATTTTAACTTTGTACTCTGTTGTTTTGTTGGTTTTGGTGTGTGTTTCTGTTGGCTTGAATCCATGTAAACGATGAGACAAAAATTCCTTGTGAGGTCGGGCAATTTTTCTACTGATTTTTGATTTTATCTATTAATATAGGGAGGTAAGAATATATAAAATAATTCAAACTGTTATTATTATTATTATTTTTCTCATTGATTACAGGTCTCAAATTTTTGTCGAAATACGTAATTCGATTTGTTAAAATAAATATAGTAACCATTTCAAACTAGCCATCGTAGTATCATACGAAGACTTGGGTGCATGGTCTTTCATGGCCATCTGGTGTAAGGTTCGAGGGCTAATAACCAAACGTAACCTAACTAATTTCCATTAAAATGAGTTATTCTAAAATAAACAAAGAAATATAAAAGTAATAAATTAATGCTTTAAAATTATAAATGAATACTTATAAAAATAACATAAAATTTATAAATTTATTAGGTTTTAATTAAATAAAAATACTTTATTCTTTTAAGTTTTATTGAATTGTTTTAGCCATAAATTCTATATTCAGCATATGACATTTATAATTTTTTTTTCATTTTCTATCATAATATTTGTTTATTACACATGCTAATTACAAAAAAAAAATTTTCTTAATGTGTATCAAGCCAAAAAGAATAAAAACAAAAACATATGCTTATATTATTAGACATATATGATATATCAATCAAATTAAATTAAATTTTTAATTTTATACTTCATATAGTTTCCAACTTTACTTCTTACTTGTATTTAAAAATCATTTCGAGTCGTCATGGAGGTTTGGAGTGATACAAAATCGCTTATCTCACAAGTAGCTTTGAAAAACATGAATTTTTTAAAAAAATTTGATTTTGAAAATAAATGTTATCTTTAATAAAATTTGATATAAATCATCACATGTATTACATAAACCCAAAATTATCATTATTCAATTTAGAAATAAAGTCAATAAATATATAAAGGTAATCATTATTATAATGAGATTTTAATTTACATTTCTAAGTTTTTTTTTAATAATTCTTATATTAACCTACTTATTTTATCTTCTATTTATAAGTCTTATGTTTTATTTATATAATTTATGTTTTATTTTACACTTAATGTTAATTTTATAAGTTTTATGTTATATTTGTTATTCTTTTTTTTGTTTACCATTAATACACCAATTTACCATTCCTATAGTAATTTACTTATTTTACCTTCCATTTACAAATTTAATGTTTCGCTTACTTTGTTTATGTTTTGTTTTGTGCTTATTATTGATTTACAAATTTTATATTATATTTATAAGTTTTTATTTTGTCTTGTTTACCATACGTTAATTTACTTCTTTTACTTTCTATTTACATCATTTTAGTTTTATTTTCACTTAATAGTATTTTCAAGTTTTATATTGTATCTATATTTTTTGTTTTTTTCACAAATAATACATCAATTTACTACTGTTATATTGATTTACTTATTTTGCCTTTCATTTATAAGTCTTATATTTCATTTACAAAATTTATGTTTTATTTTATATTTAATGTTAATCTGTAAGTTTTATTTTACATTTGTAAGTTCTTGTTTTGTTTACTAATAGCACACTAATTTACCACTCCTATTATAATTTACTTATTTTACTTTCCATTTATAAATTTTAAGTTTTATGTACTTAATTTATATTTAATTTTATATTTAATGTTGATTTACAAATTTTATGTTAAATTTATATATCTTATGTTTTATTTATACAATTCATGTTTAGTTATAGTTTTAATGCACTATGTCATTAACATATTACAATATGTATGGATTCTTTCATTAATATATATATACTTTTCTAGTTTGGGATCTTAAAGTGCGAGAAATATCCGAGAAAATTTTAAAATAATAGGGTTTTAGATACTTAAAACTTAAAGCATTTAAACTTTAAGCCTCTAAAACCTTATGGTTTATACGTTTTCTTGGCACTTTAAAATTTCGAATTGGAACATATATATATATATATATATATATATATATATATATAGGGAGAGAGAGAGAGAGAGAGCGAGAAAGTTCTTCACAATAATGTCACAAAAACTGATACAACTTATTTTTTAATAGTATCTTTATATTTAATAAAGTGAAAATGCCTCATTAAAAAATGATTTTAGGAACTCTTCCATTAAAAAAACACTAAAATCGAAAATTGGTAGTACTCTCCTATCGGGTAGCATGTGCATATTACAAATTTTGGCGGTGTATGAGCTTGTGAGGGTTGTTAATTTTGACACATTTATGAGAAATGAAAAGGCAATAAGGGAATTGTTGATGAACATACATATAACGAAGGTAACTGAATAGGAGTTTGCATATAAATTAAGAATCAGTTACAAGCAATTTTTCTTACTTCCTTTCTCTTCTTTTCCTCGATTTTGTTCCCTCGAAAAGTTTAAGAGATCATGATTGATGTGCATATATATTCAGCTCTCTCTCCAAATAACCCTTTGGAAAATTTTAAGAATTTCAAGATAGGGAGTGTAATTTTAAGATAAAAACTTCAAAATAAAGATGTGAAGAAAGTATCTATCTCAAAATAAATAATTTTCCATTTATGGATTTTTAATGTTACTTTGTTGTATTTTGTTTATAAAGAAAAAAAAAAAAAACATACGTATACCAAAAAAAAAAAAAATTTATATTTGGGTCAATTCGAATACAGAAAATTACCGTTTCAGTCATTCCGATAAATTGAAAATTACTCATGCACGTTGCAAATAACACACAGTATGCATTTGGATATCGTGAAATCACAAATTCTGACACTTGTTGATCATTAGAAAGAATAAAGGGGAGGATTTGAGGGATAGAGTCATGCATATCTAACCGAAGGAGATGAAAATAAAAAAAATTAAAAGATAAAAACGCATCGATTAAGAGTTAAAACGCAGACTAAGGTACTCTCTCTTTCTC
Organism: Luvunga scandens; assembly: GCA_030449905.1. NCBI lineage: Eukaryota > Viridiplantae > Streptophyta > Magnoliopsida > Sapindales > Rutaceae > Luvunga > Luvunga scandens. The sequence continues at coordinate 4,627,028 of JASUUG010000478.1, forward strand.
TCCATCATTTCTTTGTTATGTTTTCGTGAAAGTTGATTTGAGATCATGAAATTGATGTGCATAATTTCAACTGTTTCTTCTACGTAACAATTCTGGGGATGCTTGATTTCGACAGTAAATTATTGGGTCTTTTCATACCCGTTCATAACAAACCTACCGTATATTTGATTTGATTCGCAAAACTTCATCATACATAAGCCTCCGAATTACAAAATTATCGCAAATTTCAACCCTCTGGGTAGTAATTTTGCATGATTCATCTATATATATAGCCATTTCTTTCTCTTTTTCTTCATCATGCACGTTGCCAAATAAATCTTTTTTTTTTTTTTTACATTTTACATTTCCATCTACTGTGTGGCCCCACACATAATCATAGTCGGCTCATACCAGATCCATCCCATGATTGGAAAAGAGAAAATGATCGTGTTCATGATTTTGATAAAAACCAACAGATTTGACTCCCAAAAGAAAAAAACGAGAATGTCATCACGTGCTTTCCGCGTGATTATCATCCGTTCCCGAATGCGCCGTAACTCCCTCTTGGTATAAAGTGGAAGTGAAACCCACGAGTAAAAACGCGCGCACACACAACAAAATCTAAAAGATTTGTGGGCACAAGTGCGCAGTTTAGTCGCGAGTACACAGAGGCGCATTTTATCAACTGTTACCAAACTACTCATTCTTAGTAGTATTCGGTCTTTCACTTTCGACTTGAACCGACTTGTCTCCCCTTTCGTAAACCCCATAAAATATTAATTAAAAACAACATAATTTTTTTTAAAAAAAATTTTATCACTCTACATGGTGTGATTTTTGTTCTTGTAAGCCACTATACATAGTTATTGAGAGCCTCGAACAGATCATCAAAGCTATTGCCGTCGTCTCAATCGAAACAAAACCCGCGTCGAATACTCCGAACCGCTGTACTTTCTTTGCCCTGTTATGGCCTTTTTCTCGCCCGCCAAACAGACCCCAGAAAAAATAAATTACGAATAGTTCACTTTGTGTGTGCAAAACGAGGGAAAAAATCTCATGATTGGTTGCGTTCTGGCGACATGCACCATGCTGAATACGTGAATATATTTATATTCTTTATTCATAATATAAATACATACCGCAAGTAAGAGCATTTTTTGTGCTTGTATGTGGGGGGCTCTGCTGAGTGCTTTTTCTAACAAATATTATATATTTATAAGAAGATGATGATGGCGACGACGGAACAAACGCTTAAAGTAAATAGAGAAAAGCTGGCAGCATGCATGACTTGTCCTCTCTGCAGCAAGCTTTTCAGAGATGCCACCACTATATCTGAATGTCTCCACTCATGTGAGTTCACTCTGTACATTTTCTTGTATTATTGATGTTTCGATGTAATTTAATGCCATTTTGTCTGTTTCTTGACTCTGGGTTCTCTGTTTCTATACGTAATGCTGAGTCTTGTTTGTTATTAGGAATTGATTGTAGCGTTTTTGTATGTTGATTGTGGTCTGGGTGTCTCATGATTTTCGTTTTCATGGTCTGAGTTGATTATACTGTTTTGGATTTTCTCTGTCGGTGAGTAATGATAGGACTTTATGGATAGCGATGTGCTGACTGTTGCTATTACATTGTTCACTATTAGTAATCTTTTTTGCAGCATTACTGGCAGTGAGTCCATTTTTGTCATTCTATTTTTGGAAAAGCTGTCATGGTTTTAGTGATATTTAATGATTCTATGTGTGAAAGCTGATTCCGAGGAATAGTCATTCCTATAACTATGAATGGTAAAATTTTAAAGTTTTTGTTGGCATTGCTTGTTGGATCAGATTTGCATCTTATAAAAGTGCAATTAAGCTGAAGAAATTGCTTGATACGTGCCTTTGAATGGAACAACAGTTTGCAGGAAGTGCATATATGAGAAGATAATAGAAGAGGAAATTGATAGCTGTCCAGTGTGCAACACTGATCTCGGTTGTGCTCCTCTGGAGAAACTCAGGTCAGGTATCGGATAATGACTTTGAAGTTCATGCAACAGCCTATATATATATATACAACTAATTCATGTAAAATGATTTTTGCCTAATCATTAGCAAATTACTAAAATGTACTTAAGGGGAAATTGTGAATTATTTAGAAAGTCTATTCACAGTTTAGCTGATTTGGAATGAGAATACAGATGATTTTCATTTCTGAATCTTCTATTATTTCTGTTCTGTTTGTTAGCATTTCATATGTAAACTGATTGTTGCTTGAGCATTATTTTCGAGCTGTGTCTATTGTAGCATGGTTTGCCAGGACTATGGCCTATAATTTGTTGCAAATCATTGTGAGGGTTGAGGTTGATCTTCACTCTATTGACGTTTACTGCATTTTAATTATCTTGGCATGGTTGTATTGGTATGTGAGGGAATTGGGAAAATATATTTCCTGGAGTAACAGTCTAGTAGTTTCAGTGAGGCCTTGAAATACACATAGAATTGGCCTTGCCTATCTTGCCATAGAGATAGTTACTTATGCAGAGTTTTTTGTTTTGGCTATTGTACATTAGATAGATTACTAGATTACTATTTTATTTGGAAGTAAATTGCCATTGTAGATTTATGGGGGGGGGGGGGGGAGAAGTTACCAAAAAATAGTTTAATATTTCATTTTATTTGTAAAATCCTTGTTGCCATTGATTGGTTCAAGTTATTTATCTAAGCTGATGAACATCACATCATTTTAATGAGCTTGACATGTAAATCATTGTCATTGTTTTCATTTGAGTTGTTCTGCATAATGTAAATCTTTTCAGTCCTTGGGGATGCCTCATATGTAGTGCAGTATAGTACTCATTTTAATAAAAAGCAAAGTGGAAAAAAAGAAAATTAAAGGTGTCAGTTGTCATTGAAATTCCTATAGCAAAGACAGCCTGCCTCTGGTGTGACAAGGCTACTTGTCTATTCTTGTTCAAGTTGTGTGTTGTGTGTTAGATGCATGATTTATTGACACCATAAACGCCAAGCATCTTGTACTTAGAAGTCAATTTATTAATGGAAAAAAAATTCAGATGGTGATATGATGAATATAAAATCAGGAATTTGTCTACTAAAACTTCGTCGATTTTTCTTATATTCTACAGGGCAGACCACAATTTACAGGATCTAAGGACAAAAATCTTCCCTTCCAAAAGGCCCAACTTGGATGCACCTGACTCTGTGTCCTCTGTCCCATTGCCAGCAAGAAGAAAAGAGATATCTTTATCTTCGTTGGCAATTAGCACACCTAAATCACCAGCCAAGTCTAGCTCCAGTGGAAGAAGATCAAAGCCGGGTCCAAAGAAGAATCTTGCTCAACAAGAATATACTTCTCCCAGTAAGGAGCCCATTAAGGATGTGGAAGATCCCCAGGAGCTAAGTTCTGAGCCTCTCTGCAGAACTACACAAACTAAAAGGCAGGTAAAGGAGGCAATGCGGTGGTTATTCATGCTTGTTATGTTGTTAAACATCCTTGTATAGCAATAAAGGTGATAGTGTAACTTGCCTATTGGATCTTATGCTTGACGTTATTTATCCTTTTTCCTGATAAAATGATGCAGATTCTTTCTGATTCTGAACCATCTATCCAACACACACTCAATAAAGGTACAGAGGACATTGCCGAGCCTTTGGAGGGGAAAGCTGATTTGTGGAAACCGTTAAATGTCCTGGTGGAAGCTGCTAGTAAAACGAAGGCTAATAAGTCTATTTCACGAGGGACTGTTGGCAGACCAATATTGCTTGATGCCCATGACAGTGATCCAACCCCTAGAGCCAAATTAAAGGAATGTAGTAATGCATCAAAAGTCCATGGGAATGAAAATGATACAATTCCTGGACCATCTGGTTCAGCAAGACCTAGAAAATCTCTAGGCCGACCAAAAAAAGCAGCTGTCTCTGTGGGGCTGAATGTTTCAGCACAAGCTGTGGTCGACACAACTCATAAATTTGATGGAAGATTTGGTCCAATTTGGTTCTCTTTAGTTGCTTCTGATGAACAGTGAGAATTATTTCCTTGCATTGTGAAAGAACAATGGTCTTTGATTGATGTAAAATTTTTCTTTAGAATCTCACAAAAGTTTAGTTTATGATTATTTATTCTATTGTTTCAGGGAAGGTGATGAACCTCTGCCACAGATTTCTTCATGCTATTTAAGGGTTAAGTGAGTTCCATTATCCCAATCACCTGAAAAGTGCTTATAGTGTCTCTTTTCTTATGTTTGCTTTCTGGGTTTGGACGTAGAAACTTATGATAGAAAACGTGTTTTACAGCTCATCTAGTGATAATTCAATCTCTTCGAGTTATTTTAGTGCTACAAGAATGTTGTCTTGGTGTGTGAATAGGATGCATGTCCTCTGTTTCCCCCTTCCCCAATGTCATTACTCATTACCTATAAATCCGCAGACTGCAGGAATGTGAGAATGATTGGCAGAGATTTGAATGAACTATTTACAAATGATCATCGTTTTTGTTCATTTCTGGGTTTCTTTTTGAACATGGGACAAGGTAATCAATTACTGCTTGTAACTATAAGAAACAAAGCACCTCTATTCTTTTCTCAGCATGAGACATTGCTGACCGTGCTTTTGGTCTTAAGGTTGAGAAGGACTTGTCAACTGTTAGATGAGACCACGTATACAATAAATGTATTATGATTTCACAATTCCGAAGTACTAGCTTAACTTTTTCATTGGCAAGCTCTCTTGGTTCTTGTTTTAGCTTTCATATACAAGCTCTCTCACCTCTTGTAGGGATGGTCGCTTGCCAGTTTCATTCATCAAAAGGTACATCGTCAAAAAACTCAATCTTACTAGTGAGGCTGAGGTAATGTCATCTCGCTGTTTTCTCCATAATTGAATGCTCACATAACAGGGTCTTTATACCATAATAAAGATTCTAATAATATAAGCTTTTGCTGCTTGTAATTTACAAAGGTGGAAATCTCATTGCGTGGCCAGCCAGTGCTATCTACATTGGAACTGCATAACTTAATAAACTGGTGGGTGCAGACATCCTCAGCACCAGAAAGAATACAAACAGCAGTAGGCAGCTCAGCAAAGGATTTTGTGATGGTTCTCTCGTATGGTCGGAAAGCTCAGCCCCCGTAACCATGTATAAAAACAGTGTACAGTCTCCTCTTACATCAATGATATCAAGTCTGGGGGTCCGAGGCAGCAAAGTTTTTCTTGTCAAACATTTCAATTATTAGGGGCAAAAAAAGTTCTAATTTCTTACAACTGGTCACACCTGCACAGGCATATAAATGTTGTGCGTGTTATGTTATATGACTCCTGTTATTTCATCTTTTATTTCCTTTTCATGCTCAACTTGTATGTAGTAGAGAAGAATATCCGTGAGGTACGAGTCTGCTAGAAAAGTTATGAATGCATGCTGAAACTAAAAGGAAACAAATACGCCACATATTCCCTGGCCCTAATGCTGTCATTCTTGGGTTTTCTGGCATTATCAATGTCACAACGACAGAAAGATGATGTGCTGACTTTCATCATCATACACGGGGAGGTGAAAAAAGAGGGCTTGGATTGTTGTGATCCAATATATATATATATCTTTGTCTGTATGTCAAAAACCAGCAGCTGAGGAGCTGTTTAATTCTCATAATAATGACGACTGATGTGAAAAAAGTGAGCTTGGATATGTAGAGACTAAATGTAGAAAGTAAGACTGTACAAGTCATTGTCCGGGAAGAGTAATACATATGCAAACGCAATTACACAAATGAAACAATGTATTAACACACCAAATCATAATTCTGGATAGTTTAGAAATTCTATTTTGGGTGCAGATTTGATCATTCTGTCCATCGCAGCATTGGCAAGAACCAACTAGCAGAGAGAGAGTGAGAGACCAACAAGTACAATAATTACACCATCAAACTTGTGACATGACCATAGAATTTTTTAGGTTCAGGGATCCAGGGAGAATCTTTGTCAATCTTTTACTACCACCATTCTGGCAAAAATTTTAAAGGAACAGGTAGAAGAAAAAGAGTTCAAATCTCCTGTGTCCACCTAGTGCACATGCTACAAACAAATTCATTAAAAACAATGACTTTCAACAATCAACTTCGAACTCATAAAATGCAAGCCAAACATAAGTTTGATCGAGTTACTTCCAACTACTCAAACCAGGGCTAAAATATCATATGCTACACGACATTATCATAATAACAACAGAGTTTTGAGAAGGAAGTAGCAATAATATTTGTCAATCGTATTTGATTCCCTCACTCTTCAGTCCTCAGCATATACACAGCGCTATATAAAAAATGATCACTCAAGGAACCATGTTCATGTGATCAGACTCAAATTGATAGTAGTCTACTATGTTCACCAAAGCATTTTGCAATGACTTCAGAAAATATGTAATTCTATTCCAATTCCATTCACTTTCCATTCCATTTTTCAAAACAAACACCACCTCATAATTTTAGCTCAAAATAATACTAATACTACTACTACTACTACTACTACTAATAATAATAATAATAATAATAATAATAATACTAATAATACAAAGCAATCAGTTGACGTTTGAATTTGTACATTTATTTCAGCCAACCAATGTACACAAATTCAAGCAATATACCATTCAACATTTCGACAGTTTCAATTAAAATTTCTTTGAACAAAAAGTGTTCCTTTGACAACATTTAACAAAAATCAAATACCCGTATAAGATCCACGTGGGCTATCACCATCAAGATCATCGAGCAAAACCCCAAAAGGCGATTCTCGATCGTCCATCACAAGATCATCGGTACTCCTCAACCCAGCATGCAAAATTACCAATACAGCCCCAACAACAATCGACACCAACACATTAACCCACACGCGCGTCAAGACTAAGCCAGTCACCGTCACGGCAAACAGCGCACCGATCACGACCCGGTCGTCGACCTGAAACCCAAGGACCGTCAACGGGTCGTCGCGCGCGAAGTAGAAGAAGAACCAGGCGACGAGGGTCAAAAGGAAGACGATTATCGAGACGGGGTGGTAGATTAGGCTCAAGAAGAGGGTTAGTAATGTGATTACGGCGTAATTAAAGCGAAAGTGAGTGAGGTTTTGGGTTATGCGAGTGGCGGCGTCGGAGAGTGAGAGGGGGAGATTGAATGCGGAAAGGTCTAGGAAGTCGGACCAAGGGCGACGCGCGGCGTTTATGGATTGGGTGGTTTTCTTGACGCGTGAGAGGAAGCCGGTGTCGCTTGCGGTGGTGAAGGACATTGCGTTAGGAGTTAAAAGCTAGGAAGTCGGATTTGAGAGTGTGGGTCAACAGTGACATTTCATAAGGTCTTTTCACATCGGGTCGGGTCAACAGTTTGTGGATGTTGTTGTTGCGGCCTTGCGGGCCTCGGTTGGAATGGCGCTTGTAAACCCCTCATTTTTTATTTCCAAATGCCATTTCTAAGTTCACCCCGCATTTTTATGGACTTGTGTCCATTACCTTTTTCTAAATTTTGATTTGGTTCTGCAAATACCGCAAACACCTGTATTTGTGGCTTTAAGCCAAGCGTGTTTTTATTTTTATCCAACATAATAATAATTTTATAGTCATGACTGGTTAATTTTATACTAATCGTGTATAGTACTAAAATTTTGGTGAACGATATAGTTTATGTGCTAAAACTTCATTGAATGAAATTCTACAAATGCTCTGATATTAATCCAATTTGAAGGATACTGTGATCCATAAAATATGAGATTTTTTTTTTTAATTCTTATATTTTTGTATGAGAGACATTTTGTGACTTACAAATTTAGGCTCCAGATAATTCGGATCATAATAGTTATAGTCGAAGATAAGTGCATACATATATATGGATCCCCCTGTGTACAAGGCTGCAGCTTAGGGTAGCATGGAACCCTTGAAAGCAAACAAGCAACAACTTCCTTTCTTATTAATACCAATCAAGAACACAATCCTGCATATTCACATCGCGTCCTCAAATAATAGTCAAACTGCAGAATCATCGACCAATTTCGTGGAACAATTACTTGACTTGTGTCCATCACTCACAAGTTAACGCCAAAGGACAAATTCCACGGCACGCTACAGCAAAATGCGGGCATTTGGCCATCGTGGAAGCTCTTGTTATGCGGGCAAAGGCCAGCAGTTACACGAAGAGATGGAAAGCGGCGGGGTTGGAGATGGAGCTACGTGCAGGCAGATGCTGAGGACGACAGACAATGAAGGGAACACGGCCTTGCACGAGGCTGTGCAGAATGGTTATATCGATGTGGTGAAAGTATTAATCAAAGAGGATCCTGATCGGTTTTCGTATTGTGCCAATGATTGCGGTGAAACTCCGCTTTTCATTGCTGCCGAGAGAGGATCTTTTCAAATTGTGGCTGAAATACTAGAAACTTCCTCGTCAGTTGCCCATGATGGGCCTGATGGGAAGACAGATTTGCACGCTGCAGTCATGAGTTTTGACCTACGTAATGTTTGGACTTTGCTAATTTTAGGTCATGCAATTTATATCTTCGTTTTGCTAACTTATTTCTTTTCTAGTCATTTTGTTTCAGACGCAAGAAGAAAAACTCTTGAGAAAAAGAAGAATTTGACAAAAGAAAGGGACCAATAAGGGTGGACTCCACTCCATTATGCTGCATATTACGGCTACTTTTCAACTGCCTCGTTGTTATTAAGCTTCGACGTATCTTCTGCATACATGGCTGGAAAGGACAAGAAGATGACAACTCTTCATATGGCAGCCAGTCAAGGCCATCTAAACGTAATGGAGAAAATTATGTTCCAATGTCCAGATAGTGATCAACAGGTGGACTAGAAAGGCTAGAATGTTCTTCATTTTGCCATGGTTAGTTTAAGTGTGAAACAATTGAACGGTTTCCTTAGAGATTTGTCACTTGACGACAATCTTATGAATGGGAAGGATGCAAATGGAAATACTCCTCTCATGTATTTGCTGCTTGCCATCCGGGCTCGTTCTTCCACATTATTAAACAAAATGATAGTATCCGAGGCGTACTACTTTTTGGCTCCCCTGAACTGAAGGTAATAAATAAATAATATATGTCATACATGCATTAATATTATATTAAATAAATTGGTGGTTATATTAAATTAATAAGACTACCTTCGATATACATATATAATATTATATTAAAACTTAAGGATCATAACAATAATAGTTGTGTTTACAGCAAGAAATCCAAGAATTGTCAAAAGTTGTCGAGGGTGGACATATCGACGGGGCATTATTCATGTCCATGGACAATGGGATAATGGATTCTTCACAAGAGTCAATAGAGCAGAAGAATTTCATTTGGTTGTGGCTGCACTCAATGTAGCCGTAACTTTCTCTGCAGCTTTCACCTTACCTGGTGGCTTTGGCGAGCAGGACCCTGTCCTCATCAGAAATGTAGCCTTTGAAGCTTTTGGTATAATGGACGCTATAGCAATGACACTGTGTCTTTCTGCTGTCTTTGTTCACTTCATTATATCATCCATTACATTTGATTTTCCGTATTTGTTCAAGCATGCGTTTTCAGTGACATTGCTTGCTATGGGGGCAATGGTGATTGCTTTTGCTACGGGTGCATACGCAATCTTGGCACCTTCGTTAGGGCTTGCCGTTGCCACTTGTGTTGTTGGGTTGAGCTTCTTCCTCTTGGTGCTTGGAATCTTTGTCAGAAGAGGATCGGAGGATTAAAATGCTCATGCCCATGTATGGTTCGGACAAAAGTTACAATGCCTAAACTTAAATATTCAGAAGTAGATTATCAATATTGGAATCTCTGCTGTATGCTTATTAGGAATTGTCAAGGTTCTCTCCATCCCTTTTTTAACTATTTATTTATTTGTTTTGTTGGCAGGAACTATTGATTTATAATTTCACTCGTTTATTCTACTGCAATTACTGTTTGAATATCAAGACAGCTCAGGATTCTCCAGAAATATTCGGAAGTTATGATTCAAGATTGACGCAATCAAAACTCTTTACATGTGCTCCCAACTAAGGAAAGTCAATTGCTGGTTTATCACTCAAAATTGATTCTTTATGATTGTAGCAAAATTTTGTTCTTTCCTTGTTCTTTATTTTTTACTGGTAGTGCCCATCGTACTAATAAATTGTACAATCTTTCATTACCAAGAAAAGGAAATAAAACCAACTTTTCCTAATTCTTGCATAATCTAAATCTTATTTGGATTTTGTCCACCTCTCTATTTTTTTTTTCTTATAAAAGAATTTAATTAATGCTTTCCACCCCGCCGAACAAAGGTAAATAAATGTTTGTTGAATCATGGCTGGAGGGTCAACATGGCTAGACTCAAAGCTAAGGGTGGGAAACAAAGTTCCTAAGTCATATTTGGTAAAAATGTTGCACCCAAAATTCATTAAAGGGGCATTTGAGATTGATGTTAAGTAGTTGTAGCTTAAAAGCTATAGCACTAAAGTATTTGGTAAACACTAACTATTGTAGGTTGAATGCTATGTTAATATGATTTTTCATTTGTACGATGAAAAATCTATTATATCTTTAATAATTTTGTTAAAATTATTATTTAAAATTTATACTTGCTATATATTACTAATTTTTATTTCATAGTTATAGTTTTTTTTCCACAACAACTGTAGCTTAAATGCTATAGCACTTCAATTCGAAATACACGTTAACATTATTGTCCTATTTAGCAATTAATCTCACTAGTAGTTTTGCGATGCTAGAGTAGTAGAGTGGTTTTAAAGGTTCATGGAGTAATACATTGCATATGGTATAAACTAGAGGCAGAGAATCTCTATTAATTATTAAATGGTCAAGGTACATATATAGCTTTGTCAATTAGTTAAGAATCACTTTGATTGGTTGCCTGCCCAAAAAAAATGAAAAGTATAAATGTCAAATGTGATAGGGAAGCATCAGGCAGCAAACTTCAGTATTTAGAGATCCAGGATTAGCAAGCATGTAGATGCAGTCTTACTCAAAACAAACTAAAATATCGTCACATTCGCAAACATGAATCCTGAACTGTACGACGCTGCAACTATGAATCCTAAACTGTACGACGCTGCAACTAAGGGGGAAATTGAACCCTTCAACGAAATTGCTAAAGACGATCTTGGAAGCATAGTGACTCACAACAACAAGCATACAGTCTTGCATGTCAACATTGCAAGACGGAGCTCGAAGAAGAGAGGAGGAGAAAGCGTATCAACGAAGTTCGTGGAACGGATACTTGAAAAGTGTCCATCATTACTAGTACAAGCAAATGCAAAAGGTGACTCTCCTCTTCTTGTTGCGGCCAAATGCGGGCGTCCTACTGTTGTGAAAGTTCTGATTGAATTCGCGAAAAAACAGCCCAAAGTGATAGAAAGTGGTGTGGAAATAGTAAGGCAGATGCTAGTGTTGACAAATGAGGAAGGAAACACAGCGTTGCACGTGGCAGTGCAATGTGGTAACCTTGATGCTGTCAAAATTCTAATGGAAGCAGGGCCTGATTTTCCGTATTCCGCTAATGTTAACGGCGAAACTCCACTTTACATGGCAGCCGCGAGAGGATCTAAGAAGATGGTAGCTGAAATATTAGAAAAATGCCCATCAGCCGTCTATGAAGGCCCCAATGGAAAGACTGCCTTGCATGCAGCAGTCAACAGCTTTGCTCGTGGTATGCTTATAGTGAATCTTCTCTATGCTTACAAACTAATTTGGTTGCTTTAAAAATATTTAGCTTACCATGCTATTGAATTATTGATGCTTCGTATATTTATTTACTTATTTAGATGTGGTAGAACAATTACTTGAGAAGAAGAGGAGTTTGACCAAAGAAAGAGACGACTACGGTTGGACTCCACTCCATCACTCTGCTTATTTAGGTCGCCAAGACATCACGGCACTATTATTAAAATTTGATAGTTCTAGTGCGTTGATTCCTGACAAAAATCGGAATATGACAGCTCTTCTTATGGCAGCCAGCCAAGGGCATGTATTGACAGTGATAACTATTATTTCCAAATGTCCAGAATGTTATGATCTGGTTGATAACAGAGGGTGGAATTTTCTTCACTTTCTTATGGTAAGTTTAGAAGAATTTAGGTTGAAAATTCTCCTGAAGAAAAGTTTGTTCTGTAAAAATCTTATAGATGAGAAGGATGTGAAGGGAAACACTCCACTTCATGTGCTTGCTACTCTCTGGGGTGGAAACTTCGATAAAATTTTCGGTCAGATTGGTAATGGAAACTTCCTTAAAATTTTCGGTGAGATTGGTAGTGGAAAGTTCAATAAATTTGTCCGTCAGATTGGTAAAGGTGATATTCAGGCCGTCAACAAGCAAAAAATAAGTGTCCAACATATTTTACGTTACGGATATCCTGAGCTCCAGGTATTATTAGTATTATTATTTCAATTTACAAACCATAAATATTATTGCTTTTATTACTACTACTTTCTTTTTAGTTATTGTTATACCATTTAGCGAATTTGATCAATATGTTGCAGCGAGAAATCCAAGACTTGTCCAAAGATGTTGGCTGGGGACAATATCCAAACGGTGTTGTCAAGTTGACACAAGACAAATTTCAAGGGCTTTGGAAATTTCTCGATGAATATGTCATTGGAATGAAAGAAGCATCACAGTCACATTTGGTAGTGGCAGCACTCATAGCAACAGTAACTTTTGCCGCAGCATTCACCTTACCCGGTGGTTACAAGGGTGATTATGAAGACGGCACAAACAGGGGCACTGCAATCCTCACTAAAAATGCAGCGTTTCAAGCATTTGTTATATCAGACGCCACAGCCATGGTCCTCTCAATTTCTGCTGTCCTTATCCATTTCAGTACGTCACTTAAGGGATGTGAAAACCCGATCTATTTATTCACTATCGCCTTGTACTTCACCTTTATTGCCATGGTAGCAATGGTGATTGCATTTGTTACAGGCATGTACGCAGTGTTGGGATCTTCTTTAGGGCTTGCCATTCCCACTTGTGTCATTGGCTTAAGCTTCTTCCTCTGGCTTCTCATTCTTTAATGGCTATTGTATCAAAAAGGGAGGAATGGAACATTAATTAGCCATGTATTCAAGGTTCCAATAAAAGTATATGTATGCCTCGTCTTCAATGAATTGTATAAGTATATAGAAGAAATGAATCTCCATGTTCAGGAATTTGCATTCTTCTTTCTATTTAGTAACACCAATCAATAACACAATCCTGCACATTGATCATATCACATCCTCAAATTTAACTACAAAATTATTAATCAATTTGATGGAACAAATACTTGACTTGTGTGTCCATCACTTCATTACGCTATCGAAGAGGTTAAGTACGACATTTTAACATACAATTACTTGACCTTTTTTGTCTAACAGCCAATTTTTTGCTTCTTCGATTATTGGTTCAATAATTTAGTATTAAAACCGAACTGATTGGTTTTTTCTCTTAATTAAAAAGAATCAAACCATCAGTACCACTACAAGAATTTAGGTCTTTAGCAACGAATTTTTTTTGTCTATGTTTTAGCAACGAAAAAGTAACTTTATCACCAAATATATAAGAAAAATTAATACTTATTTCAAGTTTTTAGTGATACTTTTTTAGTGACGAATTTGTTTTTTGTCATTGAGTCAAAATTTTAGACATTTTATGACGGCAATTAAATTTTGTCATTAAATGTATACTTTTGATAACCAAATATAAATTTTGTTGTTGAAAATATTCATTTAAATATTTAAAATAAAGCCAAAATTTTAGACCTTTTGTGATGACATTTAAATTTTGTCATTAAATGTGCATTTTTAGCGATGAAATTTAAGTTCATCACTGTTAATATTCGTTTAAGACAATTTTGAATATTTTGTGACGAAATTATTATCTCGTCGCTAAATATCACTTATAGTGACAAAATTTTAGTTTCGTTGTTAAATGTATATTTTTAATGATAAAATTTTAAACTCTTCATTGAAAATATTTGTTTAAAGATTTAAAGCAATTAATTTTCCACCAAAATTTAAGACTTTTAGCAACGAAATATACATTTTGTTGCTAAAAGTACACATTTAGTAACGAAATTTATATTTCATCACTAAAAAATGTGAAAATTTAAAAACTTTTAGTAGATTATTTTATGCAAAAATTAAGTTTTAGTGATGGATTACATTTTATCGCTAAAAACTCTAATTTTCTATTCATATCTCATTTACTTCATTTCTTTCTTTCTTTTTGTCTCTCATTCTCTCATTTCCTTATTTTGATTCTTTAATTCTCTTATCTCTAAATATATAATTCTCATTTTTTAACTACTTCTTTTCTCTTTTACTTTTAACATGGTGTATTTTTTTTATTTTTACTTACCTTATTTATTACAACTTATATTGTCATTATTACTTTTGTGTTTATTATGTTAACTAATTATTATGTGTTTATTTGTAAGGAATATTGAAGATCAATTACACCAAAGTGAAGAAAATGAAGAAATTTATATTTATTTGTAAAAATTTTCTTTCAAAAAAATAGATACTAAATTTTGTAATTATCTTTCTAGTTTTCATCAATAATAATAATTATTTTTAAATTGATTAATTCTCTTTTTATTGCAATGGTGTTAATTATCACTATAATTTAGTGTTAAAAATGATAATATTTAAAAAATGGTAATAATAATTAAATGCTAGAAAAATAATACTTTTTAGCGACTAAATAACTTTGATTTTTTGTTACTAAAAGCACTTTTGGTGACGAAATATTATTCGTCACTAAATGTATGTTTTGCAAAGAAATTCTATTTGTACAAAAAGTAATTTTTATGACGAAACAATTTTTGTTCCTGAAAAATACTTTTAATAATGAAAATTATTTTGTCCCTAAAACATTTAGCAAGATAATTTCAAAATTCAACGGCCAAGACCAAATGCGATGTTCCTATTGCGACGAAATGGCAATGAAAATTGTCAGTTTTGGCAATGAAACAATTCTCACTGGGATGCAATGTTGACATCAAGGACTGTATTCTTGTCATTGGTCACTATGCTTAAAAGTTCATCTTTTGCAATTTCGTTGAAGGGTTCAATTTCACCCTTAGCTGTAGCCCTATACAGATAAGAATTGTTGTTTGTGAATGCGATGATTTATTTGAGTAATTGTTTGACGCGTACTAATTAATTTTGGACCTGGATATCTTTAGATACTGGAGGTTGCCACTTGATCGATCCATATATTTTGCTTGCCTATCAAATTTGAAATTTGACATTTGACATAGTTCTTTTACTTTTTGTCAGGTGAGCAAAGAATCAAAATGACTCTCGACTGGACAAAGCTATATTATATACCTTGACCATCCAACAATTAATTAATATATGCGGATATTCTTTGCCTTTATTTTATATAATGCGTATTGCTATGGGGTTATCGATTATGTATGTAACGGCCCGTGATCTGACAAGAAATTTGCTAAGAATGCGCCACGTGTATATATTTAATGAGGATGAGAAATTTAATGATCCTCATTTGGTTTAGTCGTCTATTACAAATCCCAATGTTAAAGCAGTAACGAAAAACATAGACTACTAGAGTTCGTTAATTACTTGGATTTATGATTGATGCCATAGTAAAATATGGGAGAATTGTAATTTATTAATTGTGTACCAAATCATAAATGTTTTGGAAGCAGAATTGTTCCGAGATTTTATCACATCCCCACAGTCAAACTTCTTCGTGCACACTGTGAATCAGTCATCGGGTGTTTGGAATTTGCCCAGTTATGAGGTTGTGAATATTGGCCCAGTTATCGACAGAGAACAACAAGCAAATAAAGGAGTGTTCCTCTTCTTGTCCTTGTCATTTATAAGATTCCTGACTATCGGATATTTGTCCACCAGATGTTTCAAGTCACTAACATCAATATGTAAAGATGGCTGGTGAATCAAATTGGTTCTCTAGAAACAACAGCGTTTGAGGCTTAAGAAGCTTAATAAAGTCACATGCAGCTCACTTGCATATAACAGATAACGGTTTTACAAAACGACATGCTAATTGTACGTTTTGGTCAGTAACTTAAGTAACCATGTCCTATTTAGTGATTAATCTCACTAATAGTTTTGCGATGCTATAGTAGTAGAGTGGTTTTAAAGGTTCATGGAGTAATACATTGCATATGGCATAAAATAGAGGCAAGAATCTCTATTAATTATTAAATGGGGTCAAGGTACATATATAGCTTTGCCTACCAAAAAAAAAAGTATTAATGTCAAATGTGATAGGGAAGCATCAGGTGGCAAACTGAAGTATTTAGAGATCCAGGATTAGCAGGCATGCAGCTGCAGTCTCACTCAAAGCAAACTCAAATATCATCGCATTCGCAAACATGAATCCTGAACTGTACGGCGCTGCAACTAAGGGGGAAATTGAACCCTTCAACAAAATTGCAAAAGACCATCTTGGAAGCATAGTGACTCACATCAACAAGCATACACTCCTGCATGTCAACATTGCAAAACAGAGCTTGAAGAATGGAGAAGGAGAAAGTGTATCAACGAAGTTCGTGGAACGGATACTTGAAATGTGTCCATCATTACTACTACAAGCTAGTGCAAAAAGTGACTCTCCACTCCATGTTGCGGCCAAATACGGCCGTACTGCTGTTGTGGAAGTTCTTATTGATTCCGCGAAAAAACAGCCCAAAGTGATAGAAAGTGGTGTGGAAACAGTTAGGCAGATGTAGGAATGATAAATGAGGAAGAAAACACAGCGTTGGACGAGGCGGTGCAATGTGGTAAAAAATGCTACTTGAAGAAGAGGAACTAAAAAACTAAAACCGCGACATACCGTAGTGGCTACACTCATAGCAACAGTTACCTTTGCTGCAGGGTTCGCATTATCCGGTGGTTACTGGGCTCCCGATCCGGGGCACTCCGATTCTAAGAAAAAATGCAGCTCTTCAAGCATTTGTTATAGCCGATGTCATAGCCATGTCCTGTCCCTTTCAGCTGTCTCTATCCATTTCTTACTTCAACCAAGACCATCTGCCCAATCTTGTTTCTTTCAGCGCGGCTCATTATTTCTTCCTGGTTTCCTTGTCAGCAATGATGGTTGCATTTGTTAGCACCTTCTTCAGGGCTTTTCGATGCTTCTTGGCTTGAGCTACTTCTTCTTTGTGTGTTTCGCCATGTTCAAGTTTTGCTTATGGATTGGCGCAAAGGTATTTGGGCTATATATAGAAGTATACATACCTCGTCTTCAATGATTTGATATACGTCCCCATGTTGGAGAAATTGGCATCATTCTGTGTCTATGTCCGGTAATTACTTAACCGTCTTTTGCATTAAGCTATTATCATCAACCGAGGATTAAGTACAACATTTTCTAGTTTAACATTTTAACAAATTCCATCAAATCAGGGTCATACACACACGCTTTTCAAGTACTGAACAAAACATAAGGTTAATGTACTGTAGCTTCACAAAGAAAATCACCCTCTAAACTGACCGACGCCTGAAATTCCCTTTCTGCCTCTACCCACTTTAGTCCAATCACAATGAAGTGAACCACAGCATCTTTCTCAATATTCGGGTTCTTGTCACTCAGGAAGACGGGATTCTCAGCTTGAACATAACAGTAATCGGGCATTTTCGCACAGGTAATATGTATGTTCTCGATTGACCCACACTTGAAAAGAACCCAATGATTCAGCACCTTGAAAATAACCCACACTTTTTATTTACTTAACCTTATTTTTTGAATAGTTAGTATCTAAATTTAATTTTCAAAATGTAATTACGGTAGGCAACCAAGCACCACCACCTCTTGCTGTATATCGCCATTCCTTATTTCACCACTGGCACCATTTTTCTGTATCTTTTGCCGTTAAATCCTGTAATCCTGTACTGTTGAAATCTTTGTTTCATGCCCTATGCCACGGTACCATTATTATTGAAAATGAAGCTGCCCCTCCGGTCTAAATCTACCGTAAAATATTTTTATTACAAAACTTCGACTATATATTTATGACAAATGAAAACTCCGATTCTAGTCACAGAGTTCTTGTAAAAGATTACAATAGTACTAGTTAATTATATGACTCAAACGGACAATGTTTATAAATTTTGGTAGTGGCTTATATTGACTATTTATTTTTATTAAAAGATTAAATTAAATAATTTAATATTATTTAAAATTAAAATATTCAATATAATTCATACTACCCCAAACATGGTACTTACTAAAATTTAATACAGTACGATACATTACAATTCAGTACAATACTAACTAAACCACTTTAAATTGCTTGTCTTCTTTATTCATTCTGTTCTTGTTTCCAATTAGTTTCTTGCTTTAGGTTGATTTGCTTGAGTTTGATCATTGAATTAAGGTCTTGGGAATGGTTGACATCTTGTGTAACTGGGATTAGTCACAACGCATGCCTTTAGGGCTGGAACTGTGGCTCCTAGGCCCAAAAAATTCTAGGAAATATAAAAAATTAAATTATAATTATACGGATTGTTATATATATTTTACTTTTATATAATTTTGATAATACCTTAATATAGTTTACGGTTTCTTTATTATGATCCTGCTTTTCGGCTTTTATCTTTCTCAATTTAATAAATTTTTTGTTATAACCTATTGGAATTTGCAATTTCTCCATTATGCATGGTCTGTATATCGAACCAAAATCCTAATTTCACTACAGTGTGTTTCGCATTGATGACATCTATTTTCATGTCTGCAGCTAAATGTGATGGGTCTTGAATTTATTTTGATGTTTGTTCTATTGTGATTGTAGTCTCCAAGTTCAGATTACATGCACGCTTAACTAAAATGCCACTAAAAAGTTTTATTTGTGAAGAATAATTTGTGTGGGACTATCTCACCATTTTAATATGTTAAGGTGGTAAGACCAATAAATTGGTGATTTGCCACGGAGTAGTTGGTCCAATTCTGAGACAAACTAATTTTTTAATATTAAACTTAACAAATCTCAAAGTGTCGTTCACGGATGGTTCCATTTTAAATCTACTACCATACTGCATGATAAAACACTAGCGGACAGCCGCCACATAAGTTTGTCCTTTATTTGCGATATTAAGTAAGGAGTCCAACTAACGTGTACCTGGTGCATGGTGGCCCTCATTTTGTCCATATGTAAGATGCCCATTAGATCTAACACACAACTTGCTTCAACGGCATGGATATATTTTCTTTGGTTTTTAACATTGATGTCCCTAGGGTTTTTTTAAAAAGTAAAATAGTCAAAAATTTGATACATAAATTAAAATTATTTTAAATTTTTATATTTTGATCAATTGATCTAAATTGATTATTAAAATTAATGATAGTATTAGGATAATAACTTGTAAAATTTTTTGGTACATAGAATCTTTTTTATTTTTTGAAAACAACATAATATCGATTTAATCCATAATAAATAATTTAAACATATAATAAAACTGTATTAATTTATCAATAATATTAATCTATTTTTTGAAAACAACATAAATCTATTATTAAAATTTAATTTATTAATAATAATATGACCAAATAACAATGTAAAAAATTTCATAATAATCAACCATGGTCTAGTATTTAAATTTAAATAATAGAAATATACTCAAAGTGTAAATAATAGAAAATTATTGGACTTATGTGTTAAAATTTTAAAGCTTGTAATATTTTTACTTTTCAGCAAATAAGAGTGACCCTACGGTTATTCACCAAGAATTAGGGGTACCATGCACCATGGGGCACCATAGCTTCGTCCTTAAGTAAGATATTCCACATTCTAAAAAAGAAGTGTTATTTATTTTTCATCAATTTGTTTTGCATTTTTTTTAGATCCTCAATTCATCCCACTGTAACAATTTGAACTTAAGAGTATTTTCAATTATGTATAAACAATTACTTTTCGAAATTACAATTTGAAGAGAATAAGTCATGAAAATCAAATTTGATTCATCAAGTTGTGAAGAGCTTTTTTTGGATACTTGACCATCGATCATAACTTATATGGGACTGTCCCATTTAAACTATTACAAATGCTATTGTAACTTAATTAAATGTTCACAAGGGAATAAAGGACATGTATAAAATTAAGGTAAAGAATAATCCCTTAAAAAAAAAGTTAATGAATCTTTATATATATTATTTAATTATTGGATGGTTAAGGTATAATTTGTAAATGGGTTATGATCCTTTCATTACGCCAAATATGAAATGAAAAATCACTAAACGAGTTATTGAAAGGTAATATTTTACTACATTAACTTTTTAAGAATAACAGTTTATTATATTTACATTATTGCTGTTAGTTTAATGGTGATATCACATTGATGTCATATGGACAAAATTATATTCATTAAATAGATCCTAATGTATATAATTAAGTCTTAGAGTTATCATCCTTTTACGACGATAAGTATTGGGAAATAACAAACTACTACATTAATTATTAAAAAGTAATACTTCAATACATTAACTTAAAAAAAAAATAATTGCTACATTTCCGTTAATTTATACATTGGATATTTGGGTAATACTAAACCCACACGCAACCCAGTCGCAACCCACAAATTACTCACAGCAGGCGGGTTTTGGCATGTAGGTTTGGGTGGATTTGCGGGTACTGTTGCTATCCCTGATTCAACAACAAAGCCACTAGAAAATCAATGATTTCCTTTTCCTTATTGGAAATAGGGATGGCAAAATCTGGATCCGGATCCGGATTTAATTTTCTACATCCGCATCCGCATCCGGAAAAAAATATACGGATTCGGATGCGGGTAAGATCCGCACGGGTTGCGGGCGGATTTTCTAGATATCTGGATCCGCATATTTTTAAATTTAACTATAATTTTAACTATAATAATTATTTAATAATATTAAATAAAATTTAATTATAATTTAATAATTAACAATTTAACATCAATTCAATATAAATAACACACAATATCACTATAAATTCACAATTGATAATTTCAAAACATAAATAAAAAATAATAATAATAAGGCAAACTAATTTATTATAATATTCTCTAATTATTATTATTATTATAATTTTTTACTTTTTAACATACTTTTCATAATCAATGAAGATTATAGAATTAATTATACTTATAAATATTTTAATTTATATATTTGTTAATTAAAATTTAATTTAATTAATTAATTAATTATATAATAATGCAGATTCGGATGCACTTGCATCCGGATCCGGATCTTCCGGATCTTTACGGATCCAGGCCGGATCCGGATTTTATTGCCAAGTCTAATTGGAAAAGCCATTGTCTCTGGCCAAAAGTGCTGCTAACATATTGTTCTTTCACTCCTCGGATCTACTCTCCTTTCTCCTTTGCCTCACCATTAAGCTCAATGCCTCTGCCACCTTTGTTCTTGCCTTCATAATTATTTATTATACATATAGATATTGGCAAATGCAATTTTTTTTTTATATGTTGATATATTACAATAAAAGCTTTATTAATATTTACAATCAGAGATCGTTCAAGACTCTCATTAATAATCCTATTATGGCACAGTTCGAAGATTGACCCTCACTCTAAACGGGAGGGAGATCTACCCTCACAGTTAATACGGGAGGGAAATCGATTCTACCCTATATGCGGGGAGACAGATAGACCCCTACCATATGAGGGGAGTCGAGTCCTAGTACCCCATGCACCTAAGGTTATTGGGCGCATTGGTGAGCCAATAGGCTACGGCCCATTGGCGGCAGATGCAAATGTTAAAAGTGAAAGATTATAATAAAATTGCTCTTATGTATAATTTGGTACTTGTATAGCTTTGCGATTGGCTATGGAGAAGATGAGCAAAGTAACAGTGAAACAGCTTTCAATAACAAATACGTATCCTTAAAAAAAGAAAACAAAAACAGAATAGTAGAGAGAGACAAAAGTTGCAAAACAGAAAGGGAAAAAAATAAATCAAGAAGATTTAAATAAGGATATGTTGGGTATAAAGATGGGTTTATTGAGTAAAAAAAAAAAAAAAATTTAGATAATAGCTTTATTTAGTAAATAGGTTTATTGAGTAAGATAGTAGGTTTAAATAGCTTTAGCCTTATCGGAAATGAATTTTAGTTAATTAACATTATTGTCCTTTTTGGCAATCTCACCGAACAGTTTTGTAATCTTCGAGTTCAATTAAATGTTCACCAAGGAGATTCCATACATATTATTTAATTGATAATTGAATGGTAAAGGTATATATAGGTTCTGAATTAATTAAGAGTCACTTATCATGCTTTTCTCGTTAAACAAAATGTTTAAATCTCTATTGGATGATGGTACAGTTAAATAAGTAATTGCACATCCTTAAAATTTTTATCATTCAATAAGAGAATAATACTTCACTTAGGATAAAATTTTGTATGCTATAACTTACGAAGAACTGATTTAAGAACGAGAAAGATTAAGAGGGGATGATTGATCACTCTTCTTTTCTGCGAATAATGAAACTGTTAGAACTCATTTATTGGGTTCATAGTTCAATTTGTGAACCAAAATAAATGGTAGTGGTCTTTGTGCATGGATACTTAATCAATTGTGAATGACTTCAGTTTCTTTCTCGGAGTATTATGCAGTTTCGATAACAAGAGCATAGCTAAATACAAAGCTAAGGGTGCGGCAGCAAAGTCCCATGCCAGTCATGTTTAGAAGGAGAAAAAAAAAAAAAAAAAGAGAGATGGTGCGCACAAAATTAATTAGTTGTAGAATACTAAAAAACATTAATGTCTTCTTTAGTAATCTCAATAACAGTTTTGTGATGCTCAATTGAGTAGTTAAATGAAGGATTCACAAAAAGATGTAAAGATTCTTAACATTATATTATTCAATAGTTGGATGTTCACTCAAGGTATCGCTTTAATCAGTTTAATTAATTCTTAAAAAATTATCTCCCTACTATCTTACGAATGTTAAAAGCAATTAGCCACCACAAATTTTTGGTAATATTTCAAAGCCTTCTTAAGATTTAATTTTATATTAACCAAATATTTTTCTCTTAACTACATTAATCACTGTTGAAGAATCTAAAACAAAAGACTATTTTATCCCTAAATTCATTTAAAAATTTAAAACAATATTTTGGGAGACTCAAGTGGTCAAATAGTTTTTTATCTTAAATTTTTTAACCGTAGTTAATGGAGTTAATGAGAAAGTAGCTTGTTGATATAAAACTAAACTTTGAAGTAGTTCTAAAATATTATTAAAAATTTGTGGTAGCTAATTGCACTTTTGTTATTTTTAATGTGGCGGGGAATCATTTTTCGTAATTCTTTTCCTGGAAAACTAAGAAAAGCATCAAGCAGCAAACCGCAGTATTTAAAGATTCAGGATTAGTAATTTGGTATGCATGCTGTAGTCTGTGCCAAAACTCAAATATCATCTCATTCACAAATTGACATGGATCCTAAATTGTAGGACGCTGCAGCTAAGGGTTACATTAAACCTTTCAAGGAAATAGCAAAAGATGAACTTTGAAGCATTGTAACTGATCTCATGAACAATACAGTCCTGCATGTCAACATAATTGCATCCTATCATAATAAAGAAGGAGAGATTAGTAGCTTAACAACCAAGTTCGTGGAACAGATACTTGATATGTGTCTGTTAAGATTAGTTAGATTTGCTTACGTGTAATAAGAGCTGGCATGATTTAGTTATATTAGTTAATGAGTCTGTTAATACATATTACTCATTTCTCAGTTAGTTAGCTAAAGTTTATAGCATCTAGAATGTTCAGGAATCTTGTATAAATACAGTTGTGATTAGCTGGAGAAGATTGATTGATCATAATTCAGTTACAAAATGAGCTGTACTCCTTCCTTCGTTTTCTTTCATTTTCTTCTTTGCCAAACAAACTAGAAATCTTAACTTGGTATCAAAGCTAAAAGCTGTCAATTCTCGTGGTGTCTTCAATCTCAAATCAGAATATAAACTCCTTTGTTTCCTCATTTACTTTCACTTCGCCAATCAAATTGGATCGTTCAAACTATATGATCTGGAAATCATCGATCTTATCTTCAATTCACGCTAATGGATTAGAAGATCTACTTGATGGATCAAAACTTTGTCCTAATGAGTTTCTCTCTACTGAAACTGAAGATTCAGCAACTGAAACATAGATCAATCCAGCATTTACTTCATGGAAGAGAAAAGATCAATTGTTGCTGAGTTGGTTAATGTCATCCATTAGCATTGAGATACTCAGCCTTGTGGTAAATTCTCAAACATCACTTGAGCTTTGGACTAGTTTGGAATAGCAGCTTGGATCTGAAAGTTTTGCTAAGAAAATTCATTTAAAGATGATGCTTAACACTCTAAAAAAAGGCTCTCTGTCTATGACTGAATTTTTTAGAAAGCTCAAGGCAATCACTGATGAACTAGCTATTGCTGGTAATCCTATCAGCTCTCTAGATTTTCTTACTCATCTGATATCTGGATTAGGTCAAGCTTATTATCCAGTTGTTGTGTATATTGAAGCAAATCTTACTAAAATTACTGTCAATGAAGCCTACTCTATGCTTTTAACTCATGAGGCTAGGCTGGAGGCTAATCAATCAAATGCTAGTAAGGAAGCTAAGCAGAATTATGCTGCTAATATTGCTCAAACTGGATCTAACAATAATAAGAAATCTGGAGGTCAGTTTAATAACAATTGGATTGGAAGTCAATCTAAAAAAATTGGAATAAGACTGCTGGTTTTAGAGGTGGTTGTGCTGGAGGCAGAGGTGGTTTTGGTTGAAACTTTCCATCAAATCAAGGAAGAGGAAGTTGGAACTATCCACAGAATTTTGGTAGAAGTGGTTATGGTGGTAATAACACTTGTAACTTTGACCAGAATAGAGGATTTATGAATGGCAAAGGAGTTTTTGATTCAACCATTGCTACTGTAATTTGCCAAATCTACTTTAAACCAAAGCATACAGCTGCTGAGTGTAGAAACAAATTCAATAGGGATTATGTTCCTTTTTATTATCCATATCAGAATTCACCAAGGGCTATTTATCTTACAACTTTAAAAGGAACCATAGCTGATTAAGGATGGTACATTGATAGTGGAGCTACTCACCATCTCACCAATAATCTGCAGAACCTGAATACTGGAGGAGAATATTCAGGTACTCATCTCCTACATGTTGTTAATGGTCAAGGTTTACATATTTCACATATTGACTACACATGTCTACATACATATTATAACTCAACATTGCACTTGAAAGATGTTTTGTGTGTACCTCAACTTACCAAAAATCTCATTAGTATTTCTAAGTTGCTGGAAGATAATGACATACCTATTGAGTTTGTTGCCAATATTTGTTTTCTAAAGGACAAGATAAAGGAAATGCACCTAGCTCAAGGGATTGTTAAAGGAGGATTTTATCAGTTGCTATCAAAGGATGATTTTGTCTCTAATTCCTGTAATTTCAACTTTGTTCCCAAGTCTATGCTTTCAATTTTCAATAATTCAGTTTGTAATCCTACTGATACAACTGTAACCAAGGTCTGTGTTCCATAGTGTCATATGAATACAGCTAAGTCTGAGTTAGCAAACTTGTTTCATCAAATATTTAGTCATCCTAATAAACACACATTAAAGTGTATTTTTTCATCTCTTCCTCTCACTTCTTCTATATCTGAACCTAATTTTTGTGATGCTTGTCAATATGGTAAAGCACATCAACAACCTTTTTATTCAACAGGCATTAAAACAAAAGCTCCTTTAGAGCTGATACATACAGATCTTTGGGGTCCAGCACCTTCACTTTCTCTACATGGTTATAGGTATTACATTAGCTTTGAAGATGATTATAGCCGATATTGCTGGATTTTTCCCTTATCTCTAAAATTAGAAGCCTTAGATACCTTCAAATACTTTAAAAATCTAGTAGAAAAACAGTTTGGTTATCCTTTGAAGTTATTGCAGTTTGATTGGGGGGGTGAATATAGAAGTTTTGAAAGTTTTCTTGAAGAGGAAGGGATAGGTTTTCGACATAATTGTCCCCACACATATCATCAAAATGGTGTTGTTGAGAAAGCATAGACATATTGTTGAAACATGGCTCACTCTCTTAGCTCAAGCAAAAATGCCTTTGTCTTTCTGGTGGGAATCATTTCATACAACTTCTTTTCTCATAAATAGACTTCCAACACCTGTGTTAAACAACATTTCACCCTTCACTAAACTCTATGGTAGGAAACCTGATTATCAATTTATTAAAACATTTGGCTGTGTGTTTTCCTTTTTTGAGACCATACAGCAGACATAATCTTAACTTTCATACATAAAAATGCATTATGATCGGTTACAGTCCAATGCACAAAGGTTATAAATGTCTTGACTCCATTGGAAAAATCTACGTTGCAAGACATGTCAAGTTCAATGAGTCTGAGTTTCCATATTCTGAACTCTTTCCTTTGTCAAAATCCACTCAAAGAATGTCATCAGATCAACCAAATATGTCATCAGTTCTATAATTTTATATTCCTGCTAGTCTTACTCCTTGTCCTACTCTTATTATCATTCAAGATAGCAACCAGATGCAGCCTTTTGGTAGTCCACTTATGTCAGATGCAGGACTTAACTCTGTTTCCTCACATTCATCATCTACAAACCTTCATTCTCCACACAATCAGTCATCACAAGATCAACAACAACTAGTAGTGCAGACTATGAATCAACCAGTGTTACAGAATGTTCATCCTATGGTAACTAGGGCTAAAGTTGGAGTGTTTAAACCTAAGACATACTTGGTAGATACTCAAAATCTTGAACCATATTCAGTCAAAGCAGCTTTAGAAGATACAAAGTGGAGAACAGCTATGCAATCAGAATTTGATGCTTTACAGCAAAATAATACCTGGGTTCTTGTTCCTAACGAGGCAGCTGGAAAAATAGTTGGCAACAAGTGGATATTCAGAGTAAAATACAATCCAGATGGTAACATTTCAAAGTATAAAGCAAGGTTGGTTGCAAAGGGTTTCCATCAAACACAAGGAGTAGATTTCTTTAAAACATTCAGTTTGGTTGTCAAGCCCTGCACTATCAAAGTCATTCTTAGCCTTGCAGTCATGAATCATTGGTGCATCAGATAACTGGATATTAATAATGTTTTTCTCCATGGCATACTCACTGAAAATGTTTATATGCGTCAACCTGAGGGTTTCATTCATCCTCAATTTCCCATACATGTGTGCAAACTTACCAAAGCTCTCTATGGTCTTAAACAAGCTCCAAAAGCATGGTATGAGAGACTGAAATCTTCACTGTTAACCTGGGGTTTTATTACTTCAAGGTCAGATACTTCATTATTCATCGATCATGAGGCTGGGGATATTGTTGTGATTCTCATTTATGTTGATGACATACTAGTTACTGGATCAAATACAAAACTTGTGGAGAAGGTTATCAATCACTTAGGATATGAGTTTGCATTGAAAGATCTTGGTGAGTTTAATTATTTTCTTGGGTTTGAAGTTACTCCATCTGCTGAAGGGTTACACCTTTCCCAAACAAAGTATATCAGAGACTTACTTAAGAAAGCTTAAATGTTGGATAGCAAAGGTTGTCAAACTCCAATGAGTTCCACTGAGAAGTTAGTCAAGGATAAAGGTGCATTTTTTGAGAATCCTTCACTTTACAGAAGTATAGTTGGTTCCCTACAATATGTTACATTAACTAGGCCTGAAATTGCATTTACAGTCAATAAACTCAGCCAATTTCTTAGTGCCCCATCAATATTTCACTGGCAAGCATGCAAACGAGTGTTAAGATATTTGCAGTCTACCGCAACTTATGAGCTGCAATTCTATGTCACTGGAGCACTTACTTTCAAAGCTTTTTCAGATTTTGATTGGGGTTCAGACTTAGATGACAGAAAATCAGTAGGGGGATATTGTGTTTACTTAGGTGATAATCTGATTTCATGGTCATCTAAGAAGCAGCATATAGTTTCCAAAAGCACAGCAGAGTTAGAGTACAGAGCTCTTGCACTGTCAGCTTCTGAAGTGCTCTGGATTACTTATTTACTCAAAGAGTTGAAGTTAAGCTGCTGCAAGTTCCAGTTCTTTATTGTGACAATAAAAGTGCCGAAGCTTTGGCCAATAATCCTAAATATCATTCTAAGACTAAGCACATTGAGCTTGATTTACATTTTGTTCGTGAACACATTGCTCAGAAAGAGATTCAAATCTGTCATGTTCCCAGTTGTGATCAAGTTGCTGATGTGCTTACTAAACCACTAGCTATTGATCAGTTTAACTACCTGAGATGCAAGCTCAATGTTCTTCCCAAACCTTGAGCTTGAAGGGGGCTGTTAAGATTAGTTAGATTTGCTGACGTATAATAAGAGCTGGCATGATTTAGTTATGTTAGTTAATGAGCCTGTTAATACATATTACTCATTTCTCAGTTAGTTAGCTAAAGTTTATAGCATCTAGAATGTTCAGGAATCTTGTATAAATACAGTTGTGATTAGCTGGAGAATGTTGATTCATTATAATTCAGTTACAAAATGAGCTGTACTCCTTCATTTTCTTTCATTTTCTTCTTTGCCAAACAAACTAGAAATCTTAACTAGTCCATCGTAACTATTTCAAGTTAATGCCAAAGGTGATTCTCCACTCCATCTTGCGGCCAAAAAGGGGAATGCTGCTATTGTGGAATATCTGATTGCATTTGAGAAGAAACAGCCTAAAGAGCTAGAAAGCGATTTCGAAAGCACAGCAAGGCAGATTCTACAGATGACAAATGAGGAACAGAATACACCGTTGCACGAGGCTGTGCAAATTCGTAGCCTGGATGTTGTGAAAATTTTAATCACAGCAGACCGTTATGTTCCGTATTCTGCTAATGGCAACAGCGAAACTTCACTTTATATGGCTACGGCGAATGGATCTGTCGAGATAGTAGCTGAAATTTTACAAAACTGCCCGTCACCTGCTCATGGAGACCCCGATGGGAAGACAGCCTTGCATGTTGCAGTCTATACATATCCTGCAGGTACGCTTAAACGACCACACACACACAGTTGTGCTCAAGTGCAATCTGCAGATGTCCTCACGAAATTTGGTGGACATAAAAATAAAATGAGATATTCAGTTGGATTTGTGCTGATCACCGAATCAACGGTGAGATTTGTTTAATACCGGTCCAAGTTATGTTCTAATAGTACAAATTCAATTGAACGCAGAGTCATAGTGCAAAAAATTGTCAGCTAAATTTGTCTGCCCATATGATGATCTATATTTGTTGAGTTGTCATCCAAACAAACAAAAAAAAATTCATTATTTTCACCGTCAACAAAATTAAAGCTTTTGCTATATAAATTTAATTTGTTTAGCTTGTTATTTAGTATTTTCTTTCGGGAGTGATTCCTTGAGAAAAAGAGGAGTTTGACACGAGTACAAGACGAATACGGTTGAACTCCACTCCATCATGCTGCATATAGTGGTCGCCAATTCATCTCAGAAGTGTTATTAAAATGCGATACATCAGCTGCATACATCGGTGACAAATATCGGAAGATGACAGCTCTTCTTTTGGCAGACGGCAGAGGGCATATAAGGGTAGTAGAAGAAATTATTTACTCTTGTCCAGA
This sequence comes from Luvunga scandens, assembly GCA_030449905.1. Classification (NCBI taxonomy): domain Eukaryota; kingdom Viridiplantae; phylum Streptophyta; class Magnoliopsida; order Sapindales; family Rutaceae; genus Luvunga; species Luvunga scandens. The sequence goes on from JASUUG010000478.1 coordinate 4,656,621, forward strand.
ATTTTGTAAACAGATCGATGAAAGAGGCTGGAATCTTCTTCACTTTGCCATGGTCAGTTCAAATGCCATCCAATTGGAATGTCTCCTAAGAAACCGGTCCGTCGAGATTCTTATAAATGAGAAGGATGTAAACGGGAACACACCTCTCCATGTGCTTGCTGCTGTCTGTCGACTTTCATCCTATGAGGTTGTCCCTCCCACAGGTCCAGGCAATTATGAGGCCCGCAACAATTATAATGTTAGTGTTAAACAAGTAAAAGTTTTTGGATTTCCTGAGCTCAAGGTAAATGCTATTTTACTTTTTACTCGTTGCTACTTCTTGTTCATACAGGCGACCTATTGCAAGGAATATTAGTCAATAGTCATACCTATCTTTTGGAAAAAAAAAAAAGCATTTTCATTGCATTGCACTGCAATATGGAACATTTGTGAGTAAAAATTAACAATGTTGTTATGAAAAAAAAAAAAGATGTTTTTAGAAAGACCATTTTATATATGGTACTTTTTGCTAGAGTCTCATGCATAAGGCACATCATAACATTTATATAAAGGAAAATATTATTTGTCCCAGATATTTGTACATAAAATTGTACATAACAAATACAATGAAGACACTTATTCATGTAAAGAAAATCAATAAAGTGAATGAATGAGCTTGTTTTATAGCGAAATGTGTCATATGCAATATTGTGTGTGATTAATATGTAGTGCAAATACTATATATATTTCTTGTGTTTTGTGCTTCTCAAGAACTGCGTATGGCACGCCGCGTAATGGATTTTTTTGTGAATCACTTAACTCATTTTATATTTACAAATTCTTAATTAGTTTAATGTGACTAATGGATTTCATCTGTCTAGAATGTGTTACACAGGACATAATATTATCATAAATTACTATGTGTGTTAAATGATTACTTACAGTATCATGTTAATTGTTATATAGTGAATGGTATGAGATATCCATGAATGTGCTACGTTATTTGTATCAAATGTTAGTGGAGCATGCCACACTCACTCTCCTCTCTCTCTCCCTCTCTCTCTCTCTCCATATGCATACTGTGTTGTGGGTAACTAGATATTATAAAACAAGGTATATTTTGTCCTGCTCCGCCCCCCCCCCCCCCCTTTTTTTGTTTTTTTTAATTGTTTCATAACTTCTCTTAGTTCAATAAATAATTTACCAAATATGTTCAACATACCACAGCAAGAAATCCAAAAGTTGTCCAAAAATGTTGGCCGTGGACAATATCCAGATGGTGTCATCCAGGTGCAGAAAGAAAAATCGCCAATCGAAGCAGGAGAAATAAAAGAAATCAAACAGTGACATGCGGTAGTGGCTCACTCATAGCAACAGTTGCCTTCGCTGCACGGTTCACATTACCCGGTGGTTACTGGGGTAAAGGAGGCCCAATTCCCGGCACTTCAATTCTCATTAAAAATATGGCTTTTCAAGCATTTGTTGTATCTGATGTCATAGCCATGGTCCTCTCCCTTTCTGCTGTCTTTATCTATTTCTTTACTTCAACTAAGACCCTTCCGCAAATCATGTTTCTTTACAGACTGGCTCATGTTTTCATCCTGGCTTTCATGTTAGCAATGGTGATTGCATTTGTTACAGGTACATATGCAATGTTGTCACCTTCAATAGGGCTTTTCGTTGCTACTTGTGTCCTTGACTTGAGCTTCATCCTCGTCGCGTTTCTCCTCTTGTTCAAATCTGATTATGGAAAAGCGCAAAGAAATTTTGGCTATATATAAAAGTGTTTGTACATATACCTCTTCTTCATAATATAATTAGAAGAAATAAATTACCTCTTATTCAGAATATAATTAGAAAAAATAAATCTCCATATCGAAGAAATTAGCATGATTCTGCATATGTATAGATAGTACTTCAATTGGGATCATATTTAGTCCTCTTTTGTGTTGAGCTTTTATCATATAAAGAGGATTAATTACAAATACAAGGTCAACATGAAATTGAAAGTAGGAAATTAGCATTCCAACATTTCTAATTAATTAAAAATACTCTTATATTGTGTTGGTGAAAACTCTATAATATAAAGGTGATATAATCAATTTTATTAGGTGTTACTGTGGTAGAAGCTTATTTTATACAAATAGACAAATAGTATCTTTATTTGAAAAGTATAGATATTCAGGGAGTCTAATGCTATTACTCTTTCTCACAAACTTTTCCCTCTCCAATTCCCATTGTTAGATTCTTGAACATGGGCAAACTTATGCTTGTTAGGAATATTCTCGAAGACTCCAATAAGTTCAAGGTTGCTCAAGTTGACTTTAGTAGCTGCTGATGTTGAAAAAGCTCAGTTGATGCTGAGTCAAATTAGTTATCATTCATGTGTGTGTAAGCTAGCATGGCATTAGTTTGTTATGAGTTGTACAGTTGTAAAAATGTTATTGGTTGTATATTAGAAGAGTTCATTTACATTGATGCTGTATAAATACTAGCCTTTGCATTTATTCATAGTTAGTTAAGAAATGAATTGGGAATCTTTTCTCTTCTTCATTCAACATTTTTCTCTATTTCTCATCAACCAAACACTTTACACAAAACATTTTCCATGGTATTAGAGCCAGAGGAGTGAAATTGAAGACCAAGATGTATATTGCCTTTTAAGTATCTAAGCACTCTTTTGCAGGCTTACCAATGAAGATTAGTTAGTGCACAAAGAAACTGACTAAGCTTGTTGACGGAGAAAGCAATCTCAGGCTTGGTGAGAGTAATGTATTGAAGAGCACCAACTGTGCTTTTATATAAAGTAATATCTGAAAAAGAAATACCAGCATTTTTTATAAGATGAACCCCTGAAGCCATGGGAGAAGAGCAAGGAGTATTGTCTTACATATTAAGTTTAGCTAGTAGATTAGCAATGTACTTAGACTGTTAAAGAAATATACCAACTAAATTTTTAGTAACCTGAATATTAAGAAGTAATTAAGCCCCCAAAGATCTTCTAAAGTGAAAGTTGACTGTAGGTAAAAAATAACTTGACAATTCTATCGTCAACATATACCAGAAGAAGAAGAATGTGATTATCAACTTTTTTATAGAACAAAAAGGTGTTTAACTTGGTGTTAGTGAAACCCCATTACTGTGTTAAGGCCATTTTCAATCTATCAAACCAGGCCTTAGGTGTTTGCTTGAGTCCATACAATGCTAGGTGCCTACTTGAGTCCATACAATGCTTTATGAAGCCTATAAACACGATTAGGTTTGGTTGAATCAATAAAATCTTCCAGTTGTTGTATATAGACTGCCATTGAAAAAAGCATTCTTAATGTCAACCTACCTTAGATTCCACTTATTCATCATAGCCAAGCTCAACATAACTTTGATGGTTGATGATTTCACAAATGGATTGAAGGTTTTAGTATAATCAATACCGTGAACTTGATAAAAGCCTTTAGCCACAAGCTTGACCTTATATATATTTACATTGCCATTAGGGTTGTGTTTTATTTTGAAAATTCATTTGCTACCAATAATCTTCACTGGATGAGAATGATTGACTAATTCCCATGTATGATTATTTAGCAATGCTTGATACTCTTCACTCATAGCCTTGTGCCATTTTGGATCAACAAGAGCTACTAACATAGAGATTAGTTATGTATCTAGAGACTAATAGTGATGGATAATAAGCCTTTGGTTTAAAAATCCCATTTTTTGACTTGGTAATCATAGGATGTCCAACAAGTTGTAGTTGAGATAGATGATGAGGTTCATGAGGTGGTGAGGAGGAAGTTAATAAGGGTGAAGACTCTGGTGAAGATAAAGGAGCAGAGGGAATCTGTGATATAGGAGAGAAGTCATTTGTTGCTGCTGGTTGAGATTGAAAGAGTGGAATATCAAGTTGTAACACAATTCAAGGAAGAAATAGAGCAAATGATGAAATTGAACAAGACTCACCAGCCATACATGTATGTGCTACTGAAGAAAAATCAACTCTAAATTAGAATGGAAAGGATGACTCATAAAAAACAACATAATTACTTATATAGACTTTTCCATAGGAGTGCAAACATTGATAACCTTTATGCAATGAACTGTACCCTAAAAATATACATCTGCTGGTTCTGTAATTGAGCTTATGATGATTATAAGGTCGTAAGTAAGGATAACAAGCACATCCAAAGATCTTAATATGAGAGTAATCAAGTTTTTTTATGAAACAACAGCTCAAAAGTTGATTTGTTATTAAGAATTGCTGTTGAAAGTTTGTTAATGAGGTATGTAACAGTGTGAAAAGCATTCTACCAGTATTTTAAAGGAAGATTTGCTAGAGTAAGAAGTGTGAGGCCTATTTCTCCAATATGTTTGTGTTTTCTTCAATCTTTCTATTTTGATGATGAATGTATACACAAAAATGTCTAAACTGAATACCTTGTTTAGTATGATAGTCAATAAATGATCTAAACTATCCACCTTAATCAGTTTGTAAATATTTGATCTTTTTAGACAGACTGTTTTCAATCAAGATTTTGAAATCTTTGAATGTTTACAAAGCTTTGGACCTGGCAGAGAGAGGAAAAATCCATGTGAATCTAGTGAAAATTATTTAGAAAGGATAGATAATATTGGTAAATCTGAGATGACAAAATAGGAGATGGTCTCTAAAGATTTTCATGTATGATTTTTAAGTGTTGTGTTTCAATAGAAGGAAAGTGTTGCATATAACTTTTACTAAATTGACATGCACTGCAAAAATCAAGTGTGATATGTTTATTAAGGTTAAATGTATGATCAAGACTTTTCATAACATGAATTATTTGGTGTCCTAATTGTTTGTACGTGACATTACAATTAAGAGATTTGAAAGAATGAGCAAACAAGGCCACTTGAGCATCATTATTGAATTAGAATGAGTTTACAGTAAAAGGAGACATTGTATTTGTTGTAGTGCATTCAGAAAACATAGACAAAGGATTAAACTTAGAGTTGACAACAGAGACAGATTTAAAAGACAACAATACATGACACTGATCAACTTGATAATCTATCTTTAACAATCCCCTTAAGCAATATGATCCATGTATTCTTATCCTTGACAAGGCAAACAGACTTATGAAATTCAATTATTGCATTGTTGTCAATCAATAGTCTAGAAACACTAAGTAAATTATTGTTTATATTGGGCATATGTAAAATATTTGTAAGATAGATATGCTGAATGGTAAGCATGTTGGTTCAACAATCTTAAGCCATTTCCTATGTGCAGCTTTTCAACACCAGTATAAGTTGAACAAGATAGAAAGATACTTGCATTCTGAGTACATGATTAATTGCTCCAGAATCAATATACCAAGCCTGATCAGCAACAACATTATAGTTAGTAAGAAGAGTACTAACAGCAGCTATATTCTAATATGGATTGTTACATACAATTCCTGAAGAAATATTTCCAGAATTAGGACTAGCATTCCCTGCATATATAGCAGCAGGTATGTATCCATTGTGGAATCTAGGAGCACCATAAGGATATATAAAGCTTAGTGTCATTGGTGGTTGATAGCTTATTGATGGCTGATAAGCAACATATCTTTGGAAATTTCCACTTCTAGGAAAATTTTTGTTTAATCCTCTACTTGCACTTCCTCTTCCATAATTTCCTCTAAAGAATTGGCCACCTCTGGGCCTAAAACCTCTTGTATTTCTTCTTCTTTATTTTGGAACAAAAACATGATTAAATTTGTTTTTGCATTTATAGGCTCCATGACTAAGTATATAACAAATCTGACATATGACATTCTTATCTCCACAAAAAAGTTTCCATATCCTTCATTAAAAGAGTTACCAAATCCTCCATTACTAGCCATAGTATTTCCACTACTTGCTTTATTATAGCTCTGTCTTTTTTGTGCAAAATTAGCACTCATATCATGCATTACTTCGAATTGAGCTTTTCCTTTACTCATCTCAAGTCTTATTTTATGACTCAACAACATTAAAAATAACTCTTCAACAGTGATCTTATCTTTTTCAAGTCTAGTTGACATGTTTATGACCAATGAATCATAAGAATCATCTAGACTAGTAAGAACATGCATGATGAATTCATTTGATGAAAGTGCACTACCTTCAATAGCTAGGCTGTCAGAGATCTTCTTCATCTTGTTAAAGTAATCACTAATAGAGAGTGATTCTTTCTCAGTGGTTTGTATTTACATTAACAGAGGTATGTAGCGTGCCTTAGATTGAGACATAAAGATCTTAGCAAGTTTGCTCTACAGTTCTTGTGAAGTTTCACAACTTATCACCATTATCAGCACATCGTCTACCATTGAAGAGAACATCCAACTTTGAAGCATCTTACTAGTGTTCTTCCATGCAATATAATCCAAATTTTCAGTTTGCCTCGTAGGAATAATCTTAGATCCATTTGATTTTACATCTAATTCAGTCAAAAATTAAGCAAAACAAGGTTTATCATCATTGATGAAACCTTCAAGAACATTTTCATTTATAAATGCAAGAACCTGTGTTTTCCATATAAGGTAATTAGCTCGATCTAGCATCACAGGTTGTATGAAACTGAAGGATAATGAGGATGATGTGGTAGTGCTTGTTTTTACCATGATTGAACAGCTCTGATACAAACCGAACAAACCTACTAAGATAGACTCAATTACTGAGTCTCATGTCATTCTTTTTCTAATTTGTATTACCAAAATTGTGTAAGAAAAAAAAATTATATAAAATATTGATACATTTTCATTGCATTTTGATACAAATTGTTTCTTTACAAAATGATTTGAGAAAATATATAAGAAAAAAATAAAGAAATGAACAATTTTTAGATTAAAAAATTGCAAATTGAAATGCTGAGACAACAAAAGAGCTCGTGTAAATCAATATGCAATAAAATAGAAAAAATATCCATCATTTCTAATTCTAGTATACTGAGAAACAAGCCTTCCAGGCTTACATATTAGTGGTAGCTACACATCCATAAGATTTTTTTTTTTGTTAAAGTAATTTACATCAATCCTCTTGGTTACACCGCAAGTAAATGCAACTCTATTCACTACTACATAATTTGTACAAGAATTTACAAGTCAATACCACAAATAATAGTTCCACAAGATAATAAAATTGGTCCAAGTGATTCACCTTCTACTATGCCAAATACCATCGCACTGCAGTCACCAAGAACTAGACCACCACACCATTCCCTATCTTTGCTTGTTGGTCATTTGAGAAGAATGGTTTTTCCCTGGAAACATAGCGGTAACTTGGCATCCGTCGAGGGACATTAAAGCATAATTTACTGGACCACATCACAATATGACCCAAAGCTAAGTTTTGCATAAACAACTCCATGCCAGATTTCTCCCTTGAGAGGCAAGAAAGTGCGACACAAAAATGCTAAAGGGAAGGACACAACCTCTGACTTATTCACAGTTCTCCTCTCTCTACTGATGCTCTTCAAGTTGGTTACTAAAAGAAAGTAACAGTGACCCTTGCAAGCCTTTTCATTTATCAAGCCCTCCAACTAGCGTGTTACAATATATCGTTGACGAACATTAATACCATATTATATATTATCCAATAATAATGAAAACTAAAAAATAATTAAATAAACAAATATAGTTTCTTAAACAATTAATTTCATATACTGATTTAAACAAATGAGATTTTTTTCTTTTGGTCTGTTATATTTTTAAACTTTTAATATATTTTAAACTTTATTTAAATAATTAATTTATTTAAATCTTATTTAATTTTAAATTTGATTGGTAATAAATTTATTTTTATATTAATTTTTTTGTTTAGTTAGTTCATGGATTGGATAGAATTAAAAATTTTTAATCTATAAAAAACATTTACAAAATAGTAGATTGGATATGAATTTAGTGAAATCCACATCCGATCTGTAGACGTATGGATTGAATTTGCATTGAGTTTTACCAATTCGTGGATTTGATTGGATTAAAAATTTATAATCTGTAAAATTATGGATCGGATATGGTTTGATGCTCAATTCGCAAAATTCGATCCACGAACACCCTTACAAAATAATGACCATGTCATCCGACTGCTAAGCATCAAAAGCTCCTCTAGGTCTAAATAAGGACGAAGGTCATCCATATGTAGCATTTCCCTCATATACTAAATTCTGTACATCCATTTTGCCACATGAAAACCCAATTTCTATAACTATCACGGTTTGCTCTAAAAGCCACGTATTTATAGCGGTTGAAAGACAGAAGTTCATAGGTACATGCCAAGTTGCTGGGGAATATTACAATGGCCATTTTTATTTCCCTCTCAGCATGGCCAGAGAATCAAGGGATCAAAAGTCCTACAATTATGTATAAACCAAGAAATTTGACTTAGAACTACTTTACTACTTTCTCGAAGAACCCACAAATCTTCTTGATTTCTCATAAATTCAACATCAATTATAGCTACTTAGCTAGTGTTAAAAGTTAAAACAAATATTACCATTGGTGTAAAATTCCAACTTGAAAGCTTAATTTACACATTTCTTACTCTAATCTCTCTTAACACAAGCAACACAACTCTAAACTTCAATTCATGTTCTACGAATGAAACTAGATAAAAGCATGATGATTTCTAAGTTTAAAACATTCAAAAATCAAAATCTCTTTTCTTTCCCTTTTCGTTTTGGTGGGTTTAAAAATTAGTATTATCTCAATGTGGGCCTATTCAGTTATTGGATCAACTAATGAGATATACGATGTGTTTACTTTTTGGATTGGAGTGAGAATCCTGAGGAGTGGGAATCCTGAGATTGGGAGGGGATTGAGAGTATAGAGTGGAGTAGGACTAGGTTGTTTACTTACACTAGGATGAGAGTATGAAATCGGAGTAAATAGTTTCAAATTACAATTTTACCCTTATTTAAAGAATTGTAGTTTTTTATTACAAAATTAATAAAAAAATATATTTTAAAAAATAAAAAGTTTATATATATTATATTTGTAAATTAATAATAACTATTAATATTCTTAATTATGTAAATTATTATTTTTTATTAATTTTAATTATATAAATAAAAAATTATTGATAAGAGTAGCACAAATGAAATATTATTATTATAATACAGTATAAAATTAATTTTTTTAGAATAAAATATTTATAATTATTAATTACTAATATTAAATAAATATAATACTATTATTTTTAAATAAATATAATAATATTATATTTCCAGATAAAATAGTATATAATAATATTATTAATTCTTTATGAATATAATAATATTATTTTTAATTAAGTATCATAATATTATATTTAAATAAGTTTAATATTATTATTTTTAATAAATATATTTTATAAAATAATATTATATTATTATTTAAATAAATTATTATTATTTAATATTATTATTTATAAGGATAAAAAAGAAAGAGGGGGGAGTGGATTCACACTCCCACCCCCCATAAGAGTGGGAATCTCATTCCCTACTCTAAAAATGGGTGGGACTTATGGAGTGAGAATTTCACTTCTTCCTTATTTGTGTAAATAAATACTAAAGTGAGAGAAATCTACACTCTTCACTTCCACTCTAGTAAGTAAACGCAGCCATAGTCATAACCTAAACAGAAAATAGGGAACGCTGTTGGATATTACGTACAGAAGGTAACAAAATTCTCCTCTGCCACTTCCTGCCTTCAACAGTTGCTTCTCAACGATCTTTTGTCATAAGCGTTGGCACAAATAAATAAAGGATGCTGATAATTTAGGGAAATAAATAAATACCTGAATGAAAAGGACGGTTGATTAATGCTGTCGGTAATAAAATAGTGTTGGATGGCTAGACTTGGCCGTTGACGCAAACTCCGGGAAAAGACAAGGCACTGAAGAAGAAAGGACAAGCGAACCTGTAATTCTTGATATCTATAATTCAGGTGTTGTGATTTTTCAGATTTTTTGAAAAAAATTATAATTATAAAATAAAAATTAATAATTAATAATAAATATAATTTTTAAATAATAATTTTAATAAAATTAAAAAATATATAATAATTTTTTATCATATGAATATAAAATTAAATTAATTTAATTTTTAAAATATAATAATTAATATATATCAAATATTTTAATATTATAATTTTTAAATTACAACTATTCATCCACAATTTAAAACATAAAACAGTGCCTTAATCGAATTAATTGGTGTCGAGATTCTCCACCAACCTTAGAGAAAAGTCATAGAAAAATAATTATAAGGCTATCAATGGGGTACAAACAATACCACTAGTCCGCCCACTTTTTCTTGATTTCACATTTGTTTGTCTTCTTTAAACGGGACCATTTCGTGTTTAGTTTGTCAACATTTGTGTGTGTGTGTATGGTTTATATTTATATTAATGTATGTGTTAGTATTCATTAATTAAAATATGCTTTAAAAAATAACAAACACACGGTTCTTATAGTTTGACTAATTCATAAATTATTTAATACGTATCATAATTTATTATTTTATTATTATATTTTTTTAAAAAAATTCCATTTTACTACATTTCATTTAATACTGTTGATCCTTTACTGTTTCTAATTGTAAGGTGACAGCTTATGAAGCTAATCCGAATAGAAATTAGTTAGACGTTGACGTCACACCGACATTGAAGGGGCAAAAATGAGGGCGCATTTAAGACCAAGATCAGATCTTATGAGCTACTTTATCAAACGTGTTAATCCAATTTGGTGGTGTAAACGCGAGAGCATAGAGGAGGTTGAAAATATTAAGATGCGGGCCAATTTTAAATTATAGCTTGAATTCCAAACGTTAATAATATTCACGACAGGAACAAATTCTAAAATATAATAGAGGTAATACAACTAACTAATACATATATGATATGCGTATTTAAATTTAATATAACTCCATTTGAATGATGATTTTTTAAAATAAATGTAAATGTATCATAATATGATTACTTATTGTATGATTAACATGGTACCTCTGATGTATTTTAAGATTTCTCGACGAGATAGGGTTTTACTGACTTTTAAAATATTACGGGGTTTTCTCTATATTTTAACAAATGAGAAGGAAGTTTTACTCATTTCCTTTAAATTAATTTTGTAAACTAAGGTCCATTAGATCCACATTTCTTTTCCAACAAAACCGCTTAACACATTGCCCTTAGCTAACAGCTATTTACTATTTAGACCACTTGCCAGATGGTTAATAATCTTCTTCCTTCATAGATAGAATGACTTCGAATTTTATTACAAACCTTATATATTTTGTTAATATATTTCTGTACGTGTGAAGTGCACCTGTATCAGGTGCTTCGATAGTAATTTAAATGAGAGTAACCTGTAATATAAAATTATGAAAAAAAAATTGTATTATTTAATTATCAAATGGTTAGGCTTACGAGAAGGTAATTTTTTAAATAAAGGAATTCTCAATAAATAAATAAATAACATTTAAAAAATAACAAGTTAAATGTTGTGAAAAAATCTTCCATCCTTGTAAAAAAACTACAAGAATGAATTGCAAATTTAGCTAAACCATATACAGTTTTATTTTAATTAGTTTAAGAGAAAATCTTATAAGTAGATCCTACCTTAGTATTCATAAATTTTAATATTAAAAAATAAATGCTACACTAAACAGCATAATTTAAGTCGTTGGTCCCACGTTCAGCTGAGGTGATAGGGCATCCGGTAGAATTTTTTCTCACAAAGTGACACCCCTCTTAGATTAGAAATCTTTGAAGATAAAATTAGAAAGTGATGTAATCACAATGTTTGGTACAAATGTGGCAAAGTAAAATGGGATCAGTCCGTTGAAGTCAGGTTATCTCGTGAAAAACGTGTGATCCTTTATGTATTGTGGTGGAAAATGAGTAGTGGTAATGTGGTATCTATTTGTAAAGCGAAGTCCGATAGTGAAAGCCGGAAGAAAAGGACCGTAGTTGATTGACGTCATCGGTAATGAAATAAGCTTGGATGGCTAGACTTGGCCGTTGACGCCGAATAGAACAAAAAGAGAGAAAATATTGAAAACGAAAGGGAAAGCAAACCGGTGAGTCTTGATATCCTTAAATACTTTTAATTTCCATCTCAATGATAACAAGTTGAGTGATGTCAAAAATCTTGCCATTATTACAAAACAACTACGAAAATGAAATACAAACTTTAGATAAAGTATCTATAATATTATGATAACCGGCTTAAGAGAAGATCTAAAACCTTAAAGAGCATAATAATTATCAAATAAAATAAAGAAACACTCAAAAATTAAAAAATAAAATCGGGACAGAGCATCTTCGAGTGCATAATTAATTAAATATCAGAAAATCCTGAGTGTGGTAGTCCACTACAAATATATGGACAAGAGGAGATCGGCAAAACAACCGTATAGCATGAGTCATCGATCCTACCACCGGCTGAGGCGATAGGCTGGTCCATTGAGTTGTTTTTCATAATGAATTATTTATTAGATTAGAATTCTTTGAAGATAGAATCAAAAGTGATATAATTACATTGTTCGATAAGAGAATCAAAAGCTAACGTAATTATTTAATTGTCAAGTGGAGATAAACAAATAATCGCTGCATATATTATTTAATTGATAATTATAGGCATACGATGTACCACGTAATACGAGTTTCGTTTACTATTTAAATGATAAATTTTAATGGATTTGAGTCCGGTTATTATTTATCACTTTATATGTGTCGTTGTAATTCATACTATACCTTAAAGTAGCTCCAAAATAGTCACAACTAATTTTAATTGGTACCATACAAATTTTATATTTCAACTTTATAAAAATATCACTAATTTTATGTAATTGTGAAAATGGTCTAGGCCAAACTTATCATTTAGCTGAGTAATATACCGCACAATAATGAAATTCTTTAAAGATAGACTCAATAGAGAGGTGGTTACGTTATGTGGTAGTGGTAGAAGATGTGGCCAGGTGCAAAGTGCCATACGGATGAAATTGTGAGGTCTATGCCTTGTCGTAGAGTAGTCTAAAAATGTAAAGACAAGTCTAGTATTGTTGTTGTAAAGCGAAGCCGGCAGTGAAAGAAAAAGTATTAAAAAGCTCCACCTGTTATGTAAAATCTCTGTTAGCTACTTTTCCTTACTGCCCTCCAGTTTAGCTAAGTTCGGTAAAAATCTGAAAATAAATCCCACATTAACTAATCTGCAAATAATTTGTTTTGCGTTTCGTACTTATCGTTGGATACTTTATTCATCCCATCGTAACAATTTGATCTTAAGAGTATTTTTGGCCATATATAAAGAATTAATTTTCTAAAATACAATTTGAAGAGAAGAATTCATGAAAATCAAATTTGATTCAAAAATAGTGAAGAGAATTGTTGGATACTTGACCATCGGTCATAACTTACGATAAAAATCTTGTATGTTATAACTTAAGAAGAACTGATTCATAAACAGAGGTAAAGATTCTCAAATATATATTATTCAATGGTTGGATAGTGACTCAAGGTATCACTTTAATCACTTTAATTAATTCTCGAGAAATTACCTTTCAACTATGATAAGAATGTTAAAAGTGCATTTAGCCACCATGAGTTTTTGATAATATTTTAGAACTACTTCAAATTTTAATTTTATATCAATTAACTGTTTTTTGCTTAATTACGTTAACCACTGTTAAAGCATCTAAAATAAAATATTATTTTGTCTTTGGATTTATTTAAAGAAGTAAAATAAAATATTATTTTATTATAAATTACTTAACAGTGACTAATGGAGTCAATGAAAAAGTAACTAGTTGATATAAAACTAAACATTGTGGGGATTCTAAGATATTGTTAAAAATGATGGTTAATTATACTTTTGATATTGGATGGGAATATTTTCACCTTATTATTTTTATAAACCCACCCCATGTCTACAAGATGATTACAATAAGTTCATAATATTTTACAAATTTTAAATTAACAATAAGTTTGAAAAATTAATTAATTAAATCATTCTTTTAATATATTCTTTTCTTTTCTGACTTAGATCGTTTAACAATTTTGATTATTGGAGATAGTTTTAAGATAAGTTTATTATGACTCTTTTATTCCTATAATATAAAATAACCAAATTGCCCCAAGAAACATGCATTATTGTAACTAATAATTTAGACATTTAATTTTAATGCTTTATAATCTAATATATTTTAAATTAATTAAATTTAACAATTTTCAATATCCCCTGTCATAAATACATTTTTGTTAGTTTAGTTGAATATTAATAGTCATATAATAAAGTAGCATTCATATATCATTTGAAAACAATAACTTTTGTGTATAAAAATTATTGAAGTCAAAATGAAATTTCTAAATATTTTGATATTTTTATTTTATGAGGATAAAATAGACATTTTAAATTTATGTTAAAAGCAATTTTGATAGTAAAATATAATTAAAAAAAAATATAGTCACAGAAAAATAAATGAAGTTGGATTTAATTGACTAATTCTGTAAAATTTTTCATTATTTAAAAATTTAAAAAATAATATAAACTTGTTATAATAATTTTCTTAAAGTTTCTTAAAGTAGGGTGGGTTTATAAAACTTATAGGGTGGAAATATCAAGCCGCAAACTGCAGTATTTAAAGATCCGGGATTAGTAATTTGGTATGCATGCTACTCAAAACTCAAATATCATCGCATTCACAAATTGAAATGGATCCTAAATTGTATAAGGCTGCAGCTAACGGTGACATTGAACCCTTCAAGGCAATAGCAAAAGATGAACTTGGAAGCATAGTAACTGATGATCTCATGAAAAATACAGTCCTCCATGTCAACATAATTGCATCCCAATCAACCAAGTTCTTGGAACGGATACTTGATTTGTGTCCACCGTTACTATTTCAAGCCAATGCCAAAGGTGATTCTCCACTCCATCTTGCGGCCAAAAAGGGGCATGTTGCTATTGTGAAACTTCTGATTGCATTCGCGAAGAAACAGCCTAAAGATCTAGAAAGCGGCATCGAAATCACAGTAAGGCAAATACTAGAGAAGACAAACAAAGAACAGAACACACCGTTGCACACGGCAGTTGAATTTCGTAGCTCTGATGTTGCAAAAATTTTAATCGAAGCAGACCCTCAGGTTCGGTATTCTGCTAATCGCAACAGCGAAACTCCACTTTATATGGCTGCGGCGAATGGATCTGTCGAGATAGTAGCTGAAATTTTACAAAACTGCCCATCACCTGCTTATGAAGGCCCCGATGGGAAGACTGCCTTGCATGCTGCAGTCTACGCATATCCTACAAGTGACTCTACACACACGCATACATACATATACACGCATACATATATACTTGTATACATACACATACACATTTATGCTCGAGAAATAAAATGTTCTAGAATTCGATGTTCCGTTGGATTGTGATGATCTCCAAACCAACGGTGAGATTTGTTTAATATGGGTCCAATTTGGGTTCCAATAGTACAAACTCCATTGAGCGAAGAGTCATAATCCAAAAAATTGTCAGCTAAATCAGTCTGTTCATGTGATAATCTATATTTGTTGAGTTGTCATCCAACCAAAAAAAAAAATCATTATTTTCACCGTCAACAAAATTAAAGCTTTTGTTTTATAAATTTAATTTGTTTGGTTGGTTATTTATTATTTTCTTTCAGGAGTGATAGAGCAATTACTTGAGAAAGAGAGGAGTTTGACACGAGTACAAGACGAATACGGTTGGACCCCACTCCATCATGCTGCATATAGTGGTCGTGAAATGACCTCAAAATTGTTATTGGACTCTGATGAAGATGCTGCATACATCGGTGACAAAGATCGAAATATGACAGCTCTTCTTTTAGCAGCCGCCAGAGGGCATATACGGGTAGTGGATAGAATTATTTCCTCTCGAGAAAATTGTTGTGAACAGGTCGATGAAAGAGGCTGGAATCTTCTTCACTTTGCCATGGTCAGTTCAAATTTCTTCCAATTGGACTATCTCCTAAGAAAACGGCCCGTCCAGATGCTTATAAACGCGAAGGATATAAACGGGAACACACCTCTCCATGTGCTTGCTGCTGTCTGTCGACTTTTATCCCATGAGATTGTCCCTCCCAAAAAAGGTCTAGGCAATTATGAGGGCCGCAACAATTATGATATGACTGCTGAATATGTAAAACTTCGTGGATTTCCTGAGCTCGAGGTAAATGCATTTTTACACATTGCTACTTCTTGTTTATACAGGCGAGCTATTGCAAGTAACATTAGTCAATAGTCATACCTTTTTTCCCCCAAAAAAAAAATGTTATCAACTATTTCATTGCATTGCACTGGAATATGGAACATTTGTGAGTAAAAATTAACAATGTTATTATGAATTATTTTTTAAAAAAAGGATGTTGTATTTAAAAAGACCATGTTATAAATGGTACTAATTCCTAGAGTCACATGCGTCAGGCACGTCATAACATTTATGTATAAGAAAATGTTATTTCTACCTGATATTTGTACACAAAATTGTACATAACAAATAGAACAAAGACACTTATACATGTAAAGAAAATCAATAAAGTGAATGAGCTTGTTTTATAGTGAAATGTGTTATATACAATATCTTGTGTAATTAATATCTGGTGCAAATATTATATATATTGTTTGTGTTTTGTGCTTCTCAGGAACTGCAAATGGCATACAGCCTAATACATTTTTTTGTGTATCAATTAACTCATTTTTTATTTACAAAGTCTTAATTAG
Organism: Luvunga scandens; assembly: GCA_030449905.1. Taxonomy (NCBI): domain Eukaryota; kingdom Viridiplantae; phylum Streptophyta; class Magnoliopsida; order Sapindales; family Rutaceae; genus Luvunga; species Luvunga scandens. The sequence goes on from JASUUG010000478.1 coordinate 4,673,336, forward strand.
TTTAATGTGACTAATGGTTTTCATCTGTCTAGAATGTGTTACATAGGACATAATTTTATCATAAATTGTTATGTGCGTTAAATGATTACTTACAGTCTCATGTTAATTGTTATATAGTGAATGGTATGAGATATTCATGTGTGTGCTACGTTCTTTGCATCAAATGTTTAGTGGAGCATACCACACTCCCTCTCCCTATATATTGTAGGTAACTAGATATTATAAAATAAAGGTATCTTTTTTCCTGCCCTTAAAATTCATCCTTTTTAATCTTTTTTTTTTTTTATCGTTTCATAACTTCTCTTAGTTCAATGTATAATTTACCAAATATGTTCAACATATCACAGCAAGAAATCCAAAAGTTGTCCACAAATGTTGGCCGTGGACAATATCCAGATGGGGTCATCAAGCTGCAAAAAGAAAAATCGCCAATCGAAGAAGAAGAAGAAAAAGAAATGAAACCGCGACATACGTTAGTGGCTACACTCATAGCTACAGTTACCTTCGCTGCAGGGTTCACATTACCCGGTGGTTACTGGGATAAAGAAGGTCCAATTCCCGGCACTCCAATTCTCATTAAAACTGCGGCTTTTCAAGCATTTGTTGTATCTAATGTTGTAGCCATGGTCCTCTCCCTTTCTGCTGTCTTTATCCATTTCCTTACTTCAACTAAGACGCTTCGGCAAATCACGTTTCTGTACGGCCTCGCTCATCTTTTCATCATGGTTTCCATGTTAGCAATGGTGGTTGCATTTGTTACAGGCACATACGCAATGTTGGCACCTTCTGTAGGGCTTTCCGTTGCTACTTGTGTCCTTGGCATGAGCTTCATCCTCGTTGCATTTTACGCCACGTTTAAGTTTTTTCATGGAATAGGGGAAAGATTTAGGGGCTATATATAAAAGTATTTGTATATGTACCTCTTCTTCTTGATATAATTAGAAAAAATAAATCTCCATGTTGGAGAAATTAGCATGATTCTGTTGTATGTATAGACATTACTTAATCTTGTGTTGTGTTGAGCTATTATCATCAAAAGAAGGTTAAGTACAAATACGAGGCCAACATGAAATTGAAAGTGGCATATTAACATTCTAATATTTCTAATTAACTAAAATACTCTCGTATTGTGTTGGTGAAAGTTCTATAATATAAGGGTAATATAATCAATTTTGTCATATGTTACCGTGTTAGAAGCTTATTTTATACAAATAGACAAATAATATCTTTATTTGAAAAGTATATATATTCAATGAGTCTAATGTTCTTACTCTGTTCTCATAAACTTTTTCCGCCTTTCAGATTCTTGAACTAGGGCAGCCTTATGCTACATCAAAACCGAATAAACACACTAAGATAGACTCAATTACTAAGTCTCAAATTATTTATTTTTCTAATTTGTATTACCAAAATTGTGTAAAAAAGAAAATCTTATATAAAATATTGATACATTTTCATTGCATTTTGATACAAATTGTTTCTGAACAAAATGATTTTAGAAAATATATAAGAAACAATAATGAAATGGACAATTTTCAGATTAGGGAATTGCATATTGCCATGCTGAGACAACATAGCTCGTCTAAATCAATATGCAACAAAATAGAAGAAAGTATCCGTCATTTCTAATTCTAGTGTGCTGAGAAACAGCCCTTCCAGGCTTACGTATAAGTAGCAGCTACATATCCATAAGATGATTTTTTTTTTGTTAAAGCAATTTCACAAACCTCCTCTTGCTTACACTGCAAGCAAATGCAGGTCTATTCACTATTCCTGCATAATAAGTATTAGCATTTACAAGTCAATATCACCAGTTCCAGTCCCTCCAAATAATGAAATTGGTTCAATTGATTCACTTTCTACTCTGCCAAACACCAAATACTCCCTTTTTAGATTTCTCCCTTCCTCGATCCATCGCACTGCAGTCACCAAGAACTGGACCACTACGCCATTCCCTATCTTTGCTTGTTGTTCATTTGAGAAGAATGGCTGTTCCCCAAAAACAGAGCGGTAAGTTGGCATCCGTTGAGGTGACATTAAAGAATACTTCGCAGGACCACATTGCAATATGACCCCAAAGAAAATGTTGCATAAACAAATCAATGTAAGATTTCTCCCCTGACAGGCAAGAAAGTGCGACACAGAAATGTTACAGGGAAGGACACAACCTCTGACTCATTCACAGTTCCCGGCTCTGCCATTTCTAAAGATCCTATTTCACAACATTCACTATAAAGGCCATAGTTTTAATATCAAATACAAAATAAAAAAAAGTATTTATGCAATGCTCAAAGAACTTAAATACCCTTTAGGGTTTAAAGAGAAATTAGAACCTGCAAATGCACACAGAAGTAGAACTGAACTGAGATGAAGAGATCAAGTGATGGGGAGTGGGTTTTAATATAAAAAACATAATATTTTGACATCAGATGATGATGTAATGGAATCTTTATATAATATATACCATTTAATTACGCCAGATTGGAATTATTATGATTAAAAACTTGACCTGTGTTTCACCTTCATTGCGTTTGAGTTGGACAAAATTAATATATTGGAAACACCCTGCAAATGCACTCATGTTCACTATTTTGGAGGCAATGTAATGCTATCTTGTATTTTCATGTTGTCATATCACTCAAGTCCTACAGAGTTTTTAAGTTAACATTTTAACGTCTTGACATTAATTCACTTGCAAAAATATATTAAGATCTATAGCCCCACATGGAAAGTCGATTTTTAAATTAATTGAGTTTTACCTACATTTTTACAAATAATTAGTATCAGAATGTGATTTCACGTGAAGTAATGGGATTAATATGCGGCCTCATGACTGCTGTTGTCTTGTTTAGTACTGAACAAGACTTTGGGGAGTTTAGGATTCTACTCATGGTAATTTTCAAATTCTCAATGTTTTAAAATATAAAACTAAAAATTTGTTTTCAGAAAAGTAAAAAAAAAATAAAATACCTATGTTACATGAATAAAGAATTCCCATTCTATGGAACGAATATTATACTTTTACATTAGAATCGAGGAACACTTTTACTTGGTGCAGCTCCATGTAGTTTTTAAAATTTTTGTTAGTTTAGGAGTAAAACTTGGTCACAACAGGATTGGACAAGTCTTGTGTTAATATTAAGGGAAATTATCCACCGAACACTTAATGTTTCGAACTTTTTAAAAAATACACAATTTCTTTTTTTTTTTTTTTGTTTAAATTACACATCAAGTTACAATTCTTTGCATTTTTCCACTTCCGTCTGTTGACTGTTAAGATTCCGTTAGTTTTTTTAATAAAATGACTGTTTTGCCCCTCAAAATTAATGCTATATGATGAAATTGTAATTTTACATTTGGGGGGTAAAATCGTCATTTTATTAAAAAACTAATGGAATCTTAACGGTCAACAGACGAAAGTGAAAAAGTGAAAAAAATTATAACTTCAGGTGTAATTCAGGCAAAAAAAAAGAAAAGAATTGTGTATATTTGAAAAAGTGAAAAAAATCAGGTGGTCGGTGGATAATTTCCCTAATATTAATTAATTTTGGCTATTTGAATGCAACATAGTGTGGCAATGTTATGATCCCGTATTAAGTAAATTACTTAAGAAAAAGCAAAGTTTGACCAGAGAAAGAGACCAAAACAGATGGACTCCACTACATTACTCTACGTATTCTGGTAACTTTGGTGGCACACGTCTAATATTAGAATCTAATAAACCTACCGTGTTGATTGCTAACAAAGATAAGAAGATGAGAGAGCTTCATTTAGCAGCTGGTAAAGGGATGAATTTTGAATAATTTTGGGGAAATAGGGCGGAGAATAAGAAAAAAATAATCTCCAAATTCTTAATGAAATGAGGTTTGATTTTGTACTCTCCACCCTAATCCTCATCATATATAAATATTTTTTAATTTTAATTCCATAATCTTTGTTTCATTAATTACAATGTTAATTAATAAATTTTCTTTTTATTTTTACCTAATATCAATATGTTATAGCTAAAAGAAAACCTTACATTATAATTCTTATTCAACCCTAAAATATTGTTATGTTTTCTTTTTTCTTTCAAAGTGCTGCTCTCTTCAAACTTTTTTAATTTTGATATTATTTCAAGATATCGTTTTAACCTTTTGGCTTGTTTTTAAATAATTTAAATACTTTATAATATGGTAATGATTTTATTTAAGTTCGTAATTTTTAATTTACTGAAATCATTTATCCATACATATTATAAAATAATAAATGAGGAATGAAAAGAGGATGGGGAAATCATTCCCCACATTAAAATTTCTCATCCTCACCCCACTAAATTTATTGAAGGCTGGAGTGGAGAATGGAAGAAAAATTTTTAAAGGAGTGGAGAATGGGGTAGACCTCCTCACCTTATTGCCATCCTTACCACATTGCCTTAGGCCCCTTAGCTAATAGCTATTTACTATTGACACCATTTGCTGATGGTTAAAACTCTTCTTCCTTTATAGATGGAACGAATGACTTTGAATTTTATTAGAAACATCATTTTTTTTGTAAATATATTTTTGTTAGTGTGAAGTAGCTCCAATAATGACCTAATGTAATGAGCGTAAACTGTAATTTAAATTTAAAAAAAAAAAGAAGAAGGTTTGTATTATTTAATTATCAAATGGTTGGGCTTTGGAGATTTTTTTTGGATAAAAAAGAATTCTCATTAAATAAAAAAAATCAAAAATTAAAAAAGAAAAAAGAAGTAGCTCCAATAATGACCTAATGTAATGAGAGTAAATTGTAATTTAAATTAAAAAAAATGAAGGTTTGTATTATTTAATTATCAAATGGTTAGGCTTCGGAGATTTTTTTTTGGATCAAAAGAATTCTCATTAAATAGAAAACAATCTAAAAAAAGTGTTGCAAAAAATCTTCTAACATTATAAAACAACTACGGGAATGAATTGTAAATTTAGCTAAAGCTGCTCCATTACAATTAGCTTGGGAGAAAATTTTAATCTCTAAAGAGTATGCTAATGTAGTGATTTCAAAGCTTTCTAGATTACTTAGCAATTCAATCACTGCCGAAGATCACAACCAAGGCTAGACAAGATGCCTTCGAATCAATTAATCAGCCTTGAAGATTCAGTGATTAACCACACCTTTAGTCATGAATTTATAGTGATTAGGACACAAGATTAAGCGGAAATCAAGAAGCAAACACACACAAACAAAGAATGATTTACATGGTTCAATTGTGCATGAAAGCACAATCTACATCCTCGGGAGAAGCCACTAATATGAGATTTATCGATGATTCTTGGAAAACATTACAGGGCCACTCAGAAAAGATTACAAAGAACAAGATAATATTCTCTCTCTCTCTCTCTGAATCTCTCCAGAATGCTCTGAAAATCAATCATGAAGCTGCTGTGTTGATCAGCTTATATAACAGCTGATAAGAAACCCAGATTGCACAGGTTGTAGCCACGTGGATGACAGCTTCATCACGAACTAGATTCCCTTCTCACGTGCCTGATCACATGCATTACTTCAACTTCAGCCCAAACGTCTTCATCTGATGTCGTTTTGTAACTTAAGTTAGTCACATGCTCAGCTCGTGGTCACCTAAGCAAATTAAACAGGTTAAAAACGATGTTGTTTAACTAGCTTAGGTTTTGAATTCATTATTTCAGTCCACAATTAATTATCAAATAAACAAAAAAAACGTTAAAAATATAAAGAAATAAAATAAAGACAAAATCTCTAAATATGTTATGCCTTGTTATGTGGTAGAGCAGGAACCTTATCATGAATCATAAATAAATCTTACTTTAGAATTTATAAAATTTAGTATTAAAAAATAATTTATATACAAATGACAGAATAAAAGTCGTTGGTCTTTCAGTTAAGGTGATAGTCTAGCTGATTGAAGTTTTTCTTATACGTAACTGCCCTCTTAGATCAGAATTCTTTAAAGATAAAATTAAAGGTGATGTAGTTACATTATGTGACATAAAATGTGGAAAAGCACAATGGGATAAGTCCTTCAAAGTCAAGTTATGTCGCGAAAGACGTGTGATCTATGTATTGTCGTAGAAAATGAGTAGTATCTTGGATGGCTAGACTTGGGCGTTAAAGCCAAATATAAAAAAAACAGAGAAAAGATTGAAAATGAAAGTGAAGGCATACCTGTGTGTCTTGTTATGTTTAATTAGGGCTCAGTATTTTCGTGTTTGGTTTAGTTCGGATTAACCTTTAGAAACTTACTGAGTTGAAAGTTAGAAATAGATCAGGTTAAAATAACGTTCAGGAAATTGATTTGCCCACCCCTTTAATTCCATCTCAATGATAACAAGTTAAGTGATGTCAAAAATCTCCCATCATTACAAACAACTACAAAAATGAAAAGCAAACTTATATAAAGTATTCATAATATATTTATAACTAGCTTAAGAGAAGATTTTAAATAGTAAAAAGTATAGAAATTATTAAAATGAAATAAAATAAAGAAACACCCAAAAATTACAAAAATAAAGATAGAGAATCTTTGAATACAAATTAATTAATTATCACATAGTCATGTGTGAGATAGTTCATGATATAGAACGTTAATTTAGGTTAATTTAGGATTTTAAAATTTTTATTATTCTAGGGCTTTCGATTTTAATTGGAGTCTATTATGGCATGTGATTTAGTATTCTATTTCCATTATAGTTTTGATTTAGTTTCATTTTTTAAATTAACTTAGAAAAGTAGATTTACCTAAAGGAAGTCAGTTTCCTCTATTATAAATAAAGAGGTCTCATTATTGTAACTTCATATTCAATTATTCAATAAAACTCTTCTTTATAATTCCCTTTGTGATTATCTATCAAAATCTCTCTTATAGAATCGTTTGGATTAAAGCGTCATCTAATCTTACACTTATTAAAAATCTCATTGAGTCATTTAGTTAGAATGAGATCTAATCAGGCTTCGATTAGAGTGAAATCTAATTGTGTTGGCTTGGTCTAATACTAGAACGATATCTAATGTTTCCTATCCTATTAATTTCGCTTCCCCCACCATCACCCCATTAATTGGTATCAAGTGATTCTGAGCTATTTGCACGGCTTTCATGGATATCTATATCCATCCATACCAATTCTCCCATTGAAAAAACCAACAAAAAACGAAAAAAAAAAATTCTCAAAATTGAAAACCCAAGCCACCACCACGCAACCACCACTACCACTTCTCCACTAGTTGTTCATCGTCTGTCAACACAATCACCAAAGTCTCTAGCTACTGCTAACCAAACCCCAGCCATTACCGCTCTCAAAGCCGCTTGCAACCACCGAAAAAATCATTCAAACTTGTAAGCTTCACCATTCAATCCATCCTTGCCAGCCAACTCCTCCACCAAACTCACCAGCTTTGCTGACTGTTGAGTACTAGAAAGTAGGGGTGGGCATCGGATCGGTTCGGTTCGGTTTCGGGATAAATTTTCGGTTTCGGATCGGTTCGGATCCGAAATTTAAAAAAATCTTTCGGATTTTCTAAAAATAAAAACCAAACGAAAACCGATAGGTCGGTTTCGGTTCGGTTCCGATTCGGCTTCTGTTTTCGGTTTCGGATCGGTTTCGGTTCTCTTAACGGTTTTATTTAAGTAATTGATTTATCGGTTCATCTCAACGGTTTGGTTTTTTATTTGGTTTTTTGAATCATTTTCTATTTCAAACTCTATACAATAATTTCCTCATTTTTAGTACCTATATAATATATTCAGAGTATGTATAATCTATGATTTCATCAATTAATCTACAATTTCATCAATTACTACAACATCATCAAAATATACCATAATCTACTACTACCACTACCAAATCATTCATCATCATCACCAAATTAACTTAATATAATCCATAACATATAGTTACTTTCTTCCATTCTGCACACAAGGCCTACTATAATCAATGTATAATAAACAAAAATAAAATAATTTACAAATTTGAATGAGAAAAAAAAAAGGAAAGAATTTTGGACTAAAATAAATAATTTGTAAAATTATAGTTACTGTTTTTAATATTAAAAATGTTGGCCCAAAATGCAAATACAATAAAATAAGTTTCTATGCCATAATATAAATTAATAAAATATTAGGGACTGAAATGATATTTTATTTTGTTGACTTCGGTCCAGGATTATTTTGAAATGTTTGTACAAATATTAGATCATAACATAATTCCTATATGCCAATATTTCTTAAATATTGGATAGTTGTAAACTTTTATAAAGAAAAGGGAGCCAAATGATATTATCCTTTCATCATCTTCAACATTTCGTTCTTCCTTACCCAGCTTCGCCAGAAACCCAGATTTGAAAAAACAAAATAAAAAAAATACAGTAACATACTCATATCTAGACAAAGCTAACAAAACTAACTACTAGTCTACTATTAATAATTTAAGTAAACATGAAATAAGAAAAGATTTATGAGATATTTCAAAAAAAAAAAAAAGGAAAATACTCAAATTTCGGTTCGGTTCGGATTTTATAATTTTTAATCCGAAAACCGAACCGAACCGAAACATTCAGTTCGGTATTTATAAATTCGGATTTTTTATTTTAAAAATACCGAACCGAAACCGAAAAAAACCGAACCGAACCGAATTTTTTTCGGTTTCGGTTCGGTTTTGCCCACCCCTACTAGAAAGTGTGTATTTATAATGGAGAAAATTATCATTTTACACTCTAAGTCTCACTAACATTCCTATTTTTATGTCTTTAAGTCCCTTGTAATTTAATTATGTATGTTTTATTTTAATTAAGTATTTTATGTATTTTAGGGGATATCATGGTCATTTCACAATAAACGAGAGATCGGATGGAAAAACGGAAAGACTTTTGAACTCGGGACATCGTCGAAAACCTTAGGAGGAGCATAAAAAGAAAAATGATCGTTCACATATACTGATCTTGTCACACATATATGTCTGACGGTTGATATATACTGATCTTGACACGCAGACTTTCACTTGACGTTCACATATATCAGTATGCTGACGTGGATGCACGATGACGTGGTAAGATGCATGCGATGACATGGCGGCATTTGATTGGGACGAATGATGTGGCGTTGACCGCTTATGTGGCATTGACTGATGATGTGGCGTTAACTGATGACGTGTCATGATCCTATTGGAGCAAAAATTTGACCGGTGACGTGGCAGTATATTAGTGGACTGAAAAAAATGTGTGTACGGTACATGCATATACACAGAATAACAGCCCTGATGATGTGTTCTATCCAATAGGAACGTGCCACGTGGCGCAATCCTGAGCGTCCAAATTGTTTTAATCCGATGGCCATGATTTACTCAGTGTATCTATAAAAAGGGGGCTCCCCCCCCCTAATTTGACACCCCTGAATCCATTTTTGGACTCCATTTTCTGTAATTTCATCTCCATCTTGTATTTTCTACGTATTTTAATAAAATTCCCATTTTACCCCTAGTTCAAATGTGAGTGGCTAATTTCCTTTCAAGCTTGGGTTGAAGGTGAAGTCTCAACATGCTCCATGGGCTTAATTTGGTAAATTTACTTTTCCTTCCCCTCTAATTTATGTGGTTGTTTTGACTTTTCGTAGACAGATAGTAATAATCTTGTTTGGATATCGGCTGGAATAACCGCCTCCCTAGGGAAGGTTATTACTATTTGGCACGGGAAGCCCTTAGCACCATATCTATTAGAGTGTGGTTCATGATGAGTGGAAGTTCCCCCTTCATGATTTAATTGGTACTAATAATGAATGTTAAACCGATAGTGCATGTTGAGACAGATCCGGAGATCCAAGCATTTCATTTTAATAGTTTATTCCTACCACTTTAATTTAAATTAATTGATAGCCTACATCATTTTCATTATAAATCCAACCACCAACTCAGAAAATTAATTCTACACATAATTAAAATCCACCTCCTCGTGGGATCGACACTCGTCACCATTAATCTATTCTACAATAGATTCGTGCACTTGCGAGTTCAATAAAATTTGCACAACACTGACCAAAAACCAACTAACTTCAGCCCTGGATCGCCGCCCGCAGTCACTGTATAGAACACCAACCCACGAGTTCTCTATACACGCGTTGCTGCCAAACCACCTCCATTTTCTATCAATTTATGCCACCATCATAGCCCTTAAGAATCAATGACCATAAATTCGCTTGTCTGCCGCCATAAAATTGCCTTAAACTGAAAGCCACATTTTCGCAAGCAGCCACCAATTGGAATCAATTTTCTGACCAAACCACCATGAATCTAGCCAATCCATGGCCACCATCAAGCTCACCGACCTTAAATCTTTCAGATCCACCCATCCTTACCTGATTTTTGACCATTATCACTGGAAACCTAAACTTTTGCTTAATTATTGTTTCACTTGATAATTTTATTTAATTTTTAGTTTTGCCCCAAACTCTTTTAAAACCATCCTCTCTTACCATGTTCACTTCGAATCACGGCCACACCAAACCTGAGAGTTGAGCATTATTTACAATTCTTCCATTGTGTGGAAACTTGATAATAAATGAAAAACTATCATCTTTGCTCTTCTATTTATCATGTGCTGGAATTATTTGCATACACTCGTCTAAACAAATTTCTTGATTGTTTGGATAAGGTTGAGCACTAGTTTCTATTTGGGCATACTCCTAAAAAAGAGCAAGTATCGTTTGTTGATAGTAGATTAAGCATAAGTGTTTTAGGATAATGGGATGAGTTGTAAATTTCTAGACTTGACCAAGGCAAAAGAAAAATTCAATAATGGAATTGTTAAGGCATAATTTGTGATTTGAGTTTATCCCTCTTGATTATTATTTGGTACAGTAAGGTACAAAATCTGTTTCTACGTATATTATGAGTTTGAACAATTTTATGGATGTAAATATTATTATGAGCCTAAAGAGGAAACAACTACAAGATTTGTGAAAGGGCTCTTGAACAATTTTATGGATGTAAATATTATTATGAGCCTAAAGAGGAAACAACTACAAGATTTGTGAAAGGGCTCAATTTACATGTTCAAGAAAGGATGCCTATATACACTATCTACACTTTATAGTATGCAATTCATTTAGCTAAGGAAATTGAATCACAAATTGAGTCATAACGATAAAGAAACCTTGATGATGTGATTAGAAAACTTGACAAAGTCCAAGATTTAATCAAGGAATGACGTGTCTTATGAAAGTGCCTAGAGATGTATTGTTTAGGAAAAAGACTCGTGTGAGGTGTCAGAAGAAAAGGAACAATTCATTATTGATTTAAATTTTCAATCTAACAATTTATTTGAAAATGTGCATGATATTTCTTTGGAGGGCAAAACAAGTGTTGAAGATGATGAGATTTTTTATCTCTCTGGGATTTTTAAAGAAGATGTACGACCTGCTCTTAATTTAAGCAATGAACCAAACAGTATGATCGAGGTTATGTGGAAAAATCAGGTTGAAGGACTTGAAATGATTGAAATGGTTCTAACTATTCACATTGAAGATAAGAAAATTGTGCTTGAAGAAAATTTCATTGAAAAGGTGAAACTAATTGGAAAACCTTTCGAACGACAATTGGGAAAAGACAAGAGTTATTTGACCATTGCTTAGTCTTAGAAGTCATCATTGCCTTGAAAAATGTACAAGCAAAGGAAATTGATGAAGTATCGCTTCTTTAGAGTTTTGATAAAGATTGATGAGAAAGACAATAAGTTTGAATTACAAGATGATTTAGATTTGCATTGCAAATTTCATCCTTTAGACCATATTCAAATTGGCGGATGAGTTTCTTTTAAGAGAGAGAAAATGATGTAGGATGTTAATTTAGGATTTTAGAATTTTTATTATTCTAGAGCTTCCTTTTTTAATTGGAGCTCATTATGGTATGTGATTTAATATTTTATTTCTATTATAATTATGATTTAGTTTTCCTTTTTAAATTAACTTAGGGAAGTAGGTTTACTTTAGGAAAGGGGGTTTCCTCTATTATAAATAGAGATGTCTCATTATTATAGTTTCAGATTCAATTATTTAAAAAAACCCTAGTTATAATTTCCTCTGGGATTATCTATCAAAATATCTCTTGTAGCATCATTTGGATTAAAGCGTCATCTAATCTCGCATTATACATTATTAAAAATCTTATTGAGTTGTTTGATTAGAATGAAATCTGATGACACTTCGATTAGAGCGTAATTTAATCGTGTTGGCTTCATCCAATACTAAAATGATAACTAATATTTCATGCCCTAACAATTCCTGTTACGCTACCCTCGTCCCATCAGTTCACCATAAATAAATTGATATGATCAGACCGCCTTTTGAAGTACTTCTGATATGTGGTAGAGCAATGATCCCACTTTAGAATCCATAAATTTTAATATTAAAAAGCAATTACATAGCACGAGTCTTGGATCCTACCATCGGGTAAGGCGGTAAGCTGGTCCATAGAATTTTTTTCTTATAATAAATTATCTAGTATATTAGAATTCTGTGAATATAGAATCAAAAGTGATAAAATTGCATTATTTGCTATTAGGTCAGAAGCTAAGTGGTTATTTAATTGTCAAATGGAGTGTAGGCAAAGAATCTCTGTATATATTATTTAATCAACAATTATAAATATACAACAAACCATGTAACATGTAATAATTGAACATCATCATTTCTTATTTAAATGATAAATTTTATTTGCTACCATACAAAATTTATATTTTAAGTTATTTCAAGAATTCATCTTTTTATTCGTTTTTGCTCTTTTCTTCACCTTGGTTGCCATGGTAGCAATGGTTGTAGCATTTATTACAAGCACATACGCAATGTTGTCACCTTCTTTAGGGCTTGCCATAGTCACTTGTATCATTGGCTTGACCTTCTTCCTTTTGGTGATTTTCATGTTTTGGAACGTTATGGTTCCAATAAAAATCTAGAAGTGGAATCTGAAGTTTAGCTTATTGTTCCAATAAAAATATTATTGTATACCTCTCTCTATTACTATAATTATGTTAGCGTCATCCTTCCCTCATGATCAGGAGTTATAAGTTGTGATTGAAATTTATTATGCTATCTTCTTTGGTGTATCGCTTCAAGGTTGTATAATGTACTGACAGCTTAAAAGAAATGATATCATCTATTTATGATGCAAAATTAGTTGTTGCATAAGCATTCCAAATTAATTTTAATTAGGAATATTCTTTACTCATTTTAGGAATGGCGGAATAAGTATTAGTTGTTCCGATGGAAAAATTTCTTCTTAACCTAATTAAGTGGAGAAACAAATTTGATATTTCGAAATGCAAATTGTGAAGAGCTCTTTTCTTTTGGATAAAGAATAGAGCTGCAGTCAAACATAAGTTGAGAAAGTTCACATGTACAGTCATAGCCACGGTCCTCTTCATTTCAATTGCCTTTATCCATTTCCTTACTTCAACTAAGACCCTTCGACAAATGACGTGTCTTCTCAATGTGGCTCATTATTTCATCCTGCCTTCCATATTAGCAATGACGGTTGCATTTGTTACAGGCACATGCGCAATGTTGGCACCCTTTTTGTTGCTACTGGTGTCCTTGGCTTGAGCTTCATCCTCTTTGTGCTTTTCGCCATGTTGAAGTTTGCTTATCAATTGGCGCAAAGGTAGTTGGGCTTCATGATATAATTAGAAAAACTAAATCTCCATGTCGGAGAAATTAGCATGATTCTATGTCTGTGTCTAGTAGTTAATATATAATTTCCACCTCTTCAGTCTTTACTTCAACTGGGATTGTACCTAATCCTCTTTTGTGTTGAGCTATTATCATCAATAGAAGATTAAGTACAAATACAAGGTCAACATGAAACTGAAAGTAACATTTAGTATTCCGACACTAGTAATTAACTAACATACTCTTTATATTATGTTGGTGAAAACTCTCTAATATAAGGGTAATATAATTAATTTTATTAGGTGTTATTGTATTAGGAGCTTATTTTATACAAATAGATAAATAATATCATATTTGAAAAGTAAAGATATTTAATGAGTCTATAGTTTTAGTACGCTGTTCTCGTAAACATTTCCTCTTCGATTCCACTTCTTGGATTCTTGAACTCGGGCTAGCTTATGCTATCGCAACCGAATGAACATACTAACATAGACTCAATTACAAGTCTTAAATCATTTCTTTTTCTAATTTGTATAACCAAAATTTTGTAAAAAGAATCAAGGTTATATAAAATAATTATACGTTTTCATTGCATTTTGATAGAAATGGTTTCTTAACAAAATGATTGAGAAAATATATAAGAAACAATAACAAAATGTACAATTTTCAGATAATGGAATTGCAAATGGCAACGCTGAGACAACAAAATAGCTTATGTAAATCAATATGCAAGAAAACAGAAGAAAGTATCCATCATTTCTAATTCTAGTACGCTGAGAAACTAGCCTTCTAGGCTTATACCTAAATAGCAGCTACATAACCATAAGATTTTATTCTAAAAAAGTAATTTATATAAACATCTTCTTACTTATACTACAAGCAAATGCAAGTATGTTCATTATTCATGCATAATATGTACAAGTATTTTGTTGGGTGATTTCTTAATATATAGGTGTCAATACTTAAGTGTACACAATAAGTAATAAAGTGATAAGTATTTGAGTATTATCTCCACAATGACTGATGCTCTAAGAACTGCTACAATAAGTAATTGTGGTGCAATTTCAATTAAATCAAATTCTCTTTAACAACTAAATTAAACTAAGAAATGTAAATGATAGAAAATAAAGTGCACTAAAATAAATCAACACGTCTCACACAAGGATGTAATCACTAAAAATGATGTAGTTGAGTGAATTAACTCATTTAATGGTATTGATTGTTTTTTCTATTACAGTACCGTTGCTACAACAATTACTACAGTACTAGATAGAATCTTAATGCATCCTCAGTTGTCACTTGTTAGATTTCTTATATCTATATGGAATCTAATAATGACCAGTTGATAAATCACACAAGATATAGCATTATGAGATTAAGGTTCTTAATTACCCTACAAGATGAATCTCTATGTCTAGTTTATCACTAATTTTAAATTAAGCATAGCCCTATTCAAATTGAGTTAACCCAACTTGGAAAACCTAATCTAAAACCAAGTATTGCTTTGATATTTTCCACTAAAACAGGCTCTTTTGTGGCTCTTTCTTAGTTTGTATCACTAAATGGGTGGTCAACTGAAATAGTGAATGCAATTAAGCACTATTAAAATAAAATGCTATAGCAATCATGCAGCATCACAATAATTTCAGTCAATAAACCATCAAGTTTATCATTCACTCAACCACAAATAGATTTAGTTCATAATTTGTATCAAAACAAAAAATAAAACCAATTTATCTATTATATACATCATCATGAATAAAAGAAAACGAAGAGAATATAGATGGAGGTAGGTTGTCCCTTCTAGATGCTAGATTCCTTCTTCTCCACGCCTTTTCTTGTTTCAGCCTGAAATTTCTTCTCCTCTTATTGTTTTCTTTTCATTTTCTTATTATTTCTTGTGGTTGACGGCTCCTTTTTTCTCTTTTTGTCCTTTTGTGTGCGCTTCCTTTTATAATTGAAAACTAGGGCAACTAAACGCCTAAAGCGTGCAGCTTCTATATTTGGATATTGCCGATCGCATATTTTTTTCTGAAATTTGAGTGAGTTTTTCTCCTTTGTTGTTCCAGGATTGCTACAGCAATCGTGCTACAACAATGCACTGTTTCAGACTAATTTTCACTTTTCTACAGTCAATTTCCTTCCTCATTTTTCCAAGCCCATTGCACAACATTTCTTTTTTGAATTTGCACTTCGAATTGCCTACAATGTAAACACCTAATCTAAGCACACACAATTTATCCCAAAATCACCTAATTTATTGCAAATAACTAAAAATAGATAAATATGTAAAATTAAGCTAAAATGCAAATAAAACACATCATTTACTCTCTAGTATTCTTGAATTAAGTCTAAAAGTGTCATTGATAACTCTCATTTCATAAAGTTATCACATTTACAAGTCAATATCACCAGTACAAATTCCATCTACCGTAGGGTCATATAGACAAGCTTTTCAAGTACTTAAGAAAACATAAGGTTTGTGCATAATAGATTCACAAAGACAACCATCCTGTAAACTGACAAATGCCTGAAATTCCCTTTCTGCGTCTGTCCACTTCTTTCTAATCATGATGAAATGAATCACAAAATCTTTCTTAGTCTTTGGGTTCTTGTCACTTAAGAAGACTAGATCCTCAGCTTTCACATAACGATAATTGGGCATTTTCAGACAAGACATATGTTCTCAGTTGGCCCACAGTTTCAAGAAAACACCATGTTGGATTTTTTAATCTAACATTGTTGGATTTTTTAATCTAACATTGTTGGATTCTTAATCCAATGTTGGGTTTATATGTGAATAATTATGTGTTGCGAATTGTCATATAAAGTTAAGCCCAATTAAAAGTGATTTATTAAGATTTTCGGTATTATAGACTTTAATGTATCTAATAGGATGTAAGCTTTTAATGTGTAAAGACCTAATAGTATTCTAATTCTATGATAGGCAGAATTAAGAATAACCAGTGACAATAGAAAATAATTGTCTATATAAGTAGTCATGGTCTCTAGGTCACGCGTATTCTTTCCATTCTTTCCGACTTCCCATCTTCAAAGAGAGAGTATGGAGAAACTTAAAGGATTCTCTACGAGAACGTATAAATCTGAAAGGCCAACCATACAACCCTAGAGAGTAATTAAGCGTTATGGATTTCGATATACTTCCTTAAAATTTATCATTGATTCTTAGTAATACAGCATGAATATTTTTAAGTTATAGGTGATGGTTTTCACTAAAGGTTTTATTGCCTCAACACACCATTCTTCGGCACCTTGTGTACAATCCCCTCCAAGATCCCTCCTCTAACTATATTGAAGGTGATGCCACTGAAAGCAACATGAAAGAGCACCTCCCCTATGTCCTCTCTAACATTTCTCTCTCCTATGCTTTCCAAAGTGGTGATTGCAGGATATTATTGAAGATCTTTAGTCGCTTTCGCATGAGTTCTCCCTAGAAAAATAGTAGCAATCGATGCTGTTTTTTGATTGAATTCAATTTATGTGTTGAAAATCTTTAGCTAATTAATGAAATGGCTCTAGCCCTTCGTAGCCAGTTCCGCCAGCAACAACCATTCTCAATTCGTTTCAATCATCATTTTCAAAATTCCACAGTACCCATTTTCATTTCTTTAGTTGCGGTCACTCAATTCCTATTAAAAATCATTTCTTTTTTCAAAATTTCTCTTTAAATTCTACCTATAAAAAAAACCCCTTAAGGAAAATTTGTTCTTTATCCACGAATAAAGTTTTTTCTCAACATGATAAAGATGATAATGCTAACTTATGTTCTAGTAGCCATTGGTTAGTTAAATGGAACAAACGCAATAAATAACCACCTGAAAGCCCTTCAGGCAAGTGTAAATTATAGAAAAAATAATTTAAATTTTTTAGGTCTAGGTTTTGCTATGAGTGATAGTGATGGTAATGGTGTTGATGATGGTGGTAGTACAATAAGGAAGATTGTGGAGAAATTGAAGAAATCTGATCATGTTGGTGATGGTGACAATGACTGTGATGATGAGAGAATCGAGCAAGGAAAAGAGAGAGTGATTAAAAATGATATATTTTATGTGGAAGAAGGAATATTGTCGAATGCACGATGAGGGTTTTCAAAAGAATCGCCATGGGGTTAGGAGAGAAGGTAAGGAGTGATGGAGAAGTGAATACTTATAAACCTATTAAGAAAACAAACTCAGTGTTTGGGGAATAAAATAGGGTGACCAGATCTCCTCTAAGTACAAAGTGAGCAGATAGCTAATAAGCTTCTAGGAGATAGTTTTTTCTACCATGAGTAAATGATCTCGAGCAAAAGGTAGTTCTGAAGACCATGAGCAGATCGCCTCAACCAAGCGCTTATTTAGTCACCTTGAGTATATCACTTCGACCAAGAGAATATTTGATAATCTCAAACAGATCATCTCGACCAAGAGGTCATCAAGAGGCAAATGTTGAGTATTAGAAAGTGTGTATTTATAATAGAGAAAATCATCATTTTACACACCAAGTCTTACTAACATCTATACTTTTATGTATTTAAGTCCCTTGTAATTTAATTATTTATATTTTATTTTAATTAAGTATTTTATGTATTTTAGGGGATGTCATAGTCATTTCACAATGAACGAGAGATCAGATGAAAAAACGGATAGCAATTTTGAACTCAGGACAGTCGAAAACCTTAGGAGAAGCATAAAAAAAAAAATGGCATTTTACATATCTTGCATCTTGTTCATATATCTGATCGTTTCATTAAGACTTTTTCATGTATTGTACGATGAAGTGGCACTGTACGATGATGTAGCATTATACAATGATGTGGCGGCATTTGATTGGACGAATGATGTGGCATTGATGATGATGTGGCGTTTACTGATGACGTGTCACGATCCTATTGGACCAAAATGCTGACTGGCAATGTGGCAGAATGTTAGTGGACCAAAAAAATTTGTGTACAGTACATGCATATACACGGAATGACAGCCCTGATGATGTGTTCTATGCAATAAGAGCTTGCCACGTGGCGCAATCCTGAGCGTTCAAATTATTTTAATCTGATGGCCATGATTTACTCAGTGTATCTATAAAAAGGGAGCTCTCCCCCTAATTTGACACCCCTGAATCCATTTTTGAGCTCAATTTTCTGTAATTCTATCTCCATCTTGTATTTTCTATGTATTTTAATAAAATTTCTATTTGACCCCTAGTTCAATTATGAGTGGCTAATTTCCTTTCAAGCTTGGGTTGAAGGTGAAGTCTCAATATGCTCAATAAGCTTAATTTGGTAAATTTACTTTTCCTTCCCCTTTAATTTATGTGGATGTTTTGACTTTTCGTAGACAGATAGTAATAATCTTGTCTAGATATCGGCTGGAATAACTACCTCCCTAGGCAAGATTTTACTATTTGGCACGGGAAGGCCTTAGCACCATATCTATTAGAGTGTGGTTCATGAGTGGAAAATCCCCCTTCATAATTTAATTGGTACTAATAATGAATGTTAAGCCGATGGTGCATGTTGAGTACAGATCCGGAGATCCAAGTACTTCATTTTAATAGTTTATTCCTACAGCTTTAATTTAAATTAATATATTGCCTACATCATTGTCATTATAAATCCAATCACCCACTTAAAAAATTAATTCTACAAGCAATTAAAATCCACCTCCTCGTGGGATCGACACTCGTCATCGTTGATCTATTCTACAATAGATTCATGCGCTTGCGAGTTCAATAAAATTTACACAACAGCAAGACTCACCCAAAATAAACCTCAACCAACCTCAAATAGATGAGCTCATTCTTAAAATTCAGTTATAACATCTATGCACACCTAAGTATAATAACTACTTTAATAATTACTTTGTAATGGTCTCATTAATTCATAGGTGTAAATGAGCATTCAATATGGTAACAGCCACACATGGATGTAAATGATATTCAATTTAGGGATATTATCCACCAACCACTTTTTTTTTAGACTTTTTTAAAAATACACAATTCTTTTTTTTTTTGTTGAATTCCACCTGAAGTTACATTTCTTTGCACTTTTCCACTTCCATCTATTGACCGTTAAGATTCTGTTTTTTTTTTAACAAAATGATAGTTTTGCCCCTCAAATTAATGCTGTATGATGAAATTGTAATTTTACATTTGGCGGAAAAAATTGTCATTTTGTTAAAAAAACTAACGGAATCTTAACGGCCAACAAACAAAAGTGTAAAAGTGCAAGAAAATATAACTTTAGGTGGAATTCAGCAAAAAAAAAAATTGTGTATTTTTTAAAATATTTGAAAAAACAGGTTGCCAGTAGATAATTTCTCTTCATTTTAATAACAACCACACATGGGTGCCTATAAAAACCTCAGGAAATCTAAAGCCGGGGGAACTCTCTTCCTCGTATAATTTCTTTTTTTTTAATATTTATTATTTGTTTTTCGCTTAAATTGGTTGATGGCTGACTTGATTGTTGTAGAGTTCACGTCGAAAAAACAACCAACGCCCCCTGACTATTCTGTTGTGAGTGCAGGAGAAAAGAGAACGAAAGACATGTAAAGACAGCAGCTCCATCTAACTGATAGCAAACAACCCCCATCAAAACAAACACAAGTGTTTGAGTAGAAATCTGGTCGCACATGTATCTCAACCCGATTTCAGCATCAATACTAGTTCATGCAAATATGCATATTAAATAAAGATTATATAAATCTCTCTAGTGTTGCATATAAAGATCTGTGAGAGCCTCAAAATATGTGTCTAAGTGAAGACTGAATAAAGTTGCAGATCGGAATAAAAGATATTACCCTTCTCGCCTCTATGATAAATTGTTTGAGCATAAACTTTTCCAAATCTATGCGAGATAAGTGACAATGTCATTTCCTGCCGAACACCAAAAGCTCCTCAAGGTCTAAACAATGATCACGGTAATCCGTGTCTGGCGTTTCCCTCGTACGGTAAATTCTATACATTCATCTGGCCACATTGAGGCCCAATTTCTATAACAATCACAGTTTCTTCTAAAAAAGCCACATATTTTATAGCGGATGAAAGAGAGAGTTTTATTAAAAAAAATTGAAAGAGAGTCTCATTTAAAAGCCTATGCTTTGAACCGCCCCGTATAATTACAAAACAAACAGTAAATAACACCCATTCATTCAATCATCAAGGTACCCCAGTGTAGGAACAATAATAAGAATCCAGCAGCCGACACAGCGACACTGATGAATGAAAAATATTCACAAATCTCAATTATTATTAATATTATTATTTTGTGTAACTAAGGGGAAGATTTATATTTCAAATATTAAAAGATATATACATTGATACATTCACTACATTTCTTTTTTAACTTAATTTCAAGTGATCATGTATTACGTTGCATTACGATCCAAATTGCTTCTTCAGAAAACTATTGAGAAATTATAAAAGAAAAATAATTTAATTTGCTTTCCCATTCTATTTTTTCTCCAAAATCAAGGCAAATTATGTGAGGTTCAAAAATATTATTTGTTTTTGCCGTGAAATTTAAAAACAAAAAAATAACTGGGCAGATACCAAGCACCCAACGACTCATTCGTAGTGCGCAGGAAGAAGTTTGACTGCTGGGAATAAGAGAGGTATGGAAATTGTAAGTTTGTAACCTTGATTATTTGATAATTTGATTATGAATTATTGATATGACATTTTTACCCCCTTTAATTTTTATTAACCCCAAAATAACCTAGCGCCAATACTTAAATTCAATTAGCTTATTATTTAAATTTAATTAACTTATTAACTATGAAATATTTATTTGAATTTTATTAAATATAAAAAAACAAAACTTACAACCAGAAGCCATCGTGGCCGGCAGAGAGCCACCGTTGTCGACATTGGCATTCAAGCTTGTGAAACATTGTTAGCACAAAAAAAAAACTCAAAATCCAAGGATGTATGCAACGGAGTGAATATTTCCGTCCACAACAGTTCGGTTTCACAGAGATGCTACAGCCTTCGTCATGAATTGCGCGTGTAGTAGGAGTGGCCATTTCTGACAAAATCTTACGCTATATTTGTGCATATCATGGTCCTAGGGTTCGATTGATATAAGCGGTGTTGGTAACGGACCATTTCCGGCGGTATCTGAAAATTTGACCGCTGCGTGCAGTGAACTTGTTCACTATTTTCCGACGGCCATGATAGTAAGGGTCTTATTGAAGAACTAGGATTCCAATGATGATGGCAATGCGTTCTAAGGGTGGCATCCACCCTCATCGCTGGTGATCGATCGATGATCTATTTTCAATTTCTTAGTAAACATATATTTTCTTTTAATTTTAAAGGGAATATAAACACAAGTTAATGTTAATTATTTAGTATTTAATGTTAATTATTTTTTGAAACATGAATGGAAGGTTAACAAAAAAAAAACGTGTTTAATGAAATGATTTAAAGAAAAAATAAATAGAAATTTGAAAAACATAAAAATATTTCTTTATTGAATAATTTGCTTTGAAATAAATTTTAATGTTTTTGAATTAAAATTTTAATTGTTTTTAATATAACCAAATAATATCATTAGTTTATTTTCGTCATTTCAATTTACATATTTCCTTTTACGATTAATTTACCAAACATGCATGTCAAATTATATGATGAGTGATTATGATATAATCTTAATTTACAAACATGTTCAAATTATTTATAAAGCTGATTATTTCAAAATCTATCCTAAAATATATTATTTGAGAAGCTAATGCAATCCCAAACATACCCATAATCTGTAACCCCATAGCAAAACGCATTACATAAAATTGAGGCAAAGAATCTCCCATATAATAGTTAACTGTTGGCTGGTCAAGGTACATAATATAGCTTTGTCTACTCTCGAGTCATTTTGGTTCTTTGCTTGCCTGACAAAAAGTGAAAGAAAAGGTTGGTGTGGAATCAGCCATTCGCCGATGTCCTTCAAGTTGGTTACTGCAAGAAAGTAAATTTTTAGAAGGCAGAGCTAAAATCTTGTAGCGATTCCGCTTCCAAAAACGTTTATGATTTGATTTAGATCAAAATAACCAAAATGCGTAGGACTATCAAGTACACAATCAATCAATCACTATCCCCAATATTTTATGTAGGACTATGGCATCAATCATAAACCCATTATATATTATGTTAGATTGACAACAATTACGTTATAATTAAAGAACCCAAATGGTGTACAGTTTTTTGGTCACTGCTTTAACGTTGGAATGTATAATCCATAACTAAAAAGAATGAGGTCATTAATTTTTCATCCTCACTAAATTTATAGACATGGCGCAGTTTTCATAAATTTCTTGTCACATCATTGGCCGTTACATACATAATCGGCAAGACGCATCATGTAAATCTGAGGCAATTAAAGTATCTCTGCATCTATTATTTAAGGGAAATTTATAAAAATAACTAAAATTTTTTTGTAATTTTTAAATTTAGCTCATTAAATTTTTTTTATTATAATTAGTTAAATACTTTATTATAGAACCAAATTACCCTCGTTACTTTCAACAAATTTTCAAACACATGCCACTTAACAATTTCCAGCAAACTTAAAAGCTTTCAATCCTCAACAACTTAACAAATCTTCATCGCTCTTTACAAACTTCATCATTCTCAACAAATCAACAAATTCTATCAAACAAGTATTGCATAATTGAAAATACAATCA
Source organism: Luvunga scandens (assembly GCA_030449905.1). NCBI lineage: Eukaryota > Viridiplantae > Streptophyta > Magnoliopsida > Sapindales > Rutaceae > Luvunga > Luvunga scandens. Next base: position 4,696,663 of record JASUUG010000478.1, read on the forward strand.
TCAATTGGAAAGCTTGTTAAGGCTAGTGTTCTTATACAATATAAACTTTTAAGATTACACACTACGAATAAAGTGAATACGCGGCACATAGATTCCTATCGCACTTAAGTTCAAGCAAAATTTTGGTTCAATCATGTGATACAATTGAGTACACAATTTTGGATTTCATTCGTCTCGTCACAAGTTTCAAAACTGTATATTATACGTTTAAAACGGACACATGTAGCCCAAGTATGACTTTCAGACAATATCTAAATTTTAGTGAGATAGGTCACTTTGGTGAGACAGGCAGTGGGACAGGTGCCTGTCTCACATAAACAAGGAACTATTTATGTGAGACATGCGGTGGGATAGATGCCTGTCTCACATAACCAGTTCTGTGTTTATGTGAGACATGTATCTGTCCCACTGCCTGTCTCACATAACCAGTTCTGTATTTATGTGAGACAGGCAATGAGACAGGTGCCTGTCTCACCAAAGTGACCTGTCTCACTAAAATTTAGATATTGTCTGAAAGTCATAACTTAGGCTACATGTGTCCGTTTTAAACGTATAATATACCGTTTTGAAGCTTGTGACGAGACGAAAGAAATCCAAAATTGTGTACTCAATTGTATCACATGGTTGAGCCAAAATTTTACTTGAACTTAATTGCGATAGGAACCTATGTGCTGCATATTCACTTTATTCGTAATGTGTAATCTTATTTATTATTTCTTTAATGATCTTTAGGCTGAATGGATTCGGTCGTACTTCAATTGTGTTACGAAGGTTGGTGGGAGATATTGGAAGATGGCCGTATGGAGTATGTGAACGGCAAGAATACAACATTTTTAGTTCGGAAAAATTATACATTTGATCAATTTCAAGCACGAGTGTATGGAGTTTTGCAGATAAATCCTAACAAATATAGTATGATAATGAAGACAACTTTGAGGTCTAGTAACACAATCTATCGTGCATGTTCACTACTTATAGACATATTTAATGATGAAATGGTAAAGGTTGTGTTGCACATAGCTGTTGATGTGGTTAACTATGGATGCATTCCTATATTTGTCACCACAGCTCCTCAAGTTTCAGCCGAAGATCCTGAGTCACTTGTAGAAACTGAAAGTTAGTTTAGAGCAAATGACTCTGTCCCCGATATTAAAAAAAAGGTGTTAGCACAACCGATGTTGTTGCGGCAGCTTTACTCTCTATTCTATGAAAACAATGACATTGTTGATGAGAACGACATTACATTAGCGGAGGTTATGTAATGGAAAACAACATTAAATTGTTATACCACACAATTATATGTTAATAAATTCATAAAAATAACAACAAAAAAATAAAAAAAATTTTAAAAAACCCAATCATGCGGTGGGACTATGTGCCGGTCACACCAATAAGCACACTGTCTCTTGGTGCAGCAGGCTCCTGTCGCATGAAGAGGCAGAGCCTATTGGTGTGACAGGAAAGTCTGTTGCACGCAGGCGAGCGCGAGCGCTGGCTCTAGAGCGCCAGCACGCGCGGGCTTACTCAACCGACAGAGGCCTGTCGCTCACCCGTGAGCGCCTGCGCCAGCTCCTGTCGCACGCAAGCATCTCCGCCGTAGACCTCGCGTTACATTTTTTTCCTAACCACTAATTTTACTCTCCATCAAACTCCATATACAACAAATAATGCATACAACTCAAGAAATTTTCCATCACACCTTCATTGTACAAAAACTAAACATAAACAATCTAAGTGGAATTTCATCAAACACATAATGTGTAATAGTTATAACTCATCATTCTAATTAAATTTTTTTCATTACACCACTCTAACAACCTATAATCATCTACAATCCCAATCAAATTCACTAAATCATTATAGAATGTTGAAAATTCCTTACCTAGGGTTTGGGTTTTTTTCAATTTCTTTGATCCTTTTCCAATTTGGATAGAGTAAGGTGAATTGAAGCAAGTTTTGTGTGAGTTGTGGCTGTCGCTCTTTCTGTTATTGTCACTTTTGCCGTCGCCAGTCACCGATCGTTGTTTTCCATTCGCGAGCAAAAATTTTGAGTGTTGTTAGTGAGAGCTTGAGTGTGGGAATGAGAAGGGTAATTTGGGGCAAAAAAAAATAATTTTGGCTAATTATGATATAAAAATATTGGGGAGGTTATGTTTGAAAATTGAAAAAAAAATTTGGTTATTTTTGTAAATTTCCCATTATTTAATTGTTGGATGGTCAAGGTATATAATATAGATTTGTCACTCTCGAGTAACTTTGGTTCTTTGCCCGCCTGACAGAAAGTGAAAGAAAAATGTCAATTGTCAAACATGATATGCAAGCAAAGCATATCGATCGATTAGGCGGCAACCTACAGTATTTAAAGATATGCAGGTCCAGGATTAATTAGTACGCATCAAACAATTACCAAATAAATCATCGCATTCGCAAACATGAATCCCGATCTGTACACGGCTGCAGCTAAGGGTGAAACTGAACCCTTCAACGAAATTGCAAAAGATGAACTTGTAAGCATAGTGACTCACGACAAGCATACAGTCCTTCATGTCAACACTGCATCCCAGAAGGAAGGAGAAAGGGTATCAACGGAGTTTGTGGAACAGATACTTGAAATATGTCCATCATTGCTACTACAATTTAATGACAAAGGTGATACTCCTCTCCATGTTGCGGCCAAATGCAGGCATCCAGCCGTCATGAAAGTTCTGATTAAATTCGCGAAGAAACAGTCTCGAGACCTAGAAAGCGATGTTGATTCAGTAAGGTGGATGCTGTCGATGGAAAATGGGGACAAAAACACAGCGTTGCACGAGGCAGTGCAAAGTGCTAGCCTTAATATTGTGAAAATATTACTGAAAGCAGGGCCTGATTTTACGTACTTCGCTAATGGTGGCAAACAGACTCCACTTTACGTGGCAGCTGCCAAAGGATCTGTGGAAATGGTAGCTGAAATATTAGAAAACTGCCCTTCAGCCGACCATGGAGGCCCCAACGGATTGACTGCCTTGCATGCAGCAGTCATTTGCAATGCTGCAGGTAATTAAGCTCCTTTTATATGTATATAAATTATCATGTAAGAGATCGTGTACTTTAATTAAATAAGCTGGCCAATGAAACAAATCTACTTGAAAATCACATAGTTAGGTCCCTCACCTTTAAAATATAATGTAGTTAAGATATAACCATTAGTAATTCTTCATATAAAATAATACTTCTCTCTCTTGTTGAAAAAAGAGAAACACTATCTCATTTAAAAAATCTCATTTAGAGAGTATTTTAGAGTCTTTAATTTAATATTATATTTTTTTATCTCATAATTCATGATTAGAGAAAAGTGTTATAATTACTTATTTTTATAAAGAAAAAAGTTTGATTGAAATAATATAAATTTATTTTTATTTAAAGAATCTTTTGGGAGATGATTTATTTGTCACTCTTATTTTTACCACATAGATAAACAAATAAATATTTAAAAAAACTAAATTAAAATAGTCTGATATTCTAAGAATTTACTATATTAATTGTGCAGCACTTCTTATATAATTGTATTTTTTTTTTCCAGATGTGATAATACTATTGCTTGAGAAAAGAAGATTTTGACCGAACAAAGCGAACTACACGGTTGGACCCCACTCCATCACGCAGCATATTTAGGTTACTCTAGCGTCGTATCCCTGTTGTTAAAATCTGAAGATGACAAATTTGTTGCGTTTTCTAAGGAAGATGATCGAGGGATGACGGCTCTTCATTTAGCAGCCAGCCAAGGGCAAGAAAGGGCAGCAAGAAGTATCATTCGCCGTTGTCCCGAATCTATGGCGCTGATTGATAATAGAGGATGGAATGCTTCACTTTGCTTATGATGAATTGCAAATGGAAGATAGGAGTGATTATCAGAAGTTTCGAGAGTCACATTTGGTAGTGGCTGCACTCATAGCAACAGTAGCCTTCGCAGCAGCTTTCACTATTCCTGGTAGTTATAAAAGCAATAACGGCACTGCAATCCTGAGGGGAAACACAGCTTTTCAAGCATTTATAATAACAGATACCATAGCCATGGTCCTTTCTCTTACTGCCGTCTTTATTTACTTCTATTTGTCTTTTCAGTTGAGCTGGGAAACCGCGTTATGTTTGTCAGTTGTCGGCTCTTATATCACCATGACTTCCAAGGGAGCAGTAGTTATTGCATTTGTCACGGGCACATATGCAATGTTAGCACCATCTTGGGCCTTACCATCGTCACTTGTTTCATTGGCTTGACCTTTTCCCTCCCTCCTCTATTCGTCATCACAGGTACTGTTCTTTTGTGAAGGTACCCGATACCTCTCTTGAGTTTTGGCCTTACTACTCTTAGAGACAATATATCCAAGACTATTTCGTCAGTCGGTTAGAGTATAAGAATACCCTTCACTCCACATTAATTGACAATACTTGATGTAGGAGAGGGGCAGTTTAAGTTTTCTTTACTTGTTTTTAATTATGTCAAAATAAATTGAATTAACCTAGTCTGGTAAATTCACATTATTTAGGGTTTTAGTATAAAAGGAAGTTGTTTTCTAGGTTGATTGATAATAAAAATTATCCTAGACAAAATTCGTTCTTCATTACTTTCCTTTTGTGTAATATTGTAATGCTGATTTGATGAGTTACAGACCATCTATTGATTTTTTGCGTCAAATGCATAAGAGCAATTAAAGGCCATTATACCCCTATAATAAATTAATTTGACAAAAGTGAAAATAATAAAATACCTTCTCAAAGAAATATATTTACAGTGGCTGAATCATATAATAATACAAACATTTTAAAATAAGAAATTCAAAAACAACAACAATATTATGGGTCATCATCACAACCTCCATGACACTCAAGCTAGTCCTACTACCTGGTTCAAAAATAGGCACAACAAGGGTGCTACAAATATCATGCTGTTGAGCATGATCTACTCTATGGATACTCATCACTTTTAAAAACTCCGACATTAACAGTCCACTCAGGACTCAGAAGCCTTACGCAAAAAAAACCTGACCATACAATCCTGCCACATCCTCAGAGTCCTCTTCAGCCAAGAAATAATACTTAATAGAAATATCCTTATAATTTGCAAGCCTCTGACATTTAAGATCAAGTGAGAACGGCTGATCGTAAGTTGTCAAAACTTGTCTACCAGATCTACTCACGGGCACCCGTAACTATACAAGTACATCTTTTTCAAATGAGAAATCTTTAATATACCCAAGTACCCATGATAGAAAAGGTGTTTATGTGTTTGGTAAGTAAGAAAGTGTTGGAAAAATAGCTAAGAAGAGTTCAGAGAATTCTAGAATCAATCAAGCTTTTCAACTCAAAATCATAATGAAATGATTACAGCGAACGATTTATATAGTAGCTCATAAGTATCTCTACTTGACTAAATTGTTGAAGCTACTGGAATCTATATACAGCTGTACAAAATTTGTTAGAAATGCTGTTAGTCTATATAACGAACTTGACACGTCATCATCTGAGCTTGAATCATCTACTCGGATGTTTAAGAAGTTAACGATGTTCTGCTCCACTCTTTCTGCTTTGCTCTTCCTCATATATTCTGACAACCCAAATTAATATCTGAATGACAGAAGTTTAGGTCATGAATTTGCCCTGGGCCCATTCCACCATCTTCAAAACCTTCAGTAATATCATCATCCAATTGATTATTGTCTCCATCAACATTAACCAAGCCCTGGCCAAGAGACTGGATACCAAGAGGAGCTTTTTGTTAGAGGTCAGTCACAGTTGAAGTCCGCAGAAAGAATGATTGTTGCTTATCAACTTGGTTGCCCTGTTGAGAACGATTCCTGCTCATATCACCATTGGCAAGCTCTAAAGCTGGCCACACAAATGAAGAGTCAAAGAGGGCAGTAGAAGTAGACGGGCTTGGATGAGGAAATTCAGATCTATCAATACCTTCCGGCCAGCATCCTTTCGCCAGCAATTCATTAATGTAGTCCAAGTCCATTGCAGAATCCAATGAAGCTCCAAGCATGGTACCCGGTGAAAAAACAGTTTCTTCCATGTTGATCTTCTCTCAAAAACCCATTTTGACAATCTTGTCCAACACAATTTTTGAAATCTAAGGTCCCCAACCATTAATAACCTATCCAAAAGATGAAACTCCAAAACTAAATCCATTCTTCAAAATATAATTTCTTCAAGTTGTTGAGACATCGTTGCTAAAAATCATTCAGAACAAAAAGTTTAGATAAGAACAAGAAAATCCACAATACTAAACATGCAAATAACAAAAAATGAATTTTTTATGCATATTGTATGAAGATCAAGCCTTCCACCCTTTTTCTTTTTATCATCAACACCCAATATCAATCAAAGAGTCATAATTCATCAACAAATTAAATAGAGAACAAAAGTCAATTTATGAACCATCGTATCAATCAAAGTATTAAAAAAGATAACACATAAAAAAATAACATAATATCAGAGACAAAAAAAAAATTCACTAAAAAATAAAAAATATTTCACTCATAAAAAAATAATGTGCTATTTTTTTACTTCAGTATCGTAATGTTATCTAGTACTCTTTTTTGTAAAAGGATTATATTATTCACAATAATATGTGCTTTGTATTTTTCCTCTTGATCGTTTCATAAGAATACTCGAGATTCTGAAATTATATATAAACCAAAATATTGGACTTAATTAAGAGCTAGTTTACTAATTTCTCTAAGAATTATAAGAAGATTTCAATACACGGTCTCACAAAATCTTTGTGATTTCCAAAAATTAAACATCAATTACAGACAGTGTTAAAATGCAAACAAATCTTACTGTTGGTGTAGAACTTGCAACTTGAAAGCTAAATTCACACATTTCTTACTTTAATCTATCTTTACACAAACAATACAAATGAAAACTTCAATTCCTTTTCTATGAATGAAACTAGATATGAAAACGCGATGATTTCTAAGTTTAAAATATTCAAAAATCTTACCTCCTTTGCTTCCCTTCATTATTTAGTGGGTAAAAAAAAATTAGCAGCAATGTGGCAACGTGGGCTATAAGTTATTGGACCAACTAAAGAGATAAAATGGGCATCATCCTCAATGATTACTTATTAGAGAAGGCAAGAAATTCTACATTTTCTCAATCATTTAGTATTGATAACCACTACAGGCCACTTTTACACTTGCCATTTCCTGCCTTCAACAATGGCTGCCTAACTAATTAATACAGCACCGATAAGGCTAAATCTTCCTTGCACCAAATTTGAGTTTTAAAATAAAATTAAAATCGCTACGTAATCTTCTGGATTAATCAAATCAAATTACAGATAATCATAGTTTTAATGGATGCAACTTATCCTTATAAAATTTCAAAAGATAAAAACATATCATCTTGTAGGGGGAACAGACACCAAAATAAATTTGTTAGCTTATTGTGCCGGTTTGGGATCCTTTTATTTAGTTGAAAAAAAAAAGGAAATGATAAAAGGAACCAAAGTATGACAATTTATGATAAAAATATGTCTTTTGTGAATTTTTTAAATTTTCTTTAATAAGTTAACATTTTTCTTTTTTAAAAAATTCTCAAAATTAATTAAATGATAAAAGTTTTTATCATTACCTTGGCATGCTTTTATTCACTTGACTTTGTTTGATACAGTTTTTCAAATAGAACCTATTTAAATAGAGCTTTTATAAATATAATTTTTACCTAAAAAATATTAGTTGTTTGGTTGTTAATGAAAGCTTTTATTAAACATCTATAAAATTAATTTAATAGATAAGTTTTTAAAGTTATATTTTGAAAAAAATAAAATAAGACTGTCAAATAAGTAGAAGATATTTTAGATAATTTAACATTTAAAAAAAACTTTTTAACTTCTATTCCCAAAAACTAAAAATTTGAGCTTTTGTTAGTAGATGTAGAATAATTTATTTAATCTTCAAAAGCTCTATTAAAAATTTAAAAAAATTCAAATAACAACTAAAATTATAATAAGAATTTACGTAATTAAATAAACACTTATAATTATTAAATAAATCATACCATACTTAGCATTGCCTTAAAAAAATTGGTTGACGCTATCGGCCATAATATTAAACCATAATGGATGGGTAGACTTGGCCGTTGACGCCAAAGCAAAAAGAGAGAAAAAAATTGATAAAGAAAGAACAAGCAAAAAGTCATAGAAAATAATAATCGCCGTCTTATATAAGACACTACCCGTGGGGTTCAGATACACCTTCTCCACCCATTTTTTCTTGCCTTCACATTTGTTTTTTTACATTTAATTCTATAGCAATCTAGTTGAGTTATGTATACAATTACGAACCGCCTATAAGATTAGAATTCTTTAAGATAGAATCAAAAGTGTCAGAGTTACATTATACGGTAGGAAATATGGCCAAGTGCATTGGAAAAAGTCCAACGTCGTAAAGTTCTGTCGTGAAAAATGTGTGGTCTATAGATTGTCGTAGACTTGGAGAGTTACAGTAGTGTAGTTGTGAAGTGAAGCCCGATATTGAAAGGGAAAAAAAAAATACTTTGAGCTACTTTTTTATTTCAGTTGGCGATTTTTCAGCACAAATTAAGATGGATCCTGATCTGTACAAGGCTGCAGCTAAGAGTGAAATTGATTCCTTCAACAAAATTGCAAGAGACAATCTTGGAAGCATAGTCACACAAAACACGAACACGGTCCTTCATGACATTGCATCCCAAACCCACAAACGCAATAGAGAAGGAGAAAGTGTACGGATAAAGAGTCACAACAAGAATGCAGTCCATCATGTCAAAATTTTATCCCAGACCCACAAACACAATAGAGAAGGAGAAAGTGTATCAACCAAGTTCGTGAAGCAGATACTTGAAATGTGTCCATCATTGCTACTAAAAGTCAATGCCAAAGGTGATGCTCCACTTCATGTTGCGGCCAAATGCGGCGATCCTTCTGTTGTGAAAGCCCTGATTGAATTCGCGAAAAGACAGCCTACAGAGCTAGAAAGCGGTGTGGAAAGCACAGCAAGGCAGATGCTAGGGATGACAAATGATGAACAAAACACAGCATTGCACGAGGCAGTGCAACATCGTAGCTTGGATGTTGCGGGAAACTGTTAATCAAAGCAGACCCCGACGTTCCGTATTCTGCTAATTGTTGCGGCGAAACTCCACTTTACATGGCAGCAGCCAGAAGATTTTATGGAATGGTAGCTGAAATATTAGAAAACTGTCCTTCAGAGTTGAAATATTGAATTTTATGGCTATTGTGCAATATATTTTTTTGATGTAACCAGCTCTTGTTTATTCCTCTGATCATTTCATATTTATACAGAGTTGCTGTACTATGTTTACAGCTGTAACATCACAAGATCAATGGCATAGATTAAATGGTGAATACAAACAAAATCATTGTTGTACGGTTGTCTCTATTTGCTGCACATTCTTAGCCATTCATCTTGTTTCTTTAAATCTCAGTCGTTGATCCAATGAAGCTTCTAGATTCTTCAATTTAAGCTTCCCTCCAGAATTGAATTTACTGCAGCTATACATCATATAGCTTATTACAAATTCCTTTGTTTTAACTCCCCCTCTCAAGCTCAACTCTCTGGATAGACATTGAGCTTGCTTCTAATGTATTCAAAGCTTGCTGTCGGTAAGGCTTTGGTCAAGATATCTGCCACTTGATTCTTGCTATTTACATACTTCACTTCTAGCTCCTTTGCTGTTATTTTATTCCTAACGAAATGTACATCGATTTCGATGTGCTTTGTTCTTCCATGAAATACTGGGTTTTCAGCAAGAGCAATGGCGCTCTTGTTGTCACACCATACCACTGGAATTTGATTAAGCTTAATTTCCAATTCTACAAGGAGTGACTTCATCCAACTAATTTCTGCAGCTCCATGGGAGAGTGCTCTGTACTCTGCTTCGGTACTTGACTTGGACACAACTTTTTGCTTCTTTGAGCTCCATGACACTAGATTCCCAGCCAAGAAGATGCTATACGCACCTGTTGATTTCCTATCGTCTTGGTCAGCTGCCCAATCAGCATCGGTATATGCTGTGATTTCCATTCTTCTTGCTGGAGTGAAAAGGAGACCATGGTTTACAGTTCCTTTAAGGTATCTTAATATTCTTTTACACCCCTGCCAATGCATTTCCCTTGGATCCTGCACAAATTGAGACAACTTGTTAACACTATATGCTATATCCGGTCTTGTTATTGTTGCATATTGAAGTGCTTCAATTACACTCCTATACAATGTTTTGTCTTTAAATGTTCTTCCTCCTTCGTCTTCTTCAATATGTTGACTATACCTCAGACATGAGCTCATTGGTGTAGGACATGGTTTACAATCAACCATGTTTGTTTTAGTTAAAACATCTTGTATGTACTTTGCTTGACATAGATGCATTCCCCTGCAATCTCTTTTTACTTCGATTCCCAAGAAGTAATTTAAATCCCCCAACATCTTGAGTGCAAAATTTTCCTTTAACTTTTTTATCACAGCTTCTATCATCATGCCATCATTTCCGGTTAACAGTATATCATCAACATAAATCAGTAGGTAGACTGATTTTTCTTCATGTTTCCAATAGAACAAGGAAGTGTCTGAGATTGCATTCTTGAAACCCCAGCTCAACAGGGCTCCCTTTAACTTCTCATACCAAGCTCGTGGAGCTTGCTTTAAACCATAAAGTGCCTTTTTGAGTTTGCACACATGGTTTGGCTTTCTTTTATTTTCAAAACCATCTGGTTGAAACATATAGACTGTCTCACTTAGCTCCCTATTGAGGAAAGCATTATTCACATCTACTTGCTTGATGTCCCATCCATAAGTTACCGCAAGACTCAAGATGACCTTTACTGTTGATGATTTTGCCACAGGGCTGAAGGTTTCAGTGTAGTCTATTCCCTCTTTCTGGTGATATCCCTTCGCAACCAGCATTGCCTTATATCTTGATACAGTCCCATTTGGATTGTACTTAACTTTATACACCCATTTGTTTCCAATCACTTTTATGTTTGTGTCGAGTTGTACAAGCTCCCATGTGTTATTGTTCATGAGGGCTTTGTATTCTTCCTCCATTGCTCTCCTCCAAACCTCACTGGCCAAAGCATTTCCTGTATTTGTTGGCAGGTTCTCAACCCCTAGAAGTTCTTTATGTGCAAGGTATATCTTAGGTTTAAATATTCCAGACTTAGATCTTGCCACCATATGATGTATGGAAAGAGTTTGTTCAGGTTGAATTTCTGGTGGCTGTTCTGGTTCTGATGTTTCATTATGATTTGGTTGGTCATTTGGGTTTCTGTTTTGAGAAGGCTCAATGAGTTCTGGTGCATATGGGTCAGTAACTGTGGGGTTGTGTGTTTGATTTGGTCCGTTCAGGTCTTGCCTTGATGAAATCTCTTCTTCATTAGATGTGGCTTGGTTCTGACCAAATGGCTCTGTATGAGCAGTAGCATATGGCACATATAGAAACTGAGTGTAATTATAGATAGGACTGCTGCTTGATACTTTGTTTTTCACATCAAATGACTCATCTGTTTTAAAAGGAAAATCATTCTCATCAAACATAACATTCCTAGCAATGTAAATTCTACCTGAACTGTGAAGACATTTATACCCCTTGTGTACTGAACTGTAACCAATAAAGACACATTTTGATGTATGAAATTGTAGCTTGTTCTTGTTGTATGGTCTCAAGTGAGGGTAGCAAGCACAACCTAAAATTTTTAGAAAGTCATAATCTGGTTTTTGTTTGAAAAGTTTTTCAAATGGTGAGATGTGATCAATGATTGGGGTTGGCAACCTATTAATCAAGTAAATTGAAGTTTCTATAGCTTCCCACCATAATTTCATAGGCATTTGTGCTTGTGCTAACAGTGTCAGAGCAGTCTCTACAATATGCCTATGTTTTCTGAGCTCGAGGTAATCAATTAACTTTTTACTCATCAGTTTTATATATTGTTATATATAGATGTGAGTAATGAATTTGGATTTTGATTTGTGCTAATTTTTATACATCTTTTAATTTTCAAAACATATATTTATAATAGTTATTTATTAGAATTTGGTTATGAATATTTTATTATACTACATATAATATTATTAGAATTTAGTTGCGTCTATTTTCTCATATTATGTATTATACATACTAAAGATTTATCTGATTTAGCAAATATATATGATTTCTACCAAGAGATCCGAAAGTTGACCGAAGCTGATGGAAGTGGACAGTATCCAGAATGTGTCGTCAAAATGAAAAAAGACAAAATTGAAAAGTATACGTTTTGGAAAGTTGTAGATGAATATGTCATTGGAATGAAAGAAGCATCAGAGTCGCATTTGGTAGTGGCCGCACTCATAGCAATAGTAACCTTTACTACAGTATTCACCTTACCCGGTGGCTACAAGAATGATAATGAAGACAGCTCTACCAGGGGCACCGCAATTCTCACTAAAAATGCAGCATTTCAAGCATTTGTCGTATCAGACGCCGTAGCCATGGTTCTCTCACTTTCTGCTGTCTTTGTCCATTTCATTCTGTCACTTAAGTTATTTTGAAAGTTTATCTTTGTATTCGTTTTTGCTCTTTTGTTCACATTGGCTGCCATGCTAGCAATGGTGGTAGCATTTATTACTGGCACATACGCGGTGTTGTCACCTTCTTTAGGGCTTGCCATTATCACTAGTTTCATTGGCTTGGCCTTCTTCCTCTTGGTGATTTTCATGTTTTACAAGGTTCTAAAAAATGCGAATAATCAAGATTAGACACATGGTTGCAGCAAAAGTATTATTACTTCATCTTCTTATAATACTACGCTTAGTCTATTATATCCTGCCATTATGATTTGGAGTAGTAAGTTATGAATTTGAAATTTATTACGGTATCGATCTAATAAGTTTGGTCTGTTATATACTAGCTAGTTTCCTAATTGATATTCGGATATTTCAAATTGTGATTTGGATACTTAACCATCTATTAAAGAACTTCTAGCACCTTCTAATTTTGAAATGTCTACTTACTGCATAAAGAATAGAGCTGTTAAATTAATGGTTTAAAAGTGATAACAATTTTTTTTTTCTAATTATGTGGGCTATGATAGTTTTATATAATTAATTTCTTCAAGTTACATTAGTTTGTATACGCTTATTGATATAAAATAGTTGTGGCTCTATCATCAAATAAAAATTACAGTGGCATAAATATGAACTATTGAATTTAAAAATGATTCACAAAAGTAAATGTTAGTTGGGATAATATTTTGAGTTTAATTATTTAAAATTCAATTTACCAGTAGTCAAATTGTTTCGCCCCAATATTTGTCGCCTCCGATTTCTACAAGAATGATAATGAAGACGACCCTAACAGGGGCACTGCAATTCTCACTAAAAATGCAGCGTTTCAAGCATTTGTTATATCAGACGCACAGCCATGGTCCTCTCACTTTCTGCTGTCTTTGTCCATTTCCTTCTGTCACTTAAGTTATTTCGAAAATTCATCTTTTTGTTCATTTTTGCTTTTTTGTTCACCTTGGTTGCCGTGGTAGCAATGGTGACAGCATTTATAACAGGTACATATGCGGTGTTGTTACCATCTTTAGGGCTTGCCGTAGTCACTTGTATCATTGGCTTAACCTTCTTCCTCTTGGTGATTTTCATGTTTTACAAGGCTCTGAAAAATGCGGATAATGAAGATTAGAAACATGGTTGCAATGAAAGTATTATTATATACTTCATCTTCTAATAATACTATGATTAGTGCATGTATCCGACTATTATGATCTGGAGTTGTAGCTTGTGACTTTGAAATTTATTACGGTATCGATCTTATGAGTTTGGCCTGTTATGCACTAGCTAGTTTCCTAATTGATATATGGATATTTCAAATTTTGATTTGGATACTCAACCACCAATTATAGAACTTCTAGCACATTTTAATTTCAAAATGTCTACTTACTGCATAAAGTATAAAGCTGTTGAATTGATGATTTAAAAGTGATAAACAATTTTTTTTTCAATTATGTGGGCTATAATAGTTTTATATAATTAATTTCTTCATATTATATTAGTTTGTATAAACTTCTTTATATAAAATAGTTGTGGCTCTATCATTAAAAAAAATACCGTGGTTCACAAAATTAAAAATTAGTTAGGATAATATTTTGAGTTTAATTATTTAAAACTCTTTACCAGTAATCAAATTGTTTCGCCCTAATTAATGTTTGTTGCCTCTGGATTTCTTAGCTGGTGGAACCGTACCTGTTTGGGAACGGGCGGCTTTCTTTTTTCTTTTTGCTGTTACACCCGTGTGGCAGGCAAAAATTGTACTTGGATCTTTCGGCTTCTCCTTCAGGTTCGGACTCGGATTCCGGATTGATCTCTAGATGTTGCTGATAACGTTTTCTTATTGAAGAATTCCGAGTTGGGAGGAGAGGGTGGGTCAAAATTCTCCCAGTGCCAGACAGAGGAGTTGAAGTCAAGATTGAAATTGATGGCGAGTGAACTTTGCTTGGAAAGCTGTTGGGAAAAGTGGAGTTGCTTCAAAAGCCGTTGGGTTCTATTGCATTCTAGTTTCGAAATGTCTACTAACTGCATCACTAATGGAGCTGCAGACAGACATAAGTCGAGAAAGTTCATGCGTACATGCCAAATTGCTGGGGAATGTTGTAATGGCAATTCTCATTTCTCATCAGAGTTAGAGAATCAAGGGAACAGAGAGCCGCCTCCGTGTTAATGCCTAGGCTTGCTGTGATTTATCATCGTTGGATCGCACTTCACTCACAACTTCATAGAAGTTAGATTTATGTTCTCGATTTGCCCACACTTCAAGAAAACCGCATGCTTCATTCAGCACCTTGTGTACAATCCCCTCCCGAAAATTTTGATGGTGATGCCACTAGAAACAACCGGAAAGAGCGCCTCGTCTGTACAATCCCCTGTTGTTTTCTTTAAGCAACAGAGCACGTAGGGAAACAATAAACGAAACCCCCCTGCAGGATGGCCCTACCGTTGCATACAAAGATCTTTGAGAGCCTCAAAAAATGTTCCAAGGGGTGATTTAATAAAGTTGCTGGTGGACACAAAAGACAATGCTTCTCACCCCATGCTAAATTAAATTGATTTGAGCATAGAAATTACCAAATCTATGCAAAAACAATGACCATGTCATCCTACTGCTCAACAGCAAAAGCTCCTCTGGGTCAAAACAAGGATCATGGTCATCCGTATCTTGCATTTCCCTCGTATACTAAAATTCTGTACATCCATTTTGCCACTTGAAAACCCAATTTCTATAACCATCACGGTTTGCTCTAAAAGCCACGAATTTATAGCGGTTGAAACTTGAAAGAGAGGAGTTCGTGTGTACATGCCAAATTGCTGGGGAATATTGCAATGGCCATTCCTATTTCCCTCTCAGCACCGTTAGAGAATCGAGGGAGCAGAGGTTCTAAAATTATATATAAACCAAGAAATTTGACTTAGAACTACTTTACTATTTTCTCGAAGAACTATAACAAAAATTAAATACACAATCTCAGAAGTCTTGTTGATTTTCAAGAAATTCAACATCAATATAGCTAGAGTTAAAAGTTAAAACGAATCTTACCATTGGTGTAAAATCCCAACTTAAACACTTAATTTACACTTTTCTTACTCTAGTCTCTCTGAACACAAACAACACAACTCAAAACCTCAATTCCTCTTCTACGAATCAAACTAGATATGAAAGCATGATGATTTCTAAGTTTAAAACATTCAAAAACCAAAATCTCTTTTCTTTCCCTTTTCTTTTTAGCGGGTTTAAAAATTAGTATTTTGGCAACGTGAGCTTATTAAGTTATCGGATCAACTGATGAAATATAGACATAACATAAAAGAAAATGGGCAACGCCTTGGTTATTACTTAAGGTAACAAAATTCTTCTCTGCCACTTCCTGCCTTCAACAGTGGCCTCTCAACGATCTGTTTTTGTAAGTGTTGGCACAAATAAAGGAGGTTGATAATTTACCGAAAAAATAAATAAAGAAATAAATAAAAAAGACGGTTGACTGATGCTATCGGTAATAAAATAGTGTTGGATGGCTAGACTTGGCCGTTGACACCAAATACGGGAAAAGAGAAAAAGATTAAAGAAGAAAGAACAAGCAAACCTGTAATTCCAGATTTAGTCGAATTAATTGGTGTCCAGATTCTTCACCAACCACGGAGAAAAGTCATAGAAAATAATTACAAGACTATCAACGGGGTTCAAACAATTTTTCTTGTCTTCACATTAGTTTGTCATTTTTTAGACTTGAACCTTTTCGTGTTTAGGTTTTTCAGTAATTTTTTTTTTATAATTATCATATGGTTAATGTTTATATTAAGATATGCTTTAAAAATAATAAATAGTAAGGTTGCTGTCGTTTTACTATTTCATAAATTATAAAATATTAAATAATTACAAGAAATATTATAATATATTATTTGATTACTATATCTTTATAAAACCTTTTATTTTATTATCTTTATTAACACTGTTGGTCCTCTATTGTTTATAGTTGTAGCATGGCAGCTCACGAAGCTAATTCTATTAGAGATTAGTTCAATTCAAAACCAAGAGAAAATTGTATAAGCTACTTTCTCATTGGTTATTGAATAAATTCCACTAAAAAGTTTTATTTGTAGAGAATAATTTGTGTTGGACCGTCCCACATTTTATCATGCTAAGGTGGTGGAACTAGTAAAATAGTATTTTGTCACATGACAACACGGTGAGTCTTACTATATAAAACCCACAAACTATTTTAATATTAAATTTAATGTATGCTAAAGTAGGGTTAACTAACATCCAATTTAGGACTCACTATTATGTCGGATGGCAGAGTGCTAATGGGACAGTTCCACACTATATAAAAATGTCGTGTTATTAATTTTTCATCAATTTGTTTTGCATTTCGTATTTTCTCTTTAGATACTTTATTCATCCCACTGTAACAATTTGAACTTAAAGAGTACTTTTGACTATGTGTAAACAATTAATTTTCTAAAATATAATTTGAAGACAAGAAGTCATGAAAATCAAATTGGATTCATCGAATTGTGAAGAGCTTTTTTGGATACTTGACCATAACTTTTATGGGACTACCCCATTTGAACTGTTACAAGTGTTGTTGTAAAAAACAATTCTTTATCACGAAGGAATAAAGAACATAAATCTAAGTAAAGAATAATCCCTTTAAAAAAATAGTAATGAATTTTCATATATATTATTTAATTGTTGGACGGTCAATGTAAAATGTGTGAAGGGTTATTATCCTTTTATTACGCCAAGTATTGTGAAATAACAAACCATTACACAAATTATTGAAATGTAACAATTAACTACATTAACTTTTTAAAAGTAACAGTTCATTATATTTCCGTTTGTTGTTAGTCTATTGATAATGTCACACTAACATCATATGGGCAAAATTGTATATTCATTAAATGAAATCCAAACATTTATAATTAAGTCTTAGGATTATCATTATTTTACTACAATAAGTATCACAAGATAACAAATCACTATATGAATTAACAAAAGATAATATTTTACTATATTAACTTTTTAAAAATAATAGTTTATTACATTTATGTTAATTTACAATTAATTATGCAACAGATCAATTGTGGAAGTAATATTGTTATTCAACTAAAATTATAAATTTAAGTGGCAATGAAATGCTATTTTGCGCCAAGAGCAAGGCAAAATTATAAATTCACATAGCATTAACTTAGCATTTGTTTTTTATTTTAGGAGTTATTCATTAAGGGTTAAATTGATATTATATAAGTCAACTAACAGGTTAACTATGCAAGTGATTGAAATGTAGTACATTATAATTTTTAGAAAGCTAATGTAATGAAGTGTTACATTTCAATAATTTATGTAGTGATTTGTTATTTTACGATATTTGACATATTGAAAAAATAATAACCTCTGTAAATTAAATTAAGAACAACATTGATGTTTTCTTTTATATAAATGTCTGTTTGATGTTTTCTTTTATATTTGAGGTATTGAAAAAATAATAACCTTTGTAAATTAAATTAAGCATCACTTTGATCCTTTCTTTTATATAAACATTTTCGAGGGGAAAAAAAAGTGCGTTGGGCCCATTGACCCCCCAGAGCATGTTTTAGGCTTAAGGCTAGGCGTTGGGAAACAAAGGCCCAGGTCATATTTGGCAAAAAATAAGTTAACCCAATATTAGTTAACTGAATGAATATTAATTAACTAACAGCACTGTCCTCCTTAGTAATACCACTGAGCAGTTCTGTAATGCTTGAGCGGTTTAATTAAAGGTTCACAAAGAAATAAATTGATTACATATTATAAATAAAACCAAGGCAATAAATCATCATACATATTGTTTAGTCGTTAATTGAATGGTCAGGGTACATAGAGCTTCTGAATTAATTAAGAGTCACTTTGATGCTTTTCCCGCTTAACAAAATGTATAATTATCGATTGGATGATGGTATAATTAAATAAGTAATTTCATGTCATTGAAATTTTTATCATTACAATAGGAGAATGATATTTCACTTAAGATAAAACCTTATAACTTAAGAAAAACTGATTTAAGAACGAGAAAGATTAAGAGGGGTTGATTAATCACTTTTCTTTTCTGGAGAATTAATGAAACCATCAGAACTCATATCACATTCCCTTGTTAATTTATTAGGATCATAGTTCAGTTGGTGAACCGAATGAAATGATAGTGGCCTTTGCGCATGCATATGCATTAATTAATTATTACTAACTTTAGATATTTTCTCCGATTATTATGCAATACCGATTACAAGCGCATAGCCAAATACAAAAGCAAAGGGTAGGGAAACAAAATCCCATGCAAGTCAATGAATATTAATTAACTGAATGAATATTAAAAACATTAGTGTCCTCTGTAGTAATCTCAATAACAGTTTTGTAATGCTCGATCCTACAGTTAAATGAAAGATTCACAAACAAGGGTGTAAAGATTCTCAACATATATTATTCATATGGTCACTCAAGGTATCGCTTTAATCACCTTAATCAATTTTATAAAAAAAAAAAAACTCTCTCAAAAGTATATCTAATTACTACAAGTATTTTACAATGTCTCAAAATCACCTTAAATTTTAGTTTTATATCAATCAATTACTTTTCTCTTAACTATATTAATCATTGTTAAAAAATTAAAGATAAAAGACTATTTTGTTTTTTGATTCATTTGAGAAGATAAAACAATATTTTGAGAGACTAACGGAGTAAAACAATTTTTTAACTTAAAATTGTTTAACTGTAACTAACCGAGTTAAAAAAAATGATTGATTAATATAAAACTAAAACTTGAGGAAATTTTAAAATATTATGAGTTGGTAATTGTATTTTTAATATTTTAATATTCTTGATGTGATTGCGGAATAATTTCTTTTAATTCTTCGCCAAGCAAACTACGAAAACATCAAGCAGCAAACCGCAGTACATAAAGATCCAGGATTACTAATTTGCGTCAAATATTGCAGTTTGTACTGAAAACTCAAATATCATCGTATTCACAAATTGACATGGATCCTAAATTATATGAGGCTGCAGCTGATGGCAACAGCAAAACTCCGCTTTATATTGCCACAGCAAGTGGATATGTCGACGGTGGAGATAGTATCTCAAAATTACAAAACTGCCCATCACCTGCTCATGAAGACCTCGACGGGAAGACATATACATATTCTTCAGGTACGCTTAAATATATATATATATATATATATGAGAGTTCGACTACCTTACAGTTTTTGTAAGGTACAGTCTCAGTAAAATAAGAGATTGGAGATGGACCCATATGGACCAATCACTCCATTTTATTAGGACTTTACCTAACAAATTCGATGAGATAACAAGACCTGTGTGTGTGTGTGTGTGTGTATAGGGTACTTCTTAGAACAACATCTTTTTGTTTCTTTTTTTGTTTGGCTGCACATGGTGGAGTCCAGCATGTACAGCCACTAGTGGCCTAAATGCAAAGGCCATCAGTTCCTGGCCATCTTGGAAGCATAGTGACACACAACAAGAACACGGTCCTTCATGTCAACATTGCAACCCAGACCCACAAACACAATAGAGAAGGAGATATTGGATTGATGAAGTTTCACAACACGAATCAAGTCCATCATGTCCATTATGTCAACGAATTATACCATATCCAAAAATTTTCCCAGATCCAATTAAACACAATAGAGAAGGAGAAAGTGTATCAACCAAGTTCGTGAAGCAGATACTTGAAATGTGTCCATCATTGCTGCTAAAAGTCAATGCCAAAGGTGATGCTCCACTTCATGTTGCGGCCAAATGCGACCATCCTTCTGCTGTGAAAGCCCTGATTGAATTCGCGAAAAGACAGCCTACAGAGCTAGAAAGCGGTGTGGAAAGCACAGCAAGGCAGATGCTAGGGATGACAAATGATGAACAAAACACAGCATTGCACGAGGCAGTGCAACATCGTAGCTTGGATGTTGCGAAACTGTTAATCAAAGCAGACCCCGACGTTCCGTATTCTGCTAATTGTAGCGGCGAAACTCCACTTTACATGGCAGCAGCCAGAAGATTTTATGGAATGGTAGCTGAAATATTAGAAAACTGTCCTTCAGCCGCCCATGAAGGCCCCAATGGAAAGACTGCCCTCCATGCAGCAGCTATGATCCAGGTACGCTTTTTGTTTATATCTACTTCGAATTTTAAGATGCCGATATGTACAGTAGCTATCAATTAATTCCGGCTATTTGAATGCAGCATAGTGTGGCATGTTGAGATAATAAAACTTTTAGTGAAAATTATCACTTATAACCCAAGAATATTCATGTCATATCACAAAGAATCAATAATAAATTATGCGGAAGCGTACCTGAATCCATAACGCTTAATTCATCTCCAGAGTTGTAACGCTTAATTCCTCTCTAGAGTTGTGTGGTTGGACTTCCAGATCTATACGTTCTCCTAGAGAGTCCTTTAGTTCTCTCGGCTCTTTCTCTCTGATAATGAGATATCAGAAAGAATGGAAAGATTTCTCCTTTCCTTTTTCTTGTTAACGTGTGACCTGGGGACTATGACCACTTATATAGACAACAGTTTCCTGTTGTCACTGGGTATTCCTAATTCTGACGTTCTCCTAGAGAGTCCTTTAGTTCTCTTGGCTCTTTCTCTCTAATGATGGGATATCAGAAAGAATAGAAAAATTTCTTCTTCTTTCTTGTTAACGTGTGACCTGGGAACCATGAACACTTATATAGACAACAGTTTCTTGTTGTTACTGGGTATTCTTAATTCTGTCCATCATAGAATTAGGATACTATTGGGTCTCTACACATTAAAAGACCACATCCTTTAAATACATTAAAGCTCATAATACCGTAAACCTTAACAGATTACTTTAATGGGCTAAACCTTATATATGATCTGCAACACATAATTATTCACATATAAGTTCGATGTTGGATTAAAGACCAAACAATACTGTATTAAAAAATCCAACATGGCTATGTGACTATCCAGTATTAAGTAAATTACTTGAGAAAAAGAAGAGCTTGACCAGAGAAAGAGACCAACATGGATGGACTCCACTCCATTACGCTGCCTATTCTGGTAATTTTGGTGGCACACATCTGTTGTTAGAATCTGATAGATCTGCCGCACTGATTGCTAACAAAGATCGGAAGATGACAGCGCTTCATTTAGCAGCTGGTCAAGGGAATGAATGCATAATGGATGCTATCATTGACCATTGTCCTGAATGTTGCGAACTGGTTGATGACAGAGGATGGAATGTTCTTCATTTTGCTATGGTTAGTTTTAATGCTAGAAAATTAAAGGATCTGTTGGACAAGTATCCATTAGTCTGGAACCTTATAACCGACAAGGACGTGAAGGGAAACACTCCTCTGCACGTGCTTGCTGCTCTCTGTCCACAGTCATACTACGTCGTCTCTTATGTTGTACCTTGGAATACTGGTAGAGGTTATTATGAAGCAGTCAACAAGCAAAATATTAGTGTTCATCACGTAGTACGTCATGGATTTCCTGACCTCGAGGTAGCTAATTACCTTTTTACTCATCAGTTTTATATATATTATTATATGTAGATGTGAGTAATGAATTTGGATTTTGATTTTTTTTTATACATCTTTTAATTTTCAAAACATATATTTACAATAGTTATTTATTATAATTTAGTTATGAATATGTTCTTATACTACGTATAATATTATTAGAATTTAGCTGCGTCTATTTTCTCGTACTATGTCTTATACGTACTAAAGATTTATCTAATTTAGCAAATATATGTGATTTCCAGCAAGAGATCCGAGAGTTGACCGAAGCTGATGCGAATGGACAATACCCAGAAGGTGTCGTCAAAATGAAAAAAGACAAACTTAAAACGTATTCATTTTGGAAAGTTGTAGATGAAAATGTCATTGGAATGAAAGAAGCATCAGAGTCACATTTGGTAGTGGCAGCACTCATAGCAACAGTAACCTTTGCTGCAGCATTCACTCTTACCCGGTGGCTACAAGAGTGATAATGAAGACGGCCCAAACAGGGGCACTGCAATCTCACTAAAAATACAGCGTTTCAAGCATTTGTTATATCAGACGCCATAGCCATGGTCCTCTCACTTTCTGCTGTCTTTGTCCATTTCCTTCTGTCACTCAAGTTATATAAAAATTCACCATCTTATTCGTTTTTGCTCTTTTGTTCTCCTTGGTTGCCATGGTAGCAATGGTGATAGCATTTATAACAGGCACATACGCGGTGTTGTTACCTTCTTTAGGGCTTGCCATTTTCACTTGTGTCATTGGCTTAACCTTCTTCGTCTTGGTGATTTTCATGTTTTACAAGGTTCTAAAAAGGGCGGATAATGAAGATTAGAAACATGGTTGCAGTAAAAGTATTATCATATGCTTCATCTTCTAATAATACCATGCTTAGTCTATAGATCCGGCTATTATGATCTCGAGTTGTAAGTTGTGACTTTGAAATTTATTACGGTATCGATCTTATGAGTTTGGTCTGATATGCACTAGCTAGTTTCCTAATTGATATCTGGATATTTCAAATATTGATATGGATACTCAACCACCAATTATAGAACTTCTAGCACATTCTAATTTCGAAATGTCTACTTACGCATAAAGTATAGCTGTTGAATTGATGAGTTAAAAGTGATAACAATTTTTTTTTCAATTATATGAGCTACGATAATTTTATATAATTGATTTCTTCATGTTACATCTTTGGTTTTATCATAAAAAAAAATTACAGTGGCAATGTGGCATAAATATGAACTATTGGGTTTAATTATTGGTTCACAAAATTAAAAATTAGTTAAGATAATATTTTGAGTTTAATTATTTAAAATTCTTTACCAGTAATCAAATTGTTTCGCCCTAATGTTTGTTGCTTCCGATTTCTTAGCTGGCAGAACCGTAACTGTTTGGGAACGGGCGGCTTTCTTTTTTCTTTTTGCTGTTACACCCGTGTGGCTGGAAAAAATTGTACTTGGATCTTTCGGCTTCTCCTTCAGGTTCGGACTCGGATTCCGGATTGATCTCTAGATGTTGTTGATAAAGTTTTCTTATTGAAGAATTCGGAGTTGGGAGGAGATGGTGGGTCAAAATTCTCCTGGTGCCAGACAGAGGAGTTGAAGTCAAGATCGAAATTGATGGCAAGTGAACTTTGCTTGGAGAGCTGTTGGGAAAAGTGGAGTTGCTTCGAAAGCTGTTGGGTTCTATGGCATTCTAGTTTCGAAATGTCTACTAACTGCATCACTAATAGAGCTGCAGCCAGACATAAGTCGAGAAAGTTCGTGCGTACATGCCAAATTGCTGGGGAACGTTGTAATGGCAATTCTCATTTCTCAGCAGGGTTAGAGAACCAAGGGAACAGAGGGCCGCCTCCGTGTTAATGCCTAGGCTTGC
This sequence comes from Luvunga scandens, assembly GCA_030449905.1. Lineage (NCBI taxonomy): Eukaryota > Viridiplantae > Streptophyta > Magnoliopsida > Sapindales > Rutaceae > Luvunga > Luvunga scandens. The sequence goes on from JASUUG010000478.1 coordinate 4,720,647, forward strand.
TGTGATTATCATCGTTGGATCGCACTTCACTCACAACTTCATAGAAGTAAGATTTATGTTCTCGATTTGCCCACACTTCAAGAAAACCGCATGCTTCATTCAGCACCTTGTGTGCAATCCCCTCCTTAAAATTTTGAAGGTGATGGCGCTAAAAACAACCGGAAAGAGCGCCCCCTCTGTACAATCCCCTGTTGTTTTCTTTAAGCAACAGAGCACATGGGGAAACAATATAACAGCCCCCTGCACGATAGTCCCTACCGTTGCATACAAAGATCTTTGAGAGCCTCAAAAATGTGCCAAGGGGCGATTTAATCAAGTTGCTGGTCGGGATAAAAGACACTGCTTCTCACCCCATGCTAAATTGATTGAGCATAGAAATTTCCAAATCTATGCAGAAACCATGACCATGTCATCCCCCTGCTCAACAGCAAAAGCTCCTCTGGGTCTAAACAAGGATCATGGTCATCCGTATCTAGCATTTCCCTCGTATACTAAAATTCTGAACATCCATTTTGCCACATGAAAACGCAATTTCTATAACCATCGCGTTTTGCTCTAAAAGCCACGAATTTATAGCGGTTTGAAACTTGGAAGGGAGAAATTCATGTGTATATGGCAAATTGCTGGGCAATATTGCAATGGCCATTCTTATTTCCCTCTCAGCATGGTTAGAGATTCAAGGGAGCAGAGGTTCTAAAATTATATCTAATCCAAGATATTTGACTTAGAACTACTTTACTCTTTTCTCGAAGAACTATAACAAAAATTAAATACATAATCTCAGAAATCTTCTTGATTTCCAAAAAATTCAACATCAATATAGCTCGTGTTAAAAATTAAAACAAAACTTACCATTGGTGTAAAATTCCATCCATCTTGAACGCTTAATTTACACATTTCGTACTCTAATCTCTCTTAACACAAACAACACAATTCGAAAACTTCATTTCCTTTTCTATGAATGAAACTAGATATGAAAGCATGATGATTTCTAAGAGCATCTCCCAAAAATTCTTCAAATAAGATTTTATTGATTATTTGGAAAGTCATATCAGCATTTAAGACTCTAAAAAACACTCAAATTAAAATTCTTCAAATAAGAAATAATTCACTCTCTTCAATTTTATAGAGTTGTTTTCTTCTTCTTCAATTTATATTTTATTACTCTTTATTGGAGAGAGAGAGAAGTACTTTAAACCATTTATTTTTTCTTTGAAAAAATATTTATTTAATTGAAATAATATTAAGTTATTTTTATTTGAAAAACCTTTTGAAGAATAATATATATTTTTCACTTTTTTCTTTACCACATAAGTAAATAAATAAATATTTAAAGGGTAAAATTAATATAACTTTTTAGAGATGTTCTAAGTTTAAAACATTCAAAAACAAAATTTCTTTTTTTGCCCTTTTTGGTGGGATTAAAAATTAGCATTATGGCAATGTCCAATGTGGGCTTATTAAAAATTAGTCATAATTACTTAAACAGAAGACGGGCAACCCCTTCCTTTGGTTACTGCGTACAGAAGGTAACGAAATTCTTCTCTGCCACTTCCTGCCTTCAACAATGGCTTCTCAATGATCCTTTGTTATAAGTGTTGGCACAAATAAAGGATGTTGATAATTTAAATAAATAAACAAATAAGCAAAAAGACAGTTGATGGATGCTATCCGTAATAAAATAGTGCTGGATGGCTAGACATGGCCGTTGACGCCAAATACGGGAAAAGAGAAAAATGATTGAAGAAGAAAGAACAAGCAAACCTGGAATTTTTTATATCTATAATTCCAGATGTAGTCGAATTAGTTGGCGTCCACATTCTTCACCAACCATGGAGAAAAGTCACGTAAAATATTTATAAGACTATCAATGGGGTTCAAACAATACTACTACTCCACGCACTTTTTCTTGCCTTCACATTTATTTGTCTTTTTCGTAGTTAGATTTTTATACTTTCACGTCATATTTCATTGAAATAAATTTAAAATTTATGAATTATAAAAAAAATTATAATATTAAAAAATATAAAATTTGAGTATGTAAATTAAAACTTGTGCGATGATTTACTTCACGGGCGAGGTCTCTGGTTTAAATCCAGGATGGCCCAGCTACGCTAAGGAAAAGAAAAAGAATAGAAGAAGCGTCGGACTCCTTCATGCATGCTCCACTTGGCTCGGGGGGATATAGCTCAGTTGGTAGAGCTCCGCTCTTGCAATTGGGTCGTTGCGATTACGGGTTGGATGTCTAATTGTCCAGACGGTAATGATAGTATCTTGTACTTGAACTGGTGGCTAACTTTTTCTAAGTAATGGGGAAGAGGACCGAAACATGCCATTGGATCCCAAATTGACGGGTTAGTGTGAGCTTATCCATGCGGTTATGCACTCTTCGAATGGGAATCCTTTTTCTGAAAGATCCTGGCTTTCGTGCTTTGGTGGGTCTTCGAGATCCTTTCGACGACCTATGTTGTGTTGAAAGGATATCTATATGATCCGATCGATTGTGTAAAGACCTAGTGTCGAGCTCTAAAAACCCAGTTAAGGTATAAAAAATTTACAACCGGACCGAGTCTGGGCATTGTGAAACTCAGACCCAAACCCGAGTTTTGACAACCCTAGTGCTGGTCCTCTATTGTTACTAGTTGTTGCACGGCAGCTGGCGAAACTAATTCTATTAGTGGGTAAAAATGAATTCACATGCAAGACCAAGATAAAATTGTATAAGTTATTTAATCATTGATTATTGAATAAATTATGCCAAAAAGTCTTATTTGTGGAGAATAATTTGTGTGGGACTGTCCCACCACTTTATCATGTTAACTTATTAAGGTGGTGAGATCAGTAAACTAATTTTTTTAACATGACGGGTTCTACTATAAAAGCCATAACTTTTTTAATATTAAACTTAATGGATCCCAAAATAGAATTAACTAATGTTCAATTTAAAACCCATTACTTTGTCGCATGGCATAGTCAAAATGGGACAGTCCCACACAAATTTTTCTTTTATTGATTATACTAAGCAAGATATTCCACATTTTAAAAGAGATGTCGTGTTATTCATTTTTCATCAATTTGTTTTGCATTTCGTATTTTTCTTTTGACATATACTTTATTTGTCCCGCTGTAACAATTCAAAGTTAAGAGTACTTTTGACTTTGTATAAACAATTAATTTTCTAAAATATAACTTGAAGAGAAGAAGTCATTTAAATCAAATTTCATTCACCGAATTATGAGAGCTTTTTTGGATTCTTGACCATTGATCATAACTTATATGTTGCTGCGCCATTTGAACCGTTACAAATGATGTCGTAACTTAATTAAAGGTTCACGACGGAATAAAGAACATGTATAAATCCAAGGTAACGAATGATCCTTTAAAAATAAGTAATAAATCTCCATATATATTATTTAATTATTGGATGGTCAAGCTATAATTTGTAAATGGGTTATTATCCTTTTATTGTGTCAAGTATTGTAAAATAACAAATCATTACACAAATTATTGGAAGACAACATTTAATTACATTAACATTTTAAAACTAACAGTTTATTACATTTCTGTTTGTTGTTGGTCTATTTGTGATGTCACACGGACATCATATGACAAAATTGTATATTCATCAAACGAAACCCAAATATTTATAATTAAGTCTTAGGATTATCATCCTCTTACCATGACAAGTATTACAAAATAACAAATTACTACATGAATTAATAAAAAGTACCACTTCACTATATTAACTTTTTAAAAATAATAACTTATTACGTTTATATCAATTTACAATTAAATATGCAACAAATCAATTGTAGGGACAATATTGTTATTTAACTAAAATTATAAATTTGAGCGGCAATGGACTGTTGTTTTGCACCAAGAGCAAGGCAAAATTATAAATTCATATGGCATTGATTTAACATTTTTTTTTTATTTTAGCAGTTATTCATTAAGGTTAAAATTAATATTTTATAAGTCAACCAACGAGTCAACTATTAAAGTGATAGAATTGCAGTATTCTATAATTCTTAAATAGTTAATATAATGAAATGTTACCTTTCAATAATTTATGTAGTGATTTATTATTTTGCGATGTTTAAAGTATTGAAAAAATAATAATTTTCGTAAATTAAATTAAGAATCATTATGATGTTTTCTTTCATATAGAGTGCTGCTCATTGTTTAGAAGCCTGAGAGAGCCGTGAGAGAAACGGCATACGGTAATGTCGTTTCTCTTTTCCTTGTAGCTCTCACCTTCTAGACAAAAAAAAAATTAAAAATTAAAAATTAAAAGAAAAAAAGCGCCGCTATAAAAGGAAAAAAAAAGAAAAAGAAACAAAGAAAGTGACGAGCTGCTCCCCCTCTCCCTCATGACTTGCTGCAGATCTCCTCCTCTCCCTCTCTCCGTCCCCAAACTCATCAACTCGCGCCTCTCTCTCCCTCTCCAAAGTAAGTAGCTGCTGCCGATCCAGCGAACTTCTCTTCTACCGTTTATTATTTGGTAATTATTTTGTTGGTAATTATTTGGTGAAAATTGTCGGTTGGGTATGTGGATTAATTTTGAAAATAATTGAATGGAGGTTCGGGCACATTAACAGGGGTATGCCAACAGGTCCTTCTTCCTCACCTGTTATATAAATAGGTAGGTAGCTTTTAACAACCGTATCATATATGCAATCTTTTCATTATCGTAGCTACTTTATGTTTTTGTTTAATTGTAGTTAACAGAGTTAACGAAAAAATAATTGGTTGATATAAAACTAAAACTTGAAATGATTCTAAAATATTATCAATGATTGCTAATTATATTTTAATCTTTTAATCTTCTTGATGAGCTCGGGGAATAATTTCTCTTAATGCTTTACCAGGCAAACTACGAAAAGCATCAAGCAGCAAACCGCGGTACTTCAAGATCCAGGATTAGTAATTTGGATCAAATGTCATGCTGCAGTCTGTGCTGAAGACCCAAATATTGCATTCACAAATTGAGATGGATCCTAAATTATACGAGGCTGCAGCGAATGGCAACAGCAAAACTCCACTCTATATCGCTGCAGCAGAAGGATGTGTCGAGACGGTAGCTGAAATTTTACAAAACTGCCCATCACCTGCTCATGAAAGCGTCGATGGGAAGACTGCCTTGGATGCTGCCGTCTATACTTATCCTGCAGGTACGCTTAAACGGCTATATACATCTATACATGCACGCATACATACATGGTTATACTTAAGTGCGGACCTCCGGAAGAAATTTTATGGCCATAAAAAATAGAAAAAAAAAAGGAGATAGGATCTGGTGTTCAGCTGGAATTGTGATAAGCACCGAATGCGATTTGTTTAACATATGTCGCAGTTAGATCTCAATCAGTACAAACTCAATTGAGCATGTTAGAAAATAACCACGATCCCCTCACCTTATTTTTGGTCCTTTTTTTTTTTCCACTTGTTTTAAAGTACACTCTCTAGTCTACATAAGTGTCAGCACAGCCTTCTCAAAAACAAAAAAAAAAAGAAAAAAGAAAAAAACAGTACATCAAAAGCAAAGGATATTGTTTATTTAGAGGAGAAAAAAAGGGACCATCGATTGAGTAATAATGACGCCAAATACAAAAAGTGAAAAATATTGAAAAAGAAAGAAAAAAGCGAATCTATGTGATTCTTGATAACTAATTTCCAAGTGTAATCGGATAATTTGGCGTCAAGATTCTTCACCGGCCATAAAGAAGAATCATCTATTAAAAAAAAAAGGATAAAGAAAATTGCAGTCTTTTAGCCTTTCTTATAAGACAACTAACTAGTCAGGTTCAAACAAAACTACACACAGCAATTTTTCCTTATTTTTTAATTTTTTTTAGACTCGAACTTTTCGTGTTTACTGTTTAGTTTCTCAATAATATTATTATACCTATCATATAATTTATATAATTTTCAGTGATGTGGTTAAGAAAATAAGCATGCAATTTATATTAATAAGTGACTTCACAAAATTCTCAAGTCCACAATTTTTATTAGGTTGTTTGATTTATATTTTTTTCTACGCATATTGTCTTTGATTTGAGATCCAAATTGATGGTTAATAAAATAAAAATAATAAATTGATCATATATTTTGGTGATGGAATAAGTAAGAATTTTGATAGAAAATTCATTTTTTAAAACATATTTCGTTATAAGTGTGATGTCCCACTTTTATTGGGTGCCTTTGATATAAACTTAATGTAACGAAAGTAAATTATAATATAAATTAAAAATATATGTATAAATTATTTATATGTTAAATGATTAGGTATAGGAGAGGATCTTAATTTATAAAGAATATATTAAATAAAATAGAGACAAAGTATACATTATTTAATTGTCAGATGGTCAAGGTGCAACTTATCATTTAACTGAAGTAATATACAATTATGAACTGTGTATTAAAATTTTTTAAAGATAGAGGCAAAAGTAAGATAATTACATTGGGATAAGTCCACTATGGACTATGAGTTTTTTTTTTTTTAAAAGATAAGAAAGGGGTTTTACCAACAATAATTAAAATGGGTTCCTCTAGTGCTTCATTAGATCTTAATGTATGAAATCATTTAGGGCCAATTTGGTAAAGTTATGGCTTTTAAAATAATTGTTGTTAGTTGTGTTATAAAAATAATCAACTATGAAAAGAATCAATTAAACATTTGGTAAAATTTATTTTTAAAAATGTTGTGAGTTTTAAAGTAATCGTATATGTTTGATAAATCTTACTGTTAAACTGTTAATTAATATAAATGACTGAATTGGACATAATATTAAATAAAATTTATTTACACTTTTATAAACATGTATATAATTTTTTTTTTGTATATATAATAATTGATACTAAAATAAATATTTTATAATTAATATTTTTTATTTTTTTATTTCAATATAATTGGTAATGGTAATAATATCTTTAAAGTTAATAATTTTATTTCCTAAATAATAAGGAGAATTTTAAATTTTTATAATACATATGAGGAAATATATAAAATTGTATTAAGTATAAAAGTTATTTTCAAAATCTGCTATAGAATGGGATGATTTTGCCAAAAAGAATTTTTAGAAGATTTATAAAACACCAGAATTAACTTTTAATTTTTTAAAATTACTTTTAAGCCTCCCAAAAGTATGTTAAGAAATTAAGATTCCTTCTAATATCTCTCTAAGCAATTTGTCAAGCAACAAATAAATAGAAAAATTAAATGGAGAATAAATCAACCACATAACACAAGATTTACGTGAAAAATTCAAAATTTGGAGAAAAACCATGGTCATTGTCAAAAAGACAACCAGAGAAAATTATGTTCATTATATGAAAAATTATTACAAACACATTCTCATAAATAATTTTCTCTCACCCAAACCCCAAATGCATGATCCTAAGAAATATTCCTTAGCAAAGCAAACCCATAATACCTATATTGAATAGCCAAATGCTCCTACAACATATCTACTTGCTTAAAAATATTTCTCTCTATTGAAAGCCCCAAATACTTATCTTGCATCCACCAAATGCTCTCAACTTGGGATGATTTAAATGAGAAGGGGCACCCTCCTTTTATAGCCATTTTGTTGGCAACTATTCCTTTTTGTCCCCCCCAAACATTGAGACTCCAACTTTGTGGCTCCAACTTCACCCAACTTTGCAACTCCTACTTTAAGCATTCCAAGTTGTCAATTTTCACGGGCTTGACTTTTTTTTTTTTTTAATCACACTTTTAACAATCTTTATCATGATTTAAAAAAAATATATAACTATTGCTACAAAGCACTGCCAACAGGCATAATTCTCAACGTAGAGAATTATCATACTCCACTATAAAGAATATACCATTTAGAATCAATTAGCAATTCTAAGAATTTTACATCAGTACATGTCGAAATATCTTGTTGAGATTCATGGTGCAACTTTCATGTTGGCTTTCTTGGAAGTTTGTCGTCATCAACATAAATTCCACTACACACCCTGCATTAATACCAATCACACCTTGTGTGCAAATCTTGTGGATCCACTAGCAAAAATACATCCCCTTTCATGGCACTAGCAACATACCATGAGGATGTTATCATCATCTATTTTATAAGGGACCATCATCTCTCATGATGACGAGAGACTTACTACTAGAAATACTATCAATATCTGATTTGGAGCCACTTGTTGACCCATCTCCATTTCTCCTTTACTGATTTTGCAGCAATTTACCAAGCCCGCTCTGCCTACTTGACAATTTCCTTAAGGTGCCAAAATTGCCCACACCTCCAAATCCTTATGCTTATCAAATTGGATACTGAATTCAACACAAGCCAAAAAATCATCCATTAATTTTTTTTTCAACAACATCAAACTCCACCAAGTTTGAAAAACACCATCTAATCTACTAACATATATGCCCTTCACTTTGACCTTGCTTTTCACTATGTAACCATTCGGATCGGCATCAAAGTATACTTAAATTGTACTATATATTTAAATAGTTCCGTATATATGAACAATGCTACATACGTGAACAGTGCTCGACTCAAAAAAATACAACCAATAGCTCCGATGCCACTATTAGGAAGTCACTCAAGAAGACCGGATTCTCAGCTTTCACATGGTCGGTAATCGGGCATTTTTGTGCAAGTAAGATTGACCGACACTTGAAAGACCCCATGCTTCAGCGCCTCAAAAATGGGGGGAAAAACCCACACCTTTTTTTTTTTTTTTTTAAATTCATTTATTTGATATATTTTTTAATATTTAATATCTAATTTAATTTGCAATATCTAATTACCGTCGGCAACTATGCACCACCACTTCTCGCCGTAATCAGTGTCCCTTTTGCGGGCGGCACCATTTTTTGGAACCTTTTGACATTAAATCTTGTATCGCTGAAATCTTTGTTTCATGCTCCATGCCAGGCGCTACTATTATTGGAAATGAAGCCGCCCTCCTGTGTAAATCTAACCTCAAAGTTTTTTTATTACAAAACTTTGACTGTCTATTTATGACAAATGAGAGCTCCGTCTCTGGTGGTATTTTCTACTGTTGCATAGAGTTCGTGAAAAAGATTCTGATAGTAGTTGTTATGACCCAAATGGACAATATTTATAAATTTTGGCGGTGGTTTATAGTGACTATTTATTTTTATTAAATAATTTAATATTATTTAAAATTAAATAATATTCAATACAGTTCATACTACTCCAATCGTGGTACTTACGTAAATTTAATACTGTATAATTCATTGCAATTCAGTACAATAAATCGCATAAAAAATGCACCCCTAGTGATTGAACCACATCAATTGGCTTGTCTTCTTTATTCATTCTGTTCTTGTTTTCAAATAGTTTATTGCTTTATAAATTATCGAAGATTAAATTATAATTATACGGATGGTTATATATATTTTACTTTTATATAATTTTGATAGAAACTTAATATAGTTTATGATTTCTTTATTATGATCCTTCTTTCCAGCCTTTGGCTTTCTCAAGTTAATAAATGTTATGTTATAACAACCTATCGAAATTTGCAATTTCTCCATTATTGCCTGTATATCAAACCAAAATCTTAATTTCACCACTGTGTGTTTCTCATTGATGACATTTCTATTCATGTCTATGGCTAAATGAGATGAGTCCTGAATTTATTTCGATGTTTGTTCTATTCTGGCTGTAGTCTCCAAGTTCAGATTACATGCACTCTCAACTAAAATCCCACTAAGAAGTTTTATTTTTGAAGAATAATTTGTGTGGGACTATCTCATCATTTTAGCATGCTAAAGTGGTGAGACTGACAAACCGGTGCTTTGTTGCATGATAGAGCAGTAGATCCAATTCTCAGACGCACTAACTTTTTTAAATGTTAAACTTCATAGATTTCAAAGTGAGGTCCCATTTTAAGAGCTACTGCTATGGCGCATGAGAAAACACCAGTAGGACAATCCGCAAATAAGTTTTTCTTTTATTTATAATATTAAATAAGATATTCCACATTCTAAAAGATTAGAAGTGTTATTAATTTTTCATCAATTTGTTTTGCATTTGTTTCCCACATGCTTAATTCATCCTACCGTAACAATTTGAATTTAAGAGTATTTTTTACTATGTATAAACAATTCATTTTCTAAATTACAATTTGAAGAGAGGAAGTCATGAAAATCAAATTTGATTCATCGAATTGTGAAGAGCCTTTTTGGATACCTGACCGTCGATTATAACTTATATAGGACTGTCCCGTTTGAACGTTGTTGTAACTTATTTAAAGGTTCATGAAGGAATAAAGGACATGCATAAAACTAAGGTAAAGAATAATCCCTTTTTTGAAAAAAAAAGGGTATTGAACCTTCCTATATATTATTTAATTGCAAGATGGGCCTGGTATATATTATTATGGCAAGTATTACGAAATAATAACTATTGAAAGATAACATTTCACTACATTAACATTTTAAAAATAACAGTTTATTTTATTTTCGTCACTGTCGTTAGTCTAATGGAGATGTCACATTGACATCATATAAGCAAAATTGTATTTTCATTAAATGGAATCCAAATACATATAATTAAGTCTTAGGGTTATCATTCTTTTACTACAATAAGTATTAAGAAATAACAAACTATCGCATGAATTAGTAAAAAGCACCACTTCACTACATTAACTTTTAAAAAATAATAATTTTACATTTTCATCAATTTACAATTAATCATGCAACAGATCATACATATATATACACATACATACAAAAATTATAGTCAAGTGTGGACTTCGGTAAAAAAATTTCCAGACATTAAAGAAAAAAAGATAGGATTCGATGTTCAAATGGATTTATGATGAGCACCGAATAAGATTTTTTTAATGCGTAGTGGACTAGTAGTAGGTTCCAATCAGTATAGACAATCACCAGGATCCCCTCACTTTATTTTTGGTCGTTCTTGAGACCAAGTCTGTTCAAGTATTTGTAGGACCTCTTTTTTTTTCCCCCTCGTTTTTAAAGTACGCTCTTTAGTCTTTACTAGTGTCGGCACAGCGAAAGCAAATGATACTGTTTATTTAGAGGGGAAAAAAAAGGACAATGCGAAATACGAAAAGATAAAAATATTGAAAAAGAAAGAAAACACGAATCTGTGTGATTCTTGAATCTTGATAGCTAATTTCCAAGTGTAATCGGATAACTTGGCGTCAAGATTCTTCACCAGCTATAAAGAACAGTCAAATATTATAAAAAAAGAAAGGCATAAAGAAAATGGCAGTCTTTTAGTCTTGCTTATAAGACATCGAACTAGTGGGGTTCAAACAAAACTACACACAGCAACTTTTCCTTCTTTTTTTTAAATTTTTTAAAACTTGACCTTTTCGTCTTTATTCTTTGCTAACTACTATTTAGTTTTTCAATAATATTATTATACCTACCATATAGTTTATATTATTTTCAGTAATGTGATTAAGAAATTAAACATGCAATTTATATTATTAAGTGACGCCACAAATTTTTCAAGTCCATAATTTTTGTTATCTTGTTTGATTTATATTTTTCCTACGCACGTTGTCTTTGATTTGAGATCCAAATTCACGGTTGATAAAATAAAAATAATAAACTGATCATATATCACTACTACAAAAATTAAAAATAATAACCTATAAGTTATATTTTTTTTTACAACCGTCATTAAAAATATTTTATCACTATTGAATCATCATAATATCTAATATTTACAATGACGATTTTATTAGAAAATCATCATTAAATGTCAAGTTAAAAAAAAGTATCAATTCTAATGACGGTTCGTTATAAAAACCGTAATTAAAAATACATGCTTACAATGATAGTTTTATTAGAAAACAGTCATTAAATATAAAAATAAAATATAATGTTCATTTTAATGACAATTTAATATAAAACAGTTATAAAAAATACATGATTACAATGGCGCTTTTATTAGAAAACGGTCATTAAATACATAGTTAAAATATAATGTTAATTTTAATAGAGAATTCATATTATTTTATAAATATTTGTTTATAAGTGTGATGTAATTCTCACTTTTATCGGTGGTTTCAATAAAAATTAATTTAATGAAAGTAAATTATAATATAAATTAAAAAAATATATGTATACATTATTTATATGTTAAATGATTAGGTTTACAAGAAGATCTTAATTTATAAAGAGTATATTAAACAAAATAGAGACAAAGTATATATTATTTAATTGTCAGATGGTCAAGGTGCAACTTATCGTTAACTGGAGTAATATACAATTATGAACTGTGTATTAAAATTTTTCAAAGATAGAATCAAAAGTGAGATAATTACATTGGGATAAGCCCACGATAGACCATGAGTTTTTTTTTTATTATTTTATTTTAAGATAGGAAAGGGGTTTTGCTTATGGTTGCTGAGACGGGTTCCTCTAATGCTTCGTTAAATCTTAATGTGTGAAATTATTTAGGGTCAATTTGGTAATACTGTAACTTTTAAAATAATTGTTATTAGATGTGCTGTAGAAATAATAAACTGTGAAAAGAATTAATTAAACATTTAGCAAAATTTATTTTTAAAAGTACTATGAGTTTTAAAAGCAGTTGTATGTGTTTAGTAAATTTTATTATTAAATTGTTATAAGAATGTAAATGACTAAATAAGATATAATATTGAATAAATTTTATTTACACATTTATAAACATATATAAAATATTTTTTGTATATATAATAATTGATAATTAAAATAAGTATTTTATAACATTAATTTTATTTTTTTATTTTGTTATCTCAGTGTAATTGGAAATAATAATAATCTCTTTAAAATTAATGATTTTATTTTCTAACTAACAAGGAGAATTTTAGATTTTTATAATAAATATGAGAATATATAGAATTGTATTAAATATGAAAGTGATTCTCAAAATTAGATTTTAAAAAGCAACTCTTTCTTACTTTTTAATATCTGTTATAGAATGAGGTGATTTTACCAAAAATTATTTTTTAAAATTACTTTTAAGTCTCTCAAAAGCAATCCTAAACATACCCTTAGTCTCCTTTCAGTTATTAGAAATTTGTAGTGTTTAAGGTTATGTAGTATTGTTAAGCATTTCTTTAAATTTAGCTTGAGTCTTATGTATTATCTTATAATTATTCTTAAACCTAATGTATTTTTGTATTTATACTCATGTGAGGGTATATTTTAAGCTACTTGTTCTTTAATGACTGACATATTTTCCTTAAAAAAAAAAAGAAAAAGAAAAAGAAAAGTTCTATCATGAAACGTGTGGCCTAAGGATTCTGGTAGACAGTGACTAGTGCATATGATAGAAGTCCCCAAATCCAGTAGTAAAGCGATAAGCCAAGCCCAATATTTAAAGAAATGAATACTTGAGCTAATTTTTTAATTTCAGTTTGCTATCTTTTATTCACTGCTGACTGCATGCCCTCTAGTTGTATAGCTACCCAAACAAGCCCAGTAGCTTCTTCCCCACCACCTGTATGCACCCTGTACTCAAAACTCAAATATCATGGATTCTGATTTGTACGAGGCTGCTGTAGAAGGGAATATTGAACTCTTCAACCAATTGCCTATATATTATGAACTTGGAAGCAAAGTGACTCACAAAAAGAACACAGTCCTGCACGTCAACATAATTGCATCCCACACCCAGAATAAAGAAGGAGAACGTGACTCAACCCAGTTCGTGGAACGGATTCTTGAAATGTGTCCATCATTGCTACTACAAGTTAATGCCAAAGGTGATGCTCCACTCCATGTTGCGGCCAGATGCGGGCACGCTGCTGTTGCGGGAGCTCTGATTGAATTTGCAGAAAGACAGCCCAATCAAGAGCTAGAAAGTGGCGTGGAAAGTAAATCAAGGCATATGCTAGGGATGAAAAATGATGAAGAAAACACAGCATTGCACGAGGCAGTGCAAAGTGGTAGCCTTGATATCGTGAAAATTTTGTTGGAAGCAGATCCTGATTTTCCGTATTCTGCTAATTATAGCGGCGAAACTCCACTTTACATGGCAGCCGCGAGGGGACATAAGAAGATAGTAGCTGAAATATTACAAAAGTGCCCATCACCGGCCCATGAAGGGCCCAGTGGAAAGACTGCCCTTCATGCAGCAGTCTGCATTAACTCTCTCGGTATCAATGTGTGCTTTCATACAACACTTAATCCCATAAATTTTTTTTTTTTTTTTTTTTTCAAATTTTGTTGTTTTTCGGTTTTTTAATAAAATTTTTAAAGATTAAATAAATTATTTTATCTTTATTAATAAAAATTTATATTTTAACGTTTTAAGAAAAGAGGTTAGAAAATTTTTAAAAAATATTTAAATGTCTAAAATATTTTTTATTTGTTTGATAATTTATTTCATAACATAATTTTAAAAAATTTATTTATTAAAATAACTCTATATATTTTAATAAATATTTTATTGACAATCAAACAATTAAAATTTTTTAATAAGAACTTTACTAAACAAAAACGGTTCTTAATAAATTTTATTTGAAAAATTAAACAAAACAGAGACTGAGCTGTTTAGTTATTATTTTATTTCCAGGTGTGACAGAACTATTACTTGACAAACAGCAAAGTTTGACCAGAGAAAGGGACCGACGCGGTTGGACCCCACTCCACTACGCTGCTTATTTTGGTCGCTTTATCTCAATTCTTTTATCGAAAGCTGATAAATCACTTGCGTTGATTGCTGACGAAGATCGGAAGATGACAGCTCTTCATTTAGCAGCCGGCCAAGGGTATTATTGGTTAGTTGAAGAAATTATTGACCAGTGTCCGGAATGTTGTGAACTGGTTGATGACAGAGGATGGAATGTTCTTCATTTTGCTATGGTTAGTTTTAGTGTTTACCAATTGAAATATCTAGTGGAGAAACGTGCGGTAGTCAGAAATCTAATTTTTGAGAAGGATGTGAAGGGGAACACTCCTTTCCATGTGCTTGCTGCTGTCTGTCCACATCCATACCGTGCCGGCTATGGCATCGTCCCTCGGAAAATTGCTGAAGGTTATTATCAAGCTGTCAACAAGCAAAATATTAGTGTTGAACACATAAGTCGTTATGGATCTCCTGACCTCGAGGTACTTAATTCCTTTTTAACTCATCAGTGTTATAGTTTATATATGGATATGGGTAATGAAATTAGATTTTGATTTGTGCTAACTTTTTATATATAATCTTTTTTCAAGTGTTTATTTATAATAGCTATTCGTTTAGGATTTAATTATATACATTTCTTGTGCAATGTATAAAAAAAACATTATTGATTCTTATCATATATGCAATTAATTTTCAGTAAGTTAATTAATAATTTGTATAGTCTAGCGCGTACATGTCAATGCCAAGTCAATTTTTCCCTTCCCTTTCCTTTTTTTTTTTTTTTCCTTTTCTTAAACTTACATTTTTTTTTAGTTACATTCATGATTTAACAAATATTACTGCAGCAAGAAATCCAAGAATTGTCCAAAGCTGATGGCAGTGGACAATATCCAAACGGTGTCGTCCAAATGAACAAAGAAAAAAAAGAGACAGTGATTTATTCGTTTTGGAAAGATTTGGATGAAGATGTGATTGGAATGGAAGAAGCATCACAGTCGCATTTGGTAGTGGCAGCACTAATAGCAACAGTAACCTTTGCCGCAGCATTCACTTTACCCGGTGGTTACAAGAGTGATATTGAAGACGGTCCAAAAAGGGGCACTGCAATTCTCAATAAAAAAGCAGCTTTTCAAGCATTTGTTATATCAAACGCTATAGCCATGGTTCTTTCACTTTCTGCTGTCTTCGTCCATTTCATTCTGTCACTTAAGTTATTTCGCAAATTCATCTTTTTATTCGTTTTCGCTCTTTCCTTCACCTTGGTTGCCATGGCAGCAATGGTTGTAGCATTTATTACAGGCACATACGCAATGTTGTCACCTTCTTTAGGGCTTGCCATAGTCACTTGTATCATTGGCTTGACCTTCTTCCTCTTGGTGATTTTCATGTTTTGGAAGGTTATATCAAAAGCAGAGGAAGTGGAATCTGAAGATTAGCTTATGGTACCAATAAAAATATTATTGTATACCTCTCTCTATTACTATAATTATGTTAGCGTCATCCTTCCCTCATGATCAGGAGTTATAAGTTGTGATTGAAATTTATTATGCTATCTTATTTGGTGTGTTGCTTCAAGGTTGTATAATGTACTGACAGCTTGAAAGAAATGATATCATCTATTTATGATGCAAAATTAGTTGTTGCATATGCATTCCAAATTAATTTTAATCAGGAATCTTCTCTACTCATTTTACGACCGGCAGAATGAGTATTAGTTGTTTCAATGGAAAAAATTTCTTCTTAACCTAATTAAGTGGAGAAACAAATTTGATATTTTAAAATGTAAATTGTGAAGAGCTCTTTTCTTTTGGATAAAGAATAGAGCTGGCAGTTAGACATAAGTTGAGAAAGTTCACATGTACAGTCAAATTCCAATTGTTAACACTTGCTCTAAATTTAAAAATCAGCTAAAATAGAACAATAGTATAATTACAAACCAGATAACCAAATGCGAACAAGTTGCACTTTCAAGAGCTTGAGAAGGTCAACTGGAAATTCGAAGTAGCATTTCAACATTTCTAATTAACATTTTAACAAATTCCGCGTGATAGGGGATGGTAAAAATATCCAAATGGTGATTTAAAAAAAAAAAAAAGAAGAAGAGAGATTCTTTTGATATGTTATCCAGGTGGAAAGAGAAAAAAAAGGCCACTCGATGGAGAAGTAAGAACTAAAAACCGTAACATACCGTGGTGGCTACACTCATAGCAACAGTTATCTTCGATGCAGGGTTCACATTACCTGATGGTTACTGAGCTAAAGAAGGCACAATCCCCAGCACTCCAATTCTCAGAAAAATGCAGCTTTTCGAGCATTTGTTATAGCTAATGTCATAGCCACTGTCCTCTTCCTTTCAGCTATCTTTATCTATTTCCTTACTTCAACTAAGACCCTTCGGCAAATGACGTGTCTTCTCAATGTGGCTCATTGTTTCACGCTGGCTTCCATGTTAGCAATGATGGTTGGCACATACGCAATGTTGGCACCTTCTGCAGCGCTTTCCATTGCCACTATTGTCCTTGGCTTGAGCTTCATCCTCCTTGTGCTTTTCGCCATGTTGAAGTGTGCTTATGGATTGGCGCAAAGGTTGTTGGGCTTCATGATATAATTAGAAAAAATAAATCTCCATGCTAGAGAAATTAGCATAATTCTATGTCTGTGTCTGTGTCTGTGCCTGTGTCTGGCAATTAATGTATAATTTCCACCTCTTCAATCTTTCTTCTAAGTGTTATATTATATGTGTATACATCACTTCAACTGGGATTGTACCTAATCCTCTTTTGTGTTGAGCTATTATCATCAACAGAGGATTAAGTACAAATACAAGGTCAACATGAAATTGAAAGTAACGTATTTGCATTCCAACACTAGTAATTAACTAACATACTCTTTATATTATGTTGGTGAAAACTCTGTAATACAAGGGTAATAAAATCAATTGTGGCAGGTGTTACTTTGTTAGGAGCTCATTTTATACAAATAGATAAATAATATCCTATTTGAAAAGTAAAGATATTCAGTGAGTCAAGTTTTAGTACTCTGTTCTCATAAACTTTTCCTTCTCCGATTCCATTTGTTGGAATCTTGAACTCAGGCTGGCTTATGCTATCGAAACCGAATGAACATACTAACATAGACTCAATTACAAGTCTCATATCATTTCTTTTTCTAATATGTACAACCAAAATTTTACAAAAAAAATAATGCTTATATAAAATAATTATACGTTTTCATTGCATCTTGACACAAATTGTTTCTTAACAAAATGATTGAGAAAATATATAAGAAACAATAATGAAATTTACAATTTTCATATTACAGAATTGCAAATTGCAATGCTGAGACAACAAAATAGCTTATGTAAATCAATATGCAAGAAAACAAAAGAAAGTATCCATAATTTCTAATTCTAGTATGCTGAGAAACTAACCTTCTAGGCTTATACATAAGTAGCAGCTACATATCCATAAGATTTTTTTTTTTGTTAAAGTAATTTGCATAAACCTCCTCTTGCTTACACTGCAAGCAAATGCAGGTCTATTCACTATTCCTGCATAATACGTACAAGTATTTACAAGTCAATATTACCAGTTCCAGTCCTTCCAAATAATGAAATTGGTCCAATTGATTCACTTTCTACTCTGCCAAATACCAAATACTCCTTTTTTAGATTTCTCCCTTCCTCGATCCATCACACTGCAGTCACCAAGAACTAGACCACTACGCCATTCCATATCTTTGCTTGTTGTTCATTTGAGCAGAATGGTTGTTCCTTAGAAACAGAGCGGTAAGTTGGCATCCGTCGAGGTGACATTAAAGAATACTTCACAGGACCACACTGCAATATGATCCCAAAGCTAAATGTTGCATAAACAACTCAATGCAAGATTTCTCCCTTGACGGGCAAGAAAGTGTGACACAGAATTGTTACAGGAAAGGACACAACCCCCTAACCCATTCACTATGGGCCCTTCTTTGCCGACGCTCTTCAAGATGGTTACTAAAAGAAAGCAACCATGATCCTTGCCAGCCTTCTCATTTATCAAGTCCTCCAACAAGCTTGTTACAATATATATATTGTTGAGGAACCTGCAGCCAATTTCTGCCTATACTTTTAGCATGCACCGCTTTATCCCCATGCAATTCCAGTTTGAAAAACATTTTTCATCTACATCAAAACAACTAAAACAAGTAAGAATATTATAAATAGGATTATTACACAATTAATCAACCACAAATCTTCCAAATTCTATGCAGTTGTACACCACTTTTATTGCAAATCTCCCCAACTACAGTACTTGTGAAATGTTGTATCGATAGCCAGTGCAATATAATGTTGTTAAGAAATCTAATAGAAAAGATGAACAAGAATACAATGATGCTGATACCACTGTCTACAACCTCGACTACGCCATGACTTAGAGGTTACTTTGAAAACTAATCAAGATTTTAAACTGTATCCATTGTACAATCCACAAAAATTAAAGAACAAACCAATAAAAAGGTTGTACCAAAATGAGATCAACCACTAAAGGATCATTTCCAAATACATTGTGAATGGTATATATTTTGAACAGAATAATTGGTTCGAATCAACACGTCAGTGTGTCTGATCATTACACATGACATCAGTAATCTAATTGGTTGTATATATGCATTCTCTTGTGTATTAACCCATGTTAAATATCTAAAGTAATTTATGCTAGCTAGCTCTTCACTAACACCAAAAACAGCAAAAAGCACTAATACTCTCTACAGCTAACATGAAAATGAACTCAACATTACCAACAAAAAATTTCAAAATTTGAATGGAATGTAAACAAGTATCATGACCATTTTTTAGCCCCCAAAGGCATAGTCGAGTTGGTTGGCAGTGTAGCTATCACCCCTCACAATCGTGTGGACTCGGGTTCGATTCTTGGAAGTGGTAAGGGAGGTAAAAATTAATTTGGGCTTACCCACCCCCTTACCTTTTAAAAAAAAAAAGTATCATGTCCATTTTTAAAGATCCCATTTCACAACATTCACTATAAAGGCCATAGTCTTAACATCCAATATAAAATAACATAGAATATTCATGCAATGCGCAAAGAACTTAAATAACGTTCAGGGTTTACAGAGAAATTAGAACCTGCAAATGCACACAAAAGTAGAACTGGACTGAGATGAAGAGATCAAGTGATGGGGTGGGTTTAAATAGAAAAAAAAGAATATTCTGACATCAGATGATGATGTAATGGCATCTTTATGTTATATATAGCGTGTTAATTACCACGGATTGGAATTGTAGTGATGAAAAACTTGACTTGTGTTTCTTCTTCATTGAGTTTGAGTCGAACAAAATTAATATGTTGGAAACACTACAAACGCACTCATGTTTACTATTTTGGAGGCAATGCAATGCTATCTTGTATGTTCATGTTGTCATATCACTCAAGTCCTACAAAGTTTTTCTTTGGCATAATACCATTCTCGTATCCAAAGATCATATTGGGCCCCGACTAGTTCGGATTTCGAATTGGGTAGGGCCATTAAGGCCACAAAGCTCTTCCAACAAGTATTTAATGCAGCTGCATTCCCAAGCCTTGAACGAAAGACCTCGGTTAAGTTAGAACAATCCCATGTTAACTGATCTATGTACTCGTTGGTAAGTCTTACAAAGTTTTTAAGTTAACATTTTAGGGTGTGTTTGGAGCATAGGATTATAGTGTATTAGGATACTATTTATATTAACTCAATACCAAGGCCATGTTTGGAGAGAAGCTATAATGGGATAAAGCGGGTTTACTAATGTGACAATTGCCGCATTAGCTAACAGTCGAGTTTTGCTTCTTTTTTTTTGCTGTATTAGCATTTTGCTCTTGCTTCTTTTTTTCCTTTTTTTTTAATAATAAATAAATAAATAAATATAATATTATATAATATTAATTTTTATTTTTTAATTTTACATCATAATTATTAATATAAACTAATAAATTTATTATTTATTATTCATATGTTAATTTTTATTAAATTAAAAATCCAACTAAATAATGTATTATTTAATTATATAATAATTAATATATAAATTTGATATTATATAACAATTTAATATAACTAATAATAAATATTTGTATATGAATGCATTTAAATAATATTAATTTAAAATTAATACCAATAAAAATAATAACATAAAATATCATTACATTATAATATTATTTGTAGATAATTTGATTAAATTATTTACTTTGATCTTTATTTTACATGCTATATATTTAGAAAATACTTAAAAATAAATGTTATGCTGCCGAAAATATAAGGCTATAAACTTTGATCTTTTATGAAAAATTGTGATAATTTTTAACATTTATACTAAAAAATAATTTTAAATTTCCAAAATTTAGGACTTCTATATTTAGTATTTTTTAGGTACCAATAAATATTATTTTCTAAATATATAATTTAAGTTAATCACAAAATGTTAATACAATACAGTGTAGCACCAAATATTATACAACATTATTATAATACAGTATTAATGCAATACAATATAATACAATACGTTTGCATTAAAATAATGTAATACAACATAAAACACTACAATCTGCCAAACACACCCTTAATATCTTAACATTAATTCACTTGCAAAAATATATATTAAGATCTAAAGCCCCACATGGAAAGTTGATTTTTAAATTAATTGAGTTTTACTCATATTTTCACAAATAATTAGTATCAAAATATGATTTCACATGAAGTAATGGGATTATTCTAGCTTAACCAAGGTCCTCAATTCGAGACTTTGGGAATGCAGCCGCGTTAAATACTCATTGAGAGAGCTTTGCAGCCTTAATAGTTCTCCGCAGCCCGAATTCGGATTAGTCGGAGCCCAATGTGGTCTTCTAATACCAAATTGTAATATATCAAAAAAAAAATAATTAGTATCAAAATGTGATTTCACATGAAGTAATGGGATTAGATTGATTAACATTAATATTCGGCTTCATAACTGTTGTTGTCTTGTTCAGAACTGAACAACTTTGGGGAGTTTAGGACTCTACTCATGGTAATTTTCAAATTGTCAATGTTTTATAGCATAAAACTAAAAATTTGTTTAAAAAAGAAAAAGAAAAAAAAAAGACCACTGTTACATGAATAAAGAATTTCCATTCTATAGAACGAATATTATGCTTTTATATTAGAATAGGACACTTTTGCTTGGTACAGCTCTATGTGGCTTTCAAGATTAAGTAATGTCGGATCTTTACATGCAATATTTTTGTTAGTTTAGGAGTAAAACTTGGTCACAATAGGATTGGACAAGTCTTGTGTTAATATTTTACTTTTAAAAGATTTTCCAATGCATATTAATATCTTCAAAAGGTAGATATTTATTTTGATTTCTATTTTCTTTTCGGTTAAGCAGCAGATAATATTTATATATCTAATTTTATTTTATTTTTTATTTCATATTATTTTTTATAATCCCAATACTATTACTTTCGATATTTTTCCCCGCCAGAGATAACATAGCGATGGCAAAATACAGTCTTGAGAAATAAGTCAGCGACTAATTGCTGCTGAGCTTCCAAAACCCAAAACCTTAATTTTGTAGCCTCAAAACAGTAGCAATCGATGCCTGCTTTTTCACTAAATTTAGTTTTTGCGCTGAAAACCTTTAGCTAATTAATGATATGGCTCTAGTCCCCAGTCGCCAGTTCTGCCCAGCAACAGCCATTTTTTATTCGTTTCAATCATCCTTTTCAAAGTTCCACGGTAGCTATTTTCATTTCTTCATGTGTGGTCACTCAATTCCTCTTAAAAATAATTTCTTTTATCAAAATTTCTCTTCAAACTCTGCCCTTGAAAAAACCCCGCCAAGAGAAATTTGTTCTTTATCCACGAATAAAATTTTTTCTCAACATGACAAAGATGATAATGCTAACTTATGTTCTAGTAGCAGTTGGTTAGTTAAATGGAACAAACCCAACAAGTATAACAGCCTGAAACCGCCTCAGGCAAGCGTGAATTATAGAAAAAATAATGTGGATATGTCAGGTCTAGGTTTTGCTAGAAGTGATAGTGATGGCAATGGTGTTGTTGGTGTTGATGATGGTGGTATTACAACGGGGAAGATTTGTAAATAAACTGAAGAAGTTTGGTTACGTTGGTGATGGCGATGGCGATGATGATGAGAGGAGAGGGCAAGGAAAAGAGAGAGTGATTGAAAAAGGGTCTGCAGAGGATATATTTTATGTGGAAGAAGGATTATTGCCGAATGCACGGGGAGGGTTTTCAAAAGAATCGCCGTTGGGCCTAGGAGAGCAGGTAGAGAGTGATGGAGAAGTGAAGTTTCCATGGGAGAAACAAAAGGAGGAGGAAGAGGAACAGAGGTGGTCTGAGTTGAGGAGGTTGAGGATTAAGGGTGCCGGCCTTACTCAAGCTGTAGTGGACGTGATTCATGAGAAGTGGAAGACGTCGGAAATTGTAAGGTTGAAGATTGAAGGTGCCCCAGCACTCAATATGAAGAGGATGCATGAGATATTGGAGGTTTGTTTCTTG
Organism: Luvunga scandens; assembly: GCA_030449905.1. NCBI lineage: Eukaryota > Viridiplantae > Streptophyta > Magnoliopsida > Sapindales > Rutaceae > Luvunga > Luvunga scandens. The sequence goes on from JASUUG010000478.1 coordinate 4,743,797, forward strand.
TGAACCTCTGTTACTTATATATTTTTTTGATTTTGGGTTGTCGTTTTGGTTTGTCTAGAACTTTATATTTCTTTGTTTACGATTGTTGATTGAATTTCCTAATTAGTTAGAAGTAATGGACTATGAATGAAACCACTTGAATGCACTAAAGTGTAAACTGAAACATGTCAGTTTTGATTTCATACGTTTGTAATGGAAGGATGTTGAAGGCCCTTGGGAAGAGTTCTTCAAAATTAACCTCTTCTTTTGGGAGTAAATTTTTATTTTTTATTTTATAATCCATATTCATGATTAGTGTAAGCTGCACTCATATATGCGTGATTGTCAGTGCTACCCTGCAGTTCATGCAATAATATTGCGTCCATCTTTCAATTGTCATCCATACAGAGAAAAACACTCTTAACTTAGGTGGTTCAAGTTAGATAATTTCTAACATTTTTCATTGTAATCAATCATTTGATTGAAATTCCTCCTTTGTTTGTCTTCATTCTTTAGAGAAAAACTGGTGGATTGGTGATTTGGAGATCTAGCACTGCTGTTTCTTTGTATAGAGGTGTGAGTTATGAGGTTCCATCTGTGCAACTGAACAAACAGATAAATAAGAGAAATGAGCCACCTGCAAGCTCGGTATCTCAAGATACTGCTAAGCAGATATACAAGCAAATTAGCATGTCTAGTAATTCCTTATCAGCAGCTACAGATAAAACTGCTCAGGATCATTCCAATTTTGATTCTTATAATAACATGCATGTCACTCAAGCAAATTTGGAAACTGCCTCCGATGAGCAAGAAACAGATTTTGTGCGAGAAGTAAAGTACGAAGACGAAGTGGAGAAGCTTTTAGAGGGTACACTGATTGGTCAGGATGTGATCCTTTACCTGTAGATGCCGATATGCGTCCGAGGATAGTTCCTGGTTACCAACCTCCTTTCAGAGAACTTCCCTATGGAGTCAGATCTACTCTTGCATGAAAGGAGGCAACAAATTTACAAAGGCTTGCTCATGTTCTTCCTCCACACTTTGCCTTTGGTATGCCACATTCTCTAGGGTAAATCAATAAAAAAAAAATTTCACTGAAAAATAAAAAATGTTTCACTCAAAAAAATAATGTGCTATGTTTTGACTTCAGTATCGTTTTGTTATCTAGTACTCTTTTGTCTACAAGCATTATATTATTCATAATAATATGCACTGTGTATTTTTGCTCTAGATCGTTTCATGAGAATACCTGGGAATCTAAAATTATACATAAACCAAAAAATTGAATTAATTAAGAACTACTTTGCTAATTTCTCTAAGAACTATAAGAAAAATTATATATAAACAAAAAAATTGACTTAATTAAGAGTTACTTTACTAATTTCTCTAAGAACTATAAAAAAAAAATTAAATACACGATCTCACAAAAATTTTATGATTTCCAAAAATCAAACATCAATTATAGATAGTGTTTAAATGTAAACAAATCTTACGGTTGGTGTAAAACTTTCAACTTTGAAAGCTAAATTCACACATTTCTTACTTTAATATATCTTTACACAAACAACACAACTGAAAACTTCAATTCCTCTTTTATGAATGAAATTAGACATGAAAATGCAATGATTTGTAAGTTTAAAAAATTCAAAAATCATACCTCCTTTGTTTCCCTTTATTATTTAGTGGATAAAAATTAGCAGCATTATGACAACGTGGGCTTATAAGCTATTGGACCAACTAATTGAAGAGATAAAATATTACTTATTAGAGCAGGCAAGAAATTCTATATTTTCTTAATAATTTAGTATTGATGACCACCGTCGGCTGCTTTTACACGTGCCACTATCTGCCTTTAACACCGATAAGGCTAAATCTTCCTTGACCCAAATTTACGTTTTCAAATAAAATCAAAGTCGCTATGTAATCCTCTGGATTAATCAAATCAAATACAAATAATTACACTTTTAATGAATGCAACTTATTGTTATAAAATTTCAAAAAAATAACAAAAAATAAAAACCTATCATCTTACAGAGAGATCAGATACCAAAATAAATTTGTCAGCCTATTGTGCCGGTTTGGAATCCTTTTATTCAGTTGAAAAAGAAAAAGGAAAATGATAAAAGGAGCAAAAGTATGACAAAATCATGCTAATATGGCTTTTGTGAATTTTAAATTTTTTTTAATAATTTTACATTTTTCCTTTTTAAAACATTCTCAAAATTAATTAAATAATAAAATTTTTTATCATTATTTTATCATGCTTTTATTCATTTAGCAGTGCTAAAAAAAATAATAAAATTGATTGATGTTATCGCTAATAATATAAAATAATATTGGATGGCTAGACTTCGCCGTTGACGCCAAACCCAAAGCGAGAGAAAAAAATTGATAAAGAAAGAGCAAGCGAAAAGTCATGGAAAATAATAATTGCAGTCTTACACATGAAACTAGTGGGGCTCAAAAAAAACTTTCTCCACCCATTTTTTCTTGCCTTGAGATTTGTTTTTCTTGCATTTAATTCTACAGTAATTTGTTATTATTGATCATTCGTGTGTGTGTATATGTATATATATATATATATACACATGATTTAATTGTCAAATGGTCAATGCAACTTGTCATTAGCTGAGTTATGTACAATTATGAACCGCATATAAGATTAGAATTCTTGGAAAAAAAAAAATCAAAAGTGTGATAGACTGATAGTTACATTATATGGTAGAAAATGTGGCCAAAGTGCATGGGGAAAAGTCCACCGTATAAAGATCTGTCGTGAAGACCGTGTGGTGTATGGATCGTCGCAGTCTTAGAGAGGTGCAGTAGTCTAGTTCTGAAGTGAAACCCGACGGTGAAAGGAAAGACACTCGAGCTAACTTTTTTATTTCAGCTGGCTACTTTTTCATCACTGCCCTCTAGTTTCATCTGAATTTCCTTAACATTTAGATACTCCTTTAAGTCCTCAGTCAAACAAGCCCATTAGCTTGTTGCTTCTTCCTCTCCTTCAAACATATATCAAGTACACGTTCTGCACTCAAACTCAAATATCATTGCATTCAAAAACTAAGATGGATCCTGATCTGTACAAGGGTGCAGCTAAGGGTGAAATTGATCCCTTCAACAAAATTGCAAAGGACCATCTTGGAAGCATAGCGACACACACCAAGAACACGGTCCTTCATGTCAACATTGCAACCCAGACCCACAAACACAATAGAGAAGGAGATATTGGATTGATGAAGTTTCACAACACGAATCAAGTCCATCATGTCCATTATGTCAACGAATTATACCATATCCAAAAATTTTCCCAGATCCAAAAACACAATAGAGAAGGAGAAAGTGTATCAACCAAGTTCGTGAAACAGATACTTGAAACGTGTCCATCATTGCTACTAAAAGTCAATGCCAAAGGTGATGCTCCACTTCATGTTGCGGCCAAATGCGGCCATCCTTCTGTTGTGAAAGCCCTGATTGAATTTGCGAAAAGACAGCCTACAGAGCTAGAAAGCGGGGTGGAAAGCACAGCAAGGCAGATGCTAGGGATGACAAATGATCAACAAAACACAGCATTGCACGAGGCAGTGCAACATCGTAGCTTGGATGTTGCGAAACTGTTAATCAAAGCAGACCCCGATGTTCCGTATTCTGCTAATTGTAGCGGCGAAACTCCACTTTACATGGCAGCAGCCAGAAGATTTTATGGAATGGTAGCTGAAATATTAGAAAACTGTCCTTCAGCGGGCCATGAAGGCCCCAATGGAAAGACTGCCCTCCATGCAGCAGCTATCAGCTATGATCCAGGTACGCTTTTTGTTTATATCTCTTCGAATTTTAAGATGCCGATATGTACAGTAGCTATCAATTAATTCTGGCTATTTGAATGCAACATAGTGTGGCAATGTGACGATCCCGTATTAAGTAAATTACTTGAGAAAAAGCAGAGTTTGACCAGAGAAAGAGACCAACATGGATGGACTCCACTCCATTACGCTGCCTATTCCGGTAATTTTGGTGGCACACATCTGTTGTTAGAATCTGAGAGATCTGCCGCACTGATTGCTAACAAAGATCGGAAGATGACAGCGCTTCATTTAGCAGCTGGTCAAGGGAATGAATGCATAATGGATGCTATCATTGACCATTGTCCTGAATGTTGCGAACTGGTTGATGACAGAGGATGGAATGTTCTTCATTTTGCTATGGTTAGTTTTAATGCTAGAAAATTAAAGGATCTGTTGGACAAGTATCCATTAGTCTGGAACCTTATAACCGACAAGGACGTGAAGGGAAACACTCCTCTGCACGTGCTTGCTGCTCAAATCCAGAGTCATACTACGTCGTCTCTTATGTTGTACCTTGGAATACTGGTAGAGGTTATTATGAAGCAGTCAACAAGCAAAATATTAGTGTTCATCACGTAGTACGTCATGGATTTCCAGACCTCGAGGTAGCTAATTACCTTTTTACTCATCAGTTTTATATATATTATTATATGTAGATGTGAGTAATGAATTTGGATTTTGATTTTTTGCTAATTTTTTATACATCTTTTAATTTTCAAAACATATATTTATAATAGTTATTTATTATAATTTAGTTATGAATATGTTCTTATACTACATTACTACGTATAATATTATTAGAATTTAGCTGCGTCTATTTTCTCGTACTATGTCTTATACGCACTAAAGATTTATCTAATTTAGCAAATATATGTGATTTCCAGCAAGAGATCCGAGAGTTGACCGAAGCTGATGGGAATGGACAATACCCAGAAGGTGTCGTCAAAATGAAAAAAGACAAACTTAAAACGTATTCATTTTGGAAAGTTGTAGATGAAAATGTCATTGGAATGAAAGAAGCATCAGAGTCACATTTGGTAGTGGCAGCACTCATAGCAACAGTAACCTTTGCTGCAGCATTCACCTTACCCGGTGGCTACAAGAGTGATAATGAAGACGGCCCAAACAGGGGCACTGCAATTCTCACTAAAAATGCAGCGTTTCAAGCATTTGTTATATCAGACGCCATAGCCATGGTCCTCTCACTTTCTGCTGTCTTTGTCCATTTCCTTCTGTCACTCGAGTTATTTAAAAAATTCATCTTCTTGTTCGTTTTTGCTCTTTTGTTCACCTTGGTTGCCATGGTAGCAATGGTGATAGCATTTATAACAGGCACATACGCGGTGTTGTTACCTTCTTTAGGGCTTGCCATTTTCACTTGTGTCATTGGCTTAACCTTCTTCGTCTTGGTGATTTTCATGTTTTACGAGGTTCTAAAAAATGCGGATAATGAAGATTAGAAACATGGTTGCAGTAAAAGTATTATCATATACTTCATCTTCTAATAATACCATGCTTAGTCTTTAGAGACGGCTATTATGATCTGGAGTTGTAAGTTGTGACTTTGAAATTTATTACGGTATTGATCTTATGAGTTTGTTCTGATATGCATTAGCTAGTTTCTTAATTGATATCTGGATATTTCAAATAGTGATTTGGATACTCAACCACCAATTATAGAACTTCTAGCACATTCTAATTTCGAAATGTCCACTTACTGCATAAAGTATAAAGCTGTTGAATTGATGAGTTAAAAGTGATAACAATTTTTTTTTTCAATTATATGAGCTACGATAATTTTATATAATTGATTTCTTCATGTTACATTAGTTTGTATAAACTTATTTATATAAACTAGTTTTGGTTTTATCAAAAAAAAAAAATTTACAGTGGCAATGGGGCATAAATATGAACTATTGGGTTTAATTATTGGTTCACAGAATAAAAAATTTGTTAAGATAATATTTTGAGTTTAATTATTTAAAATTCTTTACCAGTAATCAAATTGTTTCACCCTAATGTTTGTTGCCTCCGATTTCTTAGCTGGCGGAACCGTAACTGTTTGGGAACGGGCGGCTTTCTTTTTTCTTTTTGCTGTTACACCCGCGTGGCTGGAAAAAAATTGTACTTGGATTTTCGGCTTCTCCTTCAGGTTCGGACTCGGTTTCCGGATCGATCTCTAGATGTTGTTGATAACGTTTTCTTATTGAAGAATTCCGAGTTGGGAGGAGAGGGTAGGTCAAAATTCTCCCAGTGCCAGACAGAGGAGTTGAAGTCAAGATCGAAACTGATACTGGGAGAGCTGTTGGGAAAAGCTATTGGGTTCTATTGCATTCTAGTTTCGAAATGTCTACTAACTGCATCGCTAATAGAGCGGCAGCCAGACATACGTCGAGAAAGTTCATGCGTACATGCCAACTTGCCGGGGAACGTTGTGATGGATATTCTCATTTCTCAGCAGGGTTAGAGAATCAAGGGAACAGAGGGCCGCCTCCGTGTTAATGCCTGGGCTTGCTGTGATTTATCATCGTTGGATCGCACTTCACTCACAACTTCATACAAGTAAGATTTACGTTCTCGATTTGCCCACACTTCAAGAAAACCGCATGCTTCATTCAGCACCTTGTGTACAATCCCCTCCCTAAAATTTTGAAGGTGATGGGGCTAAAAACAACCGGAAAGAGCGCCTCCTCTGTACAATCCCCTGTTGTTTTCTTTAAGCAACAGAGCACATGGGGAAACAATATAACAACCCCCTGCACGGCAGTCCCTACCGTTGCATAAATAAAGTTGCTGGTCGGGATAAAGACACTGCTTCTCACCCCATGCTAAATTGATTGAGCATAGAAATTTCCAAATCTATGCAAAAACAATGACCATGTCATCCCCCTGCTCAACAGCAAAAGCTCCTCTGGGTCTAAACAAGGATCATGGTCATCCGTATCTTGCATTTCCCTCATATACTAAAATTCTGAACATCCATTTTACCACATGAAAACCCAATTTCTATAACCATCACGGTTTGCTCTAAAAGCCACGAATTTATAGCGGTTGAAACTTGAAAGAGAGAAATTCATGTGTATATGGCAAATTGCTGCGCAATATTGCAATGGCCATTCTTATTTCCCTCTCAGCATGGTCAGAGGTTCTAAAATTATATCTAATCCAAGATATTTGACTTAGAACTAGTTTAGTATTTTCTCGAAGAACTATAACAAAAATTAAATACATAATCTCAGAAATCTTCTTGATTTCCGAAAAATTCAACATCAATATAGCTCGTGTTAAAAATTAAAACAAATCTTACCATTGGTGTAAAATTCCATCTTGAACGCTTAATTTACACATTTCTTACTCTAATCTCTCTTCACACAAACAACACAATTCAAAAACTTCATTTCCTTTTCTATGAATGAAACTAGATATGAAAGCATGATGATTTTTAAGAGCATCTCCCAAAAATTCTTCAAATAAGATTTTATTGATTATTTGGAAAGTCATATCAACAATTAAGACTCTAAAAGACACTCAAATTAAGATTTTTCAAATAAGAAATGATTAACTATCTTCAATTTTATAGAGTTACTTTCTTATTTGAAAAAATATTTATTTGATTGAAATAATATTAAGTTATTTCTATTTGAAGAACCTTTTGAAGAATAATATATTTTTTTCATTTTTTTCTTTGCCACATAAGTAAACAAATAAATATTTAAAGGGTAAAATTAATATAGCTTTTTAGAAATGTTCTAAGTTTAAAACATTCAAAAACAAAATCTCTTTTTTTCCCCCTTTTCTTTTTGGTGGGTTTAAAAATTAGTATTATGGCAATGTCCAATGTGGGCTTATTAAGTTATTGGATGATTTGGATCAACTAATGAGATATAGTCATAATTACTTAAACAGAAGACGGGCAACCCATTCCTTTGGTTACTGCGTACAGAAGGTAACGAAATTCTTCTCTGCCACTTCCTGCCTTCAACAGTGGCTTCTCAATGATCCTTTGTTATAAGTGTTGGCACAAATAAAGGATGTTGATAATTTAGCGAAAAAATAAATAAACAAATGAATAAAAAGACAGTTGATGGATCGATGCTATCGGTAATAAAATAGTGCTGGATGGCTAGACATGGCCATTGACGCCAAATACGGGAAAAGAGAAAAATGATTGAAGAAGAAAGAACAAGCAAACCAGGAATTCTTGATATCTATAATTCCAGATTTAGTCGAATTAGTTGGCGTCCACATTCTTGACCAACCATGGAGAAGAGTCAAGTAAAATAATTACTAGACTATCAATGGGGTTCAAACAATGCTACTGCCCCACGCACTTTTTCTTGCCTTCGCATTTGTTTGTCTTTTTCTAGATTTGACCTTTTCGTGGTTAGATTTTTCAATAATTTTTTTTTATTGAAAATGGGTTATTATCTTTTTATTATGTCAGGTATTATAAAATAACAAATCATTACACAAATGATTGAAAGACAACATTTAACTACATTAACATTATAAAAGTAACAGTTTATTACATTTTTGTTTCCCGTTGGTCTATTCGTGATGTCACACGGACATCATACGGTAAAATTGTATTTTCATCAAATGAAACCCAAATATTTATAACTAAGTCTTAGGATTATCATCCTTTTACTATGACAAGTATTACAAAATAACAAATTACTACATGAATTAATAAAAACTAACACTTCACTATATTAACTTTTTAAAAATAATAGCTTATTACGTTTATATCAATTTACAATTAATTATGCAACAAATCAATTGTAGGGACAATATTGTTATTTAACTAAAATTATAAATTTGAGCGGCAATGGAATGTTGTTTTGCACCAAGAGCAAGGCAAAATTATAAATTCACATGGCATTGATTTAACATTTTCTTTTTATTTTAGCAGTTATTCATTAAGGTTAAAATTAATATTTTATAAGTCAACTAACAGTCAACTATAGAAGTGATGGAATTGTAGTATTCTATAATTCTTAAATAGTTAATATAATAAACTGTTATCCTTCAACAAATTTATGTAGTGATTTGTTATTTTGCCATGTTTAAAGTATCGAAAAAATAATAATTTTTGTAAATTAAACTAAGAATCATTATGATGTTTTCTTTCATAGAGAGTGCTGCTCATTGTTTAGAAGCCTGAGAGAGCCGCGAGAGAAACGGCATACGGTAATGTCGTTTCTCTTCCTTGCGGCTCTCACCTTCTAGACTAAAAAATTAAAAATTAAAAATTAAAAGAAAAAAAGCACCGCTATAAAAGGAATAAAAAAAAGAAAAAGAAAAAAGAAAGTGACGAGCTGCTCCCCCTCTCCCTCATGACTTGCTGCAGATCTCCTCCTCTCCCTCTCTCCGTCCTCAAACTCATCAACTCGCGCCTCTCTCTCCCTCTCCAAAGTAAGTAGCTGCTGCCGATCCAGCTAACTTCTCTTCTACCGTTTATTAGTTGGTAATTATTTGGTGAAAATTGTCGGTTGGGTATATGGATTAATTTTGAAAATAATTGAATGGAGGTTCGGGCACATTAACAGGGGTATGCCAACAGGTCCTTCTTCCTCACCTGTTATATAAATAGGTAGGTAGCTTTTAACAACCGTATCATATATGCAATCTTTTCATTATCCTAGCTACTTTATGTTTTTGTTTAATTGTAGTTAACAGAGTTAACGAAAAAATAATTGGTTGATATAAAACTAAGAGTTAACGAAAAAATTATTGGTTGATATAAAACTAAGAGTTAACGAAAAAATAATTGGTTGATATAAAACTAAAACTTGAGATGATTCTAAAACATTATCAACGATTGCTAATTATATTTTAATCTTTTAATCTTCTTGATGTGCTCGGGGAATAATTTCTCTTAATGCTTTACCAGGCAAACTACGAAAAGCATCAAGCAGCAAACCGCAGTACTTCAAGATCCAGGATTAGTAATTTGGATCAAATGTCATGCCGCAGTCTGTACTGAAGACACAAATATTGCATTCACAAATTGAGATGGATCCTAAATTATACGAGGATGCAGCGAATGGCGACAGCAAAACTCCACTTTTTATCGCTACAGCAGAAGGATGTGTCGAGATAGTAGCTGAAACTTTACAAAACTGCCCATCACCTGCTCATGAAAGCGTCGATGGGAAGACTGCCTTGGATGCGGCCGTCTATACGTATCCTGCAGGTATGCTTAAACGACTATATACATCTATACACGCACGCATACATACATGGTTATACTTAAGTGCGGACCTCCGGAAGAAATTTTATGGCCATAAAAAATAGAAAAAAAAAAAAGGAGATAGGATCTGGTGTTCAGCTGGAATTGTGATAAGCACCGAATGCGATTTGTTTAACATGTGTCGCAGTTAGATCTCAATCAGTACAAACTCAATTGAGCATGTTAGAAAATAACCACGATCCCCTCACCTTATTTTTGGTCCTTTTTTTTTCCACTTGTTTTAAAGTACACTCTCTAGTCTACATAAAGTACGCCCTCTAGTCTACATAAGTGTCAGCACAGCCTTCTCAAAAACAAAAAAAAAAAGAAAAAAGAAAAAAACAGTACATCAAAAGCAAAGGATATTGTTTATTTAGAGGAGAAAAAAAGGGACCATCGATTGAGTAATAATGACGCCAAATACAAAAAGTGAAAAATATTGAAAAAGAAAGAAAAAAGCGAATCTATGTGATTCTTGATAACTAATTTCCAAGTGTAATCGGATAATTTGGCGTCAAGATTCTTCACCGGCCATAAAGAAGAATCATCTATTAAAAAAAAAAAAAGGATAAAGAAAATTGCAGTCTTTTTAGCCTTTCGTGTAAGACAACTAACTAGTCAGGTTCAAACAAAACTACACACAGCAATTTTTCCTTATTTTTTAATTTTTTTTAGACTCGAACTTTTCGTGTTTACTGTTTAGTTTCTCAATAATATTATTATACCTATCATATAATTTATATAATTTTCAGTGATGTGGTTAAGAAAATAAGCATGCAATTTATATTAATAAGTGACTTCACAAAATTCTCAAGTCCACAATTTTTATTAGGTTGTTTGATTTATATTTTTTCTACGCATATTGTCTTTGATTTGAGATCCAAATTGATGGTTAATAAAATAAAAATAATAAATTGATCATATATCTTGGTGATGGAATAAGTAAGAATTTTGATAGAAAATTCATTTTTTAAAACATATTTCGTTATAAGTGTGATGTCCCACTTTTATTGGGTGCCTTTGATATAAACTTAATGTAATGAAAGTAAATTATAATATAAATTAAAAATATATGTATAAATTATTTATATGTTAAATGATTAGGAATAGGAGAGGATCTTAATTTATAAAGAATATATTAAATAAAACAAAGACAAAGTATACATTATTTAATTGTTAGATGGTCAAGGTGCAACTTATCATTTAACTGAAGTAATATACAATTATGAACTGTGTATTAAAATTTTTTAAAGATAGAGGCAAAAGTAAGATAATTACATTGGGATAAGTCCACTCTGGACTATGAGTTTTTTTTTAAAAGATAAGAAAGGGGTTTTACCAACGGTAATTAAAATGGGTTCCTCTAGTGCTTCATTAGATCTTAATGTATGAAATCGTTTAGGGCCAATTTGGTAATGCTATGGCTTTTAAAATAATTGTTGTTAGGTATGCTGTAAAAATAATTAACTATAAAAAGAATCAATTAAACATTTGGTAAAATTTATTTTTAAAAGTATTGTGAGTTTTAGTAATCATATATGTTTGGTAAATCTTACTGTTAAACTGTTAAATAATATAAATGATTGAATTAGACATAATATTAAATAAAATTTATTTACACTTTTATAAACATGTATATAAATTTTTTTTGTATATATAATAATTGATACTAAAATAAATATTTTATAATTAATATTTTTTTATTTCAATATAATTGGTAATGGTAATAATATCTTTAAAGTTAATAATTTTACTTCTTAAATAATAAGAAGAATTTTAGATTTTTATAATACATATGAGGAAACATATGAAATTGTATTAAGTATAAAAGTTATTTTCAAAATCAAATTTTGAAAAGCTACTCATTCTCTACTTTTCAAAATTTACTATAGAATGGGATGATTTTGCCAAAAAGAATTTTTAGAAGATTTACAAAACACCAGAATTAACTTTTAACTTTTTAAAATCACTTTTAAGCCTCCCAAAAGTATGTTAAGAAATTAAGTTTCCTTCCAATATCTCTCTAAGCAATTTGTCAAGCAACAAATAAATAAAAAAATTAAATAGAGAATAAATCAACCACATAACACAAGATTTACGTGACAAACTCAAAATTTGGAGAAAAACCATGGTCGTTGTCAAAAAGACAACCAGAGAAAATTATATTCACTATGTGAAAAATTTATTACAAGTAAAATTATTACAAGCACATTCTCATAAATAATTTTCTCTCATCCAAACCCAAAATGCATGATCCTAAGAAATATTCCTTAGCAAAGCAAACCCATAATACCCATATTGAATAGCCAAATGCTCCTACAATATATCTACTTGCTTGAGAATATTTCTCCCTGTTGAAAGTCCCAAATACTTATCTTGCATTCACTAAATACTCTCAACATCGGGATGATTTAAATGAGAAGGAGCACCCTCCTTTTATAACCATTTTGTTGGCAACTATTCCTTTTTGTCCCCCCCCAAACATTGCGACTCCAACTTTATGGCTCCAACTTCACCCAACTTTGCAACTCTTACTTTAAGCATTCCAAGTTGTCAATTTCCGTGGCTTGACTTTTTTTTTTAATCACACTTTTAACAATCTTCACCATAATTTAAAAAAAAAATTATAGCTATTGCTACAAAGCATTGCATTCACCAACAATGATAATTCTCAACGTAGAGAATTATCATACTCCACCATAAAGAGTATACCACTTAGAATCAAATACTAATTCTAAAAATTTTACATTAGTACATGTCGAAATATCTTGCTGAGATTTATGGTGTAACTTCCATGTTGGCTTTCTTGAAAGTTTGTCAATCATCGACATAAATTCCACCACACACCCTGCATCAATACCAATCATGCCTTGTGTGCAAATCTTGTGGACCCACTAGCTAAAACACATCCCCTTTCATGGCACTAGCAACATACCATGAGGATGTTATCATCATCTATTTTATAGGGGACTATTATCTCTCATGATGACGAGAGACTTACCACTAGAAATACAATCAGTATCTTATTTGAAGCCACTTGTTGACCCATCTCCATTTCTCCTTTACTGATTCTGGAGCAATTTACCGAGCCCGCTCTGCCTACTTGACAATTTCCTTAAAGTGCCAAAATTGCCCACACCTCCAAATCCTTATGCTTATCAAATTGGATACTGAATTCAACACAAGCCAAAAAATCATTCTTCCATTAATTTTTTTTTCCAACAACATCAAACTCCACCAAGTTTGAAAAACACCATCTACTGACATATATGCCCTTCACTTTGACCTTTCTTTTCACTGTGTAACAATTTAGATCGGCATCAAAGTATACTTAAATAGTACCGTATATATGAACAATGCTACATACGTGAACAGTGCTCGACTCAAAAAAATACAACTAATAGCTCTGATACCACTATTAGGAAATTAAGATTCCTTCCAAGATCTCTCTAAGCAATTTATCAAGTAGCAAATAAATAGAAAAATTAAATGGAGAACACACCAATCACACAACATATGATTTACATGGAAAACTTTAAATTCGGAGAAAAACCACGGTCATTGTCAAAAAGATAACCAAAGGAAAAAAATTACTATATGAAAAATTATTACAATCACATTCCCATAAATAATTTTCTCTCACTCAAACACCAGACATATGATCCTGAGAAATACTCCTTAACCAAGCAAACCCATAATACCCATATTGAGGAGCCAAATGCTCCTACAATATATCTACATAATCAAGAATATTTCTCTCTATTTTGAAAGAATACTTTTCTTTTGCATTCACCAAATGCTCTCAATTTAGGATAATTCAAATGAAGAGAACCACCCTCCTTTTATAGCCATTTCGTTGGCATTTCTTGTTTAACCACCACACCCCCCCACAACAACAAACATTGCAGCTCCAACTTCGCCCAACGTCGCAGCTCCCGCTTCAAGCATTCCAATTTGTCAATTTTCTTGGGCTTGACTTTTTTTTTTTTTCAATTACACTTTCAACAAAACAATCTTAAACAGGTCCTTAATCTCCTTTCAGTTATTAGAAATTCATAGTGTTCAAATTATGTATTATTGTTAAGCATTAATCTAAGTTCATCTTATATATAATTATTCTTAAACTTGATGTATTTTTATATTTACACCCATGTGATAGTATATTTTAAGTCATTATTAGTCTTTTACTAGAAGGCACACTTTTCTCTCAAATTAAAAAAAAAAAGGGTCAGGAAAGATGAGTGGTCTAAGGATTGTGGTAGACAATGAGTAGTGCATATGATTGAAGTCCCCAAATCTAGTTGTAAAGCGAAAAGCGAAGCCAATAATGAAAGAAAGAAATAATTGAGCTAATTTTTTTAATTTTAGTTAGGTATCTTTTAATTACTGCTGACTGCATGTCTTCTAGTTGTATAGCTAACCAAATAAGCCCAATAGCTTCTTCCGCACCACTTGTATGCATTCTGTACTCAAAACTCAAATATCCTGAATTCTGATTTGTACGAAACTGCAGCAAAGAGGAAAATTGAACCCTTCAACAAATTGGCGATAGACCATGAACTTGGAAACAGAGTGACTCACAAAAAGAACACAGTCCTGCACGTCAACATAATTGCATCCCAGACCCAGAATAAAGAAGGAGAACGTGTCTCAACCAAGTTCGTGGAATGGACATTTGAAATGTGTCCATCATTGCTACTACAAGTTAATGCCAAAGGTGAGGCTCCACTCCATGTTGCTGCCAAATATGGGCATGCTGCTGTTGTGGGAGCTCTGATTGAATTTGCGAAAAGAGCTAGAAAGTGGCGTGGAAAGTACAGCAAGGCATATGCTAGGGATGAAAAGTGATGACGAAAACACGGCACTGCACGAGGCAGTGCAAAGTGGTAGCGTTGATGTCGTGAAAATTTTATTGAAGGCAAATCCTGATTTTCCATATTCTGTTAGTAGCGGCGAAACTCCACTTTACATGGCGGCTGCGAAGGGACATAAGAAGATAATAGCTGTAATATTAGCCCATCTAGGGCCCATGAAGGCCCCAATGGAAAGACCGCCCTTCATGCAGCAGTCTGCAGTGACTCAAAGTATCGATGTGCGCTTTAATACAATATTTAATCCCATAATTATTTTGTTTGAATTTTGTTGTTGTTGCATCATTGTTTTAATAGAACGTTTAAGTATTAAATGAATTATTTTATTTTAGTAGTAAAAATTCAAATTTTAATCTTTTACAAATAGAAGTTGAATTTTTTTAAATGTTTAAATGTCTAAGATGTCTTTTATTTATTAGACAATTTATTTCATAACATAATTCTAAAAAAATTACTTATAAAAAAAACTTACATTTTAAATAAAATTTACATTAACAATCAAACAATTAAAATTTTTTGAATAAAAACTCTACTAACAAAAATTGTTATAAAATAAATTTTATTTAAAAAATTATACCAATCATAGGCTTAGTTGTTTAATTATTATTTTCTTTTTAGGTGTGACAAGACTATTACCTGACAAACAAGAGCACTGTTATTCTTAGTAAAAACGCAGTTTTCCAAGCATTTGTTATATCAGACGCCATAGCCATGGTCCTCTCACTTTCTGTTGTCTTTGTCCATTTCATTCTGTCACTTAAGTTTTTTAAAAAATTCATCTTTTTATTCGTTTTTGCTCTTTCGTTCACCTTTGTTGCCATGGCAGCAATGATCGTAGCATTTGTTACAGGCACATATGCAATGTTGGCAACACATTCTTCAGGGCTTGCCATTGTTACTTGCATCATTGGCTTGACCTTCTTCCTCTTGGTGATTTTCATGTTTTACATGGTTTTATCAAAAGGGGTGGAAGAGGATTCTGAAGAGATTTGATTATGGTTGGAAAAGTATAATTGTATACCTCTCTCTATAATTGTTTCAAGGTGGTATAGCATATAGAGAGCTCGGAAGAAATGGTATCATCTATTTATTATGCAGAATTAGTTGTTGCATAAGCATTCCAAATTAATTCCATTGAGCAATCTTCTCTACTCATTTTAAGACCGGCGGAATGAGTATTAGTTATTCCAATGGTTAAAGTTTGTTCTGAATCTAGTTAAGCGGAGAAAGGAATTTGGTATTTCAAATTGTGAAGAGCTCTTTTCTTTTGGATACGCTACCATCAAAATCAATTATAGAACTCAATACACATTCTAGTTTTGCAATGTCTACAGTCTACTTATGAATTGAATAAAGAATAGAGCTGCAGTCAGACATAAGTTGAGAAAGTTCATATGCAGTGCTAGACTCTGACTACTAATTACCACTTGCTCTAAATTTAAAAATCAGCTAAAGCAAGACAACAATATAATTACAAACCGGATAACCAAATGCTAATCAACAGGAAATTGAAAGTAGCATCCCAACATTTCTATTTAACATTTTAAAAATTTGCAACCAAACATACTCTTTAAGTATTGAACAAACAAACCAGAAAGTTAAGGTTACTGCACAGAAGCTTCATAAAGAAACCGGTCTTTGAAAATCAGCCTCTAAGTGATTATTACTTACATTAGCATCTTAATTGTTATATTGTGAATTGTATGAGATATTCATGTGTCCTCTACCTTATTTGTATCAAATTTTAGTGGAGCATAATACACTCCCTCTACTCTATATATATACATGGATGTGTAGTATATATTAAATCATCAAAGGTATCTCTTGTATTGCCCTTGAAGTTCGACCTTTTTTTGTTATTGTTTCATAACTTTTCTTAGTTTATTATATGATTTACCAAATATGATCAACATATCACAGCAAGAAATCCACGTGTTGTCCAAAAAATGTTGGCCGTGGACAATATCCGGATGGAATCATCCAGGTGCAAAAACAAAAAAAAAAAAAACCCTCTTGAAGAAGAAGAATTAAAATAACTAAAACCGCGACATACCATACTGGCAAGAGTGGCTCAACCCTTAGGCAATTTAGGCAGTTGTTAAACTATCATTTTGTATATAAAAAACAAATGTGAATTCTAGAATTATTATTATTCATTTAATTAATTATTATCTTATAATTATCTTTTCCTAAATAAACTACCAAATTCCTATCAAGTCTATTTAAGATAATAGTTTCAATTCCTACACGACCTTAAAATTAATAGTTTTAGTTCCTACACAATCTGAAAATTAATAGTTTCAATCCTATAAAGTCTCTATTTTATCTTTAGAATTAATATGTTATAATTAAAAAGTTATATATTCCTTTCAAACCTTCAAAAAAGCCCCACATTTTGTTACTTACCCATTAAAATTTTTCCTCCAATAACTAAGACATGATAAGAAAAAAAAAATAATTTTCTTTCTTCTTCATGGTTATTAGTCACTGGTCAAATCCTTAAACAATTAAAGATGAAGTTAATTTATGATTTCATCTCGACCTTATCATTTTATTCTTCTCTTAATTAGTTGTGTTATTTAATTTTTCTTATTTCTTTTAAAATATTCTTGCGTTCATCTATTTTTTTCATGTTCTTGTTTTATCCGTTTCAACAGGAAAAAAAAACTGTACCGAAAAAATTAAAAAAATAGAAAAGTGAAAATTTAGTTTAAGCTAAAAAAAGGAGCGGGAAAAAAGATGAAATTTGAGTAAAGAATCAGTAAGTAAAAATGTTACAATTAAATTAAATTAAAAGCTCATGAAACAATTAATGAAAATTCTATTGTTTATTTTGAAACATGTATAAATCTGATTAAAATGATTCGCTTAAAGTCGCAAATGTGATTGAGACGCCCCTGCGTAGTGGCTATACTCATAGCAGCAATTACCTTCGCTGCAAGGTTCACATTATCCGGTGGTTACTGGGATAAAGAAGGTACGATCCGGGCCACTCCAATTCTTAGAAAAAATGCAGCTCTTCTGGTATCTGTAGGGCTTTCTGTTGCTACTTTTGTCCTTGGCTTGAGCTTCATCCACTTTGTGTTTTTTGCCAAGTTCAACTTTGCTTATGGATTGGCGCAAAATTTTTTGGGCTGTATATGAAAGCATATACACGTCGTCTTCAATGATTTAATATACATCTCCAACTGTGTATGTGTCCGGTAGTTACTTAACCATCAGCTTTTATAATCAACCGAGGATTAAGTATAGGGACGGCAAGGGGATGAGGTGGGGCTGGGGAGACCTACCCTCTTCCCCACTCCATCAAAAATTTTGTTTCCATTCTCTATCTCATCCCCTAATAAATTTAGTAGGATGGAGATGGGGAATCCCTATGTAGGGAATGGTTTTCCCTTTTTCACTCCATTCTCTATTTACTTATTTAATAGTAGGCATAGATAAAAGATTTTAATAAATTAAAAATTAAAGATTTAAATAAAATCATTATCGTATTATAAAGTATTTAAATTATTTTAAAAAAAATTCTCCAAAAGATTAAAACAATATCTTGAAATAATATCAAAACAAAAAAATGTTTGAAGGAAGCAGCACCTTGAGAGAGAAAATAAAACATAACAATGTTTTAAGGTTGAACAAGAATTATAATGTATGGTTTTCTTGTAGTTATAACCTATTTATATTAGGTAAAAATAAAAATAAAATTTATTAGCCAACATTATAATTGATAAAGGAAAAATTATTGAACAAAAAAAAAAATTCACAACCAATAAAGATTGAGGTGGGATTAAAATGGACAGTACAAAACTAAATCTCACTCCATTAAAAGTTTATAAATTATTTTCCTCTATTACCCGTCTCATATCTTAAATATTATTAAAAGTTCACCATGTTTTGAGTGGAGCCTCGTGGAGCTCAAACTGCGGGAGGATTTTGCCAACTCTAATTAAGTACAACATTTCTAGTTTATGCACTGTCGTTTCACAAAGAAAATCACCCTCTAAACAGACCAGCGCCTGAAATTCCCTTTCTGCCTCTACCCACTTCATTCCAATCACAATGAAATGAACCACGACGTCTTTCTCAAGCTTCGGGTTCTTGTCACTCAAGAAGACCGGATTCTCAGCTTTCACATGGTCGGTAATCGGGCATTTTTGTGCAAGTAAGATTGCCCGACACTTGAAAGACCCCATGCTTCAGCGCCTCAAAAATGGGGGGAAAAAACCACACCTTTTTTTTTTTTTAATTTTTAAATTCATTTATTTGATATATTTTTTAATATTTACTATCTAATTTAATTTGCAATATCTAATTACCGTCGGCAACTATGCACCACCACTTCTCGCCGTAATCACTGTCCCTTTTGCGGGCGGCACCATTTTTTGGATCCTTTTGACATTAAATCTTGTATCGCTGAAATCTTTGTTTCATGCTCCATGCCAGGCGCTACTATTATTGGAAATGAAGCCGCCCTCCTGTGTAAATCTAACCTCAAAGTTTTTTTATTACAAAACTTTGACTGTCTATTTATGACAAATGAGAGCTCCGTCTCTGGTGGTATTTTCTACTGTTGCATAGAGTTCGTGAAAAAGATTCTGATAGTAGTAGTTATGACCCAAATGGACAATATTTATAAATTTTGGCGGCGGTTTATAGTGACTATTTATTTTTATTAAATAATTAAATTAAATTTATTTAAAATTAAATAATATTCAATACAGTTCATACTACTCCAATCGTGGTACTTACGTAAATTTAATACAGTATAATTCATTGCAATTCAGTACAATAAATCGCATCAAAAATGTACCCCCAGTGATTGAACCACATCAATTGGCTTCTCTTCTTTATTCATTCTGTTCTTGTTTTCAAATAGTTTATTGCTTTATAAATTATCAAAGATTAAATTATAATTATACGGATGGTTATATATATTTTACTTTTATATAATTTTGATAGAAACTTAATATAGTTTATGATTTCTTTATTATGATCCTTCTTTCCAGCCTTTGGCCTTCTCAAGTTAATAAATGTTATGTTATAACAACCTATCGAAATTTGCAATTTCTCCATTATTGCCTGTATATCAAACCAAAATCTTAATTTCACCACTGTGTGTTTCTCATTGATGACATTTCTATTCATGTCTATGGCTAAATGAGATGAGTCCTGAATTTATTTCGATGTTTGTTCTATTCTGGCTGTAGTCTCCAAGTTCAGATTACATGCACTCTCAACTAAAATCCCACTAAGAAGTTTTATTTTTGAAGAATAATTTGTGTGGGACTATCTCATCATTTTAGCATGCTAAAGTGGTGAGACTGACAAACCGGTGCTTTGTTGCATGATAGAGCAGTAGATCCAATTCTCAGACGCACTAACTTTTTTAAATGTTAAACTTCATAGATTTCAAAGTGAGGTCCCATTTTAAGAGCTACTGCTATGGCGCATGAGAAAACACCAGTAGGACAATCCGCAAATAAGTTTTTCTTTTATTTATAATATTAAATAAGATATTCCACATTCTAAAAGATTAGAAGTGTTATTAATTTTTCATCAATTTGTTTTGCATTTGTTTCCCACATGCTTAATTCATCCTACCGTAACAATTTGAATTTAAGAGTATTTTTTACTATGTATAAACAATTCATTTTCTAAATTACAATTTGAAGAGAGGAAGTCATGAAAATCAAATTTGATTCATCGAATTGTGAAGAGCCTTTTTGGATACCTGACCGTCGATTATAACTTATATAGGACTGTCCCGTTTGAACGTTGTTGTAACTTATTTAAAGGTTCATGAAGGAATAAAGGACATGCATAAAACTAAGGTAAAGAATAATCCCTTTTTTGAAGAAAAAAAAAAAAGGGTATTGAACCTTCCTATATATTATTTAATTGCAAGATGGGCCTGGTATATATTATTATGGCAAGTATTACGAAATAATAACTATTGAAAGATAACATTTCACTACATTAACATTTTAAAAATAACAGTTTATTTTATTTTCGTCACTGTCGTTAGTCTAATGGAGATGTCACATTGACATCATATAAGCAAAATTGTATTTTCATTAAATGGAATCCAAATACATATAATTAAGTCTTAGGGTTATCATTCTTTTACTACGATAAGTATTAAGAAATAACAAACTATCGCATGAATTAGTAAAAAGCACCACTTCACTACATTAACTTTTAAAAAATAATAATTTTACATTTTCATCAATTTACAATTAATCATGCAACAGATCAATTGCAGGGGCAATATTGTTATTTAATCAACATTGTAGATTTAAGCGGCAATGATACATTGTTTTGCACCAAGAGGAGGGTAAAATTATAAATTCATATGGCATTGATTTAATATTTTCTTTTCATTGTAGGAGTTATTCTTAAAGGCAAAATTGATATTTTATATGTCAACTAATAGAAATGACAAAAATATAATAAATTGTAACTTTTAAAAAATTAATATGGTCAAGTGGTTTCAATAATTTATATAATTATTTATTATTTTTCAATACTTGACATAATAAAAGACTAATAACCCGTTGTAAATTAAATTAAGAATTACTTTAATGTTTTCCTTTATATAAATGTCTGTTAGACCCACTGAACCCCCAGAGCATGTTTAGGGTCAAAGCTAAGGGTGGGGAAACAATGTCCCAAGTCATATTTGGTGAAAAGTAAGTTAACCCAAAATTAATTAACTGCATGAATATTGATTAATTAACATTATTGTCCGCTTTAGTAATCTCACTGAATAGTTCTATAATGCTCGAGTAGTTCAATTAAATGTTCACCAGGAAATAAATTGATTAGGTATTATAAATAAAACGGAAGCAAGCAGTCTCCGCACATATTATTCAATTGTTAATTGAATGGTCAAGGTAAATAGAGCTTCTGAATTAACTAAGGGTCACTTTGATGCTTTTTCCGCTAAACAAAATGTATAAATCTCGATTGGATGATGGTACAATTAAATAAGTAGTTGCATTTCATTAAAATTTTTAACATTCAATAGGAGAATAATACTTAGGATAAAATCTTGTACGTTATAACTTAAGATTTAAGAAGAACTGATTTAATAACGAGAAAGATTAAGAGCGAGCGCGCGGATGATTGATCACTTTTCTTTTTGGGGAATAATGAAACTGTCAGAATTCATAGTATACTCCCCTGTTAATTTGGTGGGATCATAGATCAGTTGGTGAACCAAATGAAATGGTAGTGGCCGTTGTGCGCGGATATGCAATAATCAATTATTGCTAACTTTAGTTCTTTTCTCCGAGTATTATGAAATACCGATAACAAGAGGATAGCTAGATACAGACCTAAAGCTAGCGGCGCGGAAACAAAGTCCCATGAAAGTCAAAAAAAAAAAAAAAAAAAGAATGATGGTGTACACTAAATTAATTAATTGAAGTAATATTAAAAAACATTAATGTCTGTTTTAGTAATCTCAATAACAGTTTTGTGATGCTCGATCGAGCAGTTAAATGAAAAATTCACAAACAGAGGTAAAAATTATCTATATATATTATTCGATGGTTAGATGGTCACTCAAGGTATCACATTAATCAATTTAATTAATTTTTTGAAAATTATCTCTCATCTATGTTAATAATGTTAAAAGTGCATCTAATCATCACAAATTTTTTATAATATCTCATAACTCCTTAAAATTTTAGTTTTATATTAACCAACTATTTCTGCCTTAACTATATTAATCACGGTTAAACAATGTAAGATAAAAGACTATTTTGTTTTTGGATTCATTTAAGAAGATAAAATAATATTTTAAAAGACTTAAGGAGTAAAATGCTCTTTTATGTTAAATGATCTACCTGTGGCTAATGAAATTAATGCAAAAATACCTAGTTAATATAAAAGTAAAAGTTGAGGTAGTTCTATAGTTCTATAGATGTTATCAGAAACTTATGATGACTAGTTACACTTTTAATATTCTTAACATGATTGGGGAATAATTTCTTCTAATTCTTTACCAGGCAAACTACGAAAAGCATCTAGCAGCAAACTGCAGTTTTTAAAGATCCAGGATTAGTAATTTGGCGTGCATGCTGCAGTCTGTACTCAAAACTCAAATATCATCGTTGACATGGATCCCAATTTGTATAAGGCTGCAGCTAGGGGTGACATTGAGCCCTTCAAGAAAATAGCAAAAGATGAACTCGGAAGCATAATAACTGACCTCATTAACAATACAGTCCAGCGCGTCAACATAATTGCATCCCATCCGACCCTGCAGTATAAAGGAGGGATTAGAGGTGTATCAACCGCCTTTGTGGAAAGGATACTTGATTTGTGTCCATCGATACTGTTTCAAGCTAATGCCGAAGGTGATTCTCCACTACATCTTGCGGCCAAAAAGGGGCATGCAGCTATTGTGGAACTTCTGATTGCATACGCGAAGAAACAGCCTAAAGATCTGGAAAGCGGTGTCGAAATCACAGTAAGGCAGATACTAGAGATGACAAACAAGGAGCAGAATACACCGTTGCACGAGGCAGTGCAACTTCGTAGCTTCGATGTTGTGAAAATTTTAATCAAAGCAGACCCGAATGTTCCGTATTCTGCTAATGGCAACAGCGAAACTCCACTTTATATTGCGGCGGCAAATGGATGTGTCGAGATAGTAGCTGAAATTTTACAAAACTGCCCTTCACCTGCTCATGAAGGCCCCGGTGGGAAGACTGCGTTGCATGCTGCAGTCTACACATATCCTACAGGTATGCCTAAGCGACTGTATATATGCACGTACACAGTTATACTAAAGTGCAGAAGTTTGCACAAAAGTTTGTAGACATAAGAATAAAATGAGAGAGGGATTTGATGTTCAGCTGGATTTGTGATGAGCACCGAATCAACATTGAGGTTTGTTTAAAATGGATCCTAGTTGGGTTCCAATCATTATAAACTCCATTGAGCGCAGTCATAGCCCAAAAAATTGTCAGCAAAATTTGTTTGTCCATATGATGATCTATATCTGTTGAGTTGTCGTCCAAACGAAAAAATCAAATAAAATAATTATTTTCACCGTCAACAAAATTAAAGCTTTTTCAAAATAAACTTAATTTGTTTAGTTCGTTATTTACTATATGTTCTTTCAGGTGTGATAAAGCAATTACTTGAGAAAAAGAGCAGTTTGACAAGCGTACAAGACGAATACGGTTGGACTCCACTCCATCATGCTGCATATAGTGGTCGAGAATTCGTCTTAAAACTGTTATTAGAATGCGATACATCAGCTGCATACATCGTTGACGAAGATCGGAAGATGACAGCTCTTCATTTAGCAGCCGGCAGAGGGCATATAAGGGTAGTAAATGAAATTATTTCCTCTTGTCCAGATTGTTGCAAACAGGTCGATGAAAGAGGCTGGAATCTTCTCCACTTTGCCATGGTCAGTTCAAATGCCGTCCAATCGGAGTATCTCCTAGGAAAACGGCCCATCGAGATGCTTATAAATAAGCAGGATGTAAACGGGAACACACCTCTCCATGTGCTTGCTGCTGTCTGTCGACTTTTATCCGATGAGGTTGTCCCTCCCAAAAAAGTTCGAGGCAATTATGGGGCCCGCAACAACTATGGTATTACTGTCGAGCATGTAAAAGTTCATGGATTTCCTGAGCTCGAGGTAAATGCTTTTTTTACTTTTTACTCATTGGCATTGCTACTTGCTAGCTACTAATTGTTTGTACCGGCGTAGTTACTGCAAGTAATATTACTCAATAGTCATGGCTTTTTTTTTTTCCCCACTCTTTTTCAAATGGGAACAACTTTTTCATTTCATTGCACTGCTATATGCAACACTTGGAGTGACGATTTGCAACGTTGTTGGGAATTAAAAAAAAAAAAGTTGTTACCAAATACAAAAAACAAAAAGATGTCATATTTAAAATATATATACCCCTAATTCCTAGAGTCACATGCATAAGACACATCATGACATTTATATGTGGGAAAATTTTATTTTCTGATGATATTTGCAAATAAAATTGTACATATATATGACAATTAGAATGAGGATATTTGCATATAAAGACAAAAAAATAATAAATTGAATGAGCTTGTTTTGTAGTAAAATGTGTCATATCTAATATTGTGTGTAATTAATGTCTAGCGTGATATTTGTCATGTTTTGTGCTTTTCAAGGAATGGCAAAACTCAAATTTAAATTTAGATGTAGGTGCATTTAGATCTTAATTCACATTAATATTTTTAAGATTCATATCTATAAAGAAATATACAAATCTAAATATAGATAATATCCATATAGATTATCAGTGGATTTTTCTAATATATAGATCCAAATAATGCTAAATTCAAATGTTTAAATATAATTTAAAATTCAATAAATTTATCAAATGAAATCAAATAAAATCCAATCATAATTCAACAATCCATAATTCAATACCTAGAATAATTTACAGCAACACTATAAATCCATAATCAAACATCAAGAATAACATAAATTTAAGTCTAACACCACTAAAAATCCACAAAAAAATTATAAAAACACCACAAATTCACAAAAATTATGTGGATCCTAATATATTTTTAATTCAATTTTAACTTAAATATTTTTTAATTAATCCTATTATGTTTTTTCATTTAACTTATATATTTTTAATTTAATTTTAATTTAATTAAAAAATAACTTGGATCCGAATATTCAAATTTTTGGATGCTTTTGCATTTAGATTTGGATTTGGATCCGCACGAATTTTTTACCATCCAAATCCGAATCTTCCAAATCTTTGTGGATCTCAGTCGGACCCGAAGTTTTTGCCATCCCTACTTCTCAGCAATTATCTTATGTTTTGTGCTTCTCAGGAACTACATATGGCATACCGGATAATACATTTTTGGGTCATACTATTTTATATCATATGTAACATATAACAACCTTTGAGTTATCGCTCAAAACAAAAAAAAATTACAAAATGTGAAACAATTAAGTTGTTATGGGTGACAACTCATGGGTCTGCCGTATGTTATATTATATGTAATATAGTCTAACCATACATTTTTTGTTTTATAGATCACTTAACTTTTTTTGTATTTACAATTACCTAATTAGTTTAATGTGACTAATGGGTTTCATCTGCATAGAATGTGTTACATATGACATAATATTATCATCAATTAACATGTTTGTTAAATGATTAGTTACATTATCATCTTAATTGTTATATGGTGAATGGTATGAGATATTCATGTGTATGCTACATCTACATTATCTGTATAAAAAAGGTTAGGGGACCACAACACACTCTCTTTCTCTCCCTCTCTATATATAAATATTTGTGTTGTATCCTTGAAATTCGTCCCTTTTTTCAATTGTTTCATAACTTTTCTTACTTAATTATATGATTTACCAAATATGATCAACAAATCACAGCAAGAAATCCAAGAGTTGTCCGAAAATGCTGGCCGTGGACAATATCCAGATGGTGTTATCCAGGTGCAAAGAGAAAAAGTGCTGCTTGAAGAAGAAGAAATAAAAGAAGTAAAACCGCGACATACCGTAGTAGCTGCACTAATAACAACAGTTACCTTCGTTGCAGGGTTTACATTACCCGGTGGTTACTGGGGTAAAGAAGGCCCAATTCCCGGCACTCCAATTCTTAGAAAAAATGCAGCTTTTCAAGCATTTATTATAGCTGATGTCGTAGCCATGGTCCTCTCCTTTTCAGCTGCCTTTATCCATTTCCTTAGTTCAACAAAGATCCTTCGGCAAATCTCGTTTCTTATCGATATGTCTCATTATTTCATCATGGCTTCCATGTTAGCAATGGTGGTTGCATTTGTTACAGGCACATATGCAATGTTGGCACCTTCTGCAGGGCTTTCCGTTGCTACTTCTGTCCTTGGCTTGAGCTCCATTCTCGTTGCGTTTTTCGCCATGTTCAAGTTTGTTCGTAAAACCAGGCAAACATGTTTGGGCTTTATATAAAAGTATTTGTATATATACCTCTGCTTCATGATATAACTAGAAAAAAAATAAATCTCCATGTTGGAGAAATTAGCATGATTCTGTGTCTGTGTCTTGTAGTTAGGATATAATTTCCACCCCTTCAATCCTTATTCTCAGTGTTGTATTATATGTGTATACATTACTTCGTATCTAATCCTCTTTTGTGCTGAGCTATTATCATCAAAAGAAGATTAAATACAAATACAGGGTCAACATGAAATTGAAAGTAGCATATTAGCATTCAAACATTTCCAATTAACTAAAATACTCTTTTATATTGTGTTGGTGAAAACTCTGTAATACAAGGGTAATATAATCAATTTTATTAGGTGTGACTACGTTAGGAGCTTATTTTATACAAATAGATAAATTATATCTTTATTTGAAAGTAAAGATATTCTATGAGTCCAATGTTAGTACTCTGTTCTGATGAACTTTTCATTCTCCAATTGCACTTGTTGGGTTCTTGAACTTGGGCAGGCTTATGCTATCAAAACCGAATAAACATACTAACATAGACTCAATAACAAGTATCAAATCATTTCTTTTTCTAATTTGTATAATCAAAATTGTGTAAAAAAAAAAATAAAGCTTATACAAAAGGAAAAAAAAACGTCTACTTCGCCAAGGTTTGGGGAAATGGTCATGCAAACACTCAAGTTTTATGAAAGAGACATTTGACCATAATATCTTTTGAATATAGTAACTAAAAATTTGAGTTTAAATTTTTTAATAAATACAATATTGTATAAATAATGTAAATTATTATATTTATTTTAATAATATATTTGTCTTTATTGTAGAGATTTTAAATAAATATTTATGCTAAATACATTTTACAAATAAAAAATCTTAAATATAATAATGTTAAAATTATTTTTTTACATAATATTCAAAATAATTTATATTTTAATACATTTATTTTAATGTTATATTTCTATTTTATAAAATTTACTTTAATATTATTAAATATATATATGATAGATTGAAAAATATCAAAATATATTTAAATATTAAAATCATTTTAAAATGTATATATTATTACATTTATTTTAATATTATATTTCTATATATTATAAAATATTGGAGTCAATTTTCTTTGGGATGATAGAGCCAAAGAGTATTATGAGCAAAAGGAAATCTTGGTGTTCCTTTTTTGAAAATTTGGGTGTTAATGACCATTTTCTCAAACTTTGGACTATAGATGTCCTTTTTCCTATATAAAATATAGATACATTTTCATTGCATTTTGATACAAATTGCTTCTTAACAAAATGATTAAGAAAATATGTAAGAAATGATAATGAAATGTACAATTTTCAGATTAGGGAATTGCAAACTGCAGTGCAAAGACAACCAAATAGCTTATGTAAATCAATATGCAACAGAACAGAAGAAAGTATCTATCATTTGTAATTCTAGTATGCTCAGTAACTAGCCTTCTAGTCTTATTTGTAAGTCGCAGCTACATATCCATAAAATTTTTTTTTCCAAAAAAAAAAAGAGTATTTTATCTTGCTTATACTGCAAGCAAATGCAGGTCAATTCACTCTTCCTGCATAATACGTGCAAGCATTTACAAGTCAATATCACTAGTTCTAGTTCCAGTCCCACCAAATAATGAAATTGATTCAAGTGATTCACCTTCTACTGTACCAAATACCAAATACGCCCTTTTTAGTTTCTCCCTTCCTCGGTCCATCACACTCCAGTCAGCAAGAACTGGACCACTACGCCATTCCTCATCTTTTGCTTATTGGTCATTTGAGAAGAATGGTCTTTCACCAGAAACATAGAGGTGACATTAACGCATATTCCATAGGACCACAACGCAATATGAACCCAACGCTAAATGTTGCATAAGCAACTCCATGCAAGATTACTCACTTGACAGGCAAGAAAGTGCGGCACAAAAATTTTGCAGGGAAGGACACAACCCCTGACTCATTCAGAATGCCCCCCCCCCCCCCCCCCTTGCCGATGCTCTTCAAGTTGGTTACTGGAAGAAAGTAACCACGATCCTAGCAAGCTTTCTCATTTGTCAAGCCCTCCAACAGGCGTTTGACAGTATATCGTTGAGGAGCCTGCAGCCCGCTTCTGTCCAAACTTTTAGCAGGCACCGCTACATCCTGAGCAATTCCACTTTGAAAAACATTTGTCATCTACATCAAAACAACTAAAATAAGTAGGACTATTACACAATTAATCCACCAGAAATCTTCCAGATTCTATGCAGCCGTGCAGCATCTATTATTGCAAATCTTCCCAAATACAGTACTTGTGAAAGGTTGTATGGATTGCCAGTGCGGTATAATGTTATTAAGAAAGCTAATAGAAAAGATGAACAGGAATACAATGATGTTGATACCACTACATGCAATCCCAACTACACCATGACTCAGAGGATACTTTGAAAACTAATCAAGATTTTAAACTTAGTATTGTATCCATAGAACAATCCACAAAAATTGAAGAATGAACCAATAAAAAGGTTGTACCAAAATGAGATAAATCACTAAAACCATCAATTTCAGATACATTGTGAATGGTATATATTCTGAATAGAATATTTTATTCCTATCAACACATCAGTGTTTCTGATCATTACACATCAGTACTCTATTTGGTTGTATATATTCCTTCCCTTACCTATTAACTCACGTTAAGTATCTGAAGTAATTTGTGCTTGCTAGCTCTTTACTACACTAAAAACAGCAAAAAGCACTAATACTCTCAGCAGTAACATGAAAAAGAACTCAATATTACCAACAAAATAATTTCAAAATTTGAATGGAGTGTAAACAAGTATCATAACCATTTCTAAAGACCCCATTTCACGATATTCACTATATAGGCCATAGTCTTAATATCCAATACAAAAAAAACACAGAATTTTCATGCAATGTCCTACGAACTTAAATAACCATTTAAAGAGAAATTAGAACCTGTAAATGCAAACAGAAGTAGAATTGAGCTGAGATGAAGAGATCAAGTGAGTGGGGTGCGTTTAAATAGGAAAAATGGAATATTCTAACATCAGATGATGATGTAATAGCATCTTTATACTATATATAGCGTCTTAATTACGACGGATTGGAATTGTAATGATGAAAAACTTGACCTGTGTTTCTTCTTCATTGATTTTGAGTCAGATAAAATGAATGTGTTGGAAACACTCTGCAAACACAATCGTGTTTACTATTTTGGAGGCAATGCAATGCTGTCTTATATTTTCATGTTGTCACATCACCCAAGTCCTGCAAAGTTTTGAAGTTAACATTTAATGTCCTAACATCAATTCACTCGCAAAAATATATTAAGATCTAGAGTCCCACATGGAAAGTCTATTTTTAAATTAATTAGTTTTACTCATATTTTCACAAATAATTAGTATTAGAGTGTGATTTCACATTAAGTAATGGGATTATATTAATTAACATTAATATGCGGCTTCATGACCGTTGTTGTCCTGTTCAGAACTGAACAACCTTGGGGACTTTAGGATTCTACTCATGGTAATTTTCAAATTGTCAATGTTTTATAACATTAAAAAAAAAAATTGTTGAAAAAAAAGAAAAAAAAAAAAGACCTCCGTTACATGAACAAAGAATTTCCATTCTTAGAGCAAATATTACACTTTTACTTGGTGCAGCTCCATGTAGTTTTCAAAATTCACACTTTAATTAATGTTAGTAAGTAATATAGGATTTTTACATGTAATATTTTTGTTAGTTTAGGATTAAAACTTGGTCACAATAGGATTAGACAAGTCTTGTCTTAATATTTTACTTTTAAAAGATTTTCCAATGCACAGTAATATCTTCAAAATGTAGATATTTATTTTGATTTCTTTTTTCTTTTCAGGTAAGGAGCAGATAATATTTATATATGTAATTTCCCTTTTTTTTATAATTTTTTTTATTTCATATTATTTTTTATAATCCAAACCTTATGTATTTTTCCCCCGCCACACATAACATAGCGATGACAAAATACAGTCTTGAGAAATTTGTCAGCTTCTAATTGCTGCCGAGCTTCCAAAACCCAAAACCTCCAATTTGTAGCCTCAAAACAGTAGCAATCGATGCCTGCTTTTTCAATAAATTTAGCTAATGCGCTAAAAATCTTTAGCTAATTAATGATATGGCTCTAGTCCCCAGTCGCCAGTTCTGGCCAGCAACAGCCATTTTCGATTCGTTTCAATCATCCTTTCCAAAGTTCCACGGTACCCATTTTCATTTCTTCAGGTGCGGTCACTCAATTCCTCTTAAAAATCATTTCTTTTATCAAAATTTCTCTTCAAATTCTGCCCATGAAAAAACCCCACCAAGAAAAATTTGTTCTTTATCCACAAATAAATTTTTTTCTCAACATGATAAAGATGATAATGCTAACTTATGTTCTAGTAGCAGTTGGTTAGTTAAATGGAACAAACCCCATAAATATAACAGCCTGAAACCGCCTCAGGCAAGCGTGAATTATAGAAAAAATAATGTGGATTTGTCAGGTCTAGGTTTTGCTAGGAGTGATAGTGATGGTAATGGTGTTGGTGGCGTTGATGATGGTGGTAGTACAATGGGGAAGATTGTGGAGAAACTGAAGAAATTTGGTTACGTTGGTGATGGTGATGGTGGTGATGATGATGATGATGAGAGGAGAGGACAAGGAAAAGAGAGAGTGATTGAAAAAGGGTCTATAGAGGATATATTTTATGTGGAAGAAGGATTGTTGCCGAATGCACGGGGAGGGTTTTCAAAAGAATCGCCGTTGGGCCTAGGAGAGGAGGTAGGAAATGATGGAGAAGTGAAGTTTCCATGGGAGAAACGAAAGGGGGAGGAAGAGGAAGGGAGGTCGTTGGTGAAGAGGAGGAGTAGGACTTCACTGGCAGAGTTGACTCTACCAGAGTCTGAGTTGAGGAGGTTGAGAAATTTGACATTTCAGACTAAGAGCAAGACAAGGATTAAGGGTGCCGGTCTTACCCAAGCTGTAGTGGACGTGATTCATGAGAAGTGGAAGACGTCGGAGATTGTAAGGTTGAAGATTGAAGGTGCCCCAGCGCTCAATATGAAGAGGATGCATGAGATATTGGAGGTTCGCTTCTTGTGAACTTATGTTACTTGTATGTTTATTTGATTTTGTGTTGTCGTTTTGGTTGTCTGGAACTTTATATTTCTTTGTTTATGATTGGTTATTAAATTTCATAATTAATTAGAAGTAATGGAATATGAATGAAACCACTTGAATGCACTAAAGTGTAAACTGAAACATGTCAGTTTTGATTTCATACCTTTGTAATGGAAGGATGTTGAAGGCCTTTGTCAAGATTTCTTCAAAATTAACCTCTTCTTTTGGGAGTAAACTTTTATTTTTATTTTTTTAAATCCATATTCATGTTTAGTGTAAGCTGTATTCATATATGCGTGATTCTCAGTGCTACGCTGCAGTTCATGCAATAATATTGTGTCCATCTTTCAATTGTCATCCATACGGAGAAAAACACTCTAACATATGTGCTTCAAGTTAAATAATTTCTAACATTTTTCATTGTAGTCAAACATTTGATTGAACTTCTTCCTTTGTTTGTCTTCATTCTTTAGAGAAAAACTGGTGGATTGGTGATTTGGAGATCTGGCACTGCTGTTTCTTTGTATAGAGGTGTGAGTTATGAGGTTCCATCAGTGCAACTGAACAAACGGATATATAAGAGAAATGAGCTACCTGCAAGCTCGGTATCTCAAGCTACTGATAAGCAGATATACAAGCAAATTAGCATGTCTAGTAATTCCCTATCAGCAGCTACAGATAAAACTGCTCAGGATCCTTCCAATTTTGATTCTTATAATAACATGCATGTCACTCGAGCAAATTTGGAAACTGCCTCCGATGAGCAAGAAACAGATTTTGTGAGAGAAGTAAAGTACGAAGATGAAGTGGAGAAGCTTTTAGATGGTCTGGGTCCTAGGTACACTGATTGGCCAGGATGTGATCCTTTACCTGTAGATGCAGATATGCTTCCTGGGATAGTTCCTGGTTACCAACCTCCTTTCAGAGTACTTCCTTATGGAGTCAGATCTACTCTTGCACGAAGGGAGGCAACAAATTTACAAAGGCTTGCTCGTGTTCTTCCTCCACACTTTGCCTTAGGTATGCCACATTATCCAGGGTAAATCCATATGTTTGCGAAGATGGTCTTCCAAATAACTGTAAATATTCTGTCTCCAGGTCGAAGTAGGCAGCTCCAAGGTTTGGCTGTGGCCGTGATTAAATTATGGGAAAAGAGTTCAGTTGCTAAAATTGCACTTAAACGAGGTGTACAGCTGACTACTAGTGAGAGAATGGCTGAAGATATCAAGGTAATAGAACTAATCAGCTAATCTATTCTGACTTGCTAGAGTTGCAATCATATCAACGTGCATCCAATTATCCCTTATCTTAGGGTTGTCATATATGTTTTTCAACTTTATACATGCTTATTAAAAATTATTTTTCATAATACAAAAAATAATAAATCAATATGCAGATTATGACGTTTTGTTGCATACAGACTTATTTTAGAATATTTAGGCAATTAGTCTTTACTCTGAGTGATCTCTGTAGACAAGCTATCTTTATAGAATATTTTTACTTTTTCAACAAGAATTGTATCTAATTGCAATGTAATAGGTACCGTACACAAGTCATATCTTTTGGGAACAAATAAAAAATTGATGGCTTGATCATGTAGATGCTACTGGTCAGTTTATTAGTTTACTTTTCATCAATGCATTGAAGTCTCTTTCTGCAATTCAAAGATGCTGGAATTAACCTTGGACATTTGGATGCAGAAATTGACAGGAGGCACGCTGCTTTCAAGAAACAAGGATTTCTTGGTATTCTACAGGGGAAAGAACTTTTTATCACCAGATGTCACTGAAGCATTACAGGAAAGGGAGAGATTGGCAAAGTCCCTTCAAGATGAAGAGGAGCAGGCTCGGTCAAGAGCCTCGGCCTTTGTCTTACCAAGCATAGAAACAATTGAGAAATCTAGAACTGCTGGGACCCTAAAGGAAACTTTGGATGCAAATTCTAGGTGGGGAAAGAGGCTGGACGACTGTCATAAGGAAAATCTGATGAGAGAAGCTGAAGTGCGGAGGCATACCTACCTTGTTCAAAAACTGGAAAAGAAACTTGCTCTTGTGAGTTCATCTAAACTTGGGATCTTCCTACTCTGATGATTTCATGCTGTATTTTTCAGTTACTACATCACTATTGCTCATTTTAAGCAGAAAGAATTGTAGGATGTGTAAGGCCTGGTTTGTTGCTCAAGTCATGCCTGTTCTTCTGATTTAAGTGCTCTATGTCATATCAAAAGATTATATCCAATTGTTGGTAATTAGCATGATGCATCACAAAGGCATGAGTATCATAAGTGAAGTGAATTATCCATAATTTCAGCCTTTTGACTTTAGCTCTAGTGGCAAAAAGGTGGCTGAGGTTGGGATATGTTTTAGTTTCAAATCTTACCCATCTTAAAAGGAAAAAGGAAATTGTGCATGGTTTGAACTTGGGATTTTTTCCTGTCAGGCTGAAAGGAAGTTGTTGAGAGCTGAACGAGCCTTATCAAAAGTAGAGGAATCTTTGAAACCTGCAGAAAGGCAAGCAGACCCAGAGAGCATAACCGACGAGGAGAGATTTATGTTTCGCAAGCTTGCTCTGAGGATGAAGGCTTTCTTACTTCTGGGTAAAATAATCTGTTTAACTACCAAATTTGTAATGGCTTTCATTTCTGAATATGAGATCTTATCGGAGTGTAATTCCTTTTTCAGGTAGGCGTGGTGTTTTTGATGGTACTGTGGAGAACATGCACTTGCACTGGAAATACCGGGAATTGGTTAAGATAATTGTGAAAGTTAAAACTTTTGATCAGGCCAAAAAAATTGCTTTAGCACTTGAAGCTGAAAGTGGAGGTGTGTTGGTTTCAGTAGATAAAATCTCCAAAGGCTATGCTATGGTCGTATACAGGGGAAAGGACTACCAGCGACCTTCCACATTGAGGCCAAAGAATCTTTTAACAAAGAGGAAGGCTTTGGCACGTTCTATTGAACTTCAAAGACAAGAGGTATTGCTCAAAATTGTTACAGGAAGCTACTGTATTTGTATGGGAAAACGGGCTTTCATATCTGAAGCTACTGCATTTGTAAATTTATAATTAGATAAACTGTCCCATTTGCATCTAAGAATACACTTCATTAGTAGAAGCTCCGTAAAGTATACCAGTGAAAACAATGCTGAGCTGCCCAGTAGGATCTCATTTATGCTATGAAAGGGGGCAAATTTTGCCACCACTTTCTACTATGATTTTGGGGCACCCTGGCTAAACTTTCATAGGAACTGCTGAACTAGACTGGGCTTACCAGCTAACGATTCCTATGTTTGGTGGAGGTGGTGGCAGTGAATTCAGCACGTGTTGCTACAACAATCAGTCCTCACCAGAACATGGGATTTTATTTTCACTGCCACCTTTA
Source organism: Luvunga scandens (assembly GCA_030449905.1). Taxonomy (NCBI): domain Eukaryota; kingdom Viridiplantae; phylum Streptophyta; class Magnoliopsida; order Sapindales; family Rutaceae; genus Luvunga; species Luvunga scandens. Next base: position 4,779,232 of record JASUUG010000478.1, read on the forward strand.
CTTTAAACACCTCTAATCTTGTCTGGTTGTCTAATTAATTTTTTCGACAGGCTATCCTAAAGCACATTGCAACTGTGGAGAGGAATGTGGGGAAACTAAGATCTGAAATTGTAAGGCCTTCTTTTGAATTTTAGCTTTTGCTATGTATAGCCTAGCTGTTTTAGATATGAAGGAGAAAAATAATATTATTCCCTCTTCTCAAGTTAGTATCTGGTCCTTGCTTGACATCAACAGGAGCAAATGAACAGCGTGAAGGGCACTGGAGATGAGCTGTTGTATGACAAATTAGATTCCGCTTATGCCACGGAAGATGAGGACTCTGAGGTCTGATATGGTTAACCATCTGGATCAGCTCTCTCTGTCAGTTAAATAATCTGGTACCAACTTCTCATTTGACTCCTGTCTTCTGCGTACAGTATGAAGGAGATGAGGCATATCTTGAGATGTATGCGGGTGGAAATGACAATGAAGATCAAATTGATAACTCAACTCACAAGCTCGAAATGGAATCAGATTTTCCTGACCATGCCCAAGATCAGGAGTCTGAAACAGAACTTCTGGATTCTGAATCAGAAGCATACGCTGTTCAGCGTACCTCTTGCGCAAGTGCTGACATTGTAGAAGAAGATAACAGTTTATATTAAATCTGAGATGGTGAAAAGTAACAGCACATCTGTCATTGGCTGGATTAGACTGGCAAATAATCTAGCTGCCTACGTCAAAAAGATGCCACACCACATAAAGAATGTACATTGTATAGATAAATTTGCATCTCTTGCCATTGTTTAGAAAAGAATCTGCTGCCATTTCCCATTCTGGCAGATAAAATTATGTTAATTGAGGAAAGTGAGGGTTTTTTAGCTCAAAGTGGTTCAATGTTTTGCAAAACGTAAGTCATCAACTCATGTACATGCATGCCCTTTAACTCAACCTTTTTTACAAGCCCTTTGCTGCATAATTATAAAGTCTCTACTTTATTTATGAAAGTAATGTTAGATTAAGATAATATTAGTGTCATAATACCCCTTAATTCTGATAAGAGCAATGATGATACATGGAATCAAGGGAAAAAATTTTTGCCAAGTGCTGACAGAAAATGTGAAAGAAAAAATTAATGTCATATGTACGGTCTTTATTTTATTGGTTTGTCAGTATATATGAAAATTGTATAAAAATAACATAATACAAGAAAGAAAATCATTCTGACAACTATTTTTTAGTTTAATTATTATTTTAATTATTATTTTATTAATATGTTGGGGTTTTCTTTTTTATTGGACTCATTGAATTTTTCCGAGGACTATTCTTACACGGCCCTATATACCAAAGCCCTTGACATAACTCGAACGTACTCTTTGACCCTAGAACGAGAAAATAAAAAGTTGACCACGTGTTAGATATGCCATGATTAAACAATTTGACAAAAAAAAAAAAACACGTTCGGAAAGGAGACCGTTATATATTTATATAACCGTCGTAACCAAAATTTGAAACTCCCTCGAATACAAAGACAATAGATGGATGATTTCTTCAGAGATCAATTTTATGGCCAGGACGATATCTTCTGGCTTGACTACGAAGCACTTCCTGTGAATCAAAGCGCTTTTGTGGCATATGCAAACAGACCCAGAACTGAGTTCGTGTCGCAGAATCCTCCTGGTAATGGGTCTAATTCTTTAAGCGCAAACAAGAGAATGATTCAACTCTTGAGGAAAATTCAGCCCGCAAAAATGAAATCTCCAGAACATGACAGCGAGCACGGTCACAGGCACAGGGTTAACGAGCGAATGAGGAGAGAAAGGGAGAAGCAAAGTTACTTAGCTCTGCATTCCATGTTGCCACCTGGCACCAAGGTTTATTAGCTGACATGCAGTTAACTAGTTTGCTATCATTTCACTTCTCCTTAATTTTTAAAGCACGACACTTTGCTTGACCCCCAGTAATTTCATTTTATAATAATTGTGAACAAAAAGTCGCAGCATCTCAATTTCAAACACGCCCATGATTTGATGGGCACCTTTTTTTCTTTGCTCCCCCCCTGCAGGGTGACAAGGATTCGATTGTTAAAACAGCTGCGAAGAGGATTCATGAGCTGCAACGCTGTAAGCAAGAATTGGAGAGGAAGAATTATGAGCTGGAATCGAATTTGGGGTTGGAGAATCGGGGAACCAAGATTAGAGTAAATGTAGATAATCCAACATCTGGGGTTGATTCAATGCTGGAGGTTCTCAAATGCTTGAAGAGTTTGGGCTCAAGTATAAGAAGTATTCAAGCAGATTTTTCTGATCAGAAACTGAGTGCGGCACTAGATATTGAAACTCAGGTAACGTAATTATTGATTAATAGCTAGCCGCGGCCTGTTTAATTTTTATGTGATTACTGAAAATTTAGACTAGTAGATTAGACTCCCGTAAATGTGATTTTGAAGTTGTGACGTTAACAGATGGGAGCTGACGCGGTGGAAAAAGCTGTGCAGAAAGCACTGCAGGAAGTGGAAGCCGAACTTCTTTTTAATTGCCAGGAAGGCTAGAATACCGCGGCTCGGCACGTGGCAATTCGTTGTGACCTAGGTTACAATTATTGACCGTATTATATGCTTTGTAGTATATACATGGTTATGTTTGGCGGGCATGGATAAATTATAGGATTGGATTAAAATTTTGAGAGTAAAAATATTGATTTAAAATGGAACGCCATTGTTGAAGTGAATTCAAAACGTGCTCACAATTACCCTTAAAATTGATTCTCATAAAATATTAATTAAACGACTAACAAGCAGGTGGTGATTATTCAATAGACGAATTCTTTTCTACTCTATTTTGCGCACGAGGAAGTTTCCTTATTATGTGGCAACCTTCTAGTAACATAATATAAAATTTAAAAGAAACTTCAACCAAAATCTCATATTAATCATGTGGAGAATATTAGTCATCCCTTGGATGATATTTGGTTTGAAGGAATATCATAAATGGGTGGAGAGGAATTCGGTGGAAAAGAGAGAAAAGGAGAGGAGCATAAAATATTTTTCTAATATTTAGTTTGTTACAGATTTATACAAAGAGAGAAAATTTTTAATTTTTAATTTAGATAATTTTAGCCTTAGCGTTAAACCTTCAATATTTATCATAAATATAATTTAAAAATTAAATAGCAAATTTATTTAATATGTTTACATAAATAACTAATAAAAATATATTAAATAACATACTTTTATTTATAATTAAATTTTATTAAAAATTTATTAACATAATTTTATTTTATTATTAATTTAAGTAATTTTAATTAATTTAATTTATTTTTTAAATAAATTATAATATGATTTAAATAATTTCTTAATCAATATATTATAATTTTAAAACCTCATTTAAAAAAAAAAAAGAAACAAAGCTGCCTGCTGCCGCCTAGGAAGTCACAGCTAGCCACCACCAAACCATTTCATAAAAGTTCATGAATCATATGAAAAGTATAAGAGATTGACTGTCTCTATAATGGATCAACTCATTTAACTGAAAATTTTGATTTTTTTTTCCAAATCTATGGAAGTTAAAAAAGTTTATAAACATTTTGAACAACATACATCCTTTTTTTTTTTTTAACTCAATGACAACATAATAACGTCGATCGTTGGTCGACTAGTCAAATGGTACCGGTGGTGAGATTGCACACACCAGCGTTAGCGGTGGCGATGGTGGTGGTCCAACATCCAACGATCGTTAAATTAAAATTTCTATGTTTTCAGATTAATTAAATAAATAAATTTATTTTATTAAGTTTTTAAATCATTACTTAAATTTAATTAATTTAAGATTATCTATAATGTCAAATTGATAAAATAGAATTTTAAATAATAGTTATTTGATTACATTAAACAAGTTAAAAAGTTGAAGGAATGTATTTAGAAACTTTAGTTTCCAACACACGGGAGTTTGAATTCTTCACTCCTTTGTGTGGAATTAAAATCCTATATCATGATGAAAATTAAATTCTAATAAAAATTAAATTCTTATATTATGTCAAACCAAACAATAGAAATAAAAAAAAAAAAAAGAATTCAAATTACTTTATTCTCCTCCATCCTCTACTTCCAACAAAACACAATCTTAAAGGCTAATTAAACCCGTGGCAAATTAGTTTCATAATAATAATAATAACAAAAAGAGTGTGGCAACTTACGGTGGGTGGTCTTTGGCAAGCCAAAAAGTGTACAATAAGCAGGGTCCAAAAAACACAGCACAATTCTTATCTTTTAATCTTTTGTTAAGGAATTGCAAAGAAAATACGATGAGAGAACACTAAAAAGGAACCATGTTGTTGGGGCTTCGAAAGTCCAAACAAAAGTCGCCCAGTGAAAGTAGTCAGTTGAATGATGATCTATAGCTTAGCAATTGTGCTGTCAAAGTAAAGTTTGCTGGAAGTGTTGTCACCAATCCAAGGGTGAACCCACTGATGTGTAACATTACAAACTAATTTGTACGATGACTAATATCACAACCAACACGTGAAACAAATAACCAACCTCCCACAAAGCTTGCCACCGTATAATGGGAGTCGTCACTCTGGGTTAATTCAAGCAACTCACATTTCAAAATCGCTTCTCCTTTCTTATCGAAAACCATATTCTGTATTTCACGCTATCACCAGACCTTTCCGGTTAACATGGCTGTGATAAAAGATTGAACACACAGACCAAGTATATGGCCTATCCAGGTTGTAAGAATTGGGGTTGCATTCACCACGTTCAAATCCCAGTCAGGCCTATCGAACACAATAAAATAACTAGCTACTCGATCCCGTGATTTCACATGGTTTTGCAAGAACTAACTAGCTGTGTCATTCATGCAACTGATATTAATAACCGCGTTAACAACTCTCAACTCAGTATGCAATATTACACGTTAATAGATAAAAAGCAGCTATAACATTCCAAGCTAATAAAAATTTGAAATATATCGGTGGTGAGGTATGGAAACAAACACAACAGCTTTTTGCTGACATAAGAATAAACTCATATCCAACCCACACAACACCTCTTTAAACTAGACATTAGTTCCATTATCCAGATCAACAACTCAAATGCAAGTATTTCATCCAACAATTAAAAAAAGGTAACCACCAAAAATTTGATCAACTTCAATGTTCTCTGAAAATAACAATAAGCTAAATATCCTGATACCCAGCATACATCTCACTTAAGAGGAATGAACCTTGAGGAATGGGTAGCACCAATACCAGGTCTACCGTGCTTCACTGGCTTGTATGAGATAGAGAACTCAGCCAGGTAATGCCCAATCATTTCGGGCTTGATTTCAACCTGATTAAAGGTCTTGCCATTGTACACACCAATAATGCTTCCAATCATTTCAGGAACAATGATCATGTTCCGCAAATGGGTGCGAACTGGTTCAGGCTTCTCACCAGGTGGAGCCTCCCTTTTCTGATCCAAAACATTTAAAATACAAACTTTGCTCAGAACCGAAACAAGCCAATCGGAAGTAAACATTCAAGAGACCTAGAATCTCTATATCAATCCTACTTGGAAACAGTAGAAATCCTAGAGAAAAAAGTCTAAACTATTTTTTTTAAAAAAATTGTTCCACAAGGAAAAAAAAACCAAAAAAAAAACACAATAGATACCAAAACACATGGAGGAAGATTACGGCACATATTGCCTCTACGAACCAAACCAAAAGTCTATGTAATTAAAATAATCTAAATTGACAATGCTAAACTACAGATTCTTTGCCTACATTGACTAAATCATTCTGAGCAGATACAACTTTAATTCAATAGACATCAGATTGCAGTTCCGTATTCAAGTACTAACATAATATATTATCCATGTAAACATGCAAGACCTTGGTCTGATATCCTATCATTTAATGAAAATTTTCTTTACATCCAGAACTACCTTTCCATGAACAAAATAAAAAGAAGTTTCAGCACTCATCTTAAATATCCTTTACACAGTAAAACCTCTAATCACATTAGGCAAGCATAGAATTAGAAACATCTCTGCCCTCCAACCATTCTGCCATGTCCAGAACTCCAAATACAGAGACTAACATGTTACTGTTCACATATGGAACAATTAATGTTCACTCCATAGTGAACATTCTCTCATTGAAATTGAAAATCATAAACAGACTCATCAATTAGATAAAATGCAAATTACCCACATAGTTCAAACTAAACACTAGTATACATCACTTAACTGAAAACATAATCTAGCGTTGTAAGTCTTATTCACTGGCGCCACAAAACAATTAACTGAAGACCGCAAAATGATCTCTTGAACAATTACCATCACTCTAACCATGAGGTTACCAGTTCCCAATTGACCCTAATCTACTACAGTAGAGTGAGCATCCAATATCATTGAATTAAACATAGAATAAAAATATGCAAGCAACTAATGGTAATATACCAATTTCAAATAGTCACTATTTGCAACTTAGCATTAATCAAAATTAGCAACCAGAACCAAACACAATAGAAGAATAAAATTATAAGGGATTCAAGAAATTATTACCGCCTTGCGAAGCTTCTTGATCAAAGCCATGGGCTTTCTCTTTAAACCCCTCTGAAACCTAACCAAAAGCAAAAAAAAAATAAAAAAAATTAAGACTCATCTGATCGAAAATCAATGTACACGCAAATAGAATGAGTCATAAGGATATTATACCTTCTGCGAGCACGTGCACTGAAGAGCTTCACGAGCTCATCCGTGGACATATCAAGAAGAGCGTCCAAATCCACGCCTCTGAAACTGAACTTCTTGAACGTTCTCTTCTTCGGCAGTCCTGCCGCCGCCCCCACCGCAACATCAGCATCGACATCCGCCTGTTAACATCCACAAAACAAACGCCGTTGAGAAGATGTCAATTTCAATAAAAAAAAAAAACAGAAGAGTGAAAGAGTGCGGGAGGGACGGTTACCATGGTTAGAGCTTGGACTGGTGAGATAAACAACTGCTAGTGTGAAGAGAGGCTCCCGGTGGATCTGATGCCGCTAGGGTTTTTTTCTGAGGAGAATAAGAGAAGCGGTTTTCAAGATGCGATTTTATATAGTTGCTTACGTTGTAGCCCTAGATTGGAATTGTAAGCTGTTTGCAAACAAGGACCTGTAATATTCTTTTATTCTTAAATTGAGCTGTTTGGAGATAGGGTGACATCTTTATCCTGCATGTGGAAGAACCTTGCACACGGTATTGATATTAGACGTATTGCGTTAATGTGTCCTATACGCGCCCCATTTCTAGATGGCTCAAGCCATTCCACTTGCCTCCTAAAATTCTTTGATCAGATAAAAAATAATCTAACAAATAGAAATAAAACATTCAGAACCAACATCATGTAACAAATTATAGGAAAATACATAATAGGCATAATTTTTAAAATTACTACTTAATAAAGACAGTAAATACTAATAAGAAAGTCAATATCAATTTGATGATGTTTATTGGACAAGATATTGAATGGATCTAATCACATATAAGTAAAGGTATACATATATATAAAGAGGATATAAATATCAATAACGGATATATTAAGTTTTCGTAAAATCTTATCTCGTTATTTATGTATAATTTAAAGAGTTCGTGCGTAGTTTACTTTAATTGACATTCTTTTATGTGCATGTAATGAATGGTCAGCTTGATATTGCAAGTTTATTCACACTCCCTCTGTCCAATTTCATCCAAAGCAACAAAAATCCTTAAATCACATTAAATACATATAACTTAGGGGTCCACCTACGTTACCACTGTAGTAATGTACCACACTTTTTTGTCTTTTTGAGTTAATTACATTATAATCCCTGTTTTATTTTAAAATTAAAAAATAATTAAATAATCCTAAATTTTAACTCATTAGTCCCACTTATTTTATTTTTTAAAACTTAAATCAAAAGGTGAGGGTTTTTTTTATTATTAATTCACACACCCATCATCAAAGTTTTAAAAAGAAAATTTACTCCATACACTTACTTAAATTTTAAATATATCCTTGATAAAATTAATTTTTTATTTGTACTAACTAAATTAATTAAAATGATATAAAAAAACTAATTGAATTCTTTACATGCCTACTAATTTCAAATATAATGCACATTGAAATTATTTTCAAATATAATTATTGTACATTGAAATTATTGATTGTATATTGAATAAATATTATGAAAAAAATATTAACTACAAATTAAAAATAAGAGATCAAATTCACACTCATGTTTATCATAAAATATGGTTTATAATTAATATATAGTTTTACTATATATTAAATTAATTAATTAATAAGAAATAATATTAATTTAAATATATTAATTCAAATATAAAAATAAATTAATTTATCAATGAAATTAGCTAGGTCATTTGACATAGCATATTGTATTACATTAATTGTATTGTATTATAATGTGTGTCATTATGGTGTATTAAATTATAATACAATATCATGTTTAGTACACTATGAGTTGTAATATATGTAATAATATTTTATATCATTATTTAGATTACTAGTAATTTTAAATTAGTATTATTCAAATTTATTAATATTTAAGTATTTATTATTTTTATATTAAATATTTAAAAATAATTAATTTTTATATACTATTTATTATAATATAATTAAATAACGTAATATTATATTATATTTTTATTTTTATATATTATTTAAGTATTTATTATTAGTTATATTAAATTGTTTAATAATAATCAATTTTTTATATTAATTACTATAATATAATTAAATAATGTAATATTAGGTTATAATTTTATTTTTATATAATATTTAAGTATCTATTATTAGTTATATTAGCTTATTAAATAATAATCAATTTTTACTTATTAAATGTTATAATATAATTAAGTAATAAAATATTTAATTATAATTTTAATATAATTAAAATGTTTTAATATTATTGAATAATAAATTATAAATTTATGGACTTGTATGTCAATATTTTAAACTTTGTTACTTTTGTAATTTTGTAGCAAACATTAAGGAGTATACTGTTAATAACCCAACAGAAAAATCTTAACCATTGCACTTGTTTTCAGTTAAATCCAACGGTGAAATGAAAACATTATTATTGAAAAGCGATTAGCAAATAAGTCTTCTTTCTCATACTTTTTCTTTATTATATATATATATATATATATTATTGCTATATGAGCATCTTCTTGCCTTATTTTACAAATTAAAGGGGCTAGAAATAGACAATCTCTAATTGGGAATTACAAGCATTTCTAATAAAGAAAATTCATAATTTTCTTTTACATACTTCGTATGAGGCTAACTTAGAAGAAACTCTTTTCCAAATATGCACACGAGGATTTAAACCCATACTTAGTTGTGTGAAAAAGAAAAGAAAAAATTGGTTCACCACCAAGCTAGGGAGAACTTGATTAACATTTTTGTTTCACTTGCGCACGACTGATGCCAAATAGAGTTGCACTTCTACTCCGAATGCACCCTTTTTCTGAATGAGGTACAATCATTTTATTGCACGAGAATTGGCGTGAGATGCAACCAGATGCACCTCCAGGTTGTAAAGGAAGAAATTTTTAGCCCAAGCCAGGTATGGTCACAAGAGTGAAGCTAGAAGCCATGTACCCTACAAATTTCTTAAAACACCCAAAGCCAGTCCATTTATTTAGAAATGGATTGTAGTCAGTACGGAGATGCATTCCAAGTCATTCTGTTCACATCGTCAACAATTTGCTATAAAAAAGTGTTTGGAAGGTCTTTAGTAAATTTTTGCTATTCTTTTTTATCACTCATTTTTTATTTTATAAGAATAGCAAAAATTTTAAAAAAAAAAGTGTTTGGAAGGTCTTTAGTAACAATGACATTTTTTTATTTTTAGTAAAACAAATCATACTCATTTTACAATGTTAACAACCCCAAAAAAAAAAGTGAAAATATAAAATATTTATTCTTTAATTTTTTCAAGAAACCACCCACTACTACTTTCATGATATAATCGTGTGTGTAGATTAAAATTCTCATCTAATCTTAGTTTTTAATAATCTTATATCATATGTAATTTAATGCTACTGTACATAAAAAAAATATATTTTCCTTATTTTTTTTAAATTTTTTAATCACCAACAACAGACTAGGAGAGAAGCTTAATCATATTTTTATGGTTCTATCAGTATTATTAATTCTCTTTTACTTTTGTCTTTCATTTGTTTCTTCTATTTTATGTATAAATATAACTGTTAGTGGGTCCATTAAAATTACATAATATTATTTTTTTACTATCATTTACTATTCATGTATTTTCAATCAAAGAACCGAACATATTTTTATTTTATAATTTTTAAATACTTTTTAAACTCATTTTCAAATTGACTGAGTACTAATGATATCGATATTGTAAAACAAATGCAAAAATTCATTTAAAATATAATACCAAATATAACCTTAGCTTGTAGTCCAAACCACCCTTGCCTTGAGGGTGGCATTTCATTGGTTCAACATCAATTTTTTTTAGCTGCTCGTTCTTTGGTCGAGTGATAAAGCTCCTACTCTCACAATTGTGGGGCTAAAATTCTTTTTTAATTATTGAATAAATAATTGCATGAAAACAGTCTTCTTTCTTTCAAAATTAAAGTAGATTAGACGTTCCTTAAATATTAAAAAAGGGTAAAAATTTGGTCTTTAGTCCTAAGAATTGTTTGATTATAAATATATCAACAATAGTATTATATAATATAAGTTGTAATCCATGCATTCGTCCTATGTAATTCAAAAAATACTTCAATATTTTTTTAATATTCCATACAAATTTATTAATATTCAATTAAAAAACTATGAGGACTAGTCTTGATCAATACAACAATAAGTAGTGTAGTTCAAAAATCAATGTCAATTTTATAGGAACTACTATAAATAGTGGGGAGAAATATACCCACATTTTACGGCAAATATAAAATTAACCCTTACTCTTAAAGTTGGATAGAGTAAGTAAGAAGAGAGCAAATGTAACTCCAATATGATGATAGAAATCTCACTTTTATTAGTCAAAGAGTTTCAAGCTATAGTTGGAAGATCCCCAAGTTATAAATGTGTGTGTCTATGTATATATGTATGCATGTCTATATAACACACACATACACAGAGCTAGTAAAATTTGAAACGACCCGATTATCAAACACGAACACGACAAGAATAAATGGGTATGAGTCGTCAAATTTGACACGAATATTAGATGGACTGGATTCAAGTCGATACAATTTTTTCCCATATTAGATTATGATTAAAATTCTTGATTCATTTACTCCACTAATGACATAAATATATTTTTCGTTTTAAATTAATTTTTAGATTTTTGTCATTAAAACTCAAATATTAGACATAACTCTTTTTTTTAAAGGATAAACATACATAGTATTTCATTTATAAAATTTTATATAAATTTAGAACTTTAATAGTGTAAATGTAAAAAATATTAATAGATATGTATATTTTATGGTATCGATATAATATACATATACATATACATATATATATATATATTAAATGAGTTATTGAGTAACTCATTTATTTTTCGTATTGTGTTTAGGTCTCAATATTTTAACATAATTAAATAAGCCATGTTTATATTAACCTAAATTTAATATAATACTAACATGACCAAATAACTTGTTTTACTAGCTCTATACACACACATGTACTCTCAATAGTGCTCATACTATAATACATAAATACGTAATAACAAATTGAGGGAAAAAAAAGTGCAAACCTGCTTTGTAAGTTATGTGCAAACGTTTTGTTTCATTTCTCTCTCTCTCCCTCCAAACAAAGATCAACTATCCTCTTTTGATGCTGCCCACAAGGGAGCTCTCCAGAGCTCTTTTTCCAACAACACTGTACTTTAAGATTTTTTGTTATTATTTTTTTATCTTTTTGTCTCCTTTCACTTCATATGTGAAGGTCAATCTCCTTTTGTTCTATGTGTGAAGGTAGATTCTTCCATTATAAATTGTGGCTTTTGCTCTATTCAAATATTGATTTTGTGGTGGTATTGGTTTATTTTATTACTATTATCTATCAAAATATTTTTTTCTAGTAGATTTGAAGTCTTTTAGCTTCAAATATGGTAAAATATAATGTGTAGATCAATCTTTACAAGATATTCGTTATTGTATTAGTTGGTGATTAAGGCAACAAAAGTGGAGATTCTAAAACGAGCTGAGGAATATTCATTTTTATGTTGTAAAATGGTGTATGCATCTATGGTGGGGATATCTCTTATTGATATTTCAATATACTACTTTCCTCCCCAATCGTCAGCAAGAGTTTAATGGTTCAATGAATCTGTTTATTATAATGGATGCAAATATCTATATATATATATATATACTGAACTAATTTATAAAGAATTATTATGTAATCTCATCTTGTTAATGAAAGGTCTGCTTTCATATGAAAAAAAGTTATGTGCTCTTAAATTTAATTTAATAAGTAATTAAACTAATTTCTAATCTTATGCTATACTCTTTAAGAATAAAATTCCGAGACATTTCTCTAACCCCATCAAGCAATATTACACTCGTTAGAAACGTCAGCTCACAACCTTGAGTAACAACGAAACCTCATCAAAATCTATTGACCGCTTAAAAAATTTCATTCATTCGAACTCAAGCTTAAAAACACAATTTATTTGACCAAAAAAAAGTTTAAAACACAAATTCAAAAAACGGCAACATTTATTCTCAATTCATCTCGACCGTCCATTACAGCCATTCAGACGGCCCGCATTCAACCAAACGCTACCACAGTTACGATCCGCGTAACTCCCATTTCCACCAATCAAATCCCTTATTTCAACCTATAACTAACGTCAACAGACATTCCCTCCCTCCCATCACCATTCAAAATATTAATAAAAAAATTCCTGGATCTCTGTTCATCCTGCAATGGCTCCCGCGGCCGCGAAGCCTCCGAAGGAAGGAAAATCAAAGAATGCAACCTCGGCGGCAACGAAGAAACCGAGGGCCCACCCTCCTTACTCTGAGGTAATTTTTCATTTCATTTTTAGTTTGATTGATTGTTTGTTTGTCCGCCGTCTGATCTGTTTCTGACGTGTGTGATTTTGGAATCGTAGATGATAAACGAAGCGATAACTGCGTTGAAGGAGAGGACCGGCTCGAGTCAATTTGCGATCGCGAAGTATATCGAAGAGAAACAGAAGGATAATCTCCCAAACAATTTTAAGAAACTGTTGCTCGTTCAATTGAAGAAGCTTGTTGCCAACGGAAAGCTGGTCAAAGTCAAGAACTCCTTCAAGCTCCCTCCTAAATCGTCCTCTTCTACCGCCGCTGGTGCCTCCAAGAAGCCGAAACCTTCGTCTACCGCTGCCGCTGCGGCTAAGCAGACGAAGACGAAGTCGAAGCCAAAGGCAAAAGAGGCGGCGGCGAAGTCAATCAAGTCTCCGGCGAAGAAGGCGGTGGTTGCTGCTAAAGTGAAGAAGCTGAAGAGCATAAGATCGCCTGTTAAGAAGGCTTCAGCCAAGAAGGGAAAGAAATGAATCGAATGCATATCTCTGTTTGATTTAGGTTTAGAGTTTGTAAATTTGGGGATAATTTTAGGTTGTCTTCGATTTGGATTTTTGATTTTCTTCGAACAGGTGTGGAAAGAAATTTTAGTTTAATTGAAAAGTCTGATGATTCTGATCACGTTAAAATAATTCGTTTGAAATTTACAATTACAGCTAAAAGTCAATCACCCTGAAAAATTCTCTCGATTAAAATCAGAGAAAAAAAAACAAAATCTCAACAATTCTCGATTTTCTCGATTGAAGTTCTTAACTCCAGTTGAAGGCCGCCCCTGGAAGGACACAAAACGATATCGTTCCAGACTGAGCCAGGCTCGAATATCGGGTTCGGGTCCGAGTGAAGTTCGTATATAGAATCTGCGTCCGCGTTTAAGCTTCTCACTCTTGTCAAACACTTGATTTCATCCGGATCAACGAGCAAATTGCTGTCTCCGTCTTTCCACGCTATCAGCTGTATTTTCAATTAAGTTGAACTCAATCAAATCTATTCAAGCTGTAAACAAGAAATTAACAAAGCAAATAACTCGTGCAATTCTCCAATTGTTTACCCTTGGTGGGCCGCCTACAGCGTTGGTGCAATAGAGCCTGGCATTGTCGACGAGTTTACAGTAATTCGGAAACGCATTGGCAAATCTTTTGTGAGATTTCAACTGTGAATTCACCCTCACGGCCCTTTTCACCATTATTGCTCTCCTGTTCAAAAAAGCGTTTTTTCCCTTAAGCTTTTGTTTTGATTTGTCAAAGTTATTAACGTTGCTTATGATATTTTGATATACAGACCTGATGCCTCTTACAACGGCCAGATAGGCGTCACAAACAACGCCGACTAGCTCTATCCTGTATGGTTTTCTTGAAAACACTTGTCCATTGTCCTCCTGTTGATAATCTTCTTCGCCTTCTTTAACCTGTTCCCAGTAATTCTCAATGACGGTGCCGTCTTCGTTTACTTTGTAGCCGACCCCCATTCTGTAGCGGGATTTATGAACGTTTCTTGCCATGGCTATTGTTTGCTCAACGAAAGGCACCCACGATAAGGTGCCGTCCATAATCACATCTCTTCCTTCGTTGAGTGCTGTCACTAGCAGTGATGATGCTGCATCGGTAGAAGATTGATGCACCTGAATCAAGGGCCAGTTGTTATCAACTCAATTGATAAATGTAGAAAAACAGTTAAACAAACCCAGATTTTAAGTATGTACCAGTTCTGCTGTTTGGAGCATGTCATCATGATGGCCTTTAGAGCTAAGGGCCCTGTAAATAACATCTGTTTCTTTGAATGCATCGGCTTCTACTACCACTGCATTTGTTGCTGCTCCTGACCAGAAGGACCTGTCAAATTTCCGCACACCTCTCCCATCAATCACATAAATCATTCAATATTCACCTTTTGCAGCGCCTTCCGGGTATATAATAAGGGGAAATGTATACAAATTTTTCTACATAAAAAAAAAAATTAATTATGGTGTTTAATAAATATAAAATTTATTAAGTTTTTCATCGAACTAGAAATACTGAAAGAACCCTAAATCATGCATTTACTTTCTAACTTTTGATTAATTCAGTCAACAGAATCTACCCCACCCCATCAAAATTTTCTAGCAGCTAGCAATGCATGAAGCGACAAAGAATGTGGGAATAATTCGTGCCTTGAGACACAATGGCCTACCAAAAATCAAGGATAGTGAGAATTACTTCGATGCTTTTTTGCAAGTTGCAATTATCTAATCCAACAATTGGCATATTATCATTCAATAAAGTACAAATTTCAAATTCTATCTTAAATTCATAATTTATGGTTTGATCTTAATCCAATCTACAAGTTTCCAGCTTTTGGTTTTCCTCCTGATTATTTTGGTTTAGAGAAATTTATGATAGTATATGTATAGAGAGAGAGAGATGGTATTGTTACTCTTTCATAATGTCTTTGAGGACAGTGCTCTTTCCAGCTCCCATACCACCACCCATGAGTAGCAGCACCGGACTTCTTTCACTGAGGGCTGCCGGCACCATCACGTCCGTACATTTCGATTCGCCGTCGCGTCTTATCGCTTTCATCTCCTCCACTAATGTAGAGAAAACCCTTTTCATCTTCAAATCTTTAGTCACCTTCTCAAACCTCTGTTTCCTATCAAACCAGTACAACAACAAAATAGATAATGAATCAAGATACAGAAGCAAGAACAAATTCACTCCAACCATCATTATCCATAATCCCAAATTAAATGTGGATGGTCAATATTGAGCTTGCCGTTGCGTTGCCACACATATTAAACATGTTGCTGTGCAAAACTAAAAATTCCATTATTGTATCAGAAAATCAGAATTCATCTGGGGTTCAATATTCACAAGTTTAACCACTCTGAGTTTAATTTTATAGTAAAATGTTAAAATTTATTTTTTGTATAAAAAAAAAATTAAAATTTCTCAACTACCTAAAACCTAGAAAAGTGGAATTGATTTCTTATCTTGTGCTTTTTTTTAAATGTTGTAATTAGTGATTATTAAATAAAAATATGTGTAATAAAATCTTAACAATATATTATTATAAATGCACATCATCAATATAATAAGAATTGTCATTGAATTTAGATGTCTGTAAAGGGACCAGATACCAAGCTAATTATCATTTATTTCACTTAAAACATTAGGAATAGTTTGTATAAGGAAATTTTCTTATTAAGGAAGATTCCTATTAGTAACAAGTTGTATAAGGAAACGAATACTTCTTTTATAAGAAATAATCATTATATATAATGAGGCTGGGTTCACTTGTTAATAAGGAGTTCAGTTAAATAATAGAATGATTATAATAATTTTCTCTTGTCATTCTTGACTGTCGTGGTTTTCTCTAGTTTATGTTGTGTGATTAATTTTATTCTTTATTTATATATTTTATTATTTGTTTGATATTTTTATTTACAATATCTTGGACGAGATTAAAAATTTCTAACAAAAAGTTGTTGCATGTATTTTAATTTATAAACATGTATTGCCTAACTTGCAAGTATAATAATTCAACCATCAAGCTGTTGTGAATGTGAAATTTTGAATATATAATACATAATATATTAATTTAACTAAAATTCTACTTGTTTAATAGCCACTTGCAATAATTTGACTTCCCATCCCAAAGGTCAAAATCAAAGCCGATAGAATGGACCATCCGCTATTATTTATTTTGTGTGTGTAGGCGTGCGTTTCCATACAGACACACACACTATAATATCTTGTTCCAAACTGTGAACAAAGATAGATAATGAAATTGTAAAAATGGTGTCCGTTACCTAATTATTAAAGTTAAAAATCTAGCAAAAGTCAGCGGTGAAAATTGGTTAATTAACATGTGTGGTAGTAAAAGAGTTTGGTAAAATTATGGTTAAAAAAAAAAAATATTGGATGATAGCGTCGGTGCCGGAGGCCTGTAAGTACATGGCCACGTCATCGTTTGAAAAATCAACTTAAAAGGGCAAATCAAAAGTCAACAACTAATAACGGAGGTATGCAATGTACAAAAATGCTTATTTAATATAAGAGTCTTTTTTTGTCCGATTGTATTTTGAGTAATGGTTTTGAGAGATCAAATAAGTCATTTTACTTTTATTTTTAGAGGTAAAATTTGAATTTTTTAAAAATAAAAATTATAAAATTTTTTAAACAAATTAAATTATCTAAAATATTTTTTTTATATATTTCATTATCTTATTTCATTTTGTTTCATTACTTAACTTTAAAATATTTAACTATTTAAAAAGGTTAATAATTTTTAATTGAGAAACAACAACTAAAATCCTTTTGACAAAAATCATATTGTAGAAATTTTACTAATAAAAACAAAAAATTAAAGAAAACTCCAACCAAAATTTTTTCCTTCACTAATCTGCTTTATATCCATATTGGATATATAATAGCTGGTAATAGAAAAAATAAAATAAAAACAAAACAATAAGGTAAAGTCACCTTGTGGCTGCCAAGATAAAATCCTTTAGCTTTGTTTTCTTCTCCGATTCAACACTCAGGACCTGCCATACAACCCAGAAAGAAATGAGAAGGTTAGTAAATCTATGAAGCAACAAATTAATAAATAACAAGAAGATAGCTAATTTCTTTTTTTTTTTTTCCAGAAATTTAACACCTGGCTGATCATAAGAGAAGCATGGCTCCAGTGAAAAGCAAAGTAACTGAGGATGCATCTATCAAACTCTTCTACGAGCTTCAGATACAAAGATTCAGGCTCAGCTTCTTTAGAAAAATATTCATAAATATTACCTTCACACCCTTTTGATTTCTTCAAATATTCATATGCTAACTTGCACAACTGGGGACACTCATTTGTGTCGTCAAATCCCATTTGCCTTGCTGCATCACCCCAAATAGATAAATAAATAAACAAAAAGGAAAAAAGTACATAAAACATCAAAAGATCAAAAGGCCAAGTGTCTTTTTTTTTTTTTTTAATCGTAAATAAGTAATTTTGATTAAGTACCAACAAAATGGGAGAATCTTTCGAGATTTCCAACGCGGCCAGATTCTGTTCTATTTAGCAGTGGAACGATATCTTGATTTCCCATGTGGTGTTTATACTTTTTCCGGCGGTAATGGCTGGCGGCTGCGGCGGAGGCGGCGGCGGCGGCAAAGGCTCCGATGAAAGAAGCTGCAGCGATGTGTGAGATGATGGCTTTGCCATGTCCATTATCTGAAACACAAGTTTATCAATGATGAGTGGAGAGCTTCTTTTGACTCAAAAAGAGAAAATGGGTTGATTTTGACTTTACCCGGAGGCATATCCTTGAAAATTTCTGAGAGCTTTTGCGAAAATGGAATTGAAGCTTCGTGAGCTTTACCCGTCGGGTGATGATTTGGTAGCCCAGTTGGTGGCCGTGTTGATTATTTATCCGTATCGATGCTCCCACCGTCGAAGGTGACTTTGCGGGTCATTGTTTATTCAAGAATACATACATATTGAAAGGAGCTACTAATAAACAAATGAGTCAACGTTCCGCTGGACATATAATGAATGCAAAATTATTTTAATTGATTTGTTGTTTTAACGCAAAGCCAATTTTGATTTTCCTTGGTTGCATATGTACCTACGTGGGGCATGCCCGGATGAACCTCGCCACAACGATGTGACTTGTAAATTGGCTCGCTGCTTCAATAATTTTCATAAGTTCTCCACACCTTTTCTGGTTGTACATTGTTAAGTGCCTGGCAAAATGTACAGGTGCTGACACTGCGTCACGTGTCAAAGTTAAAATATATTATGAATCATATTAAAAAATAAATAAAGTATTTCTAAATTGGAATAAAACAATTATTTAAGAATTATTGTTATGTTAAATTACTTTTTGTAGCTCCAACATTACTTGAGAGAAATTTTAATTTTATACGTCCATCAAACGCTAAATATTTACATAAACTTAAGCCATGTTTAGGATTGTTGTAGCAGCCATTGTAACTTTTCGATCACAAATGAAAATATTTGAACAACAATTACAAATGCAGTCTAATGATTTTGTTACACAATTTTTCAATGAAAATGTAAGATCCACCCTTATTATTTAGTCAAAATTATGAATTTTAAATATTTATCACTAATATCAATATTTATTCCATAGTTAAGATTTTTATTTCAAAGCAGCCAACACGATAACAAACAGAAACTTTAACCAGCAGGCAATTTATGTGCAAAATTCTTAATTATGATTAGATAGAAAATGTTTAACGAAACAATTGAAAACTCTGTCAAGAAATTTTAACAACATAAAAGAAAACATTTATAAGTAAATCTAATCAAAGATTAATGGAAAAGCACAAACTGATCCTTATCCCGTTCTCAGCGCTGAAATGCGTTAATAGAAAGATAGCATAGTGTGGCTGTCCCACTTCTAATTTTAAATTCCAACTTTATCACATCGATGGGGCCACGTGCCCGAACCATTAGGGTAACTTTCCATACTAAAAATAATAATAATAATAATTTAAATGAAAGTGGAGATTCCATGTTCATCTACAATGATCAATTTCAGAATTTTGTGGACAGAAACTTTACGTCCCAACTCGGTAATGGGGGCATCACTTCATTCGAACTGACTTGTTAACTTTTCAAATAAATAGAAAGATAGGAGATATCGAATCAATGCATACTCTTCTTCACTCAATCACGATCGATGTTGAACAGAAATTTTCAAGGAGTACAAAATCTGCTGTAGCCTGTAAGGTAAAATATGATACCATTGCAAGTAGCATACAAACCGAAAACGTAAATCAAAATTTTTCATGCACATGGGTATACAGCTCCCTTTTCATATCTAAATGCATACTAGAAAACAGAAAACTACTCTGCCGGCTAGTTTAAGCCACCTGGATGGGTTATATCTACAAACCTAACATCTTCCTTTCTTTTATTTTGGGTATCAAATCTTCTTCAGATGGAATCTTGCCGCCGCTCTTCACGGTCTGCGACCACCATGCCATAAGCTCATCCTGCAAAATGCAGAGCGAATGTAGAAGTTTAAATGTGGATAACAAGACGATGTCCGGAATACTGAAGAGTTTCTCTTGCAATATGACCACCAAATGATCCAACATTATAGGTTTGTTTCTTTCGGTTTCATAGCAATTTTATAAATTAACTGCTCCTGTGTGTCACTTTGTCAATAGCCATTAAGCTCATTGTGCTTATATTACATGATGACTTTGTATAAATAGACAAGTTTCTCATGTTTGAACAAGCAACAAATGAATGAATAAGCCAGTTGTGAAATGTTTGATTCTCTTTGAAAAGAATGGCGAGCATTCAAAACAAGAGAATAATAAATCAAACTACATTTTACCTCAAGGAAATCGTGGTTGGAGATATATTGACTCTCAACCAAGCAGTTGATGCCTCCTACATTCACAGAAATCAAATTTTTGGAACTCTCTGGTGAACTTACCTCTCTTTGTGCCCCTGAGTACTCGACAGAAAAGAGAAAGAAACTGGCAAAAGTTAGGAATCAACGAAAGCAATGAAATAGACGGTTCTTTTTCTATCAAGAAATTTATAAAGAATAAAGAGGCAGAATAAGACTTTATTTATACCAGTTATGCAAGCCACATTGTATCCAGTTCCACCAAGTCCTTCATCCCACTTCCCAAGCCGCAAGCGCAGGAAGAATCCTTCGAGATGTGCAAGTGACATAAGGGAATTCATCCATCTGTTGTCAATGTAAAACAGAAAAATCAGTATCGGACCAGAACGACTAAAAATAGAGATAACAGATTCAATAAGACGGACAAGAACAGATTTACGATCTTATCAAAAACCTTTAGGATGAAACCAAAGTATATTTATAATCTTTTAAAAATTTGTAAGTATGAACTGTCAACATATAGAGTCTGATCACTAAAGGCTTGTGGTCAGATCAACATTGACATGATATAAGACAGATATTCATCTCATTAAAACCTTTTGGCTGCTTTATCTATATAATAAGTGCACAAAATGGTTATGCTAATACATCCAATGCAAATACAGTATATCTACAATCACATCATAAGGGTTTTTCTTCTTATTTGGACATTGACCTGATATAAAGACAAAGCAACAAAGGTATTCATCTCATTTCCCATGAAGATCCACAAACCGACTATATTCCCAACTATAAGCCTTCTATAGAGTGCAATTTGAACTAGTTGTCAATGCAAGCAAGTAAAGGCAGTAATTAAATGGCTAAACTAATGAGAGACAATTAATTCACTTACTTGAGGATATCTGTTCGAGATAAACGGATTCTTCTTATAAAATCAAAGATCCCCTTTGGTACTTCTGATATATGCCTATCAACAAAGGTCTTTTCCCCAGAACCTGAAGCATTGCAATCTTTTATTAAATATGCTTTAGGTATCATTCGGTCAGAAGTCACTACTTCATGCAGTTTCCGGATAAATTTAGGATCTGCCTCTTTTTGAGGATCATCTCCATCATAAACAGTATGGGAACCAGCAGCTTGATAAAGGCAGTTGTTCAACAGATTTTTACTTTCATCATTTCTTTTATTCAGCTGAAATTCATTTGGACCAAAGTTATAACCCTCCAATAGACTTTGACTTCTTGAGGTTGCATTGGGACATGAAACAGCCCAATGATCAAGCTTCAAACATCGAATGCATAAGCAAGGCAACTCTTCTGCTCCATTATATGAATTGATATTCCTCGTAAGGTCTTTCAGCTCACCATCTGTAATCTCCGAACAATCTCGTAAATGGTGACCTTTCCTGCCACAATAGAAACAGGTGATGGCTGTACAAGCCGCATTATCTGTAACATCAGATGACATGATGTGTCGTAGAGCATCCAGCCTCCTTGCAAACACAGAAGCTATTGCCTCTGAGTTTTGAAATCTTGGAGAAGGGATAACAGGATTCAGTTTACACTTGGGTTTCTGATCATCATGTCCTTTTATTCTATTAAACCCGCTACAAGTCTCAGCTTCCGCAGCACAATTCTGTAACTCTTTACCCACAGCAGCAGGCGCATCATCGGTGAAGTGTTGCCTAGCCTCCACAATACTGAGGTCACTGGGAGAACAGTATGGATTCTGGGAGCAAGAAATGAGTCTGTGGCAACTAGGGGAGCATTCAAGGGCTCCTCCTCCACCTTTGCTTTGGTTTTGACTATCAAGATTTGATAATGAGAGTGAAGTTTTTGGAGCAAACCTAGTTATCCACAAGCTTCCCAGAGGATCACTTCCATAAACAAAATCATGTGTTTTCTTCACTTTGGATGGCGGTTCTGAATCAATGTTATCAGTACTGCTCACTTTATGTTTACCCAGAGAGGAATTAGAGTCTGTTCCTCCTTCCCCCTGAGCAGCTGCCAGCGCCACATTGCATGAATTTTTGTTCTCTGAAGAGTTAGCCTTGCAGTTTTCCTGACTGGAACCAGAATTGGCAGATGAAATATTAGGCTGGGTTGCTGTACCTGCTCCACCTCCTGATGTTGATTCGTTGAATTTCTCATTTGGTAGAAGAAACTGTTTGCACAAGTTAGCACTGTCAGCATGACAAGCCAGTGGAGTAGCACTGATGTCACATGGTCCATTAAACACCTCAAGTTCTGATTGATAATTATCATCAGATATTCTTTCCCGACCCTTCGTCTTCGGACGATATAAGGACTGGAAAATAGATTGAAACCCGACATTTCTGCACTCAGAATCTTGGTTTTTTTTGTATTTGATAAATTTCTGGTCGGAACATTCATGTCCATAATTTGTATGCGCAAGGGTGAGATCAAGTGAAGGTGGCTCGTCTAGATTTGATTTTGCAAACCCCTTCAGCATGTTCGATATCCAATTCATGAAGGAGCTACCTTGTTTGACACATGATGTAGAACCAGCACTCTCCTGGATTTGCTTTTTAACTTTTTTACTCCCATCGATCAACTGCTGCTCAAAGCTCCATCTCTTTCTGTATGATGAAAATAATCCAATGCTGTTACAACTTTCAACACTCTCATGGCTGTCATCATCCTCTTTTGACATTCTTTCATTCAAATCTCCATCGGATAAAGCCTTTTCCTTGCCTTCTCTTCGATACCTCCGTATTCTGCTGGTAGTCGGAGAATGCTCACCTGAAATGGCCTTGTCCCAGGGAAATGTCTCCTCTTCAGGCTGAGAGCTATTTCTAACTTCTTGGGCAGATTCTGACAGTACAACCTTACTAGCAGCACCACAAACATTTTTACTAAGAAGATTTCGTAACTCATTCTCAGATGTTGATTCCAATTTCTCTAAAGTATGAACACTAACAGAATTTTTCCTTGCAATCTTATTCTTGCTCTCTTTTTCCAGGAAGGAAGCAGATTTCTCTTTCCTTTTCCCTGGGGATGTCAAGTTCTGCGCTAAAGTGTCATTTGCTTCAGATTCTTTTGTGTGGTGGACTTTAGAGGCCAAAACAATTTCCATTCTGAATGTCTGATTCCCACTAGCAACATATTTTCCTCCACCAGTAGGATCCCCAGATAGTGGTTCATTTAGTTCTAAATCAGGTCTGAGATCAGCTGTAAGGAATGATAAAAGACACATTGGTGTTAACTAGATTTAAAAGTAAAACAACCGCATAATGTTTAATGTACATAACATATAAAAAGCCTTTGTTTCACCTAAAGGCAAGAGTCCTTTGAGGAAAATGCTCTAGTGATAGGACTTGGGCCTAAATTAGGGGTGATTTTTATTGACTGAATCAAAAGAAAGAACAATCTTGACCTACTATTCAAGAGATACGTCAATCTCTCCCAAAACTTCTAATTACTCCTAATGCTAAACAAAACTCAGCATATAACTCCTTAATTTCTTATTTATACCTAAGCCCTAATTAGTGAATAAACAAAATTACTAAATCATCCCTGCCCCTTTATATTTGCGCCTAACATAAGTTTTCATTGGTCTAACATTACTCCCTCCCAAAAAGACACCCTGTTCTCAAGGTGAAATCCAAGAAACTGTTGCCTCTTCTTCCTCGACTTCTTCCTTGCCTTCCTCCTTATCACACACAGTCAAGACTTGTAGTGATTTGTCCTTACACCGATGCCTGGTGAAAATTTCTCATCGCATTGAAAGCACAACCCCTTTGCCCTCTTGTCCTAAATCTTCGTCTCCGTGAGGCGTTTGAAAGTCACCCCCAATCGTGCGCCACTAACTGATCCCTTTGGAAATCTTTCTGTATCCCCATTGTTTGCGTTTTTTGGCCTCTCGCGGGTATGCTTTGGAACTCTCACTGAAACCCCAAGGTCTGAGTTTTTTGTCCTACCGAGGGTGTGTTGTTTCAGTATGAAAAGTCGCCTGAACTACTCCTATTAACTCATTCTGCTGTGTTTTTATCCTCGATCATCTGTGCCAACTCCATTGTCTCCCCTAACCCTCTCGGCCTTAGCAGGCGTAGCGCAGCTCGGATTTCTGGCTTCAGTCCCTTCATAAAATTCCCTTCCAACACCGCTTCTGAGATTTCCCCTAGACGCCCCGATAGCAACTCAAACTTTTCCCTATATTCCATTACCGTTCTCTCCTAAGTCAGCACAAAAGACTGTTCATACAAATCTCCCTCTTGAGTGGCCTGAAACCTCTCCAACAGCCAGTCCTTAAATTCACCCCACGATCTCAATGGTTGTCGTTGTTCTCGCCATTGAAACCATGCAAGTGCCTTTCCCTCCAAACATAGCGCCACCACCATCAATTTTTCTCTCTCCGAGAGTCCATTGACGGTGAAATAGCACTTTACCCTATACACCCATCCATAGGCATCCTCGGCATAAAAAATGAGCATTTTCAATTTCCTTACCCTAGAATCAGCCCCAAATTGAGTCTGCCCCGCCCAATTTCACGCCATTGGAGGTCTCCAACCTCCCAAATGTACCCCAATTTCCGCAAATCCCGAAGACCCAGCCCAAAACTCCCCTTGCCCGGCAGCATTTTGGTCATATTCGCTCCCCCTCTCACCAGAAATCCCCCCTCCTGGTCCACCGCTCCAAATCCAACCTGTCTAGACCCAAAGTTGCCTTGCTCCGACCCAAATGCAACCTGCCCAGGTTCTGCCTCACCTTCAAACGCCCCCAAGTCACCAAGCCCAATCACCTTGACTCCTACGCCGTCGCCCACCACGGGTTCCACGTACCACCAGATCCTTCCCCTGCCATACCACCATGGCCCATCGATGCTGCTGGTGGTGAGTTGAGGAGTTCTATCAATTTCAGCAACATGGTTTCAAAGGATGAAAATTGTTGTTGAACGGAGTGAAATTGCTCGTCAATGGTGGCCTTGAGTGATCCAATCTCCCCTTCCAATTTCTCTTCAAGCGCGTCTAGCTTCTTCGCAGCCATTGTCCCAGGATTCTTGCTCTAATACCACTTTGATAGGACTGAGGGCTAAATTAAGGCTGATTTTTATTGATTGAATCAAAAGAAAGAACAATCTTGACCTACAATTTGAGAGGTAGGTTAATCTCTACCAAAACTCCTAATTACTCCTAATACTAGACAAAACTCAACATAAACCCTAAATGACTCCTTAATGACTTACTTTTACCTGAGCCCTAATTAGTGAATAAGCAAAATTACTAAATTGCCACTGCCCCTTTATATTTGCTGCTAACATAAGTTTTCATTGATCTAACATCCAGGAACTTGAATAGGGCAAAACAGAAATACCCAAAAGGTTTTCACATCACTTAGCTGAAATTATAGGATGCAATTTTCCATTCATATCTAAATAATGAATTTTTTTTTTCCAACCGCAACCCTACGGTGACTTTCTAGAATGATCTTCCAAATTTACCACGCCATGGCACCAAAATGGAAAGTGCAAATGTAGCATATCAACCACCTGAAAATTTTGAAGAAAACTTATCCTTGGCTTCGGATATCTCAGCCACTTGTATATTGCTAGGACCAGCTGTACAATCTCCTTTCGAATTCTTAAAATTTTCCTTCATATTAATTTGTTCAGCTACTCCCACCTCACCTTTTGTTTCTTCCAAGTAATATCCAATTCCTGCCAAACAAGAGGTTCTTATCAGTTGAAAATATATTTCTCGGATGAAAGATGAATGAAATTTGTTTGGTTGACATTTATCACGTACGCAGACAATGTGTACCCTCACCAGTCTTATCTTCATGACCGGCTCCACTGTGAGGCATGATAGCAACATCAATTCCAGGAGTCCAGCCCGAAATATTTCTACCGGCAGTTTCATTGATCAGATCAAATGCATCTTGTGCCATTATGAAGTTTTCTTCATTTATAGGTTTGTCATTGCTAGACCTCCCAGCACAAACCTTTTGTGATGGTGAAAGAACCACATTGCTCGGTCCTGCACCCAAACTAAGAGATGATTTTTTGTCGACAAAGCTAGAATCAGCACATTTTAGACTCAGACCATTCTGCGAAGACCAAACTAGTTCAGAAAGGGGGTCGGTGGCCACAAATTTCATGTCAATCCTTGAGCCTGCATTTGCACCTGCACCTGAATCACTGTTCAATCTCCTCTGAACGCATTGGCTAGAATAACCCAGTGCAAGTCCCAAATCAGTCACTGGCTCTCTGTTCTCATTCTCTACATTCATCTTCAGCATGTGGCGCTCCTAGTCAATCCTGAAAAGACAATACGGTAAATCAACAGAAGAGAAATTCACAAAATTTGAAACAGTGATATGATAATGCATCATACTTCTATGAATCATAATAGCAGATACAGTTTTCCTCAAAGGACTAAAAGTTCTATGGACAATGTCCCAAAAGCTTCAGCTAGTAGGTAAGGACCTGAACAAATATACCAGCCCCCCCGATGTGCAAGACTGACACCAAAGGGCTGGTCATGTGCAAACCAGAAAAGACAGAAACTATTCCAACAAAGAGAGAATATAGAAATATAGACAAAAGCTGAAAATAGTACACAAGATCCCAAAAAAATAGTATTAAGCTCTAACAACGACAAAGCGACCGACATTATATGTTTACAAACGTTAGGCAGATGTATATAAAGACACTTTGCAAGTGGTCACGACCATCAATATCATATTTGGCTTACAGTTTAGGGATAAGTTTGATGTAAGAATAAGAAAACTGCAAGTAGAATTACAAGGCGATATCAACTATATTGAAGCATGCTATATTGGGTGAAAACCAAATTAATGTTGATCAGTTGCATTTGAGCAGCACTAGTTAATGATTATGCTCACAATTTCAACACCAAACCTCTACTAAACAAGAAATTGTTCTGCACTTCGGAGGTATTAAAACCAGTTGGTAATAATATGACATGACTAATTCTGTTCAAGGTAATCACTTATTTGAATGGTAATGGTTTCAAATAAATGCACACATGACAGGATGCTATTGACTTGTTATGCATCTGACAAAGTACATCTGAGTTGCAGGAGATTTTCTCGAAACAGGAAACACATTTTGCAGATATATTAAGCATAGAATCACATCATATATCTTTAACATCACGTAAGATATGAAAAGACAAATGGAGGATCACAGATATCATAATACAGGTCTGAATTCTTGGATGAACCTGTCCTTGCCTGGATAACAAAGGATATGATAATTGTCAAAACATTCAGATAAATCACCTTAGAAAACAAAACACTCAAACTTTCTTCGGAATTGAACATATTCCATGTACCGTATAAAAGAAGTGTACAATTATCAAAAATTATCTCTAAAGGATAATCCACTACTAAAAGCTATGACTGATAAATAAATAGGGTAGGAATTGGAAAGCAATAATATTATCTATAAACACAAGCAATTTACTGTAGCAGCTGCCGAGTGTTGAAAGCAACAAAGGCAAAGCAAAAACATCGGAAGTAAGAGATACCCATTTGAGTAAAGCATGATCTGAGCATACCCAAATACCTCATTCTTGAGAAAACCCTCATACAAACTTCCCCTTCACCTTTCAATCCAAAGCACTTCAAAAGAACCAAAGTAAAAACCGAAAAAATAAAGCATTAGAATTTAAGAAACAGAGAGGGTTTCAAGTTAAAGGCCAAAATTGATGAACAGAACCAAGGGCTTTGTCCAGCACGCACATGAAGGGCAGAAGGTTCTCCTTCTCTCTCCAAGTCTCAGTAGCTCTTCCCGAGATTCGAAAGTTATGAGGTTTAGAACATGCAACGTGGACACATCCCATGCCAATAATGTTTAAGACGGTGGGTTTTGCATTATATCTGTTTATATCAAATTTACATACTACAACGTCAGTACTGTACAAGTTACAACACAGCGGCTGCTGCCTCAAAACTCAAATCTTTGTTTTATTATTTATTATGTCTCAGCCGAAAAACATTAGCAATTTGCCGGACTCTAAAAATGGAAACACAAATGTGAAGGTACTTTTCAAGTCAGACTTGTAAGTACACCCTAAAAATAAAAAAGATTAAACTTATCTCTAAATCTAATGATTATGTGTCCAGCTCACTTAATCAAAAAATTATAAAAGAACCCAAATTTTATAATAGGTCGTTATAAAGCGGTTATTCTTAGAAAAAGGTTATTCTTTTTTCACGTGGGACTTTGGGAACTTTGGGTTGTGGATTCATTGGGTCCCGTGCATATGTAGCCCAACGTTCTTGGTTGAAATTTGTCTTTGGAATCATTTTAATATTTATAAAAGCGGATTGAGATGGTGATCTCCTTGGATATTCCCAAACGTTTGGCATTGTATAGTAATGAAAGTACCGAGGTGAAAGATTCAATTTGAAATAAAATTATATTTAATTTTAAAATGGGGTATTACATTTATTACTAAATATTTTAAATAGATTGAATTGAACTTCAATAGGTTTGATTACAACGGACAAAGGTCATTAAAATTCTCTTGAGCTCCTTTCGTCCATCAATTAAAAGGGAGTGATCTCCTTCAAAGTTCTCTTGATCATAATCAATTCGCAAACACACCACCAAGGTTAGGATGAAATGATGATGTTGATCCTTAGATATGTGCCAAGGTGGGGACCTCATTTTTACAATAAATCCTCTTGCTTATTAATGTTAGGATTAGGGTTTCGGCCAAGTATCAACCACCATCTTAAGGTCTGGGCCAACTTGCACCACTAAAGCTTCTTATCAATTATCACCCACTATCTAACAAAGTCGGTTGGATCTCTATCACTCTCAAGCTTGTCTTCCCACACAGACACAGACTAATCGACGATGCCATTAATTAACCAACCATCCATGCATTGCCTTGTAAAATGATCCAATTTTCATAAAGACGTTGAAAAGAAGATTTTCACTTCAACTTCATCGTGAATGTTTTGTTATTTAAGATTGGAATTCAATTCGTGAAAGTTGTCAAGAAAATATTTGAGGCAGGACTAACAGTTGGGATACATACGTCATGTTTCATCAAACTATTCTACAAATATGGCAGTCTTGAAAAGTCGCCAATTTACAAACTGAATTAAGATCTTTCCTCGATCTGAGTTCTCATGTTTATAATTTTACTCAAGAGCTCAAATTAGGAGTGATTCGCGAGCCTTACCGAACATCTTTTTAATTTTTTAATTACAACGATAGAAAAACTTATGAGAAATAGTGACAGTTGTCTTTGGGCGTGGGAATGTGATCTTAGATAAAGGGAAGTGTTTGAAGGTGCAAATTCAGAGTTTACATATATGTCACCAAATAAAAATTAGCGAGGGTTGATGGGTGGTCACAATCACCATACTTTGACAACCTCGAAGATAGAGTGAAAATTGATATTTGTACCAATAACATCGTATGATTGCCTTCCTGAGGTTGTAGAGAGACCGATGAAGAACAATCTCTATAGCTATATCATAGCATAAATCCACAAGGGAAAAGAGACATTCTAGGAGACAATGTTATATATTCTCCAGACCGGTCTTGATCTTATTCAAGGACAATATATGTCAAAACTTGAGAAAAATGTGGCTCTACATGTTCCTTTTGCTCGCTACAGAAGCAACAAACATGGTTGACAAATTTTACGCTTGCAGGATCTTCCAATTTTATGCGCAGCACCTGGGCCAGGCTACTGAGAAGAGATTATCTTTGGAATATTTGAAATCAATTTAGCCCTATTGAGTATCGAGATATCTTAATTTTTAAGCCATTACCGCTGTTAAAAAACATTAACTACAAAACAAAAATAAAAATTAATATTGTGTAACAAATATGACTTTTTAATAATAATTTTCACAAAAATATTGAAGATAATATAAGTTTTTCATTATACAAGCGTAGAAATAAATTCACTTAATTTTCAAAGCTACATCAATAAGTGTTTACCAAACATTTTAATTCAAAACCCTGGCAGCAACCAACCAGCCTCTGAGTAGTTTAACTACAAAGCACATATGAACCACCAAATAACCTAATACTTGACTGGTGATCATAAAAGTTAACCAGTGAGAGCTAAAACAAAAATATATCTTGTTTTCAAATGTAAAGTTATATAGCTCTCCATAGCTCTCCACATTTACTATGCTACAAAGAACACAGAACGTTTTGAGGGAGGAAAAGAAAGGCTTAAGTTTGACACTTGACACCTATATTTAAAAAATATTGATATATATCAAATCATAGATCAAGTAATAGATTGATGCACTGTTTTGTGAAAATTGTTGCGAATCCTGAAAGTTAAAAAGACAAATAAGTAATATTTTATCTGAAAAATCTCACCGCCTGACAATTCTCCGCCCAGCTCCCAGCAACAATGCCTTCCCAATTGCACCTGAATGAAGTCCACAAACTACAGCAACAGTTCCACCAATAACTATCCATTTCCAGTCTATGCCATGATCTTTCTGATATTTAGGGCTGGCCACTTGCCCTTTTTCCTCTTCACCAGAAACTGGATCCAGAGATTCCATGCTTTCATCAAAAGAAATTTTTGTTGTGATGCTTGCCATCAGTGCCCTTCCAGGTGATGATGCCTCTGATTTCCTAGCATTCTGATATGCTTTCATGCCGGAGTTTAATTTCTTGACACCACCCCACATACCATGCCGGATTGCCAACTTCGCCACATCTTTTGGGATCCCCATTTCTTCATAATGGATAAGATTAACCTCACAAGCAGAAAGCTGCCCATCTCCTTTAAGGGACTCCACTGCATTTGTGTTTCATACAAAGGCAATGAAGGGGCATCAGCAAATCGAAATTTGAATAGTTGTCAGCTGCAATTTAGTGAAACCCAATTGGTAAACTGAACACTCACCAGCCCTGATAACCCAACTTGAAAAATAGTGCTCCACACGCCTTGGCTTGTCACGCTTGGGTAAAGCCGGATATGGCACACCCTGCAGTATTATATAACTCAAAACATCAATATTCATTGTCAACAAGATGAAATGCGACGAAACACTGATTACTAATGATGTAAAGATCCTTATGAGTCTTCCATAATACAGAACATGGACTGATGGAAATAAAATGTGCAACAACACTCTGTTGCTAACCATGGAATAACGTAAATTCCAATGAAATAATGAACGCAGACAGGAGCATAGAGGGTCTTGCAAATGTTTTAAGCAAAACCAATTATCAGAATGCAAATTTAATTTTCACAATCAGTTTCAGAAAGAACAGCACATGAATAGTTAAGATTCTGATAATAATTTATCAAACAAGGAATCCAAAAAAAAAAACAATCAACTGCACTTATGCACTGGATCCCAAAGACAACAAGTTGGATTTCTAAGCTCTGAACCTGTACCTTTGTCACACAATAATAATTCTTTCCCGCCTCCCATATTCTTCGACCAATAATATACTCTCGATCGCTGCAGAAGAAAGGAAACTGCAAATAGGAAGAAATAAAGGCATCAATCAATCTGGTAGTAGAACAAGAAAGCAGCATTACAAAACCCAGATATCAGAAAAACAAAATTTTTTTTTCCCACAAACCTTTTTTATCCACTGAACAATCATTGTCCCAGTCTGAGGACACTCCTGCAACGTTTTAACATATGCAAGCATATGATCCCATTTACGTCGAAACTCATCATCCCAGAAAAAATCTCTAACCAATTCCGGAGTTGCACCCTCAAACACAGTTCTAGTTCGATAAACTGCAGGCCCAGTCTGATAAAGAAAATCATTATCAGCTACTAGTGCACAATGCTTGAGATCACCATCAGCTAGTTATACATGATCGGTAAAAAACTGAGTGAATATGATGCACAATCACACTCACAAAAAATATCTCCACTGAAAGAGAAAGGAATGCAGGCCCCATTATATGGTGGCTTTGACTCCAACAATTAAATAGCTGAAACTAATTCTAATGGCAATAGCATTTGTTTCTCTGCAAACTAAGTTCCAAACGCAATCATAAACCCAATTGGGAAAATGGCTACGTAATTAGTCCAAGTATTTTGGATATCTAATCCAGCAGTAACCACACCTTACCAAATATGCTCATTTATAGATAAACAACGACACTAATTTCCCCAGTACATATATTGTTTAGCAGTAATTCTTAAAAGCATTTTTTCAGAAGATGAACAGCAGAAAATATTAAGCAAATGACAACCTACCTCGGGCTCACAGCGCCAAGCTTGGTATGTCATGTTTGGGGTGGATTTCTCCATCAAAGTTTGCCATTCCATCTCTCCATCCTTCCTTTCAAGCAACTGCAATAGGCGCTCTAAATCATTCTCAGTGACAACATGCTGCTCTTTCACTGCAGTTCTGGCACCAGGGCTGCAAAAAAGAGAACTCTAATAACTTAATTCATCCATAAATAGAGATGACATAATCTAGCAGTAATGAAATAACGTAGTCATGCTTACAGCAACATGATTATAACAGGAATGATAAAATGTCTAGTACACAACTAGCTGCAACCCAAACATATCTTGTACACAAGACATGAGCAACATTATTCTCATTCCTCCATTCAAATTGCATGAATATTTATCCCCAAAATCCCATAGTCCCTATAATAATAAACATGTAACCTGACTGGTGGGGGCATGGGTACCTAGCCTGCAATCACCTACTTACATTTTGGGAAATGGGAACGCTGTTATCCTAATCAAGAGTACCCAACACATGTTTCGTCCCTAATAGTTTCCCACATCTAAAATTACACAAAAATAACAGCTGCCAGCATTAACATTCATATGATTTTCATGAACATTATTAGGTCACAAATTTCACCCAAAAAAAATAATAAGTAAAAAAGAAATTGAATTTTCATTACCGAATCAAACTAAATCCAAAACTATAAAAACTACAAATTCAATACTAACCTAGCATCACCATCGGCTCCTTCACCAGCAGCGGCCGCTGAAGCGGCAGCCGATTTCGCGCCTTTTCCTTTGAAATTGTTCCAAATCACGCGGCAAGCCGAGAACGCCGACAGAGCCGTGAAAGCGAGCCAGAGCCGCCGAGCGCCGAAGCCAGGCGGCGCGGCAGTCCATATAAATCTGAACTTGCTCCGGAGGCCAAGGAAGACCAATCCGGTCCATCTCGGCCGCCACGACCAGCCGATCACGAGACCGATCATCACGGCTAGCCAAATCGGAACTGCACATAGCAAAATGTCGACTAATGTTTCGGTAATCGAAGGTCTCTTCAAAAAGTCCATCATCTCGAAGAAAACCTCGTCCATTTCTCAAGAAAATTTCAAATTTTCCGAGAAACTGTTAGATTTTCCGACACAATAAGCTCACATTGATTTTTCGCCCCGACAGATCTAGAGAGAGAAATCGAAGTGGGAGGTCTCTAGAGGGAGAAAGTTGCTAGCTGTTGATTTTGACATTACGAATCATGACGTGGCAGTGTCGAGACCATTGATGGAGGTTGGGTTCGGTCTGCGGATTTTAGGGCCAGTAGGCAACGTTGGGAATGTAGTAAGAGGAGAAAAACCGTGTCGTTTGGCTAGGATGTGTATTGCACGCGAGAGAGGGAGCGTGAAGAGTTGAGGATAAGGTTCTTTAATGATTAGTCAAGAAAGAAGCTAGAGTAAAATGCTGACT
Organism: Luvunga scandens; assembly: GCA_030449905.1. NCBI lineage: Eukaryota > Viridiplantae > Streptophyta > Magnoliopsida > Sapindales > Rutaceae > Luvunga > Luvunga scandens. The sequence goes on from JASUUG010000478.1 coordinate 4,813,292, forward strand.
CCGGTTAACTGATATTCGGCTTCTGGTCGGATCGGACCAGATACGCTGCGGCTGGTAACTGGTTTGGTAACTGACTTCCAATCATATTCTGCCACATCGACATTCGTACTAATGCTACCTTTTTCTGTTTTTTTGTGGAAATGTACTAATGCTTTCTTTTGTTTTTGAAAGATACTAATGCTTCAAGTAACCAATGATTTCGTAACAATCCATTTTAGATTGGGCCTAAGCCCATGGGATTTCAATTTTTATTTTTAAATTCTCAACCAACTTTTACTACAAGAGCTAAAGCCTTAACCTTGTTTATATAACATTTTCTGAATGGCCGGTTAAATTTTAATAAGGAACTGTCGTGACATAATATCTAATTATTTAATGAGACTACAAAATTAAATATAAAGATGTCTAAATATTATTTGGTCTATCTTCAAGAAGAAAATTATTATTTGAACTTTACCTAGTATTATAGTCAATTTATCATGAATCTCATGTTTATACCATGATCAATTTATCATAGTTTAAGGGTTTACTTTATATTAAAAGTTTATTTAAGTTGGAGACCCACGTAAACTATTTTTCGGTTCAGTGACGAACACTTCTTCTTCTTATTCTTAAAGATAGAATTTTGAGTGCTCCATATAAATTGTATGTGTTGATTTTCTTTCAAAAATTTGAAACTTAAAAATATATCTAATTCATATTGTACCGTCAATAATATAACCAAATTGTGATTAGATTGTAAAGTAATTGAAAAACCAAACTCTGGTTCAATCTTCTCTCAAATACTTTCAAAAAATACACGTTCATAATTCAATGGATTCTTATAATACATGACCGTCAACCAATCATGTGAGATAAATGCACGCATAACAAGAATTCAGCCAATGAAAGTAAGCATTCTTTTATTATTATTATTATTTTCAGAGTTAGATGTACCCTACACCTCATTATTCACCATTACTATCATAGAATGTTACATTATGATTATTATTATTACTATTATTAATACTATTTCAAGAAGGCCCCTTCCTTCTTTGGCACTGTCAAAAAAGTAACGCGTTTTGCTACGGAAAACAAAATCTTCCCCTTTACTAGTTTTTGTTTTTACACATATAAAATCAAGAAAAGAAATGTTTTGTGGTGCTACACAATACACATGACCCCTTTCACTCTTTTAAAAGTGTATTCTTTTTTCCAAGCAAAATTTTTTAAATCTGCTGTTGAATGCTTTTTAGGATTTTCAAATGGTCAAGTCTCAAAAAAGCACCTTAAAAAAGTATTGGAGAACCAATGTCCGTTCTCTCGACTAACTATTTTGGAGAAAATTTCAAGGTCACTCTTTATCGAGCATGGGAATTACTTTTTTGTCATACGTACTCAAGATGTCTCCCTTCTCTTTTGACCCATCCGGCCATCCAGCGATCACAAGTACATTACGCACGGATTTATATCGATGCAATAATTTACGTAAATTATGAGCTCATTGCTTATGATTAATGTACGGATAAATCATGGTCACTAAAAGGCTAAAGGTCGATTCGTCTGAGTTGCCTCGTTGTTATTTGCAAAAAAATTTGTAGCACGTAGATTCCTTTGAATTGTGATGATGCGGGATCCTAACTTTGGTTATTGTGATGTCATAAACTTGAATAAGCAAATTACAAATTTTTATGCGTTTGGTCAAACAATGGCACATGCAACAACTTTCCTTAAAAACTAAAGACTCAAAGCAAAAGAAAGAAAGAAAAATAAATAAATAAAAAGATTAAACTTTATATATGTGAGTATGCTGGCACATGCATAGAGACAAAAACGATCCTTTCATTAATGCAAGAAGTCCCTAGAACATGCATGAACAATACATATGAAGCGAGACTCCAGCTGGAGGCATTGAAATTGGCTACCTCTCTTTGCAAACTTCCATTGCTTTAATTCTCCATTTTTCCATTAGTATTTGATTCGGTTTTGTGCTCACAACTAGTTATATATGTTCATTTTTCAATGGTTGTTGACTCCTAAGAATGAATTTTGATAATCGAAAAATGGATTTATGTTTATTTGATAGTATTCAAAATAAGTTTATGATTATGATGTTTTAGGAGTGCGTATCCCATATCTTGAACATTGTTAGATAATTAAATTTTCTTAATTTTTTCTTCTTCTTTTTTATCATTTAAAAGTGTGTAAATTACAGGAGTATAGTATTCTTGAGCGTGTAATCAGACCCATAAGATGAAAAAAAAATTATTTTTTAAAAAAACTTAGCTGAAATGTTTGTTGTTCGAAGTAGTGTCGGTTTTCAATTTCATGCACATATTAATTTGTGACCCGCGTTAGGTAGAATATGGCCCCCATTTGTGACCTACATGTTTCTTAAAAAGTGAAGAATTGGCAAAGAATCAGGAGCTATGGTCATGATAGCAGTCTTATGGAGACAAATAAAAGGAGTGAATTCAAAGCTCAATTTAATTTGATGGGGTACTACTACTTCTCTCATCTCGTGTAACAACTAAAGTGAAAGTTCTTAGCTTATATTCTTTGCAGCTCCCCACAAGCAAAGCTAATTTGGCAAAAATTTCAACTGCAAAAAGATTGAGAGAAACTTTATTTTTGTCATTTTTTTTTCCCTTTTGGTCAGATTTTCACACGAAAACCTCATTTCTCGTCATCACCGAATTTGGTTTAACCAACAAAAAGAGGGGAAAAAAAAAAAGAGAGAGAGAGCAAGTGCAGATTAACCCAGGTAGTGCCGTACTGCAAGATCAAAAGTTTCAATGTTTCTTCTTAAATCCTATGAGCAGAAATATTATACTTGTAGCAATGCCAATCCGTACGTCTCGGGATAATTAAGTAGACTGAAGAATCTTTTGTTGGTGATTTAATTTCTTGGAGACTTAGTATGTAACTTTACTTCCACTTTCACTTGCTTAATATCCACATATATATATGGATTCTGTTCATATGAAGGTGATATTGCGTTATTTTGCAACATGTTTGATGTGATCAGAAAACCAAAATGTAGATTATGGACAACAAGAAAAAGTAATCTTGCTATGAATCAGCTCGAAGTGGAGATCAAATATAACATATATTATACAATATACCTGCTTAGATTGTCATCAGCGTCTTCCAAGAAATGCCATTTGCTCTATTTGGCATATTCATATCCCTATGTGATCTTCCATGAGTGCTCTCAGCAGCTGCATATAAAGGAAAGCACAGTTAGCTAAGTTTGATTTGAGAAAGAAGATGATTGATTGTTGTGTTCATACAATTGAAGGCTAAAACACACCTTGTTGGGGGGAATGAAGCCTGGTCCGAGATCATTCAGATGATTTACTATTCTTCAAATGAATGGTCTCGAACCAGACAGCATTCCCCTCAACTATGAGAGAAAGAAAGATATATACAACTGCTTTGATATCATTGATTTGCCCATGCATTGTTTTCGAATGGCCCTTTATATGTGTGAATGTGAGAGGATGAGTCAAGAGTATCATTTTGTGGGTCACATGACGTATTGTCCCACTTTCTACACCTTGCTTTACACAAGACTTCAAACCAATTTAGCCTTGGATTTGCATGGCTGTAAGTGTGTATGTATACTTGCCATAATCCAATATGGGATGGGGGTTATAATAATGCAACAAGAATCTAATTTTCTTTGGTTTTGTTGCATCCAGATTGATGCCAACACAACCTTAAGAGTTAAAAGAAAAATGATGCGAAACCTAGCTGTTTGGCGGAGGAAGTTTAGACGACAAATGAGTTGAAATTAGATACGAGAAGTAGTTTGGGTGCAATTCCGGGAGGAAAAAGCAAGAGCTTCATTTAGCAATCAAAGGAGGACACGTGGCATTGATATTGCCCGTCTGATGAAGCAATCTTTATGAAGATTTATAAAAGTATTTGTTTACGTGATTATCAGTAAACAGTGATTTAAAGAAATGGAATACCTCTATTCCATGATGATATTGTTTAAAGGATGTCTCTTTTTGTTTCCCACTTGAGGAAAAAGGCTAGACTAGAGGTTAGACAAAGCTTCATCAATGAGGCCATACCACAAATGCTCTGATTCTTGGCTTAAATGGAAAGATATACAGCTTGGCCTGTTACTGCTTTTTCAAGATCAAGATTTGAGTTAAAGCAATGGGAATTTGGCACAGCCAAGGTTATAAGTGGTTTTTGCAAAACTTGTCGTAACTACTAAAGCAATTTACTAAAGACTTCTGCTAGAGACAGTTAGCTATGTAAAAGTGCTTTTAATAAACGAACGCTTTAGGCTTCATTTGGTATCGTGGTACTGTGACTTTTAGGATACAACAGTTGTAAAATAACAATAAATAGTGTTAACATCACCTCAAGTTTCAGAATACAATTGCCAGAACACAATATCAAACAGAGCATTAATTTGTCCAAGCATGGAAAGAACTGTATGAAAATAGAAAATCAGGATCGGACACGCACTGAAAATTCAAGAGCTTAAAGTAGAGCCAATACAAAGCCAGAGTGCTTTTGACTAAGCAATCTTGTTTCCACAAATGGGGCATATCCTGCTAAAAAAGTCGTCTTTTGCTGTTTAACCACAAACAATTCACCCATTAAGTTCTTTACGCTCTGCGTCCTTTTTTCTTTTGCTTTAAGACCTTTTCATTATGAAGCTAAACATAACTCCTCAAAACAGTAATTTCTAGTCCTGTAAAGTCCTATAAAGCACAATCTCCACCAAAATCAGCAACAATTAATGGGTCCATTTTGCCTCTAACTTTAACCTCTCTTTGTGGATAAAGTAAGCAAACATCACTTCTCACACACTACCATACAGGCAGACCCTGAAGAACACAATCTTCATTGAATTCAAACATTTCAGTACTAACATTACAAGTTCTGATTTGTATAAAATGCTGCAAATGTAGTTCAGTGGATTATTTGAAGATGAGCAAAAGATAAACAAACTTCGATCCGAATTAAACAAATGAACAAAGGTTATTACAAAATGGGGACAGTTTATATAAGTTACAGAAAATTTACACTTAATAATTACACAAACATTGCAACAAGTCCTTGCAAATTTAAAGCAACAAAATGCACATTCTTCAGAACAGTCATGGGAAAACAAGAGAAATAAACACCTTTTCCTCTTTAAATTAATAAATTAGAGTGCTGCTCACCATAAATCAAGATTGGAAGACAACACCAATTTCTGGATTACTATGACCGTATACCTTGGGAGGCATTATATCTTCCACTAGCTTAGGCTTGTCTTGGAGTTTGCAAATGACATGGCCATTTGGGATGTTGCTTGGATCCTTTTTGTCAGTGGAAACAAGGGTGGTGTCCTCTCTGTAATTACCTAGACTTTGACGATTTCCCATACGACAAGTTCCCTTCACTTGGTCTCCTTGATTCAAACTGACGGCATCACTACAGCTCTTCCTTCGGCCCAGCTTTGGTGATTTTGCACGAGTTGGTGGCATCTGGTATCCATTAAAAGCAACAAAATGCAAGCAGATAAATTTGAAAGAAATTTCTAACAGGTGAACTATGCACTAATCTTTTTCATTTTCCTTCACTACAAAATTCAATACATGTTTTGGCAATTTTGACAACACAGCAATTTCATAGCCCATCGATATCCTAAAGTTCAAACATGATGGAAAAGGAATAAATCAAATTTATGCTGTACCTTTTTGAGTTCAACTTTTGGTGGTGGTCCGTCATGGTAGAAGCTTGGCATTGGGCTCGCCTTAAATGTTAAACTCTTTCTCAATTGCTTGAGAGCTGCTTCTGTCTCTTCCTTAGAATATTAAGATTTACAAGGACAGAACAACAACATGGGTTAGAGAATTATCTGACACAACAGACAAATACAAACTGGATAAGACTAATCTTAAACACAATTAATTTCCACCTACAATTGTGAAAAAGAGATATTTGTAATTATCCTTGGGTGTCTACATCAGAGTTGTACCTTAGTCCTGGCATCACTTTGGCTTTTCTCAGCTTCCAGAGCTTGGTGTTTCTCCTCTAGTTTTGAATAAAACTAAAAGTGGTAACATAATAGGCACAGAGATTCAGATCAAATTACAAATGAAAAATCAAAAAGTAATTTACGTGAAATAGATTGATGAATGCAGTACCTCCTTCCGTTTCTCTGCACGTTCAGTGCATCTAAATGTAGGAGCTGCTGCAACAATCATCCTGGACTTCACAGTCCGCACTGATGCTGCAGTGCTAGGGATGGTCAAGAGATAACATCAATTTTGAACAAAGAGAGTGAGGAGGTAATAAAAAAAAAAAAGCATAAAGAAATGACAAATCAAGATAAAGTTCCTGGGGCAAGAGGGATACGAGGAAGCGACAGAACAAGAATCTTCTTCATCAGGAAGCTTCTTGTTATTGGGTTGCAATGGCTTCCTTGGAACCAGAGGTGGCTGCAACCAATCAGACAGAAGTTCATAGGTCAGCTAAGAAAATTCCTTATCCTGAATTTCAATATTATGATTTCCAAATAGAGTAACACATTTTAACCAAAAGATAACTTTGAGCATAAGTTCAAGCTGCTTACTATGCTACTATGACATTCATCTTTCTCCAACATTCTAAATTTACCATAACTGGAAAAAATATTGGAAATCTCGATTAAGCTGCTGAAGCTACCTGATTCTGCTTTTTACTGTTCAGATGTCGCAGGCTATTTGTATTAGATGATGTATTCATGCTCTTGGGTTCAGCCGCAGGAGGACGGGTTCCATTTGAAGCACGCTTTTCAGTTGCTAGGGAAAATGGCTGTGGAATGGTGTGTTTTGTTCGAACATTTCCAGCTGTTGCCTTTGAAGCGTGCTTCACAACTAAACGTTCCTTATTATTTTCCTTTGTTTTGACATCTTCTGGTTTGATCTTCTCTGCAGGCAAGCCAGCTTCAGGCATTGAGCTTACTACATTCTGTTCTTCCTTACCTTTCTCGACCTCAATTGAGTTTGCTGTGGTACATTCCTTCACTTCATATTCTTTTATGTCAGTGCTTTCTTCCACACTTTGGAGCTGAGGATCCCCGTCAACATGTTCAAATGGCCCCTCAACATCATGATGATTGGGAATTGTTTCATGATCAGAATCATGGGAAACACCATTTGAATAAACTATGACACAATCGGCTTCCTTGTCCATGCAAACATCAGTAACTTCTATCCCCATTTCACTGCAACACAGAAATATGAATTTCAAAATCACAATATCTTTTGATATTCATCAGGTATGACAAATAATCTATGCACGATATGTATAGTAAAATTCTCTCTAGTCGTGGCATTGTTCGGTGGCCAAAATCATGCTAACACAAGACAAACTCTCCTTTGAAGGCAAAATAATGAAAATAAAATTTTCTCTCAACCATTACTTTAACAATAATATAGACTTTGATAAAATCGTAAACTACTTTAGATTGTAGAATCAAATGCACAAAGTAAGTGTGTATCAGATGCTATACCAGAAGATAAGCAAAAAATTGGAGTACACTTCATTACATTTCAGTAGAAGAACAGAGTCTATCCCAAGGGCTCAATTAAGCCCTTTTACAACCTACACACACCTAACATGAACAAGAACCAGGAATCCATATCACTTATTTCAGAAATCCAATTACTAAACATACAGACAGGGCATGCTTGTTATAAGGTAGTGAGGCAAGATTCAGCACAATCCATAAATAGTACATCCATTATGAATGGAAAATAATCAAGGTTATGATGGTAATGTGATTGCTTAACTTTTTCTATTCATGTAGGGATTCAAAAACTCAATTAATCAACAAATTAGTGGAGGTCAAAACTACAAGGACTCTGAATGAAATTTCAAAACCTAAAACTAAGGGAGAACCAATGAGGTTTTCTCAGCATCATGATTACTAAATGAAGCCTGGAGCAGCATGTGTCCTTAACCAAGTCTTACGACGGGGTCGGTCAGCAACTAGTATCCTGTGAAGCATGCAGTCATCTGCTAAATACTTTCTCTTTTCCAGGACAACACTCAACAACAAAATTTACATGACCAATAAGCAAGTAAAAGTCATTTTAAGGGCAAGTAGACACATATTATGATTTTTCTGAAGAAATAGAGACCAGTTGCAGTGATGAAATATTGAAGCTAGAGCAGGAAAAATAAATGAGGAGAAGAGAAAATATTTAAAAGAAGCAACCACCTTGGCTTTGTCAAACAGTTTGTTTATTGTTTAAGAAAAAGTAGCAGCAAACAGAATCATTTGCCTTCCAACTACCGGATGGTCTGGACACCTAAAAGGAGAATTAGGACTAAAGAATGCTATGAGAAGTGGGTGTGCTTAATATGAAAATTATGACAAAAGTCCACCTAAACAACACAATTATACTCAATAAATGTAGGGACATATAGAGACTAAGTCAAAAAAAAATAAGAGCACAATTTTAAGTTCAACTAAGAAAAAAAAATACACAACTAAAATTCAAGTGCGAGAAAAACAACTTTCCAATTTCCAAACATAGGTAATTTGGCATAAGAAATGAAAACAACGTTCCTGCAGATATTTTTAAAAGGATGGAGATTCCATCAACTATAGAATGGATTCTAATTAAAACCAAATATCTTAAGTCAATTACTAAGAAATAATTTTATAACGAGCTCCAGCTGTCCCGTCCATAAATTGAGCTTATACCTGGAATCATAAATGCATTATCTGTTCAAACCTCACTAAATTATTCATACATAAGATTAAATTTAAAAAAGAAGGACATTAATCTCAGCTAACAGAAAAGTCAATCCAGCTGAGACCCAGAAAATATTTACTCACAAAAATGAAGAAAACAATTGAGAAAACAAAACTTGAACCTTAACATTTTGTTCTCATTCCAATACGAACAAAAATCTACTGTCAAACTTGAACTTGACCTCAACTAAGCTAAAACATTTAAAAAGTTTAACTGTTCTTGTTTTCAATTTCTTCATATTTCTCAAAAAAAAAAAAGAGAGACAAACACACTATAAAGTGAAAAATGAATCACAAAACAAACCCAAGAAGCCAGCAAGCACTAAAAGAGAAGCAAAAAACAACATTTACAGATCGGAGGACAAACTAATAACGAATGCAGTATCGAAATTGAAAGCTACATTGCATGTACATGCATGCAAAAATGATAAACGGATCAAGAGGCAAAGCCAGAACAATGAAAATAGCAAAAATGAAAAATTACTCACAGTTATGGTCCGATCTGTGAAGAATTGGAAGTGGGTTTTATGTGTTTGCGTTCGAGTGTTTGTTGTCGTCTGCTGTTTCTTCTGTTGCTTGCTCTATAGGTTTTATACAAGTGCTTAGTGCGTGCGTCGTCGGTGACAACGGCGTTAACTAACGGAATTATTTGAGATTTTGAAAATTGGAAATTTTTCGAATCTTACCATAAGATTTTCTTTGCTTTTTCCTTAGCCCACCAAATTTACCTTTCTGCTCAATTAAGGTGGATAATTTGATGTCCTTTTATTTTCAATATTTGACAATAAATTAAGAAACGTACTTTATTTTTTTTTAAATTGTTATTATCACAAAGTGCCCTTAACATATAATGTACCACTCATGTGTATATTGACTCCAATGTTCAGACCATTTCACTCAAATTTAGAAATAAATACATATGAAATGAACCCAATATTTAAACCATGTTATAAGTAGACTAATTCAAAGGAAACTTATTAAACTAGAGTTTTAAAGTTCTTTTATGCTAATTCTAAATAATGAGAATTTAATATAATAGATAAACTAAATTATTATTACGTAATAAAATTCTACTCATTGAATTTTAAAGCCCAAAAAAAAAAAAAAAGCAAACGAAACACTTAAACATATATTTAAAAATAAATATAAAAACCATGGAGACTAGAGAAAGACTAAGAAATAATTTAAACTTGCAACATGGCCACTAAAGAAATAATTTTTTTTTGCTGAAACAGATAGCTAATATAGGTATATAATATACGATTAAATTCATCTCGTCACAAGTTTGAAAATAATATATTATATACCTAAAAAAGACACACATAACTCAACAGATAACCCAAGTTCCGACTCCGAAAAGGCATCTATCCTGTTGTTCCCACACAACCATCCTACATCATGAGGCAAAAACTTCAATTAATTCTTGAAGTCATACACACCTTAATTAGACTTTTGTAAATTTTATTTTTTTTAAAAAAAAGACACAATTGGGACTTGTTATTGGGTATTCAATTAATTGCAATTTGCTTTAAGAAACTTGTAATTAAACATGAATAATTAGATAATTAATTTTTTTTTAGGAGACCTTTGAGTTCTGGATAAGCCCTTGCAATCTTAAATCATCATTCTTCTTGAAAATTTTGTTCTAACATATAAAAAATTTTGCCTCGGCTATCAAACTCGTGCTCGGCTTGAAATCGGCAAACAAAATGTGACTGATAAGGTTTTGTCATACGTCATGTCCTAAGCTCACTTTGTCCCTAGAAGTAGAAAAATTGGTTCATCAAATTATTTTAATCAACTTTTCTTTTTCTTTTTTTCTTTAAAAAAAAAATTATGAACATAATTTTGGTGATTAGTTGAGATGTTAAAGCATTATAATAGGAAAGCGTCTATTTATTTTAGAAGATTAAATATTCATGTCGTAACCAAAAAGCAAAAAAGTAATTAAAGAGAGAAGATGTTCCATCTAAATAATTGCTTAGGCCCCATCTTTGATTATTCCTGCTTAACCCTTTTGATAAAGCCCTAACACCCTCTAATTTGAAATTTAATACATACTGCCTCCTTTTTTCCAATATATATTTTAATACCCGATTATGCCCAAGCCTATTTTCTTAATGGACATCATGTGCCCTCACCTAAATAAAGTTTGGTGAGTTGAGTTCTAGCTAGCTAGAGTTTGACAACCAAAAGTTGTCTTGTCCCATTTGAACTTGTTCTTGTTATAACAACTACATCTCCTTGTTTTCATATGCATGGTTTAGTTGCTGCAATTTTCATCCATTATTCCATCCAACTAATCCATGAATGATCACAGTCTTATGCTCTTTTTTAGACCAAATTGGTGGAGATTCCCATTGTGAGGAATAAGCTCATTTTTCTTATTTTATGGATTTCTATCAACACTCTTGCATGTGTTCACTTTTCCTATAAAGTTACCATTGCTAACCAATCTCTTTATCACGATGATATTATTTTGTTCTCACCAGTTACTGAATGATCAATTAACATGATTTGAATACTCCTTATACATACTCAAACCACTGCAAAATTGTCATAAGATAGCCACCAATTCAAAGTATCTTCATTACTATGGTGAATAAGTAGTAGTTTCTTGTAAACCAATTTAAGGGCAAATTCAGATAGAGATGAATTAATAGATAAAGATTGATAGAGACAAAGTAAGCCCGTAGGTTTATTATTCTGTCATGAGCAATTAGGTTATATAAGAAGGAATATGAGTTAAGAGTTGTAAGGTGGAGAGTCGTGAGTGGAGTAAAAGGAAGGGTACCATTCAGGACATAAATTAAAATGAATTTCAATATTTATAAATATTATAAACGAATAGAGAGGGCCATTTTTTAGTGTGATCGGTTTCTTTTTTTTTTTTTTATATGGATATTTTTTTAAATTATGTAGTTTAATAGAATTAATTTCTAATATTATTAAACTACATAATTTTATAATAGATTAAAAATTAATTTTAATAAATTATATAATTTAATAACGTATGCATATTTTTTTTTTAAAAAAAAACCACAGCCGAGAAATGCGGGTAACATGTTAAACCTGCATCTCTCTCAATTGCCTGAATCACAGCCTTTTAATCTTCGATTTCAAGTGAATGATTTGATTGATTTGATCATCCACTGGGTCCCTTATCCGAATTGGTACATGCCAAGGGGCAACGGACATGATTGGTCACCACCATCGTCATCGTTAACCCTTTCTTCTTTGCTTCCCTAGACCCACAATTAATAATTTAAACAAAGCGTGATTAATACTGTTAATATGGAGGCATGCAAGCATATCAACCTCACACGTGTACCGTCGTATTTATCTCCCGCCAATCATTGGATTGGGCGGAAGTGGAGTGCTAACTCATCTGTGCACTAAAAATTTCGATGAGAATCAACGGTCGGTGTATGCCCTTTGTTAGTGACTAAACGGGCCCTGCTTTGTAAAAGAGAATCTATAGTGACCAGATCGAAATATGAAAAAATAATACAACAAAATTATTAATTTTTTTTCTCCGTTTGGTCAAGAAAAAAAAAAAAAAGAATCGTGGAAAATTCCTCATACTAGAATACTGGATGGCGGTGAATTTAATACTGGATCAAGATTTGTTCTTGTTCACCAAATCAATAATTTTCTACCCATGGTTCTTAACCACAACGACAATAATAATAACAATAATCTCCCAACTAAAGAAAATTTTTTATCCACATCTTTAAACTCAAAAAGTCTTTGGACCTTTTTTAATAATATGGGCTCAATGAAACCTGAATGAGTAGAGCTTTAAACACCCCTCTAAAATCTTTGCATCACCCTTTTTAAATTCATTTCTTAAAATACCCTCAGTTGATAAAATATAAATTCATATATTAAAATTAACTATCATCCCATAAAATTTTACCCCAAAAAAAATAATTTTAAATTACATATAAATCTTAAAATATTAAATTTATCTTAAATTTTTTCTCATTATATAATTTTTTTTATAACTCAAAAATATTATAATTTTCTAATGCTTAAATTGAAATTTAAAATATAAGTATAAATATAAATTATGAAATGAGGTGGGTGTAAAAAAATTATTAAAAGAATATAAGTATTTAATTAAATTTTTATTCAAAATATAAAAAGTAAATTAGTTTATATTCATTTATTTAAGTAATTATAATTAAAATAGTTTTATTAGAAATTTTAAATGGTGTAAAATGTCCCACGCAAACCAAAATTTGTGTAAAGTGATGGGAAAATCGTAATTATAAAAAAAAGCTACTAACATTTTACAGTTTCGCTAACAAGCCACTGGTTCCCGCCAAAAATAACTAACAGGGTTTTGTTGCCAACAAAAACCCACCACGTGTTAATCCGTTACGGAATCAGCACTTGTATATAAAACCGCGACTCCAGTCACAGCCCACACTTGTACGCAAGATCTCAACAAACTTTTCCCGCCATTTGCACACATTCTTTAGAGGAAGAAAGAGAGACCAGGCATCAATTCTAGAGAGAGAGAATTGTGATTTGTGTAACAATGGAGTCAAGCGTGATTGTTGCAAAGAGTACTGAGTTCATCAAGGCAGAGGAATCCAAGAATGAAAACAAAAACAACGGCAGCAAAAACAAGAAAGTGGCAACTGTTGCAGCCGCGGTTGTTGATTCCGGCGATGGCAATACTGCTACCATAACTGCCGCTGCTGCTGGGGCCGAGTCTTCATCTGTGATTAAGAAGAAGAAGGACAGCAACCGAATTCTTGTGTCTCACACCAAGAAACCCTTTGTTTTCTACCTCAATCTTGCTAAGGCAAAGTTTTTTATTTTTCCTAGTTATTTGGTCTTTGTTTTGTTGGTTTCTTGCATGTGTTCTGTAATTGGTTTGATTCTTTTTTGTTGTTTATCAATTTTGCTTGGTAGAATGATGATGGTCTGTTTGGTTGCCCAGAAAATTGACGGGAAAGGAATTGGGGTTTCTTATTGGATCGGTTATCTTTGTCTCCCTCTAGATTTGTTGGGTCAATTTTGATTCTTGTTTTCCTTTTAACCTATATCACACGTTTGATTTCTTGGATTCTATGTAGCCTTATGGGTCTTATACTTTCTTCATTGTTTCTTTGCTGGATCTTAGAATTTATTCTCACAGAATCTTGCTATATGGTTTCTTTTGAATATTTTTCTTTGTATGCTGTTGATTCAAGTGATTTTGGATTTCGAATCTGTTCAATTAGAAGTTCTTGTTCTTTAATGACTTAAAAAATCTTGAATTGGATGGTCATAAGAGGGAAGTTTAGTGCATAATCTTTGACTTAATTGCTGTTTAATTTGCTGTGGTACTCTACTTGAAGTATATGGCCTTACTCAATGGTTCAAGATCCGCAAGTGTTAAATCTTTTTTGGTATCAATAGTTGCTTAACTCTGCAATTTATCTCATACTTAGGAGTTTTATGAGGAACTACCAAAGATACTCAGGTGCATTAATGGTTTTTGGAGCTGGTATTTACGACCAGATTTAGCATAGCTTCTGATTGAGCTAGTGAAATGGTGGATATTAGAGCCATTGGTTGATTACATGAATTTTTTGTGAATCCATCAATCTGTATTCTTTAAATTTCATGTTACTCTGCCTCGTTATTCATCTGATGTTGCATTTTCTTTCTGGGCTTTTGCTTAATCCTTTTGGTGGCATTGCAGAGGTACATAAAGCAGTACAATGACATTGAGCTCTCTGCCTTGGGAATGGGTACAACTTCTTATATCCATCTGCTCAGTTTTGCTTATTTCCTTTTCTATTATTTTTGTTCTTTTGGTGCACATGATTTTCAATTTCTACTTCAATTGTATCTAGTGGATAATTTTGCTTATTGTTTTTTTTAATTATATTTTCAAACCATAACTTGTTGATGGAAAAAGAAATTGTTCTTTCTAATACTAGTATGATTTTGGTGATTATGACCTACACCATGCAATCATGAAAGTAATAAATCAGTGCAATTCTTCTATTGATTGCATTGTTTATTTTGGAGATTATGACTGATTTTTGAATGAAAAATTAATATCAGTGAGATCAGTACACCAGTCTAATCTGTCAGAAACTTCTGTACAAGATAATAAATGTATCCTCCTCAAGCTTGAAATGCAGACTTATGCTATTAGAGCACACCCAAGAGAGATATCCTTCACTTTGGAACATATTTTATAACAATATCTACTGATTTCTATGATTGCTTAATGCAGCTATTCCTACCGTTGTCACAATTGCTGAGGCTCTGAAACGTGATGGACTGGCAAGTCATAAAGGTTAGATGTTAAAACCATTTTATGTTAACATCTTTGATTGTTAGAAAAATAATTAGAATGACATATCTTCTGAAAAATGCAACAGAGGTAAAGATTTCTACTGTGAACTCCAAGGAGAACGATGAAGGCCGCTTCTTTCAGAAAGCTAAGGTCGGATTGTTGGCATTGGCAGCTGGCCTTTGTCTGTTTTACTATTAACAATTTTAGTTACTTTTTACCAGAAACAGTTTCTTCTTATCAAAATTTGACCCTGTCTCTCAGATTCAAATTGTGCTTGGAAAGGCTGAAAAACTTGAGAAATCCATCGTGGCCACCACTGCTCCAAAGGAGACTTCTGATACTGATGAGAAGGCCTGAAGGGCAGTCAGATAAGAACTCCATTTCTGCAGTTTGCTGTTGCATATGTTTTTTTCCTTAGTCTTACATTCGTCAATGGAAATATTTTTTAAATTAGAGGTAGTAGTTGTTTTTCTAGTTGACGTTGGAGCTGCTGCTAGCATGACCATGTAATAAGGTTGGAATAAAGACTTGTTTTGTAAGGGCTGATCCAGTGATACTTGGGCATCTTTCTGTATACGTCCCTTTTTTTAAAAAAATTTCTAGTGCACCTGAGATTAAAATGTTTTAGCAACGTGCTTCTGTCCATGTGAAATGTTGTAACGTTTCAATTTACTGCGTTGACAGAAATACAAATTCATTTTTCCCCTCTGTGTCTCAGAGCACATAAACAATCTCCACTTTAATTCAGTTGATTTTGCAAATATAAGTGTTCAAATTGCATCTTTAGCTGCAAGTGATGGCATCAATAAAACAAATGATTTGTTAGTATGTTAGAAGGAAGATGAAAAAAGGCTGTATGTTCTGCAAAAGCTATTTCAGTGATGTCAATATTAGCTCTGCTCATTCAGACATTTTCAAGAGGTTTGTGACAGATTGTTTGTTGAGAGAAGATTTCGTAGCCGTTTGCCAACAGTTATAACTATGCCGTTTAATATTTATCATTCTAAGTCAAGAGGAGATTGAATTTTCCAAGATGAATAATTTCAATTTACTATCAGTTATCTTTGATATTCACTCATCAAGTTAATGAATGAATCTTTCTATCAAGTCATATCCGAAATAAAATGCATAAAGTGAGTGCAATGGCACAAGAAAAGAAGAATGTACACCTGGATACAAGTCGCTGGTTACAAAAACTACAAAAAAATGATCGGTACATGGATTAGAGGCATGCTTCTCTGCCTATGGCTGTACCCGAAAATTAGGATTGGATTGGAAATACACATATGTTATTGGCAATTACGACGCTTCCGAATTGATTAAAGTATGAAATCTAACATTTCAATATACAAATAATGTGGCAATCTAAAGACAATCAAAATCCCATAATGAGGTGAAAATTTAATAACGAACTTGAGCTTTCCTTTATTATTATTCTTTGAGTTTTCTTGTTAGTTACACTATTAAGTGTCAAAAATCTAATAACGAACTTGGACGCCGGGGCAGTTGCTCTAACGGACCATTAGAATCTTCCCGCTAAAAGTAACTACCAAGAAACTGATCCAAATGAAATACAGCCACCCTTCCATCTCTCATTGGATCAACGCCTCTATATAGCACCGACCTCCAGTCACAACTGACTCCTCCTCCAAGAATCTCATCAAACAATTTCCAGCCATTTCCAAGCATTGCGAAGCCAACGGAGGTTGTTCCAGAGGCCAGAGATTATTGTTGAATCCATAAACACGGAGGGCAACAGCAAGAAAGCAGCAGTTGGTTTCGGAAGATGATACAAGAATTAATTTTGCTAGTGGCATTTGCATTGTTTCTTGGTCGAGTAATAAAAGATATTTATAGAACAATAAGAAACGAATTCAGAAGAAGAAGAGGGGGAGGAAGGAGAAGAAGATAAGAATGAGCCATCTAATTCAGCCCTTCATCCTCAAGAAAACTTTCGTTTTCTACTCGAGTCTTGCTAAGGTATACACTTAAAATCTCCTGTTCAGATAACTTTCTTAGGTCAGTTATCGTTGTTGTGTTTGTTTGGTTGCCAAGATTTTGTGGAAAGGAAAATAAGCAAATGAAGCTTTATGTGTTATTTTTTCATGGGGTTTAGACTTGCTTCTGATATATATATATTGGGATCTTGTTTTGCTTTATTAAGATAATTTGGGTGTCAATAACGGTAGTTTTATGTGTTATATAAAATTTCAAATTTGCTTAATAATCCCACGGTCTTTGTTTCTTGGTAGGTTCTGGACCTCTGGTTCTAACCTTGATTTAGTTATTCATGATTGTTCATTAAAAGGGGGAGATTTATTGGTTCTTTGACTCAATAGCTTTCATTAACTTGTATACAATTGTTTGTATACAGATTTTGTATCTCTAGTACCATTCTCCATCTATGCCTAATCTGAGATGATATCCCTGTAGCAACTTCATAATGCTTTTGAATGTGATTTACCCAATTAGTAAAACGAAAATAATGGATATTACGCACTGATTCATGACTTGTCACCTTTCATTAATCTGGATTCCTTAATACTGATTTTATTATGCTTTCATCGTCCATCAGATTATGGAAATTTCCTTAATGGGGTTTCTTTAATCTCATCAATGTATTGCAGATGTATTTAAAGGACTGTAATGATGCTGAGCTCTCTGACATTGGCTTCGGAAAAATTTCCTCATCTTTTTCCTTATTATTATTATTCTTTTGTTTATTTCCTTCCTATTTTCACTACCGTTGTTCCTTTTTACTCCTTGTTCCAAGGTGTGTCTAACTGGTGATTTTCCAAATGATTGCTTATCTGGAAATTTGCAGACCTTTTACACATGTTCGCTGGGCATTTATGATTAAACATTTCTTTTGAAATAATTCTAACTACAATCTGTTTCCAGCATAAACATTTTAACCTTACAAATACGAATGGCATGAGTTTGATGGTTATATGTATTATATCCCGTTGTATTTGATGATGAGCGGATTCATAAATGCTGTTAATTTGATCAATATAATCTAATATTCCGGAAAATTCAGAGTTATTTTCTGTTAACTTGAATCTCAAGTCATCAATGAGAAAGTATTAGTTACAATGACTTCTTTGTAAGTGCAATTTTTGCTGACTACCGGCTTTACTTGATGCAGCTATTGCTACTGTTCTCACAATTTCTATCATTCTGAAAGGAAATGGATTGGTAAATAGTAAAGGTAAACAAGTGGTCATAGCCTTTGTATGTTTATTAAACATCCTCAATAATTCCTAAATTACTTTTAATTACATGTTTCAGGAAATGCTGCAGAGAAAGAGATATTTTCAGTGCAAATAAAGGAGGACAGTGAAGGTCACTTCATTAAGATGGCTGAGGTTAGATTGCTTGCATTTTCTTGAATTCTTGTTCATTTTACTTGTTGCAGTCTAAGCTAATCAATTCCATTATTAACAATTTCATCTTTTACTGCTTCTTAGATTCAAACTGCAATGGGAGTGGCTGAGAAACTGAACAAGATCACTGCTGCTGCTAAAGCACTAAAGAATGCTGCTGATAAGGTGGCCTGAAGACTTAAGAGCTTCATTTCTATGGTCCAAAAATGTAATAATTATTTTCCAGACTTTAAGAAGATTTCAGTAGAGAGACGATTGGATGAAGATTACTAGAATGCTACTTTCACTTAGAGCTGCTGCTAGCATGACCACGCAACAGAGTTGGAGAAGAGGCACTTTGGTGGGAGCAGATCCGGTTGTGTCTGGCACCAATGTGTCTTTCTTTGTTCACTTTAAAATTCTGAAAGTTGTTTAGATCAATCTTATGCTAATCCTTTTCATGGTAGATATAAGGGTATTTCATTTTCCAGGAGAGTAATAGGAACAGACATACCAAGTATCATTTGTCTCTCTTGCTCAGCCCCCAACTCCCACCCACCCACACGCACGCTCAAATACATGCATATACATATGCAGCCCACACAAAGTTAGCAAATGCACCGCACCCTGAGATCGGCTAGTCTTGCTAACATCAGTGCTTGAGTTTATCTCTTGTTGCAAGTCGTGATAACAGCCAGATGAATTATTAGCAAGATAAAGAATGGTTTATAGCCTATTTAATTTCCTGTGATTTTAAACACTATTGTCATCGAACCAGTAGTTGAAGACAGGCTAGCTGGTTCATTGATGTAACTCATGCACTAAAAAGACAATAGTTCAGTTAAAAGATCCTAATAGAGTTAAAAGATTCTCCGTTTGAGAAGCTATAAGTCCGGCAAGAGTTAACAGTACTATTTGGGAATAAGTATGTGTTTTACTTACTGAAGCTCATATTTTCTAAGTAATGTCAAAGGTTCTCAGTGTGCTGTAGAATTTGTGCACGTAATGTCGTAATCCACAAAGTAAAAGGAGTACCATCACTGAATCAAATGGTCTCCATCGCAGCGAAGATGCTTCCTCAAAATTTTTTAGTGAATAAAATCTAAATTGTTATTTTTTGAAGGGGTTGGAATTTTTTACCTTCACGCATATTTGTAGATTTTCGGAGAACTTGTTGCGATCGTTGGTCTCAAATCCGACGGGGTGAGTACCTGAAAAAGGCACTTCGATGCCCAAGTTAGTATTTGATCAATGTTAAAGAGA
Organism: Luvunga scandens; assembly: GCA_030449905.1. NCBI lineage: Eukaryota > Viridiplantae > Streptophyta > Magnoliopsida > Sapindales > Rutaceae > Luvunga > Luvunga scandens. The sequence continues at coordinate 4,832,967 of JASUUG010000478.1, forward strand.
TAAAAATGGAATAGAAGATAAGTAATGTGGATTTAGGATTTTACTTTGAGTCATCAACTTAATGACATGTGTTACCCATCATTGTTGTACACGTGGAGGTGAACTTAATCATAGAGAATTATTCTGCACATCCATATTTCTATGTTGTTATGACTTTTGGGCGTGGTTTCTTGGACTAATGGATCATGGAACTAATTCCCACTTTTAGCCATCTTTATGAGTTCTGAATGAATTTTTCCTTAGGTGTTATTCCCCCATAATAGTTTTGATGTTATTCTCCCGAAACAGCTTAGGTGTTACTGCCCCGAAATAACTTGGGTGTTATTTTCTTAGAATATCTTGGGTACTCCGGAATAGCTTAAGTGTTATTTCTTCGGAATATCTTGAGTGCTCTAGAATAGCTTGGGTGTTATTTATCGGGAATAGATTTTTTTTATTTGATTAGGTAGACAAATAGCATGAATTGATGCCTTTTGGAATATGGCACATACTCTACTACCCCCGCAAGTGTATTTTCTTTAGAAAATACATTAACTGGAATAAGAAATTTTGACTTTTGTTCAACTGGCCACGTGGCCTTTTTTAAAGAACAATGGCTTGGGCTTTTGAATATATTTTGGGAGGAATGTGTCAATGGACTTTTCTACTGTTGAATTAAGAAATAGTGAACTGTTTCCTCTGACTTGAAATTCATAGATGAAGTGTTAACTCTTTGAATTCTTCTTTTAAATCGAAGTTCCAGGAGGAAATGATACTTACTTTTTAAGTTTTTTTCCTTAAAACTGAAGTTCCAAGAGGACATATCAATTTCCTCAACCTTTTTTTCTTAACCAAAGTTCTAAGCGGAAATATGAATTTTCCCTAGGCATTCCAATTATTAGCCTAGAAATGGTTTACGAAAATCTTTGTTTTTATTTCGGAATTTTGGTAAGTATATATTTAATCCCTTGGTTTAGCACATCATTTTTTTTTGTCTTGCCTTGTATGGGGTTGGCCATACCTTAAATTGGCTTTGGTTTTTGTTTTCCTTGGCTAGTTTTTGCCTTTGCCACGGTCTTTCCTTAGCTTTTGTTTAAATTGTTGGGCATTGGCTTTCTCATGACCTGGCATACTCTTCTTGCCTTGCTTTTTGTGTTCCTAGGTTTTTCCTTAACCTTCAGTTGCCTTATAGGGCATTGGTATTTTCTTAGCATCAGAAAAATGACTTATTCCGGAAGAATATTATCAAAAAACTTTTTTTCCTTGTTAGCTTAGGGAAGCTTTTCCTTGTCGTTAGTTTTAGGAGAAGTGAAATATTTCCCAAAAAGATATTGCTATGAAATTTTTCCTCTTTATTTGTGTAAGGGAAAAAATGAGCTATTTCGGAAGAATAATGTTAGGGAACTTTTCTTTTTTATTAGCTTAAAGAAGTTTTTCTTTTTTGTTCGCCTTTAGAATTTTGTTTTCTTAATAGAGGGAAAAGTAACATATTCTAGAGGAATATTATTATGGAACTTTTTCTCCTTATTGACCTAGAAAATTTTTTCTTCCTTATTGGCCTAGGGAAAAGTGAACCATTCAGTGAATGTTATTAAGGAACATTTTCTCCTTATTTGGTATGGAAAAATTTTTCCTCACTATTAGCTTAGAAAATTTTTTTCTTATTCTTAGCCTAAGGAAAAAATGAGTGATTCCGTAGGAATATTATTAAAAAGTTTTTGCACTTTCTCAAAGTAGGGAAAAATGGCCTTTTCTTGGTTTGGGTTGCTTTTATGGCTTTGGTTTTTGTTTGCCTTGGTTTTTCGTTAGCCTTTATTTTTCTAGGATTTTCCTTATCCTTTGTTTGCCTTGGAGGCATTGACCTTTTCTTGGTCGACTTGTTTTTGTGACTTTGGCTTTTATTCACTTTAGTTTTCCCTCAACCATTGTTTCCTTGTTTGGACCTTAGGCCTTTTTTTTTTTTTGTCTTGTTTAGTACTAGCCTTGGCTTTCCTTGAGCATTTTTAAAGTTTTGGACAGTGTTGCCCAGAATATCACAAGTAAGCTAATTAATGTAGCCTCTGATTTCAGATGTCTCTTATTTTGAATTTAACTTTTAATTATGGGAGTAGAACATATGAAACATGAGTTGTTACAACCTTGGATATTATCATTTGGTAATATTATTTGTGGAAGTTTTCCTTATGGAATGTGAGTAGCCTTAAACTTTCAATATACTGAATATTTAATGGGATATTACTCTTTTCTCAAATTAGTAACAATCAAGTTGTTGTTACTAATATTTAAAGGTAATAATCATGGAAATTCTCCTCTTTGATAGTGTAGGGAAAGATGAACAATCTTACAAAGAAACAATGTTCAGAAACTTTTTCTCCTTGTTAGCCTAAGAAATTTTTTCTTTTTATTGGCATAAGGAAAAGTGAATTTTTCTACAAGAATATTGTGAGAGATTTTTTCTCCTTATTTGCCTAGGAAAGTTTTTCCTCTTTTTTGGTCTAGGGATTATTTTCTTCTTATTAGCATAGGGAAAAGTAAATTTTTTTGAAGGAATATTACGAGGAAATTTTTCTTCCTTGTTGGCCTAGGAAAGTTTCCTCTTTATGGTCTAAGGAATTTCTTCTCCCCATTGGCATAACGAAAAGTGAGCTTTTCAAGAGGAATATTATGAGAGAACTTTTCTTACTTGTTGACTTAGGAAAGTTTTTCCTCTTTGTGGACCTAAAGAATTTTTCATTCTTCTTGCCACATGGAAAAGTGACATATTTTTGGCGAATATTGCTAGGAAACATTTTTTCCTTGTTAGTTTGGGAAGTTTTTCCTTATCGTTGGCCTAGAAAAGTTTTTTTTCATTCCTGGCTTAGGAAAGTTCTTCCTTCACATTGGCCTTAGGAAAAATAAGTTGTTCTGGAGGAATTTTATTAGGGAAATTTTTTTCTTTATTGACTTAGGAAAGTTTTTCCTCTACAATGGCGTAGAAAAATTGAGTTACTCTAGAAGAATTTTATAAGGGAACTTTTCTCCTTATTGGCGTAGGGAGGTTTTTTCTCTACGTTGGCCTAGGGAAAAGTGAATTATTTCGAAGGAATTTTATTAAGGGAATTTTTCTCCTTATTTGCCTAGGAAAGTTTTTTCTTTATGTCGACCTAAGGAAAAGTGAGTTACTCCGGAGGAATTTTATTAAGAAATTTTTTTTCTTATTGGCCTTAAGATGTAATTTTATTGGTACTCTATTTTTCTCCTTATTGGCCTTAAAAAATGACCTAAGGAATTTTTCAGCCTTGAATTTTATTAGGAATTTTATTGGTACTCTACTTCAAGTATATGGCCTTACTCAATGGTTCAAGATCCGCAAGTGTTAAATCGTTTTTGGTATCAATAGTTGCTTAACTCTGCATTTTATCTCATATTTAAGAGTTTTATGAGGAACTACCAAAGATAATCAGGTGCATTAATGGTTTTTGGAGCCGGTATTTAAAACCAGATTTAGTTTAGCTTCTGATTCAGCTAAAGTGAAAATGGTGGATATTATAGGCATTGATTGATTACATGAATTTTTTGTGAATCCACCAATCCGTATTCTTTAAATTTCATGTTACTCTGTCTCGTTATTCATCTGATGTTGCATTTTCTTTCTGGGCTTTTGCTTAATCCTTTTAGTGGCATTGCAGAGGTACATAAAACAGTACAATGACATTGAGCTCACTGCCTTGGGAATTTGTACAACTTCTTATAACCATCTGCTCAGTTTTGCTTATTTCCTTGTCTATTATTTTTCTTCTTTTGGTGCACATGATTTTCAATTTCTACCACAAATTGTATCTAGTGGATAATTTTTCTTATTGCTTTTTTTAATTATATTTTCAAACCAGAGCTTGTTGACAGAAAAAAGAAATTGTTCTTTCCAATATTAGTATGATTTTGGTGATTATGACCTACACCATGCAATGATGATTTGATTTCACTAGAGTGTAAGTAATAAATCAGTGCACCTGTTCTATTGATTGCATTGTTTATTTTGGAGATTATGACTGATTTTTGAATGAAAAATTAATATCAGTGAGATCAGTACACCAAGCCTAATCTGTCAGAAACTTCTGTATGAGATAATAAATGTATCCACCTTAAGCTTCAAATGCAGACTTATGCTATTAGAGCACACCCAAGAGAGAGTTCATTGCTATTATATCCTTCACTTTGGAACAGTATGTGCTGACTTCTATGATTTCTTAATGCAGCTATTCCTACTGTTGTCACAATTGCTGAGGCTCTGAAACGTGATGGACTGGCAAGTCATAAAGGTTAGATGTTAAAACCATTTTATGTTAACATCTTTGATTGTTAGAAAAATAATTAGAATGACATATCTTCTGAAATATGCAACAGAGGTAAAGATTTCTACTGTGAACTCCAAGGAGGACGATGAAGGCCGCTTCTTTCAGAAAGCTAAGATTGGATTGTTTGCATTGGCAGCGGGTCTTTGTCTGTTTTACTATTAACAATTTTAGTTACCTTTTACCAGAAACAGTTTCTTCTTATCAAAATTTGACCCTGTCTCTCAGATTCAAATTGTGCTTGGAAAGGCTGGAAAACTTGAGAAATCCATCGTTGCCACCACTGCTCCAAAGGAGACTTCTGATATTGATGAGAAGGCCTGAAGGGCAGTTAGATAAGAGCTTCATTTCTGCAGTTTGCTGTTGCATATATGTTTTTTTCTTTAGTCTTACATTTGTCAATGGAAATATTTTTGAGATTAGAGGCACTAGTTGTTTTTGTAGTTGATGTTGGAGCTGCTGCGAACATGACCATGTAATAAGGTTGGAGTAAGGACTTGTTTTGTAAGGGCAGATCTATTGATACCTGGGCATCTTCCTGTATATGTCCTTTTTTTCTTTTTCCTTTTTTTTGAAATTTCTAGTGCTCCTGAGATTAAAATGTTTTAGCAACGTGCTTCCGTCCATGTTAAATGTTGTAACGTTCCAATTTACTGCTGGGTTGACAGAAAAACAAATTCATTTTTCCCCTCTCCCTCTCTGTCTCAGAGAAAATAAACAATCTCCACTTTAAGTCGGTTGATTTTGCTAATATAACTGTTCAAATTGCATCTTTAGCTGTAAGTGAAGGCATCAATAAAACAAATGATTTGTTAGTATGTTAGAAGGAAAATGAAAAAAGGCTGTTTGTTCTGCAAAAGCTGTTTCAGTGATCTCAATATTATCTCTGCTTATGCAGACATTTTCAAGAGGTTTGTGACAGATTGCTAGTTGAGAGAAGATTTCTTATCTGTTTGCCAACAGTTATCACTATGCCGTTTAAGATTTATCATTCTATGTCAAGAGGAGCTTGAGTTTTCCCAGATGAATAATTTCAATTAACTATCACTTATCTTTGATATTCACTGATCAAGTTAATGAATGGATCTTTCTATCAAGTCATATCCAAAATAAAATGCAAAAAGTGAGTGCAATGGCGCAAGAAAAGAAGAATGTACACCTATATGCAAGTAGCTGGTTACAAAAACTACAAATAAATGATCAGTACAGGGATTAGAGGCGTGTTTCTCTGCCTATGGGTGTACTCGAAAATGAAAATTGGATTGGAAATATATATATGTTATTGGCAATTACGCCGCTTCCTAATTGGTTAAAGTATGAAATCTAACATTTCAAGACACAAATAATGTGGCAATCTCAAGACAATTAAATTCCCACACACAAAAATACATGCATATACATATGCAGCCCACACAAAGTTAGCAAAATTGACTGCACCCTGAGATCAGCTGGTCTTGCTGACATCAATGGTTGAGTTTATCTCTTGTTGCAAGTTGTGATATGAGCTAGATCAATTTGTTAGCATGATAATGAATGATTTATAGCCTATTTAATTTCCTGTGATCTTAAGTACTATTGTCATTGAACCAGTATTCGAAGACAGGCTGGTTGATTCATTCATGTAACTCATGCGCTCAAAAGACAACACTTCAGTTAAAAGATCCTAATAGAGTAAAAAGATCCTCCGTTTGACAAGCTATAAGTCCCACAAGAGTTAACAGTAATATTTGGGAATAAGTATGTGTTTTTCCCATTGAAGCTTATATTTTCTAAGTAATATCAAAGGTTCTCAGTAAATCTTGGTAATGCTTGGAGTTTGAGACACAATGGCTATCGCTACTTCATCAAAATTGGAGTTCTTACCCCGAACCAATTTCTGCTCTCTACACATCAACAATTCATGGAACGGAAGCAAACCAGTACCGCAGATTCTGAATCCTCAGCTCAACGCCTGCCTCCCTTTTAGACCATTTCTCGTTCTCCACTTTGATTTTCCGGTATATTTCTTTGTGCTGCAGCAAGAAGCGTATCAGCTACTAGGCATTTCATTAAATCCCAAAAGGAAAACAAAAAAATATTGAACACTCACCGACCACGCCTCCCAACCACTGGCAAATCTATAGAGTGCAGGATATATTTGTTTTGAGTGAACAACGTGGAGCACACAAGCCGGAGCACCTCTAGCCACAAAGGGATTGGCAGGTTCAGTATTGAGAAACGCATAGCCTCTAACCTCACACTTTTCGCACTGAAAATTAACAGTTCAAAATTAACACATCAAGATCTGCAAATAATGAACAGAACAACAACTTTCCAACAAGTATACACAATTGCAACAACAGAAAAGTATGCTCCCAACAACTCTGAGAACAAGAACTAAAAACCTGAATAGACTACACACAGACAAAGAACTGGGGCAGTGAAGAAAGACAGCACAGTTGATCCTATTCTAGTTGACTATCAGCATCATGATTTAACAAGTTTAAACGAGAACATAAAGATACATGTTTGATTAAGTCCAGATTCAAGAAACTATTTGAATATATCATAATAAACAGAGACCTGGGACATGAAATTAATAATAAGCAACTCTGGACTAGCAGATGAGGGAGGAAAGTTCCTCAAACTGTATAGAAATTTAAAACGGTAGTAGATCAAAAATCAAGTCTTAAAATGATATGATATTGAATGGAAAATATAATTTTATTAATGACAAGTCTGAAAATAAATTTCACGTACATCGATCAAAACAACGCCATCTTTGACGCTAATATCCGTGAATTCCTTCATTAATTCGCGACATTTCTCGCAGGCAAACTAGATAATTAAAAAAAAATCAGTAAACAAATAGTCGAATTATTATAATGTAAAACAAAAAAATACCTAAAAATTAAAAATATACCATAATCCGATGCTTCGTATCTTTCGATTTCGCGCCGCCGATTGGTTGAACGCGCCGTAAACCGATGAGAATACCCTGGATGTACAGCCCAGTCTTCGCCATTACTCGCAACTCTGAGTCTCTTGTTTGGGGAGTGAGAAAATAAAATCAAAAGTGAAAGCAAATGCAGAGATTCTTGACTGGAAGAATCTAGGAAGTTTCCTTGTTTAAGCTGGAGAACTTAACTGCTTACAATATCTCGGTATATATATATATGTATGTTAACAATAGTTAGTTACTTGCAACTAATTGCAAGTGCGCTCGAATCAGGTGTGTTTTGCTGTAGCTTGCTACGGAATTGAGCAAAAGAGAGAGCCTCGGTGAGATCTCAGATATCTGATCTTCATCTGGGAAAAAAAAATAACAATATGTTCAGCAGCTACTTTCCCTCTAATAAGATGTCTATCAACCGCTACATGCGTCACAGTTTCTGATTTGGTGACGTCTATTGGTTGAAGGCGAGGTAACCCGACGAGAAATTTTGATATTTATTTTTGTCCGCCAGAAATTTTGAATGCCTATTGCCTGGGGTTTTTGGACTTTAGATTTTGGCATCCCCTTCTGGGCCTTTTAAATTAACCCCAAGGGTATTTAAGGTTTCCAAGTCGACAGCTCTTCTAGCATTTAAGTTTTTGCCCAGATGAATTAAGTCATATGTATGTGAAAATCTTTCTCTACCAGTAGTATGTATATTATACAAAGGGCTATTAGACTTTATGAAGGAGGCCCATAAAGAACATTGGTCCCAAAAATGCCACCAAAACTTAAGTTGAAAAGCCTTAACTATACCATCAAAAGATGAGATACCCAAGTCACCCTTTTCAACCGGATAGCAAACCGAAGGACATTTATACCAATGAATCCGCCTTCTAATCTCAAAATCACTCCATAAGAACTAAGCAAAAACTCTCTCAAGATGCTAAATAATGGCCACAAGTGGTCAAAAGTTATTGGTATTTATAATAAAAAATAAATTTAGACTATTTACACATTTTTATCGTTAATAAATAATATATATGTTACATCCGCATAAGTGAGAGAATTTTACCTCCACTAAATTTGTGATTGAGGACTTTTCTATTTGTAAAAGCAATGAATTGGTTGTGTGGCATATAGCCGTGGAGATTAATATATATATATATATATATATATATATATATTATCCATCGTAAGAATTTATAAACGAGTAAAGCTTCTAATACCTCTTAAAAATCTTCATGAAATCCCATTTTCAATTAAACTTGATTTAAAACCAAAAATACCCTACCCCACATGTGCTTTTTCTTTTTTCTTCTTTTTCCTGTTTTCTCACCCCTAAAAGCACAAAATGGAATCTTAATTCTCTACCTTCTGCACAAAATAATTCTTCTAGCTAGTAATTCTAATTGAAAATAAGCATATTTAGGCCTTAGTTTAAAAGTAGTCTTTAAATACGAGAATAATTAATTTAAAAAGATATGAGAATAGCGAATCCATGAGGAATAGAAAAGAAATAAAGATTATTTCAAAAGAATATTAGAAAAATCATAAGGTGGTTTCCCCCCCCCCCCCCCCCAAAAAAAAAAAAGGAAAGCAAAAAATGATATATTGAAAGTGTTGACAGAGAAAATAAATAATTGAGAATGCTTCGCAGTAGAAATTATATAAGGAAAGGGGTGTTATGGGGATAATGAAGAAGTGTTAATAGCATTGCTTTTAATAAATATTTTGTATGATTGCATTTGAATTGATCAGTGCAGATTTCGGAAGCCCAAAAATTCAGACACAATCTTTTTGGGCTCTACTGAAGACTTGCGCGCGTTGAGTGTATCTTCTAACGCGCCTTCAAACAACTCATAAACCACATTTTTATATTTACAGTTTTGACCTTAAAAGTTAATGCAAGAAGATATTTTTTCCAAATCATCTTCAATGTGGTAAAAAAAAAGGGCACTACTTTCTAATTTATTAACTTCAGATAATAAGTTTATTGAAATTATTAAATGGGTGGCAATTAAAACTGAAATAGAAATTTCATAAGTCACATAAGAAAATTTAATCAATTTGAAATACTTTGCGTAAAGAGCGAATGTTAAAAAATAAAAAATAAAAATAAAAGGAAATGATTTCAAACAAGGTTCTTAGTAATATCATAAATACTCAAATTTATATTATAAGATGCAATCCAAACTAAAATAGAGGCCACATAGATATACTTTTTAAGTTGGGAAATTTTAGAGAGAGATGATGTTAAGATCGTTATATAGGAAAAATCAAGATCTAGTGGGATTTTTTGAAAAATAAATGTGTGAGGTAATTTCTGTAATTAAAGGAGAAAAGGGGCTTTAAAAGACTTTTCCGATGGTTGGAAATAGTATCTCTCTTCTAAGTTTACAAAAGTCGTGAAGCCTGAAAACCAATAAGTTTGGAAGCCCAATAATGAACAACACCTAATTACCCAAAGCAGTATCGACTTCCAAGTGGAATATCTGACACTCTTTAAAAATTCTCTTAAAACTCTTTTAGGCATTTTACAATTTAGTCTTGATTAAAATCAGATAAAAGACCACTATATCAAAGAAAATTACATAAAAGAACACAAATATATTTAATTAAACCTACATGTTAAACACAAGTAATTTTCTCACTATAAACTTTCCAATCTTGTGAGTTTTATATCAAATCTCTGAACTTATTTAATAAAATTATTGTAAAATTTGGTATTGTTAAGAGGTCACAAGATATGATTTAGTTGAATAAATAATGTAAAATTTTTTATTTTGTAATGCTAATACTTATTATTATTTCTTTATATATATAGCCAAAAAAAAATAGAGGCCACCTAAAAGGATGAAATAAATAGAATAATTTCTTGGTTTCCATTTGTGGGTATCAACTAGAGTAATTTGTAAAATCTCGTGAATTGAGAAAAGAAGTGTGAGGTTTGAAATTACTAATTGTGCTTTTTCTTTTTCTTTTTTAATTATATTATATCAATACAATCAAAGTTCAATACAACTAAAGCCCATTAAAATACATAATCACTACAATATATCAAAGTTCAATGCAACTAAAAGCCAATGAAACTACAACCATTGAGAAAACTTGAATTCTCTAACTTAAAGTTAACCAAGAGGAGATGACGACCAACCTAACAAAAGTTTATTGGCCTGTTGTGCTATGTTTGAATTTATTTTTTTTAAATGTGGGTTTCATTCCTTGTAATAAATAAATGAAAATTTCATACATAAAAAATAACTCTGAGAGCGTTTTAAGTTCTAAAACAGCCATGTTTTGGCTTTTAACTCATATGCTTATTATTATTTACATGCTGCATAATTACTACCATAATATGATTCTCATTCATCTTGCCAAAACCTCAGAAGATGATAATGTATCATCTGAAACGTCAGAAAGCAAGTCATCACTCTTGCTCAAAGCATACACAATATCGACCATACTTGGCCTTTTCGAAGGATCTTTATGCAGACAAGCAATGGCAATTCTCATTACACTCATCACACTCTCCATTGAGATTGAATCCTGCAAAAGAATCTCATCCATCCATTCCTTCACTCTCTTCACTTTCCTCTCTTCATTTCCCTCCAGTATCCCTTCAACTTTTGCCCACAACACCTTCCCCTCGTCATCAATTGCTTCCTTGCCAGATATCAACTCAAGCAACACCACCCCAAAAGAGAACACATCCATTTTCGTTGATACTACTCCATCTGCTAAGTACTCTGGTGCAATGTAGCCTTGAGTTCCAACAATGTGCATTGTTATGGCATTGCAGCTAGATTTTGCTAATCCGAAGTTCGCAATTTTGGCTCTCATGTTTGAGTCTAAGAGAATGTTGCTGCTTTTGATGTCTTTGTGTACCACTCTGGGCCTAGTGTGCTCGTGTATGTATTGCAAGCCATTTGCAACATCAATGGAAATCCTTAATCTTGTTTTCCAATTCAGATTCTTCTTCTTGTTTTCATGTAACCATGAATGGAGAGAGCCATTTTCAATGTACTCATAGATCAGATAGCAATTTGCATCTTCAGGATCTATGCAGAAACCCTCTAGCTTCACCAGATTGCCATGATTTACCTTCAAAGGAATGATCATGATTTAGTAATTAGTAATAACTAGCATGCTAAAATAAAATTATCAGTGGTGATACAAACAAGCCTAATTATCTTGGTATCATACTATTATACAATTGTGTTAATTTGATATGTCTTCTCTGATATCTAGCTAGGTCCAAGTCTTCTGCAACTGCAACCCAAGGCTGGAACAAGTTTGGTATATTTGTCACTATCAATCCTCTTCAAGCTAAAGCAACTTATTATGACAGATTGGACAATCATATGCCATTAAAAATGGTAGTAAATACAAGACAATGATTAAAGGAAATGAAGCCGTTTTGATATTTTTGAGCAAGAGTGATGACTTGCTTTCCGACGTTTCACAATTTCTGTTTTGTATCCTGAAATGTCTTTGACCATGCTCCACTGCTGTTTCCTCTATGCAGGATTGGCAATGAAGCAGAGCTTGCTCCAGTAGCAACGGGTTCTCACATTGATGCCATTCCGTACCCTGGGAAATATGATGGTATTGTTGGTATTCTAGGTGCAATCAAAGCCATTAATGTGCTAAAAAGGTATTGAACACTTGATTGATTTTATTGCTAGGCTTTGATAAATCTGAAATATGTGGTTATAAATTGCCACTTGTGTTTGCTTTGTGGCTAGATTAGCATTCTGGTTTAGCACTCAAAGTTTGTCTTTTTGCAAATTTTTGGCAATAAGTGCAATTGGCATGACTAACTTTATTCATGAATGGGTAAACTTTAAGATGCTGAGTGCATTTAGGTAGACCACTTTTGCTGTAGTCAGATAATTTCAAAATTGAAGCAGGATATACTCAGATATTCCTTGCTCAGGCTACCAAAGAAGAGATTTGAAACATTTATCTCAACGTATATCCAAAGACACCCTCTTAAAGCCATGTCTTGGAAATATATATATAATAAGTATTGTTATGTTTGTCTCTCAGTTTTCCAGTCTCGGGTATTGTTTATGCTTGTGGTTTCCAGATAATAAGATTATTTTAAACTGAATAGCATGGATGTAATTTCTTTTTCATTGTGTCTTAGTTTTTTCAGATAAAAGGTATTGTATTGTAGCCACAGTTTTTGGTCTATGCAATGTTGAATGGGTCTTTACAGATCTGGATTCAAGCCTAGAAAGCCACTGGAGGTTATCATGTTCACTTCAGAAGAGCCCGCACGCTGTGGGATCAGTTGTTTGGGAAGATTAGCCACTTGTAGATGGTTAGAACGTCATAACTTAATATATGCACTTGGGTTTGTTTGGTTGCTTTCCTTTCTTAACTTTGGTCCATACAAAAAGAAGAGATACTTTTCTTCTGAAGTTTCCTTTTTCTTACCTTTGCAAACTTTATAGCAACCACTTCCACTGTACATTAAACTTCAATATGTAACGTCTTCGTATGGTGGATGGTATATGGATTTGGTGATCTTATCCTATATTATGAGTTCCATATGTTTATTTTCGTTGTCTGGTTGCTTCTAGCAAAAGATCTGACATCAAGAGTTGATGGTCGAAGCATATCCTTTTTAGATGCTGTAAGATCTGCTGGATACAGTGTGTTTTTGAAGAAAGGAGCACAATGACTTATCCAGTGTGTTTTTGAAGAAAGGAAGTTACTCTGCTTTTGTTGAATTGCATATAGAGCAGGGACCATTCTGGAGGAGGAAGGTTCGTCTTTTTTATTTTCTTACTGCTTATTTTATCCTTATGATCTCTATTTATTGTTGGCTATTAATCCACTTTATATTTCAACTCCGGTGCATCAATTGGTATAGTGCCCCCATTGCAGCACCTGCAAGTATAAAAGTAGATTTTGAAGGCAATGGAGGGCATGTGGGTGCTGTCTTGACACCAAATAGGTAGCTGCTGTCTGCAATATGGAGCTACATTTTCAGATCTTTCATCAATTTGGTATATTGGTTATTATGATTCTTTTATTATACTTATTCAGCCAACAAGGTTCATAATGTTTTACATGTAATGAGCAGGAACGATGCCGGTCTGGCTGCTGCAGGACTAGCACTAGCTGTCGAGAAACATGTTCTAGAATCTGGATCCATTGATACTGTTGGTAAAGTCGGTCAGTCATCTTCCCGAATGCCTAAACGTAGAATTTTTTGGTACTTATTGTTTTAATCCATCTTGAATTTGATTATATCCAACTTTGATTTGGCTGTCTTTCTTTCTTAGAACTTTGATGTAACTTAATATATCCTGTTTCCTAAGGCATTCTGGAGCTGCATCCTGGTGCAATCAACAACATACCAAGCAAGTCACACTTTAGAAATCGGCATGTGTCCAATCAATTGTTCAAGTCTTATTAGAAAACATGCCAACAATTTTATAACATAAATACTTTCCATCAGTTGAGTATTAAGTTCCTGAAGTTTGTTTAAAATCGAGTTAAAAATCTTGGCACTCTTCTTATGCCAAAGTTTGAGCTGCATATGATTCAGTTCCAGTTCATTTCTGAAATTTTTCTTTGTTGTTTCTCTATGTTTCGGCGGACACACAAGACATTGATGAAATGCGAAGAAATACTGTGATTGAAAAAATCCATCAATCTGCAATTAGAATTGCTAGAAGTCGTGGAATCACTCTATCTGAATTCATAATCGTAAATTAGGATCCACCAGCTTTTTTTGAGAAATCAATAATTGAGGCAGCGGAAGCAGCATCAAAAGAACTTAATTTACCATGATTCACTCTTTATGGCCGGGTAGAGAGAAAGAGTTGTATTCGTACCTTTTTCAGTACCATGCTATACGTCTCATTATTTAGGGCTCTCCAAGTACCATGTTTCTTAATATGAAGAGTTTACTCTCTTGTTCCCCCATTCTTTTCTTTGAACGAGGAGGAAAATGATAAAATCTAATGATTCAAGATACCAAAAAACGGGAAATTCATGTTAAGAAAATTTCCCGAGGTGACTAACGGGGACGGGTACTTTTTTGCAGTAATTTACTCCAGAGAAGTAGCTGAAATTCCCATCATTGAGTGACTGATACCCAAATTCAAAAGTTTCACATCCAATCTGTTTTTCCTAACGCCCAAGCTTCTTCACAAACAATACACAGCACCAAACTTGCACACAAATATGAAATGTATTCTTATTGAGATGCTTTACTATGAATTAGCTATCTTATGATTACTGTTCAGTTCACCCGCTTAAGGATGTTTCGGATGATGAACACATATTTACTCTTATTGTTGTTCTTGCTAGCAACTTCTAATTATAGGTTCGCATCCATGCAGGGTATCACCAATGGGCATGATATTCATTCCATGTTACAGAGGTACGAACACCTTTCTTTTCTTCTGTATCTAGAAATCTAAAACCTTTGAGCCCCATCTCTTAATATTAAGTTAAATGCTGAAATATTAGGAATGATCGAAGTCAACGAGTTGGATTTCATCAATAAAAATTTTTAGGTATTGCTTTGGTGCCGGTGCTCCTTTTTTTATTTTTTGAATTGTGTGCGCATGAAACAAATCTCTTGTGGAAACACTCTAAAATTGCATGATGTGAATTAGAAAATGTGCACTTGTGCAAGTAGCTGGGCACGTGCCCATTCTCGAATGGTGTCAACTCAGTCGGGGACTGCAGCTAGTCAAAATGAGGGCCTCCAGCATTTGTAATCTGTGTCTGATCATCTACTTATTTTACGAGGGAACTAGAGCGTAGAACCTAACTAAACTCATATTTTCGTACATTTGATTTTGCAGGTTATGGCCATAAGCCTGAGGAATATGCCTCTGGCCAAGACACAAAATGGGGTAAAGGTATTAATTAGCATAGACCCTTGCAAGTCGTCCCTGCAAACTCCATGTAATTCTTGTCTACCAGCTACTTAAGATTTCAATGCATTGTTCTTTCTGTTCCCTTTGGGCATGTTTGGCACACGGTAATATATAATATAAGGACCCCGGATAGTATTAAAATTACACAATCTCAATCTCAATCTCATGTTACCATTGAGATGCTTTACTATGAATTAGCTATCTTATGATTACTGTTCAGTTCACCCCTTAAGGATGTTTCGGATGATGAACACATATTTACATCTTATTGTTGTTCTTGCTAGCAACTTCTAATTATAGGTTCGCATCCATGCAGGGTATCACCAATGGGCATGATATTCATTCCATGTTACAGAGGTTTAAACACCTTTCTTTTCTTCTGTATCTAGAAATCTAAAACCTTTGAGCCCCATCTCTTAATATTAAAGTTTTAAATGCTGAAATATTAGGAATGATCGAAGTCAACGAGTTGGATTTCATCAATAAAAATTTTTAGGTATTTGCTTTGGTGCCGGTGCTCCTTTTTTTATTTTTGAATTGTGTGCGCATGAAACAAATGTGTAAAAACACTCTAAAATTGCATGATGTGAATTCAAAAAAAAAAAATCTGCAACTTGTTTGCAAGTAGTGGGCACGTGCCCATTCTCGAATGGTGTCAACTCAGTCGGGGACTGCAGCTAGTCAAAATGAGGGCCTCCAGCATTTGTAATCTGTGTCTGATCATCTACTTATTTTACGAAAAAATTATAAAATAGAATATTTTTAAATATTTATATTTTTCGTACATTTTTACAAAAATATTTTTTAAACAATTAAAGTTGATAATTTCCTGTTAAATTTCATTAAAATAAATTTAAAACTTATAAAATTACAAATAAAATTACAAAAATAAAAAAATATTATAATATTAAAAATACCAAAATAAGATTTCAATGCATTGTTCTTTCTGTTCCCTTTGAAAATGTTTGGCCCGGTAAAAAAATATAGGACCGGGCCGGGTAGTATTAAAATACGGACAATCTCAATTTTCTCAACCCTGTTTGGCAGTTACAACTCATTGCATTAACTAAAATTTATAATGCAGTAACACCGGCATAAACTAAACCTGGCCTCACCGGTTTGTTTGGGTTTGCAATAGATCTTTCTCCTTCTCTGTGCTCTTTCACGAACACAGCGCTCCATACCAGGCCATCTTCCTTCGCCGTGCAACACCCAGCTCCACCACCACCCCATGACACAACACCACTGCCTTCTCTTTTCTCTTGCTGACGTACATCACTTGACCACCATGCAATTTCTATCGCAGCGTGACAGCTAGCTCCACCATCAGCCCCTGCGCAACACCACTGCCATGCTTGCCTTCACCATCTGAATCAGCAAGCTACAGCTTTGATTTTTGAAAAGGTCTTTCTCTTTATTTCTTCTATGATTTTCATAACGAAACAGAGGCTAAATAACACATCTGTTCTCATACTATTCCAGTCTATATAGTAAAACCAATAGATTCTCAGACCCATATAGGATCTTCGAGAATTTGAAGGATTTCGATTTATTTAATTTATCTTTATGCATTTTTTTTTCCAATTGTTAACTTTAATTTTTTATGTAAATGCTTCACACCATGTTGGAAGTGCTATTTCTTTGATAATTTGAGGAAATTGAACCCTAACAAAGCAGAGTGAGAGGAGGATTTCTATTGGGTCTTGTCTGAGGAGTGTGTAGGGATTCTTCTGTTGCTGTTGGCTTCCGCTTTGAATTTGATGATTGTGGGGTTTTGTTTTGGTTTGGTTGTGTAAGTGGAGGGGATTGTAAAGAAGAAACAGAAAGCACGATAGGAAACGGAGGGAAGGTGTTTGATGATTGTTCTTGGTGACATTTTGTTTCTCTGTTCATGCTTTAATTTTTGTTTGATTTTCGAACATGCAGCAGTTTGAACTTTGATGAACCGAGCTTTGCAAATTACACACCTGTCTCATTATGGGTTCAACGATGTTCTTTACCATAGAACTTTGTGTTTTATTGTTGTTGTTGTAAGTTTTTCTTGATTTTGCAGTGAGGCTTGAGGAAAGAAGAAGGAAAAGCAATGTTGATTTGATTCAATGGCATGATTTTAGAGGTAAAAACAAATAATCTGGACCAAATTGAAATAATTGTATCACTATTTTCATTAAACATTGGCTTTTTGGTTACGAAAAAAGAGTTGCATTTTATTGCTTTAATATCAGAAATTCTTTTGCTTTTGTATTAGGATTAAAGTTCTAGTTTAGATATGGAGGGGAGTTTTGTCCTTCTTTCCTTTTATCTTATTGCTATTGAATGATGATATTGGCAGTCCATATCATTATCAATATTTTCATCTTTATTTAGATATCCTTGTACTAGCTCAATTTTATTGTTTCTAGATATCAGATAAAAGTATTAAACATCAGTATTCATCTAACAATGTGAATAGGCGATGACTTTTGTGATTCAAGCTTCAAGTGACATAAATATTAGGATGAGTTGTGGTTTAGTAACCGTGCGCTCTTTTTTACTACTACAGAAATTCTATGGTTAAAATTTAGTAACTCTGTACTCTTTTCTTTTCCATTTTCTTTTAACAAGAAGTGAAGAAATATTATGCAAAGCTTGCACTGGATTGCTTATATGTTGTGTATACAAAAGCATAGATTAACTTAGTAGTGTTGTCATATCATTTGTGCCTTACTTTTTGTTTTGATTATAAATGTTGTTTACATAATTGCTAAAATCTTCAAGCAGCCATTTTTTCCTTTTAGGTACTTCATAAATGCCATCTTCAACATATTCAATGAGAAGATTTACAATGATTCCCCATTTCTACGGTATGTTAAATCCTTGTTGGCCAATTAGTCTACCCAAGCATGCTGTAAGTTTGGGTCCTACTTGCTACTTTTGCTTCATAAAAGACTTTCTGGCTTGCCGAAAGTGACGTCTTCTAGTTGTTTTCGTTTAAAAGTTCAAGATGGGTCTTGTGGCCGTAAAGATGAAGTTCTGGTATATTAAACTTTATATAGATTGTAATTAGAGGTTTAGTTTTATCCAGATACTCCTGAACTGAATCTAGATACCTACTAGATTGAAAAACAGAAATATAAGAGACTTCTTTATTCTTTGAAATTTTGCTTATTAGCTCAAATGATTAATTTTACATATATGCTTTAATTTGTTTGTTGGGATGCATTTATTAACTATCATATTCATGGAGATATGTTTAATAGTTTCCAATTTTTATATTGTTACAGGCTCGTTATGAAGAATTCTGGAATCAATGGTGGAATGCTAACTACAACTGACTTGTATTAAAGAAATGCAGCTGTTGAGCCTATGTTTAGGGTGTTGCTTTTGGTGTTGAAAATGATTCATTGGTACGGATTTTGAAATTAAGTAAATATATAGATATGAATATATGATTTTGGAAACAAGATCTTATTTAGATATATAAATACATTTATGTACAAGTTGATGTTAATAATATGATTCAGATTGTGTTGTTTGGAGTTGGTTCAAAATTTCAATTTAAATTTAGATGTTAAATTTACCTAATGTATATTCTGTAACCCAATTCAAGAGACTCCATTATCGTAATTTTAGTAAAACCAGTGTAATATTTGATAGTTTTAACAAGTCATGTAATTGACAATTTGAACCACCGTGTTTATGTGACATATTATTCTTGTTATTGGTATTTGACAATTTTTAGTTAATTTGCCTGGTTGTAGGGGCTCGGGCTCCCATTCTTATGCATAAATAAGATTGTGCATTATGTCATGTGTCAACCTCATGTAACCTTGGCGAAGTAAACTATAATTCCATGTCCCAATTATTGCCTATAAAATATGATCCTTTACCGGTAAATTTTGTTAGAATAGGATCTTTAGCTTTTAATTTTTTTTTCCTTTTCCTTTTTTCTTTTTTATTTTTGATAAGAGATCTTGCAAGAAATTTCTAAACATTAAAGAATAAAAAAAGAACTAAATTTATAAATTATACAATCCTAGAATTTGAATTTATGAAATTAAAAGACTACAATTGAACGTATTTATTTATATTTTGAAATTATTTAGAGGTTATTTAATTAAATTATTTACTTCGGTCTTTATTTTACAGGAAATGTATATATTATTTATTTCACAGATATTTTCCCTCAGAAATAACCCTTTGTCATGGTGAATATGCATGGCAGGCATTTGGACAAGCCCGTTCTAAGAATTCTAATCGTTCAGATGTCTAAAATAACAAATATATATGAAGATGTGTGTGTACTAAGATGTCTAATAATTAAGATGCCTAAAATAAAATATATGTAAGACACGCACGAATTCTTGATTATTCAATCAAGAAACACAATAAACATATTCTCAACTAATATTGATCCCTGGCCTTATTAATCCATCCAAAAAGAAAATAAAACTTAATAGAATAAATAAAACAGACAACAGAACCACCCCATGGCCAGAAATTAGAGTAACAGACACCGTCCAGACTTTGACTTAGCTGGACTCAAACTTAGGTTTTGAAGTCTCTAATCGGTATTAAAACTTCAAATATCCCAGTCAAGAATTTCACGCGTCTGGAGATCTACGAGGCAATCCATCTTGTCCCAAATATCTTCACCCTTAAAAATGTGCCTTTCGGCATAGTTTCCTTCTTTTCCCGTATATGTATACTTGATCACAACTTCCTCTATGCATTGCCGCCAACATGAGATGGGATGGGATTTGCAGCACTGAGCAATTCCTCCTTCATAAACTGCCTGCCTCCTATAAGAAAACTGCAACTGAAAATACATAAACAAAGCAAAATAAGCAACAATTATTGAAAGCACTAGGCAGCATTTAGAAGATAATTTCAATTATCAAGAGGAAAGGGAAGGAAAGGAAATGAAAAATTAATCTTTAATGCACGGAATATTAAAATTACAGACACAGCAAACAATTTCCTTGCTTGGAAAATCTTTTGCTAATAACATGAGGTTTCTGTTGTATGACTCATAACCAGTTATGGTGCTAGTGTTAACTGTTAAGTCAATCAAACATTGTAGACAAAACTGCAGGTGTACCAGACAACAATCTAAATCTGGAAAGCTGATTCAGTTATTAAAAGCATAAGGGTAAGACAACCTTTTATAAGAACATAGTAAACCAAATGATTAATAAAGCAGACTAAAGTACTAGCACTTCATAGCATCCTCATTGCATGGACCGAGTATTGAATTCAAACAAATGAACAAAAAATGCAGTACCTTAAGAGAAGACATTGGGGGATAACCTAATCTTATTGAAACAGTCCTTGAATGAGGTGAAATCCAGAGGAAACCATCAACAGCACTTTTTATTGCAAAACACCATCTTAATGCTTCTACTGTACAGTCGAGATGGTTGACGCTACCCAATGGGGAAGGTTGGATTCGCCTCAAGTCTTCCGTAACAATCACATTCTTCACGAAAGAAATTAATAAGAAACTGAATACAGCTTAAAAGAATAAAATAAGAAACAGCTAGGTTGTAAGTTAGATATAGGTAGAGTTGGCAATTTGCGGGCCTGGGCCGGGCTTTTGCAAGCCCAGGCCCAGACCCACACATACAAAAATAAGCCCAAGCCCGCTCAAAGCCCATCCAGTCATGAGCGGGCTGGGCTTGGGCCGGGCCTAGACAGGCTTGGGCCGGGCTCGGGCTTTTGTAATTTTTTAAAAATAAATTTTTAATAAAAGTATAAACTTAAAAAAAACTTAAATTATAAATGATTATTCAATACATTATTATCTAACATACAAAATAATAACAATAAAACATAATAAATCATAAACATTAATATAAAAAGTAAATTATTATTAGATTTTAATATTTTTATTTAATTTTTTTGTTTTCTTTTTCTTTTTTTTTTTAATTTAAATTTTTTTAATTTTATATAATATAAAACCCGAGCTTAAAAATAATAACAATACAACATAATAAACCATAAACACTAAAATAAAAAATAAACTACTATTAGATTTTGATATTTTTATTTAATTTTTTTTTTTTTTTCTTTTTTTAATTTAATTTTTTATTTTATATAATAAAAAAGCTGCCAAGCCCGGCTTTATACATTGCCCATATCCAGCCCATTATCAACGGCTTTTGAATTTTTTGTTCTACGCCTTAAATTCATCATGCGGGCCGGGCTCAAAGCCCGCGGGCCCGGGCCGGGCCTAACCGGGCTTGGGCCGGCCCGGGCTTTTTTGCCAAGCCTAGATATAGGATTTCTAAAGAAAAAAATTGTTCGCGAGAAAAGACATACCTCCCCCTCCTTGCTTCGCAAAATCACCACCTTGGAAACACTATAGAACATCGCAAGAAGTTTAAAATGCTCAGCATACCATTCACTGCTGCTATTTTCAGTGTGGAAAAGGAGATGAGATTTGGAAAAGGTTACAGCACCCAATACGAAGGAAATTACATCACCACTGTATTTGAATATACTCAAACTAGGAGCTTCAATCTTGACTTCAACCAACCCCATACATTCATAAATCTCCAATAACTTAAGACTGCGGCTAGAGATGTTAATGCTCTTCAAGTCATCACAATCACTTAAGAATAAGTTCTCAAGAAGAGGAAATTTAGAAATTTGGTTGCAAAGCCACTCATCCTTTATTATATGAGTATGGCCAAATGTCAAGTATTTGAGAAACTTACACGAGGCTAAGTTGAACTTGCATTGAAATGGCAGCGGCCCTCGAATTGTAACTTTTTCAACATTCTGTGCTTTGATACACAGCTGTTGAAGTTTTTCAGCACTATAAACTTTGAATTTAGTGAGTTTGGTAAGACCAGATAACTCTAGATTTTTAAGCCCTGGGCATGATTGCAGACTTAGATACTTGATCAAGGGACACCC